>CAWUFW010005156.1:145000-1391447 GCA_963921515.1 Calotriton arnoldi
ACGCATGTTTTTACCACGTACATGCAGTGGTGGCTGGTGACGTTTGAAAGTGGGGGGGCGTAAAAATTGGTTAAGAGGTTTTTGCAGTGAGCAAGGCGGGCAAACCCAACGGTCACAAGAGTGGTTTGGGAGGTGCCTTTCCCCATTACATTTTTTGAAAAATAGATGACAAACTGGTGCATTTCAGCCTGGAATCCTGGGACTTGAAGTCCCTACAGTCTCTGCAGGCGTCCATCATTCACTACCATTGGGCAGGCCTGGATGCACATGGAGTTCTATGATGAAGCACTTGTGCAGGGACACACATTGGGCAGAAGCACTTTCTCAAAAACGACTGGATCATCTCTGTACCCGGGGTCCAAGCATTTCAAATATGAGGAACATGATGTGGAATGTTTTTTCAGTTCTTATTCTGTGTAGGGATGCATGTTAAATAATTCTTCAACAACTCACATTTGTGCATTGAATGTTGAGTTATGAAGCAACGTTTGCCAAATGTCATGTGTGCATAGAGAGGTAGACAAAAAGGAGAAATCTGGCAACCGAGAGAAAGAGCGTGAGAGAGAAAGATAGGGGAAACAGAGAGAGAGAGGGCAAACGATAGAGAGGAGAGATTTATCACACAAAATATGGAGAGGTTTGATGTTCTTTAACACATAGAACCACTGTGATGTCGCATCCTCAATCTAGGATCAGAAAAAAAAATCTAATACGATGTTTGCAGTAAAAATACATTTCTTCCCCCCGGCTGAAACTAGAGAAAGAGAAGTCAAGATCTCCTGCCCCTTGTTCTTACAGGAGGACTCATAATGCTATTGTCTACCGCTTTCATTTAATATATTGTGACCTTTTGTGACATATGTCTGAAAAGGTTCAGCAAGCTAAGTGCTCCACTTAACTACGCAAAGCGTGCACCTGGAAACATCTTGTGTCAAACAAAAAACTGTGTTTTGATATTGATTTAAAATGCCACTTAAGAAGCAGAATCATTTGAAGTGGTGTGGCGCCTTCATCAGTGCTGGAGACAATTACATTCTTGTTTTATATATATAAACAGTATCTGTTGGTGTCACAATTACTATAGCACTAAACCAGGTGCAGGCATTTCAAATGATTATGCAGAGAGCTACGGAAACTTAAATATAAACGAAGTGAAAAGCTAAGCCAGCGCATTATCTGATTCTCAATGTAAAATAATGCAGGAGCGCGGAAGATGAACATCTGATTTGTCACATCTGATACACTAATGTTTTATCCAAAAGGAAGAACACATTGTAACATGCTCACTCATCTGCATAAACACCACCTGGCCCTTTGCAGGCGCCCTCTCCAACAACAAAAGTTAGTAGCAGCCTATGTGTCATCATTTCACTGGTAGACAAGGGAGGTTTGTGAGAAAAGAAGTCCAATTATAGCTTCTTACGGCAAATGACTTTGAAATGCTTCCTAGAACGAAACACTAACCACTCTAGGCAAAGCTCCCTCACCAAATGACCCAACACTGGTCCTGCTGTCTCAAATTCTGCTTCCTCTGTATTGTTTATAAACGTTCGTGTTCTGTCTCATCCTGACCTCCTATTTCAAGCTGTCTCTCCGTGTGTCTCTTACGAGCTTTTTCTGCACTGCTTCTCGCTGTCTTGATTCTCCCGGCCTTGCTTGTGCCTGCGCACTCTCATTTCAGCGACTTCTTCCATCCTCGGAAATCAAAACTCCCCTCGTCTTTCACTGGGTGCGGAGACAGCAAGGCCGCCATTGCCCGCCCGGGAGTGTACACAAAGACCCACTTCTGTAGAGTGTACCACGCACTGTCGATGACATGAGCGCCCGTATTATGGGAAACAGCTGCTCTGAGAAAATGCCTGGACCGTAGCAGATAGAAAGATAGAAACCCTGGCAACCGTTTCCTCCTCGCCCCTCCTCCCTGCCAGACGCACAGACGGGGTTACTAAGGTTTCCCTAGACCCAAACGTGCACTCCTTTTATTAAATATATCCCAGTTTTCTGTCTCTCGTCTTGCTGATGACGAATGTAAAGAAAATGCACGCCGCTTTTACTCTCACTCGACTAAACAAGCGTCACAAAGATGTCAGTCGTGGCTTGAGACCAATTACAGTGCTAGAAAGCAGTACACAAAATGGCAGATTAAACTGGCCTTCGCACTAAGTGGCAACAGTCCTATGTATTGTCATAACTGGTGAAACCTGTGATATCTGTATTAAGTATAAGAGCTGGTTCCAGTCGTAATTAGCCGCGGCTCGCAGTACTCGCGGGGGGGGGGGTTCGGGTGGGGGGCCGAGGGAGAATAAAAAATGTAGAAAACTTACCTGACCGCCTCTGCTCCTGGTCCGCGTTGGCAATGGCGCCTCTTCAAACAGGAACAGGAGTGGAGTGGCAACCCTCAGCCAATCCTGGCGCTGCTGCAGCGCCAGGATTGGCTGAGGGCACGGTTACTCTTCGCCCGCCGCCTGCCCATTAGGAGACCGAGGGGCTCCTAATGGGCATGCGCAAGCCAGTGGAAACACAAGTGCGCATGATTGGGCACGGGCGAAAATTCACTCACCTTCCCCACTCATGCGCACTTGTGCTGCTGCCTGTCCCTGGCTGGTCTGACAATGCACGTCAGTCAACATGACGCCGGACCGCCCACCCCTTCAGACTCTGAAGGGGTGGGCGGTCCGACGTCATGCTGACTGACATGATTGTCAGACTCAGTTCTCCCTCGGTGACGGCGTCTCTGAACTTAAGTAAACTAAGTTCAGAGACGCCGAGGGAGCTGCGGGCACGGGCGGGAGGGCAACGCCCCAACGCCCCAATGGACGCACCGCCACTGCGTACATGCATTTACAACACATGCCTTTACCATGCATTTAAGGTAAGTTGAGGGACGTGGGGAGTTCCCCCCACTAATACATTGTTTTATATAAATAAACAATACATGGTAATGGCATGCATTGCAAAAACATATGCTTTCTAAAAAATGTGGGGTAAAAATGCATTGTAAAGGCATGCAAAGTATTTCCCTGCTTTGTGCTGTCATACAACCATTCTCAGATACGTTTGTTCATTTATATGGCATACGTACAATTTGAGAGAATCTATTGGAAGTAAATTGAATTGGAAAAGCAACTGGAAAAAAACATTTAAAGAATGAAGTAACAAGAATGAAAAAAGGCAGTACTGGGGTAGTGCATGACTCTCATTCATACAGAGAGTCTTGCCCTTATTTGGAGGATGCAAGTAGTAAGTCAGGATACCATTGCTCATCAAACTCGTGTCCCCAAAAGTGACAGGTGCCATGCCCCCTTGCACTAAAAGTGACAGGTCCCAAACCCTTATGATGGATGTAGGTGACCATTTGACCCAAGGGGCGGTCTACCTTAGGGCGGGGCTGCTTTTGGAGACAGCAGCGAACCAAAGCCCTATGACGGAGACTGACCATGTTGTGGTGTGGAGGTGCACTCCCCTTTTAGGGGCTATTTAGGATACATATAAGGCCTCCATAGGAGCCTTGTACAGCAAGCAGACGCCTGAATACGAAAAGGTGCCCATAGCAAAATGAAGAGATACAACCCGCTCGTGAAAAGGCCCGTGGTGGGTGGCGCCCAGGCCACTATCGATAGATATTACCGCAGCTTAACACCCCTGGTAATGGACGAGAATGCTCAACAAGAAACACATAAGGATATGGGCTGCGACGTTACTGGTTTTGGCAATGGCCTTTGTCGGCTTATGGAAACACTCAGTCTCAAGGATTGCGTATGCCGGATGTCCCCGATTAAGGGCGACAGCAGGGAGAGTGAGGGCTCTTGTAGTGGCAGCGAGTATGCGGGCCTCAGTTTCGTGGACATGGAGGAAGATGAAGAATCGATAGTTCCACCTAAGACACCCGTCTATGAAGACATGAGCTTTCAGGAGGATACGGCTCCTGAGAACGTCGTTGTGCAACAGCAGGGTACAAGCGTCGAAGATGATGGGGCATCACAGGACATTAGCGACTCAAGATTTCAGAGCCGCCGCAGAGGGCGGTGAAAATGCTGAGGTTAGTAAAAATGTTATGAGCAGTCAGTTACATAATGATGTATTTTATTTCTTCAACTAACGGACTGTCAATCTTTCTTCTTTTGAACCCTAGAGAGCAACCCCAGCTGGATGCACCTTCTTCATAATGCGCTATGGTGAAGAAGCTATAGCACCTCCTAACACACACGTCTATGAAGACGTGGGCCTTCAGGAGGATATGGCTCCTGAGAAGGTCGTTGTGCAACAGCCGGGTACAAGCGTCGAAGATGATGGGGCATCGCAGGACATAAGCGACTCTCAAGATTTCAGTGCCGCCGCAGAGGGCGGTGAAAATGCTGAGGTTAGTAAAAATGTTATGAGCAGGCAGTTACATAATGATGTATTTTATTTCTTCAACTAACGGCCTGTCAATCTTTCTTCTTTTGAACCCTAGAGAGCAACCCCAAAAAGGCCTGCGTCAGAGTGGCGGCCTGCAAAAGCGAGCAATGTAATTTTCAATTGTCTGTGGTGTTCAAAACAGGCTGAAAGTTCCACATGCCAAAACAGTGATGGGTGCGACAAGTGTGTATGCGGCTCTAAGAACGGCGCGTGTGAAAAGGAAGATCCAGGATTGTCCTACAATGCCAGGCAGTGTGTTAAGGGTTTCACCGCGGCGGTGGTACTAAACTGTGTCAAGCGTGACTATTACATCCTTTGTCATGGTCATCAAATGAACGATCCTCAGCAGGAGGTGCACGAGTGTTTGTGCGAATCATACAGAACAAGAACAATACAATATATTTGTAGTTTGTTAGACACGTACAAGGTGTATAAACTGATAAGGGTGGTGTACGGGCTGTACACTGAAAAGAAATATGTCCACCCTGAGATGGTGAGGATCTTGTCAGCAGCACTCAATGAGATCCGATACACCCATGACCCGAGCTTAAAACTACCATGTATGCAGGGGATGTGCACGGCATTTGATAGAAAGATGATAGAAAGACTCGTAGAAAGGCGTATGTGTAATCTGTATAAAAAAATAGAAAAATAGGGTCTTTGGCCCCCCGAAGACTATTTTAAATAAGGTCTTATTTAACGTTACATGATAGCGTGTATTTAGAACAAAGTAGTAGAATGTTACGCCGCAAGGTGGCTATGTGTTAATCCGTCCTTACGACGCTTACTATAAAAATGGAAAGTAACTTCTGTTTATGTTTTGTTAAAATTCTTCTTCTTTACTTTTAATAAAATGTCCTTACGCAAAACAAGTGTCATTCATTGCCTGGGGTGTAACGGGTGATAACATGCCGGGGGACAGGCTAAGAAAACTTTATTATGATACAAGTGGAGTTGGCAGCTTGGGAAGCGCCGAAGCTCTGTATAGAAGGGCTGTAGATGAAAACGAACCTGTAAGCAGAGACCTGGTGAAGACCTGGTTATCAGGAGAGGAGGCGTATTCACTCCATAAACCCCGTAGAAGACGCTTTAAGAGGCGCCCTACAATCGTTAATGCGCAAATAGATTATCAATGGCAGGCGGATATCATCAGCCTCTGACGTCCCACTGCTATCCCCCTCTTGGAGCACCCCACCTGCGCCAGCTGTACAGAGAAAAAGGCAACTGTCCAAATCCCATACGTAGATTAATCCTTAATGCTTCTACAGACTTTTTGAATAACTGTGCCAATTACGTGTATAACCGTGTCTGATTTTTCTTCATATTTTTCTTTAGTAATGGATGTCATTATAATGCGCAACCTACATAACTGTTTGTAATAAACACTTTTATAACTTTTCAACCCATCTCACGCGTCTTTTAAAACATTTTAATTATGGTGTATGTGTCAGCATAGAAATACAGAGTCTGAATGCGTGTTTTAAAAAATGCCTTTATTTAAAACATTCATCATTAAACATACACACGTTACATACCCTTACAATTTTGACAAACGCTATATTCTGTTTTCACAGGTCTGACCGAGGCCCTTATGTTTTTTTTTACATATTTCACAACTAGACTGTCATTGTTAACAAGGTCACTCGAATATAGATTTAAGAAATTTCTAAACGCCACACCCTCCGACATTTTACTGATAAAATAAATACAGTGTTCCCCGCATGTGATGGCTAACGAATCCTGGACCCTTAGCTTGTTATACTCAACCCTCGCTGCAGTTTTTTTCACAAACTTGAATATGGGCTGTGTATATATACTGTGTTCGGGGAACTCAGCTGTACTGTCAAACACTGTAACCTTGTCACTATCTATAAACAAGGCCGCCCAGTGTGTTCCACCCTTGTAATGAGGATCTGTGTTAAAGACTAGGGTGCGTGGTCTTTCAGGCCCTATTTCGGCTGGTAACCCATCGCTAGGGAAAACACCTAAAAAGTATTTCCTAGCGTATTTATGCCTGCTTAAGAAGTCCCGTATCTGCACAGTGTCCATTTCACAAACGTTTTAAAGATAGTCAAACAAAATCTGTCTGGCGTGGTTGATCTGAATGATGCTGTCAAATACCGAGAATATGATCATGTTCACATTCGCAGGTAGCGGATTACTAAATCGTATTTCAGCTTTTCGATTGCCGTTTTTGACCAGGTTGTAGTGATCGCCGTCTTCCATGTCGGGAGTCAGGTCGAATGCGAACAGCGTGTATCCGGCCCCATAGCCTTCTCTTGACACAGCTACCCCGCAGTCCCGTAGATGCTTCCCGGTTATCGAAACCAGCCCCTGATATTCCCTGATGTAGTTGGAGGTTATAAAACTGGGTGTGTAGGGTTTTGCAGGAATCACAGTGCCCTCGTGGACCAGCGCCGCGTAGTTGATGTTGTAGTGCTTAAAATTGAAGGGATTTGAGGCGTAGACGCCGCTAAAAGCTGTATTGTCCACAAATCCGATGATGATAAGCTTGGGTAGTTGTCCCAGAAATAAATTCTGCTGCTGAGTTAATCAGGTACCGGCAGGGATGCTGAATACCTTCAGAGCTACTCTTTCCACAGTGTACTTGGCATTTGATATTTGCAAAGCATCGGCGTGAGCTAATCTGACGCTCGGGGACACTTTCACCCTCTTTACAAACAGACTCGCTGACAGTATGTCCAGCTTGTACGGGTCCGCATCTCCGCTGATGAGACAGAATGCGTCCTTGTTGCGAGTGAGCTTGATCTTAAGATCAATTCCGTTGATGAGCAGTTTATCTTGGAAGAAGAGGTCTGAATGTATGCGGCCCAGGAGGTCAAACTGGCGACTGCCAGCCGCAAAACGTGCTCTTTTACAAAACCCAGATTGTCACCGTCCAGCTCCTTGGCTTCAAAGTGTCCGTATGTGTCCTTGTAGAAGAGCCCCGCTGAAAGCTGCGTGTCGAGGGCGTCGCTACTGTAATTTAGAATGCTCTCGAGGTAGGCTCTGTAGGCGTACATGTTATCGCTCTGTGTGATGAGGCGATCGCCCAGAGTGATGTCCACCTGATTAAACACGGTTGCTAGGGGATAAGCGATCGTCGCCACTTTAGCGTCTGCTGCTATGTCAGAACCATCCGCATTTACGATTTTACACATAAGATGGAGTAGCGTGTTGTTGAGATCCAAATACATATCCATGGACCCTGATACAGAAAACTCTATAGGGGCCAGAGGCGTCAAAGCGGCTAAAGGTGATACCTCCATGAAGAAGCTGTTTTCGATGCTTGTCTGCGTGGGCTTTAGAGTAAACAAGTCTAACTCGGATTTGGCGCACTCGCCCGATGCACAATGTACGAAGGCCATGCTTTAATTTGCGCCGCTTTAAAAAATATTTACTTTAGAGGCGGATCTCTTCTTCTTCGAAGCTCTCTTCCGTCTTGGGGTTTTTCTTTTCTGAGCGCGCTTTGAAGAACTCCTCCTTTTTTTATAGGGGGCAGGTGGTCCTCTGCGTCTCGAAGCACGGCGCTTCCTTTTAACAATGGCGCGAGGCCTGTACACCAAACCAGCGCCTTCTTGCGGTTGTTTGTTCATGCGCTCGGCAACCGCCGAAGTAACAGACCCTACCACGTCCTGGGCAACGTTCGTAGCCGCCGCTTTAACATGCGGTTTTGCAATTTCATAGCCTTTTCTCAAGAAGGGCATAGCTCTTCTAAACAAACTGCGGAAGAAACCTCCTAGACCAGCCCCGTACATAACCGGGGACCCTTGAAAGTACGGCGGGCCTCCATATCCGGCCTGGTTTCGGTAATAGTCCCTGTACATAGACGGGTCCCCGTAGGTTCTCACAACCACCATGATGCCTGCTTAATAGCCTCTGTCGCGTCTCGGTCTTAAATGAAGCTTAACAATAACTTTCCCGTATTTAAAGGACACCGGGACAGACTGATCATCGAAGATCATAATTGAAATAGTGTCAAAATGGTTTTTAGAAACTGCGACGTAGTCGGGTTTGTTGAATTGAATATTGACCATCGTATTATTTTCGCCCTGTACATGGACCCATCTTAACAGCGGCGAGTAACTATCGCCGATCCTCTGGGCCTCTACAATATCGCTATACACATAGAACGTGTAGAACCCCCCGTTAATATCAGGGCACGTGGGATCCTGTTCGATCGGACTTTTCGCATTCTGTACTGTGCCTAAAACTCTTCTTAATTTATCGGAGCAGTTAAATGCCGTGGTTCGATTAGGGGCTTTAAGAAACACCTTCCTTCTGACGTTATCTAGCGACAGATGAGTATTTGTATATGTTTCGATGCTGCCTATGGATTTGTTGATGGCGTCGACAACACTTGAAACGGTTGGGTAGTAGCCGTATGGGATGCTCTTGTGCATGCTCACAGGGTCCTGCTCACGCTTTATGTAAAACTTAGCCTCGCTCTGTGTAAATGTATTCCAGGTTCTAGGGTATTGGATCTCGGTTAGGGCTACCTCCCAATCCCCTTTCAGGTCCACCGGCTTAGCCAATTTCACGGTATAATTCGAAATCTGGTTGTCGGGGAACATGCCTTTAGAAGCGTTGGACGGCAGGGTGATATAAAAGGGTGTTGTCTCCATCTTAACAGCAGATTTTAGACGGTCCTCAGCTCACACACCCTTCAGGGAGCTGGCCAGCACCCAACTGTTAAATTTCTCCGGCCAGCCCCGCCATTTGACATATGTCTGGCTATTAGTACCTCTACCTTTCCTTTTCAGAATCTTTTCAACCCTATACACCCTGTGCGGATCGTAGGGTATCTTTTGTAACTCTTCCTTGTAAAAGACCCCCGACACCGCTTCCCCATCGTAGTCCTTTAACCTGTAAATATACATCCCTACTTTAAGCTCCACACGTTCCACTATAAATATTTCGTCGCTAAGAGTCTGTTGGTAGCCCTTCGTAAAGACACCTTTCAATTTTGAAATCCTTGTGTGATCACCTTTTTTAAAAATAGGCTTCTTCACCTTTGTAGCGAAATTATGCCCGTACACCGTTCTCCAAACAGATAAAGAATTACTAGGAGTTACCTCTACGGGCGCTGTTTTGATGGTCCTGTGATAACTGGCATTATATACAGCTAAAAAAGCTTGTAGAACATCCACGTATCTGTAGGTGTTGTGGGCCGTAAAATACCTCCACATCTTAGACTTTAAAGTTCTGTTAAACCGCTCTACAACCGCTGCTTTTACCTCCGTGTGTGTTACAAAATGTTGAACCCCGTGGTGCTTTAATAATTTCTGAAATGCCTTGTTTAAGAATTCTTTACCGGCGTCTGTTTGTAGTTTTTGAGGAATTTGGCCCTTCTCGAAGATGGCTTTAAAAGCGGACGTGACGCTAGCCCCACTTTTATCGCGTAGCGCTTCTGCGTAGGCGTACTTGGACAAGACGTCTATGACGGTTAATATATAACGAGCGTCGCTGTTATGTTTTGCTATATCTTGAAGGCTGATGATATCCGCCTGCCATTGATAATCTATTTGCGCATTAACGATTGTAGGGCGCCTCTTAAAGCGTCTTCTGCGGGGTTTATGGAGTGAATACGCCTCCTCTCCTGATAACCAGGTCTTCACCAGGTCTCTGCTTACAGGTTCGTTTTCATCTACAGCCCTTCTATACAGAGCTTCGGCGCTTCCCAAGCTGCCAACTCCACTTGTATCATAATAAAGTTTTCTTAGCCTGTCCCCCGGCATGTTATCACCCGTTACACCCCAGGCAATGAGTGACACTTGTTTTGCGTAAGGACATTTTATTAAAAGTAAAGAAGAATTTTAACAAAACATAAACAGAAGGTACTTTACATTTTCATAATAAGCGTCGTAAGGACGGATTAACACATAGCCACCTTGCGGCGTAACATTCTACTACTTTGTTCTAAATACACGCTATCATGTAGCGTTAAATAAGACCTTATTTAAAATAGTCTTCAGGGGGGGCCAAAGACCCTATTTTTCTATTTTTTTTATACAGATTACACATACGCCTTTCTACGAGTCTTTCTATCATCTTTCTATCAAAAGCCGTGCATATCCCCTGCATACATGGTAGTTTTAAGCTCGGGTCATGGGCGTATCGGATCTCATTGAGTGCCGCTGACAAGATCCTCACCATCTCAGGGTGGACATATTTCTTTTCAGTGTACAGCCCGTACACCACCCTTATCAGTTTATACACCTTGTACGTGTCTAACAAACTACAAATATATTGTATTGTTCTTGTTCTGTATGATTCGCACAAACACTCGTGCGCCTCCTGCTGAGGATCGTTCATTTGATGACCGTGACAAAGGCTGTAATAGTCACGCTTGACACAGTTTAGTACCACCGCCGCAGCGAAACCCTTAACACACTGCCTGGCATTGTAGGACAATCCTGGATCTTCCTTTTCACACGCGCCGTTCTTAGAGCCGCATAAACACTTGTCGCACCCATCACTGTTTTGGCATGTGGAACTTTCAGCCTGTTTTAAACACCACAGCCAATTGAAAATTACATTGCTCGCTTTTGCAGGCCGCCACTCTGACGCAGGCCTTTTTGGGGTTGCTCTCTAGGGTTCAAAAGAAGAAAGATTGACAGGCCGTTAGTTGAAGAAATAAAATACATCATTATGTAACTGCCTGCTCATAACATTTTTACTAACCTCAGCATTTTCACCGCCCTCTGCGGCGGCTCTGAAATCTTGAGAGTCGCTAATGTCCTGCGATGCCCCATCATCTTTGACGCTTGTACCCTGCTGTTGCACAACGACCTTCTCAGGAGCCGTATCCTCCTGAAGGCCCATGTCTTCATAGTCGGGTGTGTTAGGAGGTGCTACAGCTTCTTCACCATAGCGCATTATGAAGAAGGTGCATCCAGCTGGGGTTGCTCTCTAGGGGTCAAAAAGAAGAAAGATTGACAGTCCGTTAGTTGAAGAAATAAAATACATCATTATGTAACTGACTGCTCATAACATTTTTACTAACCTCAGCATTTTCACCGCCCTCTGCGGCGGCTCTGAAATCTTGAGAGTCGCTAATGTCCTGCGATGCCCCATCATCTTTGAAGCTTGTACCCTGCTGTTGCCCAACGACGTTCTCAGGAGCCGTATCCTCCTGAAAGCTCATGTCTTCATAGACGGGTGTGTTACGTGGAACTATCGATTCTTCATCTTCCTCCATGTCCACGAAACTGAGGCCCGCATACACGCTGCCACTACAAGAGCCCTCACTCTCGCTGCTGTCGCCCTTAATCGGGGACATCCGGCATACGCAATCCTTGAGACTGAGTGTTTCTATACGCCGACAAAGGCCATTGCCAAAACCAGTAACGTAGCAGCCCATATCCTTAGGTGTTTCTTGTTGTGCATTCTCGTCCATTACCAGGGGTGTTAAGCTGCGGTAATATCTATCGATAGTGGGCTGGGCGCCACCCACCACGGGCCTTTTCACGAGCGGGTTGTATCTCTTCATTTTGCTACATGGTCAGTCTCCGTCATAGGGCTCTGGTTCGCTGCTGTCTCCAAAATCAGCCCCGCCCTAAGGCAGACCGCCCCTTGGGTCAAATGGTCACCTACATCCATCATAAGGGTTTGGGACCTGTCACTTTTAGTGCAAGGGGGCGTGGCACCTGTCACTTTTGGGGACACGAGTTTGATGAGCAATGGTATCCTGACTTACTACTGATGCACCTCCTGGTCACACCATATCCTCCATTAACAAATCGATTGCTGTCGCCGCCAAGAATAGCTTTATCACTGACTCACTTCAATGCTTGCTTACCACACTGGTGAATTTCTCATGGAGTTATGGGATAAGATTTTGTATGCCCACTAACTTTCTGCTACAATTAAAACTCCTGAAAGGTGCCAGTGGCTGCTGTAGGGAGGCAGGCTGCCTAATAAATGCCCAGAGGTGGATCTTTGACCATCACTGGTGCTTGAACGCTTCCAAAAGTGTGGTCCAGTTCCTAACTTTGGATCTTGCTGCCTACTTTTAACATTACTATATATATAGCTCTTATCTCCCATCCCAGCCTTCATGTTGACGAATGACTGTTGACAATGAAGTGCAGTCCAGAGATGGAAGCACCCTCTGCACTAATACTGACAATGAACACATTCTACTTGGAAGTACTTAAAACTATCATGAACTGCAATAGCCAATATGCATTTGGGATAAATGATGTTGATATGTCTGCAGTTTGCTTCTCCCTACAAGCATTAAGCTCCTCCGGGAGCAATGTCGCTGACGAATAATGGGATGCACCTGCATGATATGCAGTGGTACTTTACATGAGAGCTTATAAGCAGCATTTCAAACACTCCCAAAACCTACAGGCCACCCTCTGCTGATGTATAGCAATGATCAACCAACACGTGTCCATAGAAGCAAGCACTGGTGCGCTAACACGGACAGTGAGCACTTTATACTTGTAAGCAGTTGAAACTATGTACTGCAATAGCCAGAAAGTATTTGGGAGAACTGGTGTTGATATGTGAACAAGGTGCTCCCTTCCCTCTTGCATCTGAGGACCAAGCAGGGGATTTCCCTGCTGTACTGGCACCCTAAAGGTGTTTGCTGGTGCTAACAGTCATCATGTCCTGGCTTGACGATTACAATGTTATCTATGCTGGTCTCCCTGGCAAAATAAAGAACAACTTATAACACGGCTATAAGCATGCAGCAAGCCTTATATTTGACCTAAAGAAATGTTGTCACATCTTCCTGATTGTAGGTGGCCTGTTAAAGTGGTCCCTGCGCAAACAGTTGGGATTGTGTAAGTGGTGTGGTGTTTAATAGGGGGTAAATACCTGGTATTTACTGGGACATGCAGACTTTGGTGTGGTAAGCATCAAAATCTGCATGTTATTCCTATGAAGTTGGAATAAGTGATAATTATCAAGTTATAAATTCCAAAGACCTCAAAGTCAGATTTAACTGGTACAATAATTATCACATCCATCAGGGACCCCTCACAATCACGCCTGATGAGTTCAAGATACTGTGACAAATCAACAAACAGTCTGTGGTCAGTGTAATAACCCAGTGCTCATCTTTCAGGAAAGTAGTACAATGCACACTAGAATGTAATACAGCACACTAACAGAACCAAGTGCAATTTAGAATCCCTGGGCATTATCAGGTAAGGCTGCACCTCTATGCGTGATCTGTCCTGGCCTATGTGTTCCCTCCCATCAGTATAAGAGGAATTAGGGTGATTAAAGCTCGGGTTCACTACTTGACAGGTTCATGCGTACTCTCTTATGTTTAAGCTTCTTACCAAATACAGTGGATTAACCCTCGACAGCCACTAGGTTTCTTCCTCAGCATGCTCTCTTTCTGATGACGTGGCCATGCATAAGACGATACCCTGGTGATGATGCGGCTACGCACAGGCCAATATTCGGATGACGATGTGGCCACACATAGGCAGATACTAAGGTGATTATGCGGCCATATGCAGGTCAATATTCGGTGAAGATGTGGTCATGAACAAGCCACTTCTCTTGACTCATGATTATAGCCCCAACTGGGCCTCAGCAATCATGGTCTCAATCTTAGTAGTTCCTACCCAGTACTACAGCATAGAGACTGTAGGCCCACAGGCATCAGGGTCTATAGAACACTCGTCTCAGTCGTCTTCCTCAGTGTGACCCATAGACACCCGGGCATGCTGCACCTCACTCCTCCTGGCCAGTCACTCCTTCCTGCAGGGTTGGCAGGCTACTTCCCTCTCTCAGGAGGCAGTAGACTACTAAGCACTTCAGGGCAGATACGCAGAGAAGACTCAGGTGATTTCCACTCACCTGTGGGAAGCTGGCTGTCCAGATGAAACTAGCTTTGTCTGCAAAGCAGTCCTTTGAGGACTATGCAGAGCACTTCCTCCCTTGAACATAGAGGACTTGGTACTGGTACCACAAGTGGGGTAGTAAGGTTACACTTTAATACAGCAAAGTCAGACAGGAGATGTGTATCCACTGTCTGCATCTTCAGACCTGATTTGAGATGGTTCTCTTTTCAAGTGTTCTTTCCAGGCTGCTCTCCAGATACATCCTTTGTGTTGTGTGATACTTCTCAACGTAGGGTACTGCCCAGCCTGGAACACCCATGACCAAGGCACAAACTGGTGTGAGGTTTCTGCATCTTGCTGTCATCATCCAAATGAACGTGTAATCAGGGTTAAAACAAAAACGGGCTGGACCTCACCTGAGGGTTCCCCTCACAGTTCACAACAGTCCCACCCCTCTTCCCTACCATCAACCAAATGGCAGTTGTTGGAAAGTGGATTATTGGTAGGGGCAAATGTAGGTCTGCCACTGGCAATAAGGCCACTAATCATTGGTAGGACTCAGCATAGGTCTTAGAAAATTATTCCTATGCTCAACCCTTGGTAACGTGGCTGCGAGCAGACAGGCTTAACTTCAAAGACAGGTATGTAAAGCATTTAAAAACACCAATTCAGTAAATAATTAAGACACAACACATAATAAAAACCCAACACCAATTTATAAAAATAGGAAATATTTTTATCTTTAAAATGACACCAAAACGACAAAAATCCAATATAGGGAACCGGAGATATGAATTTTGAAAGATTTAGCAAAATATAGCACTTAGAAGCTTATAGCACCATATTGGGATACAGGCTCGCGATAGACCGACCCAAAGTCAAAGTTTCAGGCCAACCGCGATGGAGCCCTGAGCGGATACCCCACGCGGAAGGTCCCGGTCACAGTTTTTACCTTCGGACTTAGAAACGTTTCTGGAGCTTTTCTCCCCGAGGTCCCTCAAAGCTCTCAGCCAGTCCGGGTTCGGTGAGGGTCCGCCGGCTTGCCTTGCGATGAGCTCCCGGTCACCTGTCTACATTCGGACTTAGAAACTTTTCTGATCCGGCCTCTGAAACGTTCCAGCGGGGCAAACCCAGGATCCAGGCCGACACGCGGTTGAAGGCAGGCGGCTTGACTTTCGCGGTTGCTCCCGGTCACCTTTTCTACGAGTGGACTTAGAAACTTTTCTGGAGCTTTTTCTCGCGGGGTCCCTCGATGCTCTTCACCAGGCCAGGTCCGGTAAGGGTTCGCCGGCCTCCGATTTCTTCTACTCCCGGTCAAACTCTGGAAGTCGGACCGACGGAGCTTTTAGCGGGACGAACCTGGATGGCTTGGCCGGCTCGCGGTTGAAGGCAGGCGGCTTGGCTGACCAGGTTGAGTCGGTCCCTCTATGGAGCTTTTTTTCAAAGTTCCTCCAAAGTTCTCCAAACTTCTTGAACTTCTTCCTGAAGTTCCTCAAAGGGTCCCAAAGTGTCTCAAACTCACTCCAAGGGTCTGGAAGCTCCAAGATGGTCTTTGAAAGTTGAGGACTTCAGTTCCCACAATCCACTTGGACGTCACCCTTACAATCCACTGGTAGTTCCCCAGGTTGATGATCCTTGGTGGTGAGGGTCCAGGTGAGCTCTTTTAACCTGTAGCTTGCAGGGAGTCCACTCTTTACTTCTTTTTCAGCAAGGTAGTCCACAGGGCTGTAGTTTCTGATGGTGCAGGCTTCAGAGGTCAGGCCTTAGAATTTGCACAGCAAAACTTCTCAGCTTGGCACAATGTCTTGCTTTCTTCAGTTTCAAGCAGCAGATCTGTAGGGCTCTGCCCCTCTCAGATACTTATTCCAAGTTCTCTGGGTCAGACAGGAGGTCACTCTGACCAATGGGAGCAGGGTAACTCCTCAAACATATGACCACATCCTGTAGAGTGTGGCATTATTTTGTCCCAGAGTGCATCAAATCTTCCAAATCCATAATGGCAGATTTTCCAGCAAGGAGGCAAGAGCTGGCTAAACACACCCCTAGGATGGCTAATTTACTTAGACTCTCCCCCCTGCATCTGCTCATACCTTCCTTAATCCTACCATCTGCCTAAGGTGGGAAGTTCAGAGTTGTAAATGACACTGTTCTCTGCTCTCCTCTTTGAAGAACATAGTTTATGACTCCTCCCCCTGGCCTGGCATTCCTTTGGAAAAGCACACTGCCCTGCCAGCAGAGCTGGTTGATCCCAGGGGCTCTTTATCACCTCTTCAAGGCAGCCTGGCTAATCCACTTAACTCTGACCAATCAGGGCAGACCACTGGAAGGCTGAATCTGGACTTACAAACAAGAAAGTCTTATAACTTCTTGTATGTACACTTTAGGAGAAATTCAACAATATCATATTGTTGAATTTATTAATACCATTCAGAGAAGTCTTTGAATGGTACCTCTAGCCCTCTCCTATCAAGAGTTATTAGTTAATAACTTTCTACAATGTTAACCTATGTAACAGGGGATTTGCAATGGGAAAAATGACTTGGGCCATTTTTCCAGCACCAGGACTTACAAAAACATATTTTATAAGTACTTTGCTTATATCCACAGGACCCCCCACCCCATAGGACAACTAGGGGAGACTTTAGGGGTTCTGAATCTGTAAAAATATTGCAGATCCTCACTTCACAGTGCTCCTAGCATCAAAGTCGAATTTGGGCAGCACTTTACCACAATGTGGGGAGTGAAATGTAAAATTTCACTTAACCCAGGGCATATAAAACTCATTTTATAAGGGTCTACCTTATAGATACCTGACCCCCACCCCTGGGACACCTAGGGGAGACCCTGGGGGTCCCTAATATGCCATAACATTGTAGGTTATCCATTTTTAAGTGCCCCAAACACCAAAGTCGAGTTTGGGCACAATTTACTTTTTAAAAGCAGTCCTGGCACCCATGGCTGCTTTTAAAACTGACCTCAGGCCTCAGCAGTGCACACATGCAAGTGCAGAAAGCTGCTGGCCTCTAAACTGCCATGCCCTACTACATACTAGGGACTGATAGGTAGTTTCAATTCCCCTGCCCTATTATATACTAGGGGCTTATAGGGTAGGTCATGCCAATCACAGGGGTACCCCAACCCATAGTGTACCTTAGTGTATGTAGGTGTTTTAACTGTTTCTAAGTGTTTTCAGCATAGCACTGGCCCTGGGCCTGGTTAGGCAAAGCCCAAGGCCAGTCAGAGTCAGTTACCACCAGTACCAGTCAGCAAAAAGTTGGGGGGTGCCCAGGGCACAGGATGACTTTGCAACAGCAGTGTTCCTGAAGACTAATCAGGAACTTCTGTTAAACAAAGGGCCTAATAGAATTTCTAAGTCTCCACTCCCCCCACGTTACTGTTTAGTTCTCCTCCTCTAGCTACAGGAATGTTAGCAATAGACTTTCACTGCCAGGGGGTGGGAGGGGGCACCTCACCCCCATCTTGTGCTAAGACTAGGCCTGGAGTGTGCCACAAGCCTCCATTATTCTGACAGACAGACAGACACCCCCCCATGCATGTAGCATGCATGCTACAAACACGCTCAACATAAACTTGGAATGCTAGCTCTAGGAGTTTGGTAAGGCAGGTGGACCTCCACTCCAGTGATACAGAAAAAAGGTCTGGTCACAACTATGGATTCACAAATCACAGTACGCCAACACAAACGATCTATGTACTAAATTCATGACCGATACGCCAGTCCACTGTCTGACAATATGGGCATGCTTAGTACTCTATCTGGGTCACAGGACAAGTCCAGGGCCTTGCTCATGCTAAGGTACACACCTAGACGTCTATGCATACACTAAATTAACATGAAGCTAGGGCCAAAAATAAAATTCAGAATACCAGACATATACAGTTGAGTCACTCAGGGCAGGGGACACCATGCAGGGGACATTATCCTCAAACCGGCCAGTTTGAAACTTTAGAACAGCATTGAGGACTGCTCTGCCCCACTCTGGGCAAGGAATTCAGAACCTGTTTATGTGTTCTCCTGAACCTGCTTCTCAACCTCAAATTCCTCAGTCAAAATAAACAGGAACCGCATAGTTTGACTTAAAAGCATCATTTATTCCTCCATGAAATGGGTGGAAAGTGAAGAAAAATAAAGTTAGGGGTTATTGTAAGGCAGTAATATACCTGATCAGGTTGCCTCCATTGGCTAGTTGTGTTAATTTTCTATTAAGTTGGACAGAAATCTTATTTTTGCAACAGCTGTTTTTACCCAGTGACATCCATGTTGTTGCAAGCTGATGGTGACTGAATCATGAAGGATAATGTTTCTTGACTCCCACAAAGATTACATGAAATAAAAAAAAACTATGTTATTCAGCTGTTATAAGGAACTGCCATACCATAATTCTTTGGTAATAGGAAGCTACTAGGAAAGTCCATACTTGTAGTGTACATTTTCTAATGAGCAGAAAAGAACAAAGTGTCTGGCAGAATGCTGGGGGGAAAAAAAGCAGGGTTGGGACTTCTAACATGGCATCGAGGATGATAGCAGGTCCACAGGAAAGTTAAGCATGGGGGAATAGACTTGTTTTTTCCCTGAAGATTCTCCTCTTCAACTAATAAGGCAAACCTGATGTAGAGAAAGTTTTACTTAGATTTTGGAGTGAAATGTTCAGCTGGCTGCAAAAGATGGGTGTAAGAAATTGGGTTATTGGTTGATGGGGTGGTAGATCCATTCAGGCAAAAACCACAATCTTTGTCATAGTGAACCACAAAAATCATTAAACTAACATGTGCCTAACCATATGTTAGCACGGCACAAAAGCTGCCAGGCTTAACTTAAAGGCAATGTGTTTAATATTTATGCAGCACACAAAAAGCATTAAAGTGAAAACACACAAGAAAAATCTTAAACCAATTTAGAAACCTCAAGTACATTTTTAATAAATAAAATGACTCTAAAACAAATTAAATTCAATAAGTAGAACCGGGGTTTTGAATTTTTAAGGCTTTTATTAAAAAACAGCACCTACCAGAGCAAAGCGCCAACTGTGGGTATCTGGTTGCGTGAGACCTGGTCAAAGTCCAAAGTTAAGGCTGACCACCATTGAGCTCGGGTTGAATACAAGGGATGGATTACGCCCAGTCTCGGCTTACCTTCAGACGTAAACGTTTTTCTGGAGCTTGGATTCACCCAGCAGGGCAAGGCTGCAGGCTCTAGCCGAAGAGGGCTCCACTAGGCCAGATACCATCACCAGGAGGTTCAGCTGAAGAGGATTTGCTGCTGGGGAGATGAACATAGCAGGAGCTGGTGCAACGTCAATCCCACCAGTGATGCACATTCGTTGGATTGGCTTGCTGGTAGGTCCTGATCTTTTGTCAGTTCTCAGAGCAGTTTTTGCTGAAAAATTCCCAGGTTTCGGCTTTTGGCATGAGGAGGCCACTTTTGCACCACACCAAGTGTCCAGGACCTGGTGGGAGTGAGGGGCAACGACCTGGGGGCTAGGACTCATTCCAGCAAGGAGCAGCAGGCAGGTATGTTGCAGCGTCTCTGGAGCTTTTTGTGTCCCTTTAGCTCACACATGAGGCCAGTCAGCTAGTCTTGGAGTCACTCTGATGGTCCTGGGTTCAAGGAGCAGGCCCAATCTTCTTTCCTCATGCATCAGGGCAGTACTTACAGCAGCAGTGCAGTCTTTCTTCTGAGTCCTCCACAGGTCCAGAAGAAATATGAAGAGTGGTTCTGGGGGTCCAATATTTATATCTGGGGCCAGTATTTCTGTGAGGAGGGACTCCCTGTCCTAGTCCCACATACGGTGCTGGAAAGGTCTTCCCTTACCCTGTCCAGGCTCCTAACTGTCTGGCATGACAAACGGCAGGTCAGGCCTGGTGTCAGATTCCTTTGTGTATGTAGAAGGCACAGCCCTTTGAAGTGTAAGTGGGGCTGGGTACTGCTCCACCCCCAACCACACCTAAGCTTACTGGGATGCAGCCTGAGTAATTACCAGCGGCTGAGAATAATTCAAGCATTCCATTTGTCACTTTTGCATACTTCAGTGTGGCGCCCTAAGTGGGACAAGTATACTCAAACATGGTTCCTATGTACACTGCACCACTGGAACCAAGCTATACCTGAATGATGAGCTCTAATAAGAGCAAAACTGGACCTGGACTGCTTGTGTTTCGGTTCAGGGAGGAAATGGCCTCGCAGTTCGGCCTGAACTGTTTCCATTGGAGCAGGGTCAACACTGATTTGCATTACGGCTGCATCCAAACTGAGGTAGCATGGTGTGCAAAATGATGATGGATTGGGATGTGGCCTGAGTAATTGCCAGTGCCCGAGATTAATTCAAGCATTGCACCCATAACGTTTTATATAATTCAACATTCTAAAAGTGTCATTTTCAGAATTGTGACTTAAAATAAGACTCGGCCGCTTAAAACTGCACTACAGGCTGCAGTGTCTGGCCTGAGGTACGTTTTAAAGTGCTACTTTAGTGGGCGGGGGCACAATGAGTGCTGCAGGCAAACTAGTAGCATTTAATTTACAGGCCCAGGGTACTGACAGTACCGTTTACAAGGGACTTTCAAGTAAATTAAATGTGCCAATCTGGTGTAGGCAAATTATACCACATTTTAAGGAGCGAGCACAAGCACTTTAGCACTGGTTCAGAAAAACAGGCAGGAAGAGGGCAAAGGGTTTGCAGAGAGTGAAATATCCAACATTGGGCATGCCACTACAGGAGTTCTATCATTCAGGGCCTCCTGCTTGAGATGTGTAGACTTAAGCAAGACATGACCCCATATGGAGAAACCAAAGTTTATGTTCCTGTGGGTAATGTCAATGAGGCTCCAGGATATTACCACTTTCTGCTTGGCTGCATTCTTTCTCTCGTGACACATGCACGTCACTTGTTGCAACAAGGAAGTGTATGAATCAAACTACTGCCAGATGTGCAGCCATAAGCTGGCTATCATTAATTTGAACATAGCCCATCACTGGAGTACACCACCAGTTTACAACATTGGTTTGTCAACATTTTGATACACTTTTTCCTTAAACAATAGGCAGATAGCTCTTTTATTCTGCAGGGAAGCATCCACCAGATCTACAGAATAAGTTAGAAATTCCCAGAGACAAGACTTGGGCTGTCTTTGGGAGCTTGATCCCTAAGGTTGCCAGCTCAGAATGGGATTTTTTTCACATGCTTAGTGACTTGGGGCTCAATGGCTACAGCCTGCATAAAAAGGCAATCAGAAGTCACCAGTAATGAACGGATGGCTACATTTTCCAGTAGAAATTCTTGGGTTTTGATGGACATTTCTTTGGCCATCAAAGCCAATGCCCTAAAGCTTTGGACATGACGTATGGTCATGCTGCACATCTTCATAGTCTTCGGATTACTGTAGCTCCCCCAAGAGCAGCTTTTTGCCATAGGGGATTTAGAGGATGCATCTATCAGTGATTCATCCTTCCGTCAAAGTACTTGCTGAATTTTTAGGAATAATGGTCAGTCCCAATAAAAAAAGGGAGGGGCATATGTACAAGGAGTTAACGCCGTGTTAGCGGCACTTTTCCGCCGGTTTTGCAGCGATATTTTTATCACCATATGTACAAGCTGTTGCTAACCTCTGTTAGCGGCAGTTTTCCGGCGAAAACGTCCATTATAAAGATCGCCACTTCTGTTAGCAATAATGACATGCAAGGGAGGCGTTCCCGTGCAAAAACGGCCGCTAACCCCACTTCGCGATATTTACAAGGGGATTCTTTAAGTTTGGAGGACCAAAAAAACTGCCTCTAACTGCAGTTAGAGGCATTTTTTTAAGACCAGAAAATAGCTGGTCTTAAAAATGGAGATAACACTTGGGGCCTCATTTCAGCAGGTTTTGTAGCTGGACTGCGCTGCAAGCAATGTTGCTGCGCTGCCCTGCGACAAAACTACAGGGCAAGACAGCGCACCATCAATAAGATAGTGCGCATTCCTGGGCCTCACTCATGAAAAGTGTTGCAGCACTGCGACAAGACAGCGTTGCAACACTTTTCACTACCCCCTTCTTGCAACACCACGGATGCGCTGTAATCACTGGACAGCGCTCCATGACGCAAGTAATGACAGATACGTCTGGAATCCTGATGTATCTGTCTGCGCTAAAGTCACGCATTGCTACAGTCGTGTCACAACCATGACGCAACTCCAGCAATGCATGGGGCCAGCCTATCCCTGTGACACTGCGTCACCCTTACGCCTGCCATCATGCAGGCGTAAGGTACTGACGCAGTGCCGTTTTTGAGGGGTACCCAGGTGTCGGCGCAGTTGGAGATCCATCGGTGGCGGTTGCGCACTGTAGAGTCATCGTCTGTAAGCGTTGGCGGAGTGGTGGTGCTGAGGGAGTTGACAAGACGTACTTCGGTGGCCTTGATCCAGCTGCGAGGGGGCGATGATGGCGGTTGTGTACGATGGGCATGGTGAAGACGTGATGCATACAATGATGGTCGGTGTGGTTGTAGTTGAAGGTCCCGCCGGCGGAGGAGACGTGCGCGACCGTGTGTGCTGCTATGTGGCTTGCTGCGGTGACTAGCTGCTTGAGTCTGATGTTGGGGAGCTACCCCAGGAGGGGGTGGTGTTCTGGTCACTGGGGTTGTCCAAGTGGAACTTGAGTTTGCCGAGTAGGATGTCGTCGGTGGATATGAGAGCCTGGTGTGCAATGAGGTCTACAATGGTATTTGAGAATGGGTGTCCATGGCCCGGGGGGCCTGCAGATGAGGGTGCCGCAGAGGATGGGGTTGGGGTTGGTCCTGATCTGGAAGTTAAGGTGTTCCATGGTCACCGTTGGGTCATTAGAGTGTGTGGTCAGTCGAAGTGTGCTTCTGTAGGTGATGGCAATGCCTCCTCCTGGACGGTCGGGGTGGTCCTTGCGGGAGATTTAGTAGCAGTCAGTGATGGCGATGGCGATGTCCGGTCTGGAGCAGATGTTGGTCCTGGCAGGCGATGTGGCGTCCAGGGTTGATGGTGAGGAGTGTGCTTGCGCCGTAGGGGTGGAGTGTCCGAGAGGAAGGGTCCTTGGTGCTGAGCGCGGTCCAGGGGCAGACGGACGCAGACGGGGTTGCCTATGGCTTACCTTTGGCACGGGAGACGTCCATTACAACGCAGGCATTACATCGTAATGCCTTTACAACGCAAATCCAACAATGCAGGTGCCTTTACATCGCATTCCATTACAACGCATTGTGAGGTCAGTAATGGGGTAATTAAAATGTTTAGGGTGGGTATGGGTTTCGGGTGTCGGAGATGAAATGTGGGGTGTATTATGGGGTAATATTTGAAATTTGGGGTGTGCATTTGGGGTCAAATATGAAAATTGGGGTGTGCATTTGGGTCACATGATTTTTAGGGTGTCTTTTGGGGGCTCAAAGACAAATTTTAGGGGTCAGTGTTAGCTTTGGGGTGCAAGGGTCAGTTTTAGGGTTGCACTCACTGAAGTGGGAATAGTAATCTTTACATCTCTGCAATCTAACACCTTCCCTACTGTTGCAATATGCCTAGTATTAGTATGCATTGTAATGGAATGCGATATAATGGTATGCGTCGTAACTCCATAGATACCTTTGGCACACCAGTGGTAAGCCTGCTGCGCCTGGCCGCCATTGGGAAGTGCTGCGGCGGGGACTGGACAGCTGGGATGTGGGAAACGCCGGAAAGAACACTGGATGGGGCGTGGACGCGGGGTTGTGTGTGAGCGGGTGTTGTAAATATTTAAATGGGAGAATCTTACCTCGAGGCCGGGTCCTGTGTCTTCGTTGCTCCTGCTCTCCTGAGTCTGCTTCCAGGAACAGGAAGTAGGCAGCCAGGCTCCCTCCCCTAAGCCAATCACAATGCTGCAATGCGGCGTTGGGATTGGTCATTGGCGCCGGGACGAGGCGTTCAGCCAGGGACTGGAGGCGTGGGCATGTTCTCCATGCAGGCTGTAATACAGCCTGCATTTCGAACAGGACAGTGCGCATGACTGCTTTGTGCGGCCTGAGCGGGCCGACCAAACAGTCACTGCGCACTTGAGTGGGCATGCCAATCCGCCCATGCCCTGCTCCGTACTTGGAGTAGTCCTACCCACCCGCAAAGGAAACAGAGCACGATTACATCAGTAAGTCATCATCATGTGATGGTTGTTCCTTTTCTGCACTGCTTGAAAGCAGTGGGGCGACGCTCTTCCGCCATAGCGGATGAGCCGTCACTGGGGGTGCGTCATCTACGTGTGCTAGGCCTGGGCGACTCGACCCCCGGGCCTCCTGCGCTACGCATCCCACCTTCTCCTTACCTGGACATTGACACAGTGGCTCAATCCGCTGCACTCTCCCCAAATCTGTGACTCAGCCAGCAGGAGCCTCAGCCAGGTGTGATTTCACAAGTCTGGGTACAGCAGTCGCCGCCAAGTCCGCTGGTGAACCTCCCGATGCAGCTGATGCAGCAGGGCCCCCTTAGGCGTGAAGGTGCAGCGCTCCCGCCACACAAGTTCGGCGCAGCTCAGGGGCCTCACCCTCCACAGCGTCCGGCCAGCCCAACATCATCCGGCCTGTGATGCAGAGAGGCGGCACCCACCGTTGGCAATCCCCTCCGTGCACCCCGGTGTAGTGGTGGATCGTAGTATGCGATGCAGACCTCCCTGCGTTGGTGCGCAGGAGCGCCTCTACCATTAACAGCTCCAAGGGGCGCAAGGCGGGCTTCTCACACAGGTCATCAACGTGTCTCCATGCGACCTGCCAGACTTCACCACCAGGTATGGGTGATCGTCGCGCCTCAATGTCTACCGCCATGGCTCATCGACTCCACAGCTACTCCGCATCCCACTCCAGGCTCCAGACGCAGGTCCAGCGAGGCATCCAGGCTCCAGACGCAGGTCCAGCGAGGCATCCAGGCTCCAGACGCAGGTCCAGCGAGGCATCCAGGTTCCAGACGCAAGTCTAGCGAGGCATCCAGGCTCCAGACGCAGGTCCAGCGAGGCATCCAGGCTCTCATCCTGGTCATCTTGGATGTTGGGTGGTTTGCAGGGGTTGTTGATGTGTGCTGCACTTGGCCCTGGCTGCTACATTCTGCATTTTTTTGGTTTTTATGCCTATTTTCTATTGGAGGTTGCAGATAGGCTATTTTTTGCATTAGAGGCAAAAGAAACTCACGTTGGGCTGACTAACGTGAGTTTTGTTGCCGCTAATGGGCCTATCGGTAGTTTTCGCCCGCTAACGCCGGAATTCCTATCGCCATCGCTCTAATGTTAGCGGCAGTTTTCACCGCCGATCCCTGATACTATCGCCATGTAGCGACGGCTTGTAAATACGCCGCTAACATGGCGATAGTTTTCACCTTTGAATTGGATCTTTAATAACTATTACAAATAGTTCTTTAACTATTTTTCTAGCAAGTCCCATTCCTGAGATGTGTTATTAGGATTTTATATATCCTCTAGTTTTCTACATAGGACAGCTAGATCTGTCACAATGAAAAATAGGTTTTAGGGGTTAGTTACTGTAAAAGCATGTTAACATTAAGGACCTGATTTTGACTTTGGTGGACAGTTTTAGTACCATCACCATGGCGGAGTACCTTACTTCTGCCATGCAGAGGGTACACTGTCTGCCAATTTTAGAGATGTCCGCCAGCCCAGTGGACATCTCTTGCATTTACAGGAACTCCCGTCACGTCAGTTCCTGTAAATGCACTGATCGTTTGACGGATGGCTCTGACAACATGACGGAGATGTATGGCAAACTTTCAATATTTTTTTAATTTCCCAAAAGAAAATCCCAAAGTGGGATTTTATTTGTGAAAATAACAATAAAACAATGACTCCCCCCTTCTCCATGGGAGTTTTTTTCCCATGGCGTGGTGTCATATTACATTTTTCACTATCCCTTATTGCCTTGTTTTACCTGGCAGCGAGGGACAGTGAAAACTTGCCCTTTGTACACCCACTCTAAATAGGGTGGGTGGACCAATGTCCAAACCTGGGGAGAGGATGTAGTCTGACAGCTAGACTACCGACTTTGGAGCTGAGAAACCAAGGTTCGAGCCTCGGGGTCGTCTCCACATCCTGTGATTCTGGGCAAATCACTTCATCTCCCCGTGCCTACCAAAAAATATGAAAGTGTCCTTGTGTAACGTAACTGGTGCTCATGTAAAGCGCTCCAATACGTTTGGGTCGAGTTTGCGCTATATATATCTGGAAAAAAAAACCTCAATGGCCCTGTCTCGGGCTGTCGGAGGTGTATGTCAGCGGTGGAGATGAAGTAGAATTTGCACTTGACATACTGAAGGTCCCCGAGACTCTAAAATGTATGTTTGGTGGACAGAGTACTCCATTCTTGTCTCTATCAAACTCTACATCGGTCTTAAATTCGTACATATCCTACTTTTAAATACAATTCACCTGAACTTTTCAGGTACAAGACACACATAAAGGTAACTTTCTAATATATTTTTCCAAATCAATTTATTGAACATTTTAAATATTAGAATAAGACATCAACAGCGATGTCATCCAATAAAGTTACACTGCTTGGCAACCCAAGACAACGTCATTAAACATAAGATTAGAGCAGCCATGCACTAAGGATAGCCTAGCACAATCCAGATAGCATAATTGAGAAAACCACTGAGCTCATTTAAGGAATGTCATAACAAAAAAGGAGAATTAAACTCACATTCCAACCATCCATATGTTAGGGGGAGGATCAACATCGGAGAAGGGAATTGGTGATATGTCAGTAAGGAAGGGGCAAAAGCATATATATGTTGGAGGACAAATGGTGAAGATCTAATGGACAAACCAGTGAAAGCCCCAAAGGGACAGGGGTTGGTAGCTGCTGAGCTTTGTGGTGGAGCATGTGAGAAGGAGGGAGAAGACACAGGGATGCCCCCTCACCTGCCATCCATGGGTACCACGTCCCCTTTAAAGAGATGGAGCACTTTGTCTAGGGGGAGTAACACATACAAATTCCAAATTACAGACTCTTAGAGTTTGCCATTGGGCTGTTCGCTTTTCTGATGGGAAGAGTTTGTGAGTTATCTGATCCATAGCAAGGGATAGTCATAACTTATCAAACCATCCAGCTATTTGAGGGGGTTAAGATCCCCCCCCCTTAGAGAGTGATAAGTTGCTTAACAGCTCACAACATATGACGAATCAAAGCCCAATCCATATGCCATGCTTTCCATCTCAAGTGGTCTAATACCCAGATTCAAAGTGCAAGGGTTTGCCAGAATGGGGTAGCCTAGCGTTCCTTTGATATGGCTTAGGACCTTTTTTCCAGAATGTCTGAATGACCATAACTTACTAATATTTAAAAAGGAGTTTTTGACCGGTCAAAAGGATTTAGTTTTCGAATTACAGTATTTACACTGCTACAGGCAGGCTACACTGGTAGGCCTGAAGCCATGTTTTGCATTGTCACTGTAGTGGATGGCAACATGACATGCGGAGACTGTATAGGTGCCACTCCAGGGCACAGTCAGCTACTTTTAAGGTTGCCCGAACCACCAGGCACAGAGCCACTATAACAAATTGGTTGTTAACAGTGTGCAAATTCCTAGACTTGGGATCTTATTAATAGATCGAGTCCAATTCACAGAGCAGGGAGGGTTGATGAGGAATCTGAAGCTAGACAGAGTCTCTACTAGAAAGAGCATTACCTAAGATAAGTAACTTGTTCTTCTGACAGAGATTTTTATTCGCAGATTCCCCACCTTTCAAATAGATACTAAAGCGTTACCTATTTGGAGGTGGTCTGTGAGTGGACAAAATCAAAAAGCTAATGCCTCTCTGTGTGAGCCTGGCTGTCCAGAGGAGTGCTTTGTGAACCTATGAGTGACACCCATGTAACTGGCAAATGACCAAAACAGGAACTCCGCTGTTCTTGCCAATGCAGATGTAGCAGCTCTGGCCCTGGTGGAATGAGCTTGCAGTCTATCCGGAGGCTGCTTTTTGGCCAATGAGTAGCAGATCAAGATGCAGCGGTGATGGTCGTCTTTTGCACATCCTGGCTTTTTTTGCTCCAGTGAACCTCACAAAGAGCTTATCATCCAACAGTGTTCTCTGGTATGATCGATGTAAAAGCTAAGTGCTCTTTTGGGGTTCAAGCAATGGAGTCTCTCCTCCTCCTTAGAGGAGTAAGGCGGAGCACAGAACGTCAGCAAGGTGATATGTTGGCCGACATAGAAAAGTATCACAACCTTCAGCAAGAAGGATTCTTGCGTCCACAGAACCAGTTTGTCTGGGAAAAAACTTGTGTACAGTAGGTTGACATCGCGAGCTTGGAGGGCACTCACAGGTGCCCTGCTGATGCAGTGTCAACATTGTCTTGAGAGTGAGAAGCTGTAAGGACCTGCTGTGAAGCGGCTCAAAGGGAATGCACCTCAGATATGTGACGATCAAGTTAAGTTCCCACTGAGGCATGACAAAGGGAGAAGAAGGAAAAAGATGTTGTAAACTTTTCAAAAAATACATCACAACAGGTGATTAAAATATTGAGGGCTGGTCCGGCAACCATAAGGTCAAAGAGCCGAAAGGTACCCCTTAACTGTACCCAAGCACAACGCTGCCAGACGAGGAACAAAAACAACAAAATGTCAGAAAACGTTGCCAGGAGGGGGCCTATCTGCAGTGTGCCACACCAAGCCATACATCTTTACCAATAGCAGGTATATACTGTCTTTGTCGAGCAACGCCAGGCTGCCAAGATGATATCAACTACCTTTGGAAGAAGGTCCAAGGTGTTAAGTTGCTGCTGCTCAAACTCCAATCATGAAGGTGGAGATTGTGAAGGGCCGAGTGCAGAACCATGCCCCGTTGTGTGACAGCAGATCCTCCTGGAGGGGCACCCTGAACGGAGGACAAATGCTCATGCCCAGGAGCTCTGGATACCATACTCGCTGTGCCCAATCTTGTGCCACTATGACGACTTGGGCCCAGTCGCTCCTAATCTTCTTCAGAAGTCAGGGAAGGAGAGGTATCCGCAGGAAGGCATACAGAAGTTCAGCGTTCCACCCTACTCAGAATGTGCCTCCTTGTGAGAGACACCTTGGAAACTGATATTGCACGTTCTCAGCAGTGGAGAAAAGATCGAGCCTGGATACTCCCATTCGCGGAAGTGACTTTGCACCACCTCCATGTGCAACTGCAACTTGTAATTTGCTAGGTGTCGACGGCTGAGCTTATCCTTCCTGACATTCAAAGATTCAGCTGGGTGGTTCACCTCCATGAAAACACCTTGATGTTCCAGCCTTTTCCAGAGGCGCAGGGCCTCCTGGCATGGGGCCCATGACCCCACCCTGACCTGTTTGCTGCAATACCACATGGCTGTGGAGTTTTCAATAGGCACCTGTAAAAGCCTCCCCTTGATGGATGGAGGGAATACTTTCAATGCCAGGCATATTGCCCTCAGTTCCAGAAGGTTGATAAGAAGCCGGAACTCTTCCAGAGACCAGAGGTGGGTGCCCAAACCCAGAAGGGATGCATTGGTTGCCACTGTCTGCTTTAAGTGGGGGTAGGAAGAGGGGTCCGTCACTGACCCTGTTGTGGCCCAGTAACCACCACTGCAGATCTCTGCAGTCTCCTCCGTAATCTGGAAGTGGTCAGAGAGGCCCCCTTGATGTTGGGCCCACTGAGACTTCAGATACCACTGCAGAGCCTGCATATGCCACCTGGCATGCTGCACCAGGAGGTTGCAGGAGGCTATCTGTCCCAGCAGCCTTGAGCCAAACTCACTGATATCCAGGACTGGGGCTGAAATATCAGGATCATAGGCAGAATATCCTGCACTCTCCTCTCTGGGGGAAAGGCACGAAACCAAACTGTCCAGAATGGCTCAGATAAAGGGGAGCATCTGAGAAGGAGTCAGGTGTGTCTTCGGCATGTAGATAGTGAACCCCAAAGATGACAGGAGGTTCACCAAAATCTGAAGGTGGTTGACGACTGCCTGGGGCAAGCCAGCCTTCAACACCCAGTCACGAAGTATGGGAAGACAGAGGTCCCTATGACCCCTGAAGGTGTGCTGCTACCACCGCCATCACTTTGGTGAACACGCAAGGGGAGCCGGTGAGACCAAAGGGAAGCACCGCAAAAAGAAAATGCTTCTGTACCACCACGACCCGCGGGTAGTGTCAATATGCCTACAGGACCTGTATATGAAAAAAAGGAGTTCTGCAGATCAAACACTACCATCCAGTCTCCTGGGCCAGCGTAAGAATTTTGAATGTGATATTCCAGGGGAAGGTGTTGCATGGACACAGGTCTAAAATAGGAGGAAGGCCAGAATGTAGTGGGAATAACAACCACAACCTACTTCTGGCACAGGCACCCTCTAGATAGGATATCCCCCTTGGCCAAAAGGGCTTGCACTTCCTGCTGCTAGATGGACAGATGGTCCTTTGTCAGTCATTCTGGGGACAGTGGAAGGTGCAGTGGCATGGCAATTAAGGGAAAGGTGTACCCCTTCTGGACTATCTGCAGGACCCACCTGTCTGATGTTATAGTTTGCCAACCTAGCAGGAATCATTGGATCCTGCCTCAAACCGGGTGGTCGTGCTCCACGAAGGGCATGCTAAAGGGGTTTGACAGGTGGAGGGGCAGTGGGCTGAGGGGCTTGCTGACCTTGACAGCGGGCGTCGATAGGCACCATGGCTTGGGCCACAAAACTGCTGGGCTCCTTCATGAGTGTGAATTGGCTGCTGGTATGGGGTACCTCTGTCGAAACTGCAAAAGGAACGCTAGGGCTAGTGCGGCTGGCGAGGCAATAAAGATAAGCCCAGGAAGCATGCTGTGGCCCTGCTGTTTTTGAACTGTTTGAGAGCGGAATCTGCCTTGTGCCCAAACAGGCAAATCGCATCAAAGATCATGTCCATAAGGGATGATTGGACATTGCCTAAAAAACCAGTTGACTGCAGCTAGGCATGGCAGCGAATGGTGACATTGGTGCCAAAGGTATCTAAGCCACAATGAATTGTCAACTTAGCCGCATCACAACCATCCTGCATAGCTTGGGTTAGGACAGGTTGTAGGTCTTTAGGGACACCTGGGAGGGTTTGAGCCATCAAATCCCAGAGAGCTTGTATATAGCTGCAAGACAGGCTGCTGGCATCAACTGACCTGCGAGCCAAACTGGTCTAAGAAAATACCCTCTTCCCAAAGGGCTCCACTCTTTTAGAATCGATTTCTGGGAGAGTGGTGGGAAAAGTGTTTGGGTTTGTTTATTAATGGTAAATGCTTGCACCACTAAGCTCTCGGGTGAATGTTGTTGGGACAAAAATGCGGGGACCGCCTGGAGAATGGCAGTGGTGTCTCACAATTTGGCGAATTTACTGGGGGGCCAGAGTAAGGTTTGGTCAAGGCACCTACAAGAGTATCCATGAATGCTTCATTAAAAGGGAGCAGAGGCTCAGTGGTCGTTTGCCCTAGCTGGAGGACTTCAACAAGAACATGGTTTTGAACTGTAAGGTAGGAAGCTGGACATCAAGATCTTGGAGGTCTTCTGTGTGACCACTGGAAGCACTCTCTTCAGTGGCAGTTCTTGGGGTTGATAAAAGATCAAAATCAGAAGAGGTGTTAAGGTCATTGGCCTCTTGGCGGTCATCATACCAATTCTCATCATAATAGGGTTGGGTCTATTTCATCACCTGCATCTTAATCATTGTGAAGATCGGTACCAAACAAGGAATGTAGTGTATCAAATTTTCCTTGTGGTAGTAGGACGTCAAGCGGTGCAGGCTGTGGTTCGATGGAAACAGACTATGGCTTTGGTTAAGGACGTAGCGGCGCCTACTCTGAGTCGGGGAGCACAATTGGCACCTCATCCTCCAGCATCAATAGAGTCAACATCGGGATCAATGCTCTGGAAATTGGTATGGATCCTAGAGCTGGAGTCAAGACAGGATTCAGGAGAGGCCCAGAGGTGTTTTCAAAGTGGTTCAACTGGCGCAGAGGGTGAACTCACCAGCGGTATTCCAAATGGAGGGCATCTCAACTCCTTGGGGCCCATATGAGCGAGCCGGAGGGTATCCGAAGAGTTGGGGCATGGCCTCACGGAAGTCTTGGATCTGCCGTGGTGTTACAGACGGCCCCAGAAACTTAGGTTGTGCTGGGACCAGTAGCGGGATTGGCTCCAAAGTCAATTCACTCCAGGAGTGAGACTGAGAGGAATGACTATGCCCTTGCGCCCTCTCATGAGTGTGAGAGTGGCAGGAAGGGGAAACGTGAGGCTTGGAATATTTATGTTTTTTCTCCGACTTAATTGAAGATTTGGAGTGGAACAATGATAGACCTCGGAATCGACTTCTGTTACTTTTGGACTAGGAACAGGACTGAGGCTGACCTATGGACTTGGACCGCTCTCAATGAGGAGTCTTGCAGTGCTTGTGTAAAGTTTCACCTTGAGGTCCTGTATGGCTTTTAGGTTCATCAACGCACAGTCACTGTAGACCTTAGAGTCGTGGCTTGACCCCAAGCACCATAGGAAAACCTGATGGGGATCTGTCACAGACATTTGCTTGCAACAGTCCTGTATAGTTTTAAGAGGTGACATGTCCCTCCTTTGCACACTAAATTCATTTTTTTAGGCCAAAGTGTCTCTGGAAGAGACGAGAAGCAGCTCCAGATCCATGTCTGGTGGCATGGAAAGAAAGGAGTCGACAGCGCACAGAGGTACTGCTGAAAATGTTTGCAGATGCAGTCGGACTCGTGTGGAATATTCAAAAGGTGAGGAATCTGCAGTCAGAAGTCTCCATCTGAAATCTGTTTCTGTGGTGCTTTGGCCGACTGCCCGCTCTTTTCACATGGGAGCTAATTGCCATAGATGCAGTCAATGAGCATCTGTGGACTGACAATGATCTTCCTCTGGGCAACCCCCCCCCCCCATTCTAAGGATACCATGGCAGTAGGGCAGGAAAAAGTCCTGCCCATGTTCTTGTGTTAACCTACAAATGTGTCCTGGCAGATAGTGTTCTGGGGAAACCAGCCTGGCTACCACCATGGTATGACTGGCATAGATACCCTCACAGCAGTGACAGGGACCTCCATTCACTCCGACTTCCTGGAGTGTATGCTCAGGGATCACCAGTTTACCTTCTGGGTCCACCTCCCAACAAAGGGATACTAGGACATGCTTTACCCTCTCCGGGGAGTAACCATGCCACAGAGCTGCATTGGCAACCTTGTGTATTGCTTCCTGTGACACACAGAGCCCCCTTTCTTATGCCCTGAATGGAGACAGTCATACCACCAGAGTAGGTAAAAGGGCACCCTGGCCTTCCGCACATCAAAACATCCCTTCCTGTGCTCTGAAGAGGTCTATGTATCCTTCCCCACACAACACTTTTTTCAGACTCTTTTTGGAATATCTCTGTATTATCCTTGCCTTGCGCTTCCATCTGCAAATAGGATCCTGAACCACCCTTTCTGTAGTCACTCAGAGGTGCCTTCTTTGACTCTGTCCAGAGGCCAGCTTCCTTCCCAAGCTCTGTGGGCACAGTGAATTTGAGGTCTAATAGGTTCTCTGCACCTTTCAACTCTGTAAAACGATTACTTAGGAAGTGCTCCTTCAAAACCAAATTCAACAGCCATCATAATAATTTCCTTTGTTGCCTTTCACCCAGTTATCCAGTGCCTTGGTGGAAGAATACACAAAATTCACCCATGACTGGTGTGACTGCTTCTAGCTATTCCTGAACGTCCAGCTATGCTTTTCAGGGGTCAGACCAAACATAGTGATAAGGGATTCCTTTATGGGGGCATACTTCATCTGGTCAGCTACTTCTAGGCCAATAATGTAGCCCAATGGGAATGGGAATCCAGAGTGGCCCCTCAATCCCCATCTGTACTCTATGCATATATAGGGCCACCTTATATGCTGCAAACCACTTATCCAGGTCATCCATCATCATCCAGCTAGGTACCAAGGGGCAGATTTACAAGCCCCTTGCGCCACTTTTGCGTCACTTTTCCCATGTTAAAAATGACGCAAAAGTGGCGCAAGGGCCTTGTAAATAAGCCCCCAAGTCTTTGGGGATGTGAACTTTTTTACCTCTCCTAAGCAGTTCACTGTTGCTGCCACCATCTTTACTGGATTCCGAGGCAGGGGATGATTCTCCATTAGGGCTCCGGGGCTGCACCCCCCTGAAATTCCTTCACATTCCTGTACAATTACAAAATAGATCAATTTATTTAGAGATACGTTCGTATCTCTAAACAAATCTATGTATTTAAGTCTCGGCTCTGAAGCAGGAGACGGAAGCCAGGCAATAAATCAACTTTCTGAGTTGTGACGCACGACCAGGGTTTACTGTTCTAAAGACCTTCATAATGAATCAATACCATTGTAGTCTATGGCAGGATCCACTAGTATAGGCCAGTGACGCTGTCAGCTTCATGCTTTGGGGCGTTGGAGTCTCCCTCCCTGCGTGAGAGCAGCCGTCTGTCATTCCCAGGCATAGATTCCACACTTTCCCATTCGTCACATGTAGGAGTGGATGCAAGCACTGTGAGGCATGTGTGTTTTGCTGCCTTGTCCTCTGTAATGGTAAGTGTTAGAATGCTAATCTTCAGTTATGTACATTGTTCTGAGACCCTTCGCCACCCCACCCTCCCCCACTTTGACACACCAGGCCCTGGATGCACTTCGCTGGCCGCGGTTAAAGAGGAGCTGCAGCATTTGTTCCACTGCGAAATGGATCTAAAAGACGAGTAGGCCAGTCTGAGTTTAGCAAAAATTACAGGTCTGCAGCTTCCACCTGACACAGAGCTGCAAATCTCCCTTTCTGTTCCCTGACTGAAAGTGTCTGGGAGAATCAAGTGTTCAAACGAACAGTGCAAACCCAGCAGAAAATGTCTGTCTGATTCCAAATAATCTTTTACTCATGTGGCAGAAGGGGCCTACGTTTAAAGGGGCCTCCCAGGTAATGATGTCTCCATACATTTCAAAACCCCAGCAGATGTCAAACAGAGCAACACTCTGTAGTGACTATTGTTGATGATTGCTACGCAGGCTAGGCTGGTAAACAGCACTGAGCTTTGTTTCTCTACACTTCATGGCCCCTTCTTGAGTGCATGCATATAGCTTACAAAGCACCCAATGTATTGACAATGCATTTAGTTTTTCACCCTCGCAAATCCTGCGTTGCCCAAAGCTCCAGGCTTTGAAAGAATGAAAAACCAAAACGCAGGGTTCAAAGGTAGCATCGCCAGTGGTGCATTTAATTGCAGCACACAATCTCAACATTACGATTTTGTGTGAGCTGCAAGGAAAAGGGGCAGCAAATGGGTTTCACCTTTTTCTTCAAACATCGAAGGAAATTTATCAATGGTCTGCAGTTGCTCCTGTGGTCACAAAGGACTGGTCATTTACTGACTGGCCTAATCAGCTAGTTAGCAACAATGAGGGTTCTTGTTCCCTTGTGAAGTTGATCCAAATATCTGAGTCAAGCGCAAAGCGAGAGAGTAGACAGTTATCTGCTATATGACATTAAAACTGGCCCGATCTTCATGCCCTTAACAACATTAATGCCAAAACCTTGGATTGATTTACAAATAGGGCTCCCGGTTTTCCGTTTAAACGGATTTTTACATATAAATACAGACGGAAAACAAGTTTTCCTTTATCTGTATTTATATATAAAACGGGAAAATACTAGTACATTTTGTCATTGACATCAATAGAATCACACCCCCAACCATCTGGTGTCTCCCCTCCTTAGAGGGTTAAGAGGTGTCAGCCCGGGCTGAGACAGCTTCCCGGGCACACACAGCCGCACCCGAGTACTTCACAGGTCTTTGAAAGACCATTTACTTGTTAATGAGGCTTTGTTGTTCTTTCACCCCTTAGCCCCTGCCTCTTCACTCTGCCGATTGCACCAGCACCCGTCTTTTCCTTGCAGACTGGGTTTTACAAGGGCAGCTTGCGATGCGCGCACATACAGGTGGTAGGTTAAAAAGGGCTGATGCAGTATATTAAACCAGCCAGTTTACAGTCCACACCCACGCTGCGAACTGCTTCAGTTACAGCCAGAGCAACAGCAGTAAGCAAATCACACCGGCACTCAGGGAGACGGGTCTCAGGGGCTGCCTGTGTGCTGGAGGCGAAGCCGTGAATAAACAAACGCTCAGTGTAGTCCAACCAGGAATGCGGGGGATTAAGAGAAGTTTTCGAGATAAGATTTTTTTTTAAATGAGAAACAAACAAAGAGCGTTGTTGTGCGTGGGCTGAGAAAGGAGACAAGAGGCTAGTCGATTTAAGCACCACAATTAAATGGATCCAAAAAAGAAGAAACACTTTTGCTGCAAATGTCTTTGTCTGACATTTTTCTACTCCAAAATGCAGCCTCAGGAGGAGAGAAAAAAGTTTTACAATACAAACAATAAATACATAACTAAATAAAGCAAGACAGAGTAGTCACAAAGTGGCCAGATTGGTTTTATTTACACTGAAACACATTAGCGCCACCTTACAGATTTTGACAGTGAAGCGCTACTTTTCTTTTCGTTCGCTTTTCAAGCAAAAACACTCCTTGATTTCTGAATAATGAGTGTAAAAGCTTTAAGTTGTATTCCCTACGAGTGTTTGCTTTTTTCCAGTATGTTGTTACTTTTTTCAGGCAGCATATTACTGTAGTCTAGTGCATAATTTGAATTGAATTGCTTCCAGGTGTTTAGAGCAGGGCACAATTGGGTTGCAGCTGAAGGCAGTGTGAGTTTCTCTTAGTGGGGCAGTATGGTGTTCAGTGGGGGAGAGGATGTGGCACTCTGCCGATGACAGAAACTGGGAGGCTCTGAGACAAATGGCTTGTGATTGCCATTTGCAGAATGTCCCAAATATGCTTAAAAGTGCTAAGTTTTCAGATGAATGTATAGTGTTGACCAATAACAACTGAGCGCATGTGTGCATTGTCAATTTAAATAAATGTGGAAAAATACTAGCTGTAGCGTCATCTTTTGCTTGTGGCAAAAATAAATGTGGATAAATACAGAAAAAATGGCCAAAAAATAAATATGGATAAATACAGACGGAAATGGCAAAAAAATAAATACCATAAAACCGGGAGCCCTATTTACAAACAATGTGTTAAAAAACGTTAAGGCAATGCATGTCAGCGATTTAGTTCCTCTCTTATTTTCAAGTTTTACTTAATCTTGCCTTCCTCAAGAGTTAGCTATTTAACCATGTGTTTCTTTCTATATTTTTTTCCGTGCATACTTTGAGCCATGCCAGGTGTTTCTGAGGGGCTTGGAATGAGAGCTCGGATGCTGACCCTGAAGCCAAAGCAAGGTGCCTGTCAGTGGGTTGGCCTCTCTGCAGAGCACACCGAACAATGGTCATGCATTCTAGTTGTAATTGCAATTTTGTGAAAATATGTGTCAAGGGGGTGCACAGATGGCAAAATATTTACAGGGCAAAAGAAAAAGTAAATACATTGCTTAAATGTGAGTGAGTGCAGTGTATGTTTGGAAGTGGTGAAGTGAGGGAGATGCAAGGAAGTGCATTTGGGAAGAGTGAAATGAGGGTGCTTAAGAGGAAAGAAAGGTGGTTGAAGATGTGCAGATGGACGAGCTGTGCAGAGAATAAGGAAATAAATATTGAACATAAAGCGCACATAACTAAAGGCCAAAACTCCTTCCACAGGCCTCAATACTATTGAGATTTCAGAATTGAAACATTTTGAAGCTTAATTATTTATGATTGTGACTCATTTATGTTAAACAGCTAACAACCATTGACAAAGCCAATCGTCGTTTTAGGTGTAGTGTCAGTTGTTGTGTTATATATCTGGAAGCAATTACATCTCAGAGAGAAACCAAAATGCAGGTCGGGTAGCAGCACACTATCGGAATCACAGAAATTTCTTTTCCATGTTCCCTTTTAGAGAATCCCCACATTTTTCATCCCACTTAAAGACCTGTCTTCACATATTTCTATATGACTGATTGCAATCAGCAGCTGTGGGATCTTCCCGAAGCCTGGTTAGAGCATTTTCTTCCAAAGTTAATGCTGCATGCAGTGCAAGATACTGGGCAAGCGCACACTTTTAAAGGCTGCAATTGTATTGTTGTACAATTTGCACATTACAGTAACTGTTGAACATATTAATGCAGTAAGATATAGGGCAGGTTATGTGTTTAATATTTCAAAACTATACGTTCCCACTGCTTTATAAGCCTTGCTTTATCACTAAATTAATTTGCTTTAAAATGCATCATTTGACAATCTTTTTTCAATTTTTTTCCTCTGGAGGAGGATCCAGCCTGGACCCCACGTTTGTCCATTAAGCTTGCCTGCGTCACTCACTACAAAAAAGGCATACCAAACTTTTACACCACACCACTTTCAAATGTCACCAGCTGCCACTGCTCAGAGGAGCTCTTGGCTCTCAGTTCCAGCTCTCGCTGGTTCCTCTCATGGACCAGCAGAATTTCCTTTTCTTCCACGGCCACCTTTTTCTTCTCCTCCATGGCTAGAGTAGCCAACTGCAATTTCAAAGCCCTCTCTTCCTGCCTGTCTTGCAGCTATGATCGGGACAAACTGTCATCAGACACACTGCTCCTTGGCCTGGCCAGCACAGGTGATGCTGTTCCTTGGGGACAACACTCCCCTGGCATTAGGTATTCCTTAGTGTCCTCCTCATTTCCCTCTGCAACCTTATCCTCATTCTCTTCTGAGGTTCACTGCAGCAGACGGACTTCCTCTGAGGCTTTGAGGGCAATGTGATAATTCTCCTTCCTGGACTGCCTCTTCAGCTTCAGTCTCCTTTGCTTGACCATGATCCTCGGCTTTGCCATGATAAGGCTCTCCATGTTAGCCAGATTCAAAAATGACAAATTATCCAATTAAAACCAAAAGCAAACAAAAATTCCAAAATGTAATTGTTTGCTGTCAATTTAAATGGACTTTTAATTTCAACTTAAATCGTATGGAACTGAAAAACACAGGTCCTGGATCCCATCGCTGCCATCAAAGCAAGAAAATTGATTATTAATTGGGGTGCATAACTACTCACCACAAGGAATACCCAGAAGCCTTCTAAGGGTGAACCCTCAAACACACTAAATTGACGTGAGCTCAAGCACATGATAGCTATGGCACAGACCAGACAGGCTTAACCTAGGGCAATGTGTAAAGTATTTATGCAATACCAAAAGTGTAATAAAGTCAAAATGCACAACAATACAAAATTCCAAACCGAATTAGAACAATGGAATAAAAGTTAATAAACTAAATGATGCCAAAATGATAAAAATCCAATAAGGGGAACTAGAGAAATACTTTTTAAAACTTTTAGGTAAGAATGGCCCTAAGAAGCACAAACTGCCAATAGTCGCAGTAGACTGGGATGTAGGTACTATTTGAGGCTGACTGCGATGGAGAGAAGGTCAGATACACCAACTAGGTTTGTCATGGTCAAAGACTTTACCTTCTGACTTACACTTTTAAGTCCCAATCCACAACGAGTACACTTCTAATGCTGCCAAGGACCTCAGGTGAGGTAAGTCCAACAGCAGGGTACAGTTCAGGCACTGGACAGGTGGGCAGGTGCAGGGAAGGCCTCTTGTAGCTTGTTGTATCCATGTACAGCCGGGTCTGGTGGCTTAGTGGACTAATGCATCCACTGTAGGGGCCTGTGTTTGACCTCATGGTCAGAGGTTCAAATCCCAGCGGGTCCACTCAGCCTTTCATCCATCTGAGGTCGATAAAATGAGTACCTTTGAGTTTGGTAGCAATAAACATCTGTTATTCAGCGCCTTGATACCCTTGGGTGATACATGCACTTTACAAATACACGTTATGTTATGTAGCTTGAACAGGAGGACAGTGTTATGACTGTTGGTGTTGATTTCTTTGTCCTTGGTACAAAAGGGAACAGATCCAGTCCTTCAGGTCACAGACAGCAGGTCCAGTTCTCTTCTGTCCTTCCTCAGGTCAAGCAGTACTCTGAAATGAGTGCTTGGAAGTTCCACATTTATGCTTGGCTGGGTATGCATCTGGGGAGTGTACTATGGTAATCCTAGTGTGCTCCCACATCTAACACTAAAATCCTGTTTAGGGCAGTCACTGTACCCACAATAAACCCAGAGACAGAAGTCTGGTAGGGCAAAAGCGGGATTCTTCAGCAACCAGACGGAGGATAAAAGACCTGTCTTTGCATCCGGTTTCCTTCCTTTCAAGTGCTACCCAAGTGTCATATGTAAAACCCAGAGACAGAAGTCTAGAAGGACAAAAGCAGGATTCTTCAGCAACCATACAGGGCATACACAGGAATTGTCTTTGCATACTGTATTCATCCTTCCAAGTGTGTCCCAGATGTCATGTGTGAACCCTGCAGACCTGTCGAGCAGGAACCGACACTCATGCAGGATTAGACTCTGTGATGTTAATTCAAATGTTATTCAAATGCTATTCACAGACTGGGGGAAGCTAGAGAACTAATGAAAATTAGCTTTCAGGAACTTCAGGCAGGGAAAAAAGATAACTTTCTGAAATATATATTTCCTTAATATTTATTAACAATCCGACCTCACCATTGAATTGGATTTTAATAACTATAAAAAAATATTATTTTAAGTATTTTTCTAGTCAGGTTAATTCCCGGATTTTAATCTGTACTCTGGTTTTCTACACAGGCCTGTCACAGTGGAAAATAGCTTTTGAGCTCAAGTCACTATAAGGATAGTTAACCTTAAGTTTGTACATGTCCTCCTTTAAAATACCATGCACCTGCCTCTTGGGCAGCAAGGCCTACATAGGGGTGACATCAATATTTTAAAAGAATATTTTGACATGTCACAAAGATTTATATTTGGCAGGTCAAACTGCAGTTTTTACATTGCTGCAGTCAGACTACAGTGGTGGGCCTGAAGCCAAGTTTTACACTGTCACTAGTGGATGGCACAATAGGTACTGTAGTCCACTAGTGACATTTTACTTACAGGTCCTGGGTGTACCATGTACCATACAGGTCTAGTGGTCCATTGTAATTGTGTTTTTAAACATACCAGTGGTACTTGTTGAATAAAGGATTGTCTTGGGTATACCACTAGGTATATTTTATATTTAATTTTGGCCCCCCAAAAAACAGGACCGAGAGTAATTTTCATGAATGCAGATTTATAAGAACTCCCAGGGATAGACTAGCTTCCCTCGGTTGAGTCCGCCGGGGTAGTACTATCCTTACCCCGGTGTGAGCGGTTGTCAAATGATAAAGCATGCCTCGATAAGTTGAGGGTGACACGACCTCTCAAAATTCTTTTGATGCCCTACTACTAAAATAAGTCAATAAATAGGTTTGGTTTGACTTTAATACACAAGTATTTTTGTGTGCCATAGTGTTCTAAAGCCAGCAAAAATATAGGGTCCAGTAAAAGGCAAAAAAAATATCTAGTGTGACCATGCAGAAAAGGCGGTTTGCCTACAACAAGCCATTCCTTTAGTGCGCGCACACAATTGTGAGACCATCTATAATTTGCCATCGCTATACAATAACTCATTGTCGGATTCTACAGTTGTTAATGTGGCAGATTGTGCGAGTCCTTTTTAGGTTGAAGCCTACGAGACAGTGCAGTAGCTCACATTTTCTGGCCTGCTATTTGCTGGCTTTATTTGCTTTAGGCTGTCCAGCTTGAGCTCATCCCCTCCTGTTGCCCAAACCTTGTTTACTGTATTCTTCCACGAACTCTCTTTCTGTAAACAGGCCTTTAAATCTTGTCACATTTGCTGTGCTTTCAAAGACAGAGGTCAAATGTCAAGCTCTCTCTTCCAAGGGAGCTTGGTGTTTACTTTTCATTCCATGCAAGACAAGAGGCTGTAAGATGTTTTTTTACTAGCACACACAAAAAAATGAAGTGTGCTGATGTTCCAGAATATATCAGAATTAGTACGAATAAAGCACTTTTTTTGTAATTCTGAAATGTGGTGGAAACAAATATTTGAATATGATTAAAACATCAATACACTAGGTAATGCAATTTGCACATATTGTATATGTGCAGTAAAACCGTATTTCGGGGCACATGTAATGGTCATTTCTATTGAAGATGTGTTGTTTGTAATGGCAATGCGCTACCACACCATGCATCTCCACACTATGTCACTCAACTCAATGCCACCCCACTCCATTCTACGCCGCTCCACTCTAAGACACTCTACAACACGCCACTCGACTCCATCCCACTCCACTCTATCCCACTCCACTTCGCTAAAATCTACCCCAACCCACTCAATCTACCCCACTCCAATCTAGCCCACCTCACCCCAATCCACACTTCAATCTACACCACTCTTACCCAATATACCCTATTCTATTCCACTATAACCCAATCTACCCCACTCCAATCTACCACACTCCACTCAAATCTACCTCACTCTGCTCCAATCTACCCCAGTCTAGCCCACTCCAATCTACCCCAATCCAACACACTCCACTCCAAGCTATCCCACTCCAATGTACCACAGTCCAATGTACCCCACTCCATTCCAATTTACCCCATTCCCCTCTAAACTTCTCTACAATCTGTCAAACTCCTCTCCACTCTACTCTACCCCACTCCACCACAATCTAGCCCAGGCCAATCTAGCCCAGGCCAATCTAGCCCAGGCCAATCTAGCCCAGGCCAATCTACCCCACGCCAATCTACCCCACGCCAATCTACCCCACGCCAATCTACCCCACGCCAATCTACCCCACTCCAATCTTGAGTAGAGGTTTCAACGAAAACCCACCAAAGACATACCTAAATTTGACACAGGAGTTCATAGAGGGAAGCGATGCTCAAAACCAGAATGCTATGCCGGAATCCTACTTTATATTTGTAGTCAAATGATAGCCAAGGTATTCAAATAGAGCTTCCCTCTCTGCAAGTTATGTGTCAATATACCAATTCCAACAAGCTTTAGCAAAGCCAAGAAGGCTCACCTGTGATAACGGGCCCCAGACCTATTTTCACGGTCAATGGTTTTTCACCCCCCAGAAAAAACTATACAAAGATGGCCACCACATGCAGCTGATTAGCTTGAAAAATACTTACCTTCAATAACGACTTATCTGGTAGAGACAGGATCTAGCCGCAGATTCCTTATCTGCGCGTCGGTAGAGGATGTCGAGTGACTATATAGCAACGTTGTCCTCGGGATGCGACGTCGATGGAGTCCATATAAGCCCTCCCCTGACGAGCTGACGTCAGTTTCTTCTGTGACTATTTTTCGCGCCAACAACGCGGAGCCACTTTTAGAAACTGCTTATGGATACAGTGTGCCAAAAAAGAGACATATTTGTGTCAAATAATTACTAAGTCCTAAAGAAGGGAATCAGAATGCCAAGAAAGGGATCTTGTAGGCATCAGTACCAACAGTTCGCAGAGTGGAGAGGATGTGGGGGTCATTAAGAAATCTGCGGCTAAATCCTGTCTCTACCAGATAAGGCATTACCGAAGGTAAGTAACTTATTCATCTGATAGAGACATCTATCCGCAGATTCCTTATCTTAGAATTAGATACCCGAGCAACACCATCCTTGGAGGCGGGTCTGCGAACTGAACTAAGAAAAAGATCCCTGAATAGGGCTAGTCAGTCCATAATGAGATAAAGTAACCAGGCTGTCTAAAGAATTATAGGTGAAGCAAAGAAGACGCTCCACTAGAAGGACTGTGGGAAACCCGCTTGAGAAACATGTGGACAACATACCTACAACAGAGGGATAAGGAAGTGCTGGAAAAAAAACCTTAATAGAAACAATAATACTAGGTAGCCCTGCCAAAGATAATCAACCCATGGCTGGACAATGCTTAAGGACCAAGGACATCAGCCTATACCACTGAATTAGAGCACCAGCTCCTTGTTGAGGAAACTAGAACGTGATCTAACCCCACCCTGTGATTCAGAGGAAAGGGAATCTCAGAACACATCCATGACAGAGAGAGAGAGACATCCCTACAGTGCTGAACAAAAGCATTGCAAGAGAAACAACAACAACGTTTGGTAGAGACCCCTCTCAGATGGTGAAAACCCTCCTAGAGAGAAGACAACCCTCCGGGACTATGTAAAGTAGAAGCCCAGAGGAGAAGGGAAAAGGAAATGCATAAGCAATGACCAATTCAAGGTAAAACTAGAGCCTCAAGAGAAACGTAGTGACAAAAGCAGATACGTACTCCCTATGGAAGTAGTTCAGCACAACCATACTTGCAATATATACCTCTATATACGTGAACACATATATTACACCTTTAGATATATATCTATCTATCTATCTATCTATCTCTATCTATATATCTATATACACTCCAACACACATGTCTATCAGCACACACCAAAAGTATTAGCATCCCCATCAGGGAAGCAAACCCCGTCTACCCTCGGCAAGCGGGGAGACTGATCAGTGTAGGAACAAGGAACCCACATAGAATAGAAGTATCCACCGAAAGATAGATATAAATACCAACATACATTGGTAATAGACCAAAGATGTGACAGCAACAGAGTAAAAATTATAGATAAACAGATATTAACACCAAGCTGGGAAACCAGCAAAATAATACCGTATAGGAGGAGAGAGGGAATGGAGGAGCACCACCCACCCCAGAAAAATAATGGCAACCTCCCATGAACCAACACTACTGCCTGATGAGGCTAAAAGGAGGTGGCAAACAAGAAATCAAAAGAAAACAGCAGGTGTGAAATCTTCTGCCATAAGGGGAATAAAGACCACTACTGGGGTCCATCCAAAGGTATAATAAAAACAAAGGCCAACACACCTAAGGCCCTGACAGATAACGATTTCCATCCAACAGACAGAGATATCAGGCAGCAAGAACTGACTGACACTTCTTATAAAAGATGGAGTATCACAGACGTGAAGGGATCAAGCCCCACAAAATGGAAATGCCGAAAACAATGGATGGCAGTGCATACAAGCACAACAAAAATTGAGGTCAGTAAGAAATGTCTCAACCGGAGACAAGATGTATTCACCACTAAAAAACGGAAAACAGACCCACATCCTCCAAAGGAAGAGAGGGAGGACAGATGAAAAAATTCCTACAATCAGACAGGATTCACAAAATAAGGTGGAAGTGGTATGATGTAGAAGAACCTTTAGGAAAAGGATGGTTAGGGAGACCCTAGCTTACTTAGAAACCAATCCTTAAAAGAATGGAACCATACTGTCGAAGGGACACGCGTTCCGGAAGGAAAACCACAGATGAAATTAGCCACGACACCGACAAACAAAAGGGGTGAGATAGCAACATCTGAAAAACAACCCATACTGTAAGAAAATGCCATGGCTGTAATCAGAATTGGTAAACAAATAATGCCCATAGGAAATAAAGCATTCCAGAATGTGACAAGATATAACATCCTCTCCAGGGGTGAAGCAGAGAACAGACAGCAAAGATGGCGTCAAAGGACCAAGGTCACCTTGCAGTAGTGGTGGGATCTGAACCATTGCATGAGATGGGCCTTTGATACCCAATGCATCACCGAGTTATAGTCTACAAGGAACTAGAGAGATCAGTGGCAGGAAACCTTCTTGTCAATGTACAATGAAAGCCGAACAACAAGAAGAGCAAACTTACTAGAAAAAGCCTTTGGCCTGAGCTAAAATTCTACCCAGTCCAAGGATCCTGCCCCTCATTCCATTACCCCTTTTATGGAATGATGGACACCATTAAAAGGAATAAATGCCTCATGGATGTAAAAGATAATCCTTATGATGGCTGTGGGAGGGAGGGGGAGGTTTCTATTGCGCTGGTGCACTACGGAAGTCACTAACACTTCATAATCAGACATAGATAAACTGAAGTCCCTAAAAGAGATAGAAGTAGATATTAAAATTCCTACAAGGCATACCGGGGATGATCCCCGAGAACAGGAAACAAGGCAACAGTGCATCCGCACAGCGCAAGCAAAATACCCTCAATAGAACAAGGACTCAGGTAGAAACAGTAGTTTGAGTAAGAAGCCTGTAAGAACATGTGTACATAAAGTCACAAATTAACATACGTCCCAGATAACTGGAAACGTAATCTGTCATTGACAGAATAAGAAGAATAAATGTACCTGCAGCAAGCAGGAACACCTTACCGGGCATCACCCTTGAAAAGGGGGTCTGAAAAGAAAAGTCAATGGTCTACGCCCTGTAAAAGGCTCATATCAGAATAAAAAAGGGAGTTTCCCTACACAAATCAGCTACAAGAGTACTAGAAAAGAAGTTGGCAGATTAAGAATCTGCTTCACCCGACTATCTATAAATCTCCACAAAGCATGTGCGCCGAATGGAAAAGTTACTTACCTTTGGTAACGATGTATCTGGTAGAGACATAGTTTAGATGCAGATTCCTTAACTTTTGAATTCTCCCCAGGCTTCAGACTGGATCCGGAAATTTTTCAGCAGTATCTCTGCACCCCGGGGGACGGAGTCGTGTGGCTCCGTGATGACGTTGATGTTGACTTGTGATGTCAGTGGAGCCATACAAGTACCCTCCGGCGCTCAGACGTGAGTTTCTTCTGTGAAACCTTCCGCATCAGAATGCGGAGCCTCTATAGAAACTGCCTGTGGAAACAGTGTGCCAAAAAGATCAAAAATCTTTGAAACAATAATTAGAAAGTAGCAATAAATGGTATGTCAACACCAGCCAAGGACTTTAAGGAAAAGAGCAAATTAATCAAGGAAGCACAAGCTATGTGGAACCCTGCGCACTGGTGTATAAACCAGCTTTGCAAAAGAAAACACCTCTCACTCTACCAGTCACTCACAAATAGAAATAATGGTAAGGTAATACCAGAACAAGACCTATGAGGCAATACCACGTGGTTTGTTGAGTCACACCACTACATGAAACAGTGATCACTAGAGTATAAAACCAGTACTGAAAGGGGGAATAATCCCCACATCACAGGTTGTTTGCAGAGCGGGGAGGATGGGATGGCGTTAAGGAATCTGCAGCTAGACTATGTCTCTATCAGATACATCGTTACCGAAGGTAAGTTACTTTTCTATCTGATAGAGACATCTAGCTGCACATTCCTTAACTTTTGAATTAAATACCATAGCTATACCCAATCTGGATGTGGGCCTGCGAATCAATCCTAGAAAAGGTCTCAGGGAGGACCAGCGGTCGAAACTAAAAAAAGATCAGACACATGTAGGAAAAACTATTCATATGAACCGTGGCAAGGACCACAGGTAAGTCAAGTGAAACCTTCCTTGGGCACAGCAAAATGTGACTCCAGAGAAGTAGAATAAACTTCATCCAAACCCCAACCATCAGTTGTACCAACAAGTACATGATCCCATGGATAAAGTGAAACCATGGATTAGGAAGTTGAAACAAACGCCAAACCAATGGAAGGTTCCCAATAGCAAGACAGTGAGAACTAGGGACTCGCAATGGACCGCTGATCTAGAGAAAAATCAGCAGGAACAGGATGAACAGGGAGGCAAGATGGCGTCTGAGTAGTCGCCGCTGCTGCTGCTCCGCTGGTCCGGGCCTTCGAACTTGAGGAAAAACAGTCCTGTCCCTCTAAACTAACAAATACCCTGAACATGCTCGAAAAAGCCTGATTTGATTCATGGAGCAAGTGTAATACCGTCATTGTCCGATGATCACCGGGCGAGGCGTGCAAGTGTTGGTCTTTACGGTGCTGGGGAATCTTCCCGGGCTTGCTGTGCTCCCGGTTCGTTCCGCTCCTGCATCCTCTGGTTTCGCGGCCCTGTGGCGGGATTCTTCCGTGGCGTTGGCTGTGTGCTCTGCAATCTACAGAATCCTGCCGTGCGCGTGGGAAAGGAAGGTGAATCGCAGGAGTGGCGGTGTTTCCCGGACAGCAGCTAGGATACATTGTATCCAGTATTCTGATCAAGTAAGGATGGCAGGGCGGGGAGCCAAAGCGAGCAAAGGCAAAAGTACTTTACTGACAGGTCTACAGGGGGAAGAGCCTTTACACCCTAATCCAGTACTAGCTGAAAGCCGCCAGAAGCGTCTTGACACACGGGGAGCGAGAAATAGGGAACAAAACGAAAAAGCTGGCTCTATAGAAAAGACTGAACGGATAGTCAAACAAAAAAAAATACAAAGGAAGAACTCTAAAAGCACAGATAGTGGTCAAAACTTGCAGGATGGACAACCACTCATTAATAATATATTTGCTCCAATTGATCAGAAAACGCATGCTGTGGTGCTGGGAGAAATGGCTCAAACAGATGGCCCGGTTGATCAGATGGGTTTTCAGGATTCCGCGCTGCATTCAGAAAGTGCAATGGCTAGTAAAGCACCGATCTCACAGGCTAGCCCAGCTATCAGTATGGGAACTGCTCTGGAGGATAACAGCTATAAACTATTAATACCGTGTCCCATTGATGACCTTACAAATCCACAAATTTATAGTGTTACTGCTACTGAGAAAAGCAATTTAATAAATAAGGATATGCTGGCTCTCCCGCCCAAAACACCTGATAACACGGATAAATTTTACTCACTTACAGATGAATCTGAAATCTCGGCTGGAAGTGTATCCATTGTTAGTGAAGATGGAAGCCAAAACTGGGGTAGCAGCACAGACTCAGAACTATTTGTGAAAGCCTCCACGCAGGGGAAAAATTCTTGAAAAAAGACCCAGTCGACATAAGAAATGCGAGATTTTAGATCAGGGTAGCTCGATGGATCTCAGATGGGATTACTCGGCTTCTCAATTATCAGCTTTGACAGAGTCAACGATGTGTTCAAGAGAGAACTATACACCCCCAGGAAACACCACTGAGGGGGCAATTGCTTCAAAAGGGGAACCCACCTTGACAGAAGTGCTACAATCCATTAAGAATTTTCAAGAGGAGGTCAAGGTTGATAGTCGAAGATCGCGTCTTGCAACTCAGAAACTCCAAGACACCATAAGGAAAGTGGGTAAGACGTGCAACGAAATTGCAGATCGTATGGCTTCAGTTGAGGTACGCACCGAAAACCTTGAGAAAGACACTGCTATCTTGAAAACACAAGGATTGGAACATGATGGCATTGTCAAAGATCTTATGCTCAAAGTCGAGGAGCAAGAAAATCGACTACGTCGCAACAATCTTCGCGTTCTTGGCATCCCGGAGGGAGTGGAGGGGAATGACCCTAAGGCTTTCATGATTAAACTCTTTAAAGGAGCCTTCCCGGATCTACATTCTTGGGATTGGGATAAGGAACTACAGCGAGTTCATCGCTTTCCATTAATACTCTCTAAACGATCTACCTCTTCCTCCTCTTCACAATACCCACGAGTTATGCTGATCTACTTTGGTAATTTTCTCCTTCGAGAGCTGCTCTATGATCTTGCAAGGCCTGCAAACAAAAAAGAATTTAATGGTATTACCTTTTTTACTCGGCCTGATTTTGCTCATGCTACTGTGGAGCGCAGATGGAGGATGAGACAACTCTTTGCGCCATTTCAACAATTGGGTGCTACAGTCTATCTCCAGAATCCTGCACGTCTAAAAATCATATTTAAGGGAGTCACGCGTAACTTCGCCTCCGAAATACAGGCTCAAGAGTATTTGCAAGAGATTACAAGCCATAAATAAGATAAAATGAGACAAAAAGGAAAAAAAAAGAAGGGAGGGGGAGGGAAGGAGGGGAAAGAAAAAAAAAAAAAAAAGGGAATCTTTAGACAAAATAAGATTTATGAGAGAATTTTTTCACTAGGTGATGTGGATATCGGATACAGGATTTGATCTTTGCCGTTCTCTTTCTGGGCGGTCTTTTTTTTTTTTTTTTTCTCTCTAAAGATTTATATTTCAATGAAACTGTGGTTTTCCTTAAGAGCATGTTTGTTTTTAAGCTAGAATGCAACAGAAGAGGGGGAAAGAGAAGAAAGGAAAGGGGGGCATCACTCTGCATTCTACAGGATAATAATAAAGAAGGGTGAAGGTTCGGGCCACGGGGGGGTACGGGTCACGATTACTCAGACTCCATTATCCTGGCGCAGGCTGCGCCAGGTAACCTCAGTGATGGGTGGGGGGAGGGGGGGTTGGATTCAGGTTGGGTTAGGGTTAAGGGGGGGAAAAGGAGGGAAGGGGTTGGCACTCTGGGAGTTGGTGTCGGATATTTTGATATATTTTTTTATTATGGCTACAGACTGCTATCATTAATGAGTAAACTGCGTATAGCGTCAATTAATATTTGTGGCCTTAACGATGTAAAAAAACGGCGGAACACTGCTGCAGGGCTACGATTGTTGAAAGCTGATGTCATCTGCATGCAGGAAACGCATATAGAAAGAACACAGATACACTTGCTGGAAACACTTGGTTACACATTGGTGGGGGCCACGACCCAGAATTTAAAAATGCGGGGGTAGCAATTCTGACATCCAATCGCGCTATTCAATTTACTCGAACAATTGCTGATCAGAACGGGCGATGGGTAATTACAGAATGTCGCAGGGATAATGGGGATCCATTCACAATTTGTACTATTTATGGTAGCACTCTAGACGATCCAACTGTATTTGACTATATAAACAACGAATTAGCTACTTGGCCGATACCCATAATTTTATGTGGGGATTTAAATATAAATTTGCCTGCCAGCCAAAATATCGCCCTTGATAATGGGTTGATTTATAATGGTCGGAAACCCAAGGTTTTTAGAGCCCTGAGGACTCTATGCTGTGAACAAGCACTCTTTGATGTCTGGAATTGGCAGAACCCCATGGACCCGGGTTTTACATATTTTTCTTTTCCACATAATAAACATGCAAGATTAGATTTTTTTTTAGTATCACGTACTATTCTTCATGCGTGTGCGATCGAGAAAGCTCCACGCATATTGGCTGACCACAATCCTTTAATAATAGAACTTATGGGGTGGGGGTCTGGAAATATGGGTAAATCTAACTGGAGTTTTGAACGCTCGTTACTGCTGAATGAGGAATATTGTGAGCATATGAGGAAGTGGATACCCCAATTTTTTAAGGAGAATATAGGAAGTGCTGGGTTGGATATAGTTTGGGACACATTTAAAGCTGGAATACGGGGGGAGACATTGAGTTTTTCGCTAACTATGAATAAAGAAAGGTTACAGCTGGTTAAGGATATGCAATGTAGCTTGGCCGCCGCAGAAGAAGATTTGATTTTAGTACTCCAGCAGGGCGGAGATCCCTCAGAAGCACATTTAAAAGTGATGGTAGCTAGGTCAATAATTCTTGAAACGATAGCCAAGAAAGCTGCAGATAGGCTAGTTGTGTGGCGTGAGAAGGCATATGAATGTAGTGAACAGGTAGGGCATCATCTGGCAGTTAGAGCAAGACAAAGAATAACTCGGAATACAATAGCTGAGATTAATGATCCTGTTAAAGGGAGAACCCTAGATCCAGAGGGTATTCGTATGGTATTTTATTCCTATTACAAAAGTCTATATCATGAGGATACTCCTGAACATCTGGGTAATGTTACCTCATATCTTAATCAAAGTCCAGTGGCACAATTTTCACAAGAGGAACAGCAGCAACTTGAGGAACTCCTCAGTGGTTGGATATTCTGCTTTGTATTAATAGTCTTCCCAGCGGTAAAGCCACAGGTTTAGATAACATACCCTTAGAGTTTTATAAAAATTTGCTACACAACTGAAAGAATGGATGTTACAGTTAATATTGCATGTATTTGAAGGGGGCAATCCACCGCAATCCTGGACACAGGCCAAAATTATCGTTTTTCTTAAAAACATAAATCACCATTAGAACCCGGCTCTTATCGCCCCATTACGTTGATCAATGCTGACAGTAAAATCTATTCTAAAATTCTTGCTACTCGTTTAGCAGCTGTTATTCATAAGGTTGTTTCACCTCGCCAACATGGTTTTATACCAGGACGTGGCACGACTGATCACATTAGAAGAGTTATTTCATTATTTGACGCCGCTAATATTACCGGCGAGCCAACAGCACTTATATTGCTGGATGCTGAAAAAGCCTTTGATAGGGTCTCCTGGTTTTATCTCTGGGAGACCCTGTCAAGGGTCGGAATAGGTAAAAAGCTAACACTTGCTTTTAAGATGCTTTATTTCCATCCCAGTGCGAAACTCTTCATAAATGGTGCTTTTACGGACTCATTTGAAATATCTAGGGGTACCCGGCAGGGTTGCCCGAGCTCTCCGTTGCTGTTTGCTCTGTATATAGACCCCTTTCTGCGACAATTGGAAAATAATGGGAGTATTAGATCTATCGCATCTAGGGGTGGGAAAACCAAAACTTTGGCTTACGCTGACGATATTGCGATAGTTACCCCTGATCCTGAAGCAGCTATAGTTGAGCTAGAAGCGGCGGCGGTGAGATTTGGGCAACTCTCGGGGTATTCTCTTAATAGTACTAAAACTCAAATAGTCTGTAATAATGTTAATATGGTTAACAACATTAGGCAAGTTGAAAAAGCTACATACCTTGGAGTGGATATTCTAGCTAACGTCGATAAAATTGTTGATGATAATATTGACCCTCTGATCGCTAAAACAAAAATTGAATTAATGAGGCTACACAACTTACACTTATCAATCATCGGCAGATGTAATATAATTAAAATGATTTTTTTTCCCAAATTTTTGTATTTCTTAAGGGCAATTCCTCTAGAATTTTCCACTATCTGTTTGAAAAAAATTGAAGATCTAGTTTCTCGCTTTATCTGGGCATATGAAAAGCCTAGGAGAGCATATAAATTTTTATCTTTATCAAGAAACAGGGGAGGGCTGGCTTTACCAAATATAAGATTATATTATTGGGCCACTACCTTATTATCTAATATAACTTTGATCTCGGAACAACCAAAAGATAGCAATATGGAGGAAATACCAACACCTATAGAACTCATAATGGGCAAAGACGCATGGGGTTGGCTTTGGAGGTATGTGAACGATAGTCATTACAAGAAGGTTCGTTTTAAATCATTAATAGGCGGGTATAGGATCATGAGACTGACCCGGAAATTGTTAGGGCTGGGTCGCTTGAGTCATTACACACCGATCAGTAATAATCCTAATTTGCCGGAAATCTTTAAAGGCCCTATTATTAAAAGATGGTGTGATGTCGGACTATCTAAACTCGGCGATTTCTACTCTTTAACCGATATAGTCAGCTTTGACAATCTTAAAGAGACATATAATCTAGACTGGAGAGATTTTTATAAATATCTTCAAATCCGAGATTTTCTATCTAAAAAAGGAGGAGGCCCAAGTGGTTTTACTAATAACTTTATGATAGATAGATTAAGAAGAAATGGATTGCTCTCTATCAGGGATGTGTATAGCTTTTTTAACTCATTAATGCCAGATGATATGGAGGCACGAGCAGCAAAATGGAAAATAGAAATAGGCATACAGGAAAACTTATTTTTTCATTCAGCTAAACTGGCGCAGAAAGTCTTAATTCCAGCTCGGCTTCAGGCACAATATTATAAATCCTGCTTCTCACTTTATTATACTCCCCAAAAAATGTCTAAGTGGGGGACAGGTAAAGGAACTCTGTGTCCTAGATGTGCATTATATCAGGCGGATTTAGATCATATGTTTTGCTCGTGTAATTCATTAATTAGTTTGAAGCAGGAAATCTCTAATTTTTTTAAAGAAGTATTAGGGGTCGGCTATCTTCTCTCCTCGTCTCTGATTGGACTTGGTGTAGACTCACAAATACAAGGACAGCAAGGAGAAGAACTTATGTTCATCGGTATGGCAATACTACGATTATGCCTGGCCTCGGCGTGGCTGGACCCAAATCCCCCTGTTTATCATCAATGGTTTTCTCGGTTGCTGGCAAATTATAATTTTGAGAGGGCTATATATGCAAAAAGGGGAGTGCGGGCCAGATCCAAAGGTTTAAAAATCTGGGCACCACTAACTACATGGCTTGAGAAATCATTAGCTAAATGAATGAGTCCAACTCCTTATGGGTGGGATGGGAGGGGTGAAGAGCTGAAGGGGTGGGGGGGTGGGTGGATTAAAAGGATAAAATGTGCATAATAATTCTTATACTTTATCTCTCTTTTCATTTTTTTTTTTGGGATATATGTGATGATTTCTTGACAATGATTTGCAATGATTGTTTGTATATAAATGAGTGTTTATTATGCACAAATAAAAAATATTTAAAAAAAAAAAAAAAAAGGAACAGGATGAACAGAGTGGAAGACACCACAGTCATTTATTTATTTTTAAACAATGATGTTTGCCACAAAAATGTGGCAAAATTAAAGTACCCTCTTAATCACAGCTGAAGATGGATAATCATATTTTGTCATGTGTAACAATCACTGACAGAATTAAGGGTCATGACTGAGAGACCCACAGACAAGGTATTTCTAAACAAGGTTTTTAGCGGAAGATGGATAAAGAAGTAGCCATGGAAATGTCTGACAGAGAAAAAAAATAAGAACAAGGACTGCTAAAATCAAAACCTATCCTTGAACAAAAAGAATGACCGCCAGAGTGAACTACGAGGCTCACCTAGCATGTAAACACACAGAAGTGGAAAGGAAGAACAACAGCATATATAAATACGCTGCAACCTAGAAAACACATTTCTAAAATACAACACCAACTGTATCCCAAAAGAAAGGTAACGATTATACAGATATACATCTGCCATAAATATGTGTATCCACATATATACAAAACACCTATGCAAATCTGCATATTCATTGCCCAATGAATGTGTACATCAATATACGGACCCCATACATAAAAGGACCAGTGAAGAAGACACTCGCTGTGTCCTAACCAGAGACAGGCAAAGTATTGCTACATAATCTGCACCCTTACAAAGAGCAGATTTGTATCCAAAATATACAACCAGAAACCCTGCCTGTACATAATAGAAATATGCACTCCTAAAATAGAAAGGAGTTGGAGCTCCACAACAGGACATAATAACAGAACACTGAAGGGAGAGACCGAAAATAGTTTTTACTTTAAAGAACTATTTGGCTTTAGCCCATCAGTAAATCAGATGAGGATCACTCAAAGAAGAAAGGGAAAAGCAGCCACCGCTAATTGGCAGCACTTCCCAACCTAACATTTTAAACTTAAGAGTGATAAGTGTAGCATGTTCTCAAAGGAAGAACACTAGAAAAGATGTTTCTTGTGATAGAAAACCACCAAAATAAAACACAAACAATGTAGATGTAAGAGACCAAAAATCCACATAGATGGATAAACCCTTTATCCTACATGAGGAGCATGGCAAACCTGCAGGAATAAGAATACCTTGATGCCAAACAAATGGAAGGCATCAAGAATAAATATGTCGCAATCTGCAATGATTGAATACACCCCTGAAACAAGTGGAGGGGGAAAAAAAGCACTCCAAAAGGAGGGAACTAAAAACTGTGAACCATCACATCTAAGGGATACAACTTGCTGAAATAAGGCAAGAAGTTACCAAAAGAAAACTGAGATCCTAGAAATGGAAGTTCCAATGAAATAACAAGTCAGGTCCTGCAGCAACAGAGACCCACACTTAGTGAAAAAACAGGCAATAAGCCTCCTGCAAATGCTTCTACAAGCAGGTATCACAGCTAATCAATTTCACATGAAAAAGAAACCATAGAACAAATCTCTTGAGTGAGGATCTCCTCAGCAGAGATAATCGAAAACCCACATAAGGGTAGGAAAAAACCCATGTAGGGTCTCTAAGAAAGGCAACCTGTCACCGAAAGCAAAAATACCCTAAAAAATAAGACCTGCAAAGGCAGCAACATCACATCTGGTGACATTACACTGCAAAAAGCATATCAGAATGCAGGTTTGAGCCAACTTACAAACCAAGAGGAGCCTTCTGTACAGGAACATCTCCCCTAAAATACAACAAAACTTGAAAGAAAGGAACAGTTCTAAGAGTCTGAGCCACCCCGACTATCCTTAAACCTAAGCAAAGCAGCATATGCATGGGCACCAAACAAATAAATGCCATCAAACGGCATGTCAATTAAAACTGACTGGACTGCCTCTGAAAATCCAGTAGAATGAAGCCAAGCTCTCTGTCGTAATGCCACACAAGACGCCATGGCTCGACCAAACCAGTGGTGTCATTCCACTCCTAATGATTAATCTAGCCGCCTGTTGCCCATCCCTAATCAATTGACTAAGTTTGTTCCTATTAGCCTCTGGAAACAATGGCAATAGCTGTTGCAACAAATCCCATAAGGCATGAGAAAAACATCCAAGGACGCAAGTTGTGTTAATGGAACGTAACGCCGCACTGGTGGAACAGAACATACATTTTCCACAAGAGTCTTGCTTTTGGGAATCTTTGTTAATCGGAGTATGAGGAAGACTATCCACATAGAGGGAAGTTGTAGCGGCCTGAACCACAAAACTGTGGCGTGTCAGTTACCAAAGAAGGCAAGCAGGATCTTTGGGGGCAGGGCGGTGCTTGTGGGCAATAGCACAGTCCACAGGCGCACCAGGTCTAGCCCATGCCCCCAGTAAAATATCATATAATGCCTCACAAAAGGGTAGCACTGGTTAAATCCCTGACTGACCCGGATGAAGAACCTCAATGAGGGGGTCTGTAGATTTTTCCACCAAAGGCAGAGTCAAATGTAAAACATCAACCACCCTTTTTAACATATCTGCCAAGGAACAGCTGGCATCTGAGGACAGGCCAGGAGGAGATAGAAGGCCAGAAGCCTGGGATGACTTTAACCCGCTTGCTTCGCCTAACTCAGAAATTCAGCTATCCATCATAAGAGGATCTGTAGGCACTAGTTGCACAAAAAGAACCCCTTCCTCCTTTCCGTCCACAAACCGTTCTTGTGAAGCCCCCACAGAACCATGAATTATCCGCTCCGTAAACGGCGTCGATCGACGCTGACATGGCGCCGTATCGACCTCGGATGAGAAAGTGGAAGGGCGTCGGACGGCACCGACAGCAATTCCGACAAAATGAGTTGAGGGGATGTCGACGCCTGAAGACTCTTAGCAGGGTTGTGCACCGACTCCGGATCGGAGCCCACAGGCACCACGGAAATATATCCTGGAGGAACAACAGACGTCGCTCCAGAGTCAGTTTGCGCCACAGGTGTGAACCCCAAAGGGCTGTGCACCGGCATCACTGTGTCTGAGGGCCTAACTGCAGCAGAGGATGAATCAGTTGGCAAGGACGCAGTCAGTGCACCCACTACCTCCTTGGGGCACAGAGACGCTCGAGGGGAAGGGGAGGACCCAAATATGATATGGAGAGCATCATAATACTCTTTCATCTGGGCGAGAGTCGCCCCAACTCCAGGAAAGTGTTACAGCAAACAAATGATGGATGGAATGCTGACAATGCAAACATTCTCCCCCAGTCAAAAGATCTGGGTTAAATCTATCGTTCTTTTGCCCACTACGCCACCCCAGTTTGGACCCAGCCATATGAAGAGGGGTGAAACCCCGAAACCGGTCCTAGGATGCTTGTTTCCAGTCCAGGGAGGACCTGGCTTGGCAGTTCGGGCTGGACTGTTCCCATGAGGCACAGGGTCAAGACTGATTTGCATATGGCTGGGTTCAAACTGGAATGGCATGGTGAGCAAAAAAACGATGGATTTAGGCCCAGATCTCTGTACTGGGGTGAATGTATGACATTGTTCTGCATTCTGTCCATCAACTGTTGTTTTTCCACCTCCAGGAAAGGCACGGAAGCGACTCTTGCGTGGAGTCCTCAGCACGAGGGCATGAGGAGCCGCTTGAAACCATGGAGTGAGTCGAAGAAGCCACGGAAAATCGCGACTTCGAGCACTTACGATGACGCTTCCTGAGGGACGTGGACAGGGACTTGGACCGCTTCCACTGTTCACGGGATGGAGAGCGACGCCCATGAGAATGGCCTCTGGAGCGGCTCCATTGCTGAACCGTAGCTGACCAATGCTTAGGAGAACTGGAAGTCCTCGACAACCGCGCCGCCTGGAGCTTCATTTGTCGCTCCCACAGCATCTTTGGTTTCAGCCGTTGGCAGGCGTCGCACTCTTCGGCGTCGTGGTGCTCGCCCAAACATCACATGCAAATAGAATGAGGATCCGTACCAGACATCTGCAGAGCTCAAGATCCACAGGATTTAAACCCAGAAGGCATAGAGAGCTGGCACACTGTTTCAGATGAAAAATCGTCACAGCAGGCTGAAAAACGGGCAAAGATATGCTTCTCCAGATGCGCGTTAGAAGAAACAAACATCTGCGCACCGGAGGGGATTTATATGGCTACAATGACATCACAACCGGAGTCGACATCATCACAGAGCCGTACAACGCCGTCCCCCGGTGCGCAGAGGTACTGCTGAAAAATTTCTTGATCCAGTCTCATGCCTGACGAGAATTCAAAAGTTAAGGAATCTGCGGCTAGATGTCTCTATCAGATAGACAGGCGCCATCAAAAGGCATATCAATCAAGGTGGCCTGAACAGCCTCTGGAAACCCTGAGGTGCGCAACCAGGCACGTTGACGTAGCGCTACAGCGGAGGCCATAGCCCGACCTACAGAATCATCAGTGTCCATACCACAGCGAATAATTAGTTTAGCCGCTTGTTGCCCATCCCGAACCAACGGAAGAAGATAGTTTCAAGTCTCTTCCGGAAGGGAGGGCAGCAGGCGCTCACAATGCATGGGAGGAGCGTCCAAGGATGCAAGAAGTATTGCGGGATCGCAGTGCAGAACAAGTAGAGGTGAAAATATGCCTGCCACAGTAGTCCAATTTTCTGGCCTCTCTTTCTGGAGGAACAGCAGGGAACGCATCAACATTTTGGGAGGCCAAGGCAGCCTGAACCACAAAACTATGATGAGTTGGATGTCTAAGGAGACATGTTGGATCTCCAGGGGCCGAGAGGTGTCTGTGCGAAACAGAGCGTCCTCAGGGGTTCCTGTTTCGGGCTTAGCCCAAGCACCCAACAGAATATCAAAAAGAGCCTCACTATAAGGAAGCACTGGCTCTACACCCGATTGGCCTTCATTTCGGACGCCAAGTAAAGGATCTGTCAACATTTCCACAGAAGGAAGTGTCACATCCAAAATGACAAACTCGTCTGAGCATATCCACCAGAGAGGCGCTTGCCTCCGTAGCCAATCCAGGAGGAGACAGGAGGCCCAACGTCGGGGAAGACTCCAAGCCACTGGCTTCCCTCCAACTCAAACAACCAGCTAGACTCCACAGGAGGTTGAACCGTGCACTCTATGGGATGGAGAAACTCCAAACCCTCCCCATCACCTCCATCATCATGTTCCTCAGATGGAAAAAACGGAGGGATGGCTTCTGAGACGGGCGACTCCACCGACGCCACATCCGGCTTCGAAGAGGTGACGTCTTGGTGTCAGAGTGGGGAAGTGGTGGAGCGTCGTGCCGCGACGACAGCGCCGTCATCGAAGTCGGTAGGCCAGACCTCAACGCCGTTGGAGTCGGATGACCAGACCCAGACACCGAAGGTGGTAACCCCGAAGGACTGTGCACCAGCGTCAAAACAGATTTGGAATCCAGAAACCGGACTGAAGTGAGGGCAAACCCGCCGGGATGGACACAGTCACGGCATTGTGCACCTCCTGGGGGCCCCGAGGGCGCTCCAGGGGAAGGCGAAGACCCGAAAATACTATAAAGTAATGCTCTCTCATCTGGGTCAGAGTCGCCCCAGCTCCAGGGTAGGCTGGAAGGCACGGGGTAGACTTTTGCACCGGCTCTTCAGCCAAAGATCGGGGCAGGCCTTATGCGGCGAAGTTGGTTGACGCTGCGACTTCGACCGCATGAACAGAGACTTACCTCGGGACATCAATGGAGAGCGACACCCAGGGGAACGGCTCATGAATTGGACCTGCGCTTGGTCTGTGGAGCGCGAAGGGAAACGAGGCCGATGGGACGTCTTGGAAGACTGCTACATCCGCGCCGCTAGAAGCTTAACCTGACATTCCTTCAGCGCCTTTGGTCGAAGCCTGTGACATGAGTTGCACTCCTCGTAGTCATGGTGCTCCCCTAGGCACAGCATACAAATAGAGTGAGGGTCCACAACAGACATTTGTTGTTCACAGGACCCACAATGCTTGAACCCCGGGGACATAAGTTGCTTTAAAGTACACTGTTCCATTTGACGCAACCATCGAGGTAGGCCAAAAAACGGCCTGAGGAACCACTGATCGGATCTGCGTTGTAAGGGCAGAAAAGAAGCTGATATCAATGTGTCTGGGGAGGGCTTATATGGACCGTATCGACGTTACATCCTGAGGACAACAACACTACGGAGTCGCTCGACGCCTTCTACCGACGCGTAGAGGTACTGCTGTAAAAATGTTCCGGATCCAGCCTAGCGCCTGGGGATAATTCTCAGATAAGGAATCTGCGTCTAGATGTCTCCATCAAATATAGTTTTTTAAAGTAAAAGAAACACTATTCCAAGATGGCTGCAGCCTTGTTTGAGTCTCTTGCCTTCAGTTGCGTCCTCAGGGCAGCAGAGAGTTTTGCAGATGCTGGGAAAGCAAACTTACCATTCTAACACCCGTCCTCGAATACGTGGGGAAAACAAAACTTTCTCCAATATAGTTCAGAAGGCATATTTACTACTCTGACTTCAGTCTCGGAATATTTTGGGGAAAGTTAAAAATTGTCCAAGTATATTAAAAAATGGTTGAAAAGCTGTCATTTTGCATTGCTGGGAAGTGCGGCCGTAAAAGCAATGCTCAAGCCAAAAAACAAATAGGAATTCCCATACGTTCATGAGTGGGCAGGGATCCTGGAATGATCAAAGCAGGTGCTGAGGAGCAATTATTTAAATAAAGGGAGGAGGCAGTCAAGAAACGGGAAGTGGGAGAGAGAAGGACAAAGTGCAAGGGGCAAGTGGGCACCGGGGATGGCCAAATATTGAAACAGAGAGAGCAAACGATGGAGGAGGAGGCTAGGAAAGCAAAGAGAGATAAAGGTCCCATGATCAGCAGTGGAAGGATATAATTCATTCAGTCAAAACACAGAGAAACAGAACTGGTATAGGCAGGCACATCCTCGAATACCGAGCAAGGGATGGATCCAGATCCCATTCAAAGTCTATCTTATTTTGAGTAGGTTTGTTGCCAGCCTGTGGGTGAGACCTAAAAAGCACTGGAAGATTTGATTCCAAATATCATTATTTTGGTTTGTTTAAAATATTGACTGTCGTTTGATTCGTAACTACATACTCACCCACACTGTGGTATTGGACCTGTAAACATTTTGTAGTCTGTTCTTGAAGGCTGTATAATAAGTACACATTAGAACTAAAGCACAAGTATCACAACCTTTAGGTTGATGTTCTACACATATAAATGACCTGGGAGGTCTGATACAAATACACAGAATGTAAGTAGAGAGCCAACACACAGCCTTGGTGAAGCACATATTACATTTTAAATTTAAAGTAATTCAAAAACGAGTAATGCCCCCAATGAATAGAGAGCCAAGACTCACATTCTAATTGCACTTGGTGGTGCTTCTAAACCCAGGTGTGTGCCTCAAGAATTGAGACTCTCTCAAATGTGTTTGGCAAATCAATGAATGCTACATATAGGGAACCTCGACTCCTATAGCACTGTTTATTGGCCAAGAAAGAAAAACTGTTTATTGTGTGTAGAGTACTGTTTACTAAAACATGCTTGATCTTATGGGAAGGCACTATTCATCTCAAGCCGCTCTTGGAGTCTAACATTATATATTTTCAGAAAAATCGCAATTATTATACTCAGTAGTTAAATCAAGGCAAAAGACCCAGATTCTAGACTCACTTGTAGCTGGAACCACGATTGCAGCTAGCCAGTACTCTGAAAAAACCACACCTCACCAAACAGTGTTAAATACTAACATCAAGTAAACAGATTCCAAATCAAGAATCAATTTCAACACATTATCCAAAATAACATCAGGGCCCTACGCTGCCATGCTTCAGGGACCCATGGTGTGCATTACTTCAGATAATGTGAGGGAGATTGCAAATGAAATTCCACCACCATATGTAACATATCTACTACTGTGACTTTATCTTGGCGCATATAATTATTAAACAATTTGGACTCTGATATCCTCTGTGGATCCCAAGTTTTTGATTCCTGGGTCTCCATTACAACTAGGTTCTAAAATCTTAAGAGTCACCTCACTTAACAGGCTCCATAATTTCCCCATCAGTTTTTAGAAACATTTTTTGTTCTTTGCAAACGTACATTGCCTTTTCCATTCAAGCTTCAACATGGCACCAGTTTGTAAAGAGTTTACATGCACTCCTCCAGCATTTCCTTTTAACCTTTAAACATTCATAATCAAACCAACCCAATAATTACTTTCGGAACGATAGAGTTTGCGTGGGTACAGAGATCCACTTACTAGAATACAGGCAATGCCACACATGGACGGAGTGCTGAAACTTTTCAGACACTCACCCCCAGTCACAGATCTGGGTTGAATCCATCATCATTCTTTAGCTCACTTTGCCACCCCAGTTCAGACACAGCTATATGAAAATCAGTCTTGACCCTGTGCCTCATGGGAACAGTCCAGCCTGAACTGCCAAGCCATGTCTTCCCTGGACCGGAAACAAGCATCCTGGGACCAGTTTCAGGCTAACAGCCCTCATCAGCCAGGCTAGCTTGAATCCAGTGGCAAAGTGAGAAAGGGACCCACGTCTGGGCATACCCTGCCAACTTAGGGCGAACAAAGCAAACACAAGGAGATGATGGACTGAGCGCTGAAACTTTTCAGACACTCACCCCCAGTCACAGATCTGGGTTGAATCCATCATCATTCTTTAGCTCACTTTGCCACCCCAGTTCAGACACAGCTATATGCAAATCAGTCTTGACCCTGTGCCTCATGGGAACAGTCCAGCCTGAACTGCCAAGCCATGTCTTCCCTGGACCGGAAACAAGCATCCTGGGACCGGTTTTGGGCTAACAGCCCTCATCAGCCAGGCTAGCTTGAATCCAGTGGCAAAGTGAGCAAGACATCATGCACACCTTAAGGAATACGGCAATTTCACCCTTATCAATAATATGACAATTGTTATATTTTTTTATTTTTATCCGCCAATTGCATGCTAATCACATATATATAGTTTCATCATTTGTGCTCGTTTTTGAAGGAAAAAAACCCCAATCTACTGCTGTTTCCTTCATCAGGATTGTGGAAATACTCTGTAAATGAAATATTCGAACAATTAGGTTTTACAAATAATGTAAAAACATACTCTAGTCACACATGGGGAAAAAAACCTTTCCTCTTGCCCTTAATATCTCATAACACTCTGCTCGCTTTGGGAAATCATTTATCTTCCTATGTACTCACATGTTTATATGTTTGTCCATGCATGATGTCTAATATCCGCATATAAAATGATATTCCCTTCCAGATCGATCACCCGTCAAATGTCTTTACACTGCCCATTCATTCCATCTTTCTGCTTATTTTGTGAGGCAAATAGTATTTTTGTTGTTTCTATTGTAGCTCTATGCATGACATTTACGTGATCTGCCGCGCTGTAATCCTTATTAGTATGTCTGGTGCTTCTGTTATTGTCTCTTAACAGATACCAACATTTTCAATTATGCTGCAAATCACTGTTGGTCTTTTAATTATTTTTATGTTACGTCCATGTTTACTCGTAGTTATCAATCATAATTCTACTTCTCAACTCAATATTCTACCTCACATTATTATTCAAGTTATGTTACATACAGTTAATATCGTAAAATGCATAAAAATTCCAGACGGTTAGTCAGAACTTTGGGATGATCATCTGTAAAAAGTACATCCACCAATATTATCGATCTAATATTGCATTCCTGTGGCTGTATTACACATACGGCATTTTCCTTGATCAAGGAAAATGCGCCGTATTAGGGTGAATGCAAACTCGCGCTGCCCATTCCTGTGAAAAACAGAGCAGCTGCTTTGAAGCCGCTCCGTGTTTTGACAGTACAGGCGGCGACCTGCCTGCACTTTTAAGGAGGATTAGTGCGCCACCTGACAGCTTCTTTGCCTCTGCACCCGTGTCTGTAATACGGTGCTGGCGCAGAGGCAAAGAGATTTCCTCATTTGCATGGGGCGACGCCCCCACGCAAATGAGGGAACGCCCTCTGAAGATGGCACTGGCGTTTAAGAGCACCAGCGCTATCGGTTTTACAGAAGAGGCCGCACAAGCATCTGCGGCCCCTTCTGTAATACCAAAGTGCCCCGGGCAAAACGAGCGCAAACGTCCCCTGCACCCCCGGGGCACTTCTATAACACTGCCCCAGATGTCCTCCTCTCTGTTTTTCACAAATCTATAAATGAATTTTTGTCAGAGTGGACATTTTACAAAAGTGTCTCAATAAACTAGATTTTGCACCCCCATTTCGACTATTTGCTTTATGTTCAATCAATCTGATGTAATCAGAATATTTGCCCACATTAATTTTACCACAAGGACTTTTCATTACATGAATCACATTATGCCTGTTGTACAGCTACTGTTCCCGTATTACACTTTCTTTTGCTGCCATGGGATGTGTAAAATGAAATACCTTGATAACATTATTGCATTTTGAACAGTTTAAACATGGAAATTTTTGGGTCTATAGAATTATTAATGTGCTTTGTACTAGACCTTTTTCTTGTTTTTCTGTATATACTAACAGGTTAGTAAGACTTCTTTTGTGTGTAAGTATTAACAGAAGTTTGTCTGAGGTTATTTCATATAAACCTAGATCATTTTCAATGAGATTACAGTGTTTTTTTAGCCACTCAGTATATTTTTGGCTTTGTTGAATATGAGGTGTAAGAAACGGTAATTAGTTGCGAAGGCCCTTCCCTCCCCAGCTTTACTTCGTACAGGGAAAGGGGGTCCCACTGGACATTTTGACTTGCGTTGGGCCCCAGGAGATGGCCAAAAGTTGGCTCAGGGAGGGGGCCCCACACATGCCCTGTTCCCAAAATGTTTTTTAATTAAGCAAGGATGAGCTGACCCCCTGGGTGTTTGGCCCTCCCTGGAGTCGGACCAGGCTGAATCTCGGTCCCATATGGCAGATCGGCAGGATTCTGGGCTTGTTTTGTTCCTTGTGGCCTGCCCCTGCTGCCGGGAGCATTTTCTTCAGACATTCTGGACTGTAAAAGTGTGCTTTTTGTGAGGAGCTGGATTTTCTAGCCCCCTGTACCAGACCTACCCTGGCTCCTGCTCCTTTTTTCCTGTTTGTGGGGGCTTCATAAACAGCTCCTCCATATCCAGTCAGCATATCAGACTGCCTGCTACACTCCTCAGGCTCCTCCCACAGCCTATTGGCTTCTGGAAGTGCACCTGTGTGTCAATGGAGAGTCCACAGAAGTTCCAAGGGAACCAACCAGGATGCTCCAGCAGGTCAATTTCCCCAACTGTACCTCAAGGGGCAGAAGGTGCAGCACCACTGCCCATGAAGAGACAAATCATAGTCTTGGGGGTCAGCTGGAGTCAAAATCCCAAAGTCCATCCTTGCAGGGCAATAGGTGTCTTCTTCTGTTAACTGGGCATTCTTTTGCCATTGTCGCTCTCAGGTCCAGTGTCTTCTCATCAGTCTCTCCCTTGTATAGGGGCTTTTAAATGTGGGTGGAAAGTTCTAGAAGCCCAGCACCCCTGGCCAATCCTAGGATGCCACATAATCAGTCTGCCCCAGTCCCAACTCTCCTACACTGTATTCTGGAACAATCCAATATGGCGACTAAAATTGTTGTCCGTGGAAAGAGCTCACCTGAGCGCCTCAGCTCTGCCCCTAGCGGACACAGCTGCCTGATCCTTTCCCACCAAAACTTCAAAGGTGAGTCCCTCCTCTATTGGCTTCAGAGGTCTGGCCCTCTTGCCTTGTTCCTGAGGGCATGGCCTGTCCCAGCTCAGGTGCAATGGGACAAGATAATTATCAAATGCAGATTTCCTCCACCTCCTTCCACAGCAGTGGTCTTATCCTAAAAGGTAGAAACTGGCAGTTAGCACTCTCAGTCCAATTACTGTGAGTGAGATCCAGTAGTGAGACTTGCACACAATAAAAGTTAATAAAATGTAGTCAAATGCAAATAATGCAGGAGAACTAAATTCGCAGAACCCATGTGCTACATCTGCCCCCACCAGATGAAACTAGTGAAATAAGATAAGCAAGCTCATGGGTACTGTGGCCTAGACAGTGGCAACAAGTGGCAATAGGTTTTGACCAGACACACCATTTTCCAATTGCCTGCCACCACAGATATCTCAAGCTGATCTTCCCACACAGATGACCACCCACCTAACTCAACTATTAGGACACCTCTCCCCAGAGGAAGCCTAGACTGCACTAAGAACCTTACTGGTTCTAGGTTAGATGCATCCAGGACTACATGTTCTGAGCAGGTCTAGGCCCACCCCTTGCACTGCTCATGCAACTCTGTGCCCACCCCACTCTTTCTAGCAAGGGTTCAGTACCTCAGCACTGATGCCATAGAAAGAAAAAGGTCTGAAACCTGTCTCTTGGGTCAATGACAGTTTTTCTTCTGGAAAATACTCAATTCCTGTACCCTCACTCATCTGGGTCACTACACCCTAAAGATGCAGATGAGCCCTTCGCAGCCCCTCTGATCCTCATACACAACACTTATGCTGGGGTCTATAGCTGCCACCACCCTTGCGGGATGACCGAATTTCCTCAGGAAAGAAACGCCCACTCAAAACAGAGGGTACCCTGGACAGAGTCACCCCTGGACAGCCCCACCAACTGGAAGCACCCTGGGAATCCTTGCCCACCTGTCTGCAGCAACAGCAGTGTCCATTTCCCAAGCTCAAACACTGTTAAGCCCCACCAGGTCAACGGGAAGTATCATTGGGCACTGTGTAAGTCACGTCTCACCAAGGCCCACTTGTGGCCATTTACGGGCCTCCAAGAGGTCAAGCTGGAGACCAACTAAGGACTCTAAAGATCTGTGTGAAATACGGAATTCAAGCAACATTGGTTTCGGCCTTGGCCACACTCAACCTTGCTCCTGAATTGCCCACATAGTCTTCAAGTAGTATTGGCTTTTACCTTGGTCGCACCAGTGACTTCTGGGTGAATGTCAAAGTAACTTTGCTTACCCTTTTGGGTCACACATCTTTGTCATCTGGGTTCACCCCACAGTCTTCTTGTAAGTGACCTACAAAACAAGTAACATACATTGGTATGCTTCTGAGGGACCCCTAATCCACTGTTAACTTCTCAATTCAAGCAAGACTGTTAATCCTTGTAGTAGTATCACTGCTGTTCTCCTAAAAGCTGTCCACCCTGATTCAACCTCTGCCTTCAAGATCCTTGCACACCCTAAGGTTACAAATGAAGTCCCAATAAACTTGCATGTGTTCCCGCTTTCTAAAGAGTATCACTGGCTATACAAAGCACAACAGGTTGCAAAGTGTATTAGGAGGATGCCCCCAATGAAACTGCACTGCAACAATCTACCTAGAAAATGATTGACATATATGTTTCATAACAAAGAGTGCTGGCGGAGAACCAAAATCACTTCTTATCAAAGTACATGCCTAATTTCTACAATATACTTCAAAGGTCAATGGTCTAAAAATATCCTCTTTACTATAAGTATGTAAATATTAACATCCCTTTTAACTCAAATACATTCAGATGTTATTTATAAACATAATCATCTACACAAATATATATCACAAATTATCAAGTATCACAAGAAAGGTTTTTAGACAGCCAAAAGGGGACCATGTAAGAGTCATTCTCCTTTGCCAACAGGCATTTTGCAGATATGGTTTTCTCTATATAGGACACCCACCCCATACACATCTTTCCTCTCCCTACCTTCTGAAATCTTCAATCTCCATCCCTTGTTTATGTGTCTGATCCGGTCTCTTCTTCCCCTAATTTAACTTTCACATTCATTCCTTCCTACCTCTCCCCAATTAGTCCCTCTAGTTTACACATCCTCTACCCTACTCTCCCTTACATAGCACTTCTTCTACATGAATTGTATTTCTCCCAGCTGAAGACCTTTTATCCTCAATGACTCAACTCCCTTTCCCCATGTGCATACGATCCAGCTCTCTCCTGCCTTGCCCTTAACCCTCTGACTGACCCTCACCACCTACGCCACCCCTTCTTCCTTTTCACACAGTGAGTGCCATTCTGTCTCCTTAGCCCACAAATTCCTCCTAACCTACCCACATCACCAGTCACCTCTCTTGCCTCTCAGTTTCCCAGATCCTACTTCAGCAGTACACCCTTTCCTTAACCCCCCAGTCCATCATTCATATCCACCATTTTCTAATACCACCTTCCCCATGCAACTGCCTGTCTTTTATCCTCCTAAAACCTAGTTATGAGATGATACAGCCGTCTGGGACATTCTGACATCTCTTCCTGCTTGGAGTCCCTCTAGGACCCATTCCCACAGATAATCTTGGTATAATCTAGAACTAAAGCACATCAAAAAGAAAAATGATGAATGCAAACCAATCGGACAAAAATACATGTGTATACATGACGAAACTGAAAATCACAATAGTACTCAGAGCCCACACTTGGCCAGTAATCAACATTTAGTCGAAGGAAAGTCACGACATACACATCAATCTAGTGTGCTTAAGAATTTATCTCAAATATTTTTCTTAATTATTTGTCATTTTCTTAGTATCAATCAAGTCCATCTGGTACAATTAAAACATAGAAAAACAAATAAACAACAGAAAACGTAATCAATACAGGACACGACACAAAATGACATAACACCGTAGCAATTCAAAGAAGACTCTTTCGCTGAAGCTTAGTGAGTTGTTGCCAATAAGTCCAAACTAACTCACTGTAATGGATTGTCCTACCCCTTAAAAAGAAATGGGGCTGTATATCTAATTGTGTGTTATCACACTCGACGCCATCCCAAGAGGTGAGATGTTTTTTTGATTCCTTTTCTGTTGTTTATTTGTTTTTCTATGTTTTGATTGTACCAGATGGACTTGATTCATAGAAAGAAAATGACAAATAATTAAGAAAAATATTTGAGATAAATTCTTAAGCACACTAGATTGATGTGTATGTCGTGCTTTCTTTCAGACTAAATGTTGATTAGTGGCCAAGTGGGAGCTCTGAGTACTATTGCGTTTTGTAATTGATCCCTCCCCACTAATAGGCTTATTGGATCAAGCCCCGTTACACTGTGAAACTGAAAATCAGGCTTTACTGAAAAAAAATACAAAATAACCATTGTAGTGGACAAAAAGCCTTAGCAGTGCATCAAACCAAACAGCTTTCTTCTTACCTCTGGTTTCCTCAGCTATCTGCTGTGCCCCATGTTGCCTCTTCTAAACAATTAAGTCACTCAACAGCTACTTTGCAGATAGGTGACAAAGTTCAACAAAATTTGGTTGTGACTGGTACCACCACATCTCCAATCCACAAAACTCACTTGACAGAAATAAACCCTTAGACAACCCAAGGCACCCCTTAGACATTTTTCATTACCACTGACTGCTTCAGAGAATTTCCTGATCATGCTGAATACTTTGATTGGGCCTTCCAGGGGCCCTGCCCACATATCTCTCCTTTGGGAATTTTCCTCTGGGTTCACACATTGTGCTACTTGGGGATTCTCTATAAAATAGGCCCTTTCAAGTATGCTAAGTGTTTATAATGGCAACTATCTTGATATACGCCACTTTTTCTCCATCAAACTTACCCAGGCCTTACTTATCAGACACATTAAAACCCTAGTACATTAAAATCAACCTACGTGCTCCAACTGACCAAGGGCAACATTCTAGTCCCTTGAAACAGTAACTGCCTTGCATTATTTTAATTGCTTGATGGCTATTTCTCATCCCTTGCTCACTTTGCCACTGGATTCAAGCTAGCCTGGCTGATGAGGGCTGTTAGCCCGAAACCGGTCCCAGGATGCTTGTTTCCGGTCCAGGGAAGACATGGCTTGGCAGTTCGGGCTGGACTGTTCCCATGAGGCACAGGGTCAGACTGATTTGCATATAGCTGTGTCTGAACTGGGGTGGCGAAGTGAGCTAAAGAACGATGATGGATTCAACCCAGATCTGTGACTGGGGGTGAGTGTCTGAAAAGTTTCAGCGCTCCGTCCATCATCTCCTTGTGTTTGCTTTATTTCTCATTAAACACATATTAAACTTTATAGGCCATCCCAAGTTTTGTTTTTATTTTACACATTACATTTGTATGGAAGTATTCCAAACATTGAAGGATTAGAAATGACAATGATTCTTACATGTGGCATAATTTGAGAGAATGGACAATGACCTTTCGTTAAAATTACTCAAGCTACCATTGCAGAGTGAGTATTTCCATGTTGAAGATTACTTCTTGTAAACGAAAGGGGTCGCCACAGCAATAAACATGGCCTGACACATTCAAATATATTTATGTATATGTCTGATAGAAAAATCTGTAATATCAAAGTTGGAAGCACTAGATCTCCAAATGGTTGAGATAATTAGAAACTATTTTGGGGTTTTGGCACGGTCCAGAAAATAAATTCTTGATATTTACTTAATGGAATGTCACCACACAATTAAGTCAACCTTGAAGAGTGGAATTCCTCAGTTTGAATACTATAATAATTTAAACAAAAACAAGAAGTATGATACTGACTTATAGGTAAAGAATACATAAACATTTTTTTAACCTCTGACCAGTTTTCATCCTACAGATCTGACCAACAATATGTCGTACATTCAGTTATTGAGAGTGCAATGAATAGTAAGGGATGATCAGAGATTCAGCATACGACTGGGGAAAATGATATAAAGATTCTGTGATAGGGTTCGGCACACCAGGTGAAGCTTCTGCAGGGGTTCTCCCCTTTCTATTGACGCCCTCAAACAGCGATTCTCAAAGCCATTAGATCTGGAGGCAACTGGAGTGGACTGAAAGGGCAATAGTTGTATTGTAATCCCTGATGCAGTTCAATGTAATCACTGGAGTAGAGGCAGAAGGATTCAATCTAACAGTAAACAGCATTTTGGGAAACTTGAATACTCCTCTGGCCTGAGCCAAGACTTGACCAGCAAAGCCTCAAGTCAAAAAAGAGGCTGGTCAAGAAGGAGTGTGGTTTGGGCGATCGCAAGATGGCCCCCAACTGATCATGCTCCCAATACCCGTTCTGAATTTGTGCGCCTATGACCGAGTTGAAGCGGATATGGACATTTACAGCAGCTGGTGGGGGTGGCTTGGGGGCTGGTGATTCGGGCTGTGAGTGTGTGTCCGCATTTTGAGCCCACGCCATCATGTAACACGTCTCCCGGCCTTTTACCTGCGGCGAGCTATGCCCGGCCTTTTACCTGCGCCAAGCCATGCTCGGCTTTTCCCACCATTTCACAGCTGATAGGAATATGAGCGTGTTGCGCCCTCATTACTGCTGACTCTTCTTCTTTTACGTAGATTTTCTACACATTTTTCATCAATGGCCCCACTTCTATGCTATGTCGACATTTAAGTACTGAGGTTTATAACCACTTGAATTTACATATTTGTCGCCTAGCCATTGACTCTATTGGGGTGTTCTCCAATAATTCGACTCCGTCCTAATTTTCTCCACTCCGTATATCTGCAATTACTCCCGCTCTTGCAATCTCTGTGTGAAAAACCAAGAGGATGTCCATTCCCATTCCATTAATATCTTGATTCCTCCCCCATACAGTACCTCTACTATTACCATCATGGCTGAGGGTGGTGGTTACTCTCTGAAGAATGTATCACAGGCCTCCGTTGTTTGGGGTAGCAATAAAAAGACAAAAAAGGACCCTGCTTCTCCGAGGAAATTGCTTCTTCCACGTACCTTGGAAGAACTAATGTAAGAAATTAAAATGCTGAAACCCCTTATTATTGAAATTAACACTACCCTTCAATAATTGGAGGACAAATGGTCATCTCTTGAGTCTAGGGTTTCAGATATAGAACTTAAAATAGCAGAGTCTAAGGAAATAGCTTCAAACGTTGCTGTTATGGCAAAGGAGACTGACTCCCTGAAACAACAAACTGAATATTTAGAAAACTGAAATGGATGTAACAATCCCTACATGTATGGCATTCCGGAGGGAGCCAAAGGGGGAGATATGATTGCTTAAATTTGTTGGTTTGGTTGATAGTTTCACCCTCAATATGCAAAGAGCTCGTCTTGGGCCTAAACCCTCTGGCTCAAACTATACTTCTAAACCCAGAGAAATTATTGTTCTCTTCCTAAAGTATACAGATTTAATGCAAGCTGTTTCAGACTCCAAGCAAAGGAACCACATGATCTGGTCAGGGCAAAAGGTCTTTCTGCAAGATGTTTCCCGAGTCACAGCTGCTAGACGAAAGGTGCTTCTGGACATGCGCCCTTTGCTGCACACTATGAACGCAAGATTTGGCCTAATTCATCCCTGTATCTTCAAAGTCACCTACAAGGATAAGACTACTTCTTTCGAGTCCCTAGTTCAACTTAGACATTTCATCCATCTTCACAAAAGAGAGGCTATGGATATTAACGGCACTTGAACATCCTGCTGTACACAATTTATGTTTGCAACTTATACCTCTCTTTGGAATTATATTATTGCATCAATGTCTCTCTTCTCCCAATAACGCCTTTTCCTCCTCTCACCTCCAGGTCTCTTGTCGCTACTGATGTCCATGATTGTGTTCACTGTTTAGCTAGCTCCTCCTCCCCCGACTTCCCTTTCTTGCACCTCCCTCTGTGAATGGGTATGTTTTCTTTTCTTTGTCTATGCAGGTTTCACATTGTTCTACTCAGTTCCTATCTTCATTCTCCTATATCTGTCCAGTTCTTATATTTGGTCATTTTCTTTCCTCATTTTTATATATCGGTCCAGGTGTTCTGGCTGGTTCATCCTCTATGTTACCTGTGCTCCATTTAAAAAAATGTCTGCCTCTCAAATTTTCATCCTATCAATCAATGAATTAATCATGGTTTATATAGCACGACTACTCACCCGTGAGGGTCTCAAGGCGCTGAGGGGGGGGAGGGGGGGAAGGCGGCTGGGGTTCAGTCGAAGAGCCAGGTCTTGAGATCCTTCCTGAATAAGGTCAGCGACGGGGCTTGCCTGAGTTGGAGAGGTGTTCCAAGTCTTGGTGGCTGAGGTAGGAGAAGGATCTTCCTCCGTACCTGGTCTTGTGGATCCGTGGGGTGGTGGCCGGGACCATTTGGGCGGAGTAGAGGTGTATGGTGGGTACATGGAATGTGAGGCGGTGGTTCAGATATGCTGGTCCTGCATTGTCGAGGGCTTTGTAGGTGTGTGTGAGGAGCTTGAAAGTGACTCTTTTGTTGACTGGGAGCCAGTGGAGTTCTCGCAGGTGTTTGGTGATGAGGTTGCGGAGGGGGATGTTGATGACCAGTCTGGCTGCAGCGTTTTGATTGTTCTTTAGTTTCCTGAGGAGTTTCTGTGTGATGCCGGCATAGAGTGCTTTGCCGTAGACGAGTATGCTGCTGATGAGCGCATGGGTGACTGTCTTTCTGGATTCGGTGGGGATCCATCTGAAGGTCTTTCGAAACAGGTGAAGCGTGTGGAACCACGATGAGGAGACAGCATTGATCTGGCGGTTCATTGTGAGCAAGGAGTCCAGTATGATGCCAAGATTTCGTGCAAGGTCTGTGGGTGTGGGGGGGTGTTCCTAGTGTAGAGGGCCACCAGGAGTCATCCCAAGTGAAAGGAGTGGGTCCCAGGATGAGGACTTCAGTCTTGTCCGATTTGAGTTTGAGGCAGCTGTCTCTCATCCAGGTGGCGACGGCCTTCATCCTGTCGTGGAAGTTGTCTCTGGCAGCTGTGGGTTTGTTGGTGAGGGAGAGGATCAGCTGGGTGTCATCGGCACAGGAGACAATGTTGAGTCTGTGGTTCCTGACTATGGCTGCGAGAGGGGCCATGTAGACATTGAAGAGGGTGGGGTTCAGGGGTGAGCCCTGGAGCACTCCGCAGCTGATCTCTGTGCGTTCTGAGAGGAACGGTGGTAGTCTGACTCACTGTGTTCGACCTATGGTTTTGGTCCTTCCCAATCTTCACCATACTCATCTTTTTTAGGTCGAGCCTAGGCAGCGCGCATGCATTGTCTGCAAGACCTGGTGTAATCGGTATACAGAGTATAATCCCGCCTGCTGCTTGCCATTGGGTCACTCCGGCGTTGCTCTGCTTTCCTGGCTCCTTATTGGCTGGCGCTTCAGAGACGTCACTTCCGTTTCATGGCAGGCAGCACCAACCAATTACAGTTTAGTTACGCTGCAGGGCTGCTTATGTTTCATTTAGGGACTACTTCATTTTTAAAAACTTTTTTTATTGTCAATGCACCCGGTTCACGGGCCACCATACTCATACGATTAATATGTGCACGGGCGCTGGGCTTTGTTTAAGCATGGCGCCTGCTTTTATTTTTCTCCTTCCGCTGTCTTTCTCCTTGTGGCCAGTTCCTTTGCACACACTGCCAGCCCCTGATGTGATGGCACTTCGGTGAACGTCTCCTTGCATTCCGAAGCCGCACCCGCAATTTTCTATTCAGTGCAGCTTTGTTGCTTTTTGTGCTTTCCAAGAACATGATGACGGCTACTGACCGCTAACCCACTTGCTGTGCTACTCTACCCACATTGGCCTTGATTATGAAGCCTCGGTAACTGTGACGTATTTATTGTTCCTGAGAAATAACGACAGTGTGGGATTCCTATTTATTAAATACAATATTGATAATTTCAAGTTTCCTGGTGTTAATGGAGCATTCATTGCATGTAGACTTTGTTGCACACCTCACCAAAATCTCTACGACCCGTTGGTTATCACTTTTTTTCAGCCTATACATTTTGTCAGGTTTGGGGTTGGCTCAAATAAATTAATCACGGGAAAAAGCCAACTCTTGATTTTTATCAAAAATGTCAAACAGTGGTTTGCACTGGTGTCAATATTTTACGAGGTGATCGTATTTAAGACCCTAGTGTTAGAGGTAGGCGGGCCACTGATAGGTCTCGCATTTGCAAGAGTTTAGCTATTGGAATTGTAAATGACAATGCCTTTTATTTATGTTTTAAAAATCAACACAAATAAAAGGCATTGTCATTTACAATGCCAATAGCTCAAACTGTCGCAAATGCAAGACCTATTGCATTGTAAATGCCTGTTACTCATGTTGGGTCTTCCTTGGACTCTTCCTCTTTTGTTTCCTTCCTACCTTTTATATTAAGCATTCCTATCATGTTTCTTTATGCTAGATTTGCTTGTATACAGTCACCTTATAATGTTTCCTTTATACTTGAAGAGGTTTTGTCTTACAACATTATTTACCAAAGTTCACTTGAACAGATTTAGAATTGTCTCTTGGAATGTCAAAGGCCTTCGGAGCCCTATCAAATGACAAAGAGCACTCACTCACCTCTATAAACTTGCTTGTAATGTTGCATTACTACAACAAACTCATCTTTTTGAAAAAGACAGCCACTTACTAAAGAAAAGTAGGGTAGTTTCTGTTTATTGTTCTTCAGTAATTCACCATAAAAATGGTGTGATTATGTTATTTCACAAAAGTTTATATGTTAATATTTCAAAGCAAGAAACTGATGTTGATGGACACCACGATCAATAGGAACCCATACTCATTTTTCAATGTCTATGGTCCTCACGGAGTTGATGCACACTTCTGGGAGTCACTCTCAACAAAACTAATGTAATTTATGAATGTCAATCATGTGTTGGGCAGCCATTGTAATCAATTGTTAGATTGCATTTTAAATAGAAAATCTGCTTTTAAATATAGAACATGCAAAAAGCTTTTCAACTAACAGTTTCCATAGAGGTTTAGTGAATGCTTGGCGCATGTACAGCCCATATCTTTTAGAATGCTCTTTTTATTCCCATACTCCCCATTCCGCTTCCAGAGTTTACTACATTTTTTTTTAGATAAAAATCTCACAAAATTTGATTCACGCTAAACTAGGTGCTATCCTGATCTCTGATTATGCCCCAGTAATAATTGTCCTGGAATTTACCCACTTCCCTCCTCGTAGATGGTGTTGCAATAATGGCTTACTACAGGATCAAGAGCTTGTCACAGGATTTTATCACTTCACTACTGAATTGTTTACATCAACATTACTCCCGGTGTTAAGTACCACCATGTTTGGGATTCTTTCAAGGCAACAGCACGAGGATAAATTAACTATGTATCTAAAAAGAAAAAGGCATCTGCCAAGGAATCATATAGTTTCTTACCTGTATGTGTAGTTTTGCATCTTAAAGAACTTTCTGGATTCACATGCTGTGCATTATTTCGCCATCTAGTGGTTGGGTATGGAATTCTCCACTATCCCTTAGTCCTTCTATTTTTTGTTGTTGTCTGTTGACGGACCCTTATTTGGTGCATCCTGTGACGTCAAACTGCTTCCGCCGGATATTTTAATACCGTTGTATCTTTTGTGTTTTTTCTTAATAAGCCACTTTTAAGACACTGCAGAGAGTATCCTTTCCATTATGCCATATAGCATTTTCTTGTTGGCTTTCTTGCTTCTCTCAGAACAGCCACTGTGCTTTCTGGTAGTTTCAAATACACAAATTCTAAGTCTTAAGGAGCCAAGCTGTCTGGCTCAAAGACTGGTTCAGGGTGTAGTACACTTCCTTCTTCCATTGACCATAGGTCCCGTCTTATTGGTAGTTTTTGAATGCTTCCTTGTGCTAATTCGATCAGATCTGAGAACCATGTTTACCTCGCCCACTGTGGGGAAATTAGTATGAGTGTCATTACGCTTCTCCTGAATTTATTGATCACTCTGTCTAACAGTGAAATCGGGGGGAAAGTATAAGCAAATGTCCCTGACCAGTCCATCAACAGTGCATTCCTTTGGGATTGGTGGTATGGCTGTCGGACACAAAGCTTTGGCATTTTGCACTCATTCGTGTTGCAAATAGATCTATTGGTGGAGTTTCCCACTTCCAAAAGATCCTTTCGAGTACTTTCCGGTTCAGTTCCCATTCGTGTGAGCATGACACTTGTCTGCTCAGCCTGTCCACTTCTATATGGTCTTTCCCCAAGAGATGGACTGCTGTTATTTCCATCTTCTTTTGTATTGCCCACATCCAGAGTTCTTGGGCTAGTCTTGATAGCACAAGGGATTGTGGTCCTCCTTGCTTGTTGATGGATTGTAAAACATAGTAGTAGTTGTGTTGTCTGTTTGGTTCAATATTGTTTTTCCCTAGGAGCTCATTCTGAAAGGCTTTTAAGGATAAAAACACTGTTCTTAGTTCCAGGACATTGATGTGTTGTACCACATCTTTTTCTTTCCAAACTCCTCTCATTTGAGTGAGCCCATGTGAGCTTCCCACCCCATATGTGAGGCATCTGTTGCAATTGTCACTGTTGGAGTTGGTTGTACAAAGGTTCTTCCATGTGCTATATGTTCCACCACGCCACTTCTTCTGTACTTTTTGTGTGACAACCACTAGATCTTATCAACTCCCCGTCGCTTGTGACCATTGGTTTTGGATCCATTCTTGAATTGACCTCATATGTAGTCTTGCATACGGAATCAAAGGGATGCATGAAGCCATCTTCCCTAACAGTTTGCCCACTGTCCTCACTGTCAGAGCTTGCCCCTTCTGGTAATGGTGAGCTTCCAGTAACAGAGACTGTATTTGTTTTGCGCTGGGATACACTTTCCCCTGTATTCAGTTTATCCTTGCTCCTAGAAATAATTTCTCTTGCTCTGGTGTTGGTGATGATTTCTGTGTGTTTATGGAGAATCCCAACTTGAATAAAGTTCTCATTACCTGTTGTATATGTTCCTTGCATTTTTTGTGTGAGCTTGCTCTTACTAGCCAGTCGTCTAGGTAAGGATAGACATGAATGCCCCGTTTTCTTAAGCGCGCTGCCACAACCGCTAGACTCTTTGTAGAGAATCTTGGTGCCGACTTTTTGCCAAACACCAGTACAGTAAACTGGTAATGCGTCTTGTCCACCATAAACTGGAGGCATTTAATGTGCTTTGCATTCATTGGGATATGCAGGTAGGCATCTTCTAGGTCTATGGTAGACATATTGTCCCCTCTTTGCAGTTGTGGGATGACTTCCTGTGAGGTTGTCAACTTGAAACTTTGTGTCTTTATATAAACTTGTTTATAAACCTTAGGTGTAAAACTGGTCTTAGAGATCAGTCTAACCTTTGGTATCAGAAAATATGTTGCGTCATTTCCCTTCCTGAACTCTTCTCTTGGTACTCTTGCTATTTGCTCTCTTTTCTAGTAATTCCCCGACCTCCTTAAGTAGGCAAGATCTTTCTTTCCTTGAATGGGCATTCCTCTTTGGTCCTCCGTTTGGAGGTATCTTGCCCAATTCTATGCAATATTCATATTGAATTACATTTAGGATCAATTTGTCTGTTATCTTCCTCCACTCCTTGAGGAAGTTTTTTTTATTCTGCCTTCCACTGGTGTTGTGAGTGAAAGGTCCTGTGCTCTTGGGCAGTCACTTGTTGGTCGGGGTTGTGTCTCTCCTGTGAGGCTGTCCCATCCCCCTAGTTCATCCTCGAAAGGACTGTCTTCCTTGTTGCTGGTATTGCCAGCTTTGTTGAGGTGCTGGTGTTTGCTTCTCTGTAATGACTGGTGTGAGGTTCCCGAGATGTCACTGCCCCTCTTTATAGCCTTTCTCTGGACTGCAAAGCCCCCATGGACTTTACTGTCTCGTTCTCTTTTGAAAGAGTTGGTTTAAGGTGACTTCAATCGTACTCCCAAAAAACTGTTTCCCATTGAAAGGGGCATTTAGATTGTTCACCTGTACCTTCGGCTTGAACCCCAATATTCGCAGCCATGTGTTGCGGCGTAGGGTAACCCCCATCATTTGGCATCTTGCAATGTCTGCCACATCCAATGCCGAATTAAGGCAAGGATTGCCCTCTGCCAGATGGACAGCTCGCTTCTTGTACTGATCTGTTAGGTGTCTCATCAGTTCAGCCATCTCCTCCCAGTGTTGGTAGGCATGTCTATCTAGGAGGGCAATGGAATTAGCAATGCGCCATTGATTTGTTGCACTGCGCTTACATGTTCTGCCCATGAGTTCCATCCTCTTACTCTCCTTGTTAGGGGGTGGTCCCGATATTGAGGGAATATTTGCCCTTGTCAGTGCTGTTAATGGGATGATCAAGTCAGCTGGCACTGTACTCTTGATGTATGCAGGATAGGTTGAAGAAAGCTTCCACTTTTTCTACGCCCTAAGAGTCACTGCTGTACAAGTAGCGAGTTCCTTGAAGGCCTCCCTTCCTTGATTGAGTACACTAGGAAGTATAGGTAGAAAATAGTTCCTGGCTTTAGATCGTAAGAGGGTCTCCTGTAGGAAGCCAGACTGTGGTCTTTCTTCTTCCAGCTGCACACTATATTTATCTGCAGCCTTCTTTATGACTTGGTTGTACATGCCTATATCATTTGGGGGTGTAGGCCTCGACTGATAGGCGTCTACCTCTTCCTTCGGGGAGTCTGTCTCCAATTGTCAGACTCAGAGTCTGCGACTCAGTATATTCTGACTCACCTGAGCCTTGATGCAACCCCTCAAGTTGTTCCTCTTCTCCTTCATAGAAGAGTTCTTCTTCTTCCACCTGAGGTTCTGGTGTTAGAGGAGGTTCGATTTCCTTGATGACTTTGTCATCCTGTTCTTTTGAAGTTGAGTCCTTGGTGGCATTCTAAAACTCCTCATGGATTCGTCGAAATCCTTCTATTGAAGTAGGGCAGCCATCTCGGCCTCCAGGCACCTCTTCTTTCATTTCAGGCGACTTTTCGCCAGCGTCGAGGCTCGACATCGATTTCCTCTTCGAAGTGGAAGAATAGGTCGTCGAGCTTTGGTGTTCCTCTTGAGACCTCCGTTTTCGACATTGAAGCGTCTTTTACTCGTCCGTGTTTTGCCAATTTGGGTTTCTCAGGAGATTTTCCTTTGTGGTGTCCCTTATGAGGGATCTGAGGGGCTGTCTCGGAGCCTGCCTATGGCCGGCGAGTGTTTCGATGACGAGGCTCTCTTTGACGCCCTTGAGTCTGATTTTTGGGACTCCGGCCCTTTGTTTGGAGTTTCTCTTACTTCCATTCTTTTCTTAGTCGCCTGTGAATTGTCCGATGTTTCTCTTTCTGCACCTTCGGTGACGCTCTCCTACTTGTCGCTAGTCAGGCCCAAGTCTTTCAGGGTCGTAGTTGTTCCTTGACCCTGCATGGTGTAATGCGCTCTCCTCTGCCTCTCTCTCAACCTCTGTGTCTTTGACGTGAATGCGGCACAGGCGTTGCAGTTGACACTTCGATGTTCTATGGGTAGGCAGAGGTTGCAGACCGGGTGTTGATCCTTCTGCAATTTGTGATGGCAATTCGGGCAGATTTGGAATGGAGTTTTCTCCATCTAGGCCGTACAGGGGCCCTCTGTCTGGGTATTTCTCGATACCCTGGCAAGGAAAAAGTCTTCTCCTTCCCTCTCGACTTCTCCCCTAGTAGGCATTTGTCGGTGTTCTTCTCCAAATTCGATGGAAAACTTTCAGTGAACTTCATAAACTTCTTTTCCTTCCTCATGTTGGAAAGCCTTCAGCAAGCATCCAGACCCAATAGCGGAAAAAAAGAATCTGAAGATGGCGAGCAAAGGTGGGAGCTTCCTGGGAAAGCAGTACAACATCACAGGATGCACCAAATGGGGGTCCATCAAAGCACAACAACAAATAGAGGAAATACTACAAGACAGTGGAGAATTCCGGACCCAACCACTAGATGGCAGAATAATGCACAGCATGTGAATACAGAAAAGATTCATGCTGCAAAACTTCCACACTACTGCAACAAATTAAAAAACTGGAGCAGGACTATTATTCCTCTTCTAATAAAGATACTTTGGAACGACTTATCCAGGCTTAGATTTAATAAAGCATCCATTAATAACACCTGTAGTGCTCCTAATGCTAAGTGCTATGGCGAATCCAATAAAGCGGGTAAGTCGCTAGCTTTTACCTTTTTTGCAGCATTGTGCACTCTAGCTGGGAGACGTGATAGAGGTTAGGGCTACAGCTTTTGAGGAAGAAGTGCATAATCCGGTGTGCGGACGTGCAGTGGGCGCGCCCAAGGCAAGCCCGTCTGCGCTCATCTGCGTCCGACCTGGTCCAGGGGTTAGAAATCATGGCTTATTTCCAGTGAGTAATATAACTTACTCCTCTCTGCAACTCTTAGCCCTACAGGAGCCCCTCAAGGAGAGATGTTTTAACTCTATAGATCTGTTTAAGGGTGAAACAATCTGTAGACATTGCTCCTTGCAAGGATGGCTGATGCCAATCCCTACACTAAAGAGGTAATTAAGAGGCACAGGCACTTAATTAACTGTAGATCGCGGCCTTGCCATAAGCTACAACTCTTCACCTTTTTAGAGGACAATAAACCAGACGCGTTTTTTTTTCTGAAACCTTGCTTTATGGGAATACGGGCCTGACCTAGTTCAAGCCTTACCCCCTGGTTATTATATCCACCATTTAGATCGAGCCAATAGGATAGGCGGAGGGATTGCAATAATCAGAATTCAGTTCAGACCTTTAGAAGCCCCTGATAGCGAAAGCTTGTTGTTCACCATCTTGCTCGCCTCACCATCACCTTCTCAGGAGTTCTGTTGTACAGGCCCCCGTGTCAATGTAGCAAGTAGCTTCCAGGGATAAGTAAGACCCTAGAAAAACAGGTCAATCTCACTCTTTCAGAATATTTCGAAAACCATGTGAGTTTGCACCCCGCAAAGAATGGGTTCCGACCCTACCACGGTACAGAGACTGCCCTTCTGGCTGTAGTAGAAGAAGCCAAAAAACTGCTTGATCAAGGAGGTTCAGCAGCCAGCATCATCATCCTAGATCATAGTTCCGCATGCGATACGGTGGGCCACAACATTCTTGCCGAGAGATTGCAGAAGGTGGGTATCTCAGGACAAGCCTTTTCTTGGCTGAAGTCCTTCCTTGAAAATAGGTCCTTCCAGGTCCTTGAAGGAGGATGTATGTCAGATGTTTTCTCCTAGAATGTGGAGTACCTCAGGGCTCATCCCTGAGCCCTACTCTATTTAATATTTATATGAGGTCACTTGCTGAGATTGTCCATCCTTTTGGGATATCTATAGTGTCTAATGCGGATGACACTCAACAGTTTTTTTTCTCTCACTGATAGCCAGTGCACTAGGCCCCTGCCTCGAGAAATTTGCAGGTTGGATGAACAGCTCCTGCCTTAGGCTAAATGGAGGAAAAACTGAGCTTACGATGCAAGGTATTACCCCAGCACCTTCATGTAATCTGTACTGGCCAAGTTGTTTAGGCTCCTTCCCTACTCCAAAAACTGCAAAACAAAAGCCTCGGAATGTGGCTGAACAATTCTCTGAACTTTTACACCCAAGCAGTAAAGCTCTATGCCATTTCTTTTGACCTACTAAGGATGCTTCTGAAAATTCCCCCCCCCCCCACTTTCCCTCACCCCGAAGAGGCTGGTGGTCCAGGACATTATTCTTTCCCACCTACACTACAGCAATTCTCTATACCTAGGTGCTCCAAAGATCACAATAAGAAAACTGCAGGTGATTCAGAACTCTGCCGCCCGGATTCTGTGCGATCTGCTTCGACACCAATCCGCCTGACAAGCTTTGGCATCCCTTCACTGGCTTCCAGTGGCGGAGAGAATCAAATTTAAATCACTCTGTTTCCCCTGCAGGGCACTCCTTGGTAAAGGGCCTAAGATCTCCTGCTCTTTAGTAGCCCCCACTTCCCCGGGAGAACCTTGCGTTCTTTTATGGCCCATCTAGCCTTAGTTCCTAGATTTAGATTGGTAAGAGCTGGAGGGCGCACTTTCGCCTATAACGCGGCTAAACTATGGAATGGCCTGCCACTCACTCTCAGATCAGCCAAAATGGAACTTCCATTCAGAAAACTTCTAAAGACTTGGATCTTCCAGACCAGATCGTTCTTTTATTTAATTTTATTTATTTGATGAGTTTTATATAGCGCTGGCTAGACCCGGAGGTATCAGAGCGCTTTACATGAGGTTCCACAATGTTACAAAATTACATCAGTTACAGGTTACATCAGTTGCAAGAAAAACATTTAAAGATCATTGAAGACGAGGTCAAAGGAGCGAAGAAGGGTAAGGGGGTAGGGTAAAGGGGTAGGAGGGAGATACGACGGAGAGACGAAGGGAAAGTCCACCCAAGGTCCGGCTGGGTAGGTGACGGCCGAGGGGGATGTCCACAGCCCATCTCCTCTATAGCTATCAGGTAGCTCCACCGGGCATCGGCCAAATAGCTAGGTCTCAACGGAAAAACATTTAGAGAGCATAGGAGACGAGATGAATGGAGCGTATAGGGGTAAGGGGGTAGGGTGAAGGGGTAGGAGGGAGATACGACAGAGAGACGAAGGAAAGTCTGCCCAAAGTCCGGCTGGGTAGGTGACGGCCAAGGGGGAAGTCCATAACCCATCTCCTCTATATCCTCAGGTAGCTCCACCGGGCATCAGCCAAAAAGCTAGGTCTCCACTGTCGGAGGTAAGTTCAACAGGTTCAAAGTCCTAACCCTCTTCTATTCGGGCTTGCCGCACTGACAGCGCAGGGACGCCTATGGGTAGCTATGTGCTATATAAGTGCAATATAGAACAGAATAGCTAATTATCTAAAAGTTAAAAAACAAAAATCCAAAATAGAGGTCATTTATGATGTCACAGGTAAGAAATGATTTCAAGGTTAGGAGATTATGAATCGTTTTGCTGATTTCTACTCCAAGTTATACACAGAAGACTCGCTATCCAACCACGATTCCTTGGATTATTTTTTTTCATAAAATTCAGAAATTATACTTTTTACAGATTGATTTTTTTCAATTGGACGCGGATATCTCCTGTGCAGAGATTCTTACAGACATATCAAAACTCCCGAAAGACAAGGCGCCCAGCTCTGATGGTTTCACTGGTGAATTCTATTCCAAATCTCTAGTACCCAAGCTTTTGTTACTGATTTAAGATCATCTTGCCACTGATGGTTGGCTCCTTTTTGGTGGCAATGATATGTTTAATACCAAAAAAGGATAGAGAGTTGGCAGAACGTAAAAAGACGCACCGATCTCTCTCTAACATGAACTACAACATTTTTGCTACGATTTTGGCACGTCATGTTAACCAATTAATTCCATCTTTAGTCAGTAAGGAACCATCAGGCTTTGTCAAATGCTGTAACATAACAGATAATTCTAGAACTTTCCTAAATATTATTTATGGTGCTTTTAGATGTAATACTTTATTAGCGGCAGTCACTCTAGACGCCAAAAATACTTTTGATCTTGTTAACTGGGAGTTCATGCTCAAGGCCCTCATATAGCATAGTTTTGGCCCTAGAGTTTTGAAGTATGTCAATATTCATTATTCCTGCCCTTCCACATTGGTTTTCACTAACAGCCTTCAGTCTCATTAGTTTTCCCTTAAACGTGGCACTTGACAGGAATACCCCTTATTAATACTCTTCATTCTATCACCGGAACCTTTCCTGGAAACTACGTAGATTCCAGACTTTTATCGGTTATAAACAAACAGTTGGAAATGAAATTTACTGCATATGCAGATGATATTTAACTGTATGCACCTAACCCTTAAACCTCAGCCTCTGCATTCCTTCAACTTTTATCTCATTACTCTTCCATTTCAGGTTATAAACTAAACAGATACATCTGAAGTACTTCCTCTTAATATACTATGGTTCAAAGATATGTTCAAAGCAGTGTTCCCTGTAACTTGGGTGCTTGGGCGCCTGTCCATGTGCTGTGTTCTTGCCGAGTGCAGAAAGCTTTAGACCACGCACATAATGGCAATGTAAAGACATCAATAAACACGCTAACTCCAGGGAGAATGGGCCATTCAACTCAAACAAAGGCCCTCAGGACATACTGCAATAAAGACTTTTAGGTCAGTCTCCTGCTGCTCTTGGGCTCCTTCCCATTTCTCCGCTCCGACGTGCTCTTGAGTTTTCTTTAATTTCTCCTTTTTCATTCCTTGAATTTTCCCTAATTGCTCAACAGCCCAGATAGATCACTGTCTTCCCCTTGCTAAATCACACGTCATATTTAAAAATTTCTCGGGTATACACACCTTCCCAGCTATCTTTATTATCCCCATTTGGTGCAACCCTTACATTACAATAGCAAACAAAGTCCTTAATTGGCCACCCCGGTTAGGTAATGGCATTACCACGATTTCGCAGATCCTTTCTAATAATCAGTTTCTTCCTTTTGAGGAATTAAACACTCGCTTCTGTATCCCAAACTCATTCTGGCCAAAATATGCCCTCCTTTTAGACATTCTCAGGCAAAACGTCATTGATCCCCCCTGTAGGAAACTAGGCTTTTCTTGCAGTGGTCCCTCCCCCTCCCACTTTTTGCCCCCATTTTAGCTACTGGCTCCTGATTTTCAACTGAGAGTGCACTGAGGCCTGCTAACCAAAGCTCAGTGCAGTGCTCCTTCCTTAAAACAAAGTGATGTCAGATTGTTTCACAATTGGCTAAGGAGTTTAGCACCCCTGTAAGTCCATTGTAAATGGTACCTCAGGTACTTAAGGCAGGGGTACTAAAGAGGGTCACCTAAGGGCTGCATCATATCTTATGCCACCCTAAGGGCCCCACACACAAATCCCACAGACTTCCATTGCGTGGTGCGTGACATGGTGCAAGCCATGTTTGAAAACATGACAAGGCACTTTTATTTGCCATGCCAAAGAGACTGCATGAGCTATATGCAAGTCACCCTTACAGCACCGCTTGGAGCCCTAAGGCAGGGTGCATTATTGCACGCAAGGACATATCTGTAGGAAGCCGGCTCTGTATATACTATACCAAAGTAAGGTATAGGGTGCACAGAGTCCAGTGGAACCCCAAAGGTAGGCAGAGGCAAAAGTAGATAATACCTTGCTCTCTATTTGTGGTAGTGTGGGTGAGCAGTAAGGCTTTATCAGAGGGTAGTGCTAAGCATTTACGGTACACATTCAAAGACTGAACTCAGACCAATTTGTTTGTATAAAAATATTATTTAGTTATATTTATTTTCTAGAACCAAGCAAGCCTGGCACAGGTAAGTGTAAATGGCACTTGTCAAGGCAGGTTGAACAATACAAGCAAGCTGAATAAAAATGACTCTGTTACAGGTTTGTAAGAACTGTGAATACAGTTGAAATTACTGTTCGATTACTTTTGATTAATTTGCAAATTACTTTAAAGGTTACTTTTTCTACTCAGTGTGATATGCCCAGATATCACGCTGGGACATTTCCTAGAGAAAATGTAAGTCAGTTTTTGTATATTTGCAGTTTCTTAGAGTTCCATACAAACCAACTCCACACTTAAAACAATTTTCAAAGAAAAGCAGTCAATGCAATCCTATAGTAGGAAATGGAGTTATCGGTTTAAAGGTAAGTACTTGGTTGTGGGAGTTGAGTTTCTGGGGTTAGAACCAGGGTTCCCCCAGGGTCAAGGATGCACTCTCAAAGCACCCTCAGCGGCACTAGGGCAGCCGGGTGCAGAGTGCTGAGGCCCAATGTTATTCAATGGGGAATAGGGGCCCTCCGGTTGGTGGCTGCTCACGAGCAGGCCACAAGGTTGTGAGAGCAAAGCTCCTAGTGTTAGGATCAGGGCAACGGGGGATCCGATTTAGCACACAAGGTGCACCCACAGCGGCACAGGGGTGGCTGGGTGCTGTTTTAGCATCGGGTGCCCTGTTGATTTCAAAGGGGATTCTCCGGTTGCAACAAACACTGCAGGCTCGGGACGAAGATCTTCTGGAGATGACCACCGGTTAAAGAGATAAGTTGGGATGCTGGGCCACCCAAGGCCGTGGGGCGTCAGGTGCAGGGGTGTCTTTAGTTGTCGGGTTTTCCTTTCCTGCTCCGGTCGCGGTCGGGGGGGGATCCTCCAGAAAGGGTCTGCAAGCGTTGATTGGAGATTCGAGGCAGGTCAGAGATCACCAGATCTCAGGTCAGGTTCGCCGGGGAGACCTCCTCGTGGTGTTGGGCCACTCGAACTCGGGCCAGGGGCGTCGGGTGCAGACTCGCGGATTTGGCCGGAGCCAGAGTCGGTTGGTGAGCAAATCCAGTGCTCACGGGAAACAAAGACTTGGTTTGGGGATTTCGCTGGAGCAGGTTCGAGGTGGGGACAGGCTGGGGCCAAGTCAGTGGGCGCCCTCCTCCTCTTAGTTCAGCACGGCTTCTTCGGTTCTTCTTCTCTCCCCTAAATACTAGATTTAGGGGGGTTACAGGTAGGTGCAGGTCGAGACCAATGGGTCCCTTCCTTGGGTGCGTCCACCCCCTATTATGCCAACAACCAGTGGGAGGGGGGCATACGCCTAACTCTGGTTGGCTGGGTCCCCCCATCTGCAAGATTGTGGGGACAGAGTTGTGCTTCACCTGGCCCCCCCACCTGAGGGGTGGGGTTGGCAGAGGTGGTCATACCTCGCCTCCTAATTTGGTTTTCCCGCCGATTCGCCCACCCAAAATGGGGGTCAGAATCGTTGGGGCCAGTTGCTGGGAGCAGAAAATGGCTGGGGCAGCTCACAAAGGCGGCAAGCCTTTGAAGCTTCCCATTCGTGAACCCTGCCCATCCTGCAGAGGAGGCTTGGCACCTCGTCCCAGGATGTGCATTGTTTCAGGACCCCGAGAGCGGCAGGCTCTCGACCCAGGGGTCCAGAAACATGTCTGGCGGTGGCAGCTGGCGAGCAGCCACAGACTTAGGTTGTTTTTCAGTGGGCATCTCTAAGATGCCCTCTGAGTGCATTTTCATTAAATCCCACACTGGCATCAGTGTGGGTTTAATGTGCTGAGAAGTTTGATATCAAACTTCCCATTTTTCAGTAAAGCCATTATGGTGCTGTGGAGTAATGACAAACTACCAGCATCATATGCTCTTTATGGCATTACTGCACTTACAATGTCTAATAATTGACTTGAACACTGTAGGGGTACAGGGCTCATGCACCTGTACCCTCACCACTGGTATAGTGCACCTAGCTAGAGGGGTGGCTTACATATGCCAGGGCAGTGGATGGTAGGCATGGCACACAGGGATGTGTGCCATGTCGACTCTTCACTTTGTTCTGCACCAAAACATTCAGCCTGCAAGGGCAGTGTGTGTGTGTAAAGGTACAGGGTCTCTAAGGGTGGCACAATAAGTGCTGCAGCCCTTAGAGGCCTTACCTGGTCACAGTGCCCTTGGTACCTATAGTACCTTTTACAAGGGACTTACATGTGGCCAGAGAGTTGCCAATTGGGTTTTGCAACAGTACAGTTTAGAGAAAGAACATAGGCCCTGGGTATCTGGTTGGCAGGAACCCAGGGCACACTCAGTCAAAGTACATCAACAGTTTGGCAAAAAGTGAGGGCAACCATGCAAAAAGGGGCACTTTCCTACACAACGCCCCCCCCCCCCAAACGAAAGAGGATGAGACTATCCTTTCCCTAGAGAGTCTTCATTGTCTAAGTGGAAGAACCTGGAAAGTCCATCTGCATGGGCAGTCCCAGGTCTGTGTTCCATTGTAAAATCCATTCCCTGTAGGGAGATGGACCACCTCAAAGGTTTAGGATTTTCACCTTTCATTTGCATTAGCCATTTGAGAGGTCTGTGGTCAGTTTGAACTGTGAAGTAAGTACCAAATAAGTATTGTCTCAGCTTCTTCAGGGACCAAACTACAGCAAAGGCCTCCCTCTCAATGGCACTCCAACGCTACTCCCTGTGAAGTAACCTCCTGCTTATTAAAGCAATAGGCTGGTCTTGGCTTTCATCATTGGTCTGGGATAGGACCGCTCCTATCCCTAGCTCAGAGGCATCAGTCTGCACAATGAACTGTTTAGTATAGTCTGGAGCTTTGAGAATTGGTGCTGAGCACATTGCCTCTTTCAGTGTGTCAAAAGCCTTTCGACAGCTAACCGTTCAGTTTATCTTTTTGGGCATCTTCTTAGAGGTAAGTTCTGTGAGGGGTGTCACAATGGACCCATACCCTTTCACAAACCTCCTAGTACCAAGTCAAGCCAAGGAATGCCCTGACTTGGGTCTGGGTTGTTGGAGCTTCCCAGTCATGATGACCTGGATCTTGGGTTGTAAAGGTTGCACTTGGCCTCCACCAACAAGGTGGCCCAAGTATACAACTATTCCGTGCCCTATCTGGCACTTGTATGCCTTGATAGGGCTGGAATTTGCAGGGCATTTAAAGAACAAGTTACTTATCTTCTGTAACGATATATCTGTAAGAAACATTAGTTAGTTATAGATTCCTTACCTTAGAATTACCCCCAGGCGTCAGACTGGATCTGGAAAGTTTTTTTGTCAGCAGTACCTCTGCGCATCAGAATGTAGCGTCGGTCGGCTCCGCGTCCGTCGTGGTCGTGGTCGCCGGGATGACGTCGCGGCAGCTACTTAGACGCTGCCCTCGCGCGCGGACGTCAGTTCTGTACACGACTTTCCGCACCAGAAACGCAGAGCCATGCAAGACACTGACCATTGGTGCACAAAACTAGGGCCCTGAAAGGATGTCAACCCTAGAAATCAGTTCGCAGAACGGGGAGGATGGGTGGGGCGGTAAGGAATCTATAACTAACTAATGTTTCTTACAGATATATCGTTACCGAAGGTAAGTAACTTGTTCATCTGAAAGAAACACGTTAGTTATAGATTCCTTACCTTAGAATAGATACCCCAGCAATACCAACCCCGGTGGTGGGTCTGCGAACCAAGATCACACCAGAAAGTCCTGGAGAACAGAACGGCCAAAGAAGCCGTCTCTCCGGACTTGGCTGTCCAGACAGTAGTGTTTCGTAAACGTGTGCAGTGATGCCCACGTAGCTGCCTGACAGATGTCATTCAGAGGCATTCCTCTTCCCAAGGCAGTAGTGGCTGCCGTCGCCCTGGTGGAGTGAGCGCGTAGCCCTACTGGAGGCTCTTTTTTAGCCAGAGAGTAACAAGCCTTAATACACAACACGACCCATCGAGAAATGGTGCGTTTGTGTATGGCCCGACCCTTCTTTGCACCCACGTAGCCAACAAAAAGTTGATCATCCACCTGGAACTGTTTCGTGCGATCCAGATAGAAGGAGAGCGCATGTTTTGGGTCTAGACGGTGGAGCCTCTCTTCCTCCTTCGAAGGATGCGGAGGCGGAAAGAAGGTGGGCAAGGTAATGGTCTGCCCAATGTGGAAGGCAGTGACCACCTTAGGAAGAAAGGATGGACTGGTTCGGAGAATCACCTTATCCGGATGGACAGACAGAAAAGGAGGTTTTGAAGAAAGGGCCTGGAGCTCACTCACCTATCTAGCAGAAGTGATGGATACCAGGAAAGCAGTCTTAAGAGTTAAGAGCCGTAAGGGACAGCTATGAAGAGGCTCAAAGGGAGCGCACATTAAATAAGTTAGTACAAGATTCAAGTCCCACTGAAGCATAACGAAGGGGATTGGAGGAAAAAGATGTGTTAAGCCTTTTAAGAAACAGTTAACTAACGGGGACTTGAAAAGAGAAGGCTGATCTGGCAGCTGAAGGAAAGCAGAGATGGCTGACAGATAGCCCTTGACAGTGCCCAGAGCAGAGCCCTGCTGGGCTAAAGAGAGAAGGAACAAGAGTACTTCAGAAAGAGGGGCAGAAAGGGTATCCACAGTCTTTGCTGTGCACCATGCCACAAATTTGTTCCACCGGCAGGCGTATACAGTCTTAGTGGAGGGACGCCTGGCTGCCAAGATTATGTCACAGACTTCGGGAGGCAGGTCGAAAGACGTCAACTGCCACCGCTCAATCTCCACGCAAGGAGGTGGAGACTGGACAGGTTCGGGTGGAGGACCGTCCCCTGCTGCTGCGACAGAAGATCCTCCCGAAGAGGCAGTCTGATCGGAGGATCGATGGCCATGTTGAGCAGCTCGGGATACCAGACTCCTCGTGCCCAATCCGGAGCCACAAGAATGACTTGGGCCCGGTCGCGCTTGATCTTCTTCAGCACTCTGGGCAGAAGTGGTATAGGCGGAAAGGCGTACAACAGACCGCAACTCCACTCGCGACGAAAGGTGTCGCCTAGCGAGTGCCGCCTTGGAAATTCCAACGCGCAGAATCGCTGACATTGCGCGTTCTCTTCGGTGGCGAATAGATCTAACCAAGGCTCTCCCCATTGTTGAAAGAGACCTTGCACCACCTCTGAGTGGAGACGCCATTCGTGATCCATCATGCACCTGCGGTGGAGTTCGTCCGCCCTGGCGTTCAGGGAACCTGCCAGGTGTTGAACCACCAGGGATATGCCCTGATGTTCCAGCCATGTCCAGAGGCAGAGGGCCTCTTGACAGAGGGTCCACGACCCCACCCCGCCCTGTTTGTTGCAGTACTACATGGCGGTGGTGTTGTCCGTGAACACCTGCACTACTCTTCCCCGGACAGAGGGAAGGAATTCCTTGAGTGCAAGACGAATCGCCCGGAGCTCCAGAAGGTTGATGTGGAGCCCGGACTCCGCCGGAGACCAGAGGCCTCTGATCTCCGCCTCTCCCATGTGGCCGCCCCATCCCAGAAGGGACGCGTCCGTCACCACAGCGTGGTCTGGTTGGGGAAGGGAGCGGGATCTGCCATTGACCCAATCCTGGTTCGTGAGCCACCATTGCAGTTGACTTGCAGTGCCCTCCGAGTTCTGGACGCAATCGGACAGATTCCTCTGTTGCTGCGCCCACTGGAACTTCAGGTCCCACTGCAGAGCCTGCATATGCCACCTGGCATGATCGACCAGCAGGATGCAGGAGGCCATGAGGCCCAGCAGCCTCAGAGTCACTCTGACCGAAACCCGGGATAGAGGCTGAAAGATCGGAATCATAGCCTGAATATCCCGGACTCGCTGCTCGGGAGGATAGACCCGAAACCCTGTTGTGTCCAGAACCGCTCCGATGAAGAGGAGCTTCTGAGAGGGAATCAGGTGTGACTTCGGCACATTGATGGAAAACCCCAGCGAATGCAGGAGGTCGGCCGTAGTCTGGGGGTGGGAGACGACTGCCCGGGGCGAGCCTGCCTTCAACAGCCAGTCGTCGAGATAGGGGAAGACTGAAACCCCTGATCTGCGCAGATGAGCTGCGACCGCCATCACTTTTGTGTCACCCGAGGGGCGCTGGTAAGGCCAAAGGCGAGCACGGTAAACTGAAAATGCTCGTGGCCTACCGTGAACCGTAGGTAACGCAGGTGGGCCGGCAGGACGGGGATGTGAAAATAAGCGTCCTGCAAGTCCAACGCTACCATCCAGTCTTGCGGGTCGAGAGCAGACAAGACCTGAGCAAGTGTCAACATCTTGAACTTCTCCTTCCGGAGGAAGCGGTTGACGTCCCTGAGATCCAAGATAGGACGCAGGCACTTGTCCTTCTTGGGGACCAGAAAGTAGTGGGAATAACAACCACGACCTACTTCTGGGACAGGAATGTGCTTGATGGCTCCCTTGGCCAAGAGAGCCGTAACTTCCTGCTGGAGAAGGGTCAGATGATCCTCTGACATGCGGTGGTATCTTGGTGGCATGGCTGGAGGGGTAGTCTCGAAGGGGAGGGAGTAGCCCCTTCGGACTATCTGCAAAACCCACCTGTCCGACGTGATGGTGCGCCAGTGGGGGAGTTGATGGCGAATCCTGCTGCCCACTGGCGTTTGATGGGCCTGAAAGGTCAGACTAGGAGGGTTTGGAGGCTGCTGCGGAGGGGGGGTTGGTGGACTGGCCCGCCCACTGGACCCCGGAACCACAACAGTTGTTCCCACGTCCCTGGCCGCACGAAGGTTGGGTAACTTGCTGCGGCCTGTGGCTCTGGGCGGGACGTAGCGGGGCACCCCTTCCGTAGCCACGAAAGGGGTGAAAAGAAGACTGCGCGGGGCGGGTGGAGAGGCCCAAGGACTTGGCCGTAGCCCGTGAGTCCTTGAAACGCTCTAGAGCGTTGTCTGCTTTGTCGCCAAAAAGGCGACAGCCATCAAAGAGCATGTCCATCAAGGTGTTCTGGACATCCCCTGAAAAGCCAGTCGACCTCATCCAGGCGTAGCGTCGAAGCGCTACCGACGTTGAAATGGTCCTGCCCAGAGAGTCGGCGGTGTCCAGCCCACAACGTATGGCAAACTTTGCTGCATCTCTCCCGGTGGCCACAGCCTGGGAGAGCACTGCCCGGGCCTCCTCCGGACACTGAGGCAGCACCTGCGCCACCGTATCCAACACGGAGTGGGAATAACGGCCCAAAAGACATGCGGTGTTTACCGACTGCAGTCCTAAGCTGGCGGAAGAGAAAATCTTCTTCCCAAGGTGGTCCAGCTTCTTGGATTCCCTTTCCGGGGGAGCGGTAGGGAATGCGCTTTTGGAAGTGGAGGCTTGGACAACCAAGCTCTCCGGGGTGGGGTGTTGGGAGAGGAAAGTGGGGTCGCCCGGGAGCCGGGCGGTGGCGTCGGGCAATCATCCTGTCCACAGGAGCCCCCGTGTTGGGCCTGGACCAGGTGCCCAAAAGGACGTCGATGAGGGCCTCATTGAACGGCAGCAAGGGCTCCGAAGAGCTCGCAGCCGGCTGAAGCACCTCTGTCAGGAGGTTAGTCCTGACCGCCACCGTAGGAAGCTCGAGGTTGAGAGCCTTGGCCGCCCTACACAACACCACTGCGTATGATGCTCCCTCCTCCGTAGCCACGGTAGGAGGAGACAACATGCCAAGGTCAGGGGAGGTGTCCAAACCACTGGCATCCCCCAGTTCCTCTCACCAGTCCTGTTCACTTTCCAGCTGGTCAGTTAAAGGGTCACCTGACCCCTCCCAGTCCTCCTCATCATCCTCTGGGTGCCACTGTGGTTGAAAAGGGACCCCAGGAGTGAACAGGGGTATGAAAACCCCACCCGGCGCCGGATCCGGCGTCGGACGACGCCGGTCCGGCCCCGTGTCCAAGTTGGGATGGAGGCTGGGGTCGACGCCTGCTGGGCGGCCAACCGGCGTCGGACGCGGTAGTGGTGCTGTCGGAAGCGGCGCCGGTGGAACGAGGTCAACCGGCACCGATCCGGATCCAGGCCTGGATACAAGGGGGGCCTGCGGCGCCGGAGCCGCCGGCAGCGAAGACCTAGGCCCCCCCCAACCGAGTCCACGGGGCCCGAAGGCGCGCCGGCGGGGTCAGTTCGCCCAAAGATGGCATGCATCGCCTCGTAGAACGTACAAAGCTGGGCGGGAGTCGCTCCGGGTCCCGGAAAGGGCAGGAAACTCTGAGTCGACTCGTCGGGCTCCGCGCACAGAGCCGCGGGAGGGGCACCACCTGCGCGCCTCGTCGGATCGGCCGACCAACGAGGAGAAGCCGAAGAGCGACGATGCTTCTTCGACGACTTCTTGTGCTTCGACTTACCCGACCCTGAGTGCTAAGACTTCGATGATTTCGAACCGGAATGGGGGTGGCTCTGCGACCGGTCCCTCGACCAGGACCTCCAACGGCGCGGAGCCGACTGCCGATGTTCAAGCAGCTTTCGGGACCGCTCCCGCAAAGCCTTCGGCGCCATCGACCGGCAGTCGGAGCACGACTTGGGGTCGTGGTCGCGCTCCAGGCAAAAAAGACACACGCGGTGTGGATCCGTCACCGACATCAGTCGGTTATAGGAACTGCATGCCTTGAAGCCGGGCATCCCTCGTGCACCTTTTCGGAGTCGGAGACTCAAAGAAAGAAGTCAACAAAAGTCTAGAAAAAGTTAGTCAAAAAATGACTGAGGTACCGCTCTTCCCGGATCTGCGCTGGCTGGCGCGGAAAAAGAATGAACTGACGTCGGTGCGCGAGGGCGGTGTCTAAGTAGCTGCCGCGACGTCATCCCGGCGACCACGACGCCGACGACGGACGCAGAGCCGACCGACGCCACCTTCCGACGCGCAGAGGTACTGCTGACACAGGCTTTCCGGATCCAGTCTGACGCCTGGGGGTAATTCTAAGGTAAGGAATCTATAACTAACGTGTTTCTTTCAGATACCTTCCCCAGGTGGATCAGGTGATCCTGCCAGGTGGAGCTAAAGACAGCAATATCATCAAGATATGCTGCACTAAAGGCCTCAAATCCAGCAAGGACTTGGTTCACCAACTTTTGGAAGGTGGCAGGGGCATTCTTTAAACCAAAAGGCCTAACAGTAAACTGATAATGCCCATCAGGTGTGGAGGATGCTGCTTTCTCTTTGGCACCTGGGGCCATGCCAATCTGCCAGTACCCTGCAGCTTAGTCAAAGGTACTTAGAAATTTGGCTGCACCCAATTTATCCATCAACTCATCCGCTCTTGGGATGAGGGGTGAATCCCCGAAACCGGTCCTAGGATGCTTGTTTCCAGTCCAAGGAGGACCTGGCTTGGCAGTTCCGGCTGGACTGTTCCCATGAGGAACAGGGTCAAGACTGATTTGCATATGGCTGGGTTCAAACTGGAATGGCATGGTGAGCAAAAAAACGATGGATTTAGGCCCAGATCTCTGTACTGGGGTGAATGTATGACATTGTTCTGCATTCTGTCCATCATCTGTTCTTTTTGCGCTTGGGATAGGGTGAGCATCTGTTTTGGTGACAAAGTTGAGCCCGCTATAGTCCATACAGAAACTCATTTCTCTCTTTCCACCCTGTGGATGAGGTTTGAGGACTAAAACCACTGGGCTGGCCCAGGGGCTCTCAGAGGGTTCAATAACCCCTAACTCCAGCATCTTGCTGACTTCAGCTCTGATGCTTTCCTTAACTTGATCAGACTGTCGATAGATTTTGTTCTGGACAGGTGCACTGTCCCCAGTGTCCACATCATGGGTACACCAGTTTGTCTGATCAAGGGTTAAGGAAAAGAGCTTAGCATACTGCTGCAAGACTTGCTTGCAGTCAGCCTGCTGCTGGGCAGTGAGGGTGTCTGAATAGACAACTCAATAGCCTGACCCATCTTTGGGGCTGTAAGAGAGGTCAGGGAGAAGTTCACTCTCGGTCTCCTGATCCTCACCGGTCACCAACAGCATGGTGATGTCAGCCCAGTCATGGAAAAACTTAAGGCGGTTCACATGGATCACCCTTTTGGGGGTCCTGCTTGTGCCCAGGTCCACCAAGTAGGTGACCTCACTTTTCTTTTTTAAGATGGGGTAAGGGCCACTCCATTTGTCCTGGAGGGCCCATGGTGCCACAGGCTCCAAAACTCACACCTTTTGCCCTGGTTGGAATTCCACGAGTGCAGTTTTTTGGTCATACCACTGCTTCTGGAGCTCCTGGCTGGCCTGAAGCTTTTTGGAAGCTTTTTCTATGAACTCTGCCATTCTGGACCTTAGGCCTAGTACATAGTCCACAATGTCTTGTTTGGGTTCTTGGAGAGGCTTCTGCCAACTCTCTTTAACAAAACAGAGTGGTCCCCTAACAGGATGGCCAAACAGAAGTTCAAAGGGGGAAAACCCTACTCCCTTCTGAGGCACCTCTCTGTAGGCGAAAAGCACGCATGTCAAGAGGACATCCCATCTCCTTTCGAGCTTTTCAGGGAGCCCCATGATCAAGCCCTTCAATGTCTTGTTAAACCTTTCAACAAGACCATTGGTTTGTGGGCGACAGGGTGTAGTAAACTTGTACTGCACTCCACACTCCTCACTCCACATATGTTTGAATTATGCAGACATGAGGTTTGACCCTCTGTCTGAAACCACCTCCTTAGAAAACCCTACCCTGGTGAAAACACCAATGAGGGCTTTGGCTACTGCAAGAACTGTAGTAGTCCTACGGGGATTTGCTTCATGATACCTAGTGGCATGATGTAAGAAACTGGCTCTATATATACTTCACCAAAATGAGGTATAGTGTGTATAGGGTCCAGGTGACTCCAGAGGTAGGCAGAAGTTAAAGTTAGATAGAACCTTACTCTCTAATAGTGGTAGCTTGGTCGAGCAGTAAGGCAGACTCAGAGGACAGTGTTAAGCATTTGATGTACACACTCAGTCAGCAAATGAATTCACACACTCAAGGACTGAACTCTAGGCCAATTGTTTTTGTATAAAAAGTATACTGTTGTTTATTTTTAGAACCAAGCAAGCCTGGCACAGGTAAGCATAAAATACTTTGTAGTAATAAGTTACTGAATGTCGAACAGTTTGAAAATGCAATGGAAATTGTACTTTGTTTGATTTACAGGGAAGCAGTAGTATGCAACACTTAGCAAATGCAGTACAGTGGAATGAATAGGCTTTTTCAGTAAATTGCAGGTAAGTTACTTTTAAGTTACTTTTTCTAACTAAGTGCTGGATGCCTAGATTCAGCACTGGGACATGTCCTGCAAACAGGTAAGAAAAAACGTTTTGGTTAATTGTATGATTTTTAAAGAATAGCTTTAGTTTTCAAAACTCCACAGTTAGTCGTTTTTTCTAAGAAAAATTGTCAATGTTATCCTATGGAAGAAAAACAGATTATCGGTTTGCAGGTAAGTAAACGACTGTGGGAGTTAAGGTTCTGGGTTTAGAACAAGAGTTCCCCCAGGGTCAGTGATGCACTGTTGTTGCACCGTCAGCGGCACAAGGGCGGCCGGGTGCAGAGTGTTGAGGCCCAATGTTATCCTATGGAGGATAGGGGGTCTCCGGTTGGTGGCTGTTGGCAAGCAGGCCACTGGGTTGTGGGAGCAAAGCTCCTAGGGTTTAGGTCAGGGCAAATGGGGAAACAAAGTAGGCACAAAAGGTGCACCCTCAGCGGCACTGGGGCGGCCGGGTGCAGAGTGCTGTTTCGACATCGGACGCCCTGTTGTTTTCTATGGAGAGCCTCCGGTTTGAAGAAGCACTGCAGTCTCGGGGACGAGGACCTTCTGGGTGCGACCACCACTTCGAGGGGTAAGTTGGGATGTCTTGGGTTGGTTAGGCACCGTTGGTTTGGGCACACAAGGCAGTGGGGCGTCGGTTGCAGGGGTGCCTTTTAGGGTCGGATTTTCTTACCCGCTCTGGTCGCAGTAGAGGGGAGCCTCTGGATTGAGGCTGCAGGCGTCGTCTGGAGGCTTGAGGCAGGTCAGGAGTCGCCGGATCTTGGGTCAGGATCGCCGGGGTGACCTCCTCGTGGTGTTTTTCCACTCGACCTCGGGCCGGGTTCGGCGGGTGCAGAGTGGGCTGGATTCGCGGTGTCCGGCCGGAGCCAGAAGCTGCAGTTTAAACACGACCGGTGTTCACGGGAGAAACAGTCTTGGAAGTGAAGGCAGGCAGGTCCTCCGGGGTTTGTGAGGTTGCTGGCTGCTGGACACTCCGGGATTTCGCTGAAGCAGGTTCGAGGGGAGACAGGCCTGTAGGGCTGGGGCAAGTCAGTGGGCGTCGTCCTCTTGTTAGCTCTGCACGGCTCTTCGTCCTTTTCTTCTTGTTGGTAGGCTGGATCTGAGGAAGTAAGGTTCAGGGTGCCCCCTAAATACTAGATTTAGGGGTGTTACAGGTAGGTAAAGGGCAGGGACCAATGGGTGCCTTCCCAGGGGTGAGTACACCCCCTATTCTACCACTCTCCAGTGGGAGGGGGGCAGGAGCCTGTCCCTGGTTGGCTGGGTCCCCCATCCTCAAGATGGCGGAGACTCGAGGTTGTGCTTCACCTCGCCTCCCCCACCTGAGGGGTGGAGTTGGCAGAGGTGGGCACACCTCCCTTCCTCACTTGTTTTTCCCGCCGGTTCTCCCACCCAAAGTGGGGGGTAGAACCAGTGGGGACCAGTTGCTGAAAGCAGCAAATGGTCTGGAGAGGCTCACAAAGGCGGCATGCCTTTGAAGCTTCTCCTTCGTGAACCCTGCCCATCCTGGGGGAGGAGGCTTGGCACCTCGTCCCAGGATGTGCATTGTTTCAGGCCCCGAGAGCAGCAGGCTCTCGACCCAGGGGTCCAGAAACATGTCTGGTGGTGACAGCTGAAGCAGCCACTCAGCCTGGACAGTAGAGGTGGGTTAGGTTTCAGGGGCATCTTCTAAGATGCCCTCTGTGTGCATTTTTCATTAAATCCCACACTGGCATCAGTGTGGGTTTAATGTGCTGAGAAGTTTGATACCAAACTTCCCAGTTTTTAGTGCAGCCATTATGGTGCTGTGGAGTTTGTAATGACAACCTCCCAGCACCATATACTCTTAATGGCAGCACTGCACTTACAATGTCTAAGAATGGACTTAGACACTGTAGGGGTACAGGGCCCATGCACCTGTACCCTCACCACTGGTATAGTGCACCCAGCTAGAGGGGTGGCTGACCTATGCCAGGGCAGTGGGTTGTAGGCATGGCACACAGAGGTGTGTGCCATGTCGACTCTTCACTTTGTTCTGCACCAAAACACGCAACCTGCAAAGGCAGTGTGTGTGTGTCAGGGTACAGGGCCTCTAAGGGTGGCACAATAAGTGCTGCAGCCCTTAGAGGTCTTCCCTGGTCACAGTGCCCTGGGTACCTGTGGTACCATTTACCAGGGGCTGACCTGTGGCTACAGATGCCAATTGGGTTAGTTTTGGGGAAAGAACACAGGCCCTGGGGACCTGATTGGCAGGGACCCAGGGCACATCAAGTCAAAGTGCATCAGTGGTCTGGCAAAAAGTGGGGGGGTTACTGCAACAGAAACCCACTTCCTTACACAAGCCCCCCCAGCCCAAAGGCCAGGAGACTCAGCCAAAGCTGGGAGAGTCTTCCTAGTCTTTCAGGCGAGGAAGAGCAGAGGAAGTGGTGTGGGAGTTGCAGGGCCTACTCTGCCTTACATCCTTCTGTCCAGGTCAGCCCCTTTAGGGAGCTGGCCTACCTCAACAGTTTCAGGACCTAATTCCCAATGCTCCTTTCCTATCTCTTTAGTGCCTTCACCCCATCTTTTAGTTTGGGTTCAGAGGTGCCTACCTCTGCAATTTCTAACTTAGCTAGGGCAAAGCCCAGCTTACCCACAGAGGTTACCCACAGCTTGAGCAACCCCATCATGACCAATAAGGTCAGGGGGCCTAACTTGCTATTTGGCAGGGGGCTAGGCCACCATGCCAAGGACAGTGCTGCCATGAAGGCTAACACCCAGCAGAGGCTACTGACAGCTGTCAGTGCCCAGAACCACACCTTTAGCTCCTCACTGGTAGGTGAAGGTGCTACCTTATAGGCTTCTTTGGGTTCTGGTTGCCTGTCTGCTGTTTTAGGGTGGGGGGGTCACTACACTTGGTAGGGAACACCCTTCTTCCACCCTCTGTTCTGCCAGCTGAGGAGCCACCAACTCAGGCTGGACAGTTTTTTGACTAGTCAGTGCTTTTTGTTGGCTTCACCAGTGCCAAGTTTGGAGTTCTCCCTTACTGGGATAGAATCTCTCTGGCCCACTGGAACTGTGGCTAACAGTTGCCCACCTTTCCTACACTGTTTCTTCTTTTTCTTTTGGAGCTTAGCTGCACTAAATGCAGGTTGAGCCCCCCCAGGTTTCTGGGGTGAGATCTGGCATTGGACCAGTACCTCTCTTTGGCTCAGACCAACCTCTGGGTGGTCGTTCCCAAGGAGACAATCAAGGGGGAGGTCTTTACTGACTACCACCTTTCTCCATCTAAGTGACCCAGCTACTTCTAGGGGCACTATAGCCACAGGCCTAACAGTGACACCCCCTGGGACAGTCCTTACTCTTTTTGTTTCCCCTGGGACATACTGGTTTGAGAGAACCAACCTGTCATGCATCACAGTGTGACTGGCACAGGTATCTCTCAGGGCAAGGGCTGGGATTCCATTCACCAGTAGGTGGTGGAAGTGTCTACTCCCCTCTGGAATCTCCAGCTTACCTTGTGGCCCCATTTTCCAGTTGAAGGCTATGAGGGCTTCCTCATCTGAGGACCCTTCCTCCAAAGCTACACTGGCAACCCCTGGAGCTACACTAGTCACCCCTGGAGCTGGGCTAGGGACTTTGTTTTTAGGACAGCTAGGGTCCTTGGTGTGGTGTCCTGCCTTTTGGCAGGTGTGACACCATACTCTGTTGGGATCCCAATTCTTACCTTGGTACCCTGTCTTAGTTTGTGAGGTGTCTTTGGGCCCACCCTCCTGGACAGGTTTTTGGGGGGCTACCTGGGACTCCTTACTTTTATCTTTAAGGGGTTCACTCTCTTTCTTCTGGGGAGGCTTTGTAACCCCTTTCTTTTGGTCACCCCCAGTGGACGTCCTAGTGACCCTTGTTGTGACCCAGTGGTCTGCCTTCTTTCCCAATTCTTGGGGAGAAAGTGGACCTAGGTCTACCAGGTACTGATGCAACTTTTCATCAATGTAATTACTTAATATGTGTTCCTTCATAAACAGGTTGTAAATTCCATTAAAGTCATGCACATTGTTTCCAGTTAACCGGCCAACTAGTGTTTTTACTGAGTAGTCTACAAAATCAATCCAGGACTGGTTTTGGGTTTTGTGAGCCCCCCTGAATCTAATTCTGTACTCCTCAGTTGTGAGTCCAAATCCCTCAATCAGAGTTCTCTTCATGAGGTCATAAGACCCAGCATCTGCCCCAGAAAGGGTCAGGAGTCTGTCTCTGCAGTTACCAGAGAACAGTTCCCAAAGGAGTGCCCCCCAGAAAGTCTTCTTCACCCTTCTGGCTTCACAAGCCCTCTCAAAGGCTGTGACCCACTTGGTGCTATCATCACCCTCCTCATATTTAGGGACAATCCCTTTGGGGATTTTAGGATCATAAGATTGCTCTTCATCCTTATTATTTTGATTGCTGCCACCATTGATGGGTACTAATCCCATCTCCTTTCTTTCTTTCTCTAGAGCCAGGAGTCTGGTCTCTAGGTCCAGTCTTTTGGCCAGCCTTGCTAAAAGGCTGTCCTCCTCATTGAGGCTGTCCTCAATGTCCTCACCAGAACCTGAGCCACCTGTGTGGCCTCTAGGTCCCCAGAGGTTAACTCTTGGAAGTAATGGTACAGGGACCCTTTCTTCCCTAGGAAGTGGTGAAGGTGGTCACCTATCTCCATCCTCCTCACTCCTTTCCTCCTCTGACTGGTCATCACCATTTTCAGAGGGGTGGGCCTTTGAATACTCAGCCAATAGCTCCTGGAGCTTTTGTTTGGTTGGATGAGGGCCCATTGCTATGTTTTTGAGTTTACACAAGGACCTTACTTCCTTGAAAGACAAGTGAAGGTAAGGGGTGAGGTCGAGCTCCTCAACCATGTCCTGCATGTCATTATTATCTTCACTAATAGCTGGGTTCTTTTCTTGAGACATTCTAACAAAAAGTTCTAACCCCTCTACCCTGGACTATAGTGACTTTTTATTTTCTAAAATTCTAAAGGGACTTAAGCAAGGCCCTAACAAGACTTTTAGTAGTTTGGAAAAAAAATGGCAATTTGAAAAAATCAGAATTCTAAAGGCAATTTAAGAGTTCTGTCGTGTGATCAGGTGGTAACCAAGTAGTCCAACAAATGCAAGTTGTATATCCCACCGCTGATCCACCAATGTAAGAAACTGGCTCTATATATACTACACCAAAATGAGGTATAGTGTTTATAGGGTCCAGGTGACTCCAGAGGTAGGCAGAGGTTAAAGTTAGATAGAACCTTACTCTCTAATAGTGGTAGCTTGGTCGAGCAGTAAGGCAGTATCAGAGGACAGTGGTAAGCATTTGATATACACACTCAGTCAGCAAATGAATTCACACACTCAAGGACTGAACTCTAGGCCAATTGTTTTTGTATAAAAAATATACTGTTTATTTTTAGAACCAAACAAACCTGGCACAGGTAAGCATAAAATACTTGGTAGTAATAAGATACTGAATGTCGAACAGTTTGAAAATGCAATGGAAATTGTACTTTGTTTGATTTACAGGGAAGCAGTAGTATGCAACACCTAGCAAATGCAGTACATTGGAATGAATAGGCTTTTTCAGTAAATTTCAGGTAAGTTACTTTTACGTTACTTTTTCTAACTCAGTGCTGGATGCCAGAATTCAACACTGGGACATTTCCTGGAAACAGGTGAGTAAATGCGTTTGTTATTCGTGCGATTTTTAAAGAATATTTTCACATTTCAAAACTCCACACTTAGAAACGTTTTGGAGCAGTACATTGTAATGAATGGGCTGTTTCAACAAATTGCAGGTAAGTTACTTTTACGTTACTTTTCTAACTCAGTGCTGGATGCCTAGATTCAGCACTGGGACATGTCCTGCAAACAGGTAAGAAAACACGTTTTGGTTAATTGTATGATTTTTAAAGAATGTCTTTAGTTTTCAAAACTCCACAGTTAGTAGTTTTTTCGAAGAAAAATTGTCAATGTTATCCTATGGAGGAAAAACAGGTTATCGGTTTGCAGGTAAGTAAACGACTGTGGGAGTTAAGGTTCTGGGGTTAGAACAAGGGTTCCCCCAGGGTCAGTGATGCACTGTTGTTGCACCCTCAGCGGCACTAGGGCGGCCGGGTGCAGAGTGTTGAGGCCCAATGTTATCCTATGGAGGATAGGGGGTCTCTGGTTGGTGGCTGCTGGCAAGCAGGCCACTGGGTTGTGGGATCAAAGCTCCTAGGGTTTAGGTCAGGGCAAATGGGGAAACAAGTAGGCACAAAAGGTGCACCCTCAGCGGCACTGGGGCGGCCGGGTGCAGAGTGCTGTTTCGACGTCGGACGCCCTGTTGTTTTCTATGGAGAGCCTCCGGTTTGAAGAAGCACTGCAGGCTAGGGGCCGAGGACCTTCTGGGTGCGACCACCACTTCGAGGGGTAAGTTGGGATGTCTTGGGTTGGTTAGGCACCGTTGGTTTGGGCACACAAGGCCGTGGGGTGTCGGTTGCAGGGGTGCCTTTTAGGGTCGGATTTTCTTACCCGCTCTGGTCGCGGTAGAGGGGAGCCTCTGGATTGAGGCTGCAGGCGTCGTCTGGAGGCTTAAGGCAGGTCAGGAGTCGCTGGATCTCGGGTCAGGATCGCCGGGGTGACCTCCTCGTGGTGTTTTTCCACTGGAGCTCGGGCCGGGTTCGGCGGGTGCAGAGTGGGCTGGATTCGCGGTGTCCGGCCGGAGCCAGAAGCTGGAGTTTAAACACGACCGGTGTTCACGGGAGAAACAGTCTTGGAAGTGAAGGCAGGCAGGTCCTCCGGGGTTTGTGAGGTTGCTGGCTGCTGGACACTCCGGGATTTTGCAGAAGCAGGTTCGAGGGGAGACAGGCCTGTAGGGCTGGGGCCAAGTCAGTGGGCATCGTCCTCTTGTTAGCTCTGCACGGCTCTTCGTCCTTCTTTTCTTCTGGTTGGTAGGCTGGATCTGAGGAAGTAAGGTTCAGGGTGCCCCTAAATATTAGATTTAGGGGCGTTACAGGTAGGTAAAGGGCAGGGACCAATGGGTCTGCCACTCTCCAGTGGGAGGGGACAGGAGCCTGTCCCTGGTTGGCTGGGTTCCCCCCATCCTCAAGATGGCGGAGACTCGAGGTTGTGCTTCACCTTGCCTCCCCCACCTGAGGGGTGGAGTTGGCAGAGGTGGGCACACCTCCCTTCCTCACTTGTTTTTCCCACCGGTTATCCCACCCAAAGTGGGGGGTAGAACCAGTGGGGACCAGTTGCTGAAAGCAGCAAATGGTCTGGAGAGGCTCACAAAGGCGGCATGCCTTTGAAGCTTCTCCTTCGTGAACCCTGCCCATCCTGGGGGAGGAGGCTTGGCACCTCGTCTCAGGATGTGCATTGTTTCAGGCCCCCGAGAGCAGCAGGCTCTCGACCCAGGGGTCCAGAAACATGTCTGGTGGTGACAGCTGAAGCAGCCACTCAGCCTGGACACTAGAGGTGGGTTAGGTTTCAGGGGGCATCTTCTAAGATGCCCTCTGTGTGCATTTTTCATTAAATCCCACACTGGCATCAGTGTGGGTTTAATGTGCTGAGAAGGTTGATACCAAACTTCCCAGTTTTTAGTGCAGCCATTATGGTGCTGTGGAGTTCGTAATGACAACCTCCCAGCACCATATACTCTTAGTGGCAGCACTGCACTTACAATGTCTAAGAATGGACTTAGACACTGTAGGGGTACAGGGCTCATGCACCTGTACCCTCACCACTCGTATAGTGCACCCAGCTAGAGGGGTGGCTGACCTATGCCACGGCAGTGGGTTGTAGGCATGGCACACAGAGGTGTGTGCCATGTCGACTCTTCACTTTGTTCTGCACCAAAACACGCAGCCTGCAAAGGCAGTGTGTGTGTGTAAAGGTACAGGGCCTCTAAGGGTGGCACAATAAGTGCTGCAGCCCTTAGAGGTCTTCCCTGGTCACAGTGCCCTGGGTACCTGTGGTACCATTTACCAGGGGCTGACCTGTGGCTAGAGATGCCAATTGGGTTAGTTTTGGGGAAAGAACACAGGCCCTGGGGACCTGATTGGCAGGGACCCAGGGCACATCAAGTCAAAGTGCATCAGTGGTCTGGCAAAAAGTGGGGGGGTTACTGCAACAGAAACCCACTTCCTTACACATGATCTACTACCACTAGTATGAATTTGTTTCCTGATGCTGTGGGAGGTTCAAGTGGACCCACTATGTCCACAGCTACCCTTTCAAAGGGAACCCCAGACACTGGTAGTGGAATTAAGGGGGCCTCTGGGTGTTCACCTGTTTTGCCACTGGCTTGACAGGTGACACAGGAGCTGACAAACTCCTTTACCTTCTGGGAAACCTGGGGCTAGTAAAAGAGGCTGACTAGCCTTTCCCAAGTCTTGGTTTGGCCAAGATGTCCAGCTAGGGGGATATCATGAGCCAAAGTGAGTAAGAACTCCCTGAACATTTGAGGCACTACCACTCTCCTAGTGGCACCAGTGTTGGGGTCTCTGGCCTCAGTGTACAGTAGTCCCTCCTCCCAATAGGCTCTGTGGGTACAACTGACATCTCCCTTTTCCTGTGCAGCAGCTTGCTGCCTCAGACTTTCAAGAGTTGGACAGGTCTGCTGTCCAAGGCACAGCTCTTCCCTAGTGTGTCCCCCTGGGCCCAAGAGCTCAAACTGGTAAGGGTCAAGTTCCATGGGCTCAGTTCCCTCTGGGCTTCCAAGTTCTCTCCCTGAGGAGAGGGGTCCTGAGTATTTTGCTGTTCAGAAGCTGGTTTCCCAGTCTTCGTACCTTTCCTCTTGGAAGGTTGGGCCACTCTTTCAGGCTCCAACACTTCTTTTTCACCCTGCTATCAGCTCTGTGCTCTAGTCTTGACGCACACAATCTGAGGGATGTCCAACCTTGCTGCATGGGTTTTCAAATCTACCTCCGCCCATGCTGAGCTCTCCAGGTCATTTCCAAGCAGACAGACAGCTGGAAGCTTTGGAGAGACCACTACCTGTTTCAGGCCAGTAACTTACCCCTCCCCCCCCACCACCACGCCCCAGTCTAATGTCACCTTAGCCATGGCATGGTTAGTAGTATCACTGACAGCGTTGGTGACTGGGTAAGATTTCCCAATCAGGTATTGCTCTGGGGAAACCAGTGTTTCTCCGACCATAGTGACACTGGCACCTATATCCCCCAGGGCCTCTATCCTAGTCCCATTGATCCAGGGGTACTGTAAATACTTCTTTAAGTTGGGTGACCACACAGGTAAAGTGGCAAACTCAACTTCACCCTCAGGGACTGGAACTGCTTCAGTGTGAACGCTGATTTGCTCTGGGCACGCTGTTGATCCCAGCTGGAATTGGCTACACCAGTAGTAACTGGAGAAGGAGTAGGGGGCTTCTTGCTAGGACAAGTAGCATCTCCAGTTAAGTGTCCCAACTTCTTACCGTTGAAACACCAGGCCTTTAGGGGATCAAAGTTCTTCCCTTTGTGGCTATTATTGGACTGGGAAGAGTTTTGGGACCCACCCCACTGAGCAGGTTTTTGGGGCCCTTTCGAAGACTCTGGCTTTTTGTCTTTGGGGTTCTCACCTCCTTTCCCCTGGGGAGGTTGGGAAACCCCTTTCTTCTGATCACCCCAGTGGCTATTTTTGTTACCCTAGTCTTGACCCAGTGGTCTGCCTACTTTCCCAATTCTTGGGGAGAAATTAGACCTAGGTCTACCAAATGTTGATGTAACTTTTCATTAGTGCAATTACTCAAAATATGTTCTTTCATAAAAAGATTGTAAAGTCCAATGAAATCATGCACATTATTTCCAGTTAACCATCCATCTAGTGTCTTAACTGAGTAGTCAACGAAGTCAATCCAGGATTGGTTTTGTGAGCCCCCCCCTGAATCTAATTCTATATTCCTCAGTTGAGCCCAAAGCCCTCAATCAGAGTATTCTTCATGAGGTCATAAGACCCAGCATCTGCCCCTGTGGGGGCAAGAGTCTGTCCCTGCAATTACCAGTGAACAGTGCCCAAAGGAGTGCCCCCCAGTGTGACTTCTTCACTTTCCTCATTTCACAAGCCTTCTCAAAGGCTGTGAACCATTTGGTGATGTCATCACCTTCCTCAAATCTGGGGACAATTCCTTTGGGGATTTTAAGATCATAAGATTGCTCTCTATCCTTGTTTATTAAGTTGCTGCCCCCATTGATGGGTGCTAGGCCCATCTCTGCTCTTTCTTTTTCTAGAGCCAGGAGTCTGGTCTCTAGGTCTAATCTTTTAGTCAACCTCACTAAGAGGTTGGTTTCCTCATTGAGGCTGTCCTTAATGGACTTAGAAGCATGTGACCCACCTGTGTGGGATCTAGGTACTGAGAGTTGTATTCTTGGAGTGAGGGGCACTGGGGCCCTTTTCTCCCCAAGTAGTTGGGGGGGGGGGGGTTGGAAGTTATCCTCATCTCCTCCATCTTCTTCCCCCTCTAAGAGCTCTTCACCTTGCTCAGAGGGGTGATCCTTAGCATACCCGGCCAACAGCTCCTGGAGCTTTTGTTTGGAGGGATGGGATCCCATGTTAATGTGTTTAAGTTTACATAGAGACCTTAACTCCCTGAATTCTAAGTGGAGATAAGGGGTGAGGTTGAGCTCCTCAACTCTATCCTCTATGTCATTAGTTATATTTTTACTAATAGCTGGGTTATTGTTAAGAGACATTGTACAAAAAGTTTCTAACCCTCTTACCCCCAACTACAGGGAGCTTTTATTTTTCTAAAATTCTAAAGGGACTTAACCAAGGCCCTAACAAGACTTTTAGCAATTTGGAAAATATTTGCCAATTTAAAAATCAGAATTTCTAAAGACAATTTTAGGAGTTCTGTCATGTGATCAGGTGTTGATCAAGTCAGTCCAACAAATGCAAAGTTGTAGACCCAACCGCTGATCCACCAATGTAGGAAGCTGGCTCTGTGTACCCTATACCTTACTTTGGTATAGTATATACAGAGTCCAGTGGATCCCCGAAGGTAGGCAGAGGTCAAAGTAGACAATACCTTGCTCTTTATTTGTGGTAGTGTGGGTGAGCAGTAGGGCTTTATTAGAGGGTAGTGCTAAGCATTTATGGTACAGACTCGGGCAAGAAATTATATCACACACTCAAAGACCGAACTTAGACCAATTTGTTTGTATAAAAATATTATTTAGTTATATTTATTTCCTAGAATCAAGGAAGCCTGGCACAGGTAAGTGTAAATGGTACTTTTCAAGGCAGGTTAAACAATAAATGCAAGCTGAATAAAAATAACTTTGTTACAGGTTTGTAAATACTTTGATTACAGTTGAAATTACTGTTAGATTACTTTTGATTACTTTGCAGATTACTTTATAGATACATTTTTCTACTCAGTGTGATATGCCTAGATATCACACTGGGACATTTCCTAGAGAAAGGTAACTAAGTCAGTTTTTGTATATTTGCAGTTTCTTAGAGTTCCATAAAAACTAACTCCACACTTTAAACAATTTTCAAAGAAAAGCAGTCAATGCAAACCTATGGGAGGAAATGGAGTTATCGGTTTACAGGTAGGTACTTGGTTGTGGGAGTTGGGTTTCTGGGGTTAGAACCGGGGTTCCCCCAGGGTCAAGGATGCACTCTCAAAGCACCCATAGCGGCACTAGGGCGGCCGGGTGCAGAGTGCTGAGGCCCAATGTTATTCAATGGGGGATAGGGGGCCTTCGGTTGGTGGCTGCTCACGAGCAGGCAACAAGGTTGTAGGAGCAAAGATCCTGGTGTTAGGCTAAGGGCAATCAGATTAAGCACTCAAGGTGCACCCGCAGCGGCACATGGCGGCTGGGTGCAGGGTGCTGGTTTGGCGTCGGGTGCCCTGTTGATTTCATTGGAGATTCTCCCGTTGAAACAAACACTGCAGGCTTGGGGACGAAGATCTTCTGGAGGTGACCACCGGTTGGAGAGGTAAGTTGGGATGCCTGGGGATGCTGAGACACGTCGGTTGGGCCACCCAAGGCCATGGGACGTCGGGTGCAGGGGTGTCTTTAGGTGTTGGGTTTTTCTTACCGGCTCCGGTCGCGGGGATCCTCCAGAAAGGGTCTGCAGGCGTTGATTGGAGATTCGAGGCAGGTCAGAGATCACTAGATCTCAGGTCAGGTTCGCTGGGGAGACCTCCTCATGGTGTTGGGCCACTCGAACTCGGGCCGTGGGCGTTGGGTGCAGAGTGGTGCAGACTCGCGGATTTGGCGGGAGCCAGAGTGTGTTGGTGAGCAAATAAGGTGTTCATGGGAGACAGTCTTGGTTTTAGAAGGCAGGGCAGGTCCTCCGTGTTCTTGGGGGCTGCTTGCTGCAGAACACGCCGGGATTTCGCTGGAGCAGGTTCGAGGTGGGGACAGGCCGGTAGGGCTGGGGCCAAGCCAGTGGGCGTCCTCCTCTTCTTAGTTCAGCGCGGCTTCTTCGGTCCTTCTTCTTCTCTCTTCCTGTCTGAGGAGGCAAGGTTTGGAGTTGCCCCTAAATACTAGATTTAGGGGCGTTACAGGTAGGTACAGGTTAGGGCCAATGGGTCCCTTCCTTGGGGCAGGTACACCCCCTATTACGCCACCCTCCAGTGGGAGGGGGGCATAAGCCTCAGTCTGGTTGGCTGGGTCCCCCATCTGAAAGATCAAATCAAATCAAATCAGGGACATTTGTAAAGCGCTCATATCACCCGAAAGTCTCATGGCGCTCACAGGCAGCTCCAACTAAAGACAGCTAATAAAGGAAACAGGGGGTCAGTTGTCAAAAGACCATGTTTTTAGTTCCCTACGAAAACGATGATGGTCAGCAATAGTGCGAAGGTGTAATGGCAATTTGTTCCAGAGATTGGGGGCTAGGAACGAAAAAGATCTTCCTCCATTTCTAGTTGTACGAATTCTGATGGAGGTAAGAAGGTACCTGTTGCTGGATCTGAGGGGCCTGCTTGGCTGATGCCAGTTGAGCTTCTTTTTCCAGTAACAAGGGCCCCTACCGTACATGTTTTTGTGTACTAAGCAAAGAATCTTAAAACGCGTTCTCTTTCTGACAGGCAACCAGTGGAGTTGCTTCAGGTTAGGCGCAGATGGGGAGCCCGACGGAAGATTCAGGACCAGCCTAGCTGCAGTATTCTGTAGGACCTGCAGTCTGGATAAGAGATCCTCATTTATTGCCGATAATAGGGCATTTCCATAGTCCATGCGATTAATAATCCCTGGACTAATGGTTTTCTGGCTTCCATGGGAATCCATTTAAAAACTTTACGCAGGTTGCGCATGAACAGGAGCCGATTATGTGGTTCACCTGATTTTTCATCGATAGATTACTGTCGATTTGGATTCCTAGATTGCGAACCGATTGTTTGGGTATTGGACTAGGGCCAAGAGTTGCAGGCCACCAGTCATTTGTCCAGTGCTTTTCTGCATTCCCGAAGAATACTATCTTCGTTTTGTCACCATTTAGCTGTAGATGGTTTTCATTCATCCACCTGTTAATGTGGATCATGCAGTCTTTAAAACGAGCCTTGGTGTCTATGGGGTTCTGACCAAGGGTGACCAGAATTTGAGTGTCATCGGCATATGACATTACGTCAAAGCCGTATGATCTGATCACCCTGGCCAGAGGTGGCGGGGACTTACTGAGAGTTGTGCTTCACCTCGCCTCCCCCACCTGAGAGGTGGGGTTGGCAAAGGTGGGCACACCTCTCCTAACTTGGTTTTCCTGCCAATTCTACCTCCCAAAGTGGGTGTCAGAACTGGTGGGGGCCAGTTGCTGGGAGCAGCAAATGGCTGGGGCAGCTCACAAAGGAAGCATGCCTTTGATGCTTCCCCTTTGTGGACCCTGCCCATCCTGGGGGAGGCTTGGCACCTCGTCTCAGGATGTGCTTTGTTTCAGGACCCAGAGAGCGACAGGCTCTCTACCCAGGGGTCCAGAAACATGTCTGGTGGTGGCAGCTGGCAAGCAGCCACTCAGTCGGGACACACTACACTTTGGTCATTTTTGAGGGGGCATCTCTAAGATGCCCTCTGAGTGCATTTTTCATTAAATCCCACACTGGCATCAGTGTGGATTTAATGAGCTGAGACGTTTGATATCAAACTTCCTAGTTTTCAGTAAAGCCATTATGGTGCTATTGAGTTTGTGATGACAAATTCCCAGCATCATATACTCTTTATGGCATTACTGCACTTACAATGTTTGAGAATTGGCTTAGACACTGTAGGGGTACAGGGCTCATGCACATGTACCCTCACCACTGGTATAGTGCACCCAGCTAGAGGGGTGGCTTACCTATGCCAGGGCAGTGGATGGTAGGCATGGCACACAGGGATGTGTGCCATGCCGACTCTTCACTTTGTTCTGCACCAAAACACTCAGCCTGCAAGGGCAGTGTGTGTGTGTGTGTGTGTGTGTGTGTGTGTGTGTGTGTGTAAAGGTACAGGGTCTCTAAGGGTGGCACAATAAGTGCTGCAGCCCTTAGAGTACTTACCTGGTCACAGTGTCCTTGGTACCTGTGGTACCCTTTACAAGGGAATTACATGTGGCCAGAGAGAGATGCCAATGGGGTTTTGCAACAGTACAGTTTAGGGAAAGAACATAGGCCCTGGGTACCTGGTTGGCAGGATCCCAGGGCACACTCAGTCAAACATAACACAGTACATCAACAGTTTGGCAAAAAATGGGGGCAACCATGCAAAAAGGGGCACTTTCCTACAATATCTTCCTGAGCAAATATGCCTCTGAAATGTCTAGTTCCATTGCTGGATATTACAAGTGAGCAGGGAAGCCATCTGAAGGTATGCCCTGGGCACTGGTCAAAACGAGTTTCCCAGTCACATAATGGCTCCACTGAAACATATGGTGTTTGGTATCAAACACCTCGTATTAATAAACCCACACTGATTCCAGTGATGGATTTATTAATACATGCACTGAGGGTACTTTAGAGGTACCCTCTGAACCCTACTAGTCCTTTAGTGTGCGGGCTGGCTGACTGGTCCTGCCCACCCTGCCACCACAGATGAGTTTGACCCCCTAGGAGGTGAGAGCCCCGCTCTCAGAGGTCAGAAACAATGCCTGCTCTGGCAGGAGGTGTCTACACCTCCTCCAAACAAGATGGCTAGTACATTAGCATGTCAAGGTAGGAAGCTTCAAAGAGCACACCGCCTTTGAAATGCCAGCTTGCCCTCCCCTCCCCCCACACCTGCAGGATGCCACCCCCTGCCCTGAGGCCCATTTGACATCAGGACAGGTAGGAAATTAGCTATGCAGGAGGCATGTTGCACTGTCAGGCTGGACGCACCTCTAGAGTGGGCAGCTTTAAGTGAACACGAAAGTAGGATTTCCACCATCTTGTGTGTGGTGGAATAATGAACTCTGGGACAGGGTTATGCCAACTCTGAATATATGACGTTTCTTAGCTAACCATTACTTCGCATGCTTTTACTGCGATGTTTTTACTTAGCAACTACCATTACTTTGCACGTTTTTACTTCGCATGCGTTTAAAACGCAATTGCATAGTAATGATCTAAAAATGCTTTAACTCCGCATTGATTTACTACTCATAGCACTACATCGTATTTTTTCCTCGTATTAACTATAAAATAATCGCAATAGTAACCTATCCCCTGTGACACAACACTACCCAAAACCCACAAACACTACACTACCCTAAACCCTAATACACTACCCCCTACACAACCATCCCCCTTCCACCAGTCCTGTCCCTACACTAACACTACCCTGCACGACCCCCCCGACACTACCCTAAACCACTACCCTACACAAACACCACACCACTACCCTAAACGACTACCCCCTGCACGACCTTTCACCTTCCCCCACTCCTGTCCCTACACTCAAACACTACCCTGCACGACGCCCCCTCCGACACTACCCTACACAAACACCACAGCACTACCCTAAACCCTAAATCACTACCCCCTGCATGTCCGTCCCCCTTCCCCCAATCCGCTCCCTACACTCAAACACTACCCTGCATGCCCCCCCTACACTACCCTAAAACACTACCCTACAACACTACCCTAAACCCTAAAACACTACCCCCTGCACATCCCTCCCCCGACCCCTAGTCCTGTCCCTACTCCCCAACACTACCCTTCAAGACCCCTGACACTACCCTAAACTCAAATACACTACTCAAACAACCCTACAACCTAAAAGACTACCCCCTTACCCCAATCCGCTCCCTATGTGGAAAACTAGCTGAAATGGCTGTTAGCATCAGCTGAAGCCATTTTGTTTTTGGCAGCCATTTTAGTTAGCCATGTGCCCGCCATGTGCTTTCTCCCTCTTCACTGTTGCCTGCTCTTGTATTTCACTTGAGTCAGGAACTATAATTAACTCCTTCAGTACTGAGCCAGAGCACTGCACATGCTCAGAAAGGTCTAGCTGCTAGAATGCACCTGCTCTTCGAGTAACTGTCAGGCTATTTTAACTAATATCAGCAATATTGTAAGCCCTCCCACTCTGTTGACTAAGCAATTCTCATGTATCCTTATATGTAACTAGCTATTCATGTGCACACTTGTACCGCCTCTTTTTGAGTCTACATGCTAACTCAGCTATAAACTGGGCATAACAGACCCAGAGTGTTTGTACTCCATAGACTGTCTCCTACAGTGGCCTGCGGGTACTGTATTGACACAGTCTCCCTTATGTGAGGTTAATAAAGTTGTTATTTTGATATTCCAGCTTCCGTGCCAATTTCTTCTTTGTTGGTTTAAGGACCAGGTGCATCAGTGAACCCCTAGAAAGGTTTTTTCTTCTACAAATTGGCGCCCGAACGTGGACCTCATCGGAGAAGCGCCTATCCAAGGGAGTGGTCTTGACGGAAGACAGGAATTTACTGAGGAGGTACCCTGCATGAGGAGACCCTTTGTCTTTGCAGACCAACGTATTTTCCGGTTTTCCCGATCTGACCCTCCAGGTGTTGGCCGCTCCCGACTGAGATCTTCTTTGGTGTGAGTATTTTAAAACGACCGTTAGGTCACTCAGAACTTGGCAGGTGGAGGTTTGAGACTTTGGTTTGGTAAGGTTGCTGTAGCAACACTTTTGTTTGGATTAGCTTGGCCAAGATTTTGGTTTGTTTGTTTGTTTGCTGCAGCAAATGAAGGCAGGTAATGAGGAGATTTTTCTCTAACTTTGAAAACTTGAACGGCACAAATTGTGTTAAGTGTCACTTGGAGTATAATATTATATATGCTATAATATTCTTGGCATGCCTGCTCCTAGCACACTTCGTAGAAAGTGTTGCTGTCTTGGAGGTACCAATATGGATTTAGGAAGTACTCAGCTGACTCCCCTAAGAGGGGATACCTAAATGGGTTTAGGTATGTTAAAAATGGTATTTCTTCCATGATGACTAGTACAGTATGGAATAAATATATATAACAGGCTCCTGATCTGCCAGCCCAACTGGTAATTTGGTGTATTATTGGAAAAGGCCTGAGGCGCGAGCCTGTCTTTTTGAACATGGCAGTCTTTTGGCTGTCTATTTGTCTTGGTGTAATCTCTCTACCTTTTTTTTGAGAGTCCTTTCGTTTGTAAATATGACTTACAAATGGTATTTACAAATGGTTTGGTTTAAGTACAGTCTGTGAGCTGTCTCTTGCTTTTGTCCTAAGTGTTAATTTGTGGGTTAATTGTTTTTTTGGAGTGTCCATGTGGTTGTGGATTGACACCGGTGGTGATGCTTGAAAGTACTTGTTTCACTAAGTAGTGAATATGTTTTTTGTGTGAGAATGGCTTGCCTTAGCAAGCAGTGTTGTGTGCTCCGAGTGTGTGGCCCCCCTTCTTGAAAATGTCTGGAATGAGCTCAATTTGTTTTTTTGTCGTCATTCTGTTATGCAAATGTCATTGAAAGAATTACCTTTTAGAATTCAAGGAATGAATTATATAACATATGCTAAATAGCTGCACGCTACCATTAGAAGTAAAACAGTAACAAAGTATAGATGTGTGAATTTTGCCACAATGGTAAAGAGAAATTACAATTAACACTCAATAGGAAAAAAATAGGCCTCATAGAAAGAAAAAAAACAAGCCTTGGCATAGCCAATAGGTCTCGCCTTTGGGACCTTATAAGTGTTGAGTCACAGATATTGCCAATGTTTTTAAGGTATGTTGTAGAGCAATGTATCTGCTGTGTTTAGTACTGTAAAGTTTGTGTGCAAGTTGTGCTTAGTGTAGTGACGTAAGGGCAGTGGCATGGTGTGGAATGTAGTGGTGAGTTGTGATATGATGTGTGTTGGTGGGATGTATGTTTGTAGTGTGTTTTGCTGGTGTGTATGTTGGTGGTATATGTAAGTTTACATCCCCTAAAAAAACAATTGTAATGAGATTAATTATGTGTGTAGTGTGATGCGGTTAGTGTCTTTTGTAATGTTTTTAAAATTAAATACATTGTTTTGTTAGTTGTGTGTTTTTTTCTATATTTACTGCTCAATAAAATATGAACCTATGGACGGGCTGGAACATTGTTTATGATATTTCCACCGAAAAAAAAGTGAATGCTCCTTGTTGTACTTACTGTACTGGAAATGCTTGTAAATGAAAGCCAACGTAAATATCTATTTAGCAGTGAAACTTAAATGTGTTTGCTCCATACCTTGCAACCCGCACCTTCGTTTAGCTTGCAAATCCAGTAATTGAGGAAGGGGGCGGGAGTAAAGGCAGCAGGGACAATGGGAGGGGGGCGGGAGTAAAGAGATCTCGGACAACGGGTGGGCGGGCGGGAGTAAAGACGGCAACGGGTGGGCGGGCGGGAGTAAAGACGGCAACGGGTGGGCGGGCGGGAGTAAAGACGGCACGGAGAACGGGTGGGCGGGCGGGAGTAAAGACAGCACGGACAACGGGTGGGCGGGCGGGAGTAAAGACAACAGGTACAAGGGATGGGGGCGGCAGTAAAGACAACATGGACAACGGGTGAGGGGTGTATGTAAAGACAACACTGACAACGTCGTATGGAAAACAATCAGAAGAGAAAGCACGCTTGTTCGTCTGGGAAAGGTGTTGTTGCAGCAGGCCTAGGCAAACACACCGCTCATCCACCAAGGCCTGGAAGACATTGGGGCCGAGGTGACAAGGGAAGGGGTCAGAAAAAGCACAGAGCTGCTACTGCTCCAGCAACAGGAAGGAAACGACGGACATGCACTGGCAGCCGTGGGCGGGTAACGGAGGCCCTAAAAACACAACTCTGCCCACCCTAAGACCCCGGCCCATCATCGCCCAGTGCCCGCCTTCCCAGTGCGGCCCTGCTGATGGGGGCGAGGGGAGTGAGTGCACGGTGTTGAATTCTGTGAATCTCAAGGGCAGGCTGTGTTTAAATCGATCCATCCAGCTCACAGAAGCCAGTAGATCAAAGTGCCCTCCAGGCGCTAGAAAACTCGTGCACCTCTAAAGTCAGTAGAGTGACTGACATCCACATGACGTGGTGGCGCGTGCAGGGCAACCAGCCGGTGAGAAGCAAATCAGTGGTGTGGGATCGATGTACCCCCCTCTGCACTAACCTCAGCAGCTGTAAACTGTAGATGCAGCACTTATGGGGTCGCCCCTTTGCCATCTTCTCCCCCACTGCTGATGCACAAGAGCCTGGCACGGACAGCGGGTGGGGGGTGGGAGTAAAGACGGCACGGACAACTGGTGGGGGGGCGGTAGTAAAGACGGCACAGACAACGGGTGGGCGGGCGGGAGTAAAGACGGCACAGACAACTGGTGGGGGGCGGGAGTAAAGACAACAGGTACAAGGGGTGGGGGCCGTGAGTAAAGACAAAATGGACAACGGGTGAGGGGTGTAGGTAAAGACAACACTGACAATGTTGTATGGAAAACAAGCGGAAGAGAAAGCACGCCTGTGTGACCGCGAGAAAGACAAGACTGCGAGTGGTGCGCGCGCCCGCGCGCGCTGCAAGGAATTTAAGGAATGCAGCTGGCACACTGCGTGCCGCTGCTCGCTCCTGAGACCCATAGGCCATGGGAGTGAACGTTCACAAAAAAGGCGGGACATAGCCCCGCCTTTGGCTATTTGCGTGCTTTCATTTTTGAAAGCCACACGCAAAGGCCAATGGAATGTGTGGGAGGAGTCCAACCCACACAGAGAAGTCTCTTGGAAGTCTGGAGGGCTTCCAAGAGGCCCTCTCCTAGAGCAGCGCATGCGCGCTGCGCTAGGCTCGACCTAAAAAGGAAAGGGAGATAGCACACTTTAACCATATTGAGATGGATTAGATACACACAAAACACTCCAAAACTGGGCGCTGTAATTTCTGTGACATCACTTCATTGTAGAACATGGGAGTGTCATTTAGAAAACAACTAAATAGGAGACTCTAAAAGGGTCATTTGGAGTTATAGCTGCCTGTTCTAAGGTTGGTGGTTTCTCAATTAAAGTTATCGGAATAAACATCCTTGGAAACACCACTCTGCATCTTGGATTTTACTTCTTAACACTGGTGACAAGTAATAACCTGTTGGGGCAGGGCTAAACCACCAACCACGTTTTGAACCCATTGCTAGAGGCCTCCTGAAGCAGCTATTGTCATTCCTTTCTATCTCTGGAATATCTCCATGTTTTCTATGAGCAAGGAATGAAGCGCATCACTTTATTTTGACAAGTTTATTATTGCATCACCGTCAAATAGTGAAGTATCTGGAACGTGTTTTTAGTTGTGCTTGAGCCTTGAAGATCACCTGGATCATGCAGATGCGCTTGTGCCTTTGAAGAGCTCATAAACATTCCAGGAGTGCTTTGAGGATGGTGCGTCTACTACCACCTGAGCAATCCGCTAGCGCTTCACATGAGCTCTGGTGGATCAGTACTGTGGTCATGTCACACACAACGTACGTTGCGTTTACACACAACATGACAGCCACCTTGCTTTGGGGCAATATTCTTTAGGTACACATTGCATAACTGACCTTGGCAAGCCAACCGTGCAATCGGTTGTTGATTATCCAACATGTGGTTTCAGTTCAACCTTGAGGTACTTTCCCGTTTATCTTCAGTGATACATATTGGATGCATAGGTACATTTTCAGAACATATGGAAAATATAGACTAATTCATGTCAAATTAGCTTACCTAGTACACAGCAGGCGGTGGAAGTTAACTTCCAAAAGGTAGCTCAGGTACAGTTGATATTTCTTTCTGGAGCTTTTGGACTATTATTTACTTCCAAGAAGTTTGAAGATACCCACCTCCATTCCCAAATACTAGCTTCATCATGGCAACTGGTAATATGTGCCAACCTCACTTTTTCCTCTCTGATAAAAGAGATCCTATTCCTCCTTGGAAACAATGGAAGAAATTATTTGACTCATGTTTGTTAGCCACTGGGGATGAGAAATGTTCAGTTGTTAGGAAACAAGCTGTACTTTTACACAATTTGGGGTTGGGGGTAGGAATATTTATGAAAGTTTGGATGAAATGCCTTTTGGAAATGCAGAAGGTGAACCTGCTATTGTATTTGAGATGTCAATGCCAACGTTAGAATAACATTTTGGTTCTCAGATTAATTTAGTGTTAGAAAGACACACATTTTTTGCTAGAACTCAAGGTAGATTGGAAAAGGTAGGTACTTTCATTGCGCCCCTAAAATTATTACAAGGAGATGTGAGTTTGGTGATCTCACAGAGTCCTTAATCAAGGATCTGTTGGTTAGGTGTACTAACAGCCAAAAGGTACAAGAAAAGTTATTGGCTAACATTCCTGACCTAAGGGAAGCAGGAGCTATGGTTGAAGGTATGGAGAATACCACATTTTGGGTAAAAGAAATGAGAGATGGGAGAAGCAATGAAAAGTGGAAACTAAGGCGGCAATATGTGAAGTTGCTTTTAAATGTATTCATTGTTGTAATGCGAATGTGTTGAAAATTGTAGCAAGACTTCAATTGATGTTAAGGATAATATAGAAAACAAAGGGAAGTGTGTCATTGCGGCACTGAATGTAACCAAATTTCAGTTGACGGTAAGGATAAACAAACATTTGCAATGTAATTTGGTTTGGAGTGGATGTATGTGGTTTGTAGTGGAATTTTGTGGATTGAATTGAAAATGTTTGTTGTGGAATTGTGTGGGGTGGAATTCTGTGGTGTGTAGTGTATTTGTGTAGTGGAATTATGTGACATGATGAATAGATAGGGGTGAGGTGGTGCTGCGCTGATGGTGAGGTGGTGCTGCGCTGATGCTGAGTCGGTGCTGCACTGGTGGTGGTGCACTGATAAAGTGGTGCTGTGGTGATGCTGAGGTGGTGCTGTGGTGGTGCTTAGGTGGTGCTGAAGTGTTACTTAGTGATACTGAGGTGGTGCTGAGTCATGCTGAGGTGGTGGTGCTGTGCTGGTGCAGTTGGTGTTGAGCTGGTGTTCAGGTGGTGCTGAGTGATGCTTAGTTGGTGCTGTGCTGAGGTGATGCTGAGTTAGTGCTCAGGTGGTGCTGTGCTGATACTGAAGTGGTGCTACGTTGGTGCTGAATCGCTGTTGAAGTGGGGCTGGGCTGGCGGTGGTGCACTGATGTGGAGGTGGTGCTGCACTGGTGCTGAGGTGGTGCTGCGCTGATGCTGAGCTAGTGCTGCACTGGTGGTTTTGGGGCATGGAGGAGGTGGTGCTGTGCTGATGCTGAGATGGTACTGAGGTGATGCTGAGGTGGTGCAGTAGTGGTGCTAAGTGATACTGAGATAGTGCTGAGTGATGCTTTTCTGAGTTATGCTGAGGTGGTGGTGCTGCATTGATGCTCAGGTGGTGCTGAGCTGGTGCTCAGGTGGTGCTGAGTTGGTGCTGTGCTGAGGTGATACTGCGTTGATGCTGAGGTGGTGCTGCGCTGATGCTGAGATGGTGCTGCGTTGGTGCCGAGTTCCTGCTGAGGTGGTGCTGATGTGGTGCTGCACTGGTGGTGGTGCATTGATGAGGAGGTGGTGCTGTGCTGATGCTGAGATGGTACTGAGGTGATGCTGAGGTGGTACTGAGTGACGCTGAGGTGGAGCTGAGTGATGCTGTGCTGAGGTATGCTGAGGTGGTGGTGCTGCATTGATGCTGAGGTGGTGCTGAGTGATGCTGAGTTGGTGCTGTGCTGAGGTGATACTGCGTTGATGCTGAGGTGGTGCCGCACTGATGCTGAGATGGTGCTGCGTTGGTGCTGAGTTCCTGCTGAGGTGGGGTTGCGCTGGTGGTGGTGCACTGATACAGAGGTGGTGCTGTGCTGATGCTGAGGTGGTGCTGAGTTTCGGCTGACGTGGTGCTGCACTGGTGGTGGTGTACTGATGAGGGGGTGGTGCTGTGCTGATGCTCGATAGGTCTCTTGCCTCCTGTCCAATTAAGATTGAAACACAATGTGCTGACGGGCAGTGCGCTACATTCTCAGTGAAAATTAAGAACCTTAGTTTTACTGTAAGCAGTTTTAAAAACCTATACTGGGTGCATTACTGGAAGCACTTCCCAAAGCTCATGCTCTGCTGCTCCAGAAATAAGCCACCAGTGAACCGCTGCTTGAGGACACTGGTCAGACCAATGTCTCGACGCCTCTCTGTGAGCCCTGGGCATTGCTGGGCAAACGTTGGCTTTAAATGTAAAACTACCTGGCACAGCAACGCTGCACATCCGCAACACATGCAGGCACTTGGTTACCTTTGCATTCTTCTTTGGGAACGTTGCCGATCTTGTACCACTTATCAGGTTAGGGAGTTAACATATTTGATTAGACACAGTAACATGATTCCGTACCCAGTATAAACTCACGACCTGCAAATTATCTTTACTATGGCCCAGTCTGCTGGTCTGCAACCTGAATGGATTTCTTTGTCTGTGAAATGTGTTTGTTTTGAATGTTTTCCTAACTTGCAATGGGACTTTGTGATGGACCTCCTATGAGGTGGACTACCTGCGCTCTACAGTTTTTGCCCTTTGGATTTACAAACTGCATTCTATGAAGAGAAATCATCATCGATCTAGAAGGCCTCCTGGAAATCACGACTGATCAATGCAGTCTGCATAAAGCACACAGTTCAATGTCCGACGAGTGACAGGGCTATTAGCTGATCTTGTACATACAACCTATCACAGTGATGTAACTCAAATAGCACGTTAGATGTGATCTCTACAGTGCCCCGAGCATTGCAGGGGCCTGAAATATCCATAGGTGATTACAATGAATGGAAAACTGCTTTTGTGGTGTCCAGAATGGCAACATAAGGGCAGGTAAAGGGAAGCAAGCACACAGCACATGACCTAATCGTGGAAGTGGAAGCATAATAATAGAATCTCCAGTCTTGAAGAAGCGGGTGCCCTCCTGCTCCAGCCAATAATAGGGATCCGAACACCAGGATGTGAACTTTCTCACGAGGTCCCGGGAGCAGGCGGGTGTTATTGAGCACGGTATCCCAGACAGTTGTTAGACAACTGGCAATGTATCAACATATATGGAGTGAGAAATTGGACATCCGCCAGCACACCGGCGGGCTGATGTGTATTCGGCACCCCTCCGTTTGGAAAGAAGACACAGCTAGCTCAGAGTAACGACTACAGATGGCTAGGGTGTCAGCTTACACACAAAAGAAGAGATGGTGGGTGCTGTACACACATCTCATCGCTTTATATTGTGGCAGGAGCACAGTGCATCGGACCATAACTTAACCAGATTACAACTAGATGTAGCACTGACTAGGGCACCAACGAGTTACCCGAAGACGAAAAACAACAACAAGAACGGCTGGGCGAGAAGGGAGGGGGAGAAGGGAAGAGGGAGTGCGAGCAGCAGCAGCTGTGCACGTGCACGGCTACAAGGCAAAAGTGAAAGCAGGCTGGCAAATGGTGTGCGATGTGCGCGCACCATGACGAGAGAGGAAAGCCATATGGCACCTCTGCTCGTCATTGTGCGCGTAACCGCACACTCTATGCCAGCCAAAAAGCTGTGGTCGCATTTCTGCAACCCCACTACAAAACGTCTCGCCCAGAGCCAGCGCTAAAGCTCTGGCTTTCAGGGCGAGACCTAAAAACGAATTTGTGTGCTTTGCATAACTAAGACTGAATATAAAATGTTGCAGCATTATCCTTAGGTATTAATATTAAAAGGCATTCACATCATCTGAGTAAATTGGTTGCTGATGAAATAAAAGCGCCTCTTTTTTACATTCCAAGACGATAGATTTGTGCCGGCTTGGAATGCCTGTGTTTTAAATAGACTGCACCGTGCTCAAATTTCCAGCACCAGAAAAAGAGCTTTTAAAACAGCTGTTCAAAGCTGTCTGTACCGAAGGAAGCTGTCTGTCAAAACAGACAGAGATCAAACTTTTTCAGGACATTACAATACAGCAAAGGGTTTTTCTCCAGAAAAAGGCGTGGAAATTGAGGCTTGCTGGTCGTAAAAACACAGCTGACTAAACAACACATGGCTATGCCGGCCACAAGCTACAAATCCAGCACGTGCGTTCAAGACTACTGATTTTAAAAGTTGCAAATACAGCTTCATTATTTTGGATAAAATAGAAAGGATTAAAAGCAGGGATTTTCTTTCTACGCATTTAAAGGCAAAAGGAAAGGAATGAGGCTTGCTTTTCATATGTGAAAATATTAAGAGTTAGTGATCATTATTAAAAAAAAAAATTATTAACAATAATTGCACTAAAATCGTTTTTATGATCTTTATAATGTGTAATAATCCTACTGTGACAAATATATAAGCTCCTAGCATCAAAGTTGTTTGAGCAGCACTTGACCACAATGTGGGGAGTGAAATTTCACTTTACCCAGGCATATAAAAACTTATTTTATAAGGGTGTACCTTATACATTTCTGACCTCCCACCTCTGGGATATCTAGGGGAGACCCTGGGGGTCCCTAATATGCCAAAACATTGTAGGTTATTCATTTTTAAGTGCCCCTACCACCAAAGTCGAGTTTGGCCACAATTTACTTTTTAAAAGCAGTCCTGGCACCCAGGGCTGTTTTCAAACTGATCTCAGGTTTCAGCAGTGCACACATGCTACTGCAGAACAAGTAGCTGGCCTCTAAACTGCTAGAAAGCACATCACACACTGCATACAAATAAAAATTAGTATAAAATAAGACAGCAAACAGTGCATCTTACCTTTAAAATTATTAGCTCACAGGCACGGAACAGGACTGCTTTTCAGCTGTGCTTCTCCAGAGTTCCTTTGAATTGTAAAGACCGCATGGAATAGCCTTACTAACAGGGGACAGCAGGTTTAAGGGTCAAGAGGCCAAGTTCTGTATTTAGAACTGACCAGCCTTACTGCATGTAAACATTTCCACGCAGGGAGCCACTGTGACAGTATGTGATTTCTACATTACACTATGAAAGCTTGTAATGTTACAGAGTAGTTTAATCAACTGATTTTTTTGTATTAATTAAATATCCTGATTCTAACATTGTAGGGTAAAACACTACAGGTAAATGTAAATTTTGCTTTATGATGTCTGAGGCTATAATGTGCCTAGGGAAATTAGGGTGAAAATGAATTCTCAATTCTTGTTAATAATATTAGGGATATCGCCATTAGTAATTTAACCACATTTAAGAAATAGAAGAATTTACTTAGTTGTTTCACTAAAGTTATGGCCTTGATTAAGCCTTCCTGGAGCTAGGGCCAGATTAAAAGGCTATGAAATTCAGTTTGCATTCATGCGCCCTCATGTTACACTAGTACAATTGCTAAAGGAATTGGTAGTTGGTTATTAATGTTTTCTAGCTAGCTCAAATGTGCTATTTACCTCCTACAAGTTTGTTTGTGCCCAGCTGCCAAAAAATAGGGGTAAATAGTGTCCACAGAAGGTCACCTGTTTCAGGTTACCTGCTGTCGAATGAGGGGAAGAGATTAGGGAGATTAACTCCTGGGCAAATTAAGGGTAACTAAAATTAAGTAATACATTGTCATTTTTCTTGATTTATATGCTCTCTCTCTCTTTTTCTCACTCTCTCTTGAGCCTGTCCAAGTTGTCTAGGAACGGCCATGAGACGTTTAATTGGCTATTCAGTAATACTGTTTTAAAATTGTTAAGATTAATAAAATGAATAAAAAAATACACTGTGTTACTGCTCATCCTGTCTGATGAAATTATGAAAGGATGAGTAGTCTAGATTGATGTTCCCTTATTTGATCTTTAAAGGGGAACTATATGTGGGTAGTTTTTGTTCTAAAATTCTCAGGTGATAACACCATTATTGTTTGTTATTTTTATGCTACATACAGTTTTGCAAAGGCATTATTAGTCTCTTATTAGTCTGTGTAATTGAGCTGACAGGATCCCTGTTAAATTAGCAGTTTTAGATTTTCCCGCCGCGCCTATAACATGAGAGCATGGTCCTAAGCGTAAAATGTAGGTGTTTTTATGTAAGAAAAATAATTTTAGAAGTGTCTGCAGTCCTGTACAAGTAGTGAAAGGTTATAACTTATGAAACACAAGCTTAAGACAAGAAGCACAAAAGAATGCTTGTTCTAAAACTTCCCTTTCTTGAGGTTCTTCAGATGAATAAAATAGGAATACACAAATGTAAGGATTTAGAGTATGTCCGTATTGTTTTTCTTTTTCCCTCAGAATTTAGTAAATAAACAGACTTCCTTGGCTGCTTCACATAGTGTAACGTTTTACTCTTGTCAGTTCACCAAAAAGTTCCTTTTGTACTCGCTAATAGGTCCAGGGGTGTTTTCTTTTTACTCTCAGATAGATGAAGTGGCTCTTGGGTGCCTTGCTAATGTATGGGGCGCCCCAAGCTAAAAAAGAAGGTATTTGAAAATAGACTATCCTCTCTGTTGATAGATTATTTGTATGCCTTGTCTAAAGATTTTTTGTTCTGGCCATCAATAGATATCTGCTGCCCTACAACCATTGCCAGAGGGGCCAGGACATCAGATTCAGCTTGGGGAGTTAGCGCCAGTCCAGCTTGAAGCCAAGGTGAAGGGAACCAGCACAGGCATTGCTGGCAATTAGGACCTCAGTGAAGGTAGAAGGCCGGAAGCACTGGGACGTGAAGTGTGTACCCCTGCTACTGTCTTGGACGAAGGACGGGGTCACAAATCAGGATGGAGAATTTTTTGCGTGGATCCAGTTTTTGATGCCCAGCTGAGAGAGTCACAGACCGACAAGGACGGCAAGGAGGCTTTTGCTTGAGGTGACCCCCTTTGAAACAAGGGTTGCTTCACATATCCCAGCATCAGGCCTTTGAGTCCTGGTCCCCAAGTGAATGCAAGTCTGCACCTCTGTTTGTTGATCAGGAGGTGCCTGGGCATACTGGGTACAATCTTTGGCCCCGACAAAAGAGCAGTGCGCCAGCGGAGCAACACAGGAGTTAGGGAAGGACTTGAGTTCAGGGTACAGGTGCTGTGCCTTTGGTGCCTGTTAGATTAAAGTGAAGAATACTGGTGTACTGCCTGAGACACTGAACAGGATCGTTGAGGGCATTTGCCCCGGAGGGTGATTGCCCTATCCTGAAAGAAGAAACTTTTTCCTTTAAAACTGGGCCGTGATTGCTTTCTTGAGTTGCAAGTTGTGCAGCTCCACCGTTGGAAAAGAACTTCGATAGGAGCCTGCCTGTGAGGCTCAGACGGACACAGGGAAAAGACTCCCCTCTGGCTGGTTGTACAGCGGCTTCTATTCTTTAAGTACTTTTTAGCAATGTATCCCTTTGGTCGTCCCATTTTTGAGGAGGAGCAGCCCTTTGCGGCTCCTCGTCTTAATTCCCATGGCCCCGTTTGGTCTTCCTGGTCCCCTGAAGCGAAAATTGTTTTTGTAATGATATATTAATATTTGCATTAAGAATGTTTATTCTGCAAGAGAAACGTTTTTTTGAACAGTTGATAAATACTACTCTGCCCTCCTCCTGAGCATATCAATTGGTACTCTAGCCCTCATAAAAAGAACACTGGAAAGGTCTATTAAAAAATGTTTTTTATTTAAGATATTATATTAGATATGTGCTGTTGGCTATTCTGAAGCTGAAATAGATGGTCACTGAAATAGATAGGAGCCCTGAAACATAGAATTGGACTGGATGGTTTTGGGATTTACTTCCTGCTTGGGGTTGGAAAAATTGATAGTTCTGTTTGTAATAATAGCCATTATTTTCTCCTGCTATCTGTGTGTTCATTATGACCCAATACTCTGTTCCCCATGTATTTCTACTTGTATCTCACCAGTTAAGCAATGTTAAAAATTTAAATGCCCACCTAGCAATGGATAGGATAAATGTGCAGGATAACTTCCATGCTTCTATTAATTCATAGCGGATGTCTTCAGCTAATGCTAAAACGGCCATATGTGGAAAACTACCTGAAACGGCTGTTAGCATCAGCTGAAGCCATTTTGTTTTTGGCAGCCATTTTAGTTAGCCATGTGCTCGCCATGTGCTTTCTCCCTCTTCACTGTTGCCTGCTCTTGTATTTCACTTGAGTCAGGAACTATAATTAACTCCTTCAGTACTGAGCCAGAGCACTGCACATGCTCAGAAAGGTCTAGCTGCTAGAATGCACCTGCTCTTCGAGTAACTGTCAGGCTATTTTAACTAATATCAGCAATATTGTAAGCCCTCCCACTCTGTTGACTAAGCAATTCTTATGTATCCTTATATGTAACTAGCTATTCATGTGCACACTTGTACCGCCTCTTTTTGAGTCTACATGCTAACTCAGCTATAAACTGGGCATAAAAGACCCAGAGTGTTTGTACTCCATAGACTGTCTCCTACAGTGGCCTGCGGGTACTGTATTGACACAGTCTCCCTTATGTGAGGTTAATAAAGTTGTTATTTTGATATTCCAGCTTCCGTGCCAATCTCTTCTTTGTTGGTTTAAGGACCAGGTGCATCAGTGAACCCCTATAAAGGTTTTTTCTTCTATACCTACACTCAAACACTACCCTGCACGCCCCCCCTACACTACCCTAAACCCTAAAACACTACCCTACACTACAACACTACCCTAAAACACTACCCCCTGCACGACCCTCCCCCGACCCCTAGTCCTGTCCCTACTCCCCAACACTACCCTTCACGACCCCCGACACTACCCTAAACTCAAATACACTACTCTACACTACTCAAACACAACCCTACAACCTAAAAGACTACCCCCTGCACGACCCAAAAAACTACACTTACCTCTCTCTCCTCCGTGGTTCCTCTCTTCTCCGGCTTCCAGTGACGTCAGATCTGCACGTCGTTGTTTGGAAACGGAAGCACCTTCCAAACAACGATGTGGATAGCGCATACCATTACAACGCATGCGTTGTAACAACGCTTGCGATGTAACAACTTGCGTACTAATGGTACGCGTTGTAACATCGCAAGCGTAGTAACGCTTGCAAAGTAATGGTATGCGCACTAGCAGCCGCGAAGTAAGGGTTGATTACCGCCCACTCCCCACAGGAAATAGTCATCTAGGGGATTTAGAGATCCCACTTGGCTACCACCCTTAACGCCTGTAAATTGAGTATTTAGGTGGCCCCCAGACACCTGGAAAGCAGATTCAACTACTGGGAACCGAGCAAGAAAGAAGAAGGACCAAAGAAGGCGAGATCTGAAGACCTGCTCCAAAGACTGGCGCCAAACCCTGTCAGGCTGCTTGCATTTTGACCATGGCTGGACAGACTTCATCAAACACTGAACATCCTCCCCAAACCCTTGGAGGACTGCCCAGCCCTCAACAACCGCGAAAGATCTCCCTTAGAGTAGAGGAGCTACTCCCCTGCATCTGCCAGCCATCAGGCTCACCGGAGGAGCAGTGTGACAGGAGGTCATCGCACTCCAATAAGGTCAGATCCGTCTCCTTACAGAGTTTGGAGATGCCAGGACTTCCAGGAGCCGCTCAGCACCAATACCCTGGGTACCGGAGCAGTTGCACAACCAAGGCTTGCTGGTGGTCCAGTGAGAACTCCAACAGCACAAAGCAAGACCTACTGTTCAGGGGTGTCGGGATCCACCAGGCCAGCACAGAGTGGCCCTGCGGCCCTGTTTCACCTCTTCACCAGGTCATTGAGACTTCGATTAAGTCTTGGGATGACCGCGACCCGATGCCTGAAAACACCCCTGCACCCACATCCTACTGATTGAGTCTGAGTGAGGTGACTGCGCCAACGTGGTCCTGAGACCTCAAGAGCCGAGCCCGCCCTTATGTTTGGCCAGACTGGTCACCCAGTTGCCGTCTGCAGCCTCTTTTGGCAGGAACCGAGAACCGCAAGAGTCTACAGTGACGTGAAATGCCGGACGAAGCCCAACTGCACACAAGCCCGCCCAGCCCAAATTCGAGTGGACCGACGGTATCCCTGCATGCCCAAGATGCTCAAGACTTGAGCCTCCCTGTGGGTTCTACTGGACTGCCCCCCCCAGTCTCTGCTTGCAGCCTCTTCAACAGTACCGTTTCCCATTGACTTTAACGGGGCACCAGATGCCGAAAAGCACTGCTGCACCCGGATGCCCCAGAGCAGACCGAGGTGAACTGTTGGTGTTGCCTTGGACCTTGCCCCATACTTACCTTATGTCCTTAAAAACAGTCCTGTCATTGCTAAGTGACAGAATGCAGTATATGTTTTTCCTCCATAGGATAACGTTCCCGCTTTAAAGATATGATACAGTGCATTTTCTAAGTCTTGAAAAATCAGTATCTTAAAAAGTACTTACCCGATTAGGATAATCTTTGTGTCTAAATTCATATAAAAATCTGAGTTATTTCTATAAATTGTTGTTGGATTTCTTTATTGAGCGTGTGTCTCACCTACTGACTGTGTGTAATTAATGCTTAGCACTACCCTCCGATATGCCGAAACTGCTCGCCCACACTACCACAGAAGGGAGAATTTGGGATTATTATTTGAATCCCTGTAAACTAGTAAGGTTTGCCTGGACTCTGCACAGTGTAACTCATTTTGGTGCACTATATAGAGAGCCAGCTTCCTACACCCCCCTCAGCCCATCCTGATACTTTCTGCGATCCTGTGATACCCCATGATTTTTCCACTGAAGTTAAAGCCTCTTTTTTTTTTTATAAGCAACTTTCTTCTTCAGACTTGGATAGGTCTAAAACCAGAACTAAGGACTTATGGGTGCAAGACCTACAGTCCACTTTTTCTATCACATTATGGTACAAAATATGGCTCAAAATACATCACACGTCCCCCTCTGCCAGCACTACTCAGACTGTCTTTTTCTTCTATAATAGGCTGTTTATAACCCCCAGTTCTTTATACCAACATGAAAATTTCGTATATTTGTAACTGTTTGTCCTGTAATGCTTCTAACAGAGATTTCATGCATATGTTTTTCTATTGCCCCAATGTATCTTCATTCCGGAAGCAGGTATGGCATAAACTTTCCGAGATGTGTTCTACATCGATTCCATACAACACTGTCCACATCTTTCTTGGTGGTTGTTCGGATATATGGTTCAGGGATAGGGCTAAGGGTCAGTCCAAGGATGATCTTCTGGCAGTTGCCTTTCAAGTCATAACCTCCAATTGGAAGAACTTTAATAATATTGCATTTCTCACATGGTGGAACTTGATTTGTCACAATGACAACCTCAACACTGCAAATTTACCCTCACTACAAGCAGCTATCAAAGGGGATTTGATATGGTTGCCTTTGATTTCCTATGTATCCAATCTGATACTATTAACATTAGAAATGATGAAGTTTCCAAACCTCCATGAACACTTTATTCATTACCATTTTCTCAGTTTTCTTTGTATGACACACTGTATACCTTTTGTTATTTGCTACTTTATATTTCTTTTACCTCTTTTCCCTCATCTATTTCTTTATTGGGCATATCTGCAGTCTAGGTAGGCTCCCCTTATCTTCCTACTTTAAAAAAAAAAAAAAATGTCTCAAAAATGCTAATGGTTTTACAAAGCAAACTTGTTATTCTTACATTAGAGATATGTCTTACTTTGCTCAGTCAGGAAATTATATAAACTGTTAAACTTTATATTTTCGGATGAACAAAGGAGTTGCTGTTATGACATGTCTATTTTCTGTATTGCTGCATATTTTTGTTATATTCTCATATATATGTTGCATAATAAAGTATTCTTAAACTTAAATAAAGAGACTGGTCAAAGAAACCCAATAGTTGAAAGGCGCAGACCCTAAGCCCACTATATGTATAAGGTTAGAAATGGGTCAGTTTGACATTTGTCAAACCAGACCTAAAAAACAAGCATGTTATTTAACTGTTATAAGGAAATGCTATACCAAAAGTGTTGGGGCATGAGTTACTGGGAAATTCCCTTTAAGTCATTTTCCAGGAATTGAACCTTTTTGCACTAAACAGAAACAAAGAATAATCTAGTGCAATGAGGAAAAACTTGTTGGGCATGCACACACAAACACAACTTTAAAAGAAACTCTTAGACGTTTTATTTTTAAACATAAAATATGAAAACAAAACAAATATTCTTTTAATATTACAACAACTGATGAGTAGGGCCTTAACAGCACAATTCGTCTGCTGATGAGCAATGAGAGAGCCATTTCAGACCTGAATTACTTCCTAGGATGAATGACATTTCAGAAACAACCTAATTAACACCTGTGTCGCGCTGCTCCATCCAAAACCTGCAATCAACAAATAAGAAAGAGTGATGTACATTTTAGAGAAGGAAACAAAGTACATTCACGCAGAAGAAGCTTCAATCATCCGCAATGCTGCCTCAGAGAAGCAACATTTGCCACTGATATTTATTACTTATATTTTAAAACAAACATGTAGGAAGCGGCTGAAACATCAAAATGAAAGTTAGGGAAGCTACTTTCAATGGTTATGAAAAAACTAACACTGCCGATGTTAACTGCAATTATCTTCAGGTAGGCAGCAAAAGCAAACAACATTGTAGGAGGCTGTGCAGACATATATGGGTCTTCCCAAATCCATCTTTATGTAGTTCAGTCACAAATATATTTCAGAGAAATAGGTCTTCGACCTTGGTTTGCTTTGCATTTTTAGGTAATTATGCAACTATTACTCAGTTCTTTTCAAACACATTTTGCTCATACTGAATTACAGGTGCATCAGGAAATGGATGATCAGGCATGACCTTCTTGACACATTGTAAAATGGACATCCGCCCTGGGCATGCCTTGACTCAAGCACAGGGGTGTATCTATCAACGGTGCGACAGGTTCAAAAGCACTGAGGACAAGGGGTCTAAAGGGCCCACTGAAACCAGATTATGGCATTGCCTTATTTTCCACCGGACAGCCCTTTTCCTTCCTGGCGCTAGTGCCAATGTCACCCTTTGTAAGCCACTGCAAGAACGTTCATAAGAGTGGACGGCGAAGAAATAAGCATTAACAAAACAAATACATTTGACTTTTACAGCATAAAGCATTAGTGAGTTGATTATGAAGTTGTTTAGCTGTTGTAAAATGTAGGTTGGCAAAAAGAGGACTATATTTGGTTTAAGCATAGAGTATAAAAGGAAACGAAAGCTAAAACCTGGGTATTCATTTTTAGGTCGAGCCGAGCGGCATGCGCTGCTGGCGAGGCATGCAGTAGCCGAGTATGCTGTGGAAGCCTCGCCTTCTCTCCGCCCATATTTTTGATTGCCTGGTGTCCTTGTCCTTGGTAAATGCTAGTTTCCGATTGATAATGAGGCTTGTTAGTCCCTCCTTGTTACCGCCCTGTCGCCATTTGTTACCTCCCATGAGAACTGGATCTTTTACTTGTGGCGTTACACGGTCTCCTTCATAAGTCGGTAAGCACTATTTTTTTTTTTTTTAATTTGCAGCGCGGTCCGCTTTCACTTTAGCGGCCGCGCTTGTTTATTTAATTAATTTGCCGCGCGGGCCGAAAGGGAGCGTTTCTACTCGCTAATCTAGCAAGCATTTGCAATGCAATAGGTCTCGCATTTACGCGAGTTTCAGCTATTAACATTGCAAATAACAATGCCTTTTATTTTTGTTTTCGTTTTTAAAACATAAATAAAAGGCATTGCCACTTACGATGCCAATAGCTTAAACTCACATAAATGCGAGACCTATTGCATTGCAAATGCTTGTGTTTTTTTAAGCAGCACTGCCGCCCTGTAACACAGGCGCCTGCTTTCAATCAATTTAACCCGGCATTATCTCGTGTCTTTTTCAACCACCCCCTCCCCCCCCACCACCACCAAGTAAAATGGAATCAGAAAGGATTAGTGAATTAAGTCATGTGAATTCCAGGTAGCACATAATCTGAATTAAGTCATGTAAATTCCAGGTAGCTCATAATTGTGTGCTAATGGGCTGAAGCAGACAACAGCACACCTGTGTTACATGTCATCTGTACTAAAGCCACCTGACGGGCAGCAAGGTGTCCCTTTATGCTTGAGTAGTTGATGTGACTGTCAAGGAGGTGAGTTAGATATATGATCACTGTTTCTTGTGTCTTGATTGAGTTAATTCGGTTGTTAGCTGTGCACCAAGTGGTGTACCGCTTCCATTTTGCGGCATAGCATTGCCTTGTAGTTTGTTTTCTTGCCTTTTAGAATTTCCTTTGTTCGTTGAGGTGACCAAAAACTACGTATTCAGATGCCAAGCCGCTAGGCGTAGCGTTGTTTGCTCCGGGTGAAAGATTTGTCCCTGTTGCATTGTTAGTTGGTCCTTGTCCACTCTGATTTTGATTGTCTGTCCCTTGGACAGTTCTAGCAGACTTGAATACCATGTTTGTCTGGCCCATTGTGGGGCAAAGAGAATTAGGTTTGTCCCTGGTTGTCTTGCTTTTTCCAGAACTCTTTGGATTAGAGGTATTGGTGGAAAAGCGTATGCAAATGTCCCTGACCAATCTAGTGACAGGGAATTCCCCTTTGACAGGTGGTGAGGAAACCTCGAGGAAAAGAACTGGCATGTCTTGTCGCAAACATGTCTATCTCTGGGGTTACCCAGAGTTTGAAGATGTATTGTACTGTCTTGTGCTTCAATTCCCACTCGTGGGAGCAGTTGTTTTGCCTGCTCAGAAGATCTGCTGTTGTGTTGTATACTCCAGTGTATGCAGATTGATTCTTTGAGAGATTGCCCATTGCCAGACCTGTTGTGCTATATTGCTTAGCGGGAATGACTTCGTACCTCCCAGTTTGTTGAGGTAGAACATTGTGGTGGTTTTGTCCGTTTGAATCAAAACAGTCTTTGTGTGAATGTGTTTCTGGAACGCTTTCAATGCTAGGAATACTGTTAGAAGGTGGTTCTGACACTCTGGGCCGCCCGGATTTTTCGCTTTTTGAGCACCTATTTGTTGGGGTTTTTACTGTGGGTAAGCATCATAAGTTGGGACTCACCCACAGTGAACTCATGATGAGAGAGACTGCATGTGGATTTTACTGGTGTCCCCCTAGCTTGACTAGGCCGCCGCGCAGCAGCTGGAGTAAGGGGCATGGGGCTGGTTACGTGCAGACACATGTGTACATGCGTGTGCACACGTGTAGGGGCTGCGCAGGGGAGATTTCTGGCGTGCGCAGCCAAGGAGCAGGTGCAGATAGACTGGTGTGGCAGGACTTATGCAGAATTGGGTGGTGACCTGGAATAGGCTTTATACACTGGGAAGAAACATGCCAGGGAAAGTCAGTGTGTTTTTCACTTCATTATTTCCCTATGGGGAAATGGAGCCCATGGGCTAGTGTCACTTTCCTAAGGCCTACAAATTCCAGACACGCACTAAAGTCCACTGTAACGGGTGTGAGAAGAAGTATTCTGCAGAGTCCAAAGTCATATTTGTACTGCTTTTGGGTCATCCAGAAATGTTACATTTCTCTGAGTCCGCTCATAACCAGGGCCTGGCTGGGGGCTGACCCCAGCAGCCTGGATTGATGACCTTACCTCCACGGAGAGAAGAGGAGTGGAGCTACAGGCTAATCCATCAGCAGCTGTCACTGGGTGCCAGGCACCAAGCTGCACCAGGGCGAAGGCAGCCCTGGGGGGAAGGGGGTCTTAGAGACCATGTGGCAGGAGACCCTGAACGACGCCATTTTGAACAAACCCAGAGGCCTGGGCAGGAAGGAGGGAGCAGGGGCAGAGAAGTGATGTGTCGCTGTGTGATAGGGCAAACAGAGACTTCCTGCCAGCCCCCTCCCCAACTTCTTAAAAGAACTTGCACAGGAAGAGGAGCTCTCTCTGGGGTGTGGTCTGCTGAGGCAGAAGGTGCTGGAGCCTGGTGCAATGGGCAGTTGGAAGGATGAACCCCCCGACTGTCCCAGGATCCTGAACAGCGCCAGGAGAAGAGACCAGGACCAGTGCGCAGAAGCAGGGGCCTCTGCGCAGGGAGAAGAGAGGCCCAGGAGGAGAGCCAGGCGAAAGGCTGGCGCAGGGAGCCAGTGAAGACGCTCCCTGCTGAGTTCACCCCCTTGGAGACCCAGAGGACGAAGGAGAGTGCTCCCAGTGGCTGGGGAGCACCACCAGGAGCAAGAGGAGGCGAAAATGGCGCAGATCGGTACCCTGGGGGCTGAGATATGCCCCCCAGAAGGTAGGCGACTTTTGACCTCCAAGAAGACCGACGACGAAGCGCGTGGAGCTCCGCCGCCGGTCTTGAATGTGCCCCCGGGGTGGGTCAAGTCCCGGGGGCTGCCCCCACAAGAAGCGAAAGTCGAGGAGCGCCGTCGCGCTCCCCGTGAAAAATGTCCTCGCGGGGTGCCAGGAGCCCACCCTGGCCCCCGCCGAAGAGCAGCCGCGGAGCACCGTCGCGCTCCCCGTGAAGAGGAGGGGGGGCCCGGGACCCCATCTCTAGGCCCCGAAGTGACCGGGATGGAGGGGAGCGCTCTCGCGCCCCCCCCGAAGATGTCCGGGAGCCCGGGACCCCATCCCCGGGCCCTGTAGAGAGGGAGGAGGCCGGGTGAGTGCCGCCGCACTCCCCCGAGGTCCAGCCGGACCAACGGAAGATTCCGTGTCTGTCCGCAGGAGTGGGCAGACCAGAAATGACGGGCCGGCTCCCGCAGCAGCACGCGAGGGTGCGGGACGCAGGGGGAGCCGGCGGGGGCAGCCGAGGGTGGGCTCCCCGGACTGCCCTCCAGCATGGAAGGCCTGCAGGGGTCCCGGGTGGGACCGGGACCCCGGATGTGAGAGGAGGGGCCCGGGTGGGACCGGGCCCCCTACAATCCGCATGAGCGGCCGGGGGTGGGCTCCCTGAGCCGTATCCCTCACGTGGGGGTCCGGGTGGCACAGGACCCTCCTTCGAAGCACTGAAGCGGCCGCAGGCCCACATCGCGGCTCTCCCCCACGCCGCGGGGGAGCTTCTACTAGAATATGTAAAAGTTCCCATAATGCCTTGCAGGCCAGGACTGGCCTGCAAGGGCAAACAGCGTTTTTCTCTGCTTGTGGTGGCCCCAGGAGAACGGGGTCACCACCACACGGGTGCAAAGGTGCAGGGGGAGCTGCTTGAAAAGCGCAGTCTCCCCCAGCACGAAAACGGAAGTCCCTCCCTAAGTCTCAGGGGGACTTGAAAAGGATAACCCCTCAAGGGCTCAGCCAGCATTTTAACACCTTCTGGGCTGGAACTTTTGTTTTACAGCTGAGGGTGTATGGAGAAGTGCATCAAGGAGTGAAGGGCTGAGTTGGGAATGTCTGGAGAAGGGCATCCCCTGGAGGTGAAGAGTTGTAATTGCACCAGAACTGCATTTACTAAGGTTATTTCTTTTAGAGGGATTGAAAGTCACATGTGTAATGTGAAGTACCTGTGTAAGGTGATGTCATAATCAAAGTGGGGTTATGTTGCCAGACATTCCTGCTAGGGTGTCTGGCTGTATATGCGTAATCCTGTGATTCCATCTGTGATGCCTTTAGGGGCTGTAATTGCAATGCATTATAATGATCAACAAAGGTGATGAGTACTGTCATTCTAAGGTGATGCTTAAACATGTATTCTTGCTGCTGCGCTTAGGCGAAGAACAACCCAGACTGTTAGCCCCAAAGATGTAGAGGTGCATACTGCATGGACAATATGAGATGCTCAGTCAGGGTTATGTGTCACCAGGGCAGGGGTACCTATTTTTAATGCTCGTTGAGATAATGGGGTGGGTCGCCACTGGGATGGTGCCAGTGCGCAGGGCCCTCGCTCCAGGTTATGTTCAACCCACTGCATTAGGGGGCAAGATGATGTGCATACATGGGAGTGGTGGTACTAGACCCCACCCCCCCTTTTGGGAGGGGTGGAAATGTTATGCGATGTCACAAAGTAATTCCAACAGCTTATGTTTATTTGTAAATTGGTGCATAGTATTGAGTAGTGTGTGTGTTTAATAAATGTACCCTTACTTTTATAAAGCAAAGTACAGACTGGACAATCAATTATTGAGTGTCATTTCTGCGCACCTGCAAATGGCGATTACTAGCCCACACCACCTCCCTTGAGTAAGCCTCAGACTGCTCTGCAACGCTACCCTCTGAGAGTCAGGCGCTACAATTGGGTGTTTGGTTCCCAGTGAAGGACAAATGTAGTCATGTTATTTGTGCAGGCCTCACAGATACTGCCTCGTTTTCCAACAAATACTATCTTCATTTCCACGTAATTGATGTGTTTTATGGAGTCTTGGTCGTTCCACTGGCCTCGTACTTTCAGTTGTTTGAAGTGAGCTCCCCATACGTTGAGGGATGCGTCTGTAATGATTGTCACAGAAGGAGTTGGGCTCTTGAAAGGTCTGCCTTGTGTTATGTTGTTGGATGCCCACCATTGAATTTCTGCTTGCAGCCTGTGCGTAACAACCAATAGATCCTCCCAGCTCCCTGTGGCTTGTGACCAGTTGTTGGTAAGCCATTCCTGGAAGAGGCGCATATGTAGGCGGGCATGAGGGATGAGTGGGATGCATGATGCCATCATGCCCATGAGTTTCATGACTCTCCTCACTGTCCGAGATTGACCCTTCTGGTAGAGGGAGGTTTCTTGTTTGATACCTTGTATCCTTTTTTGCGTAGGGTAAGCATGTGCGATCTCTGAGTTTAGTATTGCACCTAAGAAAGTCTTTTCCCTTTCTGGTTTTGTTGAGGATTTCTTGTGTTTTATTGAGAATCCTAGCCTTTTTAGTGTGTGGATTACAGTTTGAATGTGGCTCAGACATTTTTTTTTGTTTTTGCCTTTATAAGACAGTCGTCCAGGTAATGATAGACGTGCATTCCATCCTTTCGCAGGTGTGCTGCGACTGCGGCTAGGCACTTGGTGAAGACACATGGTGCCGATTTTATTCCGAAAGGGAGTACTTTGAACTGGTACTGTGGTTCCATTGTGTAGGAACCCGAGATATTTTCTGCGGTTCTTGTTCATGGGGATGTGTAAATAGGCGTCTTAGAGATCTATTGTTGCCATGTAATCTCCTTTTTGAATTTGTGGGATTATTTCCTGGAGTGCAGCCATTTTGAAATGCTGTGTTAAAATGAATTTGTTTATGAACCTTAGGTCAAGGATTGGTCTTCGCGATAGGTCCTGTTTGGGGACTAGGAAATACAGTGAGTAGTTTCCTTTGAAAATGTCTTGTTTTGGTACCAATTCTATTGCTTGTTTTTGAAGAAGGTCCTTGATTTATGAGATTAACTATATGATTTCGGATTTGAGGAACCTCCTTATTTTTGGTGGGTTTGCTGGTGGTGTTTGTCAGTTCTATGCAATACCCGTATTTTACCAAATGTAATATCCAATTGTCTGTGGTGATCTTTTGCCACTGTTGTAGGTACTGTGATATTCTGCCCCCCACTGGTGTGTGTGGGTCTTTTCCTGTGCAGGAGTCAATTTGAGCCATTTCCTCTTCCTCTAGGGGTGTGGCCTCTGCCTCGACAGGACTGCTTTGGCTGTTGTTGCCAGCCATGGTATCCTGTTTGCTGGCTTGTTTGTTGACCATTGCATTGGCCTTGTTGTTGATGTGATATTAGCTGTCCTTGAACAAAGGCTCCTCTTCCTGTGGGTTTTCTGCTGTTAAACCCTCCTCTTTTGAAGGTAACTCTTTGTTGCAGGGCTCCCATGGCTCTTGCAGTTTTGTTATCTTTTTTAATCTGTTGGAGAGATTCATCCACCTCCTTCCGAAATAGTGCCTCCCCTGTAAATGGTCTATTAATGATGGAGGTTTGAACCTCCTGCTTAAAACCTGATATTCTAAGCCAAGCGTGCCTTCTTAGAGTGGTGCCTGTGCACATGTGTCTGCTGACAGTGACTGCTGCATTGAGTGCTAATTTAAGGCATGTGTTAGCATTGTTTTTGCCTTCCTGGACAATAGATTTTGCCCTTTTCTTGTCTTCTTCGGGGAGCTTGTTGATGAGCTCCTCGATGTCACCCCATTGCTGGTGTCCGTACCTGTTCAGCAGGGCATTAGAGTTTGCGATGCGCCACTGCGCCGCTGCTTCCTTTTCCATTTTTCTGGATACCATATCCATACATTTACTTTCTTTCTCCGGGGGTGGCCCACTGTTAGAGAGGGCATTAGCTCTTCTCCTGGCCGTGGTAACAATGATGGAATCAGGCACTGTGTTCCCCTGGATATACTTAGGGTCCTTGGAAGAGGGTTTGTACCTCTTCTCAACCCTTGGTGTTACCTCCTTGCTTGAGGCTGGCTCCTTAAAGGCTTCTCTGCCCTGGTCCAGGATGCTTGGTAGCGTTGGCAGGTATAGTGTCCCCTTGTTGGCTGGGGCTAGTGTTTCCAAAAGGAAGCATGTGTCTCCTTTTTCCTCTTCGAGGGGAACTCCGAAAGCGTCAGCTGCTCTTTTTACTAGGCCATTGTAGAAGGCTAGGTCATCTGGTGGAAATGCCTTCAAGGGATAACAGCATATCTCCTCTTCTGAGCTTTCGGTGTCAAGGTCATTCTATGTGTCCTCAAAATTTTCTGAGGCTTCCTCTTGTTTTCGGCACCTTGTGCGATTTTCCCTCGCCGGTGTCCTTTGGTAGGGTTCCGTGGGGTTCCTTGGATCGCAGCTGGCCTTCGATCGCCTTTTTCTTCGGCATCTGGGCTGCCTTAGGCTGCGCCTTGTTATCGTGGCCCTTTGGTTCCGATCGATGTGTATGGTGTCTTACCTTATCCGTCGTCTTCTCTGTATCCTTCGCCTTCTTGTGGGTGTGGTTTTTTTTGGAGTCTCCTTCTACAATTTCGACGTCCGATCCTTCGTGCGTCGATTCTGCTGGAACTCCCTGGTCATCTTCGTCACTGGAAAGGCCTAGGTCCTTAAGGGAAGATTTCTTCGATGCCTGGGACATCGTTGCGTAGTGGGCCTCTCTCTGCTTTCGGCGTGTCCTGAGGGTTTTCAGCTGGAGCACCGCGCAGGCCTCACAGTCCTTGTCCTTATGGTCTTTGGACAGGCAGAGGTTGCACACGTCGTGTGGATCGCGTTGTGCGAATTTGTGGAGGCCCTCAGGGCAGAATTTGAAGGGGGTATTCTCCATGGCCCCTATCGCGCCATTTGTCAACCCTTGATGTCTTCTGTATTGGTGATGTCTTTCTCGGAGTTCAGTTTTGCTCTCCGGTTGTGATGTCGATGTTGGTTTTTCACTCGAAATCTTGACTTTTATCTTCTTTTCGGGAATTTTCCTTAAAAATTTCAGAGCGTTGCGTCTTGGTTTCAAACCCAACGGCGTAAAAAAGAATCTGAAGATGGCTACCACGCACCACAACCTCCAGGGCGCCGTCTGATGTTACACAGGGGACGTATCTGGCACCAAATGGTGGTCGACGACGCACAAAAACAAGGAAAAAAAAAAAAAAGGACTATTTCGGACCAAACCACTAGATGGCGGAATAATGCACAGCATGTGAATCCAGAAAAGGATTCCCACTGCAAAACACATATTTAAATATCTAATAAGTCACCTATACAAATAATTAAAAATATATTTCAGTAGTTGTGAAAGCCAATTATTTGTACTTCTGTGTGATGAAATTTTTTTTCTAATAGGATGAAAAACAAATCAGAACAATTTACTTGGTTTTGTGCAAATGATAAATATCTTTTCTGAAACCCAGTTTTCACTGATTATTGTTAATATACTGTCTAGTTTTATCAGTAACGCTGCAAGGTAGTGGTAAAGTTTTCGGCCATTTCTTGGAAATGTACTGTCTGTACATGACCGTGTTCTACCACATCATGCTTTAGTAATATATTTATTAAAAGTGAGTGTTTAAGCATGAACTGAGAAACACTCCTGCCCCTGCCCTGATGGCTATGCTGCCCTGATGGCTATGCTATCAGTAAACTGAAAGGCAAGTCAGGATCATGTGCACCATATACATGGCCTACATTCTCGTTACACATGGAGCAAATGTTTAGTCTATTTAATCAAACAAAATATTTTTTTTGTTTTGTACAGCAGGAATACTGAATTCACATATTTGAAGGTGCACACGTAAAAATGAAGAAAAAGGAGATTATAAAATAAAATATTTGCCAATGATCACACAATTTGAGACCAGTTTACGGGTCAAGTACATTACAGTTAGGTCTAGTATCTTGTGATGTTTTAGTCGATTCTTGAATATTATAAGTGATTTTGATAACATGTGCTGAACACTGGTGTTTAAGAGTTCCCCAGCTACAAGATGGCTTCACTGAAACCAGAGATGTATGGTATTAAACATCTCATTGACACGCCCACACTGATTCCAGTGGTGGATTTATTAATACATGCACCCAGAGGGCACCTGAGAGGTGCCCCCTGAAAACCTACCGACTACTAGTGTACTGGCTGACTGATGCAGACCAGCCTGCCACCACAGACCGGTTTCTGTCCCCCTGCAGGTGAGAGCCCATGCTCTCTGAGGGAAGAAACAATGCCTGCTCCGGCTGGAGGTGTTGTCACCTCCTCCAAGCAGGATGGCCAAGTAATCAGCATGTCAAGGCAGGAGGCTTCAAAGACCTCTTCTGCCTTTGATATGGGATCCACAGCTTCCCCAGACAGAGAAAAAGACACCCACTGCCCCGGGCCCATTTGGTACCAGAACAGGCGTGAAAATTAGCTAGTCAGCAGGCGTATTCCATTCTCCGGCTAGTTGCACCACTAAGGTGGGTGAATTTTATGATTCCAGCATCTTAGTTTTCGGCGAAAATAAGGCTCTCTGGGTCAGGGTTATACCCACTTCCCACAGGAAGTGGTCATATAGAGGGTGCAGACACCACAAAGATAAATAGCCCATTGGCTACTACCTGTCATTCCCCTTAACACCCCTAAATTGAGTATTTAGGTGGAACCCCTGACACCAGGAACTTAGATTTGACTGAGGACAAAGAAGAATCGCGAGAAAAGCGATGAACTGAAGACTTGCTGTGGACTTTTGGCGCCAAACCCAGCCTGCAGCAGTCTCGACAGTCGTGACCAGCGACACGTCCTGCAGCTGGACAGCTTTCTAGAACCTCTGGAGACTGCCAGCCCTTCTCAAATTGCCAGCAGTCTCCATTGGAGTAGAAGAGCTACTCCCCTGCAGTCCGCAGGCACAGAAAACGGAAAGTCCAATTTATCGAGATGCTGCTCCCCGGCCATCCCGAAGCAGCAGCCTCCCAGGAAGAGGACCCTGTGCTCCAGAAGGTCATCTCTGCCCCGCCACCAAGTGAGAGGACACCAGGACCGATCGGAGCCGCACAGGACTAATACCTGGGGCACCGGACCCCTTACAGCAGGCCGGGCCCGTGAGAGTCCAGTCAGGACTCCAATACAAAGCAGCCGTTGAGGGGCGCCTGCACTGCACAGACCCACTTCCAGGGTTCCTGCTAACCAGGCACCCAGTGTCGGAGCTCTTCCCAAAACTGTACAATTGTTTCCCCAATTGGCAGAACCTTGATCACCCTCTGTAAGTCCCTAGTAAATGGTACCTCTAGTACCTAGGGCCTGAGGTACTAAAGAGGGTTCCTTAGGGCAGCAGCATGAATTGTGCCACCCAATGGGGCCCCTCACCAAGCACATGCAAGGCTGCCATTGCAGGTTGTGTGTCTTGGTGCAGACAAAAGTGAAAACACGACGTCACACTACCTGTGTGTCATGTCCCCTAAAACTGCATGTAATATTTGTAAGTCACCCCTACAGCAGACCTGACAGCCCTAAGGCAGGGCGCTGAATATTACATGCGAGGGCATGCCTGCATGAGCAGATTTGCCCCTGTGCTGGTCAGTTCTATCACTGCCAGTACAAGTGGCCAGGGAAGACATTTTAAAAACATGTGATGGAGACTTGAGAAAACGAGTTCCCCAGCTACACGACGGCTTCACTGAAGATAGAGATGTTCGGTATCAAACATCTCGTAGTGATAAACCCACACTGATTCCAGTGATAGATTTACCAATTCCTGCACTCAGAGGGCCCCTTAGAGGTGTACCTCTGAAAACCTACCAGCCTCTGGTATGCTCCTTGACTGGTTTCTGCCAGTCTGCCACCTGAGACACTGCTCTGACCTCCTAGGGTGAGCACCTCTGCTCTCAGGAGGCCCAGAACAAAAGTATGTCTGTAACACTCTGCAGGAAGCTGGCTCTGTATATACCATACCAAAATGAGGTATAGTGGGCACAGAGTCCAGTGGAACCCCAAAGGTAGGCAGAGGTAAAAGTAGATAGCACCTTACTCCCTATTTGTGGTAGTGTGGGCGAGCAGTAAGGCTTTATCAGAGGGTACTGTTAAGCATTTGCTGTACACACCTAGGCAGCAAATTATGTCACACACTCAAAGACTGAACTCAGACCAATTTGTTTGTATCAAAAATATTTAGTTATTTTATTTCTAGAACCAAGCCAAGCCTGGTGCAGGTAAGTGAAAATACTATGCAAAATCTTATGCAATGATTTACAGTTGAATGCAGATTCAAATGCAGTTGGTTGAATTACAGGTAAGTCAACAGTTCGAAATTACTTTTCAGTTACTTTACAGATTACTATGTACGTTACTTTTTAGACTACTTTTCAGATTAATTTGCTAATCAGTGTGATATGCCTAGATATCACATTGAGACATCTCCTACACAAAAGGTAAGTAATTCCCTTTTAGTACATATGCAGTTTTTGAAATGTTCCATACAAACCAACTCCACACTTAGAATGTTTTCAAGAAAAGCAGTCAATGCAATCCTATGCGAGGAAATTGAGTTATCAGTTTACAGGTAAGTAGTTATTTATGGGAGTTGGTATTCTGGGGTTAGAACCAAGGTTCTACCAGGGTCGAGGATGCACTCTCAGAACACCCTCAGCGGCACTAGGGTGGCCAGGAGCAGAGTGCTGAGGCCCAATGTTATCCAATGGGGAATAGGGGGCCTCCAGTTGGTGGCTGCTCACGAGCAGGCCACAAGGTTGTGGGAGCAAAGCTTCTGGTGTTAGGCTCAGGGCAAAGGGTGATCCGAGTTAGCACCCAAAGTATACCTGCAGAGCCGCAGGGGCGGCTGGGTGCAGGGTGCTGTTTTAGTATCGGGTACCCTGTTGATTTCAATGGGGATTCTCCGGTTGCATCGGTTGGGCCACCCAAGGCTGTGGGACGTCGGGTGCAAGGGTGTCTTTAGGAGTCGGGTTTTCTTACCAGCTCCGGTCGCGGTCAGGGGGATCCTCCAGAAAGGGGCTGCAGGCGCCGTTTGGAGATTCAAGGCAGGGCAATGATCACCAGATCTCAGGTCAGGATCGCCGGGGAGATCTCCTTGTGGTGTTGGGCCACTCGAACTCAGGCCGTGGGCGTCTGGTGCAGAGCGGTGCAGACTCGCGGATTTGGCCAGAGTCTGTTGTTGAGCAAATCCGGAGCTCACAGGAGACAAAGTCTTGATTTTGGAAGGCAGGGCAGGTCCTTCGGGTTCTTGAGGGCTGCTGGCTGCAGGACATACCGCGATTTCGCTGTAGCAGGTTCGAGGTGCAGACAGGCCGAAAGGGCTGGGGCTAAGCCAGTGGGCGTCCTCCTCTTCTTAGCTCAGCACGGCTTCTTCGGTCCTTCTTCTCTTCTTCTGGTCGGTTCTTGTCTGAGGAGGCAAGGCTCCGGGTTGCCCCTAAATACTAGATTTAGCAGCGTTATAGGTAAGTAAAGGTCGGGCCCAATGGGTCCCTTCCTTGGGGTGGGTACACCCCCTATTATGCCACCCTCCAGTGGGAGGGGGGCATATGCCTCTCTCTGGTTGGCTGGGTCCCCCATCTGCAAGATGGTGGGGACTGAAAGTTGTGCTTCACCTTGCCTCCCCCACCTGAGGGGTGGGAGTGGCAAAGGTGGGCACACCTCCCTTCCTCACTTGGCTTTCCCGCCGATTCTCCCGCCCAAAGTAGGGGTCAGAACAGATGGGGGCCAGTTGCTGGAAGCAGCAAAGGCCTGGGGTAGCTCACAAAGGCGGCAAGCCTTTGAAGCTTCCCCTTCGTGGACCCTGCCCATCCTGGGGGAGGAGGCCTGGCACCTCGTCCCAGGATGTGCATTGTTTCAGACCCCCGAGAGCAGCTGGCTCTCGACCCAGGGGTCCAGAAACATGTCTGGTGGTGGCAGCTGGCGAGCAGCCACTCAGCCAGGACACTAGTGTTCGGTCTTTTTTCAGGGGGCATCTCTAAGATGCCCTCGGAGAGCATTTTTCTTTAAATCCCAAACTGACAGGAGTGTGGGTTTAATGTGCTGAGAAGTTTGATACCAAAATTCCCAATTTTCAGTAAAGCCATTATGGTGCTGTGGAGTTCGTAATTACAAACTCCCAACACCATATACTCTTAATGGCATTACTGCACTTACAATGTCTAAGAATTGGCTTAGACACTGTAGGGGTACAGGGCTCATGCACCTGTACCCTCACCACTGGTATGGTGCACCCAGCTAGAGGGGTGGCTGACCTATGCCAGGGCAGTGGGTTGTAGGCATGGCACACAGGGATGTGTGCCATGTCGACTCTTCACTTTGTTCTGCACCAAAACATGCAGCCTCCAATGGCAGTGTGTGTGTGTGTGTGTGTGTAAAGGTACAGGGCCTCTAAGGGTGGCACAATAAGTGCTGCAGCCCTTAGAGGCCTTCCCTGGCCACAGTGCCCCTGGTACCATTTACAAGGGACTGACCTGTGGCCAAAGAGTGCCAATTGGGTTTAGTCTTAATGCAGTTTTAGGGAAAGAACATAGGCCCTGGGTACCTGTTTGGCAGGAACCAAGGGCACACTCAGTCAAAGTACATCAGCAGTTTGGCAAAAAGTGGGGGCAACCATGCAAAAAGAGGGCACTTTCTTACACACACCCTCACACAGGATGACCTGATGATTAGGCTCCCCAAGCCAACAAGCGTCAAAAAGCTGCTGCCTTTGGAATGTGAGTTTGGGTCCCCGCACAGGAGAGGAAGCCACCCCTCTTTGTCCAGGACTCCCTTGACACCTGGAGAGGCAGGAAAATTAGCTAGTCAGGTAGGCGCACCACTCCAGGCTAGTACCACCCCTAAGGTGGGCTACACTGAGGTGGACAGGATTTTTCAGAAGTAGTCCTCTTTGGGATGGCATACTTAGGAATTCTAGGACAGGGTTTCAGCAGGGCGTGGTCATATATTGGCGGGGGTGGGGGGTTAGTAACCACAAGGGTTAGTAGTTCATTAACTACTAGCCTACACTCTCCTAACACCCCTAAATTCAGTATTTAGGGGAGCTCCTGGCACCAGAAGAATAGATCCTGACAACCTATGAAGGACACGAAGAGCCGCAAAAACAGAAGATTGAAGAGAGCACCTGACTTGCCCCTAGCCCCACTGACCTACCTTTCACTTTCTGTCTAAACTGTGCAAAAGATGTCTCGCCCTGCAGCGGTGTGCCTCCAAAGCCTGGGAGGACTGCCTGCCTTCAATAAAGACCAAGACCTCCTGAAGAACAGCAGAACTGTTCCCTGCATCCTGCAGAAACTCCAAAAGAAAAGACTCTGAGGACACCGGAACTGCCAAAACCAGACACCTGAAGCCACCACTACACAAGTCGCACCCAGCCCGAGTTGAAGTGGGCCAACTGTGTCATCAAGGCTCTCCAGAGCCTGCGTCCATCGTGGTTTCATACCTCATGGAACGACCGACGTCGCCTGCAGCCTCTGCACGCAGGCCCCCTCTAACACAACTGCCCCCAGTAAGTAAGCCTGACGGATCACTGACAGAATATCAACAAAAACGTTGAGGTACAAAAATATCGGGACAAAAATATCGTTCTCCAGAATATCGAAGTCCTATCTACATCATGGTAAGTACAAAAATATCAGAAAAAAAATATCGTTGTCAAAAATATCGGAAAAAAATATCGTTTTTTAAAAATGCCTAAATAATAATGTAAAATAAAGTAAATAATACAAATAATTAAAAAAACAGTTAGAATGGTTAGAAAATGTTTAAAATATTAAATAATAAATATAATGTTAAAAATAATTAAACATACATATATACAAAATATAATATATAAATTTACTTAATAATATTTATAATTATTATAATAGATTATAAAATGTTAGAAACATACTAAAAATTATAAATACATATATATATACAGATACCAGTAAAATAAAAAATATATATAATAATTAAAAAAATTAAAATATTATATTCTTTTACAATTACATTTGACACTACATTAACAGCAACAGTAGGGAAAATGTTGGATAGCGGAGGGGATAAAATTACTATTCCCACTCCAGCAAGTGCAACAGTAGGGAAAGTGTTGGATAGCGGAGGGGATAAAATTACTATTCCCACTCCAGCAAGTGCAACAGTAGGGAAAGTGTTGGATAGCGTAGGGGTAAATATTACTATTCCCACTCCAGAGATAGCAACAGTAAGGAAAGTGTTGGATAGATTAGGGGTAAATATTACTATTCCCACTCCAGCAAGTGCAACATTAGGGAAAGTGTTGGATAGCAGAGTGGATAAAATTACTATTCCCACTCCAGCGAGTGCAACAGTAGGGAAAGTGTTGGATAGCAGAGGGGAATAATTTACTATTCCCACTCCAGCAGGAAGAACTGTAGGGAAAGTGTTGGATAGCAGAGTGGAATAATTTACTATTCCCACTCCAAAGAGTGCAACAGTAGGGAAAGTGTTGGATAGCGGAAGGGTAACAATTACTATTCCCACTCCAGCAAGTGCAACAGTAGGGAAAGTGTTGGATAGCGGAGGGGATAAAATTACTATTCCCACTCCAGCAAGTGCAACAGTAGGGAAAGTGTTGGATAGCGGAGGGGATAAAATTACTATTCCCACTCCAGCAAGTGCAACAGTAGGGAAAGTGTTGGATAGCGGAGGGGATAAAATTACTATTCCCACTCCAGCAAGTGCAACAGTAGGGAAAGTGTTGGATAGCGTAGGGGTAAATATTACTATTCCCACTCCAGAGATAGCAACAGTAAGGAAAGTGTTGGCTAGATTAGGGGTAAATATTACTATTCCCACTCCATAGAGTGCAGCATTAGGGAAAGTGTTGGATAGCAGAGTGGATAAAATTACTATTCCCACTCCAGCGAGTGTAACAGTAGGGAAAGTTCTGGATATCGAAGGGGAATAATTTACTATTACAACTCCAGTGAGTGCAACAGTAGTATAAGTGTTGGATAGCGGAGGGGATAAAATGACTATTCCCACTCCAGCAAATGCAACAGTAGGGAAAGTGTTGGATAGCGGAGAGGAATAATTTACTATTCCCTCTCCAGGGAATGCAACAGTAGGGAAAGTGTTGGATTGCATAGGTGAATAATTTACTATTCCCACTCAAGCAAAATAATTAAAATTAATTATCAAACAATTAATTAATATTTTTTTTTACCTCCCACCATATTCCCCTATAAATGACACCACCAATATTGTAAAACATAACACTATTAACATAATTAATTAATTAAAATTAACAAGCAATTTAAAAGCAATCAATAATAAATTAATTCACACGATTAACACTATAAAACTTAAAATAAATATTATAATACAAATTTTAATAAAATATATTATAATTAAATTACTTCCCAGCCTACTCCCCTATCAACCCACAACCCACTCTTAAAAAACAGAACACAAATAACATTAATAATGAATTAATTATTAATTACCAATTAATAAATAATTAACAATTTTTTTATCACAATTAACAGTATAAAATTTTAAATACATAAATATCGAATTAAAAATATAAGTTAATTAATTAAATTACTTCCCACCCTACTCCCCAATAAACCCACAACCCGCTCCTAAAAAATAACGCAATTAAGATATTTACCAATTAATTATTAATAATTAACAACCAATTAATAACTAATTAATAATACATTAATTACCACAATTAACAATATAAAATATTAACTACATAGATATTAATTAATTAAAAATATTAATTCATTATAATTAAATTACTTCCCACCCTATTCCCCTATAAACCCACAACCCGCTCCTAAAACAATTACACAATTAAGATATTTACCAAATTAATAATTAACAACCAATTAATAACTAATTAATAATTAATTACCACAATTAAATATATAAAATATTAAATACATAAATGTTAATCAAATTTATTTATTAATTAATTATAATTAAATTACTTCCCACCCTATTCCCCTATAAACCCACAACCCGCTACGGAACTAGAACGCAAAATTTACTTTAAAAAAATTATTAACTTTTAAAAATTTAACATATATTAAAAAACAAATGCAATACTTACACAAAAAAATAGAACACATACATATAAAATACACACTAAAATACATAACACTAAATAAAACAATATTTTTGCTAACGATATTAATTACTTCGATATTTTTAAAAACGATATTACTTACCTTCAACTCGATATTCTTGACAACGATATTCTGACTGTCGATATTTTTGTAGTCCGAGATTTTGGACTCTATACTACTGCTATTCGATATTTCCAACTCGATATTATGTCTGTTCACCAAACCTGACATCTAAAGACACCTCTGCATCCGTCGCCCCCGGGCCGTGGAGAAGAGGACCAAAGGTGTCCCGACGTCGCCGAGCAGCGATAGGCCAGAGCCCCCATTGGTTCAGCCTGACTGGCTTTTCCAGCCAGAACCTGCAGCCTCTTCTTGGAGTGACTAATCTCCATGGTATAAAACTGAAAAGCTTTCCAGTTGTCCTTTTTGCTGGACGGGGAAATAACCTCTTCAGGCAGTGGAAGGCGTTAGAAGACTGTAGCTCCCAACAGCAAAAAGGACAACTAGAAAGATTTTCAGCTTCGAACTTTAATTTTTGCCCCATCTAGTTCTATTGGATCGCGACTTCAGCTTGATTGGAGGCATTTATTCCCTTTGCAGGCACTGGGAGGCCTCAAAACACATCAGCCCCCAGTGGCAAACAGGACGGCCAGGAAGCTTTGTTATATTCTTTCTCTTGACCTCGGGGGAGGTCTTTCTATATGTTTTCTAATCTGCGTTGCATATCTTTTGATGTGGGGTTTGGACTACAGCTGACCCATTAATTTAAGAAAGCCGATTGCTTTCTGCTGGATTTTTCTTTAATTGGCATTCGTGTGAGGGAAAAATGTTGTCTTGAAGAAGGTGGTTGTAAACTGTAATTATCTACCGAAAGGCATCGGCGCTTATGCTGTGCTAAGTTTGAAGAACAGACGAGCACAACTAAAAAAGGAGCTAATTGCCATCAGGTGCCGCTGTGGTTGATTCCCACAAATTAACACAATTCAGATGTAATTGTCTAGTGTGTCTTCTCTCCTTTTTATCCTGTTTTTAATGATTGTTTTTTTGTATTTACTATGCACCTTTAAACACTTTTTATTCTGTGTGATGCAATTTTAAGCTTCTAAAAGGTCCCTTATAAATACCTCTGTAATGATATATGATAAAAACAATTAGTGAAATTTGCGGCATTTGACTCATTCGGGATTGGGGTTATGAGTGCCTGACGCATGAATTTTGGATGTGGTTGTCTGAATGTAGAACAGATGAGTAGTGTGGACACAAAGGAAACAATTTACGACTTGACAGTCTTTTATGGAGCCCTGTACCTTTGGATTGTGGGGTACCTCTCATTGCACTTACTTAGATTTCCATTAATACCAGAATCCTTACAATCTCTACTGCAAAGGTAATTATGTCTGCATTTACAGGAAATTTGTACTCTCTCATCAGCAACCTAGTCAACAAAATGTTCACTCACATAGGTGTTCTCCAAATAGTCAGACTCACCAATCACGGTGCACCAGTGGATTTCTGTATCTGCTCCTTCAAGATAAGGATGCTTTGTCTTTGTTCTGGTGGTAACATAGCAATCTGGTCTGGCGTTAATTGAAGAACCTGCATGATCAGTGCAGCCTGCAGAGAGGAAGTTAGAACATAGTCAGACACTAAATACTTTGTCAAATTTAATTCTATAATCCACAACTAAAAATATACTCAACCACTGCATGTTTCAGGCATTTTTAAATATAATGGAGTGTTGGACTATTTCTTACAAAAAAAGGTTTAATGTTTACCATGTTCAAATGGGATTTTTCAATTTGTAGTCTCCATACACAAATGCAGAACAAAATGTCTTTAACAAACGTATAAATAACTTTTTTAATAAAATTTTCGTAAATACCACTGATAGTGTTTGAGTGGTGGAGGGGGGTTGAAAGAAAGAGAAATAATAAGCGTATCTGACAAAGTCTTAAATGATTCCTTTTTAAAAAAAAACAACAAAAAAACAGCAAGCATTTTCTCACATCAAGGAGTCAAACTGAGCAGTTCATTTCTGGAGAATCCCAGTCATCGTGCGTTTTTATCCCATTGTTTTAACACCACAATAAAGTTTCTTTGCTGCTAGCCTACAGTGTACAGTTTCTACCTCCACATTACTGTAATTCATGAACATTAGCATACTGTATGGTAATACTTTATAATAATATCCACATTTCTGCTTCTGTTGCATCTAATAATAGTAAGCACTTTGAACTAATGTTAATATCAAAGTTTCAGACCTTTTCTTCTACCATTTTCCTAATTACTTTTTTCCCTCATGGGATTTGACCTCCAAATGATCAGATTGGAAACCTTGTTATCAGTACGGTGTACCATTGGCCAACTGTTCTCCTCTGCAACTCAAATTTAGAAAACCTTAAAGGTTACCAAGTCATTTTAAGTCTACTTCAAAAGAAGGATCCCCACGCTAGTCTGGACAAAACTCAGTTTTCACAGATCTTTAAGAAGGCAGCATAGAAGCAAACATATTGTCAGTCCTACAAGCATCCCAATATTTTAGTCCAAAAGGTATTTTTTTCTGTCATCACCTCAAAGACGGGGAGAAACGCCCTTGAGTCTTGGGACCCTAAGATGAGCCGCCATGTAATTATGGTCTTAAAAATGCAGTGCATCTGAGGAAATAATGTTGCAACGTTCTTTCATTCCATGATAACCCCAGAAAATCTGATCTCATTTTTTACAACCTGTGTAGATTCACTTAAACAGAACATATCATAAGTGATGTGAATGCACAAACAATACATGTTTTTGGCAAGTGCAACGTCCCCATATCTTATCTTTGTGCTGAATAACAGATGCGTATTGTCACCTGACTCAATGGTACTAACCTAACCAACGTGTATTGCAAAGCGCACATTCACCCAAGGGTATCTTGGCGCTGAATAACAGATTTTTATTGTTACACAACTCAATGGCACTCATTTTATCGACCTCAGAAGGATGAAAGGCTGAGTGGACCTGCTGGGATTTGTACTTGTGACCATGTGGTCGAACACAGACCCCTACAGTTGACACAGTCCACTAAGCTACCAGACCCAGCTTCACTCTACCGTCCTTGACCTGCATGGATTAGAACCTGTGGCAACAGGGTCAAACAAGGATCCATGCAGTGTATGCATTAGTCCACTGCACCAACAGACAAGCACAAGCAGTCTCTAACTCATCCTTTATTTAGCCCAATACGTTGTAAGCAAATCCAAAGAACCTCAAAGATAAATAAACCAACACAAATTGCAAGGCTCATTAATACATCAGAACCATATCAAAATCAGTGCTTGACCCTATCAACTAAAAAAATAAATGTAGTGGGAAGAGTGACCCCCCCTTGAACGGGGAAAGGGTTTCTACATCATATACATTTGAAAGGACATCCTATAACCAACATTCTCCTTCATGGGAGTCTCAGACTGTAGTACTGCTGAATTTATTTCCAGCTGTTCGCGGTGAACGTCCACAGGCCATAGGAAACATTTGTACAGCATCTGATGGGAGGATCCCATGCAGGGAAGCAGAGCCCAGGATACGACACAAACACAGGATGCTTTCCACTACATCAGAATACACAGGGTTCTATTGCATTGGATTTCTGAAGTACGTTACTGTTCTAAGCACACTGCCATTTTCTTACCTTCTCATGATCTTGGGGTGTTACTTGGTTCTGTCCAGGACTGAAGCCCCCTTGACCTCCACCCTGAATACTAGGAACCTGAAATGGAATGAAATGTATATTTATAAAGCGCTCGATTGCCCAAACGCGTCTTGGCGCTGCCAATACTTAAGGATGTGAAAAAACAGAAGCAGAGTTTATACTAGGGGAGCAGTCAAGATCAAAGAAATCTATTGGTAGAACAGCTATGTTTTTAATGCTTTCCTAAATTGGAGAAGACCTGTCAGCAGACACAGATGAATAAAACTTTTATGACTCCAATAGAGCATGGGTATGCATAGAACAATCTGCACAAGCTCATTTGTAATCTCCAGTTTCATTCTCTAAAACCAGCTTGTTTCACATATGGGCCGAGGGCTGCAAAATGGTCCTCCCTACCGCCCACTTATGTGACAGTGAAGAAAGTTTTTTTTTTGTTTTTTTTTAATGACATTACACCTGCCCTGTTCCATTAGCCAAAATAAGGCGATCCCTGCCCACTGCAAGCTGCTCTGGCTTGTAAAAACAGCAGAAACCTTTTAACTGCAGCCTGATTAGGTTGGTGTTAAAAGGCCTCTTATACTCATTTCCACCAGGGAAAAGACAGATTCACACCTTTGCCATGAGATGACCCAACCATCAACACTTTTCTCTATCCAACCATGAGCATCCTATTTTCAGGCCTTGTAAAACGTCAAAAGAATCCTTGCATGAACTTAAAACGAAAGTTGCCCATGCAATGTTTAACCCTTTCACTGCAGGGGTGCTTTGTGTATTTCAAAATCATTGACAACACGCTGTTCAAACACATGTACCTCTTTTGTTTCTTTGTGCACTCATACAAACTATATGATTTCTTGCATGTTCAGGCTTATGTATTGGCAATTTTCTGTTCTGGCACAATTAGAGCTCTTTTCCACAAGTGGGCACAGAAGGCACAGTCCTCTTTACGGATCCCTCGAGTTCAACAGATGTAGTCTAGTCTTTGGTGCAGCCTCTCTTTGCTGGGTCCAGGGAGCAGCGGGCAGTCATTCTTCTGTCTTCTTTCCGGTATTGTAGTGATCTGAGGACTGTGTGCCAAAAACAAGTTACTTACCTGTACACTGTGGTTCTCCAGTATTGATATCTTTCATAGATTCACTGCTTGAATCTTCCCCGTCGTCATGGTGTGAGTCTCACGGTATTAGAAATATAGCAGTATAAAAGAAAAACTCCATGAAAACCAATACAAATGCATTATATTTTGGTAACCCATCACCATCATTATATGGTCCAAAAGTCAGCCAACGAGACGCCAGCCCTGAGATCACAATCCCCTGCAGAGCCACCATACCTCAGATTTCCAGCACCAGTGTGAGCCAAGGATAGTTATCGTGAGGTAAAAGTGGTCTACCTTACAAAACGGGGAGGTGGGCGGGCCGCATGTGAATCTATGAAAGATATCAATACTGGAGAACCACAGTGTACAGGTAAGTAACTTGTTTTTTCTCCAGCATTGAATCTTTCATAGATTCACATGCTTGAATCAGAATAGAAAGCAGTATCTCCTCCACGAAAAGCGTTTTAAGGGTAAGACCCCTTTTTTATAAAAAGTACCTTAAATAAACAGTCGGCGGAGTACAGCCTGTCCCACCGCTGAATCTCCTTTCCATGCTGTGTCCAGACAGTAGTGCCTGGTGAATGTATGGACATTTGACCACGTTGCCGCTCTGCAAATGTCTGGGAGCGATACTCCCGCGAGAAATGCGGCAGAAGTAGCCATCTTCCTTGTCGAATGTGCTTTAACCTTTGAAGTTAAAGGCCTTCCAGTCTTCTCATGACAGAATGCAATTGCTGAAGATATCCATCTGGAGATACTATTTCTGGATAATGCCGACCCCTTCCTGGGAGCGGCGAAAGCAATTAACAGTTGATTTGACTTTCTAAAAGATTTTGTTCTGTCGATATAAAATCTTAAGCATCTTCTGACATCCAACGTGTGAAGAGATCTTTCCGCTATAGAAGTTAGATTTTTAAAATATGTAGGTAGGACGATAGGTTCGTTTAAGTGGAATGACTTCGGAACTTTTGGAATGAATTTTGGATTCATTCTCAGCACTACTTTGTCTTTCTTGAACTGCATAAAAGGTTCCGATATTGAAAAAGCCTGGATCTCACTGACTCTTCTGGCTGATGGCAGAGCCAGAAGAAGAGTTACTTTCCATGACACGAACTTCAAATCAGCTTTATGAATGGGTTCGAAAGGTGGCTTCATCTGTGCAAGGACTGTATTAAGTTGCCAAGGCACTGCCGGACGTTTTATTGGAGGGAAAATCCTGAAAAGACCCTTCATAAACTCCTTTATTACTCTATCAGACCAAAGAGAAGGTTGCCCCGGCCTTCTGCGATATCTTGAGATCGCCGCAAGATGCACCTTTAGGGATGAATGGGCTAATCCTGCTTTGGCTAAATACAGTAGATATGGTAGTATCTGATCTGGCGTTGAAAGCAACGGGTGTAGAGAGTTATCCAAACACCACTGGCAAAACCTTTTCCACTTTGCCGCATATGTTCTATTGGTGGAAATTGCTCTTCAGTGAGTCAGAATATCCCGACATTCCTGAGGAATATTCAAGGATTGGAATTTGTGGTCATGAGGTTCCAAGCCGATAAATTTAGCGAGTTTATTTGGGGATGTACCACTTGTCCCTTGTTCATCGATAGTAGATCGTGCAACGGTGGAAATTGAACACGAGGGGACACAGACATTTGTAGAAGCTCCGTGAACCAGAACTGTCTCGGCCATGCCGGCGCAATGAGTATCAGGTGGCATGGTTCCAATTTCATTTTCCTCAGCACTTTCGGAATTAGAGGGAATGGGGGAAATGCATAAGCAAACATTCCCGTCCATCGTAGTTGAAGAGCATTCCCCCACGATCCTTTTTGAAGGAATCTGCTCGCAAACCTTTTGCATTTCTTGTCTCGAGTGGCAAAAAGATCCAACCCTGGAGTTCCCCATAGGTGGAATATCTGGAGAAGCTGATGTTGGTCTAGTTCCCATTCGTGGCATAAGCTTGCCGGCCTGCCTAATGAATCTGCCCACGTGTTGTGGATTCCTGGGACATGCTGAACCTGTAGAGTGATATTGTGCTTTAGAAGCCATTGCCAGATTTCTTGAGCTTGTGCTGATAAAGTTTTCGACCTTGTTCCCCCTTGCTTTAGAAGATAAAACATAATGGTCGTGTTGTCTGTTCTGACAAGGACTGGGGAATCGTGAATTCTGGGAAGAAACGCCTGAAGACCTAAAAACACTGCTTTTAGTTCCAACCAATTGATGTGCATCTTCGCTTCATGCCAGTAACAATGACCTTGTATTTCCAGGTCTTGCAGATGTGCTCCCCATCCCTGCAAAGATGCATCCGTTGTGACTATGTAACTGGGAGGTTGAGGTTCGAAAAGTAGACCTGCAGAGAAATTTTTTCTTATCCCCCACCATGACAGAACTTTATTTATTAGTGGCGTGACAAGGACTAGGTCTTCGAAAGATCCGTGAGCCTGAACCCACTGTAAGTCGAGAAATTCCTGAAGTGGTCTCATTTGGAGACGGCAATTTGGAACTAACGGAATGCAGGATGAGAGCATTCCCAGCATGGACTTGTACATCCTCACTGAAACTGACACTCTTTCTTGAATCTGAGAACTCAGATTTAAAATGTTTTGAATGCGTTCTTCTGAAGGATACGCCTTTGCTTCTTTCGTGTTCAACTCTGCCCCTAAAAACTGTAGAGTTTGTGACGGTATCAGAGAGGATTTTTCCACGTTTACTTTTAAACCTAGGGACACGAATAGCTTCCTGCAAGCTCTTAGTGAGTTCTGAGTGCAATGATACGTCGGACGTTTTATCAGCCAGTCGTCTAGATAAGGATAGACCTGGTGTCCTTCTTGTCTCAAATATGCTGCCACTGGCGCCATGCACTTCGTGAACACTCTTGGTGCGGAAAGGAGACCAAAGAGCAATACCTTGAATTGGTAGTGGCACCCCGCCACCTCGAATCTCAAATACCGTCGGTGTTTGACGTGTATTGGAACATGGAAGTATGCATCTAATAGATCTAAAGATGTCATATAGTCTCCTCTGTTCAGCATTAGAAGAATTTCTTGCAGCGATAACATTCTGAAGAGTTGCTTTCTGATATACTTGTTTAAACCTCTTAGATCCATCACCTGCCTCCATTTGGTACTCTGTTTTTTCTTTATTAGGAAAAAATGCGAGTAGAATCCTTTCCCTCGATGATCGAGGAACCGCCTCTATTGCACCCTTTATAAGGAGAATCAAAATCTCTTTCTTTAGTAAGGAAAGATGTTGATGTTTCTTGGGAATGGGAGGTCGGGACGGTGGTTTTTGAATGAACTCTAGGGTGTGACCCTGATGTATAATGTCCAACACCCATTTGTCTGATGTTATTGACATCCATTGTTGGTAAAACTGATAAAGGTAGTGGTTCTGTTGAGGTTTGTTTTCTGACGAGGTGGTTGGCGCCTTGAGAGTGTCACTGTCTCCTACCGCCTTCCTGTGATTTTCCTCTAGCTGTTGTCTTTCTTCTATTTGCCTGTTGATGGTAAGGCGTATTGGTCGACCGAAACTGTTGCTGATTAGGATATTGTTGATACCCTTGTTGCTGATAGGGTTGGTACCTATATGATTGGAATGACGGTCTTTGTTGGTAATGGCCTCTTGCTCCTCTACCACGAAAGGACAAACATTTGCTGTTGAAGGTTCCCTAAAGCACATGCAGTGTCTGTATCAGTCTTAATTCCCTGAAGAGCATCGTCCACGTGTTTACCAAAAAGATTTTCACCATCGAATGGCATATCAATGATCTTTGCTTGAATTTCCGGACGGAAAGAAGTGGCTTTGAGCCAGCCCTGTCTGTGAAGAGCGACAGCCCCTGCCATCTGCCTAAAAGCCACTGAGGAAATGTTCCTGGCTATGTCAATCATTACAGAGGCTGCCCTAGCCCCATCTTGAAGAATTTGCGTCGCTTCTTCCTGCTTATCCTCAGGAAGGTGAGATAGCAAAGGCGCTAAATCAGACCACATTTGTCTGTCATACCTGCTTACTATTGCCAAAGCATTAGATGCTTTTATGGACGCGGCTGCCTTAACCGCAAAACGTTTGCCTGCGTCATCTAGTTTTCTACCCTCTTTGTCTGGTGGAGCGGAACATGTAGCTGCCGGATTTCTAGAGCGCCTCTGCGCTACTTGCATGACCACTGATTCCGGTCTGGGATGGCCTATCAAACACGCCGGAGACGATTCTGGGGCTTTATATTTCTTCTCCATTCTCGGGACTGATGCCGAAATAGTAGCTGGGTTTCTCCAAATTTTTAGGCCTTCCTCCCATATATAGCTCACCAATGGGATGGTCCGGATCAACTTCCTTGCAGAATCTTTAAAATCGTACAAGAAACAGTCTGCCTGTTTCACCGGAAGAGGAAGGTCGAACCTTTTTGAGGCTCGCTCCATTAGCTCATGGAAACTTCCAATATCCTCTGGCGGAGAGTTTGCTGGGGAAGGTGAGGGTGAAGGAGATGACGGAGCAATATACTGATCCCATTCGTCACCCACAGGCTCTTCCTCCTGTGTCAACTCTCCTTCTGGTTGTTCTTCCACATCACTCTCTACATAGTCATCTCTGATGGCTATTACCGTCGGGGGACACGTCTTCAGTGAGGCTTGCGGTGGTGCTGCCTTCTCAGCGGAGGGTGCGCTTTGCGTCTTAATTGGAGTGTTAGGCAAAGGTGCATTTGCCTCCGGAAAGCGTCTATAATAGTCCTTAATCATGTGCCTCAGATCTGTGACCAATGAAATTGGCACTGACATAGAATCTTCTCTGTGCATTGGAGGATTATCTTCCTCCTCCTCGTAGTCATAAGTGTCCTGAAAAGATTCGTACCTCTGTGATCTTGATGGAGGACGATCTTTAAAAGAGAACTCATGTAAATATTCAGATTTGTCCAGATAGTCTTACTCATCCGTGTCTTGGCATTTTACCTTGAGCTGCGAAGGACTATACGCAGGCCCAAAAGAACCTTCCTCCTCGGATACCTGCATTTCCAACAGATGGGATGGTGGAAGCGGCGAGACTTTGCTCCAGGATGCCAATGCTGATGAAAATCTCCCTGAATCAGGCATGACTGAGGATCTTTTTCTTTCCGTCGACGAGCCCGTCGACGGTGGAAACCTCTTTAAAGAAATGGTCATCAACGAACTTTGTGTATTCGGTGACTTGAAAACCATCGTAGACGAGGCTGTCGTCGACGAGGTCATCGTCGGAGATGTCGTCGACGGTGCCGTCATCGTGATGGCCATTGACGAGGCTGTCGTCGTAACCGTCGTCGACACAGTCACTCTCATCGACTAGGTTGCCATCGACGAGGTTGCCGTCGACGGGGCCTTTTTCTCCACAGATTTCTTATGAGGAGTGTGAAGCACTGAAGAAGACTTTTTAAGAACCCCTTCAGGAGGCGGTAATTCTGGCACCATGTCCTTAGATTTACTGACCTTCTGTTTTGTAGAGTCAGTTTTTGAAACAGTAGGCTCTAATTTCCTTTTTGGAGTTGAATGAGCCTCTTCAGTCTCTGAACCTGATCGTGATTTCTTCTTCTGCAGCCACAGAAGCAAACATGCCTCTCTAACTTTGAGAGTTTTGGCAGAGAAAGTCCTGCAATGATTACACTCCTTAGGAATATGTTTTGGATATAAGCAATATGAACAATCTTTGTGGGGGTCCTCAGAGAACAGTCTAGCCTTCCCACAAGATCTGCAGGGTCTGAACAGCCTCTTCTTAGAGCCCTCAGACATCTTCCCAAATGAAGTAAGTAACAATACCTCTTTTCCAGAGAAATACAGAGATGAAAGCCAGGTCAAAAGTTCACCACAGAGAGAAAAACTGAGCAGAGCTCAGGGAGACTCCTTCTCACACGACCTGCGGTTAGAAATCTGAGGTATGGTGGCTCTGCAGGGGATTGTGATCTCAGGGCTGGCGTCTCATTGGCTGACTTTTGGACCATATAATGATGGTGGTGGGTTACCAAAGTAAAATGCATTTGTATTGGTTTTCATGGAGTTTTTCTTTTATACTGCTATATTTCTAATACCGTGAGACTCCCAGCATGACGACGGGGAAGATTCAAGCATGTGAATCTATGAAAGATGCAATGCTGGAGAAGAGGTGCTACTTTTATGCCAAATGTGTGTTTGTTGGAGGGGAGGACTCACTAGCCAACGGGGCAACAATTCCCACTGGGCAACCCTTCCCACTTTACATAACTTCCTGGGGTTGCGGCTGAAGAAAACTGCAGCAGGCTCGGTTAAGAAGGCTGGATGAAGGAATCAAACGACTGGAGAGGGAAGTTGGATAGTGGGGGGATACCGGGACACTGTTGGTTGGGCACACCAAGGCCTGGGGGCTGCAGATGCAGGGGTGTCTTTAGAAGTCCGATTTCTCCCACCGGATCCGGTCGGGGGGACCCTTTAGATTGAGGCTGCAGGCGTCATGGGGGAAGTCAGGAGAAGTCATCCAACGCTGGATCCCAGGTCAGGATCGCCGGGGAGACTTCACTGGGTTGCTGGGTGTAGGAGGCTGGCTTAGTATATGGTGCACACTTATTTAATTGAAGCACCCTGCATTCATCCAGACAACCCTTATGGTGATTTTAGTGGTAGAAAGCTCTCTAAGTGGTAGCTGTGGAGAACAGCCTTCAGGCTTAGTCCAGAAGGAGTGTTAAGCAGCTTGTTTTACCAGAACTAATCATATAGTGTAGGTTAAACGAAAAAGAACCGCACATTAGTTATAAAAATCAGTATATGCACTATACACACTCACTAACACATTGGTATATTTCCTACCAGGAGATATCAACCCAATGCACACAATATTTCAAATGTAAACAGGTAAGTAAGCACAAATACAAAGTGGTCTCCAGGGGGAGACCAAACCATATACTAAAGAAGTGGAATGCGAACTGCAACCAAAGTCGGGACTTGGGCCAGAAGACTCCGAAGAGCTGGGGACACAAGGAACCACCTGAGGTAAGTACCCAGGAACCCCACAGAGGCTGTGTGCAGAGAGGACACACAGCTGCGTACTCAATGCAAATCAATGGGGAAGTCGCAGTTGCAGTTTTCAAGAAGGAGGACCCTTCCCAGAGGACCCTGAAGAAACCCTGTGGAAGATGGAAGGTTGGAGTCACCCCACCCGTGGATATCCCAGGAACCAGGATACCTACACCAGGGAAGCCGGTTGCATAGGTGCAAAGTGACGCTGGAAACCGCCGTACACCCAAATGGAGGACTTCAGTGAAGATACAGCTGGAGAAGAAGGTGAAAGAGTCCAGTGGAATCCAAGGCTGGATTCTTGAAGAGGAGTACCTGCAAGCAGAGGGGACAGAGTCTATGCCACTCTGGAGTGACCAGGAGGCACGGAAGACTAATGACCACCGATGACGGAAGATGAGGGAGAGTTGACGGTGACCTTGTCACTGCAGCTGCAAGGACCAGGCGAAGTTGTGAAAGACCAGGAGCCGTTCACGAGCTGTCCCACGTCGGAAGTCGAGAGCCAGGTGGGTCGGTGTCCGGCAGGAGCACCAACAAGCCTTGGCAGCAGCAACAGAAGAGGAAAACAAAGAAGGTGCAGTGTCGGAACCAGCAAGGTCCAAAGGACTCCCCAAGTGCAGGAGAGTCCGAGCAGGCCCTGAGCAAGCAGGGGAGTCCACTGGAGCCAGAGAAGACCCTCAAGAGGACCCACAGGCCAGAGGCACAGGAGTCGCAAGAGGACCTTGAGCAGCTCACCAGTGATGCAGGTCCACGGTGCAGGGGATGCGGTGAGGACGAAGATCTTGGTAGCAAGAGATACTGGAGGCTGGAGCTTCTTGGAGCCTGGAGATCTCTGGAGAAGAGTCAACAAGCCTTGGCAATGGCAAGTCAACACGGTGCACAGGGGTTCTGTTCCAGCGCTTCTGACGAGGGATCCTGGCTTCTAACTTGCTGTAAAGACAGTGCAGGCCTCAAGCGAGTTGCAGAACCACCGCCTCTGTTGCTGAACCTTTCGGAGTCCATGGGGGCTCAGGAGCAGCAGACCGGTCAGCTTTGTTGCGGTGCCTGCAGATGCAGGGGAGTGACTCCTTCACTCAAAGGGGGATTCCTTCGGGTGTCTTTTATGCACACAAGCCGGGAGAAAAACCTGGATGTAACACAGGCAACGCAGAAGACTGGCAGGACGACGAGACCAGGAGAAGCAGGAGTCTTCCAGATGCAGTCTCAGTTCCAAAAGCAAAGTCCAACGATGTTCAAAGTGCCCAGACGGTTGAAGATTAAGTGGTTTCGGTTCTGAATCTTGTCCCACGAGGAATCTATAGAGCCACCCATAGGTAAGCCCTTAAGTATCCAAAGGAAATGGTTGGGACGATTCAGGGGTCCCTCCCAGAGGAGGGACTGGAGGGAGGGGAGGATACTCCCATGTCCTTTGCCACTTTCGCGCCAGAGCGGGAGCCAATGGCTCCCTGAACTGGTTCCAACTGGAGTGTGCAAGGAGGGCACTAAATATGCCCTTCAAAGTAGTCTGGTGGCGCTGGCAAGCGCCCCCACCCCAGTCCAATACACTAAGTCCTGTCTGGGAGGTGGTCACACTTCCCTGTGACAGGAAATCTATTGGTCTACCTTCCCCTGCTCGAGCCGGGCTCAGCAGCAGGAGGGCAGAATCGTGTCTGTGGTCGGCAGCAGCACTAGCTTGCTGTTAGACCATGAAAGGCTGGTACTGGGAATACAGGGGGGCTTCCCTTTAAAGCTTCCCCTTGGATCACTGGCCCATCCTGGGGGAGGAGGTTTGACGCCTCTGCCCAGGATGTGCATGGTTTCTGGTCCAAAAGAGCAGAGGTTCTCCACCAAGGGGTCCAGAAACATGCCTGTGTGTGGCAGGATGCCTAAAGCCAGTCAGTGCCCACACCAGGGTCTGTAGGTTTTCAGAGGGCACTTCCGGGTACATGTTTTAATAAATCTCACACTGGCATCAGTGCGGATTTATTAAAAGGAGCTGTTTGGTACCAAACACTCCTGGGTTCAGTGAAGCAATCATGGTGCTATGGAACTCGAGTTGTCAAGTTCCCAGCCCATGTACTCTCTATGGCTTCCCTGGCACTTACAATATTAGGGAATAGACCCTAAAACTGAACGGGCAGATCTGCTCATGCAAATATGCCCACACCTGAGATATAGTGCACCCTGCCTTCGTGCTGGTAAGGCCTGCTAGAGGGGTGACTTACCTATATCCTAGGCAGTGCTAGCTGGCATGGCACACAGGCAGTGTCCCATGTCGACTTGGTCATTTTTTCACCTCATAGGGGCATGCAAGCTGCAGGGGCCCAGGGGACCCTCTTCAGCATCCAGGCCGTAGGTACATAGGTGCCTAGTGTACCACTTACAGGGGGGCAGAAGTGCCAATTGTGGACATGTTTTTAGGGAAAGAACCCTGGTACTGGGAACCTGGACAGCCGGGGCCCAGTACTGTATAGTCAACGCAATAGAGCCCCTGATCTTATTAGCGCTAAAAGGAAGCAATATAAGCAGGTTCAGGTAAAAGCTCACAATGATTGGGACACAGATTTGGGAAGACCTTTATGATGCAGCAATAATTAAGGATGCTAGGAAATTTTGGCGATTGGTGGCTAGCGGGGGTGGGGGAGCGCCTTAAGCCATTTTGCGGACTCTATTCACCCTGAGGTCTGGCACAAGCATTTTTCTAATTTGAATGATCTACCCCTGGTGGTGGATGTGGATGACTGGGTCCCCTTAAACCTTGGGACACAAGCACTCCCCTCATCTTTAACTATAGAGTTAAATGAAACCATGAGTGCACTAAAGGGTATCGTTCTCGGCAAAGCTGCAGGGCCTGATGAGGTTCCTGGAGGCCTTTTTCGATCAGACACAGAGAAGTGGGCCATATATATATATATAAACAAACTCTCCAATGCAATACTCAGAGGGGGGGGGGGTGTTGCACATTCCAAGTAACTGGAAAGCAGCAGAGATTGTACCAGTCTCTGGGGCTCTAGGGAGTCTCCTTTAAACTACAGACCTTTCTGGGAAAGTCATATTGACGTTTCCCAGAAGGTCTTCTGCAGGCAGATCTTAACCCCTTGCGTGTGCCGGACGGCCAGGAGCCATCCGACGCCACAGTGCTGCCAGAGGTATTCCCCATCGCCCCAACAGCCTCGGGAGCTGTGGAAGAGCTTCATCAGCTCCCGAGGCTGTATCCTTGGTTTCTCTGAAATGATTATCAGCGCGCACGTCACGCTGACGTCATTTCAGAGAAACTGAAATGAGCCGATAAGCTCATTTCCGTTTCACTTGCTGCGTGCTCGTGGGGCTATCTCAGACCCCCGAGCACGTAGAAAAACAGGAGAGGTATAATTGGAAAGGGGAGAATCTCCCCTTTCCAATGTTACCCCTCCAAGGTGGATCCCTGCTTGGGGATTGCCAGAGGAGGGCGATCCCCAAGCAGGGATCCACCCACTGGACACCAGGGAGGGGAAAGCGGCCCCTTGGGCAAGGGCCTCTGCTACCCCCAATTGTTTAGTGGCATAATAAGTCTTTCTGCCGCCCAGATAGTGGCAATAGCCCCCAATCTACCCCCCCCCGGAGGGCAGAAAGCGCACTAGGTACCAGGGATCTGTTTTTTAGCACATTTTGGGGTGGGGGCTGCCCGAGATGGCCATGCCAATGCCTCCACCCGGGCAAAATTCCACAGTCTTTCTGCCCTCCCCCACTAGGCACCAGGGATTTTTTTTTTTTATACGTAGGGGCGGAGGCTGACCAAAATGGGCCTGCAAATGTCCCCACCCCTCAAAAAAATTGCCAGAGTCTTTCTCCCTCCCCCGGGTGGCAGATGGGGGCAATAGTCCCTTATCTGCCCCCGTGGGGGCAGAAAGCCCACTTGGCACCAGGGATTTTGTTGTTTTTTTATATGTAGGGGTGGGGGCTGTCGAGAATGGGCATGCTAACGCCCACCCCCCCCCAAAAAGTCTTTCTCCCCCCCCCTCCCCCAGAAGGCAGATCGGGGCAATAGCACTACTGCTTCTAAACTCTATATTTTGTTCCCATTTCGGAAATACATAGGTGTCCTTAATACATATTTTTCAGTCTTTATATTTTACCAAATGAATTGCTATATACCCGGTACACAATTAAAACCCATTGTAAGGAGCAGCTCAGTTATTGGCTCTGGCTACCTCGGGTTCTTGATGACCCTACAAGTCCTATATATCACCACAACCAGAAGGGTCCAGCGGACGTAACGGTATATTGCTTACAATAATCTGCCATAGTTAGAAGAAGTTACAGGTGAAAATGTTGGCACAAAAGGCTGTTTTTTTCAACTCAATTTCAATATTATTTTTATTTCAACTGTTAGTTTCGATAGGAAAACCTTGTAGGATCTACACAAATGACCATTTGCTAAATTCAGAATTGTCTACTTTTCTGAAATATATATCCATTATTGCATTCACACCCATTTCTACCACTAACTGGAAGGCGGTTGAAAGCACAAAAATAGGCTATGTCCCAGTAAAATGCCAAAACTGTGTAGAAAATGTTGGTTTTCTGACAAAAGTTTGCCTACCCCTGAAAGCGGGGAAGATGGTGATTTCAGCACCATAAACTCTTTGTTGATACCACTTGCAGGGAAAAAAACAGACGCTTTCTTCTGCAGCACTTTTTCCCCATTTTTCCCCCCAAAAACCAAAATGTTGCTGTATTTTGGCTAATTTCTGGGTCACCTCCAGGGGAATCAACAAACCCTGGGTACCTTTAAAATCCTCAGGATGTTGGAAGAAAAGGACGCAAATTTGGTGTGGATACCCTATGTGGACAAATGGTTACAGGGGCCTATGCGCGAACTACCCCAAATAGCCTAAAAAAGGCTTAGCACAGGGTGTGGGGGGGGCCTAGCAGCGAAAGGGTTAAATAATTTGGACCTCTGGATAGAGGAGCATAAAGCCTTATTGGACTTGCAAGTGGGGTTCAGGAGGCAGACAAGCATCATTGATCAGGGCTTTAGGTTCTTGGCTATTTACTGGAAGAAGGTTGTCCTCCAGAAGTAACATCTATACATAGGATTTGTGGATCTAAAATCTGCTTTTGACCTGGTTCCTTGTCATAAATTATGGCCGGTACTGAAGCAGAACGAGGTAATCATGATTTGTTGGACATTCTCATATGCTTAGATCAAGATACATATGCTCAAGTATGCTGGGGTTCTATGGGTGAGTTAAAAAAATGCATAGGGATACACAAAAGCATACTCCAGCGATGCGTACTCACTCCAACTTTATTCTCCCTTTACCTCAATGATGTGGTTGCTCAACTCGAGGTCTGCGACAGTGACACACCAAGGGTAGTGGGCCGAAAGATCCCTCTGCTTCTGTTCGCAGACACCTTGCTGGTGTCCACAACCCCAGCTGGCCTGCAGACCCTGGTGAATAGATTTGTGGTCTTTTGTGCCGACAGAGGGCTGATGATAAACTACTCAAAAACTAATTTATGACTATCAACCCCATTGATCTTATAAAGTTTCTATCATGCTTGAGAGAAGTACCTTAGATAGAGTAACTGTGTTTGGCTATTTTGGAGTTACGCTAACCAGGAACATGGTATGGCCCTCTCAAGTCAAGAAATGTAGCCTGAACCTAACTCACCTACAAAAGTAAGGCGCATTCCCAGCTCTAAAAGTCTATAGCACAAAAGGCAGAGGGTAGTGCACTGTATGGGGCTGAGTTGCGGGGGTCTTCAGGATTGGTCTCGTTGGGTGTAACTAAAAACTTTTTAAGATCACTGTTGCGCCTCCCCAAAAGTACAACTCTGCTACCTCTTAGAGGGACATCGGTGTTAAACTCATTACCCACAAGGCCCAACTAAGATCCTTACTTTACTGATGTAGGTTAAAGCAGCCCTGGAAGAGTATTACAATGACTTCAGGGAAATAGTGGATGTAGGTAACTGGGCTCTTGTTGCAGTTACCACCCCAACTTTTTTAGCTACTGTAGGAAGCTGGCTCTGTATATACTATACCAAAATGAGGTATAGTGTGCACAGAGTCCAGTGGAACCCCAAAGGTAGGCAGAGGTAAAAGTAGATAGCAGCTTACTCTCTATTTTTGGTAGTGTGGGCGAGCAGTAAGGCTTTATCAGAGGGTAGTGTTAAGCATTTGTTGTACACACTCAATCAGCAAATGATGTCACACATTCAAAGAGTGAACTCAGACCAATTTGTTTTGTATAAACAATATTATTAAGTTATTTTATTTCTAGAACCAAGCCAAGACTGGCACAGGTAAGTGAAATAAATGCTTTCCAAAATCTTATGCAGTGTTTTACAATTGAATGCAAGTTCAAATGCAGTTGATTTAAATACAGGTAAGTCAATATGTTGAAATTACTTTTCAGATTACTTTTTAAGTTACTTTTTCTACTCAGTGTGATATGCCTAGCTATCACACTGGGACATTTCCTAGAGAAAAGTTAAGTAAATCAGTTTTTGTACAGTTTTTCATACAAATCAACTCCACACTTTCAGGAAAAAACAGTCAATGTACTCCTATGGAGAGAAATTAAGTTATCGGTTAACAGGTAAGTACTTTGTTGTGGGAGTTGGTATTCTGGGGTTAGAACCAGGGTCAAGGATGCACTCTCGTTACACCCTCAGCAGCACTAGGGCAGCCGGGTGCAGGGTGCTGAGGCCCAATGTTATCCAATGGGGGATAGGGGGCCTCCGGTTGGTGGCAGCTCACGAGCAGGCCACAGGGTTGTGGGAGCAAAGCTTCTGGTGTTAGGCTCAGGGCAAAGGGGGATCCGAGTTAGCACCCAAAGTACACACGCAGCGGCGCAGGGGCGGCTGGGTGCAGGGTGCAGTTTTGGCGTGGGGTGCCCTGTTGTTTTCAATGGGGATTGCTAGTTTTGTTTTTTAGCTGCAGGCTCGGTCCAGGAAGACTTCCAGGAGGAACCAACAGCTGGGCAGGTAAGTGGGAGGGCTCGGGGACGTAGGTGCACCTCGGGTTCTCTTCTGTAGGGTCCTGGATGCAGGGCTGTCTTTTGAGGTCGGATTTCACCTTACCAGGCCACTCGCGGTTGGGAGGGGGTCTCTGTGCAGAGACTGCAGGCGACGTCGGGGAGTCATGGAGGGGGTCAACCCACGGTGGACTCGGAAGCGCTGAGGGACCTCGCTGGGACCAGTGGGCCACTCGAACTCGGGCCGTAGGCGACGGGTGCAGTGGTGGTTCCAGGTGTCGGGTTTCTTTGTCCTCAGCAGGCTCCGAGTCTGTCTTGGGAGTTTCTTTTGAACAGAGCTGCTGTTCACAGGAGATCCGGTCGTTGTTGAAGCCAGTCAGTCCTCCCAGGGTTCTGGAGGTCGCTTGCAACAGGACAAGGCGACTTTTGGCGCAAGATCTCTGGATACTGCAGACGGGCCGGTAGGGCTGGGGCCAAGTCAGTTGTTCTCTGCAGTCTCCTCTGCTGGGCATCTTCTTTCGTCCTTCTTCGTAGGTTGCTGGAATCTGTCTTCTTGGTTCAGGGCTGCCCCCTACATACTGTATTTAGGGGGTGTTTTAGGGGTCTTGAGGTCAGTAGCCAATGGGCTACTGACCTTAGGGTGACTACACCCTTGGCGTGCTCACCCCATGTGGGGGAGTGGGCACAATCTTTAATCCTGATTGGAGAGTGCCTGCCATATGCAAGATGGCGGGCACTGAAGAGTGGGCTTCACCTTGCGTCCCCCACCTGAGGGGTGGGGTTGGCAGAGGTGTGCACACCTTCTGGGCTGGCTAATTTTTCCCACCTATCTTCCCGCCGAAAAGGAGGGAAGACAGGAAGGGGGCCTGCTCCTGATAGCAGGAGAGGCTGGGGGTCGCTTTACAAAGGCGGCAAGGCCTTTGAAGCTCCCCTTCCACAGATGGCTCTTCCTGGCCTCGGGGAGGTGTGAACACCTCCCCCCAGGAAAGGCTTTGTTTCTGGGCTCAGGGTGCGAAGGCTACCACCCCAGTAGTCCAGAAACATGTCTCGTGGTGGCAGGCTGGTCGTTTTTCAGGGGGCATCTCTAAGATGCCCTCTGAGTGCATTTTTCATAAATTCCACACTGGCATCAGTGTGGGTTTAATGTGCTGAGAAGTTTGATACCAGTATCTAGGCATATCACACTGAGTAGAAAAAGTAACTTAAAAAATAATCTAAAAAGTAACAAGAAAGTAATCTGTACAGTATTTTCAATACTTTGACTTACCTGTATTTCAAACCACTGCATTTGAATTCATTTGTAAACACTGCATAATATTTTGCAAAGCATTTATTTCACTTACCTGTGCCAGGCTTGGCTTGGTTCTAGAAATAAACTAACTTAATATTTTTATACAAACAAAATTGGTATGAGTTCAGTCTTTGAGTGTGTGACATCATTTGCTGATTGAGTGTGTACAACAAATGCTTAACACTACCCTCTGATAAAGCCTTACTGCTCACCCACACTACCACAAATAGAAAGTAAGGTGCCATCTACTTTTACCTCTGCCTACAGAGCTAGCTTCCTACAGCAGGGACCCAGGGCACATCAAGTCAAAGTGCATCAGTAGTCTGGCAAAAAGTGGGTGGGGGGAGGAGGGGGTGTTTACTGCAACAGAAACCCAGCTTCCTACAGCTACTAGATGCTGATTTTGCGAGTCTGACAATGCACTGAGGCCTGCTACCCAGACCTCAGTGCCAGTGCTCCTTCCCTAAAGCAAGGTAAAATCTAATTGTGCTACAATTGGCTAGCACCCCTGTATGGTACTCCAGGTACCTAGGACAGGGGTACAACACAGGGTCCCGAAGTGCTGCAGCATATCTTAAGGCATACTAAGGGACCCACATACAAATTCCACACAGACTACCAGTGCAGGCTGTGTGACATGGTGCAAACCATGAGTAAAAGCACAACATGACACTCCTGTGTGCACGCCAAAGTCACTGCATCTAATATATGTAAGTTATCCCTACAGCAGGCCTTTGCACCCTAAGTCTGGGTGCATTATATTTTATGTGAGGACATACATATCTGCATGAGTAGGTATGCCCCTGTGATGTCTCGTTCTATTACTAGATATTGCAAGTGATCAGGGAAGCCATTTTAAAAGCATGTGCTGGACACTGGGTGAAAAAGAGTTCCCATGTTACATGATGGCTTCACTGAAAATAGGGATGTTTTGTATCAAACATCTCATATTAATGAACCCACACTGATGCCAGTGTTGGATTTATTAATAGATGCACACAGAAGGCACCTTAGAGGTGCCCCCTGAAAACCTACCAGCCCCTGGTGTGTTGGCTGACTGGTTTCGACCAGTCTACCACCAGAGACGAGAGTCTGAGCCCCAAGGGTGAGAGTCTTTATTCTCAGGAGGTCAGAACCAACGCCTGCTCGGGAAGAGGGCAATAACACCCACTCCCACAGGCTGACCAGCTGATTAGCATTCCAAGGAGGGGAGCTTCAAAGAAGCTACCACCTTTGAAATTAGAGTCTGGCTTCCCTCACAGGAGAGGAAGCCGACCCCCTTTATCTAGAGCCTTTTGGCACCTGGTCAGGCGGGAAAATTAGCTAGTCAGATAGATGTGCCCATCCCCAGACTAGTACCACCCCCTAAGGTGACCTAATCGGAGGTGGACACAACTTTATAGCCATCTTTGTATTGGCAAACTTAGGGATTTTGTGACAGGGTTATGCCCACTTCCCACAAGAAGTGGTCATATAGGGGGCGTAGTGACCCCAGGGGCAAGAAGCCCATTGACTCCAACAGACTGCCCTTAACGCCCCTAAATTGAGTAGTTAAGGGACCCTCGATACCAGATCTTCAGATTTCCGCTGGACACAAAAGGAGGAATGGAAGAAGAAGACTGATGACCCGAGAACCGAGGAGTACGACTGACTTTGTGCCAAGCCAGTCTGCTGCACCCGACCCTCGTGGAGCAATGGATTTATCCTGCTGCTGTGCAGACCTTAAGAAACCCCTAGGCCTGCCAGTGCTTCGCGAATTGTCAAAGAATCTCCCCTGGAGTAGAGGGCCTACTCTACTGGAGCTGAGAGCACCAAAGAAGCAAGACCTGGTACACCGACCAGCCGCCTACGAAGTCTACAGATGCAGCAGTTGCCCAGGAAGAGGTAGCAGTGCTCACATAGTTCAAATCCATCATCCCTCAAAGTGTGGGGATGCCAGGACCGAGCCGCACAATGCCAATCCCTGGGGTACTTGAACCCTTGCAGCAGCCATGGCTTGTTGTGCCCACATCGGACACCAAGGCAGAGGAAGACCGACCTGCACGTCGAGGGACATCAGGGACAGCGAGACCCACTTTGCGAGTGGCCCAGCTGTCCTGTTTGCTCCTCTGCAGCAGAAATCAAGACACAGTGAGTCTGATGCTGCCGCCCCCTGACGCCTCAAAGCACCTATGCACGGGCGTGCCAGAGTACAAGGGAGGTGACAGTGCCAGCAGGGTTCCCAGACACATGAGAGCCAAGCCCACGCTTAGGTTTCCCTACACTAGACTTCCAGTCGCTGCCTGCAGCCTCTTTCTGCAGGCCCCCTGCAACCGCAAGACACTCCTGCACTGGAATCCGACTGCAAAAGACACCACTGCACCCGAGCCCCACATCCCGAGGAGAAGTGGACCAAAGGAATCCCTGCGTGCCCAAGGACCTCAAGGGTCGAGCCCCCCTGTAGGTTCCCCCGGACTGTTACCCCAGTGCCTGCTTACAACCTCTTTCTGACCGGACCGTTCTCCCACTGAAATGAATGGGACATACGACCGCGTGACACCTCTGCACCCGGACGCCCCAGAGCACCCCGAGGTGACCTGTTGGTGCGGCCTTGGACCTTGCCCCATACTCACCATAAGTCCGGAAGAACAGTCCCGTAAGTCACTGACATACAGGATAACATTAGCGATGCAGAAAATGCACTGTGTACACTTTCGAAAACTACTAAAATTCATAGCTCGAAAAGTACTTACCTGATTCCGATGATCTTGGTATCAAATTTATATAAAAGTATGTTATGTTTATAAATTGGTGTCAGATTTCTTTATTGAGTGTGATCTCACTGCCTTTGTGTGTGTAATTAATGCTTAGTACTACCCTCTGATATGCCTAACTGCTCGCCCACACAACCACAAAATAGAGCATTTGGGGTGTCTGTAATTCCTTTGGGGTTTGCCTGGACTCTTTACACAGTGTACCTCGTTTTGGTCCACTATATAAAGAGCCAACTTCCTACAGTGGCATTAGATAAGAGTTAAAAAAAAAAAAAAATCAAGTGGGTATGGTACCTTAAGCATACCTTCTCAAATGGGCCTTAGGGAACACTGCATCGACAATGGGTGTTTGTTACATCTTTCTAGGGACACTATCAAGGACACCTTCTGGGCTCACAGATGGGGCCTTAAAGTGAGCAACAAGAATCAAGGATCCCTCACCAGAGAATTCCTCAGCATTACATTACATATTGAGTTAGAATCTTTCCTTGACTACATTCGTACCCCACCTGCCAGACATTTGTATGACAAGTTTCGGCATGGTACTTTACCACTCCAGTATTTTTGCACAAAATGGAAATCTAAAGCAGACTTGAGTACCATCTGCCCAGTATGTTTACAAGCAGAAGAAACTTTATCACATTGTCTTCTGCCCTGGATTCTTCCAATCTGTAGACAGTTTGGGTGTAGGAAGTGCCTAAAAGAGCTTACGCTGCTACGTGCGGAGACAAAAGAACCTATTTGTGCAGTTGTTAAGTATCTACACAGGAGTTGGAGCATTAGAGCTATAGCGAGGAGGTGATTTTGGCTTATGAGGGGCTATTTCTCACCTTCCGTCCCTGAGTTCTGTTAGCTTAATAGTAGTTCCTGCACAATGGCACCTTAAATCTGGGATGAACTGCTAACAACCATTTGTACAATTTTATTGTATCAAGCTAAAGCTTCTTATCTTACAAGTGCTATGTTATGTCAAGATTAAGAGAACCCACACTTGACCCAGGGCGGTTCATGGCACTATTACTTGGCAGCTATCATCAATGCTACTATGGTGCCTGTGTCCCTATTAAGTCTGTCTTTTTTTTTTTAATACTATTTTTATCTTGTTGAATTATTTGATGGGATTTTAACATTTCCTTGATTTTATCTAAATGTGATATGGAAATTCATGAAATTTTGATTATTGCCTTTATAATTTGATCAATCGAATATTTTACTCACTTGTTTGTTTGTGTAGATATGTGTACTTTTATGGTCTTTGTAACTGCATGTAGTATTTGATGACAACTTGCACCTGGACATGAAAAACTATAACTCACCCATAAAATGCACTGCTCACAACCTCATACATCATGTGACAGATATATATATTTTTTATAGAAGGGTAACCGGGAATTACGGTGATTTTCACCAACGGATTTGGAGGAATAGGCTTCTTTTTCCCACTTTCCCTCACCCCGCATGTTGTTACAACGCGGTCGTTACAACGACCGCGTTGTAACAACACATACCATTACCCCGCAAGTCGGGGGGCGCTGGATGTTGGAATAGTATAATTTACTATTCCAACTCCAGTCTGTGCGGACACTAGGGAAGGTGTTGGATTTTAAATCCAACACCTTCTCCCCCCTCCGCAAGTCGTAACGACTTGCGGGGTAATGGTATGCGTTGTTACGACCGCGTTGTAACAACATGCGGGGTGGGGATGCGTTGTAAGGGGTGTTTACCCCTCAGTGATATCAAATAGACCACAAGAGTGGAGCTCGAGTTGTCTATGATGTCACACAGTACCCAGAGATGAAAAACACCCAGGTAATTCACTTTACACCCATCTATAATTATCTGTTATGTATGGTCCCCAAAATCATCTGCCCCTGCTTTCAACTGCTACACAGTGCCAGAAGAGTAATGAGGAGCCATACATAACATGGCCTATGTTATGTATCCCTGTCCAAAACGTTAAAAAAAAACAAATTTACCTGCCAGCCTTGACCAACCGTCACCACCTTCCTTGCCTTTCTTCCCCCCTCCTGCAGCTGTGCTTTCTGCTTTCAGTCAAAGCTGACAAGCAGTGAGAGTTTTATTATCAACTGTTGCTATGTTATAGCAGTGGGTTATGAGATTCTGAAACTAAAATAAATGATGAAGGCGCTCTACAAGAGCTGTACGTAACATTACAAATAACAGATAATAACACTGACGACATTACATATCGCTCTACCATTGAAATTATTGAGGACATTTCTATGGATACAGCATGATTCCTTTATTTAGATATGTGCTGTTATTTAATGGTGTTGGCTGTTGGATATAGTATTAATACAGTGAGGTCATGAATTGTGCATTTGGTGGCTGCTCAAATAAATGAGTAGTGGCTTTGGATGGCTTTAATATAAGTAATTACCGGTCTAGATCCTTGGGGAGCACCGCCACCCATATTCATTGGGCCAGGACCCGGCATACCAACAGGCATCTGGCCTCTAGAGGCAGGCACAGGGCCTCTGGAATCCATCCCTCGAGGCTCCATAGCTCTAGGATCTCTTCCACCTATTGATAAAAAAGCGTACTTAACATTAATTTTCATTAAACATACGTGGCTATCAACTGTTGATTCTGTGCAAAACATGCGGACATTCCAATTGCATCAAAGGTTTGGACAAAGAATGTTTGGCTAACTGTATCTGTAATGTATATGTTCTCTATAGTGGTAATTCTTTCAAACCTTTCAGGACTCACAGGCTTGGCCCTTGAGGAACCATCACTTTTCATGGTGCACTGGCTATAAAAAGAATATTTTAACTGAATTGGTTGTACCTGCAGCAGAGCACGTTTCAGAAGCAGTTGTATTACTTAGAGGACTTACAATTATGCAAAGACACACATTTGGATATCTTTGGTGGATAGACTGGTTTTTCCAGAGCAGATTATCTCAGATCTGTTACACAAAGTTTTCAGTGCTTACAATGAGGTAAAGTTCCACAGTATGGCTATGGTGAACTTTTAGTGGAGAGAGTTTACTGGCCTGAAGAAGGCGGCTTTGTCCTCTGCCATGTCAGTGGAGTGTCTGCTGGGGAATGACTTAGAAATCTCTGCTTTGGCAGGTGTTTAGAGGAGCACACTTGCAGAAATTATGAATCTCCCTGAAAGGGTGTGTGTCCTTCAGGGAAGTCAAGGAAGCCTAGAATAAAAGCACAGGCCCTAAGAGCCAGAGAAAAGGCAAAGGGGCTAGGAAACGCACCTCAGAAGTTCCTCAGGCCCAGAAGAAGTCTGACCCTCAGAGGAAGGACTTGGAGCATCAAGGAGCCTTGAGGGACCTACCAGAGCTTGCAGAGCTGCAAGGAGCAGGAGACCCTCTAGGAAGGACTTTTGACCAGGACAGCCCACTTGCTGGTTCAGCCCCACAGGCCTACTGGCCAGAGCCTGCAGCCTCTTTCCGCAGTGACCGATCTTTATTGAAATTCATTAGGCTACAAACGATGTTTTGCACCCTGCACTCGTCCGCCCTCGTGCCACTGGTTGTGTACTGCTGGTGCTGCTTTGGACCTTACCCATCACTCACCTTAACTCCTGGAGGTTGGTCTTGTAAGCCGCTGTACTATACCCGTTTGCTAAACTTGCTTTTCCTTCCGTAGGATAACGTTGCAGAATTCAAAAATTGCACTGTGTCCACTTTTTGAACTGAAAAGAATTCTTATTAAAAAACATACTTACCTGAACAATTTTTCTTTGATGCATAAACATACATAAATATACTTGTTATTTTTATAAATTGGTGTGGAACTCCTTCTTGAGTTGTGTGTCATACATTGATTATTGTGTGTATTTGCAGATGTCTTGCACTGCTCTCGGTTAAGTCTAAGGCTGCTGGTCCACACTACCCCGAATAGAGCACCTTGGGATTGCTGGAGCAAGCCCCTGTCCTCTTATAAGGGAACTCCTGGACTCTTTACACGGTATAACAAATTATTGATATCTCACAAAGAGCCAGCTTCCTACATTTCTTTTTTTTTTGTTGCATATTTATATAGCGCGAAATCGACCCGAAGGTATTGGAGCGCTTTACATGAGCACCTTATTTACATTACACATTCAGGCACGGGGAGATTACGTGATTTTGCCCAGAATCACAGGATGTGGACGCGACCCCGAGGCTCGAACCCTGGTTTCCAGCACCAAAGTTGGCAGTCTAGCCGACGGACCACATCCTCTCCCCTCATTGGGGACAGCGGTGGGATAGAAGACTTGACATCTGCTGTACCACTTGGTTAATAAGTGATTCCACTAAGGAATCCAAAATTGTCATTAGCAAAAAAATATTTTTTTTGATTTTTAAATTTTTCTAAATTGTTTTAAACTAGCTGTTACGACCTTGGTTAAGTCCCTCTGCACAACTGTATAGAAATTAAAAAGTATTAAAGTAAGTTAGGCACTTAGAAAAGTACTTGACAATTATTTTTTAAGTTCTTAAAAAGTTGCCAACTACGTTAAAACCATGTCCTGAACCAGGGCCTTCCCAGGAGCTCAACCTGGCACCCTATTAGAAACGTAGGTTGGCCCAACTTAAAGAGCTCTGTAAGGCATGGAAGCTTGCCCTGGGACCTAGACCCACAAAATCCCACCTCCAGACGTTGCTGGCAGAAAATAAGGCCTTGGCAAGTAAAGGTTCCCCCACTGTGAAAGATGAAGAAGAGGACAAAGGTGGATGAGGTTGACATTGACTCCTCCATTACCCTGATAGAAAGCAACTCCACTGGGAGCACCCCTAGTAGTGTCCCAGAAGAAATAGATACTGAAGATGCAGACCTTCAGAAACTGGCCAAGAGGATAGCATTAAAGGCTAAACTCCTAGCCATAGAAAAGAAAAGAGCTGGGATGGGCCTAGGCCCCTTCTCTGGTGGAAGAAAATTCATAAATAGGGAGAAGGATGAAGCTTTCGACCCAAAAATCCCCAAAGGGATTGTCACCAAATACTCAAAGGGTGATATCACCAAATGGTTTACAGACTTTGAGAGGGCCTGCAAAATGAGACCACTAAATAAAAAGTATTGCAGCTCTCTTCTTTGGGAGCTGGTTTCAGGAAAGTGTTGGGACAGGCTACTGACACTGAATGAGACAGATTGTGAGAAAGTGCCTCTTTTGACATGGTTAGCACCCCCACTTTTTTCCTGAACATGCCAGAGCTCCTTCCCTAAAACTGTACCATGATTGCACAACGTCAGATCCCCCTGTAAGTCCCAAGTAAATGGTAACCCGGTACCAAAGGCAATGGGAATGAAGAGGGTCCCCTAGGTACCTCTCATCAAGGCCATGCTAACTGCAACTGCAGGCCTTGGTGCAGACAAAAACGACAAATTCGACATGGCACACTGCTTGTGTGCCATGTCAAAGCAGCACAGCCTAAGGGATACCCAAGTCACCCCTCTAGCAGGCCTCACAAGCCCTAAGGCAGGGTGCACTATAGCTCAGGTGTGGGCAAATCTGCATGAGCAGATATGCCTCTACAATATTTAAGTCTGTTCTTAATATTGTAAGTGACAGGGAAGCCATAGAGAGTACATGGGCTGGAATCTCGACAACTCAAGTTCCCCAGCACCATGATGGCTTTACTGAACCCAGGAGTGTTTGGTACCAAACAACTCCTCTTAATAAACCTACACTGATGCCAGTGTCGGATTTATTAAAACATGTACTCAGAAGGCACTTCAGAGGTGCCCCCTGAAAACCTTCCAACCCTGGTGTGGTCTCTGACAGGCTTTAGGCAGCCTGCGACCACCAGATACGTTTCTGGACCTGAGAGTCGAGATCCACTGCTCTCTGAGGCCAGAAACAAAGCCCACCCTAGGCGGAGGTGTCACACTTCCTCCCACAGGATGAGCACAGTGCTCGAGAGGGAAGCTTCAAAGGCCTTGCCACCTTTGTAATGCAACCCCAGCCTCTGCTGCTACCAGCAGATGGCAGCCCCCGGTTCAAACCCTACTTTTGGTGAGATACCGGCAGGAAAACTTTCTGAGAAAATGAGGTGTGCCCCCCTTCGCCAACTCCACCCCTCAGGTGCTGGAGGCGGAGTGAAGCACATTTTTGAGTGCCCACCATCTAGAAGATGGTGGGACTTATCCAATCAGGGCTAGTGCTATGCCCCCCTCCCACAGGAGGGTAGCATAATAGAGGGTGCAGACACCCCAGGTAAGGAATCCATTGGCCCCTGTCACACCCCTAAATCTAGTATTTAGGTGGCACCCCCAGACCCTGAAATCACATTCCTGATGACCTACGAAGCCCGGATGCCGAGAAGCCACCCCAGCAAGAAAGAAGGAGGACCAATGATTGACTTGGAGCCAGCCCTCCCGGCCGGTCTGCTGCCTTTCGCCCTTGGTGCGAAAGTCAACTCGTCCTGCAGGCCCAGCAACCGCCAAAACCCTGGGAGGATTACCTGCCTTCTATAAAGATCAAGAAACGTCTGTGGGCAGCGGAAGAAACCAACTTGTAAACCAATCAGCTCTGCCCTGAGGAACTGCAAAACCACCTCCGGACCCACATCTGCACCCGACGCCCACAGCCCGAGTCCAACTGGCCCACCAGTCCTCCGAAGGTTCCGCAGCAATTCTGAGCCAGAGTCTACTGTGGGCTGACCCCTGACGGACTCCACCTCGATGCCTTTAGCTTCAACCTGAAAACTCCCCCTGACAGCGATAAGCCCGGTAAAGCTGTTCCAGACAACAAAGAACACCACTGCACCTGAAGCCCCTGGGCCTCAGGGAGCTTGACCAACTGTGTCCCTATGTCCCCTAGCATCAGAACTTACGTGGGCAGCTGTGGGTTTTCTTCGTTCAGCCTCCTGGCCCGAGCCTGCAGCCTTTTTTCAAAACGAATCTCCCCCATTGGTTTGCATTGGGCACCCGATGATGTGTTGGTACTCTGCACCCGGCCACCCCTGTGCCGATGAGGGTGTAAGTTTGGTTCTGCCTTGTGGCCCCTCCCAGTGCTTACCTTAACTCCCGGAGATTGAACCCCGACACCGATTTACTTACCTGGGAGCAGCGCAACTTCGATCACTACCAGTCTCCATTGGTTAACATTGGGTGCCCGACCCAGAATTTGACTTATGCACTCGGCTGCTCCTGTGCCGCTGGTGGTGCACTCTTGGTACTAATTTGAACCCTGCCTGGTTTTGACCTGAAACCCAAAGACTGGATCTCCAAGTTTACCTTCAAAACTGCATTCTTGTTTTCCACCCATAGGTTAACATTGCTGCACTAAGTGTCCATTTTTTAGTATTAAATCTGTTTTATTGACAGAATACAGAGCAGAGTACAAATTGAGTCACCTACAACCCAGCGGACGGACAAGTTAAAAGTTAGCCATGCAAGCAAACCAATGATAATAATAGGGCTTTCAAATATTAAACACAGCCAGCCGCCTACAACCTAACAGGGCCGGCTGCGTCTTAAGAAAGATGGTAACTAATATACAGTGCTGTGGGCGAACGCCCAAGTTAATTGAAAAGCAAGAGGTCACGGGGGCCACTTGGCGGCCCATGGAGGCGGTAGTCTCTGTGTGGTATTCCGAATTTCAACACTGAACAAAACCAAAATGAAGTGATACAGCAAAGCAATCAAAGCAAGACCCTCACCCTCCCCCCGCCCCTTCTCCTCAGTGAGCCACTCAAAAAAAAAAAAAAAAAATAAAGAAAAAAAAGGCGGATAGCAGTCCAGGTACCCTGTATTCTACAGCAAAGCCACCACGTCGGGAAGTGGAAGGGGACCAACAACATACACACTCATGGGATAATAGAGGTGTTGTCGGGGACCAGTTTGAGAATGCGGAGGTATTGTGGGCAAGTCAGTTCTCGAAATTCTGTGGAGAGAATAGCCAAGAAAGGAGCCCAGGTTTTGGCATAATCTGCATTCTTCCCCGCTGCCGCCATGGAGAGTTTCTCCATCGCTAAAAGATTCCATAGCTGATGTATCCAGTGTATGTGCTCCGGAATTCTGTCTGATTTCCACCTTGCCAATATAACTCTGAGTGCAGCATTCAATGCAAGCGCCATTTGCCTCCCCCTAAGCGAGCGCAGAGGAAAGGTTATCGCATTAGGAAGGCCTAAAAGAGTATACGCAGGGAGCCGGGGTATAAAGGTGTTAAAGGCCATGTCAATGTCGTCTAGTATCTGTTCCCAGTAACGAGTTAGTTTGGGGCAGTGCCAGAGTAGGTGGAGAAGAGTCCCTGGACTACCACATCCCCTCCAACAGAGGCCGTCGCACTGAGATTGCCATTTGGAGACCCTATCGGGAGTATAGTACCAATATGTCGCGATCTTAAAGGCCGTTTCCGTGTGGCTTGAGGAATACGTAGTGTGGTGCGCCCGGTAAAAAACATCCTCCCACTCCTTGTCAGATAGCATGCGGCCTAGTTCTGTCTCCCAGCGCTTCTGTCCAGCAGTGCGCACCCTAGGAAGGGCCATGGTAAGGAAGGAGTAAATTTCCGAAATAAGGCGTTTGTCGTCTTTTTTTTGCTAATGATCCATTTCTCAAACGGCAACATCGGGCGGAATGCAAGGGATCACGTTTCGGACCCAGATATCCAATGTATCATCTGGGAGTGCAAATAAAAATCGGTCGCAGACAGATTATAGTCCGATTGAAGTTCCTTAAAAGGGATCAGGCCCCGAAGATCAAATAGATGCCCCAAGCGTTTACAACAACCTTCAATCCAGCGTGTGGCCGCCCCATTATTCATACCCGGTTGAAAGGCGGGGTTCATGAAAAGCGGGGTCAAGGGAGAGGGGAATGTGGTCAGATTGGCTCTCCGGGAGACCCTATCCCATGCAAGCATCGTGGGACGCGTGACGGGAGAGGAATATAGGCTCCAGGCCCGAGTCGGTCTCGGCATCCAGGCATCTCGCCAAATGTGATGGCCCGCCACAGTCTGGTCCATGAATACCCAGTATTTCTCAGTCATGGGGCGATTCCACTCCACCAAATAACGCAGGTGGGAAGCGTGGAAGTATCGAATGACATCAGGAAAAGCTAGGTCGCTGGAGCTGTGTTTCCTTGCCCTGGACGAACCCTTCAATCGCTGATTGTATCTGCCGAAGGGCGTGTGGTGGGGGTTCTAGTGGTAGGGTTTGAAATAAATATAGTGCACGCGGCAGTACATTCATTTTAACCGCAGACAATCTCCCAAACCAAGTCAGAGGAAGGCGACGCCATCGGTGCATGTCTGCGCGGATCCGTTTTAGCAAGGTCGAGTAATTTGTCTCTGCAGTGTGCTCAAGACTTTTTTGGAGGACCAGCCCAAGGTATGTAATTCCGCCCGACACCCAGTCAAAGGCAAACCGATTTCGGAGAGTCTCCACCGTCAGATGAGTAGCAGTGAGATTGAGCACCTGTGACTTCTGCATGTTAATTTTGAAGCTTGAAAACTGGCTAAACACCTGGAGGTCGTCCACAATAGCCGGCAGAGAGGACAGAGGTTGTGCCACCGAAAAAAGAAGGTCGTCCGCATACAAACTAATAAGGTGTTGATCTAAGCCAAATGGGATACCACGCGCGAGGGGGTTGTCTCAGAGTCGGTGGGCCAATGGTTCCATATATGGGGCGAAAATCAGGGGAGAGAGGGGGCAGCCCTGCCGTGTTCCTCGCCCCACTGCAAAGTGATCAGAGAGGATGCCATTGACCCGGACGGCCGCCTGAGGCGCGCAGTAAATGCTCGCAATCCAGCGTCGGAATCGCGGCCCCAGACCAAAGCGCTCCAGAGTCGCAAAGAGGTACGGCCAATGTACACGGTCAAATGCCTTGTCCGCATCGATCGCTAGGAGAAGGGCTTCCTCCTTTGACCGGTGCACCTTGTCAATGAGGTGACAAATGCATTTGGTATTGTCCCCACATTGCCGTCCTGGGATGAAACCGGACTGATCCGGGTCAACAAGACCCAGCATATGGGGGTTTAGTCTGTGTGCAAGTATGCTAGAGAATAGCTTGGCGTCTATATTCAGTAAAGAGATCGGCCGGTAGGAACTGCAAAGCCGGTTTGAGGATAACCGAAATAGAGGCCTGCAGCATGGTGGGGGTGAGAGATCCCGTGTCCGCAAAGGAGTTAAATAAACGGGTTAGCAAGGGGCAAGCTCCGTGCAATAAATTTTATAAAAAAGGGCACTGAAGCCATCAGGCCCCGGGGCCTTCTGCAACTTCAGCCGTGCAATCGCAGATATCACTTCTTCTATGCGGATAGGCGTCTCCATGGCGTCTGCTTAGCCTGCAGGCAAGGGTGTCACCGCTGCCTCTCTGAGGTAATCAGAGGGATCAGGGTGCAGGGAGGGATCCGCTGCATAAAGTAAGCTATAAAAGGAGCGAAAGGCCGACACTATGTGGGCATCGCCAGAGAGGGATTGACCAGACTCGTCGGGGAGCGTTGAAACCGAGTGAGCCTCCTGCTGGCTGCGTAGGCAGTGCGCCAACATACGGCTCCCCTTGTTGGAGCCCACGAAGTACTTATGTTTCAGGCAAACCACGGCGTGTTCAGCGCGGTCTAGATCAAGACGGCGGAGTTGAAGGCGCTCTTTCTCTAGTTGCCGCAAGATGCGGGGAGCGCCTGTGCGCTTATGTATGGCCTCCAACTCTCGAACCGTAGCCTCCAAATCCGCGTGTTTCGTCCGTCTGGTCTTGTTGTCATAGGCAGCCTTAGCTATGAGAGCACCGCGCGCAACTAACTTAAGCGCCTCCCATACCGAGGAGAGTGGTGTGTCCCCTTCGGTATTAGCTGCAATATAATCAGTAATGCAACGCCTAATATCCGCAACCACATCTGGGGACCTAAGCAGGGAGTCTCGCAGGCGCCATCGCAGAGCAGAAGCAAAACGCTCAGAGGGGAAGCGTAAGGACAGGGTAGTGTGCGCGTGATCAGAGAGGGCCCTCGCCTCAATAGTAGACCCCGTGACCAAGGTCCAAGCAGCTGGGATGACTAGGAAGTGGTCAAGACGAGCATATGTCTTGTGTGCGGCCGAATAATATGAATAATCCTTTTCGTTCGGGTGCAGACAGTGCCAGGCATCCCTAATCCCGGCATCGCGCAGCCACTCCCCACCTGTTGCTGAGAGGGCGCCCGCGCCCCCGGTACGAGAACTAGAACGATCCAGCTCCCCATTCATCACTAGATTGAGGTCGCCAATCAGGAGAATGCAACACCTCGGCGCAGGCCTCTAGCAGGAATTTCTCTGGGCGCTCATTAGGGGAATAGATGGAAGCAATAGTGCAGGAGGAGGAGGAACCTAGTTGGAGGTGCAAGGCCAGAAGGCGTCCTTTAATCTCCGTGACGGTCCCAATTACTGTACCCCTAAATTGTTTAGCCACTAGAATGGCCACTCCTCCCCGCTTGCTGTTCGTAGAGGACCAATACTGGCGAGGGAAGTGACTATGGCGCATGCGGTGGGTATCAGTTAGTAGGAGATGGGTTTCTTGGATGAGGCATACATCTCCCCCCGAGTTTTCCAGTAGTGATAACACCGCCCTCCACTTAACTGGATTGTTAAGACCCCGGGCGTTGAGACTGATTATTTTAAGATCCAGGTGGGAGGTGAGGAGTCAGTTGAGCTCTTAGAAAGGGCGCGCAACCCCAAGGTGGAGAAAGGGTAGAAAGCACGTGGTGGATGAGAGTGGCTAAGTGTGTGCGATCACTGCATACGTGGCTAACAAAAGGATTCACTGAGGAGAAGACCCACCCGACCCTGAAAAGGAAAAAACAATCCCCAATACAACACAACATGAATAGCAAAGGCATTATCAGACCGATCTTATACCGGTCAGTCGCTATATCAAAGAAGGAGAATCCGCAACAGTGCGGGAATTACATAAGTCCGTCATAGAAACATAGTTCAGGGGTGAGATGACAAATCAGGTCCACGATAGGATAGGATCGTCGGCCCTCCGGCCCGCTCTAATGGAGAATTCCATGTGTGGGCTAGAGAAGAGGATCAGGCTGGGGATGAATTGGCAGGGCTGCCGGCCAGTGAGGCCAGGACACTTTCCCTTTCCTTTGCTCGAGCTGGACCTAGGTCCATTTTCTCCCCAAGAGTTGGGGGAAGAAGGCAGACCACTGGGTCAAAACAAGGGTGACCAAAACTACTACTGGTCGGGGTGACCAAAAGAAATGGGTTGCTTAGCCCCCCCAATGGAACAATAGTGATCAAGCAAAAGATAAAAACGTATAGTTTCTTACCCGTTGGTGTAGTTTTGCAGCTTGAAGAATTTTCTGGATTCACATGCTGTGCATTATTCCGCCATCTAGTGGTTGGGTCCGGAATTGTTGTATTTGTTTTCGTTTGTTGGTGGGCGTCAACATACCACCATTTGGTGTCCTTCTGTGACGTCGACGTGCTTCCTCCGGAAGCTCCCACCTTTGGTCGCCACCTTCGGATTCTTTTTTTTTCCCCCTTCTTGTCTCATCTTTCTTGGTGGAGGAGGGTGGGTTCGCTAGTGAATCCAGAAAATTCTTCAAGCTGCAAAACTACACCGACAGGTAAGAAACTATACGTTTTGCAGCGTGGATCTTTTCTGGATTCACATGCTGTGCATAGACTTTGTAGCAGTTTGCTAGTCTTGTGGTGGCTGGGTGGAAGATGAGCGCTGGTTTGTGAATATATGTTGCAAGACTTTTTGTCCTACGTGTGCTTCCTTATTCATTTGAATGTCTACACAGTAATATTTCGTTAACCAGTGCACTGAAGACCATGTTGCTGCCATGCAAATGGAGTATTGGCTAGAAATGCGATTGTTGCCCCTTTCTTTCTTGTTGAGTGAGCCCGCGGGGCTCCTTGTAATGTTTGCCCTACTTGTTTGTGGCATAACTTTACAGCTTGTGCAATCCATCTTGCAATTGTGTTCTTTGGCCTTACCAGAAAACTGTTTGCAAAAGATACAAAGAATTGCTTTGTTTTTCTGTATTCTTTTGTCTTTTCAATTTAATACATGACTGCTCTTCTAGCGTCAAGAGTATGCAAAACTTTCTCTGCCTGTGTTTTTGGATTTTGGAAGAAACTTGGTATTTGCATGGTTTGGTTTAAGTGGGATTTTGATACCACCTTTGGCATGAAATGTGGATCAGTTCTCATGACGATTCTGGAAGTAGGGTTCCTGCAGTGTTAGTGCCCGCAGTTCAATAACTCTACGTAGCGATGTTATTGCTACTAAAAATGTTGTCTTCAGTGTGAGCATCTGTGGCGTTGTCTTGTGTAGTGGCTCAAATGGTGCTTTCATCAGCTGAGCGAGTACTATATTAAGGTTCCATGTGGGTGCAGGCACTATTTTTGGCGGTGTGATTCTTTTTGCCCCTTCTAGCAACCTCTTGAGCACGTGAGAAGTGAAGAAGCTCTTCCCGGTTTGTCCTCTTGTATATGCTACAATTGCTGCTAAGTGAACCTTTAGTGATGTATAGGTTAGTTTGCTATGTAGTTAATGTGTTAATTACTTCAGAACTGTTTCTTCTTTTGTGATCTTTTTGGAAAGGTGTTCTTTGAGGCACCATTGAGAGTATCTTTTCCATTATGCTGTGTAACATTTTCTTGTTGTTGGCTTCCTTGCCTCTCGTAGAACTGCCATTGTGCTTTCTGGTAGTTTTAGGTGTGCAAATTCTATGTCCTCAGGAGCCATGCTGCAAGGCTCAGGCTCTCGGGTTCTGGGTGAAGTACTTTTTCCTCTTGCATTGTTAGTAACATGCAATTTGCATTTTGGCAATTTGTGAATTGATCCTTGAGAGATCTCCATTATCTCTAAGAACCAAGTCTGTCTTGCCCATTGTGGGGCAATGAGAATCATTGTCATGTGGCTGCTTTTGCATTTGTTGATTACTGTGTGGAGAAGTGGAATCAGGGGGAAAAGCGTAAGCAAATATCCTGACCAGTGTATCCATAGCGCATTCCCCAGGGACTGATTGCAAGCTTGCCTGGATGCGAAGCTTTGGCATTTTGCATTGTGTGGTGTTGCAAAGAGGTCGCTTTTGGAGTTCCCCATTTGTGAAAAATCTTGGAGTTCTGTTTGATTAAACTCCCACTCGTGGGATGATGACGCCTGTCTGCTCAGCCCGTCTGCTTCTACATTGTCCTTTCCTGGCAGGTGTATTGCTATTATGTTTATGTTTCTTGGGGTTGCCCACATCCAGAGTTGCTGAGCTAGAGTCGAGAGTGCCCATGATTGTGTTCCTCCTTGCTTGTTTATGTAAAACATTGTGGTTGTGTTTTCTGTTTGTATCAGAACTGTCTTTCCGTACAGCTCTTTCTGAAAGGCTTTTAAGGCTAGGAACACTGTTTTTAACTCTAGGATATTGATGTGCTGCAGCACATCCTGCTGTTTCCACAATCGTCTTACTTTGAGGTTGTTCGTGTGCGCTCCCCATCCTATCTGTGAAGCGTCTGTCGTTATGGTCACTGTTGGAGTTGGTTGTGTGAAAGGTCTCCCTTGTGATATGTTTGTTTGGTTCCACCATGCTATTTCATGCAGTACTGTTTGTGTGACAACCACTGGATCTTCCCAACTCCCTGTTGCTTGTGACCATTGTGCTTGAAGCCATTCTTGGAATGGTCTCGTGTGTAGGCGAATGTTGGGAATCAAATGAATGCATGAGGCCATCATTCCTAGCAGCTTCCCCACTGTCCTCACTGTCAGAGCTTGCCCCTTCTGGTATAGCTGGGTCTCCTTCAGTAGGGCCAATATCTTCTTCTCGTTTGGGAAAACCTTACCCAATATTGCATCTATTCTTGCTCCTAAGAACACTTTTTCTTATTCTGGCTCTGGGGAAGATTTGTCGCAGTGTACGGAAAATCCAAGCTGAACTAGTGTCTCTATTACTTGCTGTATATGCTGTTTGCAGAGTCTGTATGAGCTTGCTCTTACTAACCAGTCGTCTAAGTACGGGTATACATGTATTCCTGGTCTTCTTAGATGAGCGGCCACTGCTGCTAGGCACTTTGTGAACACTCTTGGTGCTGACTTTAGACGGAATGCGAGCACTTTGGACTGGTAGTGTGTTTCGTTGACCACAAATTTTAATAGCCTCTTGTGTTTCTTGTTCATGGGAATGTGTAAGTAGGCATCTATTAAGTCTATGGTTGCCATGTAGTCTCCTTTTTGCAATTGAGGAATCACCTCTTGCAGTGTTGTCATATTGAACCTTTTGAGTTTTTATGAATTTGTTGAGAAATCTGAGGTCTAATATTGGACGCAGTGTTCTGTCTATCTTTGGAATTAGGAAGTACGTGGAGTAATTTCCTTTGTTTCTTTCCTTGTGTGGTACCTGCTCTATTGCTTCTTTGGCTTGTAATTCTTGTACTTTTTGGAGTAGCTGAGTAACTTCTCTCTTTGAATGTATTTTCCTTTTTGGGCCTTTGTTTGGAGGTTGTTTGATTAGCTCTATGCAGTAACCATACTGTATTATGTTTAAGATCCATTTGTCTGAAGTGATCTCTCTCCATTTGTGGAGGAAGTACTTTAACCTGTCTCCTACTGGTGTAGTATGGTGGAGGAACTGTTTGTTTATTTGATGATGTTGTTCTACTGCGGGCACACTCTGTGATGTTTCTTGAGTGTGTGTACTGCTTGGAATGCAGTCACTTTGTTGTTGTTGGTGCTCCCCCTCTTTGTGGAAGGTCTCTTCCCCGGGGCATCCTCGAAAGGATTGTCTTCCTTACTGGTACTGCCAATTTTGTTGTTGCCCTTGGTTTGCCCCTTGATACCCCTGCTCATGATATGACTGATGCGAGGTTGTAGGGTGATGGTTACCTCTGTCCGCTGGTCTCCTTGAGGGGGTGCCCCTACGCATGCCTCTGAATTGTAGAGCGCCCATAGGTCTTGCTGTTTAGTTGTCCTTTTTTATTTGGTTTAGCTTGTCGTTCACTACGCTTCCAAACAGCTGTTCTCCATTATACGGTGAGTTCAGTATATTGTTCTGCACCTATGGTTTTAAACCTGAGATCCGCAGCCATGCGTGCCTTCTTTCGGTGATGCCTATCATCATCTTCCTGCTCGATGTTTCTTCGGCATCTAGTGAAGATTTTAACCATGTATTCTCAATATTCTTTTCTTCCTCTACTAAGTGGCTTGCTCTTTTTTGGAATTGTTCCGGTAGGTGCTTTAGTAGCTCCCCTACCTCCTCCCAGTGTTGGTATGCATGTCTGTTGAGCAATACATTTAAATTTGCTATGCGCCCTTGATTTGCCGCACTTCTCTCTACCTTTCACCCCATAAGGTCCTTCCTCTTGCTTTCTTTGTCTGGTGGTGAACCCGTGGTGGTTGGTACATTAGCCCTTTTCCTGGCCATGGCTGTTATAATGGAGTCAGCTGCCAGTGACCCCTTGATGTAAAGAGGGTCCTTGGAGGAGTGTTTGTATTTTTTCTCTCCTCTTGGTGTGCCTGCCTTACATGTGGCAGGCTCCTTAAATGCCTCTTTTCCCTGATCCAGTACTCTTGACAGCATAGGGAGGAATAAGTTCCTTGATTGTGTAGGCATTCAAGTTTAGAGTAGAAAACAGGATTGTGGTTTTTCTTCCTCAAGTTGTACTTTATAGGTAACTGCAACCTTTTTGATGCCTTGGTTGTACATACTAATGTCGTCTGGAGGTGAAGGCCTCGAAGGATAGGTATCAACAACCTCTTCTGGGGAGTCAGCGTCGAGGTCTTGCCACTGTAGCTCTTGAGCCTCCGAGGTTTCCAAGCCTACATAAGTCTGTTCGTCTTCTTCTTCTTCTTCTCTGAAAAAGAATTCTTCTTCTTCTTGCTCCTCGAGCAGTTCGGGTGTTGTTGGAGGCTGTAACTCCGACGCTTTTTTCTACTTCTGTCGAAGTTTTTGGCGGTATCTAGAATTGCTTCAAGCTTTTGTCGAACTCTTTCTTTCTTTGCAAAATACTTGCCATTTCTGCTTCTAGCCTCTTCTTTTTCTTCTCGATCTCGGACGCGTGAGTTTCGGCGTTGAGACTTTCTGCCTCTCTCTTCGCGGTCGACGGTGCCTTCACGGCAGTTGAAGCCTGTTTTGACCTCTCTTGTTTCGACGTCGAAGCATCCTTTCCTTGCCCGTCTTTCGACTTCTTTGATCTTTCGAGGGTCTTTGCCGTTATGGAGTCCTTGTCTAAGGATCCAACTGAGTGTTTCTCTCTGGACGCAACCGCGGACGTCGAGTGCTTCGACGCCGAGGCTCCCTTCGAGGCCCTTGGGTCAGTTTTTCAGAACTCGTCTAGTTTTGTCGAGGTCTACGGTTGTCTTACCTCTCTCGAGGTCTTCTTCTCCACATCTACGACCTGGACGTCTATGTCTGCGTCGACCTCTGGAGCTTCCGCGACATTGTCCTCTCCCTCGCTGGAGAGTTCCAGGTCTCGTAGCGATGGTGCTGTGCCCTGCCCCAGCATGTTGTAGTTGGCTCTTCTCTGTCTCTCTTACCCTCAAAGTCGTTGGGATGAAAGCCGAACACGCGTTGCAATCTTCACTTTGGTGATCCAGTGGTAAGCAAAGGTTGCAGACAGGATGGTGGTCCTTTTGTGCGTACTTGTGGTGACAATTTTGGCAGAACTTGAACGGTTTCTTGCCAATTACCGCGCACAGGGAGCCCCCTGTATGTGCATTGTCCGTTCGATGGCAAAGGTTGTTCTTTTCAGCTTTCGGCGCACTCTGGCACCTTAATTCGAATGCCGGTACGTCGAATACTCGTACTGTTTGTTTTTTAAGTTTATTCCTTAGTTTTCATCGATTCTTCTCTCCAAATATCAGGAGCTCCTTCTGTAACGAAAAAAAGAATCTGAAGATGGCGACCAAAGGTGGGAGCTTCCGGAGGAAGCACGTCGACGTCACAGACAGACACCAAATGGTGGTATGTCGACGCCCACAAACGAGAAAGAAAAAAAAAGAACAAATACAACAATTCCGGACCCAACCACTAGATGGCGGAATAATGCACAGCAGGTAATTCCAGAAAAGATTCACCCTGCAAAACAGTCTTCTAAAGGCCCCCAAAAACCTGCTCAGGAGGGTGGGCCCCAAAAGTCTACACAGTCTAAGGGTGGGTATCAGGGTAAAAACTGGAATCCCAAAAAGGCTTGGTGTATTGATTGTAAAGCTCTTGAACACCGAACTGACCTTAGCTGTCCCACCCAACAAAAAGAATGCCTCTAGTGCACCTACAATAAATGCAGTAGCAAGTCTCCAGATGGGATCACAGGTGAGTTTTCTATATGCACGAAATCAGCCCACTATGGGAGCCCGAGTCAAGCAATAGCTGCGAGTATTCCGGCTCATCCAGAAAAGTCACCCACAATTTGCGGGCGGTGCGTGAAATTTCTGCATATTGCAGAAATTGACCAGATGGCAGTTGATAGCATTACCTCGCATCCTCGAGCAAGAGGAAGTTTTAATTAAAATACAGATCCCCAGCTGTCGAGCATCCCCAGCATAACACTGCATAGGGTCCATCACGTTATGTATCAGACAGAAGCTGTGCAGCCATCGAAGTGGAAGCAGTTGAGCATACGGTCCCTGTGGAGTACCAAATTAAGTGCCCGCTCCCAAACCCCCGCAACCTGATGGACTATGAACAAGTAGACAGAAGGGACCAGTGATCCCATCATCAGACATCTCGGGAGGCCTGCCCCCTCATCCCACTCCACTAGCAAGGCCTTCTTGGTATTTGGACCCTCAGCACACCACTGCGCCGCATACTGTAGCAATCCTGAAAAACCATAGAGACTAAGGTCCAGTAGACCCAGGCCTCCAGACTCCATGTCCAGCTTTAATACCTCTAGCTTCACCCTAATGCGCCGGCCGGCCCATAATAGGGAAATCAGAAGACTATTCAAGGTGGTGAAAGTGGTACGCAGAATGCAGCAAAGGGAGTTTTGTAGGACATGGAGGCAGCGCTGGAGCAGAACCATTGCTTAGGGCCACTATTACCCTAATAGAGAGGGGGAGGCGGTTCCAGAAGCGAACGGAGGCGTCCAGACCGGCACTGACCACTCCCATGTTTAGTGCATAGTTAGCCTCAGCTGTATGGGTGACCTGTATACCTAAATACTGTGGTCATACTCCCACCGGAGCTCCGTCACAGAGAGCGACAGCATCCACCCCAACCAGTGGGAACAGAACCGACTTTTGGCGGTTAACACAAGCCCGAGACCATCCCAAAGGAGCCCAGCAACTCCAAGTGCGTGGGTACCGATCTCTTCGGGTGGCAATCAGATTAAAGTGTTGTCGGCCAACAAGATGCCCCACCGGGCCATAGTGAGTCAGAACCATATCGCAGAGGGCTCAATTGCCAGGGCAAAAGGGCGCAGTGACAGCGAGCACCCCTGCCTCATACCCTCTCTATAGGGATGCCCTCTGATATCACACTGCCAATGTGGACACGTGCCATCAGTCGGCTGTAAAGTAGCCAGACCTAGGAGATGAACTCCTGGCCCAGTCCCATCTTCCTCAGGACTCCCCAAAGGTAATCCCAGCTTAGGGTATCGAATGCTTTTTCGATATCCAAGGCCACCACTGCTGCGGGCATATCGACACCTGCATGCCTGGATTCCTGAAGGGTTTCCAGCAAGCGTGGCAACAAAGGGTCAGCGAAAGTCTGATAGAACTCCACCGGGAGCCCACCTGGGATGGCCTTGCAGCGGGCCATGCTCTTCACAGCTTCCTACAAGTCTTTGAGTCTGAGCGGGTCTCCAAGACCTTTACTCTGCGCTTCAGTAAGGGACAGGAGTAGTAAGTCATCTAAAAACCTCCCAATCTCAATTGGGTCAACTTGTGGGCCCCTTTTATCAACTGCCGCCAAATGGTCTTGCAGAAGGGTTTCAATGCCAATCTGGGTGGTAGCCTCCAAGCCGTTAAGTCTGAGCGTCAATATGAGTGGGGAGGGCATTCCTGCTTTAGTAGCCACGCCAGAAGTCTCCCAGATTTGTCGCCCTCCCGGTGTAATAGTTGCTGGTATTCGCCTCTAGTCAGGCAATCCAGTCTGCCCCAAATATCTCCCACATGGCACTGCGCTTGTAGTAAGGTCTCATGATGTGTTTCTGTTGGGGGTCCCAGACCCTGTAGATCAGTCAGTACATTCTCTGCCTCAGTAAGACATCTCCAGATGTCGCCTCGTCCCACCAACTCTAGACAGGCACTCCCCACGTATCACCAACTTGAATGCATCCCACTCAAACCCTCTATTAGAGGTGGATAGCCAATTAGTGTTGAAATACCCATTGGTCACATCCCTGAGTTCCTCCCGGAACAGGGTGTCTCTTTGCAGGGACATCACAGGGGGATTCTTGTCGGACTACCCATTCCCCACTCCAGCAGTACTGAGGCATGGTTCGATAAGAAGTATCCGAGAGTGCGTGTCTGTAGCACGGACGCCAATATCCTCAGAACAATACTTGACTGGTGAGACGTATACAGTCCTCAAAGCTGATAATCAGGCTAAGGTACATCCCATGGCGATGGTACCCTTAGAATGGGGAGAGGTTACTGGCTAAAAAGAAGTGGTGGTATCCTCAGCTAATCCTGTACAATGTCTGCTAGGCAATAAACTAGAGTCCTCAGCATTGGCTGAGGTCGAAAGAAAGACCCATGCAGCTATGCTGGATATACCTGAATGGGTGTGTGTAAAAACAAGAGCAGTCTACAGCCCAGGGTGAAAAAGAAGAGTTGGAGCCTGCAATAATGGCCCAACCTTCCAAGAGAAAAGGTAAGAAGGCTTGAAACAAGCTTCTACACAAATATCAGATCAGGTCCCCTCTTCTCAGGGAGAAGACCGGTCAGCCTCAGAGGGAACTGAGCCCCAGGAGCTTAGGCCTTACACGTCAGAGCTTTTGGGCCCGGGGGGACTCGCTAGGGAAAATCTGTGCCGCGGACAAAGGACTTGCCCCACTCTCTTGAAAGCCTGAGACAGTAAGCTGCTGATCAGGAAAAGGGAGATGTCAGTGGTTCCCACAGGAACTAATGGGAGGTGGGACTCCTGTACACTGAGGCCAGAGACCCCAAACCTGGTGCCACTAGGAGAGTGGCAATGCCTCAGCAGTATAGAGAGTTTCTCCTCACACTGGCCCATGACATCCCCCTAGCTGGGCATCTTGACCAGGCTAAAACATGGAGTAGGTTAGTCACCCATTTCTACTGGCCAGGTATGTCCGAGAAGGTGAAGGAGTTTTGTAACTCCTGTGCCACCAGTCAAGCCAGTGGCATAACAGGTGGCCACCCAAAGCCCCCCTTAATTCCACTTCCAGTGGTTGGGGTTCCCTTTGAAAGGATAAGGATTGACATGGTCAGTCCCCTTGATCCTCCAACTGCATCATGAAACAGGTTTATACTAGTAGTAGTGGATCATGCTACCAGGTATTCCGAAGCAATTCCCCTAAGGACTATTACTGCTCCTGTAGTAGCTAGGGCCCTCATTGGTATCTTTACCAGGCGCAGGAGAGGCAATGTTCCAATGTGAATGACACCCCTGGGATACACCAACTAGAAGGAGGGCCCGCAAGGTAGGCTGTAAGAATTTTGTTCAAGAATTAACGAGAGGAGGGAATGAAGCAGGGTCTAGTTTTTACCATATAGTGCCCCACGCCAATTCTGCCCCACACCTGAAGCATGAAACCCTCATGTAGGCCCCACCAGTCAGCACACAGGAATCTGTTAGGTTGACCATACTGTCTCAACTGTTCTCTAACCATAGTAGGCCCAATGCCTCTCTGCTAACATTATAAGATATCTCCTCTGCGACACACACGAAGCTTCAGCTCTGTCCTTTTTGATAAACAAGCCACCAAGACCCCCACTCCGTTGCGTGCGATGTGCACTTCTCTCCTTACACCCACGATACCGCAAGAATAGGGAACATCTCGAACTAAGAGGAACATGATGGAGTAGAATGTGGTGGCTTGCAATCTCTCAATTTATTATATTTTTTGCTAGCTTTAATGAAACTAAGACAGCACCATGGCGTGAGAGTATGACCTGTAACCTTTTTCACTGTTCTGCTTTTTGATAAATGTCCACATTGTGGTATGATTGACGTTAGATAACCTGTCAGATGACGGACTTGTGGTTAAACCGTTCCGCATTAAATCAATATAAAACAGCTGCCCACAGTCCATTCGTCGGACTACCTCGCACAATTGATCCCATGGGTCATGCCGCGTGTGTTTGTGCCCCCTCAGCCATCCTCTTTAGCATCTTTGGCTGAGGCTATAATGCTTATTGTATTTTGAAATTCATCTTCTCTCTCTTCTCTGCATTGCCATTGATTTAGAAGTATATTTGCATTGCATGAGTTTGTTCTCTATTTTAAAATGTGATTTAGATGCCAAGTCTTTGCTAAGACTGCATAACCATTGATCAAAGTATGTCTTTACGTTTCTTGTTGAAACGGTTTCTTTGGAATAAATTCTAAACAATCTTGATCCAGTTCCTGCCTCTCACACGTGTATTTTCTTGTTTAAGATACAGCACCCCTGCAAATTAAGCTGGTGCATTGCCCCCCCACCCCCGCCCCCAAGAGAGGAAAATCTCACCCTTTAACACTACCTAAAACACATGCGGGCAGAATGTGGAGTGACCTATAAGTTCACTACCCCATATCACCCACAAACAAAAGGTATTGTTGAGAGATTCAACAAGACCATGAAAGGTATGATTGGTAGGCTCCCAGAAAAACTCAGAAGGAAATGGGATGTTTTACTACCATGCTTGCTTTTTGCCTACATGGCAGTGCCACAGAAGGGAGTAATCCCCCATTTTAACTTCTGTTTGGTCTTCCTATAAGGAGACCATTGAGTATTGTGAAGGAAGGCTGGGAGAGGCCTCTCAAAGAGCCTAAACAGGACATTGTGGATTATGAACTTGGCCTTTGTTCCAGGATGGCAGAGTACATGGAAAAATCCAAAAACCTTGAGTCCAGTTAAGAGCTCCAGAAGCTGTGGTATGACCAAAAGGCTGCACTGGTAAAATGAAATGAAAAGGAGATTTGTAAAGCGCTCTAATACCCTGAGGTGTCTAGGCACGGAGCTCAATGCAGGTGGCTGATGAGACAGATAAGAGGGAACTTAATGATGAAAGAGCCAGGTTTTTAAAGCTTTCATGAACGAAAGCAGATCAGTAGTTTTTTTCATTTCAATAGGAAGAGAGTTCCAAAAACGTGAGGTGCTGGTTATTAAACTCCTTCCACCCCACTGAGATTTTTTAAATCTGGTACCACCAGATTAAAGGCTGAGGCAGAGCAGAGTGTTCTGGAGGGAGTGTACCAGCACAACCGTTTCCTGAAGAATTCGGGGACATGACCATGTGTAGGAAAGTGGGATTCTTTTGCAGTAACCCCCCCACTTTTTGCCAGACTACTGATGCACTTTGACTTGATGTGCCCTTGGTCCCTGCCAGTCAGGTTCCAGGGCCTGTGTTCTTTCCCCAAAACTAACCCACTTGGCATCTCTGGCCACAGGTCAGCCCCTGGTAAAAGGTACCACAGGTACCCAGGGCACTGTGACCAGGGAAGACCCTAAGGGCTGCAGCACTTATTGTGCCACCCTTAGTGGCCCTACACACCTACACACACACACACACACACACACACACACCTACACACACACACACACACAAGTCAGCCCCTGGTAAAAGGTACCACAGGTACCCAGGGGCACTGTGACCAGGGAAGACCTCTAAGGGCTGCAGCACTTATTGTGCCACCCTTAGAGGCCCTGTACCTTTACACACACTGCCTTTGCAGGTTGCGTGTTTTGGTGCAGAACAAAGTGAAGAATCGACATGGCACACATCCCTGTGTGCCATGCCTACAACCCACTGCCCTGGAATACATCAGTCACTCCTCTAGCTGGGTGCCCTATACCAGTGGTGAGGGTACAGGTGCATGAGCCCTGTACCCCTACAGTGTCTAAGTCCATTCTTAGACATTGTAAGTGCAGTGCTGCCATTAAGAATATATGGTGTTGTGAGCTTGTCATTACGAACTCCACAGCACCATAATAGCTACACTGAAAACTGAGAAGTTTGGTATCAAACTTCTCAGCACATTAAACCCACACTGATGCCAGTGTGGGATTTAATGAAAAATGCACACAGAGGGCATCTTAGAGATGCCCCCTGAAAAACAACCAGCCTCTGGTGGGTTCCCTGACTGGTACACACCAGACTGCCACCACGAGACATGTTTCTGGACCACTAGGGTGGGAGCCTTCGCTCCCTGAGCCCTGAAACAAAGCCTTTCCTGGGCAGAGGTGTTCACACCGCCCCCAGGCCAGGAAGAGCCATCTGTGGCAGGGGAGCGTCAAAGGCCTGGCAGCCTTTGTAATGCGACCCCCAGCCTCTCCTGCGATCAGGAGCAGGCCCCCTTCCTGTCTCCCCTCCTTTTCAGCGGGGAAGGCAGGCGGAAAAAACTAGCCAGCCCAGAAGGTGTGCCCACCTCTGCCAACTCCACCCCTCAGGTGGGGGAGCGGAGGTGAATCCCACTCTTCAGTGCCCGCCATCTTGCAGATGGCAGGCACTCCCCAATCAGGATTAGGTATTGTGCTCACTCCCCCAAGTGGGGTGAGCACACCAAGGGTGTAGTCACCCTAAGGTCAGTAGCCCATTGGCTACTGACCTCGAGACCCCTAAAACGCCCCCTTAATACAGTATTTAGGGGGCAGCCCTGAACCAAGAAGGCAGATTCCCGCAACCTAAGAAGAAAAAGGACGAAAGAAGACGCCCAGCAGAGGAGACTGCAGAGAACAACTGACTTGGCCCCAGCCCTACCGGCCGTTCTGCAGTTTCCAGAGATCCTGCGCCAAAAATTGTCTTGTCCTGCAGCCAGCGACCTCCAGAACCCCTGGGTGGACTGACTGCCTTCAACAAAGACCGGATCTCCTGTGAACAGCAGCACTGTTCAGAAGAAACACCATAGAAAGACTCCGAGCCTGCTGAGGAAAAAGAAACCCGACGCCTGGAACCACCACTGCACCCGTAGCCTACGGCCCAGTTCGAGTAGCCCAACGGTCCCAGCGAGGTCCCCCAGCGCTCCAGAGTCCGAGTCCACCGTGGGTTGACCCCTCCAGGACTCCCAGACGTCGACTGCAGCCTCTCACGGAGACCCCCCCCCCAACCGCGAGTGGCCCGATAAGGTGAAATCAGACCTCAAAAGACACCCCTGCATCCAGCCGCCCTGCGCCCTTGAGAAAAGAACCTGAGGTGCACCTACGTCCCCGAGCCCTCCAACTTACCTGCCCAGCTGTTGGTTCCTCCCGGAAGTCTTCCAGGACCGAGCCTGCAGCTGAAAACCAAAACCGAAAATCCCCATTGAAAACAACAGGGCACCCAACGCCAAAAAAGCACCCTGCACCCAGCCGCCCCTGCGCCGCTGCGGGTGCACTTTGTGTGCTAAACCGGATCCCCCTTTGCCCTGAGCCTAACACCAGGAACTTGGCTCCCACAACATTGTAGCCTGCTCATCAGCAGCCACCAACCGGAGGCCCCCTATCCCCCATTGGACAACATTGGGCCTCAGCACTGCACCCGGCCGCATTAGTGCCGCTGAGGCTGTAACAAGAGTGCATCCTTGACCCTGGAGGACCTCTGAGTCTATCCCCAGAACCTCAACTCCCACTGCCAAATACTTACCTCAAAACCGATAACACTATTTTCCTCCATAGGACAACATTGACTGTTTTTCTTGGACAAGTTTCTAAGTGTGGAGTTTGAAAACCTAAAGAAATTCTTTAAAATTGTACTATTTAACCAAAACGATTTTACCTACCTGTTTACAGGAAATGTCCCAGAGTAGTATCCAGGTATACTACTCTGAGTAAGAAAAGTAATCTAAAAAGTAACTTGCCTGTAATTTTACTGAAAAGCCCATTCAAGTCTATGTACTGTATTTACAAAGTATTGCACTTCTCTGCAACCATCCTGTAAGTCAAAACAAAGTGCATATACAATTTCAATTCAAACTGTTTACAAACTACATTACTACTGTAAAGTATTTATTGCTTACCTGTGCCAGGATTGCTTGGTTCTAGAAAATACAATACCTAAAAGAATATTTTTATACAAAAACAATTGGTCTGAAGTTCAGTCTTTGAGTGTGTGAATTCATTTGCTGACTGAGTGTGTACAACAAATGCTTAACACTGTCCTCTGATACTGCCTTACTGCTTTACCACACTACCACAAATAGAGAGGGAGGTGCTATCTAACTTTACGTCTGACTACCTTTGGGGTTCCACTGGACTCTGTGCACACTATACCTCACTTTGGTATAGTATATACAGAGCCAGCTTCCTACACCATGTAGTGCCCTAAAGGAAATGCAAAGAGTTTTAAAATCTATGCATTTTTTGACAGGAAGCCAATGGAGATGCCCAAGTACTGAGCATACTGATTCAAATTTGGAAATGCACAGAAGTGTGGCTGCCGCATTTTGTTAGATCTGGATTTTATTCCCCAAAAAAATTCGGAAGGTTGACGAAAAGGGCATTTCAATAATCTATTCTTGAGAGAACAAGAGTAGTAGTCACTGTTTTTTGCAGGTTTTTAGGAACAAAAGGAAGATTTTCCTGAGAAGTTTAATGGTGAAGAATGAAGCCGATGTGATGGAGTTTACATGACCCTCAAATGAAAGTTTGCTATCAAAGATCACTCCTAGGTTCTTGACTTTAGAGGAAGGTATCGGAAGTGTGCCAAGTTGCGCCAGCCACCATGAAGGGGACCACAAAGAGGTGTTTCTGCCGAAAAGTAGATTCGTTTTCCCGGAATTGAGCTTTAAACAATTGTGGGACATCCGTTTCCCGACCCGATGCATGCAATCATGAAAACGTGAAGTCATTTCTACTGGGTCGCTCGTCACAGACACCACGTTTGGGTGTCGTCAGCGTATGATATTGCTGGGAACCCAAAGGATCTGATCAGTTTAGCCAGGGAGCCACATAAATGTTAAAAAGGATAGGGCTCAGGGATGAGCCCTGAGGCAAAAAGCAAGGCAAGGAGAAAGGGGGGAATTAAACTCTTCAAGTGCTACAAATTGCTTTCTGACAGCAAGAAAAGACTTCAAAAGGCAAGAGCTTGATCCTTGATAACGATAGAGGAAAGACAGCCGTGAGGGATATCATTTAATGGTTGAGTTCCAACCAGGGAAGAGGGGGAGTGGAGTGGACCCTACCCTATCCTAGAAAGGCAAGGGGAGGTCACTTATCTGGTGGACTTTGGTAGTTGCAGAAACCCCAAGAGGGCCATCCATGTAAGCCGCCTGAAACCCTACTATGACAGTGCTGATGTGACCAGGCTGACGGTCATTGATAAGGATCAGAAAGAAGAGAGAGAGCCTCTCCCTGACCTCTTCTTTAACAGTCCCAAAGATGGGTGAATAGATGATTTATAGCATTTATAAAGCACTGTCACCAAAACTGGTATCCTGGTGCTAGCATACGAGGAACTTCTCTTGCTAAGAGTGTACATACCATATTCCGACTGCAGAGTTGGTCTTAAGGCCCTTCTGAATTGCAAAGATGGAGTGATCTTTTCAGACACCCTCTCTGCCCAACAGCAAGCTGACTGCAGGCATGTCGTGGAGCAGAATGCTAAGCTCTTTTCCCTTACCCCTGGTCAAACTAACTGGTGTGTCCATGATGTGGACTCTTATGACAGTCTGCCTGTCAAAAGTAAACTGTATATACAGTCTGACCAAGTGAGGGAAAACATCAGAGCTGAGGTCAGCAAGATGCTGGAGTTATAGGTAATCGAGTCCTCTAAAAGTCCCTGGTCCAGCCGAGTGGTCTTAGTCTCCAAACCTCACTCCCAGGAAGGAAAGAGAATTGAGGTTTTGTGCGGACTATAGAGGCCTCAATGCTGTCACAAAAACAGATGCGCACCGTATCCCAAGGGCACATGAATAAATTGACAGGCTAGGGGCAGCCAAACTCTTCCGTACTTTTGATCCGACACCAGGGTACCAGCACATTGGTCTGACCCCAGGAGCAAAAGAAAATATGCATTCTCGACACCAGATGGGCATTTTCAGTTCACTGTTATGCCCTTTGGATTAAAAAATGCCCCTGCCACCTTCCAAAGGTTTGTGAACAAAGTCCTTGCTGGGCTGGAGTCTTTTAGTGCAGCTTATCTTGACATTGCGGTCTATATTTTCCACCTGGCAGGTTGACCTGATCCACCTTGGCAAGGTCCTTGTGGCTCTAAGAAGTGCAGGCCTCACTATCGAGGCAAGCAAGTGCCTAATAGGGCAGGGCTCTGTTGTATACTTAGGCCACCTTGTAGGTGGAGGCCAAGTGCAACGCTTACAGCCTAAGATCCAGACAATTTTGGACTGGGTAGCTCCAACCACCCAGACCCAAGTCAGGGCATTCCTTGGCTTGACTGGGTATTACGGGAGGTTTGCGAGGGAGTATGGTACTATTGTGGCACCCCTCATAGGACTGACCTCCAAAAAGATGCCAAAGAAAGCTAACTAGGCAGTGAGCTGTCAGAAGGCTTTTGACCCTCTGAAGGAAACATGTGCTCAGCACCCATTCTAAAAGCTCCAGATTATACAAAGCAGATCATAGTGCAGACAGATGCCTCTGAGCATGGGATAAGAGTGATCCTATACCAAAACAATGATGGCCATGACCAACCTGTTGCTTTCATTAGCAGGAGTGTTGGAAGCTGGCTCTTTATGTGATATATCAAAAATCTGATATACTGTTTAAAGAGTCCAAGGGTTTCATTATGAGTGGGCAGGGGCATGATATGCAATACAAAAGCGCTCTGTTAGGGGGTAGTGTGGTCAAGCAGCCTTAGGCATAACACAGAGAAGTGCAAGACACTGCAAATACACACAGTGATCAATACATGGCACACACAACTCAAGGAGATACACACCAATTTATAAAAATATCAAGTATCTTTATATATGTTTAGGCGTCAGAGGAAAATCGTTCAGGTAAGTAAGTTTTTAAATATAAATTATTTTCACTTCAAAAAGTGGATACAGCAATTTTCGACTTCTGCAATGTTACTCTACGGAAGGAAGAAAACGTTCTGCAAACAGGTACAGTACAGCGACTTACAGGATCGATCTCCAGGAGTTAAGGTGAGTGGTGGGCAAGGTCCAAGGCAGCACCAGAAGTACACCAGCAGCGGCACGGGTCGGCCGAATGCAGGGTGCAAAACAGCGTTGGGAGCCCAATGGTTTCTATAGAGATTGGTTACTGCGAAAAGAGGCTGCAGGCTCTGGCTGGAAGTCCAGTCAGGTTGAACCAACAAGGGAGTTCAAGTCTTGCAATGCTCTGGGACGTAGGGATGCCATGTCCCTGGAGATTTGTCTTGTAAGACGCTGTACTATACCTGTTTGCAGAACTTGTTCTTCCTTCCATATGACAACTTTAAAGAACTCAAGAATTGCAGTGTACACTTTTTTAACTGAAAAGAATTCATATTTAAAAACTTACTTATCTGAACGATTTCGCTCTGATGCCTTAACATATACAAAGAAACTTGCTATTTTTTATAAATTGGTGTGAATCTCCCTTAAGTCGGGTGTGTCATTTATAGATCATTGTGTGTATTTGCAGATGTCTTGCACTCCTCTCGGTTAAGCGTAAGGCTGCTTGACCACACTACAACTAATAGAGCACCTTGGGATTGCTAAAGCAAGACCCTGACCACTTATAAGGGAACCCCTGGACTCTTTCCACGGTATATCAGATTATTGATATATCAAATAAAAAGCCAACTTCCTACAGTGTCTCTTTAAAAAACCAAAATATACTCTACTTTTATAAGTTGGTGTCAGATTTTTATTGTGTTGCGTTTCTTACATATTAACTGTTTTGGTACTTCTAACTGTTTTAAACTTGTTCCTTTGATTACACCTGACTCCTCTGTGCCACAGCTACCCAGGAATGATCTAAGGGTTTTATTAAAGAACCTAATTGTACCTGATAGAGACTGACATTATTACATAGTGAGGTCTCACAACCACGCCACATATTAATCCACTTTTCTACGAGTCCTCTACTTCAAACTCAGAATGAAGTACATTCAACTGAGGAGGGTTATAGACTGTATCTGAGACCTGCACTTGGTCGCTGACATCAGCCACTAACTCGGAGTCCAGTCTCTGCATTGGAAAACGTGCAGCGACCTTCAACGGAGAGTGAGAAGAGGCCGAGTGGGCCTCTATAGATGGTAGAAAGTGTGAAGAGGCTGGGTGAACCTCTACAGATGGCAGAAAGCCAAATTGTGTTGTCGGGGTGTAGGAAGCTGGCTCTGTATATACTATATCAAAGTGAGGTATAGTGTGCACAGAGTCCAGTGGAACCCCAAAGGTAGGCAGAGGTAAAGTTAGATAGCACCTCACTCTATTTGTGGTAGTGTGGTCGAGCAGTAAGGCAGTATCAGAGGACAGCGTTAAGCATTTGTTGTACACACTCAGTCAGCAAATGAATTCACACACTCAAAGACTGAACTTCAGACTAATTGTTTTTGCATGAAAATATTCTTTTAGTTATTTTATTTTCTAGAACCAAGCAAGCCTGGCACAGGTAAGCAATAAATACTTTACAGTAGTAATGCAGTTTGTAAACAGTTTGAATTGTAATTGTATATGCACTTTGTTTTGACTTACAGTATGATTTCAGTACATAGACTTGAATGGGCTTTTCAGTAAAATTACAGGTAAGTTACTTTTGAGATTACTTTTCTTACTCAGAGTAGTATACCTGGATACTACTCTAGGACATTTCCTGCAAACAGGTAAGTAAAATCGTTTTTGTTAGTTAGTGCAATTTTAAAGAATTTCTTTAGGTTTTCAAACTCCACACTTAGAAACGTTTCCAAGAAAAACAGTCAATGTTATCCTATGGAGGAAAGGAAAATGCTACTTACCCAGTATGCATTTGTTCTTGGCAAGTAGAGCTGTAGATCACATGCTTATGCATAGATCGCCATCTGGTGTTGGGTCCGGACGTTTCCACTTTGTTTTTGTTCGAAGAAGTCTTTCCAGTCACGAGGTAGGTGACTCCTCCTTTCGGTGATAGTGCGCATGGGCATCGACTCCATTGTTAGATTGTTTTCCCGTAGAGGGTGAGAATGGAGTAAGTAAGAGTAGAATAGAGTTGTCCATGTGTAGTTATCCAAGTAAGATAGTACTGGAACAGTTACAGGTAACCGGGGAGGTGGGTGGGCGCATGTGACTCTACAGCTCCACATGCCAAGAACAGATGCATACTGGGTAAGTAGCATTTTCCGTTCGAGGCATGTGAGCTGTAGATCACATGCTTATGCATAGAATATACAGCAGTAATCACCCAAAGCGTGGCTAACCTGTAGCTGTTGCAGTAGTTTGAAATAGTGTACGTAAAACTGCCTGGCCAACATTAGCTTGTTATCTGGCTAACACATCTACACAATAGTGTTTGTGAATGTGTGTGGTGTAGACAATGTTGCAGCTTTACAGATATCTATGGGAATATTTCCTAAGAAAGCCATAGAAGCCCCCAGTTTGCGAGTAGAATGCGCTCTAGGGGGAATTGGTAAAGTTCTCTTAGCTTTTGCATAACATATCTGAATACATTTAACTATCCATCTTGCAATACCTGATTTAGAAATGGGATTGCCTTTGTGTGGTGGAGCAAAAGCCACAAAGTTGTTTAGTGTTACGAAAAGATTTTGTTCTTTCCATGTAATACATCAATGCTCTTTTTACATCTAAAGTGTGTAGAGCACGTTCTGCCACAGAATCTGGTTGAGGAAAGACCACAGGCAACTCAACAGATTAGTTGATATGGAAGGCAGAAACTACCTTAGGTAAGAATTTAGGATTAGTACGAAGAACCACTTTGTTTAGGTGTACTTGTAAAAATGGTTCTTCTATGGTTAATGCCTAAAGCTCACTCACTCACTCTCCTGAGTGATGTGATAGCAATGAGGAAAGCTAGTTTCCAAGTGAGAAACTGTAGTTCACATTTATGTAAAGGCTGGAATGGTGGACCCAGTAGCCTGGTAAGGACAATATTAAGATTCCACGCTGGGGCCGGTGGAAGTCTTGGAGGAATAACTAGAGTCCTTCCATGAAAGCTTTAATAGCAGGCACTCTGAAAAGGGACAGGTGTTGTCTGTTTTGAAGATAAGCAGCTATTGCAGCGAGATGTAAGCGTATAGACGTATACGCTAAATTTGAACGTTGTAAATGTAGCAGATGACAAATAATATTTTGAGTAGAAGCATCAAGTGGATTGACGTGGTTGTTATTACAATAAATAACAAACCGCTTCCATTTTGCTGCATAACAAGCTCTTGTAGTAGGTCTTCTGGCCTCTTTAATAATGTTCATACAGTCTGGTGGAAGATTTAGATAACCAAACTATGACTTCAGGAGCCAGATCGCAAGATTGAGAGGTTTGGGATCTGGATGTCTTATTTCTCCATGGCTCTGTGTGAGGAGACTGGATGTGAGATGTAATTTTTTATGAGGAACTACTGATAGTTCTAAGAGGGTAGTGAACCAAGGTTGGCGAGCCTAAGTGGGAGCTACTAGGATTAGTGTGAGGGATGTTTGCCTGAGCTTCCGAACCACTAGTGGAATGAGTGGGAGAGGCGGAAAAGCGTAAGCAAATATCCCTGACAGTTCATCCATAGAGCATTGCCCTTGGATAACGGGAGGGGAAGATTGGGCATTTTGGTGTGTGGCAAACAGATCTATGTCTGGAAATCCCCACATCTGAAAGAAGGGGAGGAGAACCTGAGGGTGAAGTTCCCATTTGTGAATTTGTTGTCTCTGTCTGCTGAGGAGATCTGCAATGTGATTGTCCACTCCTGGGAGAAATTCCGCTAGGAGATAAATCTTGTGATGAATGGCCCATTTCCAAATGTCTTGTGCAAGGTGTGACAGTTGGAGTGTGTTCCTCCCTGTTTCTGTATGTAATACATTGCTGTCATATTGTCTGTGCGTATTAGAACAGCTTTGCCTAGAAGGTGAGTTTGGAAGGCTTTGAGCGCTAAAAATAGTGCTAACAGTTCCAGATAATTTATGTGGAGAAGCTTTTCCTTTTGAGTCCACAATCCTTGAATTGTGTGAGTTTGGAGATGAGCTCCCCAACCAGTGAGCGATGCGTCTGCTGTTAGCACCGTCTGTGGAATGGGGTTGATGAAAGGCCGCCCTTTTGTAAGGTTGTGTGGATTCCACCACTGCAGAGAGCGATGAGAGCGGCCGTCCACCAACACCAGATCTGTTAATAGACCGTGAGACTGATTCCACTGACGTCCTAAGCATTCTTGAAGGGGACGCATTTGCGGTCTTGCATAAGGAACTATCATGATGCATGGTGCCATCATTCCTAGTAGTTGCATGAATACCCAAGCTGGTAATGAGTGATTGGGTTGAAATTTGGAAATGAGAGCCTGAATATTGTGAATTCTGGTTGGATTGGGATAAGCTAGAGCTTTTTGAGTATCTAGAGTGGCCCCTAGATATGCTTGTGTATTGGAGGGCTGAAGATGGGAATTTGCCAGATAGACTGTAAATCCGAGGTTGTGCAGTAAGCGTACTGTTGTTTGAGTGTGCCCGAGGCACTTTGAGAGAGTGATGGCTTTGATAAGCCAGTCGTCTAAATATGGGAAGACGTGAACATGTTGTCTTCGCAGATGCGCAGCGACTACTGCTAGGCATTTGGTAAATACTCTGGGAGCAGTAGTTACTCCGAATGGAAGTACCTTGAATTGATAATGTTGCCCCGCTATTACAAACCTGAGGTATTTGCGATGAGCGGGATGTATTGGAATATGGAAGTATGCGTCCTTTAAGTCCAGAGTGGACATAAAGTCGCCTTGTTGTAACAGAGGAAGTACCTGTTGGAGAGTGACCATGTGGAAGTGGTCTGATTGAATGTAGAGGTTTAATTCGCTGAGGTCTAATATAGGCCTCAGAGAACCGTCCTTTTGGGAATTAGAAAATAAAGAGTACACTCCTGTCCCCTGATACTGTAGTGGGACAGGTTCTATAGCTCCTTTTTGCAGAAGAGATTGTACCTTTTGTTTGAGTAGGTGTAAATGTTCTGGAGATAGTTTGTGTGTTTGTGATGTAATGTTTGGAGGGTTGCTTTTAAGGTCCAGGCAGTAACCAGATTGGATAATTTGTAAAACCCATTTGTCTGATGTGATTGAATTCCAGACTGGGAAAAATTGAGAGAGACGTCCCCCGACAGGTGTGGGATGGTCGGGGAAAGGGGAAACATGTCACTGCTTGTTTGTGGCTGGGGAAGTACGGGGTGTATTACCTCTCCCTCTTCCTTTGCCATTGTTTCCACGAAATCCACCTCGAAAATAACCTCTGGTAGAAGGTGACTGACTATTGCCTCTGTATGAGGTAGAGGACCCTTCAGTAGAAATTAACTTTGAGCCTCCCCTATAAAAGGATCGGCGAAATGATCCACGATTGGATGGTGTTTGCAGCGCTCCCATAGATTCAGTGTCCTTCTTCATTTTCTCGAATGAAGTGTCCACCGTAGGACCAAATAAATGCTCCTTATCAAAAGGTGCATTTAAAATGGATGTTTGGACTTCTGGTTTAAAACCTGACACTCTAAGCCACGCGTGGCGTCTGAGAAGAATGCTGGTGTTAATAGCACATGAGGCAGTGTCTGCTGCATCTAAAGCACACCTGATTGATGTATTGGAAATACGCTTCCCTTCCTGAATGAGGTCATGAGCCTTGGATTTATGTTCATCAGGCAGATATTGCATCAGTTGCTCTAGCTCATCATAATGAGCTCTGTCATATCTTGCCAAGAGTGCTTGTGTGTTAGCTATGCGCCAATGATTGGCTGCTTGTGCGGCTACCCTCTTGCCTGAGGCATCTATTAATTTAGATTCCTTGTCGGGAGGCGGAGCGTCTTCTGTTGACTGAGAATTTGCCAGTTTCCGAGCATTAGAAACCACTAACTAATCTAGTGGAACCTGACCTCTAATAAAAATTGGGTCTGTAGGAGCTGCCTTGTATTTTTTGTCCACTCTAGGTGTGAGTATCCTAGCACGCACTGGATCTTTGAACACCTCATCTGCATGTTTTAACATACCCTTGAGCATAGGTAATGCATGCATAGTTTTTTGTGATACACTTAGTGTCTCAAATAGGAAATCTTTCTCAAGAGGCTCCTTATGGTGTTGCACCCCATGATACTGTGCAGCTCTAATAAGCGATTCTGTAAACCACACATCATCTGGAGGAGAAGGCCTAGATGGGTATAGATCTGGATCATTATCGTTATTAGGATCCGTGTTATCTTCTAGATCCCCATCACCATCATCCTGCTGAAGTGGAGATTGTGGCTGAGGGGAATTTGTGGGTGTTATAAGAAGGTTAGGGTCAATAGGAGGAGGTGGTGAGGAAGGGGAAAAAGGTGGAGAAGAAGTATTAATCCCCATATTCTTTCTCTTTAGTTTTGCAGAAAGGTGTCCTGTTTTTGGGTTAATAACCAGTACCTTTTGTTTGGGGTCCGTGTTAGCAGGCGGAACATCCAAATAAAGCTCCTTGGATTGTGGAGGAACCGACTTTTCCTTTGGAGCCAAAATTTTCGACGTCGAAGATTTCGGTGTCGACGTTTTCGGAGCCGAAGATTTTTGTGCAGAGGATTTCGGCTCCGATGATTTCAGTTCCAAAGTGTGTTTCGGTGCGAAGTTTTGGAGGGATCAGTTTGCTTATGTTTCGGTGCGGAAGTCTTGTGTTCGGGTCCCGAAGAAGGTCGACTCAGTCCCAAGCCGGATGGCTTTACTAGTTGTTTCGGTGCCGAGCCCGAAGGCGGGGCGTTGGAAACCATCTCAGTGCCGACCTTGGCCCGAAAGCGGAGGAGGGACCGGAGTCTTTTTAAAGGGAACTTTTTGGGGCAGAGGAGTATCTTTACTCACGGTATGCTGACCGGGTGTGATGTCTTCCTCGATGTTGGCGTCTTCCTCGGACATGTGAATTTGTTGTTCCTTCTCTGCCTCGGCTCCATGTGCTTAGAGGATCTCCTGGTCGACATCTTCTCCGAACAGGTCTGGAGAAGAGTCCTTCTGTTGATACATCTCGTGACGTCGAGCCCGACGGTCACGGAGTGTCTTTTTCGATCGGAAGGATGGGCAGGCTTCGCAGTTGTCTTCGTTGTGTTCAGGCGAGACACACAAATTGCACACGTTGTGAAGATCGGTGCGGGTGTACTTGGAGTGACAGCCGGGGCAGAATTGGAATGGAGTCTGTTCCATCTACTGCGAATTCGGTCGCCGCGGCTAGGCCCAAGGGCCTCGCACGAGGTTTTCCGATCGAAGTTGTTGAATAGATTCGATACGCGAAGGGAAAAATACGCGATCGAGAAACAATACCGTCTAGGGTAGTGGATTGCGCACCGAGGGGAACCCGAGAACGGTGTTGAACCGGAGCAGAGCAATTCACGTCCGAACCCGATGGCGGAAAAAAACAATCCAACAATGGAGTCGATGCCCATGCACACTATCACCGAAAGGAGGAGTCACCTACCTCGTGACTTCTTCGAACAAATGCAAAGTGCAAACGTCCGGGCCCAACACCAGATGGCGATCGTTGCATAAGCATGTGATCTACAGATCATATGCCTCGAACATAGTGTTATCGGTTTTAACGTAAGTACTTGGTAGTGGGAGTTGAGGTTCTGGGGGTAGACTCAGGGGTCCCCCAGGGTCAAGGATGCACTCTAGTTACACCCTCAGCGGCACTAGGGCGGCCGGGTGCAGAGTGCTGCGGCCCAATGTTATCTAATGGGGGATAGGGGGCCTCCGGCTTGTGGCTGCTGACGAGCAGGCCACTTGGTTGTGGGAGCAAAGCTCCTGGACTTTAGCTCAGGGTAAATGGGGAAACAAAGTAGCACCAAAGGTGCACCCTCAGCGGCACTAGGGCGGCCGGGTGCAGGGTGCTGTTTTGACGTCGGGCGCCCTGTTGTTTTCAATGGGGAACCTCCGATTTGCAAAGGCACTGCAGGCTTGGGGACGAAGGTCTTCTGGGTGCGACCACCACTTCAAGAGGTAAGTTGGGAAGTTAGGGGTTGGTTAGGCACCGTCTGTTTGGGCACCCAAGGCCATGGGCGTCATGTGCAGGGGTGCCTTTTGGGGTCGGATCTTCTTACCAGCTCCTGGTCGCGATTGGGGGGACCTTCTGGATATAGGCTGCAGGCGTCGGCTGGAGGCTTGAGGCAGGTCAGGGGTCGCCGGATCTCGGGTCAGGATCGCCGGGGTGACCTCCTCGTGGTGTTTGCCCACTCAAGCTCGGGCCGTGGACGGCGGGTGCAGAGTGGGGCGGATTCGCGGTGTCCGGCCGGAGCCAGAGGTTGTAGATGAACAAATCCGGTGTTCACGGGAGACAAAGTCTTTGGGGTTGAAGGCAGGCCCTCCGGGGTTTTCGAGGTTGCTGGCTGCAGGACACACCGGGATTTCGCAGGAGCAGGTTCGAGGTGGAGACAGGCCGGTAGGGCTGGGGCCAAGTCAGTGGGCGTCTTCCTCTTGTTAGCTGCTGTACGGCTGTTCGGTTCTTCTTCTTCTCCTTGTAGTTTCTTCTTGTCTGAGGAAGCAAGGTTCTGGGGTGCCCCTAAATTCTAGATTTAGGGGTGTTACAGGTAGGTAAAAGGCAGGGACCAATGGGTCCCTTCCCCGGTTTGGGTACACCCCCTATTATGCCACACCCCAGTGGGAGGGGGGCATGAGCCTGTCCCTGGTTGGCTGAGTCCCCCCATCTGCAAGATGGCGGGGACTGAGTTGTGCTTCACCTCGCCTCCCCCCACCTGAGGGGTGGAGTTGGCAGAGGTGGGCACACCTCTCTTCCTCACTTGTTTTTCCCGCCGGTTCTCCCGCCCAAAGTGGGGGTAGAACCAGTGGGGACCAGTTGCTGAAAGCAGCAAGTGGCCTGGGGAAGCTCAGAAAGGCGTCAAGCCTTTGAAGCTTCCCCTTCATGAACCCTGCCCATCCTGGGGGAGGAGGCTTGGCACCTCGTCCCAGGATGTGCATTGTTTCAGGCCCCAGAGAGCAGCAGGCTCTCGACCCAGGAGTCCAGAAACATGTCTGGTGGTGGCAGCTGAAAGCAGCCACTCAGCCTGGACACTAGTGGTAGGTTAGTTTTCAGGGGCATCTCTAAGATGCCCTCTGTGTGCATTTTCCATTAAATCCCACACTGGCATCAGTGTGGGTTTAATGTGCTGAGAAGTTTGATACCAAACTTCTCAGTTTTCAGTGTAGCCATTATGGTGCTGTGGAGTTCGTAATGACAAACTCCCAGCACCATATACTCTTAATAGCAGCACTGCACTTACAATGTCCAAGAATGGCCTTAGACACTGTAGGGGTGCAGGGCTCATGCACCTGTACCCTCACCACTGGTATAGTGCACCCAGCTAGAGGGGTGACTGGTCTATGCCAGGGCAGTGGGTTGTAGGCATGGCAGACAGAGATGTGTGCCATGTTGACTCTTCACTTTGTTCTGCACCAAAACATGCAGCCTGCAAAGGCAGTGTGTGAGTGTAAGGGTACAGGAGCTCTATGGGTGGCACAAAAAGTGCTGCAGCCCTTAGAGGCCTTCTCTGGTCACAGTGCCCTGGGTACCTGTGGTACCATTTACCAGGGGCTGACCTGTGGCCAGAGATGCCAATTGGGTTTAGGCTTCAATGCAGTTTTAGGGAAAGAACATAGGCCCTGGGTACCTGATTAGCAGGAGCCCAGGGCACACTCAGTCAAAGCACATCAGCAATTCAGCAAAAAGTGGGGGCAACCATGCAGAAAGAGGGCACTTTCTCACACGGGGGAATCATCAACGGCACTTCTTCTGTGACTATATAAACAGGAACAGATGATGAGGATGTCATCATCGAAGACTATGGTGATGAACTCACCCTTGACTTGTTAATTGTCAAGGAGGTTTGTGTGGTTACTAACAGTGTCTTTTGGGGTGCTGTGGGTTGGACTTCGCCGGTGAGCTTTTCTCTCGACTGGGGCCGACGGTGGATGTTTTTTCACCATCAATGAGTCTTTGTTGATCATAGTTTACGCAACAATTGTCATGGTGTTAACGGAGCTGGACTTTCACACCATTTTCTGCACAGGCTGGTACTCAGTCTTTGTTGACATGATGGAGGCTTAGTTTTACCCTTCATTGAGGCAGGTGTAAGCACAGTCCAAGTGAGGCAGCGCCACATGCTTCCTCTTTTGGACCACCACCGTGGAAGTGCCTGGAGGAGCATTTCCACTAAATTATGCTCAGAAAAAGGGGGCATCCCCTTGAGAGGAGGAAAGTTTCTTCTGCTTCTCAAGAAGAGATCAGGAGTCTCCAACCTTTTCTGTGGTGAGAGACACTTCTGATCAGTGAAAATTATTGTGAACTGCTGAAGGCTAAACAACTCACGCATTGTTACCAGAAATCCCACACCCATGTTTATTGACTTTAAGGCTAATGTCCTTAGAGCAAGATACTTTGGTTTGAAAAAAAAAATACTTTGACTAGGGGCACTATGACAGGGCTGTCGTGTGTCAGTTAGAGTGTGGTCTTTGGGGATGTATGAACATGTGTGCATATGAATGGGATATACGTGTATGAGTGACTGAGAGTGAGTCTTATTTACTTGTGGCACAGGACATACCTTTCGCCATATGTGGCACCGTTACATGTATAACACAAACACAGAACCCGCTATTATTTCAAATGGGATACATTTAAAGTGCAGTAAATGTTCTGCAAAAATGTTTAAAATATGTAAAATTTTTCTGCACTTTAAATTTCTCTCATTTAAAAAATTACTGTAATTTTCAGTTCTACATATGGCACAGTGCCTACTGCCCATTAGAAGCAAGAGGTCGGCTGTTTGTAAATGTGAGACTTCGAAACGGGAGAAAATCAAAATGAAGAGTTAACTTAACCATTAAGGTAGCTTTACATTTTAATTTTCTCCCATTTACAAGCATTCAGAAACATAATTTTGTTCTCACTCCAATATTGAGTTGACAAGGACTTTTATTTAAGAGTTAAATACCTCAGTGCTTCACCTCTGTGCCCCAGCTTGGGTCATAAATCTGACTGAGCACTGCTCATTATCAGGCCCTGATATCTACAGCCTGATGATGATAATGTAACAAACACAGCCTTCCCCTAACCTTAAAAGGAAAAAACAACCCTGTGCTTATTTAAAAATGAATTCAAGGCTGTGGGCTACTCTAAAGGTGTCTGGGAGCTACTGGTAGCTTGTGATTGACTAGTTGGAAACATTCTGCATCCTTTTCCTGTCTTTAAGTGTTTTGAAAATAAATTCTTGCATATGTCACAGTGAGAAGGCCTGTGTGAAGGACAGAGGCAATAAATGCATTAATTTTGTGGATCATCCATATAAATTTCCATTAGTCTGCTATCTATCTGTGCAGGACTTGAAGACAGACCATTTTGACTTTCTCAGCCACTGTGGCAGCTGGAGATGTCTCCCTGGGCAAAATGTTCTAATATTCAAACCCCAGAACAACTCATGGCTTGTTTAGGCTGAATCTGGAGCTGGCGGAAGACCCAATTCAAGTCATAATAAAGTCACTGACGTTTGAGATACGCAAGAGCAAAAGTTATTATCAGAGACTCTAGCACCCATGACCTACAGCAGAAATCCGGGCAATAATGGCCTTGGGGATAGTACAGTGCTCAGCACTTCCTACTCATTGGCTGAACTTTGGGTTGTTTCAAATGAGAAGGATGTGCTACTAAACAATCACTGTTACTGGCCATTTTAATACTGGCTACTGCTGTTTAGAATTACCGGGGATTCCCAGGCTGACAACGAGGAATGATTCAAGCATGTGAATCTATGAAAGATCCAATGCTGGAGAAACAGTACTTTCAGAGTCATCTGTCCTGGTGCTGTAGTAGTTTGAGCACTACTGTACATAAATATTTCAGTATCATACACCTAAGTAACATAAGTTTCATCCCTTTGGAAATGTGCTGACTACCATGATCATCAGTCTGCTTTTTCAAGAGCTGATACGAAAGGATTATGTTACCCTGTAAGCATCTGTTCTTGGCATGTAGAGCTGTAGATTCACATGATTTGCATATTCCTGCTATCTAGTGTTGGGTCCGTATGTTTGCAAGGTGTTTTTCTTCGAAGAAGTCTTTTCCAGTAACGAGGCAAGGTGACCCCTCCTTTCGGTGATAGTGCATCTACTCCATTGTTGACTGTTTTCCCGCAAGAGGGTGAGAATGGAGTAAGTAAGTGTAGTACAGAGATGACAATGCATGTATAATGCAATTATAAGAACTGCAATGACCATAGGTGTCCTGGGGGGAGGGAGGGCACGTGAATCTCCAGCTCTACATGCCAAGAACAGATGCTTACAGGTTAAGTAACAATCTGTTCGAGGCATGTGTGCTGTAGATAAATATGCTTTGCATAGACTGTAAAGCAGTACTCTCCAAAAGCGGTGGCTAACCAGTGGGAGTTGCAGTTGTTTGAAAAAGTGTTTTTACCACTGCTTGTCCTACATTGGCTTGTTGACGTGCTAATACATCCACACAATGATGTTTGGTAAATGTGTGTGGTGTACACCATGTAGCTGCTTTACAAATGTCAGCTATTGGAATGTTACCTAAAAATGCCATAGATGCTCCTATTTTACGAGTAGAATGTGCACTAGGAGGTATAGATAAAGTTCTTTTGGCTTTAATATAGGATGTTCGGATAAGTTTAACAATCCATAGAAATACCAGATTTAGAGATAGGTCTTCCTTTATGAGGGGGAGCAAAGGCAACAAACAGTTATGTTTTGCGAAAATCTTTTGTTCTATCAATATAATACAATAATGCTCTTTTGACATCTAATGTATTTAGCACTCTTTCTGCTACTGAATCAGGTTGAGGAAAAAAACAGGTAACTCAACTAATTGGTTAATATGAAAAGCAGAAACTACTTTTGGAAGGAACTTTGGGTTAGTTCGAAGAACCACTCTGTCTCTATGAAGTTGGAAGAATGGTTTTCTAAAGTTAGTGCCTGAAGCTCACTGACACGTCTTAATGAAGTGACAGCAATAAAGAAAGCAACTTTCCAAGAAAGGAATTGCAGTGGACAATTGTGCAATGGTTTAAAAGGTGTACCCATAAGTCTTGTTAGAACATTATTAAGGTTCCATGCAGGTGGCACTTTTTGTGGTATTGCTCTTTTAAGGCCTTCCATAAAGGCTTTAATCACTGGTACTTTGAATAGAGATAAGTGTTATTTGTTTTGAAGATATGTAGCTACTGCTGCAAGGTGTAAACGTGTGGATGTGTAGACAAGGCCTGCACGTTGTAGATGCAGTAGATAAGAAATGATTTGTTGTATAGAAGCATCTAATGGACCAATGGTTTGGTTATTACAATATATAACAAACCTTTTCCATGTTGCTGCATAGCATGCTTTCTTGCTTCTTTAAGAATTGTCATGCAATCAGGTAGTAAATTTAGATATCCAAACTCTATGACTTCAGGAGCCAAATCACTAGGTTGAGCTCCCTGGTGTTTGGATGTCTGATTTCTCAATGGTTCTGAGAAAGTAGGTCTGAGGTGAGGTGAAGCTTCTGATGTGGAACTGCTGAGAGTTCTAGAAGTGTGGTGATCCATGGTTGATGAGCCCATGTGGGCCAATAGAATAAGGGTGACGGATGTTTGTCTGAGCTTCCGAGCCAGAAATGGAAGACGACGGAGAGGCGGAAAAGCGTAAGCAAATATCCCTGACCAATTAATCCATAGGACATAGCCTTTGGATAGAGGGTGTGGGAACCAGGAGGCAAAGTTTGGGCATTTTGAGTTCTCTGCTGTTGCGATGAGATCTATCTGTGGAACCCCGCATTTGTGGAAGCATGGGAGGAGAACTTGGGGTCACTCGTGGACTTGTTGTCGCATCCTGCTGAGGTCAGCAAATTCGTTGTCCGTCCCTGGATGGTGTTCTGCTAGCAATTGGATTTTGTGATGTATTGCCCAACGGCAAATGGTTTGAAAGAGGCATGATAACTGTAGAGAGTGTGCGTCCCCTGTTTTTGTACATAGTACATAGCTATCATATTGTCTGTCCAGACTAAGGCAACGTTCCCTATCAGATGAGGAAGAAATGCTTTGAGTGCCATGTGAACAGCTAGAAGCTCTAGGTAGTTGATGTGGTGCCTTTTGTGTTTGGTCTTCCAGAGACCCTGAACTGTTAGATGTTGTAGATGGGCACCCCATCCTGTATGGAACAGGGTCGATAAAGGGCAGCCCATTTGACATGTTTTGGGTGTTCTACCACTGCAGAGAGCGATGGGTGAGGCTGTCTACCAACACTAAATCTTTTAGTTGACCCTGTGATTGATTCCATTGTCATGCGAAGCATTCCTGTAGAGAACGTATGTTTAATCCTGCATGAGGTACTATGGCAATGCATGATGCCATCATCCCTAAAAGTTGCATGAAAGTTCTTACTGTTAGATATTGATTGCTTTGGAATTGTAGTAGCAGTGTTTGAAAATTGTGAATTCTGGGAGCAATGGGATAGGCTAAACCTGTTTGAGTGTTTAGGATAGCTCCGAGATAGTGTTGCAGCTGTGTAAGTTGAAGATGGGACTTTTGCACATTGATTGTGAATCCCAATTGATAAAGGAGATTTATTGTAATTTGAGTGTGTTGTAAACACATGAGATGTGTGTAGGCTTTGATGAGTCAAGACATGAATTTGTTGTCTTCTTAGATGAGCTGCTACTACTGCTAGACATTTGGTGAATACTCTGGGTGCAGTAGTTACTCCAAATGGGAGCACTTTGAATTGATAGTGTTTTCCTGCTAACACAAATCTGAGCTATTTGCGATGTGCTGGGGGAATAGGGATGTGAAAGTACGCGTCCTTTAAGTCTAGTGCTGACAAAGTCGTTTTGTTGTAAGAGGGGAAGCACTTGTTGAAGTGTGACCATATGGAAGTGTTCTGATAGTATGTATAAATTTAGAGGTCTGAGATCTAATATTGGTCGTAGAGAACCGTCCTCTTTTGGGATTAGGAAGTAAAGTGAGTAAATGCCTGACCCTTGATGTTGTATTGGAACTGGTTCTATAGCACCTTTTGTTAGAAGAGCTTGTCCCTCTTGTTTGAGCAGTTGTTGGTGCTCTAAATAGAGAATGAGAGGTGGAATATTGGGAGGATTACTTGTGAACTCCATGGAATAACCATGTTGGATAATGTTCAACACCTATCTGTCTGATATTATTGACAGCCAAATGGAAAGAAATTGATGAAGTCTTCCCCCCCGACAGGTGTATGATGATGGGGGGAGTTATGAAGTCACTGTTTGTCGGGAGATGGAGCGGTACGTGTTGGGGTACCTGTACCTCTGCCTTTTAAACTTGTTCCCTCTGAAACCGCTTATTTAAAATCCTCTAGGGGGGGGGTTGACATTGTGGTTTATAGGAAGATGTGTTGCCATCTGTGGAGGTATTTTTAGAGCCTCCCCTATAAAAAGTGAGCAGCGAAAGGAGCCTCTGTTAAAGAGTGACTGTGGTGCCCCCATAGATTTTGCTACTTCTGTATCTTTATTCATTTTTTCAAGTGATTCATCCACTTGGGGACCAAAAAGATGACGAACAGGGCATTTAGTATCGTTTGCTGTATTTCTGGTTTTAAATCACAGATTCATAACCATGCGTGTCTTCTGCGGAGAATGCTAGTGTTGACCTCTCTGGCTGCAGTATCAGCAGCATCTAACGCACACCTAATAGAGAAATTGGAAATTAGTTTTCCCTCTTGTATTAGTTCTTGCCCTCTTTTTCTGTGTTCTTCTGGGAGATATTGGAGTAAGTCTTCCATTTCGTCCCAGTGGGCCCTATCGTATCTGGCTAAAATACCTTGTGTATTGGCTAGAAGCCAGTGGTTGGCAGATTGTGCAGCCACTCCCTTACCTGAGGTATCTATAAGCATGGACTCCTTGTCCGGAGGTGGTGCATCCCCTGTAGTTTGTAAATTTGGTCTTTTACGAGGATTGGACACAACTAAGGAATCTAAAGGAAGATGACCCTTCATAAAAATTGGGTCAGATGGTGGGGGTTTATATTTTTTATCTACCCTAGGTGTCATAATATGTGCCCTCAATGGATCTTTAAAAATGTCCTCAGCATGCCACATCATACCCTTTAACATATGTAATGATTGTGTTGTCTTATGTGTGGTCCCTAATGTTTCAAATAAGAAATCTTCTTCCAAAGATTCCTTGTGTAAAGTAACGCCATGGTATGTAGCTGCCCAGGCAATTAATTCCTGGTATGAGGGGTTATCATCAGGAGGGGAAGGTTTAGCAGGGTATAGATTTGGGCCTGTATCTGTAGGAGGATCTATATTGTAATCATCCCATGGATCTGGTGGTGGTTGTACATAAGTGTCATCCCCATCCCCTGTATCCGGAAGGCTTGTTATGTGCTTTCGGTGTCAAGCCAGAGGGCGGGGCGTTGGAAGCAGAGTCTCGGTGCCTACCATGGCCAGATGGAAGTGGTGGCCAAGAAGCCTTATGTTAGTAGGAAGCGGGTTTTGTGGGTAAAGGGGCTTTGGTACTCACAGCACCTTCACCGGCTGGAACGTCCTGGGACTCCAAATCTATCACCAGCTCGGAATCTGAATTTTGAACGGAGAAGGCCTCTTCTTCCTCCGCTGTCAACGCTTCCATTTCTTCCTGTTCGATATCTTCTCTGAAGATATCGGGGGACTCTTCGATGTTTTGTCGCTGCATTTCTTTCTGTCGCGCCTGGCGGTCTCGGAGGGTCTTTTTCAAGCGGAATGAGCGACGGGCATCGCATTCTTCTTCCTTGTGCTCCGGAGACAGGCACAAGCTACAGGCTTTGTGAAGGTCTGTGCGCGGATATTTGGAATGGCGCCGCAGGCAGAATTGGAACGGAGTCCATTCCATCTGCAGATTTACTCGATGCTGATCGCTCGAGTGGAAGTGAAAGAAACGGGCTAGGCCAGAAGACCACGGTTGGAGTTCTGTTGATCCAACTGCAATAGTTTTCTGATTTTCGACATGCGGAGGATGGGAAAATGCGTTCGAAATAATACTGACGAGGGTACAGTGCGTTGCGAACCGAAGGGATCTTGACAAACTGTCTCGAACTAGAGCACAGCAAACCACGTCCAAACCTGATGGCGGAAAGAAAACAATCTAACAATGGAGTTGATTCCCATGCGCACTATCACCAAAAGGAGGAGTCACCTTGCCTTGTGACTGGAAAAGACTTCTTCGAAGAAAAACAGCTTTCAAACATCCGGACCCAACACTACATGGCAGGAGTATGCAAAGCATGTGTATTTACAGCACACATGCCTCGAACTGCGTCTTTTATAACATCAGTTCCCATGGGGGGAAAAGTGCATGGATACTCGAGAAGAAATCATATGGTCTTCAAAGTCAATACCTCAAATATAAGGCTGACAAGTTCACTTTACAGCTAAAAACTTTAAGAGGAGGATTCTTTTTGAACTGGAGACAAAATCTCTCTCCACAAAAGGGGTAAATTATGAGTTCCTAAATTAAATGGGGGAACAAAGCTTAATATTAACACTATTGAAAAACACAAATTAAGTAAAATAAAAAAATACAAAAACAATTAAAACAAAAAGGCTCAAGTGAGGGGGCAGCCACTAAGAAGACAACCAAGTCACAGTTACGCAGACCAAACAGTTATAGCTAAAGTATGTTGTAAGGGAATTCAACAAAAATCATATATTAATTCTGTTTAACATCAAGTCGTACACATATGCTTATTCCACACTTGCTTAATACAGACATTTACCTCTGTTGTCCATGGGAGGAACTCCTCGATCCATCATAGGACCTCTGCCATCTCCCATCATTGGCCTTGCGTCGCCCATCATTGGTCTTGCGTCGCCCATCATTGGCCTTGCGTCGCCCATCATTGGCCTTGCGTCGCCCATCATAGGACGTGTGTCTCCCATCATAGGCCGTGTGTCTCCCATCATAGGCCGAGTATCTCCCATCATAGGCCGAGTATCTCCCATCATTGGCCTGTTTTCACCCATCATTGGCCTGTTTTCACCCATCATTGGCCTGTTTTCACCCATCATTGGTCTGTTTTCACCCATCATTGGTCTGGGTTCACCCATCATTGGCCTGGGTTCACCCATCATTGGCCTGGGTTCACCCATCATTGGCCTGGGTTCACCCATCATTGGCCTGGGTTCACCCATCATTGGCCTGGGTTCACCCATTGGCCCTCCTCTCATTTCATGAAGAGGTGGGCCACGGTGGTCTTGGCCGGGAACTTGATGCAGAGGCTGACCCTGATGCGGTGGCCCCATGTAACCTCTACAGAAAATGATAAATGGGGGGGAAAAGGCAACAACCACTGTTTAGCAAATATTTCACTCAAAGAGAGGGCATGCAATACAAAGTGGTTATACCCAATAAAGATATTATTGAGATACATCAATTTCCAAGTATAGACAGCTCAAACAGTCTAAGTTAATATTCCTTAATTCTAAACCCCATCCATTTACAATAGCAAAGGCATGGCTAACTACCTAAGCACAGGAAAAACAATGCTAAAACCATAAGATGGTGTTTACAAAGGTCCCTACTCATATGTGTTTCTTGGCCTATGTGCCAACTGCTTGCCTTGCTGGTCAGTTCTTCAAACAACTGACCACCAGGATGATATTTAATCAGGGTTGGGCATGTGGAGATGGATGGGTGGGTTACTGAATTAATGGACCAAGAGTACAGATGCTCTTTCAACAAGAGAGTAACTTCTTAGGTCTCGCCTAGGCAGCGCATGCGCTGTCTCGGAGAGACATGTAGAATCTAGGATATAGGCTTCAAATAAACAGCCATCTTTTTCATTGGTTCCTCTTACTGTCCTTCAGAAATGCTGGCTTATCATTGATGATTAAACTTAGCAGTCCCTCCTTTTGTTCCGCCCTGGAGACTTCCCCTGCTACATGAATCCTTTCACTGTGGGCCATATGTTTTCCCTCAGTGCACTACTTTGTCTTTCGCTCTGTCCTCGCTGCTGCTCCCAGTTCACTTAATCTCCTTGTCGTTCCCAGAACACCTCCTGCCCCTCGCAGCTTGTTTGTATTCTGAACAGCTGCTCTTCGCTCCCTCTCATGGGCTGCAGCTTCCTCCTTTTCACTATGCTCCTCCCCCCCTTTAACAACGGGACGAAGAAGCTGGAATTTTCAAAAAATCCAGCTACTGCCTTGTTTTTGTTGCAGTTTTTATACAATGCAAACTTGAACCAAAGGTATTGGAGCACTTTACATGAGCACCTGTTACATTACACAAGGTTACATTCATTTTCAGGCACATGGTTGTTACATGATTAGCGCATAATCACAGGAGCAGACGCCAAGACTCGAACCTAGTACCCCAGTTAAAAGTAGGCAGATCTGCCCACTGCACCACATCCCCAGCCTCCGGTTCCATTTCCCAGCACACGTGCCTTTTGTGACTCCATTGAGCACAAACACTTGGTTGTTTTTTTTCGTTAATGAGAAAGGTGGACAGAAGAATGGATGGAAGCACTGTGCCTTCTTTTTCTCTCATTCACTAGTAGTGTACGGATTCAAAGCAGCACTTGGTAAAGAATCACTGCCACCTAGTGACCTCTATGGGTAATCGCATCTTAGGCGCTTCACGTTGAGTAAAGAATTTTCCCCCTCAACTAGTTAATTTAACACATGTACGTTGTGTGCTATGTTTACACATACTGTAAAGCCTATTTTGGTGAAAGTAGATTTAAACATTCCAGCGCGAGCCTGTTCACGTGCAATAAAACATTGTAGAACACATTGTAAGGTGGACTAGAATATTTTATTGCATCAAAAACCTGAAGCATTATAACATCAATCCACGGGTTACGAAGCAAAAGAGGGCTACGGTAACTCCTGATATTGCAGGTCTTTGAGACGAAGACTTCCCTACTGCCATGCAAGCAACCAGGAAGTACTGTTAATAGTTCATTATGCAACACTTCCTGTGGCATCCTTTTATCGCTACTTTAATACTGTTATGGACATTTAAAAAAGTGCTCCCACGCTTAATATAATGATTTCCTAATAAACAAAACTACACACAATCAGCATGTCCTACTGAACAGATTCTTCTTCCCCAATTATTGACTTTCTCTTGCGCGGAACCAGAGAAATGTCTTTAAATGTTGTCCTTTTACCCCCAGAGCAAATAAAGATTGTGCAAAACATATACACTGCCATAATCTGTTGAAAATAACCCTACTTCTAGGGCACACACATCTGCTAAAGAAGCGGCTGAATTATTCAATGCATTCCAGTAATGTTCTAAAATATGCCTTACGTGTTTAGAACAGAGTATGTAGCATAAGCATCATTTTGTGTGAAGAGTGAAACTAAATATTTTCATGATAAATAGGGACTCATGATTTCAGCCCAGTCTGGGTTACATTTACGTACTTTCGTTTTTCTTCTTGCTGCAGTCAAAATGTTCCTCCCCACAGTCCATCAACATGGCCCGACTACATTAGCCGGGCAAAACATAATTCCACAACACGAAATTCCACGCCACACAATTCCAAAAATAATGAATCCACTCCAACCCACCTAATTCCACTACACACCACATACATGCACTCCGTCACACATAGGTAAAAAACATTGCCAATTTCAATGCCAAACGATCTAACTCAAACAAATGCAAGACCTATTGCATTCCAAATGCTTGTTTTTACTTTAGTGACTAGCCCCAAAATCTACAAGCAACACACTCACAATATGCGGATAGAATGCAATCATAGGTTAGAAGCAGGGGGATGGTAGCAGTCATTGTCAGAAGTAGCAGGTGAAATTATTATACAGAACTGGAGTCTGAAGTTTATGTCAGTGGTAAAGTTGATCCAGAAGGCAGGTAGGAAGGTCATGTGGAGGATAGACAGATGAGATTGCTACATACATGCCTTTGGAAATCAACAGAAGCTTCCTCGATGACAGTTGACATTTATTTTTGTATACAGAGCCACAAACGAGCAGGGCTTTTAAAAGGTACTTGCTGAAAAGTGCACCACACATCAAGGGGTTTTAAACAAAGTTCAACTTGGAAGAGGGAACTTTACATAGTGATTCTCTACTGAATGTTTGCAGTTAAAATCTCTGGGATGATATTCAAAAGGAGGGTGCCTGGAGTCTTAATTCAATATATTTTCATATTATAGTTAAAAGGTTCATATAAAGTTTAATCTGGTTTATTTTCTGCATATGGAAATCTGTCTTAAGATAATATTCTAGTGTTCTCTTGTGCATGGCAGTTCAGTCTGGACTGTTCCCATGGGGCACAGGGTCAAGACTGATTTGCATATGGCTGGGTCCAAACTGGGGTGGCGTAGTGGGCAAAAGAACAATGGATTTAACCCAGATCTTTTGACTGGGGGAGAATGTTTGCATTGTCAGCATTCCGTCCATCATTTGTTTGCTGTAACACTCTTGTGCATATTCAAATTGGACGTTTTTCTGTACTGTAAAATAGTGCAATGCTGTACGAAGCTGGCTCTGTATATACTATACCAAAGTAAGGTATAGTGTGCACAGAGTCCAGTGGATCCTCCGAGGTTTACAGAGGCTTAAGTAGATAACACCAAAAGCTCTATTTGTGGTTGGATGGTCGAGCAGTTAGGCTTATCAGATGGCTGTTTTAAGCATTTGGTGTACACACTCAGACAAGAAATGATTACACACACTCAAAAACTACTTTCAAGACCAGTTGTTTTGTATAAAAAGTTACTACTTTGTTATTTCATTTTAGAACCAAGAGGAACTCAGTTGCAGGTATGCAACAGTTTCAAGAATAGCAATAATACTTTTCAAGATGCAATAGAAATTGTTTTGCAGGGCAGTAAAAAAAATGCTTTACAGTACTTGAAATACTTTGGTATTGTCAATCAGTAACAGTATAACTTAGCAATTGTAGAAGATAGACATTTAAATGCCGTAGACAGAAATGCAATGCAATCCTATGGAAGAAAACAGTTATATGCATTTACAGGCAAGTACTCAATTTACACATCCAGTCTTTGGGAGTTTGGACCAACACTGGGCAAGAGTCGGACCAAGGTAGGAACTGCACCACCAGCAGCATTGGGGCGGCCGGGTGCAGAGGTCACTGAGACCAATCAGTCAATGGAGACTCTGGGCCACCCACAAAAGGTGCAGTTTGCAGGTAAGTACCTGCCGTTTCAAGGCACAGGCCCAGAGGGTTGAAGCAAGCACGGGGGGCCACAAGGCAGTACCTACCTTACACCACCAGCGGCACTGGGGCTGTCGGGCGCAGGGTGTAAATCAACGTCGGGCGCCCAATGTATTTCAATGGGGAATCTTGTTTGCACACAGGGCCAGCAGGCTCGGACCAGGAGGCTGGATGAAGGTGACCACCAGCAGGGCAGGTAAGTTGAGATGTCAGAGGAGGGCTGGGCACCGTCGGCTGGGCTCCCCAAAGTCGGGGGCTGAGGATGCAGGGGGTGCCCTTTGGTGTCAGATTTTCTTTACCGGAGCCGATCGCGGTCAGGGGGGCCCTTCAAGATGAGGCTGCAGGTGCCTTCGTGGAGTCCAGGAGAGCCAATGCTGGCTTCGAGGACAGGATCGCTGGGGAGACTTCACTGGACAGGAGAGCCACATCAGACTCAGGCCGTGGGCGTTGGGTGCAGAGTGGGCAGGGATCGCGGTTCCAGCTGGATCCGGAGTCCTTGTAGTTGGATTATTTTGAACAGGGCAGCTGTCCTCGGGAGATCTGGTCTTTGTTGAAGAGTGGGCAGTGTTCCTCGGGTTATGGAAGTCGCTGGCCACAGCACAGCCGTCGTCTTCAGCGCAGGGTCTTTGAGCAGGAGACAGACCGGTAGGGCTGGGGTCAAATCAGTAGTCTTCTTAAGGCTCGGCTGCACAGCGTCTTCTTTGTACTTTTCTTCTTAGGTTGCAGGAATCTGAGGAGCAAGGTTCGGGGTTGCCCCTAAATACTGGATTTAGGGGCGTTACAGGTGCTGGCAGAGGGTAACCAAAGGGCTACTTGCCTAAAGTGACTACACCCTTTGTATGTCCCCTCCATTTGGGGAGGGGGCATCCCCTAACCTGATCGAAGAGAATCCTTCCTTTCAAGATGGAGAATCTTCTAAGGAGGGGTCACCTCGGTCCAGGGCACCGTATGGGTGGTCCTGGCAGAGTGGGTACACACCTCTCCTGACTAATAATTTTCCTACCGACCAGGCTGGCAAAAGTAGGGCTTGGTCAGGGGAGCGGGCATCTCCATTAGCTGGAGAGGCCCTGGCTAGCATATCAAAGGGCAGGAAGCCTTTGAGGCTCACCACCCTGAATGCTGTTCCTGCTTGGGGGTAGGTGTGAAGCACCTCCACCCCAACCAGCCTTTTTTCCCTGACTCACGAGAGCACAATGGCTCCAATCTCAGGTGGTCAGAAACATGTCTGTGTGTGGCAGGCTGGTACAGACCAGTCAGGTGGACACAAGGGGGTTGGTCGCTTTTCAGGAGGAATCTCCAAGATGCTCTCTGAGTGCATTTTACAATAAATCCAACACTGGCATCAGTGTGGACTTATTGTGCTGAGAAGTTTGATACCAAACTTCTCAGTATTCAGAAAAGCCATCATGGAGCTGTGGCGTTCGTATTGACAAACTCTCAGCCCATGTACTCAATATGGCTTCAATGCACTTACAATGTCTAAGAATCGACTTAGACACTCTAGGGGCATATTGCTCATGCAGCTATGCCCTCACCTGTGGTTTAGTACACCCTGCCTTAGGGCTGTGAGGACTATTAGACGGGTGACTTACCTATGCCACAGGCAGTGTGTGTGGGTATGGCACACAGGGAGGTGTGCCATGTCGACTCTTAGGTATTGTCTGCACCAAAATACACAGTCTGCAATGGCAGTGTGTATGTGTTTGGTGCGGGGTCTCTGAGGGTGGTACAATACATGCTGCATCCCTTAGAGACCCTCTCTGCTAACAAGGCCCTTGGTACCACTGGTACCTTTTACAAGGGACTTACATGTGTGCCAGAGGTGTGCCAATTGTGGAAACAAAGGTACAGTTTTGGAAAAGAACACAGGCACTGGGAACTTGATTGGCAGGGACCCAGTGCACACTCAGTCAAAGTGCTTCAGATCTCAGGCAAAAAGTGTGTGTGGGGGGGGGGGCTAACCATGCAAAAAAGGGGCATTTTCCTACAAATGCCGTCTGGGCTAGCTGAACAGGACCCCTAGCTTGCAGACGGCTTGTTCAGCTGTTTTATTGCCGCTTGTGCATGAGTGTGTCATGTGTTTACATGGATCACGGTGGCAAAAGTACAGGAACTCTTTTTAGAAGATGCCTTATGTGGATGCTATTGTATAGAATGTTGTTTTAGAGGATGTATTATTCGAGGATAGCTTTGATGACAGTGGATCCTGACAGATCAGCATCAAAGACTAGAACATGCTACGCACTGGTAATACTGAATTTCAAGCTTGTCCATAATACTATGTATTGTCCTGCTCTTTAGTGACCGGGTGACATGGTTAGCCCCCACTTGTTGCCTAGAAATTGATATGATTTTGATTGTAGTGCACAGGATCCCTTCCAACCAGGTCCCTTATGCCAGCGCTCCTTCCATAAAACTGTTGCGCATTTGACCCTGCAGGCCCCCTGTAAGTCCCTAGTAAATGGTACCTGGGGCATTGGGACTGAAGAGGGTACCTTAGGGACACCTCATCAAGGCCATGCAGATTGCCACTGCAGCATGCATGCCATGGTGCAGACAAAAATCACAAAGTCCACATTGCACACTGAATGTGTGCCATGCAAACTAGCACTGCCTAAGGTATAGGTAAGTCACCCCTCTAGCAGGCCTTATAGCTCTAAGGCAGGATTGTAGGAAGCCGACTCTGTATATACTATACCAAAATGAGGTATAGTGTGCACAGAGTCCAGTGGAACCCCAAAGGTAGGCAGAGGTAAAAGTAGATAGCACCTTACTCTCTAATTGTGCTAGTGTGGGCGAGCAGTAAGGCTTTACCAGAGGGTAGTGTTAAGCATTTGTTGCACACACTCGGGCAGCAAAGGATGTCACACATTCAAAGAGTGAACTCAGACCAATTTGTTTGTATAAACAATATTATTAAGTTATTTTATTTCTAGAACCAAGCCAAGCCTGGTGCAGGTAAGTGAAATAAATGCTTTGCAAAATCTTATGCAATGTTTTACAGTTGAATGCAGGTTCAAATGCAGTTGATTGAATTACAGGTAAGTCAATGTTTCGAAATTACTTTTCAGTTACTTTACAGATTACTTTGTACGTTACTTTTTAGATTACTTTTTCTACTCAGTGTGATATGCCTAGATATCACACTGGGACATTTCCTAGAGAAAAGGTAAGTAAAGAAGTTTTTAGTTATTTGCAGTTTTTCAAGTTCTCATACAAAACCAACTCCACACGAGAACAATTTTCACGGAAAAACTGTCAATGTATTCCTATGGAGAAAATGTGGTTATCGGTTAACAGGCAAGTACTTGGTTGTGGGAGTTGGTATTCTGGGGTATGAACCAGGGTTCCCCCAGGGTCAAGGATGCACTCTCAAAGCACCCTCAGCGGCATTAGGGCGGCCGGTTGCGGAGTGCTGAAGCCCAATGTTATCCAATGGGGGGTAGGGGGCCTCCGGTTGGTGGCTGCTCACGAGCAGGCCACAAGATAGTGGGAGCAGAGCTCCTGGTGTTAGGCTCAGGGCAAAGGGGAATCAGAGTTAACACCCAAAGTACACCAGCAGCGGCGGCTGGGTGCAGGGTGCTGTTTTGGTGTCAGGTACCCTGTTGATTTCAATGGGGATTCTCCGATTGCAAAAAAACTGCAGGCTCAGGGACGAAGATCTTCTGAAGGTGACCACTGGTTGGAGAGTTAATTTGGGATAACTGGGGATGTTGGGACACCGTCGGTTGGACCAGCCAAGGCCGTGGGACGTCGGGTGAAGGGGTGTCTTTAGGCCTCGGGTTTTCTTACCAGTTCTGGTCGCAGTCGGGGGGATCCTCCAGAAAGAGGCTGCAGGCTTTGCTTGGAGATTCGAGGCATGTCAGAGATCACCAGACCTCAGATCAGGATCGCGGGGGAGACCTCCTCGTGGTGTTGGGCCACTCGAACTTGGGCCGTAGGCGTCGGGTGCAGACTCACTGTTTTGGCTGGGGTCAGAGTCTGTGGGTGAGCAAATCCGGTGCTCACGGGAAACAAAGTCTTTGAATTGGAAGGCAGGGCATGTCCTCGGGGTTCTTGAGGTTGCTGGCTGAAAGACACACCGGGATTTCGCTGGAGCAGGTTTGAGGTGGGTACAGGCCGGTGCGGCGGAGGCCAAGTCAGTGGGCATCCTACTCTTCTTAGTTTCAGCACGGGTTCTTCGGTCCTTCTTCTTATCGATTCTTGTCTGAGGAGGCAAGGTTCAGGGTTGCCTCTAAATACTAGATTTAGGGGTGTTACAGGTAGGTAAAGGTAGGGACCAATGAGTCCCTCCTTGGGGTGGGTACACCCCCTATTATGCCACACTCCAGTGGGAGGGGGGCATATGCCTCAATCTGGTTGGCTGGGTCCTCTACCCTCCCCTCCCCCCCCCCCATCTACAAGATAGCGGGGACTGAGAGTTGGGCTTCACCTCGCCTCCCCCACCGGAGGGGTGGGGTTGGCAACGGTGGGCACACCTCTCTTTCTCACTTGGGTTTCCCGCCGATTCTCCTGCCCAAAGTGGGGGTCAGAACCGGTGGGGGCCAGTTGCTGGAAGCAGCAAAGGCCTGGGGTAGCTTACAAAGGCGGCAAGCCTTTGAAGCTTCCCCTTCGTGGACCCTGCCCATCCTGGGGGAGGATGCTTGGCACCTCGTCCCAGGATGTGCATTGATTCAGACCCCCAAGAGCAGCAGACGTTCGACCCAGGGGTCCAGAAACATGTCTGGTGGTGGCAGCTGGCGAACAGCCACTCAGCCTGGACACTAGTGTTAGGTCGTTTTTCAGGGGGCATCTCTAAGATGCCCTCTGAGTGCATTTTTCATTAAATCCCATACTGGCATCAGTATGGGTTTAATGTGCTGAGAAGTTTGATACCAAACCTCCCAGTTTTTAGTAAAGCCATTATGATGCTGTGGAGTTCGTAATGACAAACTCCCAGCACCATATACTCTTAATGGCATTACTGCACTTACAATGTCTAAGAATAGGCTGAGACAGTGTGGGGGTACAGGGCTCATGCACCGGTACCCTCATCACTGGTATTGTGCACCCAGCTAGAGGGGTTGCTGACCTATGCCGGGGCAGTGGGTTGTAGGCCTGGCACACAGGGATGTGTGCCATGTCGACTCTTCACTTTGTTCTGCACCAAAACACGCAGCCTGGTGTGTGTGTGTGTGTGTGTGTGTGTGTGTGTGTGTGTGTGTGTGTGTGTGTGTGAGAGAGCGAGAGAGTGAGAAAGCGAGAGAGTGAGAAAGTGAGAGAGCGAGAGAGCGAGAGAGCGAGAGAGTGAGAGAGTGAGTGTGCGTGAGAGAGAGTGAGTGTGCGTGAGAGAGAGTGAGTGTGCGTGAGAGAGTGAGTGTGCGTGAGAGAGAGCGAGTGTGTGTGAGAGAGTGTGTGTGTGTGAGAGAGAGTGTGTGTGTGTGTGAGAGAGTGTGAGAGAGAGTGTGTGAGAGAGAGTGTGTGAGAGAGAGTGTGTGAGAGAGTGTGTGAGAGAGTGTGTGAGAGAGAGTATGTGAGAGAGAGTATGTGAGAGAGAGAGTGTGTGAGAGAGAGTGTGTGAGAGAGAGAGTGTATGTGAGAGAGAGAGAGAGAGAGAGAGAGAGTGTGTGTGTGTGTGTGTGTGTAAAGCTGGCTTGGTATGTACTATACCAAAGTGAGGTATAGTGTGCATAGAGTCCAGTAGAACCCAAAAGATAGGCAGAGGTAAAGTAGATAGCACCTCACTCTCTATTTGTGGCAGTGTGGTCGAGCAGTAAGGCTTTATCAGGGGGCAGTCTTAAGCATTTGTTGTACACAGTCAGTCAGCAAATGAATTGACAGACTCAAAGACTGAACTTCAGACCAATTGTTTTTGTATAAAAATATTCTTTTAGTTATTTTATTTCCTAGAACCAAGCAAGCCTGGCACAGGTAAGTGATAAACACTTTGCAGTAAATATACAGTTGTAACACAGTTTGGATTGCAATTGTAAATGTACTTTGATTTGATTACAGTAGTGTTACTGATAATGCAATGCTTTTCAGAATACATTACATATACTTTGTATAGGATTTTTAGCAGAATATCATGCAAGTTACTTTTTAGATTACTTTTCTAACACAGTGCAGTATACCTGGATACTGCACTGGGACATTTCCTGTAAACAGGTAAGTAAAAGCGTTTTGGTTACTTAAATACAGTTTTAAAGGATTTCTTACATTTTCCAACTCCACACTTGGAAACTTTTCATAGAAAAACAGTCAATGTTATCCTATGAAGGAAAATAGTGTTATCGGTTCAAATCTAAGTACTTTGTTGTGGGAGTTGGTACTCTGGGGTTAGACTCAGGGGTCCCCCAGGGTCAAGGATGCACTCTTGTTACACCCTCAGCGGCACTAGGGCGGCTGGGTGCAGAGTGCCGAGGCCCAATGTTATCCAATGGGGGATAGGGGGCCTGACGAGCAGGCCACTGGGTTGTGGGAGCAAAGCCCCTGAACGTAAGCTCAGGGCAAATGGGGGTTTAGGCCAGCACAAAAGATGCACCCTCAGCAGCACTTGGGCGGCCAGGATCAGAGTGCTGTTTTGGCATCGGGTGCCCTGTAGCTTTCAATGGGGAGTCTCCAGTTTGCAAAAGCACTGCAGGCTCGGGTCTTCTGGGTGCGACCATTACTTGGAGAGCTAAGTTGGGATGTTGGGCGTTGGTTAGGCACCGTCGGTTGGGCCACCCAAGGCCGTAGGGCATCGGGTGCAGGGGTGCCTTTTAGGGTCGGATCTTCTTACCAGCTCCTGGTCGCAGTTGGGGGGACCTTCCGGTTTGAGGCTGCAGGCGTTGGCTGGAGGCTTGAGGCAGGTCAGAGGTCGCCGGATCTCGGGTCAGGATCGCCGGGGAGACCTGCCACCACCAGAAGCATGTCTGGTGGTGGCAGGCTGCCTAAAGCCAGTCTGTGAACACACCAGGGTTGGTAGGTTTTCAGGGGGCACCTCCGAGGTGCCCTCTGAGTACATGTTTCAATAAATCCCATACTGGCATCAGTGTGGGTTTATTGAGAGGAATCGCTTGGTACCAAACACTCCTGGGTTCAGAGAAACCATCATGGTTCTGGGGAACTTGAGTTTTCGAGTTTCCAGCTCATGTACTCTTCATGGCTTCCCTGGCACTTTCCATATCTAAGAATAGACTTAAATATTGTAGGGGCCTATCTGCTCACACCAGATATATAGTGCATCCTTGTAAGAATGTGCCCTCTCTTTGCATAGTTGCCCCCACTTTTTGCTAAATTGCTGATGTACTTTGACTGAGTGTGCCCTGGGTTCCTGCCAAACAGGTACCCAGGGCCTGTGTTCTTTCCCTAAACTGCATTAAAAACAAAACCCAATTGGCACTCTTTGGCCACAGGTCAGTCCCTTGTAAATGGTACCACAGGTACCAAGGGCACTGTGGCCAGGGAAAGCCTCTAAGGGCTGCAGCACTTATTGTGCCACCCTTAGAGGCCCTGTACCTTTACACACACTGAGAAGCTGGGTTTCTGTTGCAGTAACCCCCCCGCTTTTTGCCAGACTACTGATGCACTTTGACTTGATGTGCCCTGGGTCCCTGCCAAACAGGTTCCCAGGGCCTGTGTTCTTTCCCCAAAACTAACCCAAACCCAATTGGCATCTCTGGCCACAGGTCAGCCCCTGGTAAATGGTACCACAGGTACTCAGGGCACTGTGACCAGGGAAGACCTCTAAGGGCTGCAGCAGTTATTCTGCCACCCTTAGGGGCCCTGTACCTTTACACACACACACTGCCTTTGCAGGCTGCGTGTTTTGGTGCAGAACAAAGTGAAGAGTCGACATGGAACACATCCCTGTGTGCCATGCCTACGATCCACTGCCCTGGCATAGATCAGTCACCCCTCTAGCTGGGTGCCCTATACCAGTGGTGAGGGTACAGGTGCATGAGCCCTGTACCCCAACAGTGTCTAAGTCCATTCTTAGACATTGTAAGTGCAGTGCTGCCATTAAGAGTATATGGTGCTGGGAGTTTGTCATTACGAACTCCATAGCACCATAATAGCTACACTGAAAACTGGGAAGTTTGGTATCAAACTTCTCAGCACATTAAACCCACACTGATGCCAGTGTGGGATTTAATGAAAAATGCACACAGAGGGCATCTTAGAGATGCCCCCTGAAAAACGACCAGTCTCTGGTGGGTTCCCCGACTGGTAGACACCAGCCTGCCACCACGAGACATGTTTCTGGACCCCTAGGGTGGGAGCCTTCGCTCCCTGAGCCCAGAAACAAAGCCTTTCCTGGGCGGAGGTGTTCACACCTCCGCCAGGCCAGGAAGAGCCATCTGTGGCAGGGGAGCTTCAAAGGCCAGGCAGCCTTTGTAATGCGACCCCCAGCCTCTCCTGCTATCGGGAGCAGGCCCCCTTCCTGTCTTGCCTCCTTTTCGGCGGGAAGACAGGCGGGAAAAACTAGCCAGCCCAGAAGGTGTGCCCATCTCTGCCAACTCCACCCCTCAGGTGGGGGAGGCGAGGTGAAGCACTCTCTTCAGTGCCCGCCATCTTGCAGATGGCAGGCACTCCCCAATCAGGATTAGGGATTGTGCTCACTCCCCCACGTGGGGTGAGCACACCAAGGGTGTAGTCACCCTAAGGTCAGTAGCCCATTGGCTACTGACCTCGAGACCCCTAAAACACCCCCTAAATACAGTGTTTAGGGGGAAGCCCTGAACCAAGAAAGCAGATTCCTGCAACCTATGAAGAAAACGAACGAAAGAAGACGCCCAGCAGAGGAGACTGCAGAGAACAACTGACTTGGCCCCAGCCCTACCGACCCGTCTGCAGTTTCCAAAAATCATCTTGCCCTGCAGCCAGTGACCTCCACAACCCCTGGGAGGACTGACTGCCCTCAAAGACCGGATCTTCTGTGAACAGCAGCTCTGTTCAGAAGAAACACCAAAGAAAGACTCCGAGCCTGCTGAGGAAAAAGAAACCCGACGCCTGGAACCACCACTGCAACCGTCGCCTACGGCCCGAGTGGCCCACCGGTCCCAGCGAGGTCCCCCAGCGCTCCAGAGTCCGAGTCCACCATGGGTTGACCCCTCCAGGGCTCCCCGACGTCTCCTGCAGCCTCTGCACGGAGACCCCCCCCAACCGCGAGTAGCAGGTAAGGTGAAATCCGACCTCAAAAGACATCCCTGCATCCAGCCGCCCTGCGCCCTGTAGAAGATAACCCGAGGTGCACCTACGTCCCCAAGCCCTCCAACTTACCTGCCCAGCTGTTGGTTCCTCCTGGAAGTCTTCCTGGTCCGAGCCTGCAGCTGAAAACCAAAACCGAAAATCCCAATTGAAAACAACAGGGCATCCCATGCCAAAACAGCACCCTGCACCCAGCCGCCCCGGCGCCGCTGCGGGTGCACTTTGTGTGCTAAACCAGATCCCCCTTTGCCCTGAGCCTAACACCAGGAGCTTGGCTCCCACAACCTTGTGGCCTGCTCGTCAGCAGCCACCAACCGGAGGCCCCCTATCCCCCATTGGATAACATGGGGCCTCAGCACTCTGCACCCGGCTGCCCTAGTGCCGCTGAGGGTGTAACAAGAGTGCATCCTTGACCCTGGGGGACCCCCGAGTCTACCCCCAGAACCTCAACTCCCACTACCGAATACTTACCTTAAAACCGATAACACTATTTTCCTCCATAGGATAACATTGACTGTTTTTCTTGGAAAAGTTTCTAAGTGTGGAGTTTGAAAACCTAAAGAAATTCTTCAAAATTGTACTGTTTAACAAAAACGTTTTTTCTCACCTGTTTACAGGAAATGTCCCAGAGTAGTATCCAGGTATACTACTCTGTGTAAGAAAAGTAATCTCAAAAGTAACTTACCAGTAATCTCACTGAAAATCCTATACAAAGTATATGTATTGTATTTACAAAGCATTGCATTTCTCAGAAACAATACTGTACGTCAAAACAAAGTGCATTTACAATTGCAATCCAAACTGTGTTACAAACTGTATATTTACTGCAAAGAACTCATCACTTACCTGTGCCAGGCTTGCTTGGTTCTAGGAAATAAAACTAAAAGAATATTTTTGTACAAAAACAATTGTTCTGAAGTTCAGTCTTTGAGTCTGTGAATTCATTTGCTGACTTAGTGTGTACATTAAATGCTTAACACTGTCCTCTGATACTGCCTTACTGCTCGACCACACTACCACAAATAGAGAGTGAGGTGCTATCTAACTTTACCTCTTTCTACCTTTGGGGTTCCACTGGACTCTGTGCACACTATACCTCACTTTGGTATAGTATATACAGAGCCAGCTTCCTACACCTCCTTGATGCAAAGTAGTACAATTTAGTGCATAGTGCTACTTTGCGATACTGTTGGCAGCTTTCCTACACAAATTATGATTTGTGTTGGAAAATAAATCAAACCGCAACACTGTGTGCTAGGTAGGTGTCACTTTTGTGATGCAAACTCGGCGGAAAGAGGTAATAAATCTGGATCAAAATCTCTAAACAGGTACTTGTCAATATTAGGAGGACGATTTGTGTTCTTACTGCAAGCTAATGTAAGGTTACCAAATGAGCACTGCAGAGCAAATGTTTGATAACGGTGCAAAATCAGAAGCAAATGAAGATGCCAAAGAGAAAGAGCCACTGAAGCATGAGAGAAAAATGCTTGGTGCCTGGCATTGAGCATGCCAAATTTCTGAAGTCGGGAGGTCTAAACTTGCTCTAACAGTTATCATTTAATTATGGTTCTTGGAGAGGGCTAAATCATAAAATTTACAAACACCTAAAATTTCAGAGGTGTCTAAAAATGAAGCTGTGCAAAAATCACCTAACTGCACATTAGTGTTTTTATCAAAACTGTAGGACAATTTTCACTCTCTTTGCAGCACCTCATATTTATCTGCAGCAATGTTCACAGAAGCATGCTTGAATCACGTCTTTAAACTTCATGCTCGTCACCCAACATCTCCCATATAGGATACACTACATCTAACATCCTCCTCAACCATGCAGTCTATAGGGGTACCTACAATCTAAAGGCAAATCAGAATACCTCACAACTTTGTCCAGAGCATTAAGAACTGTAAGAAACTGGCTCTATATATACTACACCAAAATGAGGTATAGTGTGTATAGAGTCCAGGTGACCCCAGAGGTAGGCAGAGGTTAAAGTTAGATAGAACCTTACTCTCTATTTGTGGTAGAGTGGTCGAGCAGTAAGGCAGTATCAGAGGAGAGTGTTAAGCATTTGATGTACACACTCAGTCAGCAAATGAATTCACACACTCAAGGACTGAACTCTAGGCCAATTGTTTTTGTATAAAAAATATACTGTTGTTTTATTTTTAGAACCAAGCAAGCCTGGCACAGGTAAGCATTAAATACTTTACAGTAATAAGTTGCTGATTGTAGAACAGTTTGAAAGTGCAATAGGAATTGTACTTTGTTTGATTTACAGGGGATGCAGTAGGTTGCAATGCTTAGCAAATACAGTACATTGAAATGAATAGGCTTTTTCAGTAAATTGCAGGTAAGTTACTTTTCACGTTACTTTTCTAACTCAGTGCTGGATACCTAGATTCAGCACTGGGACATTTCCTGCAAACAGGTAAGTAAATACGTTTTGGTTATTCGTGCGATTTTTAAGGAATATTTTTAGATTTCAAAACTCCACACTTAGAAACTTTTTGGAAGAAAATTGTCAATGTTATCCTATGGAGGAAAAACAGGTTATCGGTTCAAAGGTAAGTTATCGACTGTGGGAGTTAAGGTTCTGGGGTTAGACTCAGGGGTCCCCCAGGGTCAGTGTTGCACTCTTGTTACACCCTCAGCGGCACTAGGGCGGCCGGGTGCAGAGTGATGAGGCCCAATGTTATCCAATGGGGGATAGGGGGCCTCCGGTTGGTGGCTGCTGGCAAGCAGGCCACTGGGTTGTGGGAGCAAAGCTCCTGGACTTTAGCTCAGGGCAAATGGGGAAACAGATTAGGAGGGGTGACCTCCTCGTGGTGTTTGCCCACTCGAGCTCGGGCCGTGGACGGCGGGTGCAGAGTGGGGCGGATTCGCGGTCTCCGGCTGCTGCCAGAGGTTGCAGTTTGAACAAATCCGGTGTTCACGGGAGAAGCAGTCTTTGGAAGTGAAGGCAGGCAGGTCCTCCGGGGTTTTTGAGGTTGCTGGCTGCAGGACACACCGGGATTTCGCAGGAGCAGGTTCGAGGGGAGACAGGCCGGTAGGGCTGGGGCCAAGTCAGTGGGCGTCTTCCACTTGTTAGCTGGCTGCAAGGCTGTTCGGTCCTTCTTTTCTTATTGTCAGGCTGGATCTGAGGAAGCAAGGTTCAGGGGTGCCCCTAAATACTAGATTTAGGGGCGTTACAGGTAGGTAGAGGTCAGGGACCAATGGGTCCCTTCCCTGGGGTGGGTACACCCCCTATTGTGCCACCCTCCAGTGGGAGGGGGGCAGGAGCCTGTCCCTGGTTGGCTGGGGCCCCCCCCCCCATCTTCAAGATGGCGGAGACTGAGAGTTGTGCTTCGCCTCGCCTCCCCCACCTGAGGGGTAGGGTTGGCAGAGGTGGGCACACCTCCCTTCCTCACTTGTTTTTCCCGCTGGTTCTCCCGCCCAAAGTGGGGGTCAGAACCAGTGGGGACCAGTTGCTGAGTACAGCAAGTGGCCTGGGGAAGCTCACAAAGGCGGCAAGCCTTTGAAGCTTCCCCTTCGTGAACCCTGCCCATCCTGGGGGAGGAGGCTTGGCACCTCGTCCCAGGATGTGCATTGTTTCAGGCCCCAGAGAGCAGCAGGCTCTCGACCCAGGGGTCCAGAAACATGTCTGGTGGTGGCAGCTGAAAGCAACCACTCAGCCTGGACACTAGAGGTGGGTTAGGTTTCAGGGGGCATCTTCTAAGATGCCCTCTGTGTGCATTTTACATTAAATCCCACACTGGCATCAGTGTGGGTTTAATGTGCTGAGACGTTGATACCAAACTTCTCAGTTTTCAGTGTAGCCATTATGGTGCTGTGGAGTTCGTAATGACAAACTCCCAGCACCATATACTCTTAATGGCAGCACTGCACTTACAATGTCTAAGAATGGACTTGGACACTGTAGGGGTACAGGGCTCATGCACCTGTACCCTCACCACTGGTATAGTGCACCCAGCTAGAGGGGTGACTGATCTATTCCAGGGCAGTGGGTTGTAGGCATGGCACACAAAGATGTGTGCCATGTCGACTCTTCACTTTGTTCTGCACCGAAACACGCAGCCTGCAAAGGCAGTGTGTGAGTGTAGTGGTACAGGACCTCTAAGGGTGGCACAATAAGTGCTGCAGCCCTTAGGGGTCTTCCCTTGTCACAGTGCCCTGGGTACCTGTGGTACCATTTACCAGGGGCTGACCTGTGGCCAGAGATGCCAATTGGATTCGTTTTGGGGAAAGAACACAGGCCCTGGGAACCTGATTGGCAGGGACCCAGGGCACATCAAGTAAAAGTGCATCAGTAGTCTGGAAAAAGTGGGGGGGGGGGTTACTGCAACAGAAACCCACTTTCCTACAAGCACTATATAAATACAAGAGGACTAAACAACCACATCAGTGTTCCTGTTCTATAGCCATCACAAGTAGTGAGGTGTGGATGCGGGCTTCTTAGTAGTAGCAAGGGTAGTGGCACTGGGCCTGACCAAGGCTGCCTGCACCATTACCCGTTGAGGATTCTAGAGGAGGCTAGACAAATGGGGAAGAGGAGACCGCAAGTGCCACTTTTGATGATAACGTGATTTTAGTCAGGGGCGCGGCGACTTTTACTGCAGCCAGTGCAAAGCACCATAGCCCAGACATGAGAGGCCCAGTCTTCTCAGCACTGGCTGCAGTTTATTTAATCAGAGACAGAAAAGGTGATGTAAGGAATGCTGGCAATGAGTCCAAACATGGACAGTCACTCCAAGTGGCATTTCAACCCATTCTTCTTTTGCCGACCATGCCACCTCAGTTTGGACCTAGTCACATGGAAATCAGTCTTGACCCTACTCCAATAGGAGCATTCTAGACGAACGGCCAGGCCTGGTCCTCCCTGAACAAAAATACAATCAACTCAGGACCGACTTTGCCCTGATTTTCCTAAGACTTTTTTTGAATTGTCTCCCTGGGTTTAGCCGTGTGTGGTATCCCTCTGGGAGGGGTTGTGGAAGAGTCATTGCCACAGAGAGTGAAACAAGTCCCAGGCAGGCACTAGTAAAACTCAGAACAGAGGCTATTGTGGAGCAGAGATCAAAGTTTAATTCAATGAGTTTGTGCAGGAGCTTATCATGAGGTAGAAAAAAAGACGAGGTGACTGTGGAAGTTGATGGATGTGACGAAAAGACAGCTGAAATGAAGAAAAACAAAAGAATGAAATAAAGGTGAATACAATGATGTTGGAAGGAGGAGGGCAGATATGAAGGCATGATATTAAGGAGGGAAAGAATGGAGAGGTGAGACTGGGATATGAAGTAGAGAGAATAAAGGAAGAGGAGAGACGGTAAAAAATGAACAAGGCAATAGGAAAGACAGATTGGAAAGAAAGATTGGAGTAGAGAAAAGATAAGAACGGGGATTGGAAGGATAGAAAAGGTACTGGATAGGAAAGGAGAAAAGTAGGAAGGACATAAATAATAGAGAAATGGAGAGGAAATACGATTTGGGAGGGTGTGGGGAAATTTGAGCCTAGAGAGAAAAGGAAACATGTATGGAGAGGATGAGCTATGGAAGTGAGATAGAAAGCAAAAACGGAGAGGAAAAGAAAGAAAGGGGGTGTGAAACTGTTAGACCTGTCAGCCCTAGGGTGGTCTTGCCCTGTTTTTTTCCCTTTTGCGCCTCATTTTTGCCACCATATTTTTACTGGACCTAGGTCTCCGGGCGCCTTGCCACTGCTGGTCAGTGCTGAGGTGCAGGTGCTCTCTCACTAAAGATGGCTGCCACAGGCCCCTGCTACTGCAGAAGGGCCTTCCACACATACACGCTAGTAGCCAGAGTCAGGCTGGGACATAGGGATACAGTATCCATCCCGTCCCCGCCTCTGGGCCCCATAGCTAGGTAGGTGGAAGGTTCCAGAACCTTCCGGGCTGTGGGAGGAGTTACGTTTTGCCGCCTTTAGGAGGGTCACCTGACCTAGGGGTATAAGAGGCTTGGAGGGAAAACCTTTTAGTCAGTTAGGTTGAGGCACCGCTGAACCTGGGAGAACCTGCGCCGGAGTATAGACTTTAGGGCCTAGGGGAGACCTACACTACTGCTGCTGACAGGGTCAAGGCCCTGCTGCCGTAAGATAGCTGAGAACGCCCACCACCCACTGATCTTGCCCAGTGTGAGGGGACCCAGGGAACCATCTCCAGCGTGCTGGGAGGAACATCAAGCACTCCCAGAATCACCAACTCACAACCCCCCCTGTTCATAAGAAGAAGAACTTTTAAACCAAGAGTAACAGGAACTCAAGTTAAATCGTCGAATGGGGATCACGAGGCGAAGCGCTGTGTCCTAAGCGCTAGACCTTCACCCCCTATCTATCCACACCGACAGCTGGACTGTCCCCCAAGAACCCTTTCCACACAGCCCGGTGACTAAGGCTGTCCAGCGCGCCCCGCGCTGCAACTCCACGTGGGAGAACTTGACCCCCCCCAGTCACTGACCTTGTGACCGGATCGCCGCCGCGGCCGTCGCCGCGTGAAAAGGGGTGCTGAGGTGAGGGAGACCTCTCCCCGTGCATGAGTGTGGTGAGGTGCGCCGTCCGCGCCCTCACCGAAGCCCACAGAAATCACTGCCGGGCCCGAGACCCCTGCCGCTGCAAGAGCGGCCAAGAAGAACACCGCCGCAGCCCAGGAGGGCCGCGTAAATAGAGCTGAGGCCCACCGCGGCCTCCAGGCCCGTGGACGCCGTTGCCGTGGGGCCGAAGACGCCGACCGCGTCATAGGTCGCGCCCCCGAAAAGGCCGCGACGGGATTGGCCCAGCCGGAGCCAGCAGCCGAGGAGAAGGAGGCCGGAGGCGTCGCCCAGCAACCGGAGAAGGCCGCGACGTGATTGGCCCGCCGGAGCCAATCAGGGAAAACATCGGAGGGGCTCCACTGCCAACGGGAGCCCCCGGAAGAATCGCCGCCGCGCTGGGATTGGGCGCCGTCGAGAGCCCGCCCTCCCCCAGCACGTACGGAGGAGGAAGAACTCAGTGTGCACACGCGGGAAGCCGGAGCCGTCTGGAAGGACTGCCGGCTCCCGCTCCTTGTACCCTCACTGAACGCTGACTCCACGGGGGCCGGAGGAGTGCAATACCGGCCCCCAACGACCCGATAAGGCAGCGGGAGGCTCCAAAGCCTCGCGGAAGTTGGGCAGCGCCGGCCGGAGGGCCGTGGGACTCGCTCCGGGCCCCGCCCCGTCCAACAGAGGGCTGGCCCGGGAGAGAGTCCGCCGAGAGGCACCACGACCAGCTACAGCACCGCAGGTGAGCCCGGGAGGCCCCTAGGGCTCTAGGTTAAGCCCCTGGGGGCCGGGGGCCACGATTTGCAGGGGATTAACGAGGGAAGAGCCCTCATTGACAATTTGTACCAGGCCAGGCACCTGGTGAGAAGGGGCCCAAGCCTAATTTAACCCTCACCTCCCCTGGGAGACATAGGAATCCCCCATCATAGGGAAGCCCCAGTTTGCTGGACATGTTGAGGGGTCCCCTCTAGGATTCCCTCCTGCATATTGTACCTCAGGCTGTACTGATTATCTAGGCCTGAGGGATGTGTCCAGTTGCAAGAGATTTTAATATGCCTAAAGTGTTGTGCATGTTCTAGGCCCTAACTTATTAGTGCACCCGAATCATTATTGGTGCTGTATTGTTAGGAGCTGATTCCTGCGGCCTTTTAGTGGCCAAAACTGTTGAGGGTCTTTGAGAAGAATGTGCACCAGTTAAGGAAATGTAATGTATAATCTGCATAATCCAACGCAATCTTGATTGATATAAAGGAACTTGATTTTTAATTACACAAGCCTGGTGTGGTGTCCGGTTATTGCTCCGCATTTCTGAGTTGAAGTAAGAGTGTGCTGCACAACTGCCTTACACATTGCCTTCGCGTGCCTTTCCCCGCTTTGCGCCATGCTACCGTAACGGACTCGGTAACCCCGTTTCCAACAGAAACATAGAAAGGAGAGGAAAAAGGGAGGGAAAGAAAGAAGGAAAGGACGATAAAACAACCTAAAGGGGATAGGTAGACCAAGAGGTGGCATACAATTAGGTCGGAGCCACGGAGAGGAACAAGATTAGAGAAGAGCATAGTCAAGATATAGATTTGACAGAGTAAAGGAGGAATGAGAGAGAACAAGGAGATTGGAGAGACTTTGTGGGAGAGAGGAGAGAAGGACGTAGACTGAAGAGAGGAAACAGAATGAGGGAAAAGTGGAGCAAAGTGGAAATAGAGAAAGAAAAGTGGGAGTGTAAGGAAGAGCAAGGAGAGAAAAAAAACAAAAAATGGGAGGAAGGCGACAAGGACAAGCAAGGAGATCGAGTGAAGTGGACAGAGATATGATAAGGTGTGAGGAGGAGATAAGAGTGGCAAGGAGATGGCAAATAGAGAGGAATTATAGGTAGTATAATTAGGGCGCAAGATGCAGTGACACCCATGCCTAGGGGTGCAAGGAGCCCTCTGCGCCCCAGTAATAGGTATCTTTTAATACCAACCCAGAGGGGGTGTGGGTGTGTGTGTGTGTGTGTGTGAGGGGGGGGGGTTCTTTTTTTTTACTGGTTTGCATTTGGGCCCATGGCACCCTTACTATGGCACTGATTTTGGAAGTTTGCACACCGCACATGCTTGCATATTCAGTTGTTGCTTATCTTCAGTGCACGCAGCCTTAGCTGCAGTGCACAAAGCACCTTTATTGACGCTCAGAGAAAACAAATTAGAGGAACATTGGCTAGGACTGTGCCCCCTCCCACAGGAGGATGGCATAATTGAGGGTGTAGACACCCTGGGTAAAGTGCCCATTAACCCTACCTGTCACTTCCTTAAAACGCTCCTAAATCTAGTATTTAGGTGGCTCCCGCAGACCATGAAACTAGTACCTGCTGACCTAAGAAGAAGGACGAAGAAGATGCCGAACAGAGAAGATTGTCAACGCCCACTGACTTGGCCCAAGCCCTACCGGCCTGTGTGCAGCCCTCGAAGATCCAGCAAAGAAACTATGCATGTCCTGCAGTCAGCGACCTCCACAACCTCTGGGAGGACTGTCTGCCTTTGAGAAAGACCAGAACTCCTGAGGACAGCAGCTCTGTCCACTAGAAACCAACACAAAGGACTCTGGTGCCCTCAGGACCTGCGATCCATGACCATCCTGCACCAGATGCCTTCAGCCTGTGTCCAGGTGGCCCACTGATCCAGAAAAGGTTCCCCAACGATCTGGAGTCCAAGTCCAACGTTTGGCTGACCCCTTCTGGACTCCACAATGACGCTTGCAGTGTGAATCCAAAGGCTCCCCCGAATGCGACCTGCTCTGGTAAGAGAAACCCGACATCAAAGGACACCCCTGCACCCGAAGCCCCTGGGCCTTGAGGAGCTCGACCGACGGTATCCCTACGACCTACAGCATCCCAACTTACCTCTGCTGTTGCTGGTTCTCTTTTGCAGCCTTCAATTCGTCACCTGCAGCCTGCTTTCCAAACGGAGTCTCTCCATTGTATTCCATTGGGCGCTCCACACCGTGTTTGCACTTTGCACCCAATTGCCCGTGTGTGTCTATGTTTTGTGCTGCCTTGTGGCCCCCCGTGCTTGTCTAAACCTCTGAAGCTTGAGCCCTGCAGCCACTTTACTTACCTGCAAGCAATGTGTCTTCAAGCACCCCAGTCGCCATTGGAAAACATTGGGCCTGATCTTCAACTTTGACCTCTGCACCCGGCACCCCTGTGCCGCTGGTGGTGCAGTATCTGTGGCAACCTGAACCTTGCCCTCTGCTGACCCTGCAACCCAAAGACTGGATTTGTAAGTTGTTCACTTACATGTAAAACCACATTATTGTGTCCACCTTTGAAACTGAAAATAATTTCTATTTAAAAACGTACCTTCCTTTTTGCGAAGATCTTGGTCTTAAAATAAATCTTGAGCAAAGCTTTTAAAAAAAAAAAAAAAAAAATTGGAGTGGATCTCCTTTTTGAATCGTGTCATTTATTGGTCATTGTGTGCACAACAAATGTCTTACACTCCTCCGTGTTAGGCCTAAGGCTTATCGCCCAGACTACCACAAATAGAGCACTTTGGATTTGCATTGAGCCCTGTACACTTATGGGGGAATCTCTGGACGCTGTGCATGGTATAATCACCTAATGGTATACCATATACAGAGCCAGCTTCCTACACCGGGATTCTGTATCACCATCAAAAATTTGATTGTAAATCAGAAGTAACTTTAGTGGGCATTGACTAAAGTGAATAGAGTCTAATCAATGACTTTGATGAAATAGACAAAAATCTCAATATTTCCCTCAACTCTCATCCTTCGTTCCCCTAGGTCTCAAAAGAGACCACTTTAGATCTCTGCCAGAGGCCAAGTGATCAACACACACTATAGGAAAGTGCCTCCTTTTGACATGATCACCCCCAGGTTGCCCTAGTACTGATGCTTTTCGACTAAAAGTGCACTGGGTCCCTGCTAACTAGGCCCCAGTGCTAATTCCCTAAAACAAACTACATATTCAATTGTTAAACCAATTGGCAAGGACTTTAGCACCACTGCAAGTCCCTAGTAAATGGTACCCCTGGTACCAAGTGCATGGGTACTAAAGAGGGTCCCCAAGGGCTGCAGCATGTACTGTGTCACCCTAAGGGACCCACACATACATTGCATGCAGACTGCCATTGCAGGCTGCGTGAAATGGTGCAAACCATTGTGAAAACACGACATGGCACACTCCCTGTGTGCCATGCCTATGCACACTGCATATACAATATATAATCTTATAATCAAATGAGGGAGAGAGAAGCTGAGACTCATTTGGCTTCCATCTGGTAAGCAAGTAATCAAAGGGGAATGAATCACCTGTCCTGTTTATAACCAGGGTCTTGGGTTCTTACTGTATTGAAAAACCCTCATTCACGTTGAAGCCGTTGGTGCGGTACATCTTGATTTTTCGCAAGCGTTATTACGTGAAAAGCATCATGATCGGGTCTTTTGTTATGCTTTCCTCCGCCTGGAGGGAGACCAACTGGTATTCAGAGTTGTGATCAGTGATGGTGAGAGTGAAGTGTGTCTAAAATTACCTCCATCTATCACGACTTTTTTATTGTGTTTATGATGGGGTAAAGCTAAAAGAGAGAAGTGGTGCGTAAATAGAAGAGTCACTGTTCTATTGCACCCATTTAAAAACGTGAGTGGTCGACATGTTTCAGCCCTTGGGTGCCCTGTTGGGTCGTTGGGCTTTCTACAGGACTGTGTGGTTGCACACTTACTGTTTTGTAGTGTGCGTAGGTAAGTAATGCACTTACCCTTCTTCTTGGGTGTGCTAATTAGCACTCTGACCTGTTATAGGGCAATTGTACCTGTAACTGGAGAGGGAACAAGACCATGAAAACAATAGGCAAGAGTCAATCTTTTTCTTGCAGTATGTGATGCTTTAATAGTTTGAGAAATTTGCGTAAGTTTATACACCTGCTGCCTGAGAGCTGCCGTCGGTCCGTAGTCCACGCCACAGTAACTGCCCGCCTGGACTACGCGAATGGCCTCTATATTGGCTTACCGGCTTACCTTGTCAGGAAACTCCAAATGGTCCAAAATGCGGCTGCAAGATTAATCAAACGTGTTCCTTTTCGGCAACACATCTCTCCACATATTCGAGAATTACATTGGCTTCCGGTAGCCAACAGAATTAAATTCAAGACCTTGACCCTTGCCTTCCGGGCCTTCCATGGTACGTGTCCTTCGTATCTAAAACAGAGACTGGGTGTTTACACGCAGACACGTGCTCTGAGATCTAACACCCAGAAATTACTTTGCACTCCACGTGTGAAGAAATCCCGACTGGGTGGCAGATCTTTCATGTGGGGGGCGTCCAAATTATGGAATTCTCTTCCAAATTCCTTGCGCCAGATTTCGTCTGAGTCACTATTCAAGAAGGCAGTTAAAACATGGCTTTTTAACCTGGCTTAATCTTTTGTGTCCTGATCGCTGCTTGCCGCGCACGTGTTACTTGTCACTTTAGCGCCAGGACACCTCCTTGGAGGTAGCTGTTCGCGCTCAACAAATGTCGGTATTATTATTATTATTAAACATTTACAGTGAAAGGTTCACAATTTAAGTGCCAAAGTGCTCCGAATAATCATGCTGGATTTGTAAGTGTACACATCTCAGATCATAAGAAACAGAGCAGTCCCTCAAAGCAGTTTTTTTCTTTATTCCATTTCCCCTATTTGTGCGCTTGGGCAGGTACAGTTGTGATTGTGGTCAAGCTTTGAGTGTCAGTGCGACGGTTATAAGCACCGAATTGTGAAGGGGGGGCAGCGCTTCTTTTAATGTCCCCACATTGGGAGCGGGGACTGCGTTTATGACCAAGCTTCTGTAGTAAACATGTACGGCGGTTTTTGTATGCCTGCATTTGCCGCAATCATTTGGTGATTTTTATCTTTTCAGGGATAATATATGTGGAACGTGCGGTGTTAATAATTGGAAGGTAGCGCTTCTATTAGTGTCTCAGTATTTGTGCGCGAACTGTGTTTACGACCAGACTTTTGCGGTAAATACATGTCTCCAGTTGCCCTGATTGTATGGGGATCTAATGCTGTATATGATCCAACTAGCTGAATACTCTTCGTGAAGAATATGGCAGTTACGCTATTCGGCGGTACGCACGTGCGGTGTCTGATAAAATAAGAATGCCGGAGAAGCGTGCATGCAGTAATCCTTACGACTTCATGATTGCGAAGGAGGTTGTTACCTTATGTTTATGGCAAGAAGCTCCATCGGGGGACGGGCGGAGTGAGACTTTCTCTACTAGAAATTAAAAAGAATAGCGGTTAAGGAAGTGGAGCGTGCTGCGCGCGTTCTTTCGGCTGGCTCGAAGACATACCTTTGAGACGTACTACTGGCGACTTGTGCTAGCTCCATCTGCCATGCCACGGTGACGCGGGCCGGCAGGAGTCTTTTAATAGTGTGGACCACGGAGTCGGGATAGTAGAGAGACTCCGATTTACTCCCAATCTTGTTTTTTGAAAGTGAAATCTCCGATGTAAATACATTCAAGATGTTACAATGATAGCGATAGGAAATGGCATATCGTAATTACTGTCTTCGATTTCATTGAAATCTGCTGAAGTTTTTGTGTGCGTGTTAGTTGGCATTGTGGAAAGGCTTCCTTTTTATTTGTTGAGGTGACGTTCTTATTGTGTCCGGTTTCAAACTTTCGTATGGACGATGTTGCGGGTATTCTCACAGGCATGTTTTTCTGTTCTGTGAAAACGTTCATGACTTTACGGTGACTTGATTATTATATATGATCTCATAGGAATTTGAGGAGGTTAATTTAGTTTGCATAGTAAAAAGACTTCCTTGATAATTATAGAGAGTTTGTTGCCTTAAGGTGACGTTCTTGTTTGTGTCTGATGTCCTGATTACGTGTTTACAGGGTGGAGAGCTGTCTTATGTCAAATGACTCGTGTCTTATAAAATGACGTTCGTTTACAGTGGAGACACAGCCCCATGATGGCCTGGTACATTTCTTGAGTTTCAGATATTTATTACCATCAATGTGGGATTGCGTGCCAAGGTATATTGTCATTTAGCCCCACATCATATGTTTTCAGACGATGAACCCATCTCTGTTCCTTTTCGAATAGGATGCGCTCCGCATTCTCATTTTTTGTTGTTAGGGTTTCTAGTACCACCCAGTTTATTTCTTCAGTCGAATGTTTTTGATTTATAAAGTGGGTGCTCATTTTTGTTGTAATTTATTTACATTTAACGTTACTCCTGTGTTCCACGATTCTCTGTTTGATCTTCCGACAGGTCATGCCTATGTATTTAAGGCTACAGGGGCATGTGATCATATAGATTACATGAGTCGTATTACAGTTCTTGTGGTTTCTTAATGTTCATTTGAAATCAGGTCGAGTTGTAGAGTCTTGGTGATTTTTGTTAGTTTGCAAACAGAGCAGGATCCGCAGGGGTAGTGGCCAGTAATTGGTGCAAGGTTCCCCGTGTCTGTTAATGTTTCTGTTCTAGGAGTGTTAGTCTGTGGTCTTGTGTGACCAGCAGGTCACGGATGCTCTTCGTTCTTCTATTGGCAAATCTTGGCTTTGGCCATTTGAGGGTCCCTGATGTGATATTGCGCCAGTTCTTGTTCACAATTTTTTTTTTACTATGTTGGATGCCGTATTGTACGTCGTGACGCAGGTGAGTATGTCTTCATTTTGTCTTTTTATTGTGGTTTCTATTAGGTTGTCTCTGTTTTGGTTCCTTGCTCTCTTTTGGATTACTCTATCTGGGTAGTTTCGCGCTTTCAGTTTCATGCTCAGGTCTTTCGCTTGTTTCTTATAGTCCTGGATTTTACTGCAGTTTCGTCTTATTCGCAGGAATTGGCTATATGGTAGGTTTTCTCTTAGGGGACGTGGGTGAAAGCTGTTGAAAGAGAGGAGACTGTTCTTCGCTGTTGGTTTGTAAAAGTTTTTTGTGTTGATATTGTCGTTTTCAATGTATTTTGTGATATCCAGGAAATCCAATTGATGTTCATCAGCTGTATATGTAAATTGGAGGAATTCATCTCTGGTGTTAATCCATCTGTGGAAATCTGGTAAGCTGTCTGGGGTGTCGTTCCGGATCATGATGACATCGTCGATGTAGCGTTTCCAGAAGAGTATTTTGGTTCTGTAGGGATTCGTATTGTTAAGAATGTGTTTGGTTTCAAAGTCTCTTACATATAGTCCTGCTATACTGGGGGCGAGTGTGCTCCCCATGGAAGTTCCGTGGGTCTGCAAAAAGAGGGTTCCGTTGTATTAAAAAAAATTCTCTGTAAGAGCTAGACGGCAGCATTCCAGTACAAAGTGTCTTGGGGTACTGTACTTCCATTCTTGTGCTAACAAGATGTCTTCAATGGTTTGTAGTGTCCTCTGTTGTGGCAGGCTTGTGTAAAGACTTTCCACGTCCAGTCCTACTAGGCACATTGTCCCTTCCTCAAATGTCAGGTCCTTTAGTTGGTTGAGTAGGTCTCTGGTGTCGTTCAGGTATGTGGTTTTTTTTTTGGACCAGAGGTCTTAGATAATGGTCGGCAAATTGAGATAAGGGCTCTAGTATAGAGCTTATGCCCGAGACTATTGGTCGTCCTGGGGGTGGTGTTCTATTCTTGTGTATTTTGGGTAGTGAATAGAAATAGGGAGTTCTGGGTGTCTTGGTCTTGAGAAAGTCTGACTTAATTTTGTCGATCCATTGGTTGGTCCCGGCTTCGTCTGTCATCAGTTCAATGGTCCTCTGTAGTCTGCGTGTCGGGTCCGTGTTTAGGATATTGTAGAATTTTTGGTCCGACACGAGATCGGTACATTGCTCGTCATAGTTGTCCTTGGTAAGTAACACGATGCCCCCACCTTTATCTGCCGGCTTTATGATTAGGCCTTCTTGTTTTTGTAGTTCTTCAATAGCTAGGCGTTCTCGTTTTGATATGTTCATGAAGGGTTTCTTAGTTGGTTCTTTCAGTTTCTCCACTTCATTTAACACTGCCTGTACGAAGGCTTGTATTTCCACTGGTACTAGATGAGTTGGTGGGCAGCAGGTGGATTTATTCCGTAAGTTAGTGTCGCTCTTTGTGGTATTGGTCCCTTTATCTTTGAAGAATGCTTTGAGCTTTATCTTGCGGCAGAATTCTGCCATTTCGCATTGTAGTGCACTATACAACATGTAAGCCATCGGTACCGCAGGCCTTAGAGCCCTAGGTCAGGGTGCATTATATTGTATGTGAGGACATATCTGCATGAGCAGATATGCCCCTGTGATGTCTGGTTCCATTGCCACGACAATGCAAGTGTTCAGGAAGCCATTTTAAGTGTATGTACTGGACACTGGTCATTACATGTTACCCAGCTACATGATGGCTTCACTGAAAATAATGCTGTTTGGTATCAAACACCTCGTCTTGACAAATCCATACTGATGCCAGTATCGGATTTGTCCTGACATGCATCCGGAGGGCCCCTGAATCCTACTAGTCTCAGTTGCTGGCTGACTGGAGTCGTCCAGTTTGCTACCACAGACAAGTTTCTGACCCCTGCAGTTGAGAGCCCGTGCTCTCTGAGGTCAGAAACAATGTCTGCTCAAGATGAAGGCGTTCACACCTCCTCTAGCAGGATGGCTAGAGTTTAGCATATCAAGGCCAGAGCCTTTAAAGCCTCTACCGCTTTTGATATGTGACCCGGCTTGCCCCAGACCTGGGAGATGCAATCCCCTGAGGCCCATTTGGCACCAGGACACGTGGGAAAATTAGCAAGTCAGAAGGCGTGTTCACTCCAGGCTAGTCACACCCTTAAGGTGGGCTACCAGAAGTGAACAACAAAAGAAAGGTTACACCATCTTGCTTTTAGTGGAACTAGGAACCCTGGGTCAGGTTTATGCCCACTGTGAGAACATGGGGGTTCTGTTGCAGCCCCCTCCCCCCCCACACACACTTTTTGCCTGGCTTTTGGTGCAACTTTGACTGTAGAGTACTGGAACCCTGCTGTCCAGGTTCCCAGTACCAGTGTTCTTTCCCCAAAAACTTGCCCCAATTGGTACTTCGGCCCCCCTGTAAGTTCCTCGTAAGTGGTACCCTGAGTACCTTGGGCCAGGAGGCTGAAGAGGGTCCCCTGGGCCCCCCTCACAAGGACCATGGCACTGCCCTTGCTGCTTGCATGCCCCTGTGAGGTGAAAAAAATGACCAAGTCGACATGGCACACTGCCTGTGTGCAATGCCATGCCAGCTAGCACTGCCTAAGATGTAAGTCACCCCTCTAGCAGGCCTTACCAGACCTAAGGCATGGGTGCACTATATCCCAGGAGTGGTCATATCTGCATGAGCAGATATGCCCCTACAGTATTAGGGTCTATTCCTTAATATTGTAAGGGCCAGGAAGGCATAGAGAGTACATGGGCTGGGAAGTTGACAACTCTAGTTCCACAGCAGCATGATGGCTTCACTGATCCCAGGAGTGTTTGGTACCAAACGGCTCCTTGTAATAAATCCACGCTGATGTCAGTGTGAGATTTATTAAAACCTGTACTCAGAGGGCACTTCAGAAGTGTCCCCTGAAAACCTACTGACCCTGGTGTGGGCACTGACTGGCTTTAGGCAGCTTGCCACACACTGACATGTTTCTGGACCCATGGGTGGAGAGCCTCTGCTCTCTGGAACCAGAAACAATGCGCATCCTGGGCAGAGGTGTCAAACCTTCTCCCCTAGGATGTGCCAATGCTCGAAGGGGAATCTTCAAAGGCCTGCCACCTTTGTAATGCGACCCCCAGCCTCTGCTGCTAGCAGTAGATGGCAGCCCCGGTTTACACCCCCACTTTGGGCGAGAAAACAGATTGGAAAACTTGAAAGGCTAGGAGGTGTGTCCACCTTTGCCAACTACACTCCTCTGGTAGATGAGGCGAAGTTAAGCACACTTTTTAGTCCCCTCCATCTTGAAGATGAGGGGATCCTTCCAATCAGGGCTAGGTCTATGCCCCCTTCCACAGACGGGTAGCGTCGGTGTAGTCACCCCAGGTAAGGTGCTGCAAGAAACTGGCTCTATATATACTGCACCAAAGTGAGGTACAGTGTGTATAGAGTCCAAGAGTCCCCAAAGGTAGGCAGTGGTTAAAGTTAGATAGAACCTTACTCTCTAATAGTGGTAGCTTGGTCGAGCAGTAAAGCAGTATCAGAGGACAGTGTTAAGCATTTGATGTACACACTCAGTCAGCAAATGAATTCACACACTCAAGAACTGAACTCTAGGCCAATTGTTTTTGTATAAAAAATATAACTTATTTTATTTTAGAACCAAGCAAGCCTGATACAGTTAAGCATTCAATTCTTTTCAGTAATAAGTTACTTGTTGTACACAGTTTTAAAAAGCAATGAAGATTGTACTTGATTTGATTTACAGGGGATGCAGTAGGCTGCAATACTTAGTAAATGCAGTACATTGAAATGAATGGCTTTTTTAAGGTAAATGCAGGTAAAATTACTTTTGCGTTACTTTTGTAATCCAGTGCTGGACTCCTAGGTTCAGCACTGGGACATTTACTTAAAACAGATAAGTAATTACGTTTTGTAGTTTGTACGATTTTTAGAGAATATTTTCAGATTTCAGAAGTCCACACTTAGAAACGTTTTGGACCAGTACATTGAAATACATATGCTTTTCCTGTAAATTGCAGGTAAGTTACTTTTCGGATTACTTTTTCTAACAGTGCTGGATCCTAGATTCAGCACTGGGACATTTCCTGAAAACAGTTGAGAAAATGCGTTTTAGTTAGATGTACGATTTTTAAAGAATATTCTTGTATTTCAAAAGTTGACACTTAGAAACTTTTTCACATAGAACCACCAATGTTATCCTATGGAAGGAAATTTAATTCACAGGTAAGTTACTTTTACGTTACTTTTCCTATTCAGTGCTGGATACCTAGATTCAGCACTGGTACCTTTCCTGCAAATAGTTGAGAAAATTCGTTTTGGTTATTTGTGCAAATTTTAAGGAATATTCTTAGTTTTCAAAAGTCGACACTTAGAAACTTTTTGGGAGAAAAAAAAGTGGCAATGTTATCCTATGAGGAAAAACAGGTTATCGGTTTCGAGGTAAGTATTCGGTCTTTGGAGTTAGGGTTCTGGGGTCAGACTCGGGGGGGGGGGGGGGGGGGGGTCTCCCAGGGTCAGTGATGCACTGTTGTTGCACCCTCAGCGGCACTAGGGCGGCCGGGTGCAGAGTGTTGAGGCCCAATGTTATCCTATGGAGGATAGGGGGGTCTCCGGTTGGTGGCTGCTGGCAAGCAGGCCACAGGGTTGTGGGAGCAAAGCTCCTAGGGTTAAGCTCAGGGCAAGTTGGGGACCAAGTTAGCACAAAAGGGGCACCCGCAGCGGCACTAGGGCGGCCAGGTGCAGGGTGCTGTTTTGAGGTCGGGTGCCCTGTTGATTTCAATGGAGATTCTCCGGGACAAAGAAACACTGCAGGCTCAGGGACGAGGATCTTCCAGGAGTGACCACCACTTCGAGGGGTAAGTTGGGATGTTTAGGGTTGGTTAGGCACCGCTGGGTTGGGCACACAAGGCCGTGGGGCGTCAGGTGCAGGGGTGCCTTGGGACGTCGGATTTTCTTACCCGCTCTGGTCGCGGTAGGGGGGGGTCCTCTGGATTGAGGCTGCAGGCGTCGTCAGGAGGCTTGAGGCAGGTCAGGGGTCGCCGGATCTCGGGTCAGGATCGCCGGGGGGACCTCCTCGTGGTATTTTTCCACTCTAGCTCGGGCCGGGTTCGGCGGGTGCAGAGTGGGCTGGATTCGCGGTTCCTGGCTGGCACCAGAAGCTGCAGTTCAAACACGTCCGGTGTTCACGGGAGAAACAGCTTGGTAAGTGAAGGCAATACAAAAGGGGGTGCAAAAGGGGATGATGGACGGAACGTTTGAGCCAATCAAACACTCACCCCCAGTCAACTGATCTGGGTTTAATCCATCATCATTCTTTAGCTCACTCCACCACCCCAGTTCAGACATGGCCATATGCAAATCAGTCTGACCCTGTGCCTCATGGGAACAGTCCAGCACGAACTGCCAAGCCATGTCTTCCTGGACCGGAAACAAGCATCCTAGGACCGGTTTCTGGCATTCCAGCCGTCATCAGCCAGGCTTGCTTGAATCCAGTGGCAAAGTGAGCAAGGGACCCACGCCTGGGCATACCCCGCCAACTCTGGGCGAACAAGCTGATACAAAGGGGATGATGGACGGAACGTTTGAGCCAATCAAACACTCACCCCAGTCAACTGATCTGGGTTTAATCCATCATCATTCTTTAGCTCACTCCACCACCCCAGTTCAGACATGGCCATATGCAAATCAGTCTGACCCTGTGCCTCATGGGAACAGTCCAGCACGAACTGCCAAGCCATGTCTTCCTGGACCGGAAACAGCATCTAGGACCGGTTTCTGGCATTCCAGCCGTCATCAGCCAGGCTTGCTTGAATCCAGTGGCAAAGTGAGCAAGGGACCCACGTCTGGGCATACCCGCCAACTCTGGGCGAACAAAGTGATACAAAAGGGGATGATGGACGGAACGTTTGAGCCAATCAAACACTCACCCCCAGTCAACTGATCTGGGTTTAATCCATCATCATTCTTTAGCTCACTCCACCACCCCAGTTCAGACATGGCCATATGCAAATCAGTCTGACCCTGTGCCTCATGGGAACAGTCCAGCACGAACTGCCAAGCCATGTCTTCCTGGACCGGAAACAAGCATCCTAGGACCGGTTTCTGGCATTCCAGCCGTCATCAGCCAGGCTTGCTTGAATCCAGTGGCAAAGTGAGCAAGGGACCCACGTCTGGGCATACCCCGCCAACTCTGGGCGAACAAGCGTATAAAAGGGGATGATGGACGGAACGTTTGAGCCAATCAAACACTCACCCCAGTCAACTGATCTGGGTTTAATCCATCATCATTCTTTAGCTCACTCCACCACCCCAGTTCAGACATGGCCATATGCAAATCAGTCTGACCCTGTGCCTCATGGGAACAGTCCAGCACGAACTGCCAAGCCATGTCTTCGGGTGGTGGAGTGAGCTAAAGAATGATGATGGATTAAACCCAGATCAGTTGACTGGGGGTGAGTGTTTGATTGGCTCAAGCGTTCCGTCCATCATCCCCTTTTGTATCGCTTGGTCGCCCTAAGTTGGCGGGGGTATGCCCAGACGTGGGTCCCTTGCTCACTTTGCCACTGGATTCAAGCAAGCCTGGCTGATGACGGCTGGAATGCCAGAAACCGGTCCTAGGATGCTTGTTTCCGGTCCAGGGAAGACATGGCTTGGCAGTTCGGGCTGGACTGTTCCCATGAGGCACAGGGTCAGACTGATTTGCATATGGCCATGTCTGAACTGGGGTGGTGGAGTGAGCTAAAGAATGATGATGGATTAAACCCAGATCAGTTGACTGGGGGTGAGTGTTTGATTGGCTCTGCTGTCCGTCCATCATCCCCTTTGTATCGCTTGGTCGCCCTAAGTTGGCGGGGGTATGCCCAGAATTGGGTCCCTTGCTCACTTTGCCACTGGATTCAAGCAAGCCTGGCTGATGACGGCTGGAATGCCAGAAACCGGTCCTAGGATGCTTGTTTCCGGTCCAGGGAAGACATGGCTTGGCAGTTCGGGCTGGACTGTTCCCATGAGGCACAGGGTCAGACTGATTTGCATATGGCCATGTCTGAACTGGGGTGGTGGAGTGAGCTAAAGAATGATGATGGATTAAACCCAGATCAGTTGACTGGGGGTGAGTGTTTGATTGGCTCAAGCGTTCCGTCCATCATCCCCTTTTGTATCGCTTTGGTCGCCCTAAGTTGGCGGGGGTATGCCCAGACGTGGGTCCCTTGCTCACTTTGCCACTGGATTCAAGCAAGCCTGGCTGATGACGGCTGGAATGCCAGAAACCGGTCCTAGGATGCTTGTTTCCGGTCCAGGGAAGACATGGCTTGGCAGTTCGGGCTGGACTGTTCCCATGAGGCACAGGGTCAGACTGATTTGCATATGGCCATGTCTGAACTGGGGTGGTGGAGTGAGCTAAAGAATGATGATGGATTAAACCCAGATCAGTTGACTGGGGGTGAGTGTTTGATTGGCTCAAGCGTTCCGTCCATCATCCCCTTTTGTATCGCTTTGGTCGCCCTAAGTTGGCGGGGTATGCCCAGACGTGGGTCCCTTGCTCACTTTGCCACTGGATTCAAGCAAGCCTGGCTGATGACGGCTGGAATGCCAGAAACCGGTCCTAGGATGCTTGTTTCCGGTCCAGGGAAGACATGGCTTGGCAGTTCGGGCTGGACTGTTCCCATGAGGCACAGGGTCAGACTGATTTGCATATGGCCATGTCTGAACTGGGGTGGTGGAGTGAGCTAAAGAATGATGATGGATTAAACCCAGATCAGTTGACTGGGGGTGAGTGTTTGATTGGCTCAAGCGTTCCGTCCATCATCCCCTTTTGTATCGCTTTGGTCGCCCTAAGTTGGCGGGGGTATGCCCAGACGTGGGTCCCTTGCTCACTTTGCCACTGGATTCAAGCAAGCCTGGCTGATGACGGCTGGAATGCCAGAAACCGGTCCTAGGATGCTTGTTTCCGGTCCAGGGAAGACATGGCTTGGCAGTTCGGGCTGGACTGTTCCCATGAGGCACAGGGTCAGACTGATTTGCATATGGCCATGTCTGAACTGGGGTGGTGGAGTGAGCTAAAGAATGATGATGGATTAAACCCAGATCAGTTGACTGGGGGTGAGTGTTTGATTGGCTCAAGCGTTCCGTCCATCATCCCCTTTTGTATCGCTTTGGTCGCCCTAAGTTGGCGGGGGTATGCCCAGACGTGGGTCCCTTGCTCACTTTGCCACTGGATTCAAGCAAGCCTGGCTGATGACGGCTGGAATGCCAGAAACCGGTCCTAGGATGCTTGTTTCCGGTCCAGGGAAGACATGGCTTGGCAGTTCGGGCTGGACTGTTCCCATGAGGCACAGGGTCAGACTGATTTGCATATGGCCATGTCTGAACTGGGGTGGTGGAGTGAGCTAAAGAATGATGATGGATTAAACCCAGATCAGTTGACTGGGGGTGAGTGTTTGATTGGCTCAAGCGTTCCGTCCATCATCCCCTTTTGTATCGCTTTGGTCGCCCTAAGTTGGCGGGGGTATGCCCAGACGTGGGTCCCTTGCTCACTTTGCCACTGGATTCAAGCAAGCCTGGCTGATGACGGCTGGAATGCCAGAAACCGGTCCTAGGATGCTTGTTTCCGGTCCAGGGAAGACATGGCTTGGCAGTTCGGGCTGGACTGTTCCCATGAGGCACAGGGTCAGACTGATTTGCATATGGCCATGTCTGAACTGGGGTGGTGGAGTGAGCTAAAGAATGATGATGGATTAAACCCAGATCAGTTGACTGGGGGTGAGTGTTTGATTGGCTCAAGCGTTCCGTCCATCATCCCCTTTTGTATCGCTTTGGTCGCCCTAAGTTGGCGGGGGTATGCCCAGACGTGGGTCCCTTGCTCACTTTGCCACTGGATTCAAGCAAGCCTGGCTGATGACGGCTGGAATGCCAGAAACCGGTCCTAGGATGCTTGTTTCCGGTCCAGGGAAGACATGGCTTGGCAGTTCGGGCTGGACTGTTCCCATGAGGCACAGGGTCAGACTGATTTGCATATGGCCATGTCTGAACTGGGGTGGTGGAGTGAGCTAAAGAATGATGATGGATTAAACCCAGATCAGTTGACTGGGGGTGAGTGTTTGATTGGCTCAAGCGTTCCGTCCATCATCCCCTTTTGTATCGCTTTGGTCGCCCTAAGTTGGCGGGGTATGCCCAGACGTGGGTCCCTTGCTCACTTTGCCACTGGATTCAAGCAAGCCTGGCTGATGACGGCTGGAATGCCAGAAACCGGTCCTAGGATGCTTGTTTGCGGTCCAGGGAAGACATGGCTTGGCAGTTCGGGCTGGACTGTTCCCATGAGGCACAGGGTCAGACTGATTTGCATATGGCCATGTCTGAACTGGGGTGGTGGAGTGAGCTAAAGAATGATGATGGATTAAACCCAGATCAGTTGACTGGGGGTGAGTGTTTGATTGGCTCAAGCGTTCCGTCCATCATCCCTTTTGTATCGCTTTGGTCGCCCTAAGTTGGCGGGGGTATGCCCAGACGTGGGTCCCTTGCTCACTTTGCCACTGGATTCAAGCAAGCCTGGCTGATGACGGCTGGAATGCCAGAAACCGGTCCTAGGATGCTTGTTTCCGGTCCAGGGAAGACATGGCTTGGCAGTTCGGGCTGGACTGTTCCCATGAGGCACAGGGTCAGACTGATTTGCATATGGCCATGTCTGAACTGGGGTGGTGGAGTGAGCTAAAGAATGATGATGGATTAAACCCAGATCAGTTGACTGGGGGTGAGTGTTTGATTGGCTCAAGCGTTCCGTCCATCATCCCCTTTGTATCGCTTTGGTCGCCCTAAGTTGGCGGGGGTATGCCCAGACGTGGGTCCCTTGCTCACTTTGCCACTGGATTCAAGCAAGCCTGGCTGATGACGGCTGGAATGCCAGAAACCGGTCCTAGGATGCTTGTTTCCGGTCCAGGGAAGACATGGCTTGGCAGTTCGGGCTGGACTGTTCCCATGAGGCACAGGGTCAGACTGATTTGCATATGGCCATGTCTGAACTGGGGTGGTGGAGTGAGCTAAAGAATGATGATGGATTAAACCCAGATCAGTTGACTGGGGGTGAGTGTTTGATTGGCTCAAGCGTTCCGTCCATCATCCCCTTTTGTATCGCTTTGGTCGCCCTAAGTTGGCGGGGGTATGCCCAGACGTGGGTCCCTTGCTCACTTTGCCACTGGATTCAAGCAAGCCTGGCTGATGACGGCTGGAATGCCAGAAACCGGTCCTAGGATGCTTGTTTCCGGTCCAGGGAAGACATGGCTTGGCAGTTCGGGCTGGACTGTTCCCATGAGGCACAGGGTCAGACTGATTTGCATATGGCCATGTCTGAACTGGGGTGGTGGAGTGAGCTAAAGAATGATGATGGATTAAACCCAGATCAGTTGACTGGGGGTGAGTGTTTGATTGGCTCAAGCGTTCCGTCCATCATCCCCTTTTGTATCGCTTTGGTCGCCCTAAGTTGGCGGGGGTATGCCCAGACGTGGGTCCCTTGCTCACTTTGCCACTGGATTCAAGCAAGCCTGGCTGATGACGGCTGGAATGCCAGAAACCGGTCCTAGGATGCTTGTTTCCGGTCCAGGGAAGACATGGCTTGGCAGTTCGGGCTGGACTGTTCCCATGAGGCACAGGGTCAGACTGATTTGCATATGGCCATGTCTGAACTGGGGTGGTGGAGTGAGCTAAAGAATGATGATGGATTAAACCCAGATCAGTTGACTGGGGGTGAGTGTTTGATTGGCTCAAGCTGCTCCGTCCATCATCCCCTTTTGTATCGCTTTGGTCGCCCTAAGTTGGCGGGGGTATGCCCAGACGTGGGTCCCTTGCTCACTTTGCCACTGGATTCAAGCAAGCCTGGCTGATGACGGCTGGAATGCCAGAAACCGGTCCTAGGATGCTTGTTTCCGGTCCAGGGAAGACATGGCTTGGCAGTTCGGGCTGGACTGTTCCCATGAGGCACAGGGTCAGACTGATTTGCATATGGCCATGTCTGAACTGGGGTGGTGGAGTGAGCTAAAGAATGATGATGGATTAAACCCAGATCAGTTGACTGGGGGTGAGTGTTTGATTGGCTCAAGCTGTTCCGTCCATCATCCCCTTTTGTATCGCTTTGGTAAGTGAAGGCAGGCAGGTCCTCCGGGGTTTTTGAGGCTGCTGGCCGCTGGACACGCCGGGGTTTTGCAGGAGCAGGTTCGAGGGGAGACAGGCCTGTAGGGCTGGGGCCAAGTCAGTGAGGGTCGTCCTCATGTTAGCTCTGCACGGCTCTTCGTCCTTTTTTTCTTGTAGGTAGGCTGGATCTGCCTTCCTGGTTCAGGGCTGCCCCCAAAATACTGTATTTAGGGGGCATTTTAGGGGTCTTGAGGTCAGTAGCCAATGGGCTACTGACCTTAGGGTGACTACACCCTTGGTGTGCTCACCCCATGTGGGGGAGTGAGCACAATCCCTAGTCCTGATTGGGGAGTGCCTGCCATCTGCAAGATGGCGAGCACTGGAGAGTGGGCTTCACCTCGCCTCCCCCACCTGAGGGGTGGAGTTGGCAGAGGTGGGCACACCTCCTGGGCTGGCTAGTTTTTCCCGCCTGTCTTCCCGCCGAAAGGGAGGGGAGACAGGAAGGGGCCTGCTCCTGATAGCAGGAGAGGCTGGGGGGTCGCATTACAAAGGCTGCCAGGCCTTTGAAGCTCCCCTGCCACAGATGGCTCTTGCTGGCCTGGGGGAGGTGTGTACACCTCCGCCCAGGAAAGGCTTTGTTTCTGGGCTCAGGGAGCGTAGGCTCCCACCCTAGGGGTCCAGAAACATGTCTCGTGGTGGCAGGCTGGTGTGTACTAGTCAGGGAACCCACCAGAGGCTGGTCGTTTTTCAGGGGGCATCTCAAAGATGCCCTCTGTGTGCATTTTTCATTAAATCCCACACAGGCATCAGTGTGGGTCTAATGTGCTAACTTCCCAGTTTTCAGTGCAGCCATTATGGTGCTGTGGAGTTCGTAATGACAAACTACCAGCACCATATACTCTTAATGGCAGCACTGCACTTACAATGTCTAAGAATGGACTTGGACACTGTAGGGGTACAGGGCTCATGCACCTGTACCCTCACCACTGGTATAGTGCACCCAGCTAGAGGGGTGACTGACCTATGCCAGGGCAGTGGGTTGTAGGCATGGCACACAGAGGTGTGTGCCATGTCGACTCTTCACTTTGTTCTGCACCAAAACACGCAGCCTGCAAAGGCAGTGTGTGTGTGTAAAGGTACAGGGTCTCTAAGGGTGGCACAATAAGTGCTGCAGCCCTTAGAGGTCTTCCCTGGTCACAGTGCCCTGGGTACCTGTGGTACCATTTACCAGGGGCTGACCTGTGGCCAGAGATGCCAATTGGGTACAGTTTTGGGGAAAGAACACAGGCCCTGGGAACCTGATTGGCAGGGACCCAGGGCACATCAAGTCAAAGTGCATCAGTGGTCTGGCAAAAAGTGGGGGGGTTACTGCAACAGAAACCCACTTCCTTACAGGTGCCCATTGGCCCTAGTGCTACTCCCCTAAAATGCCTCTAAATTTAGTATTTAGGTGACTCCCTCAGACCTGGAAACTAGATCTGCGACGACCTAATTAAGAAGACATCCCTGCAAAGAAGACTGAAGACGATGACTGCCTTGGCCCCAGCCCTACCGGCTTGTCTCCAGCTTCTGCGAACCTGAGACCTGTCTTGGAGCCAGCGACCTCTGAAAATCTGGGGAGGACGGCAGCCTTCGAAAAAGACTTCAATCGCCCGTGGACAGGGGACCTGTTCAGATGAAACCAACTCCAAGGGCTCCGGCTGGAACCGTGCTCCCTGGCCACTCTGCACTCGACGCCCACGGCCCGAGTCTGAGTGGCTCACCTGTGCAGTGAAGTCTCCTCAGCGATCCTGACCTCGCGTCCAGCGTTGGCGGACCTCTCCTGATTGCCACGGGCTCCGGTAAGAAAACTACGACTTTGAAAGGTACCCCTGCACCTTAAGCCCCTGGGCCTTTGTGAGCTGAAACTACGGTGCCCCTACGACCCCCTACATATCAACTTACCTCTGCTGTCTTTGGTCTCCCTCCTGCAACATACAGTGCCACACCTGCAGCCTGTTTGCAAAAAGAAGAATCCGAACTGAAAAGCATTGGCGCCCAAAGTCGAAATTGCACCACAGCACCCGACTGCCTCTGTGCCGCTGGTGGTGTATGTTTAGTGCTGCTTTATGGCCCCATGTGCTTAACCTAACCCCCCCCAAAGCTTGGCCACCTGCAACCGATCAACTTACCTGGAAGCAGTGTGGCTCCAGGCACCCCAGTCTCCATTGAAATGTATTGGGCTGAACTCCAATTTTGACCTCTGCAACCGGCAGCTGCTGGTGGTGGTGCAGTGTTGGTACTCACCTGATTCTGGCTCCTTGCTGACCTTTGGGCCCTAAGACTGGAATTGTAAGTTGCGTACTTACCTGTGTAACCACATTATTGTTTACCTCCATAGCCCAACATTGAACTGTCAACTATTTTTTTATCTAAAAACGTACTTACCTTATTGCGAAGATCTTGGTCTTAAAATAAAGTATTAACAAAGCTTATTTTTCTATAATTGGTGTGAATCTCCTTTTTTAATCTTGTGTCAAGGTTGTGCTATGAATGCCTTACACTCCTCTGTGTTAGGCCTAAGGCTGCTCGCCCACACTACCACAAATAGAGCACTTTGGGTTTTACATTGAACCGTGTACACATTTGGGGAACCCCTGGACTCTGTGCACGGTATAACCACCTAGTGGCATACCATATACAGAGCCAGCTTCCTACTCTGGGGAAATGTGTAAACAGGTAACAATGGAGGTCTGCCGCTAAAGGTGATGTTACCATCTCCTAGCAGGAAGCCACTTGGGATGTTAGCCCAAAAGGTGAGTTTCTAAGGCAAAGCTACCTTTGAAGGACAAATGGTGAATATCAACGAATGGGGCTGCTCTTTTGTCTGGGCAGGCAGGTTGGCGTTGAGGACACAGAGGGGGAAACACTAGCCAAACCGTTTTTTCCATGGGCATGTATCCCCCAGATAGCTACACCTCTAGGGCGGGCTACCGAGCTCCACACACCAAGAGAATGGTATAAGAAATGTCTTCAGGAATATAAACAACTAATTAAAGCTGAAAAAACAAATTACATTTCAGAAAAAATTTGCCTAGCTGCAAATTCCACCAGGGAACTCTTTAAAAAGGTTAAAAAAAAAACCTGTCCCATTGGAAGAACAGAACTACCTTCGTACCTGATGCATCCTTTTGCAATAAATTGGCTGATTTCTTTCAATTCAAGGGGGAGCGCACAAAGCAGCACCAAACATACACCACCAGCAGGGCTGCCGGGTGCAATTTCAGTGTTGGGTGCCCAATGCGTTTCAATGTAGACTTTACTTTTAACAAACAGGCTGCAGGCGTCGCACCAGAGGTTACAGGAGGGAGACCAATGACAGCAGAGGCAAGTACAGATGTAGGGGGTCGTAAGAGCACCGTCGGTTCCACTCACTAAGGCCCAGGGGCTTCGAGTACAGGGGTGCCTTTCAATGTCGGAGTCTTCTTACCGGAGCGGGTCGCAGCCAGGGGGAGCCGCTGGATTCAGGCTGCAGGCATCGTCGTGGAGTCCAGGAGGGGTTAGTCAACCCTGCACTTGAGGTCAGGATCGCTGGGGAACCTGTTTTTGGTTGGTGGTCCACCTGGACATGGGCCGGAGGGGTCGGGTGCAGAGTGGGCAGGACTCGTGGATCTGCAGGGCACTGGTCACGTTGGATTCTTGGGGACAGAACCACTGTCCTCTGGAGTGCTGGTCTTTTTCAAAGTTCAGGCAGTCTTCCTCTGGTTTCTTTAAGTCGCTGGCTGCAAGACAGGCGTCGTCTTCTTGCACGGTCTTGGAAGCTGGAGACAGGCCGGTAGGGCTGGGGCCAGGTCAGTAGTCGTCTTAAGGCTTTGCTGCACAGCATCTTCGTCCTTCTTATACTGCAGGTAACTAGTTTCTAGGTCTGAGGGAGCCACCTAAATACTACATTTATTGGACGTTTTAGGGGAGTAGCAGGTAGGACCAATGGGCTCCCAACCCGGGGTGACTACACCCGCTATTATGCCACCCTCCTGTGGGAGGAGGCATAGACATAGCCCTGATTGGAGGAGTCCCCTCATCTTCAAGATAGAGGGGACTGTAAAGTGTGCCCATCTTTGCCTCTTCCACCTGAAGTGTGGAATTGGTAAAGGTGGGCACACCTCCTAGCCTTTCTAAGTTTTCCATTGGTTTTCCCTCCCAAAGTGGGGGTGTAAACCGGGGGCTGCCATCTGCAGAGGCTGGGGGTCGAATTACAAAGGCAGCAGGCCTTTGAAGCTTCTCCTTCGAGCACTGGGCTCATCCTGGGGGATGAGGTGTGACGCCTCTGCCCACGATGTGCATTGTTGCTGGTCCCAGAGAGCAGACGCTCTCCACCCAGGGGTCCAGAAACATGTGACAGGCAGCCTAAAGTCAGTCAGTGACCACACCAGGGTCGGTAGGTTTTCAGGGCGCACCGCTGAGATGTCCTCTGAGTACATGGTTTAATAAATCTGACACTGGCATCAGTGTGGATTTATTACAAGGAGTTGTTCGGTACCAAACAGTTTACAACCCATGTACTCCTTATGACCTCCCTGACACTTACAATATTTAAGAATTGGCTTAAGTATTGTAGGGGCATATCTACTCAAGCAGATTTGCCCTCACCTGTGGTATAGTGCACCCTGCCTTAGGGCTGTCAGGCCTGCTAGAGGGGTGACTTACCTATACCTTCAGGCAGTGCTGGCTGGCATAGGTGCCATGTCGACTTTGTTTTTCACCTCACAGGGGCATGCAAGCTGCAAGGGCAATGGGATTGTCCTACTGAGGAGGTCCCAGGGGACCGTCTTCAGCTCCAAGAACCTAGGTACCAAGGGTACCATTTACTAGGGACTTACAGGTGGCAGAAGTACCAATTGTGGGTATGTTTTTAGGGGAGAAGCACTGGCACAGGGGACCTGGCTGGCAGGGACCCTGTGCACTAAAATCGAAACCACATCAATGCCCAGGAAAAACGTTGGAGCTAACCATGTCAAAAGAGGCACTTTCTCACACCCAGGCATGCAGAAGGCTGTCTCGTGGCCAGCATCTGAAAAGGCCTCTGAGAGACTTGGGCAACAGAGTGGTAACTTTCTAAAAGATGCATGTAACAACAAGTTACATTAATTTTGACTTGGGTATTAAATTGGGCTTAATGTAACAGGTTGTTTGATACCTTGAAGTACCAACTTTAGTAGTATCATTCAGAAGTTAGCACAGATGAGTTGCCAGTGGGGCTACTAGCCTTTCTCACAGTAAAAACAACAATTGCAAGTTTTAACTGTCCGAACATGGAAAACACATTTGCTGCTCAATGTGCTGCACCCTGCCTTAGGACTCGATAGGCCTGTTGTAGGGGTGACTTATATACATTAAAAAGGTAGGTTTGGACTTTGCCAGTGTTTAAAATGGCAAGGTCGAGTTAGCCGTTTTCAACTGCTCTACCAGTCTGCAATGGCAGGCTGGGAAACACATTTTGCCATATCCCCCTCAGGGTGGCGCAACAAGCGCTGCAGTCCCTGGGGGGACACTCTAACTTACAGGCCCTGGAAACTCCTGGGACCATGTATTATGGACTTATAAGTGAGTTAGCTTATGCCAACTGGGTATAGGGCAATCAAACATACATGTTTAGGGGCCAGAGCACTGGCACGGAGGTTTGGTTAGAAGGCCTCTGTGAAGGCTCAGAGTCGAAAAACCAGCAGCATCAGTCCAAAGCTTTGGCAGTGATCATGACAAAAATAGGCAGATCCTTACACCAGCTACTGGGTGTGCTATGGGAAAGATGAATGTGCTGGGATCTATATACATACAAAGCACGTTCAGGTGGATGCAAAGATGCAAAAGTGCACTTTGTGTTTTAACCGACTTGTGTAGGGCATTAAAATTCTGAATCGGTGGTGGATGATACTATTCAATAATATATATACATTCAATACATTTTCATTTCTCTCTTTCATCAGACTCCTAGGTAAACCTCCTGGAAGGCTTAACAGTGACTCCAGGAGCTGCTCTTCTGTTGCTTCTCTCAAGTCATGTACAGACCCATTATAATAGTCCTTGGAGTTTTTTGCAGTCACTCCATTGGGCTACTTCTCTTTCTCTGTCCTGGGTAAACTCTGTATAATGCTTCTTGGAGGTTTAACAGTGCCTCCAAATGGTTTACTTCCTCTGATCCTACTGGGTGAGCGCCATATACCACAAATTACCCTTGGAAGCAAATAAACAGTGGTTTCTATGGATACTAATGCCCACCCCAAAAGTACCTGCATGCACAGCTGCATCTATTCTCACACTTTCAGCAATACCTACGATTAGGTGCAGAGACACTCAGCACACTGTGCATTTACTAGGTTGTCAAATCTCACAAGCCTAGTCATATCCCATATAAGCCAAATCACAAATAGCACTCTTTCAACCATGCACTTAAAGGCATATGAAGTGCTACGTAAATATTGTAACCGGATCATCCAGAAAAGTGCTCTAGGCCTTGCAAGGGGTATGGACAGAGCTATAACTGGCAATAAAATATAATACAATACCTGGGATCATCTTTGATTAAGGTAGGTCCTCGTGGGTCATTTGGGTTATCTCCCAATAGGCCTCGAGGAGGCACATTCGAGACTGGTGGCCCACGCTGTAAGGGAGCTCTAGGGTCCGGCATAGAGCCTGTCAATATACAAAAAACAAGCATTACCAAACAAAGAAATTCCCACTGCAAAGAGTGGCATGCAAATACAGCATAATACAAATCTCTTGCACCATGTGTATAGCTGACCTGCACCCAGAAGATTCATGCAAAGTATTAATGCTAGATATCTATTAATGAAGCACGTTTCTAAGGTGAGGAAGTTGTTGTCAATGTCTTTGAGCAGAAGCCTTAAATTAATATTTCAATTGTGAGATTACATGGACAAAGTCTGCAGGCCTATCTGTGTTGATGGAGAAGAGTTCAAGTTCCTGTAAGAAGCCTATTTAGAGATTTTGTGGTTTTCCATGTTAGAGCCTGCAGGCATGCAATTTGTCTCTGGGTACCTTGCAGGTACCATGCATATAATGACAGTAGACTATGTTTGAGGAGTGAGATCCAGTCTGTGATAAATCATTAGGGTATTTCATTTATACTCTGGTTATCTTCGAGGACACCTTTATGAATGGTTTAAAATTATTTTAACCAAAAACTGTTTCACCAACTGTATATTGTGTACATGGATTTGTAATTTTATGCATAGTTTTATTTTTGTGCTTTTTGTGCATTAAAGTTCCTTTCCTTTTATAAATAATAGCATTGACTGGACAGAGACTTATTGAGTATTGCATTGTGCATTACTGAGTAACAACACCTCCAGGAGGGAGGGACTTTCATTAACTTAATAGTCTAGGACTGAAGTGGTCTGGTTGGTTTTTAATTTGGGGTGACAATAGTACAGCAGCCCCTGGACACCAGAGGTGAATGATCTCAATTGACACAACTGAGGCCCAGTAACCCCTAAATGCAGCTAGACCCAAAAAAGCATTCACACATGCCACACACAAAAAAGTGGTTTCATAGAGCAGTACCCCACTTAAACCATCACACATTTGCACTGCCAGAATGTCAAGCAAAAGACTTTGTTCACATATCATTACATTTGGTTTAGCCCAGACTTGTAAACATGAATACTGCTTATACATTTCACTCAGCTTACACCTTTTTTTATTCAATCAATCTCATCAATTCATTCAGTTGGACATTATCTACTAGCGTACAGCCAGTTAAATGCATGGCAGCAGCAAAATGTATTCCTACAAAACTATTTGGTTTTAAATCAAGGATCCAAATGTGAGAACAAGTTGGTATGACAGAGGGCTTCAAAGATAGCACAATAGCTTTGATACGAGACATTCTAAATGGCCAAAAATGCTACCAAAAGTTGATGCTAATCTTTTAAATGATCTGTAAACTTAGCACTCCAATTTACTATAAAAACACATAATTTAGAAGCAAAAAGTTCACGTTTGCTTTGTAACTGAACTTGAACCAAAAAGTAATGAACGTCAGCGTGAACTCGGATCCTGCTTTTGCTTCTCACGAGCGATAAACAGCAGCAAAAGCAGGTTTCAATAGCTGTAAAAATACACAGTGCAATAATGATTTAGAGCAACACATAAAACATTAAACACCTGAATGCCCCATGCAGTCATACAATCCCCCTGAATTCTGAAATGGAAAAGACCATAGAATGTGTTTGCTATTACAACAAACTCAGCCCTCCTATTCACAACCATTCATGTACACATAGCTCCTCAAGCCAATTTGGTTTGACTCAACATCATTTGTAAAATCCGCCTTTTTCATTCATTTAGTTCTAAAACCACTACAATGATCCAGGATATTGACAGCTATGTGATCAAAATTATACACTGCCGACCGCAACAAGGACCTGTGTTATTCGAATGAAGAGTCACATAGGGTACATGTGGTCTCTTTCAGATTAAATACCACAGAAAAGTATACTGTAATCCTGAAATATTGCACTTCCAAAGTCATCTAAAATAATATAAGACCAAGGCATTTCAGACACCTCACTCCAAACTTAAGCTGTACCACAGTTAGTCTCAAAAAGGTATTTCTTATAGAAGGGGATTTCTATTGGACGAACAACAAACACAAATAGCTCTCTAAATTAGCTTTGAGGACAACATTTTGTGTATGGCCGGCACAAAATGATGTTTTATAGAAGTCGCAAACCAAGAATGTCGACCTATAATGCAATATAGCAAATTTGAAATCAATCACATATTCTATCAAATCAGCCACACTATGATCCGGGAAACCAAGAAAGATTATTTGTTACTAAACACATTCTTAAATGCACTCAAATTGTGCTGCTGCATTTCGGATAAAGGAACTGTGCCTAACCTTTAACATGATGAGGCTGTGGTGCACAAATCAAGCTACACCCACCAACCATGGAGCATACTTCCTTACAAGCATGACCATTGGCTAAGGTAGTGCTACTGAACAGGAAACGTTTGCATGAGCTCTTGGTTGCGTTATTGAAGGGCGATCAGGGCTAAAAGTACAAATGTAAGAAATGTCCCTTACACTTTAGTGCAGCTTTCATCATTCTCAAAACTGATAGTAAATGGAGCATAACCCAAAACAGAATCTGGCTAAGAGGTTTATTTTTTTAAACGAGCCATGGATGTGCAGAAAGACAGCATAGAAAGATTACAAGTTCAACAGTGCTCAGGCGAGCAGAAGTCCTGTTCACGCCTTACTCAGCTATGTAAATAAAATAAATAATAGCTGCACTACTTTGAAATCTTCAAGGTTAACTACTACAGAAATTCAATAAAATCACAATGTGTTTAGTAATTCTGTAATAAAAACATATTGTTACACTGTTTATGCATGCTAAACATAGTGCAACAGCGATATGGGGGGGGGGATCATGAAACCACCCAGAATACGCTAAGCCTCAAGTAGTTCTTGTTAATCCTATACTTCAGCTGAAATCATCATTTCAGTCCATGCCTAAAAGATTTTGGCACTAAGGGTGCAGGCAACCAGTCGAAGACATCTGCCACGGATACCTGGAACTCGTTCCATGGATGCCGATCTGACAGGTCCCACAGGAGAGTGCTGCAGGCTCCCTTAGAGATTAGGGAGAGAAAAAAACAAGAGTGCAGTGATACAAGTGGTCAATGCACTGAAAGCCTGATATTTTTTCATTACTGCTGACTGGGAAGGGGGGAAAGCATTATGCATCATTAGGTTCCATGCACTGTAGAGAGTGACCGTAATCCTTCCAAACCATGCCTTATACACAAGGAACTATAAAATAGGAAACAGGTAGCATCCTGCTCACAGTGAAGATGAGGCTTAGCCTAAACAATACATGACACAACAGAAAATGACTACACCCTGAGAGAGGGAAAATGGGTTTGCCACCTTAAGATGGTACCCTGCCCAGTAAATTATGCTCCCCATCTGCTCATACATAATGCTCTTGAAAGGAGGACACACACTCAATCTTGCCATCCCTTGGAGAGGATGATGCCTGCAACAAACATAGATGTCTTGTATAAGAGGAGAAGTCAGATTTGATTAATGGTTCTAAGAAATGTCTAATTTGCTATAATTACACATACAATGGTGCTCTGTCAGGTGGGCAAGGGGAATTTCCGAGCATATATTACATGAGATCAGGAGAGTACTACTCTAATTATAGAGCCACAACAGAGTGAATGCACTATGCAAATACTCACTGTGTTAACCTATTTTTCAGTGCCCTCCTTCATATTAGCATCCACTTTCAAAGTGAGACAAATGTGGCTTATGCATGTACATGTCACCCACACAGCCCTCCGGTGTCTTTACGGCTTGTATAATGCATTCCCCAGACCATTACATTAGTATCTGGTTGGATTCAACATTAAAAAAAACGGGCTGAAGTTGCCTGAATGACTATGGAGGAATTCTGATGATACCAAGGGGCCTATGTATTTGACGCTTACTTCTGATTCACTTGCAACTGGCATAAGCTATCCATTAGAAGCCAAAACGCAGGCATAAAAGATTCTAAAAACAATTTTCCCTGCCATTACACAACTGCAGCGAATAACAAAATATGGTTTTCACTGCTTTGACAACATAAGGAAGCAGCAGTTTACCTGGTCGTCCGCCAACCTGCCTGGGTTTCCAGGGAACTGAGCACTGTGGTGGAATTGAGTCTCATTGGCCAAGTCTCAACCTCCTTTCTCCTGTCTCTTTTGGATCTCTGGAGACCCATAGGAGACAACATAATGTAGGTGGTGCATATTACAGTGAAATCAATCAGCTATCTAGACACAAATCTACCAAATTTCGTTAAAATTACATGAACAGTTGTCACACACTAGCTATAGAAAACCGTAGGAGTCAGAATTATACTTGTAACCAAAACCCCCTTAGGAGTATTCATTAATTTCAAGGCAAAACAGAGTTGTCTGTTTTTTCTAGAGACAGATTCATCACGCCAAGCTGCTGGGGTGTAGGCAGACAACAAAAACAATCTACACTTCAAAGTGGCATAGTGAGTCGGCAGTAGATAGGGAGAAGAACAGAACCCTACATGCATTCCCATGTGAGGGATATGAGGACACCTGAAAGCTACCCGATGTAAGAAGAGATTGGACACCTGGTGATCTAGAGAAGTTGAGCATTTAGGGAGGATCAGACTAATGGGTTTAGGTTAGACAAGTCAGAAGATGATGGGTATAGAAATGATTGTAAAGATTACATATGGGAGAGGGGAGACTGTACATGTGGATGGTGGAAGTGGCAAGTGTAGAAAAGCATATAATCCTGTTTAAGCAGGTAGATGTTTGCATTGTTGCAATGCATATTAGACTCCAGCTCCAGTCCTGCGAATTCAGTCTTCACAAAAGCAACAGACTACAGAATAGAATTTGAAGAGGGAGTACGAGCTGTTGGACGTGGGTCGACATCACCATGCTTACTGTCAATACCCAAAAAATGTACTTCATGACCATATCCCACCACTAGAGGGCAGAATATTGCACAGCATGTGAATCTAGAATAGGTTCTCACTACTAAAATGGAAATTATGCAGAGACCTAAAGCTGATTGAGGACAGCCTGGATAAACAACCTTTTTCTTTTTAAATACATTTTTATTGATTTTCTCTCATCTACTACAATACAGCTTGATAATGCACAAAATACACGGGGGCTCCCCAAACTTTTCAGTAGTAAGAGCTACTTCTGGTGATGTCAACAACAACCCTGGGCCCACAAAGTCACCACAGCCCAGTTGCACAGGAAGAAGCAAAATCATAGTCTGGCTCGAAGAGTTGAGCCATCCCCTTTACAAACTGAGAAGTAGAGTGGGAGCTTTAATTGTCCTGAACCTGGTCCCAGTGCTCCAGCTGACATCAACCTGTCCTTAAAAGGACATTGACTGGGAGCATATAAGAATTGTTGGGTGAGAACCTAGTTGTGTAATTGATGGGATTTTGGGTCCTGCATTATTGGTGTGACAGCTTTTATTCTGCCTGTGAGCTATTTTTAGGGATGTCACCGTTTATACATAGTGGTACACAAAGACCAAAGCCCCCACATTGGTGACCTTTGCCAGCCTTTAAAGCTGTTTAGCTGGAGTTAACCACTGCTAAGCGATTCTGAAGTTCCCTGAAATGACCCAAACCAACCCTATAGAATAACAATACCCATAGAGCCAATGTTAACAGAAATGTAGGAACCTAGTGCTAAGGAGGTACTATAACGATTGGATTTATATCTCAGCCCCAAAAGGGCATGCACCATATGGATTTTTGTATATCTTTGTTATAACTGTTCTGTTTTACCTACCTGATAAGAAAGTCCTTCTCCTTTGATGATGTAAAGTTAGTAACTGACTGGATATTGATGTGATTGAGAAATATGTATTGTGTTCTACTGAACCAGAGTTTCTAACCACCTCCACACCAAACCAAGTGTAAGCATTGACTGCTCACCCTCAGTACTTTCAAAAAGTCACGGCCTAAAGGGATTTACTTAGCTGTCTAATTGAAGCGCATCAATATTGTGGTCCTTGGACATCAAAAGTAAACAACTATAAACAAACAGGATGCTACCCAGTAACCATGGACTGCCCTGGAGCCTCAAAAACAGCCTCAAAGATATAAAGAACAATCAGTCATGTTGTGTATTGTCCCTGGGGTAATTACAATAATGTAAAATCACAGAAAGAAAAGGACTTTCATTGGGTTAGTTCACAAACCCTCGCTCTTTGACGACCCGCATTGTTTTCCATTAAAAGGTATCACACAGTGTGAATGGAAAATATAGAACCAAGTAACTCCTAGTTACATAGAACACTGCCCCTCTCTAACATTTTCGGGTCCAACTAGTAACTTTTCATTGAAAGAATGAAAAAGAATAAGAGGTTATTTAAATGGATTAAAATCTCTAAGCTAGGAATGGCATTGGTTTACCTGGTCCTCTGTCCATAGGCAGTGGTCCAACTGCTGGATGACCAATCTGAGGTTGGAGACCCCCTGCGAAATTAAAATGGTAGTGAATTCAGATCCCCTATGAGTAATCAAAATCACAAGAAGTTACCACTATCATTTTGCAAAGGATATGTTCTCATGATATCAGTCACAATATCAACACACTGAATAATTGAGAATATGAAATAGAGGAAAGGAAAAATTATAAACACTACATCGATTCAAATTTGATTTTAGTGGTGCCTAGCCTATAGTTTGCCAACTTCATTGGCTTCAGTACGTTAAAGGTAACATGACTTGGACCCGGAGCTTTCTCCATTCTTCGCAATCCACTTTTTCCTGTTTATCTGCATTATTAAGAACATCCACCTAAAGACGTTTCCTGCACGGTCATCAATTAATCTAATATTTGTTTCAGGTCTTTAATCGATTCTATGGCCACTCTTAGCAACCATTAAGGTAATTTCTTAGGGAAGGAGCACTAGCAGCACAATTAGGTACACCCCACATTCCTGATACAAGAGGTAGGGATTCAAAGGCCAGCTTGGTTCTCTTTCAGTATATTTGCACTTCGCAACACGACTCTGAAACAGTAAAGAGAAGTAATACATTGCTAATTTGCTAGCTGTTGTTCCTCAGACGTAAGTGAAAACAGTAGACTAAAGATGTGCAGTCGAAGGGTTACATCTTACATTTGAATTCTGATTCAATATGCTACATTGTGCACAATTCTCAGTCCTGTGTCTCTATGGAGGTAAATCCTTGATCGCTTTCCAACAATCGCTATGGTGCCAGCTGCAAATGTGGACTACGTGGCACCAGCCTCAGGCCTCCCTGATTACAGCAACGACTTCCACCTGTTTTGTCATGAGAGAGAAGGTTGCTCGCTGAGGGTGCTGGCACAAAAGCATGGATCCTTCTACTGCCCAGTAGCTTACTACTCTGCCACTTTAGACCCCGTCCCTGCAGCCCTTCCGCCCTGCTTCTGCCCGCAGTGGCAGCGGCAGCTCTGGCGGCAGAAAAGTCAGAGAATGTCATGCTAGCACAGCATTGATTGTACATGTTCCACATGCAGTGGAGACGTTATTCACAACTACCAAGACTCAACACCTGACAAACGCATGTCTCACCAGGTGTGAGCTGACACTGTTGGCACCACAGACTGCTATTAAGAGGTGCACCACTCTGAATCCCGCCTGCCTACTACCCACTGAATGTGACAATGATGACCCCTCAACTGATTTTGCTTTTTATAATTGTGTGCTCGCAATTGAAAGACACCAAGTTGCGACCATATCTTAGGGATACATCATTCCCAGACGCCGATGGGGACATTTGTTGACGGTTCATGTATCAGGGATGGCACAGGAACACTGCAGGCTTCCTATGCTGTGGGTCTGTGAGCAGGCAGAAGAGGGGGTATGGACAGGTCCTAATGGTAAGATATGTTTACCGATGACCATGCTCTCCTCTATGGCCCGCCTCTTTCATGGTCCTTCACATGTGGGATGGGATGGACTGATTCACTTATTTTCCCAGTGTTGGTACAGCACCAAATTTTGCCAGCACGCTTGTGTAGACAATGTACTGTTTGTGCGCATTACAATGTGGAAAATGGTACGCAAACTGCTCCTAGCCACCTCCTCACGGACCATTTGAAAGTCTACAGTTGGACGTCATAGACATGCCTCCTATCTCCAAGTAAGGGTTGGTCATAGTGTGCATGTTTAGCAAATGGATTGAGGCCTACCCAGCAAACAACGGTTATACACAAACTGCTACCAAATGTCTTTTAAAGAAACTTATACCACGTTTTGAGGTCCCTATGCTCTTAAGTTCCGACAACAGACCATCGTTTATCTCCCTTGTAATTGGGGGAATATGCAGGGGGTTAGGGGCCACACAGAAATTGTACTGTGCATATCACCAACCAGCAGCGGGTGCTGTGGAAAGGATGAACGGTGTGTTAAAGGACAAAATAGGGAAGATCTGTGTATCCACTGAACTGTCTTGGATTGATGCACTGCCATTAGCCCTACTGTCTATGAGGAGCACTCCGGACAGTCACAAATCTGAGTACGCATGAGATTTTGTTCAGTCATCCAATGTACATTCCAAGCCACATGTCTGCTGTTCCTCTGTCAGTGCGAGGGGCTGACCTCCTGGATCCATGGCTCCCACATCAAGAAAGCATCGGAACAATGGCAAGAGCCCCAGGCTCTAGCCATGCCACCTACAGCAGCACTGGAGGGACACAGTTACAATCAACGCTCTACTAAAAGTGCCTAATGGAAAGGTACCACTGCTTATCTTCTTACTCAAGGGCTGCTTGTGCTGCACACTACTCAGAAACAGAGAGTGCAAGCGGGTCCTGTTCACAGTCAAGATCAAGCTGAACTGACTACAGAGATGTCTCATTGATAACTTCGGGGCTGCTCGTGCTGCATGTATCAGGAGACAAAGGCGAGCAAGCGGGGCCAACAGCAGTGCCGAAAAGGACACTGACTATATTCTTCGCTGCATAGATAATACCGATGTGGCTTTGAAGTGCTGGTAACCTCTTGAAACACACAACAAGGTTCCGCTGACTGGTTTTAGTGATGTTTCAAAATACCTTAAGTTTTTCATAATACTTCGGTCCTTTTCTACTAATTACACATACCAACGCCTGGAACAATGCCACGCAGAATGGAGAAGCCAGAATCACGAATACCCTAGGTGCTAGCTGTACTATGCATCCCCGGCATCATTATCACAACATTGGGAATAGTATTTGACGATCAACTGCACATACCTTTCCTAGATGGAATGGAGACAGTTATGAACAATACTGTACCAAGAAACTACCATCGAATTTCACAATAGTAAATGATACAAGGACAGTGTGGAAAGAATATAAGGAAGCATATATGAACAATGTATTTGTTCAAATGGTAGAAATGTATGTAGAATCAGCAAATGTATCAGGATGTTATGTACACACACACACACACACACACACACACACACACACACACACACACACACACACACACACACACACACACACACGAGCTATACAGCCATTCCAGTGGGGAAATATGTGGGGTGCAATGTGTTGAGAAAGATTTTATACACGCAACATACTATGTCCCCGAAATCCGCAAGGGCAGGAAAATCACAGGGCAGGCTACCGTGCACAAATATTAAGACAAAACAGGGAGATCAGTCATTAGTAGACCACTTTAGGGAAAGCGAGAGACAATGTGTGGGTGGGGTAAAAGACTCAGAAGCCTGGCACTCCCCAGGAGACAAGAAAGCAGGGGACATAGGGGTCCCACACCTAAAAATTCACAATATAGTAACTAGCTTGGTGCATACAGTATGCGAAAGATGAAGGCTCGGGTGCGCAAGTCAGGAAAGGATGCCCTGCATCCTGCCAAGAATGATTACAGTGGAGATTTCCTCAAAGGAAGTAAGCCAAGCATATTTGTAGGTAGCAGCAAGAGCCAGCGCTATGCCAACTTAGACAGAATTAAGAACAGTTCACTACACTTATCGTTAGGATTGGTAGGACCTAAAGGACTATTTTTTGTATGCGAAAAGTCAGCTTATTGCCGACTGCCTGCTGGCTGGTATGGCAGTTGTCATCCTTCATTGGTACTACCCCGAATTACATATGTTACAAATATGTCACTAATAGGCCACCGAGCAAGTTTGAGAAAATGCAAGAAGAGAACAGCCACTAGGATAGATTGGACCATCACAGGTTTAAGTATTATGTCACCACCTGTAGGGATGATATACTCCACATATAGGGTGGGCCAGCGAGCAGGATTGAGAGATTGGCAGACTTCACTGCAGCGGCCCTAGGAAACATTACACAAGAACTTATTGCCATAAGGCGATAACGATTCAAAATCACGTTGCATTAGACATTTTCTTGGCCAAGGAGGGTGGGGAGTTCCAGGTAATACAAACATGTTGCTCTTATATCCCAGATAATAGCATCATCAACAAGGCCATAGGGAAGATCCGAAAGGTCCAGAAGGAGGCCAAGGGAATACATACAAGCATGGGTATATGGGAGACAATACTGGCGTGGTTCAGCAATTGGGGTGCTTTGCTATTAAAAACACTGATAATCGGGGTAGTAGGGTTAAAAAAATTGTGTGTGCTCATACGGATGTGCCCTACCTGTATGAGCATACTCCTCACCCGCTGCTTCAACAACATAATATCTTCTCAACATTCCAATAGCTCCTGGAATGGGAAAATAGGTACATGAGAAATGAGAATAATAAAGCAGGAGGTGAGGAGGAAATGATCCCAATGAAAGGACTAGCATAGAGTGCGATTGAGTATCAAAGGGCGGGTTGTGGACTTGTATTTTTCTTTCATGTATGGAATCCATCTTGTCTTGCTCAAGTTTTGTGATACTCAATGAAGAATGAGGCCTATGCAATTCATTCGGGGTCTGTACAACCAAGATTTATGAACTTTGATAACCTATTGTTTTGTTCAAATCAACCAGCTTGAAACACAATAATGCAAGGCTTGCTCAACAGACAATCATTCGTGATTATCATAGCTCAGCAAAAACACACTTTTTTATAGGGGGCACCTGTTATTTGCTATTGTATTTTTCAATCTCAGAAATTCCCAACTGTCAAGTTAAGGCACGTGGGTCCCCAATATGTATTTGCTTAACATGCATACTTGATCATCCCTGATTGGATGAGATGTGTATATATATCTATTATATATCTATCTACATATCTGTATATATATATATATCTATATATGTGTATAGTACGATTGTTACTGGTACTGAGGAACTCTTTTCTCATGAGCATCACTGTGAACTAGCATGTCTCTAAGGCTAGCCAATAATGGGATCTTTGGTATGTATTTACCAGTTTTTGACAAGAATTTTCTGAATATCTTTAGAGTTGCTGTCATAGGTAAGTATTACCCTAGTAACATCATTGTCGTCATCAGCAGAGTCAGTGGAATCCTTATTCACAAGGGTTTCAGACCTACTGACAGTTTTGGCCTTCTCTACTGCTTTACGTAGAACCCAACTGGGATACCCTCTTTCCACGAATCTGGTAAGCATGGTGTCTTGTTCTAGCTGAAAAGCCTCTTCCGAGCTGCAGTTCCGTTTGGCCCTAAGGAGTTCCCCATAAGGGATACTCCATTTGAGGGTATCGGGGTGGTTGCTCATGGCATGCAGTAACCGATTACCTGCAGTGGCTTTTCTAAATAGTCTGGTGTGTATTTCGTCATTGGCAACTCGAAAGATATTCAGAAAATTCTTGTCAAAAACTGGGAAATACTTACCAAAGATCCCATTGTTGGCAAGTATATTCCTGACAGGCCCAGAATTACATACAGGAAGGGACGTAGCCTTAGAGACATGCTAGTTCACAGTGATATCACCAACACGAAAGGGAAAAACAAGATTAACTTACAGGGCTTTTTTCCATGTGGGCACCGCAAAGCATGTCGCAGTAGTCCTATGAGAAAAGAGTTCCTCAATACCAATAACAATCGTACTATACACATCCAGCAATTCCTGACCTGCAGCTCCTCCTTTGTCATCGACGTGCTCGAATGTCCTTGCAACCTCCAATATGTAGGTAGCACTACACATATGGCCAGAAAGAGAATTTTGGAACACATGAGGGCCATAACCAATAAGGATCAGCACTACCCTATTGATAAGCATTTTGAAACACATCACTTCTCTGATAGTTCCAAGCTTAGATACTTTGCCATTGAGAAGGTCAACATAGGCATACGTGGTGGCAACAGGGTTCTTCAACTGTGGAAACGTGAATCAAGGTATATCATAGATTTGGGAAACCGCTACCCAGGGGGCCACAACATCGATGAAGAAATAGCCATACATCTGCATGAGGAATAAGGCCTCTCGTTGGTATTTATGACTGTTGTTTTTTTGACTGTATTCTTTGTATTCCATCTATGTGTCCTCTCTTACCATGTATCTATTACAGAGTGTTTATTACAGGGCTGACTTCTGACAATCCTATTTACCTCTTCCCCTTTTTTCTATTTTATAGGAGGAAAGGAAGGGACCCACGCCATCAGAACAGTGATCTATTATGGGCTCCCTACCCTTTTCTTCGGTGGAAACATCCTTATGCTGTTCCCTTCGCCTCAGATAAGAACTTTCAATTTCTGTATCTTATTATTTGTTTCTTTATTCTTTTTCACTTCTGACCATCAGAGCTTGATACAACGTATTATTCAGTGCGACATCACCCACTAGGGGGAGTTATACACATTGTGCTTGTAATGTGATGTATATTTGCTGGCAGAGGTTATAATATTGCCCCATGTCATACTTAACCTACTACGTGGAGATGCACCCACTGTATTTAGGGATGAACTTTCATCTATGATGAGCTGTAACTAATATACAAGTTCACACATGTTGGTATTGTGACACTATGTCAACACCGTCTCCTTCTAGTGTACGTTCCTTATTCCCGGCATTCATTACATCTTCCGGTTCAATCTGATGTCAAAAACACATGATTTTGGGTCAACATATCCGCTTTACTGCATATACATTGTGCTACTGAACTGTTTACACATCCAATGGCACTACTAGACATTCCAAGATGGCACTCGTCTTTTAATGTTGCAATCCTCTTTTTTTGTTGCTTACTCATCTTTGAGTCCTACCTCTGTGTTTCATTTACTACTTGTATTGAAGCTCTGTGTTTGTGTCCACTGTCTGTGATCAAGACCACTTGACGGTCGAAACATTTCACGTTGGTAATTTATGACGGAATAAATCTTTATTGTGGGTCAAATTACCCTGGTTGCAGTTCCTGAGAGCGCGTTTAATTTTGGTTTTGCCTTATTGGATTACCGGCTGCTCCGCCGGCTATCGCGCCATCTCCCACGGGTCTCTGGCTCCCGGAAGGAGCGTGTGTCTTTGGATGGAGATGGAGATATATATATATATATATATATATACACATACATACATATATATACATACATACATACATATATATACATACATACATACATATATATTTTACAGTTGTCCCAATAATGCGATCACTCAGAGGTAATTTACAGTGCTATCAGCAGGTAGTTTATTCCAGGTAGGTAACGCGTTTCGCTTGACTCGCAAGCTTGATCACACAGATTGCCAAAGTTGTGACATGCAATACATACTGGTAATAGAAACAAACGAGGTGACAAGGTCGTCAAAATCCTGTGTTTACAACGGCATCCATTTTGTAATGTGCACATACACTATATAGACACATATACATACACAATCCTATTGTGCTATCGCCATAGTGGTAATGTAAACTGTATTCAATTCATACATGTTTACTCTATATGTTAAACGATATTTTTCAGACTTGTATTCAGACATACATGTCAAAATCCTGTAACTACAATAGCGTCCTTCTTGTACTGTGCACATGCGCTGTATAAACCCAGGGAATCTATCACCATGTTGGTAATGTAAACTGTATTCAATTCATACATGATAAACGAAATTATTCAAACATTCAGGCATACATTTTGCAATATATTGCAAAAATGATTATAAAAAATTATTTTTATAAAAATTAATTAAATACAATGAGCAGTGGTTGCCGATTCTCTTAAGGTCAGTTCTATCAATAGTGTTGAAGCTCATCGAGCATGATAGGAATTCTCATGCGTTGAACAGTGTGCTGTCTGGAGGTGCTATCTAATGCACAAGATTCTCTCCATTCGGACTAGTGCCACTGGGAGGTGTAAGGGGTACCAAAAATAAATTTTTCGAAAGTCAACTTGGTAAAAACTGCCACAGTTTAATTCGTGTCTCTAGTGCTTATGCCCTCTGTAAATCATATCTGATCATAATACGGCATAGAGACAGTAGTCAAAATACTCAAAATACTACTATGTTCAAAATGGAACTATGCTAGGAATTAAAGCATAGAAACAAAAATTATAAATTTATCCATAAGGACTAGTGCCATTATGTGCGGTAAATCCCCGATGCGCCGCCCTGTGGGTATCTAATAGGTAGTATGAGTAATTAACTATAAGTGCCAGTAAAATTCTATTTGCAGCCCAGTGCCCTACTGGTACCTATTGCAAACGTACCTCCTATGTTACACAACTGTAAAGTGCCCTCTGTGTTATGCACCTGTCACACCCTGGCAATATCGAACACACACCCGGAAACTAAAGCCAAAAAACTCCACAGTGCTAAACATATATTAGAATAGTGCCATATTCATATAGAGACAGTTTCATAATGTAAACGAATCTCTTTATCTGCACGGTTGGACACCCCTCCGTGATGACTGAAGAAAAGGGTAGGGGGTGCTACACGCGTCGGTCCTTAAGATCCGCCCCTTCCTTTTCTCCTATAAAAATAACAAATAAAACAAAGGGTTATTCCTTATAAAAAAGAGAAAAAGATCGTATACAATCTACCTATAAAGCTGCACATACATCTATCAAGAAAACACAAGCCAAAGACACCAATCTGCAAGGTAACTGAGCATGTTACTGTAGGTGGGAGCTAAGTTCCTCATCCTGGTTGAGCCCGTCAGGCGTCTTGGTTTGTAAATTATGTGCCAGGATTCTTTCTTGCGTAACTGTAGGGTTCTGTTCCCTCCTCTATGAGATTGTGTAATCTGCTCTATGGCAAAAAAAGTAAGTAGTGAGTTGTTAGAGAGATGGTATTCCGCAAAGTTTCTTGCTACTGGGTAGTGGGGATCTTTGTTGCTGATTGCTCGCATATGTTCAAGTATTCTTTTTTTGGTTGCTAATGTGGTGCTACCCACATACCTCATCTTACAGGGACATTCGAGGACATATATGGTAAAGTTTGTCCCGCAAGTCAGAAATTGTTTGATCACATTTTCCCCTGTCGGTGTGGTGTAGGTTTTCTTCATCGTGCTGTTTCTGCATGCCTTACAATGACCACAGGGATAAAATCCCTGTAGTCCAATCTGTGTGCTTGGTGACGTGTAAGTGATATCACCTTTGACAAGGAGGTCCCTGAGGTTTCTACTTCTTCTGTAAGTTATGAGTGGTCTGTCCTACATTTTCTGACCTATTGTGGAGTCACTAGTAAGGATGTTCCAATTCTGGTTCAAAATCTTGGATATTTTTTTAGATGCTTTATTATATGTCAGTATCACCCTGGTATTATTGTCTTGTTTGGTGATGGGTTTATCTGTAAGTGTTTCTTCCCTCGAGATTTTCCTGACTTTTTCTTTTGCTTTGGATAGTACCCAATTAGGGTATCCTCTCTCTTTGAACCTAGTCAGCATAGTTGTTTGTTCGGCTAGGAAATTTTCTTCCGTGCTGCAATTTCTCCTTGCCCTCAGCAGTTCTCCAAACGGTATGCTCCATTTCAGTGTTTCTGGATGACTGCTGAGTGCATGGAGAAGACTATTCCCTGCGGTAGCTTTTCTGTGTAGTTTGGTATTGACACATTCCTTCTCTATTTCTACTGTTACGTCTAGAAACTCAATCTGTGTTCTACTCATGTTGTAAGTGAGTGTGAGGTTAAAGTTGTTTGTGTTGAGTTCGGTGATGGTATCAATGGCGCTCTTTTCACTGCCTTTCCATACGACGAATAAGTCGTCGATGTATCTGTACCATCTGACCACCCTACTCCCTTCCGGGTTGGAGCTGAATTTTCTCAGAATTTCTTCTTCCCATACCCCTAGGAATAGGTTAGCAAAACTAGGGGCAAAGCAAGTACCCATAGCTGTCCGAGTACTTGCTTATACATGGTGCCGTTAAATAAGAACATATTGTTAAGCAAACACAATTTCATAAGATTTAACAACATAGTGGTATGCTCCAAAAAACAGATATTCCGATTGTTCAGGAAGTGTTGACTGCATTGTATGCCCAAGGAGTGGTCAATGATAGAGTACAATGAGTTAACATCCATCGTGATCATCAGGAAGTCTTCTTCCCATACGATCGTCCTTATTTTACTCAGGAAGTCCTTTGTGTCCCTGATATATGATGGGAGGTTTTCCACATACTCACGAAGAAAGTGATCTATATATTTGGAGATGTTTTCAAAGACACATCCCATTGAAGATACGATGGGTCTACCTGGCGGAGTATTAGGGTCTTTATGTACCTTTGGGAGGAGATAGAAGATGGGGGTTCTTGGGTAGTCACACTTTAGATAACAATACTCCTCCCATTGTAGGATACCCCTGTCTTTGTATTCTGTGAGCATATTCCAGATGTTTACTATGCTCTCATTGTATTCCTGTATATTAGTTACCACATAGAATTTGGTATCTCCCAATTGTCTAAGTGCCTCATCGATATATGCCGATCTGTCCCATAGCACGATGTTCCCCCCTTTATCAGCTGGGCGGATGACAACATTTTCGTCTTCAGCTAGGGATTTTATCGTCTGCCATTGATCTTTACTGAAATTGCCATACTCAAACTTCTGTTTTTGTTTGCGGAATTTGATTAAATCTTTGATTACTGTGTCATGAAAGGCATCAATGCTGTCATGGGGCATAGTTGGAAGAAAGGTAGATTTGGGTTTGAAATTAGTTTTGGCGGGTAAGTCTGTAAGCGGGAAAGTCACTTGGTCACTAGGGTCAATGCCTGCCTCTAGATAGAGTTCGTGCATGGTTATCAGTGCCTCCCTATCCTTGATGCTAAGAAAGTCGATCTGGTCTGTGCCAGTTGTGACAACTTCATCTGTTTATTCAGGTGTACCTCTAAGAGTGTGCCATTTCTTAAGTTTAACTTTTCTAACGAACTTAAAAATGTCAATTCTGGTTTCAGGGTAGTTAAACGAATTAGTGGGACAGAAGGATAAACCTAGACAGTGTACGTTTTTCTTTCATGGATAGGGGTCTGTATGAAAGATTTATGATGGTTTTGTTTACCATATTGTCATCCATTATTTTGGTTTCTTCTGGCCCCTCTGTTTGTTTCCCATGAGCCATCCTCCTCGTCCTCTTCCTCTTGTATTCTCTCGGTCGCTCTCGCTTCCTTCGTCTCCAGTTTCTTCCCGGTTTTTTCCTCGTCCTCGGCCCCTCCCCCGGGTTCTCGTTGGTTGGACAGTTTGGGGTATTTCTCTTCTTGTTCGCAAGACTCGGAATTCGTCTAAAAAAGTCGGCTGTTTTTTGTAGCCTTTTACTTTCTCTGTTGTATCTGTTCAAAGCAGGGACATCGAAGTAGAACTACTCACGACACCAGAGTCAGTCCCGCTGGCATTTTCAGTTTCACTTTCAAGTGGTTCACCTAAAGAGAGTTTTTCGTATAGGTGGTCGTATTTGTGCGAGTATGTGAGAATTCGGCCACTTTCATAGTCTATGCAGTCGCGGTGCAGTTTCCGTTGTTTTCGGGCTTTGATATCTTCTTCGTATGTTTTTAGTCGCAGCTTCAGGTCATTCACAAATTTCTTTATTAGATCTTGTTCTTTATGATTTTTTGATTCTTCTTCCAATGTTTTGAGTTCGCTAGAATGAATTCTCTATCCTCCCATGCATACTTCACGAGGATGGTCAGCATTTGTCTTGAGCTTCTGGCCGAATTATCTGCCCATTCTTCCAGCATCTTCGGATTTGGAGACTCATATGAGGGAGTAATATAAATACGTAATCCTCTGGGTACCATCTCCTTGTCAATATAGTCTTGTAGGGAGATGGCTTCCCACCATTTGGAAGTTTCTGATTTCTTTAGCTTTTCCAGCCTTCTCAGTTTGTCTTGCAGTATAGTATCCCTGGCTTTAGTTTCTAGTCTTGGCTGACTTTTGTTGGGAGCTCTTGCGAAAAGACTTAGGGCCGCGGCCCTTCTCTCGGATTCTTCTTCCATCTTAAAATGTTTCTCTATTCTGCAGATCTGTTTAATTTGCTATGTATGTGCTGCAGATCTGTTTAATTTGCTATGTATGTGCTGCAGATCTGTTTAATTTGCTATGTATGTGCTTGCAGATCTGTTTAATTTGCTATGTAAGACCCTAATACTCAGCCAGGTAGACCCATCGTATCTTCAATGGCATGTGTCTCTGAAAACATCTCCAAATATATAGATCACTTTCTTCGTGAGTATGTGGAAGACCTCCCATCATATATCAGGGACACAAAGGACTTCCTGAGTAAAATAAGGACGATCGTATGGGAAGAAGACTTCCTGATGATCACGATGGATGTTAACTCATTGTACTCTATCATTGACCACTCCTTGGGCATACAATGCAGTCAACACTTCCTGAACAATCGGAATATCTGTTTTTGGAGCATACCACTATGTTGTTAAATCTTATGAAATTTTGTTTGCTTAACAATATGTTCTTATTTAACGGCACCATGTATAAGCAAGTACTCGGAACAGCTATGGGTACTTGCTTTGCCCCTAGTTTTGCTAACCTATTCCTAGGGGTATGGGAAGAAGAAATTCTGAGAAAACTCTGCTCCAACCCGGAAGGGAGTAGGGTGGTCAGATGGTACAGATACATCGACGACTTATTCGTCGTATGGAAAGGCAGTGAAAAGAGCGCCATTGATACCATCACCGAACTCAACACAAACAACTTTAACCTCACACTCACTTACATCATGAGTAGAACACAGATTGAGTTTCTAGACGTAACAGTAGAAATAGAGAAGGAATGTGTCAATACCAAACTACACAGAAAAGCTACCGCAGGGAATAGTCTTCTCCATGCACTCAGCAGTCATCCAGAAACACTGAAATGGAGCATACCGTTTGGAGAACTGCTGAGGGCAAGGAGAAATTGCAGCACGGAAGAAAATTTCCTAGCCGAACAAACAACTATGCTGACTAGGTTCAAAGAGAGAGGATACCCTAATTGGGTACTATCCAAAGCAAAAGAAAAGTCAGGAAAATCTCGAGGGAAGAAACACTTACAGATAAACCCATCACCAAACAAGACAATAATACCGACATATAATAAAGCATCTAAAAAAATATACAAGATTTTGAACCAGAATTGGAACATCCTTACTAGTGACTCCACAATAGGTCAGAAAATGCAGGACAGACCACTCATAACATACAGAAGAAGTAGAAACCTCAGGGACCTCCTTGTCAAAGGTGATATCACTAGCACGTCACCAAGCACACAGATTGGACTACAGGGATTTTATCCCTGTGGTCATTGTAAGGCATGCAGAAACAGCACGATGAAGAAAACCTACACCACACCGACAGGGGAAAATGTGATCAAACAATTTCTGACTTGCGGGACAAACTTTACCATATATGTCCTCGAATGTCCCTGTAAGATGAGGTATGTGGGTAGCACCACATTAGCAACCAAAAAAAGAATACTTGAACATATGCGAGCAATCAGCAACAAAGATCCCCACTACCCAGTAGCAAGACACTTTGCGGAATACCATCTCTCCAACAACTCACTACTTACTTTTTTTGCCATAGAGCAGATTACACAATCTCATAGAGGAGGGAACAGAACCCTACAGTTACGCAAGAAAGAATCCTGGCACATAATTAATTTACAAACCAAGACTCCTGACGGGCTCAACCAGGATGAGGAACTTAGCTCCCACCTACAGTAACATGCTCAGTTACCTTGCAGATTGGTGTCTTTGGCTTGTGTTTTCTTGATAGATGTATGTGCAGCTTTATAGGTAGATTGTATACGATCTTTTTCTCTTTTTTATAAGGAATAACCCTTTGTTTTATTTGTTATTTTTATAGGAGAAAAGGAGAAAAGGAAGGGGCGGATCTTAAGGACCGACGCCAGTAGCACCCCCTACCCTTTTCTTCAGTCATCAGGGAGGGGTGTCCAACCGTGCAGATAAGAGATTCGTTTACATTATGAAACTATGTCTCTATATGAATATGGCACTATTCTAATATATGTTTAGCACTGTGGAGTTTTTTGGCTTTAGTTTCCGGGTGTGTGTTCGATATTGCCAGGGTGTGACAGGTGCATAACACAGAGGGCACTTTACAGTTGTTTAACATAGGAGGTACGTTTGCAATAGGTACCAGTAGGGCACTGGGCTGCAAATAGAATTTTACTGGCACTTATAGTTCATTAATCATACTACCTATTAGATACCCACAGGGCGGCGCATCGGGGATTTACTGCACATAATGGCACTAGTCCTTATGGATAAATTTATAATTTTTGTTTCTATGCTTTAATTCCTAGCATAGTTCCATTTTGAACATAGTAGTATTTTGAGTATTTTGACTACTGTCTCTATGCCGTATTATGATCAGATATGATTTACAGAGGGCATAAGCACTAGAGACACGAATTGAACTGTGGCAGTTTTTACCAAGTTGACTTTCGAAAAATTTATTTTTGGTACCCTTACACCTCCCAGTGGCACTAGTCCGAATGGAGAGAATCTTGTGCATTAGATAGCACCTCCAGACAGCACACTGTTCAACGCATGAGAATTCCTATCATGCTCGATGAGCTTCAACACTATTGATAGAACTGACCTTAAGAGAATCGGCAACCACTGCTCATTGTATATAATTAATTTTTATAAAAATAATATTTTATAATAATTTTTGCAATATATTGCAAAATGTATGCCTGAATGTTTGAATAATTTCGTTTATCATATGGAGTAATCATGTATGAATTGAATACAGTTTACATTACCAACATGGTGATAGATTCCCTGGGTTTATACAGCGCATGTGCACAGTACAAGAAGGACGCTATTGTAGTTACAGGATTTTGACATGTATGCCTGAATACAAGTCTGAAAAATATCATTTAACATATAGAGTAAACATGTATGAATTGAATACAGTTTACATTACCACTATGGCGATAGCACAATAGGATTGTGTATGTATGTGTGTCTATATAGCGTATGTGCACATTACAAAATGGATGCCGTTGTAAACACAGGATTTTGACGACCTTGTCACCTCGTTTGTTTCTATTACCAGTATGTATTGCATGTCACAACTTTGGCAATCTGTGTGATCAAGCTTGCGAGTCAAGCGAAACGCGTTACCTACCTGGAATAAACTACCTGCTGATAGCACTGTAAATTACCTCCGAGTGATCGCATTATTGGGACAACTCTAAAATACGATGTCCGGTACTCTCCGCCGGCTTGGGCGATCCTCTGCGCAGGGCGAGGGAAGACGGAAGGAGAAATTTGCTTGAAAATATATATAGATATATATGGTTGTGCAATGGTCATATATATATATATATATGTATATATATATATATATATATATATATATAATCCACTGGCGGTCGCCAGTAGATAGTTATAGTTAGGACCTATTTTCCATAGGAAATCCGCGACATTCTATTTGAAATAACTCTTGCGTCGGTTGACGAATCTTCGCAAAATTTTCAAACTTTATGGCCCGCTCCGGTCCGCTCCTACCCTGAAAGTCTCAGGGTGATTCGTCAAGTGGGGGCCGAGAAAAAAGGGGGTCCCAAAACGTGTTTTCCCCATTCATTTTCCCATAGGAAACTTTAGACACGGCTACAGCCCGAACTGCTGAACGGAATTACACCAAATTTGGCAAAGAGGTAGTTCTTGGTTCAGAAAGAACCCTTTTGTTAAATGGTGTAAATCTGCTCAGTAGTTGCGGAGAAATTAAAAAATAAGAGTCAAAAAATCAATTTCCCATAGGAAACTTTATGCAAGGCTACAGCCCGAACTGCTGAACGGAATTACACCAAATTTGGCAAAGAGGTAGTTCTTGGTTCAAAAGAACCCTTTTTGTTAAATGGTGTAAATCCGTTCAGTAGTTGCTGAGAAAATCAAAATTAAAAACACATATATCTGGGCGGAGCCTAACCACACGTCATCGTGAGATCTGATTGGCTGTCAGCACTTCATCCTGGAATTGCTGGCAGCCATCTTGGGACCAATATAAATGATAGTACCCCATTGAAATGCATTGTAGTGAATCGAAGATTTTGAGGGTTACCAAAAGGAGAACTATAAAGGGTGATAACAGACTTTAGTTACATTAGAATTCATTTGTTGATGGTACCATACTAATTTCAGGAATTGTGGTGTGTTCTAAGGTGATTTTACCCTGTGAAAAACCTTCTGCTGGGATATCATGAATCATGTTTGAGAGAAAACTATTTTCACATGCTTGTCCCATACAGTTTTGGAAGGTGCCCCAGAAGCTAAAATGAGAGCATATTTTCTGTAAATTCACATTATCTTTCTCAGTCATGTGAGAATGAAGTCTGACATTCTCAGTAAAACATGTACATCCAACAAGGGCAGAGACTGTCAGTTGATTCCTTTGTGTTCTACTGCAGCTTCCCAGAGTGTTCTAAAGAACAACTAGAGCGCTAACAGCCTTACTTATGACAAAATTATGGCACACCTGAAGCCATCTTGATTGGAATAAACTGGTAACACTTAAAACATTTAATTTAAAAAGGAACAAAATGAGGGGGTTCATTTTGCCATAGAAATTATGGTTAGTGCTGTAGAAAGAAAAATTAGTGCATGTTTTAAGTGAGATCTCAAATATCTTCCCGTTATATTTCAACAGGAGCAGCCTGCCAGTTGATGCCTTTGTGTTCTACTGCAGCTTCCCAGAGTGTTCTAAAGAACAACTAGAGTGCTAACAGCCTTACTTATGACAAAAGTATGGCACACCTGAAGCCATCTTGATTGGAATAAACTGGTAACACTTAAAACATTTAATTTAAAAAGGAACAAAATGAGGGGGTTCATTTTGCCATAGAAATTATGGTTAGTGCTGCAAAAAGAAAATTTAGTGCATGTTTTAAGTGAGATCTCAAATCCTCTTCTATTTCATTAGAAAATTCTGACATGCAGACTGAAACAATCACTTTCAATACCAGCAGTAGACTTCCAGTTAACTCCTTGGTGAGCAGTAGCTTTACTACAGTGATCTAATGAACAACTAGAGTAATAACATTCTGAATTTATGGCAAATGTGTGACACATCTGAATGCCTTCTTGATGGAATCAAAGTAAAAAACTGAAAGCATTTCCTACTGAGGAGACTGCAGTAAATGAGGAAATTAGGAAACTTCATAACAAAGAAGTCTTCCAAGATGGCCACCAGTGAAAAAAGAGCCCAAATGTAGCACAAATATTACCCAGATGTAGCCCACATATAGCCCAATGACAAAAGTGTGCAAAACACTTTTTATTTTTAGTTTTTTTGCAGTTTTATGTAGTGCAGACTGGTCAGGTATTGGAGCGTTGCATCTTAAAACATGACCCCCCTACACTACAAAAACACCACTGCACTACCCTAAACCCTAAAACACTACCCCAGCACGACCCTCTACACTACACAAGCACCACTGCACTATCCTAAACCCTAAAACACTACCCCCAGCATGACCCCCTACACTACACAAACACCACTGCACTACCCTAAACCCTAAAACACTACCCCAACACCACTGCACTAACCTAAATCCTAAAACACTACCCCCAGCACGACCCCCTACACTACCCAAACACCACTGCACTACCCTAAAACATGACCCCCTACACTACAAAAACACCACTGCACTACCCTAAACCCTAAAACACTACCCCCAGCACGACTCCCTACACTACACAAACACCACTGCACTACCTTAAACTCTAAAACACTACCCCCAGCACGACCGCCTACACTACCCAAACACCACTGCACTAACCTAAATCCTAAAACACTACCCCCTACACTACCCAAACACCACTGCACTACCCTAAAACATGACCCCCTACACTACACAAACACCACTGCACTACCCTAAACCCTAAAACACTACCCCCAGCACGACCCCCTACACTACACTAAACCCTAAAACACTACCCCAGCACGACCCCCTACACTGCCCGAACACCACTGCACTGCCCTAAACCCTGAAACACCAGCCCCTGCACGACCCCCTACACTGCCCGAACACCACTGCACTGCCCTAAACCCTGAAACACATACCCTAGCACGACCCCCTACACTGCCCAAACACCACTGCACTGCCCTAAACCCTGAAACACCACCCCCTTCACGACCCCCTACACAGCCCGAACACCACTGCACTGCCCTAAACCCTGAAACACCACCCCCAGCATGACCCCTACACTGCCCGAACACCACTGCACTGCCCTAAACCCTAAAACACTACCCCCAGCAAGACCTCCTACACTGCCTGAACACCACTGCACTGCCCTAAACCCTGAAACATCACCCCCAGCAAGACCCCCTACACTGCCCGAACACCACTGCCCTAAACCCTGAAACACCACCCCCAGCACGACCCCCTACACTGCCCGAACACCACTGCACTGCCCTAAACCCTGAAACACCACCCCCAGCACGACCCCTACACTGCCCGAACACCACTGCACTGCCCTAAACCCTGAAACACCACCCCTGCACGACCCCCTACACTGCCCGAACACTACTGCACTGCCCTAAACTCTGAAACACCATCCCCAGCACGACCCCCTACACTGCACGAACACCACTGCACTGCCCTAAACCCTGAGACACTACCCCCAGCAAGACCCCCTACACTGCCCGAACACCACTGCACTGCCCTAAACCCTGAAACACCACCCCCAGCAAGACCCCCTACACTGCCCGAACACCACTGCCCTAAACCCTGAAACACCACCCCCAGCAAGACCCCTACACTGCCTGAACACCACTGCACTGCCCTAAACCCTGAAACACCAGCCCCAGCACAACCCCTACACTGCCCGAACACCACTGCACTGCCCTAAACCCTGAAACACCACCCCTGCACCACCCCCTACACTGCCCGAACACCACTGCACTGCCCTAAACCCTGAAACACCACCCCCAGCACGACCCCCTACACTGCACGAACACCACTGCACTGCCCTAAACCCCGAAACACTACCCCCAGCAAGACCCCCTACACTGCCCGAACACCACTGCCCTAAACCCTGAAACACCACCCCCAGCAAGACCCCCTACACTGCCCGTACACCACTGCACTGCCCTAAACCATGAAACATCAGCCCCAGCACGACCCCCTACACTGCCCGAACACCACTGCACTGCCCTAAACCCTAAAACACCACCCCCAGCACGACCCCCTACACTGCCCGAACACCACTGCACTGCCCTAAACCCTGAAACACCAGCCCCAGCACAACCCCGTACACTGCCCGAATACCACTGCACTGCCCTAAACCCAGAAACACCAGCCTCAGCACGACCGCCTACACTGCCCGAAAACCACTGCACTGCCCTAAACCCTGAAACACCAGCCCCAGCACGACCCCCTACACTGCCCGAACACCACTGCACTACCCTAAACCCTCAAACACCAGCCACAGCACGACCCCCTACACTGCCCAAACACCACTGCACTGCCCTAAACCCTGAAACACCAGCCCCAGCAGGACCCCCTACACTGCCCGAACACCACTGCACTGCCCTAAACCCTGAAACACCACCCCAGCAAGACCTCCTACACTGCCCGAACACCACTGCACTAAAGCCTGAAACACCACCCCCAGCAAGACCACCTACACTGGCCGAACACCACTGCACTGCCCTAAACCCTGAAACACCACCCCTGCACGACCCCCTACACTGCCCAAACACCACTGCACTGCCCTAAACCCTGAAACACCACCCCTGCACGACCCCTACACTGCCCGAACACCACTGCACTGCCCTAAACCCTGAAACACCACCCCTCAGCACGACACCCTACACTGCCCGAACACCACTGCACTGCCCTAAACCCTGAAACACCACCCCCAGCACGAACCCCTACACTGCCTGAACACCACTGCCCTAAACCCTGAAACACCACCCCCTACACTGCACGAACACCATTGCACTGCCCTAAACCCTGAAACACCACCTCCAGCAAAACCCCCTACACTGCCTGAACACCATTGCTCTGCCCTAAATCCTGAAACACCAGCCCCAGCATGACCCCCTACACTGCCCAAACACTGCACTGCCCTAAACCCTGAAACACCACCCCCAGCACGACCCCCTACACTGCCCGAACACCACTGCACTGCCCTAAACCCTGAAACACCAGCCCCAGCAAGACCCCCTACACTGCCCGAACACCACTGCACTGCCCTAAACCCTGAAACACCAGCCCCAGCATGACCCCCTACACTGCCCGAACACCACTGCACTGCCCTAAACCCTGAAACACCAGCCCCAGCACGACCACCTACACTGCCCGAACACCACTGCACTGCCCTAAACCCTGAAACACCAGCCCCAGCACAACCCCTACACTGCCCGAACACCACTGCACTGCCCTAAACCCTGAAACACCAGCCCCAGCACGACCCCCTACACTGCCCGAACACCACTGTACTGCCCTAAACCCTGAAACACCACCCCCTGCATGACCCCCTACACTGCCCGAACACCACTGCACTGCCCTAAACCCTGAAACATCACCCCTGCAGCACCCCCTACACTGCCCGAACACCACTGCACTGCCCTAAACCCTGAAACACCACCCCCAGCACGACCCTCTACACTGCCCGAACACCACTGCCCTAAACCCTGAAACACCACCCCCAGCACGACCCCCTACACTGCCCGAACACCACTGCACTGCCCTAAACCCTGAAACACCACCCCCTGCACCGCCCCCTACAGTGCCCGAACACCACTGCACTGCCCCAAACCCTGAAACACGACCCCCTGCACGACCCCTATACTGCCCGAACACCACTGCACTGCCCTAAACCCTGAAACACCACCCCCTACACTGCCCGAACACCACTGCACTACCCTAAACCCTGAAACACCACCCCCAGCACGACCCCCTACACTACCCGAACACCACTGCACTACCCTAAACCCTAAAATACTACCCCCAGCACGACCCCCTACACTACCCGAACACCACTGCACTGCCCTAAACCCTAAAACACTCCCCCAGCACGACCCCCTACACTACCCAAACACCACTGCACTGCCCTAAACCCTAAAACACTACCCCCCGCATGACCCCTACACTACCCAAACACCAATGCACTACCCTAATCCCTAAAACACTACCCCCGCATGACCCCTACACTACCCTAAACCCTAAAACACTACCCCCGCACGACTCCCTTCACTACCCAAAGACCACTGCACTACCCTAAACCCTAAAACACGACCTCCTACACTACACAAACACCACTGCACTACCCTAAACCCTAAAACACTACCCCTACACTACACAAACACCACTGCACTACCCTAAACCCTAAAAACACTACCCCCAGCAGTACCCCTACACTACCCAAACACCACTGCACTAACCTAAACCCTAAAACACTACCCCCAGCAGTACCCCTACACTACCCAAACACCACTGCACTACCCTAAATCTACCACCACCACGACCCCCTACACTACCCAACCACTGCACTACCCTAAACCCTAAAAACACTACCCCCAGCACGACCCCCTACACTACCCAAACACCACTGCACTACCCTAAACCCTAAAACACTACCGCCAGCACGACCCCCTACACTACCCAAACACCACTGCACTACCCTAAACCCTAAAACACTATCCCCAGCACGACCCTCTTCACTACCTAAACACAACTGCACAATTTGTTACAGGCGTTGCAACGCAGGCCTGTGGTGCTTACTGGAAGTACCTAGTGGGCTAGTTGGGCCCCAGGGACCCTCAGGATTCAAGGTGACCTAATCCCCCAACTTAAAACGCACCACGGGGCGCGTTTGCACAGTGGTGAAGGGAGGGGCGGGGCCTCAGGTGACATGTGCGCAAACACGCCCTGTGGTGCGTTTAAGTTGGGGAATTAATTCCTTTGAATCCTGAGGGACCCTGGGGCCAACTAGCCCACCAGGTACCTTCAGTAAGCACAACAGAGTTGCGTTGCAGAGAGGTGAAAAAGGTGCGTGGCCTCGGAACGCCTCTCTGCAACTCAGCTCTGTGGTCCTAACTGTAGGTACCTGGGGGGCTAGTTGGGCCCCAGGGACCCTCAGAATTCAAGGGGACTTAATCCCGCAACTTAAAACGCGTCACGGTAGCGCGTTTTAAGAGGTAGTTTTAATCCCCCTGCCCTATTATGTACTAGGGACTTGCAGAGGAGGTCATGCTAATCACAGGGGTACCCCAACGCATAGTGTTCCCTAGTGTATGTAGGTGTTTTCACTGTATTCTAAGTGTCTTTTAGCATAGCACTGGCTCTGGTTAGTCAGAGTCAGTTACCACCAGTACCCGTCTGAAAAAGTTGTGGGCACAGGATGATTTTGCAACAAGGCCTCTTTCTGCTCCTCTGTTGGTTCTTTCTGCACATCTTTTGCTTCTTTCTGTGCGTTTTTTCTTCTTTCTTCACATGTCCTACCTCTGTAGGCATAGTTAGAAATTAGCATTTAAAAAACCTTTGAAATTCACTGAAAAACCATAGGTTTCAGACACGTTATAGTTAGAAATTAGCATTTAAAAAACCTTTGAAATTCACTGAAAAACCATAGGTTTTAGGGACAGTTATAGTTAGTTGGACATTTCACTCGTACAAAACCATAGAAATTCCCCCGTTATAGTTAGTTCAGCTAACTATAACTCGCGCCCCGCAATGCACTGCTGATGACGTCACATATTACATCACTCATGACATGGTCAGTGACATCACTGATGACATCACTGATGACATCATCCATGTGATAATTTCATGCATCTTCTCACACCCTAATATAACTTTTGATACACCCACTCTAAATTACAGACTGCCATTCTCAAAACAATAGACACTCCAACACCAAAAACTACATACCCACTCACTGATTCTTAGGTCTACACACACATCCACTCACTCACCCGTACAGTCACTCATACTTAGTCACTCAGTACAGGACTATCATATGCACTCATACACCTATATAAACACTCACACACCGCCACTCATCCATAGAGGTACTCACACACCTAGTCAGTCATGCAAAAACGTAATCACACACCCATTTACTCACCTATACAGTTATACACACACCAGCTCACTTACTCATACAAATACTAGCACATTCTTACGCTCTTATACAATCACTGATACAAGTACACACTCATCCATACAGCCACTCACAATCACACACTCTCACTTATAGCCATTTATATACTCCAACACACATATATACTGCCTTTCACATATGTAGTTACTCACACATGTACCACTGAGATATACATTCAATCACTAACACACCCATACACACACTCACCCACCCATACAGTCCATCACAGATGCACTCTTGAAACCATGCACCCAGTGAATCACCAACTCACACATCTATGCACAGAGTCACACACACCCCACCCACACAAACACTCAGGCACCCATACAGATACTCAGACAATCAATCAATAACCCATGTAGACACTCATGTAGCTATTCAGAAAGCCATGCAGCCGCTTACAAACCAACAGACAGACGGATACAGACATTCACACAGTTTAGTCACTAACCCATGCATTCAGTAAGATACATTTAATCACTCACTTGTAGAGTCAGTCACTCACGTACTAAATCATCCATTCAGACACTTATACACCCACTCATTCTTCAATACGCCTTTCCCTATATATATTAAACATATTTAAACTTTACAGAAACACACAGTCACTGGATGATGTCATGAGTGATGTCATGAGTGATGTCATTTGAGATATCATCAGTGATGTCATCAGTGATGTCACTGACCATGTCATGAGTGATGTAATATGTGACGTCATCAACAGTGCATTGCGGGGGCGCGAGTTATAGTTAGCTGAACTAACTATAACGGGGAATTTCTATGGTTTTGTACGAGTGAAATGTCCAACTAACTATAACTGTCCCTAAAACCTATGGTTTTTTCAGTGAATTTCAAAGGTTTTTTAAATGCTAATTTCTAACTATAACGTGTCTGAAACCTATGGTTTTTTCAGTGAATATATATATATAAGTATATATATATATATATATATATATATATATATATATATATATATATATATATGACCTCAAACAAAGATGCACTATATATGTTGGAATTTTGATGGAAATTTACTGGACATGTGACGTATTTGTTTATAACTGCAGTGAAATGATCATGTACTCAATATTTTATTGGACACTTCATGTAAGCCTAGTTACGTCTTTCTGCTGTTTGCGAGAATAAAACATTGCAAATAATTTGCTTCTTTTGGGCACTTGGTGGAACACTTGGGCAGCCAACTGTCCCCATGACACGTTGAATAAACCTTAATCTCTGTGCATGGTCTGATGGGTTTTTTCTTGGATTCAATTTAGGCCTCTACACACATATGAGATGCAGACTTCATTTGGGACCTGTTCATTGAATAGGAAGATAGATGAGTAACAAGCAAACTTAGATCAGAAGCCACTAACCAGACAGCAAAATCTGATATTTGATACCTTGCATTTACAGGCCCGGAAACCATACAGTGTGAAGCTAATGGTGTAAGTCTGGTGCCTCCTTAATAGACAAATTAAGGGAGGCCTTCCTGAATGTTCTAATCACAAATTATCAGGTTGCGGAGATAAAAATCCCCACTGCATCATGTACGGTAGTGTCCCATGGCCTGAGTGCCTAACTGTGAATATCTGGTATCCTGTTTTTTGGACTTTTGGTCCCAGCCGCAGTCTTATTCACTGTGAGCGCTGTAGGAAATTTGCCTTTTCTGCATGGTCACCCCAGACTCTTCGCCTCTCGATGAACCCTATATTTTTGCTGACTTTAGAACTCGGTGCACTTTACTCCTGCTGCCTGTGTCCCCTCCCCTTTTAGCCCTAGTTTAATTGGCTTATTCCTGGTTGGTACATTTAACTTGCTTGTAAGACTCTAGTACATAGTGCACAAGGTGTATCCAAGGCCATGGAATTAAATGCAACTAGTGAACTGCAGTGCCTATTGTGCCATCCACTGTAGTGGCAAAGCAAACATGGCATCAGGCATACCTGACTGCTACAGTACGACCTGTTAAAATAACCCTCACAGGCAAATATCTACCTTTTAAATATTGGTAAGTCACCCCTATGTAAGCCTGCAGCCCCCAAGGTACAGTGCATGACATTTAAAAGTGGGAGATGTAGAAAGGAAAATGTTACTTATCCAGTAAGCATCTGTTTGTGGCATGTAGTGCTGTAGATTCACATGCAATGCAAATTCCTGTCCACTAGTGTTGGGCTCAGATATGTGCAAGTTGGTTTTCTTCAAAATGAGTCTTTTGAGTCACAAGGTATTGTGACTCCTCCTCTTGCTGGTAATGTGCATGGACATCAACTCCATTGTTAGATTGTCTTCCCATATGGCAGGTGAGGATGAAATGTGAAAGAAGAGTAGTATAGAGATGCCTATGCAAAGAGGAAAGTAAGAAATCTTAAATTGACTGCAACAAACACAGGCGTCCTGTGAATCTACAGCAGTTCATGCCACGAACAGAAGCTTACTGGATAAGTAACCTGTAGTGTTTAGATAGTGCGAGCATCCTCGTGTCAGCATGTGGGCTCGAGGATGCCTCGCTCTCGTTTCCTTGTTCAAACGCAATTCCGCGAACGCTGGGTGCCAGGGTTCTGATAACGTTATTCAGTTATCAGAGATCCTTGCATGCGGCGTGAGCGTCTGGTTGTGGGTGCTGGTATTTTGGCAATAAAGAACCTTCGTCCTACCTTCTTGTCTCCGGAACTTCATTACCACATTTGGCGACGAGCGGACGAAACTCTACGCCCAGCACCCACCAGCCGAATTTCCTCGCTTTCCACCCGTCATTGCGCTACTCTACCAGGGCGCACGAACCTCGCACGGCTCCTGCTTTACGCGCCTCACCAAAGCCCAGGAGCCTCTTCCTGTTCCTGCTCTCCGCTTCCTGCTCGACCCAAACTGTCTTTTCTTCACTTTTGACAATTTTGCGGGCAAGAGCGGATGACGTCACCCTTCTCTGCCTTCCCTTCGCAACGCTCCATCGCCTAGCAACACAAGACGCCTCCTGACGCTCGAAGACCCCACGCTTCACGTAAGCGTCTCCACGTCGGCGGCCATCTTCTCTTCACTCCTTCTGGTTACCGTGGTAACCCAACGCTACGAAGACACAGCCGATGCCCGACAATGAGCTGTCTCTTCGTGATCTCTCTTGTTGATCCCAGGTAGGATCCAGCCTGCACGATTTCGCGGTGACAGGCACACCTTTTAAATTTAAGTTTGATTCGTCATTCATGAGCATCCTAACTCGGTGATAGGCTCACCTCTCCATTTCATCTCATTTTTCACGCAAAGCTCAAGCAGGAACTGTAAACATCAGTGTCACACTCACCTCCTTGTTCACTCAAAGTTTCGCTCTCAATCTTACTTCCTTACAGCTACAGCCTCATTTTCCTCATATTCTTTTGTCACACAATTCCACTTGATGGCCTCTTCTCCACAATTTGCGCTACCTCCTCCCTTCTTACAACAGCCAGGCAAACCCAGTATTCCATGGCGTCAATGGGTGAAAGCTTTTGAGAACCACATTGTTGCCATCGATGCTGTTAAGTTTTCTCCGGAACGCAAAGTTGCGATTCTGTATGGCTGTTTAGGACTATATGCACAATATGTCTTTGAAAATTTACCCAAATTCCCCACACCTGTTGGAGAAGCCGGGGATGCTGAACATTGGAATTCCTACAAAGAGGCATTATCTCGTCTAGCGAAACATTATGACCAAGAATCGAACATCATGCTTGAAAGACATAATTTTCATAGGAGAAAACAACGTGAAGATGAATCTGTGGAGGAATACATCGCGCAGTTGCGACTCTTAGCCTCAACTTGTGAGTTTGAGGCGGATCCCGACATTTATATTCGTGACCAATTTGTTTTCGCTTGCTTTTCAAGAAAGATTCAGGAACGCCTCCTCAGCTGCAGGAAACCCTCACTCCAAGAAACAATTGATATTGCCAAGAGCATAGAGAGATCCATGATCACCTCCAAGGCTCTTCAACATGATCAATCTCTTAACTCCTTCAAAAATCCTGAGCAAGACTTTGGTAACTCCGTTAATGCTGTGTCCACAAACAAACCTCCTTTTAGACAATACACAAACAAACCTCCTTTTAGACAATTTGTTAACAAAGGAAATACCTTTTGTTACAGATGTGGTTCTAAATCACACCTGGGCAACTACCCCATGTGTCCTGCTCTTGGGAAAAGATGTGTTCTATGCAAAAAAATAGGTCATTTCCAAGACTCATGTAGATCCTCCAAAAGACCTACCAGAGTCAACAGCATTGAGTACTCTGAAACCGTTAATGATTGTATAGATCATTTTCAAGACATGATTGTATCAATTGAATGCAACTCTGTTTTTACTCCTCATTACGTTAAAGGTCCTATAGGAACTGCATTTTTTGGAAATATAGAGATCCCCATTATGGCGGATTCTGGTTCTCCCATAACCATTTTATCAGACGTCATGTTTCTTGAGAAATGGCAAGGATCCGTCACATTATACCACACTGACGTCAACCCCAAAGCATTTGGCGAGTTCGAAATAGACATGTTAGGTTACTTCAATTCAAGGTTAGAATGTTTAGGTAGGTCCATACTTACAAAGGTATACGTTGCGGTTAAGGGACGCAACATCATTGGTTGGCAAGACCTCGCCAAAATGGGTCTTCATCTTATTCCAGGTTCTGATAGCCCAATTACCCTTGGTGATCCTCCTCCGGGCTATAGTCCTGTTGCCTCTAGGGATAATCCCGACCCCAAAACTGACTGCCTATTTCTCACAGACCACAACATTGATCTTAAAAAGGTTCTAGATAAATTCCCAAGACTCTTTTCCAACAAATTAGGAACCATCAAAGGTTATCAACACCAGATTAGACTTAAGTCAAATGCCCAACCCTTTGTCCACAAGGTACGTCCTTTGCCCCTTAGTGCGAAGGACGAACTTAAGTCAGTACTTAAGTCACTGTGCGATGACGGCGTCATTGCTCCCTCTGACTCCTCTGAATGGGTTTCTCCCATCGTTATCGTTCGAAAAAAATCGGGAGAGGTAAGATTATGTGCAGACTTGCGCACCTTGAATAAAAACATCTTGATTGACTGCCACCCTCTTCCCAAAATTCATGACCTTCTGGCCAATTTGGGGAGGGCAAAATTTTTTCACTTATTGACCTGCGTTCTGCTTACCACCAAATACCCCTAACAGTAGATTCACAAGAGTTCACAACTTTTATTACGCCATTCGGAGTATACAAGTACCTTAGACTCCTTTTGGCCTGGCCTCTGCGGCCAGTGTGTTTCAAAAAGTCATGGATAATATTTTTAAAAACGTGCCAGGGGTTCAGGCCTACCAGGACGATATCTTGGTTTATGCCAAGGACTGGGAAACACACTTGAGCAATTTGTTCTCCGTTTTGACCAAATTAAGTGAGGCAGGTATGACAGTCAGGGCTGACAAATGTAAATTTGCCACACAACAATTAGATTATTTGGGTCATACTTTGTCTTCAGAAGGAATTAAGCCTAAGACCTCACTTATCAAAGCCATCAGCCACGCTACTTCTCCCAAAGATAAAGACTCACTTCGATCATTTTTAGGCCTAGCAGAATACTATGCCCGTTTTGTCAAAGGATATGCTCAAACTGTTGAGCCATTGCGTGCCCTTCTACGGAAAGGCTCTAAATTTGATTGGTCAGAAGAAATTTCATCTTCTTTTGATCAAGTCAAAAAGTTCATCGTGGAAGCACCTGCCCTACATCCCTTCAATGATTCCTCAAAGTGTTTTATTATGGTGGACGCCAGTCTCACGGGCTTGGGTGCAGTTCTTGGCCAATGGGTTTCAGGAAAAGAGCACACCGTAGCCTTTTCTTCAAGGATGCTTAAACCTTCTGAGACCCTTTATAGCACCATTGAACGCGAGGCTCTTGCATGTGTTTGGGCAATCGAAAAGTTCAAAAATTACATCTGGGGGCGTGAGTTTGAATTATTCACAGACCACAAGCCCCTTACTCAGTTACTTACCGGTAGTGGGCTTGGCAAAGCATCAGCTAGACTGGTCAGACTTCTTTCAAAATTACAAGAATTTCACTTTTCCATGAAACATATTTCTGGAGGGAGAAACTTCAGGGCTGATTGCCTCTCACGTATGTCTCTTCATGATCCTTCAGAAGTTGAGAACTCAGAAGACACAGAGTGTGTAGTTGCTGCTTTAGATGCTGTTAAACTGTGTCCCACCATTACTGAACAATCCTGGTTGGAAGCATACAACAAGGATGAAAATCTCAAACTGGTCACTGATTATATTGTTAAGGGTTGGCCAGAAAATAGGAAACTTCCTAATGAGTTGAGAGCCTTCGCCATGGTAGCATCTGAATTATCCATTGTTAATGGCTTGGTCATGAGACATGATTCCTTTGTTCCCCCGTCCAGTCTCAGGAATGATATCATAAAATTTGCGCACCAAGGCCACTTAGGAATTTCAAAGACGTCACAGCTCATTAAGTCGTACTATTGGTGGCCATCCCTAGAATCTCAGGTCAAATTTTACATTGATTCATGTCCTGAATGTTTATTATCTGATAAAAAATGGAAAGTTATGAACACACCCCTACACCCTGTGCCCTTTCCCACTAAACCATGGGACAAAGTTGCTTTAGATTTTTCCGGCCCCTATGATCTCCTCCCCCATGACTTTAAATACCTTATTTTGTTAATTGATTATCACTCAAAATGGATTTACCACATGTTTTTTGATTCACCCAATTCTACCAATGCCATTAAATTTTTGAAGAAGATATTTTCAATAGAAGGCTCACCTTCTATCATAGTCACTGATAATGGCACCCATTTTGTCTCCCAAAAATTTACCTCATTTTTAACTGAGAGTGATGTCAAACATTTTAAGGTCGCCCTATATTCACCAACCTCCAATGGTTTAGTTGAAAGGGCAAACAGACTGGTAAAGGACGCGATTCAAACAGCTCTCTCCTCCCATCATGATGTACAAGATTTTCTTGAAGCCAAACTGTGGTCTTATAATATTTCTCCTCATTGCACCACAGGTGTGTCTCCATTTTCCCTCTTAAGGGGTAGAACTGCTCACACTAGTTTGTGTCCTAACTGGTTACTTAACAAGCACAACAAAAACATTGCTTGCAACAAAGACGTGGCATCTAGAGTTTTACAAAAGCAAAATTACATGAGGTCAGTGCATGACTCTGCAAAAAATATGAATACTCTAGAATTGAGGGTGGGTGATTGGGTCCTTATTAAGAACCCCAAAAAAGTGTCTAAAGGTTTATCAAAATTTTCCCCTCCGGTGCAAGTCACTGACGTCAGCAGAGGCTCAGCTTTACTTGGATATAAGGGTTGGTGGAACAAGAGATCCCTTGTACACCTTTCCGACTCACAGACTAGTTCTTTGCTCAAGTTATCCAAACACGAATTAGAGGATTATGATTGGACTCATTGGGTACATGATCCAGCGGCCATTGTTGATAATCCCTCCACCTCTCGGTGTCGCGAGGTGCATTCCAGCTCAGAACGTGTTTCTGTCCCTGGTTCTGTTGTGACCACTGCGGACGCCTATTCCTTACCACCGGCATTGGGAGTTCGTTGTAGGAAACTACCTTCCAAATTAAATGACTATGTTTTGTCATGATTCTGTGCTTATTTGGAGAAGCTAATCTGCTGGATGCTTATCTCCTTATCTCGAAGTTTTTCATTAGATATTGTTGTTTTTCTATTTTGTTCTTTGTGGGGAGAGAGAAGTTGTAGTGTTTAGATAGTGCGAGCATCCTCGTGTCAGCATGTGGGCTCGAGGATGCCTCGCTCTCGTTTCCTTGTTCAAACGCAATTCCGCGAACGCTGGGTGCCAGGGTTCTGATAACGTTATTCAGTTATCAGAGATCCTTGCATGCGGCGTGAGCGTCTGGTTGTGGGTGCTGGTATTTTGGCAATAAAGAACCTTCGTCCTACCTTCTTGTCTCCGGAACTTCATTACCACATAACCTTTTCCGTTCGAGGCATGTGTGGCTATAGATACACATGCTATGTATAGACTGCAAAGCAGTCCTCCTGAAATAGTGCTGGCTAGGCTGTGGGATTTACAGTGGTTTGGAAAAGTGTACGTAGAACTGGCTGACCAACATTGGCTTGTTGGCGAACCAGTATATCTACACAATAATGTTTTGTAAAGGTATGTGTAAGAAAGTGCCCTCTTTTTGCATGGTTGCCCCCACTTTTTGCTGAACTGCTGATGTACTTTGACTGAGTGTGCGCTGGGCTCCTGCCAAACAGGTACCCAGGGCCTATGTTCTTTCCCTAAAGCTGCATTGAAAACAAAACCCAATTGCCATTCTCTGGCCACAGGTCAGCCCCTGGTAAATGGTACGACAGGTACCCAGGGCACGGTGACCAGAGAAGGTATCTAAGGGCTGCAGCACTTATTGTGCCACCCTTAGATGCCCTGTACCTTTACACACACACACTGCATTTGGAGGCTGCGTGTTTTGGTGCAAACAAAGTAAAGAGTCGACATGGAACACATCCCTGTGTGCCATGCCTACAACCCACTTCCCTGGCATAGATCAGCCACCCCTCTAGCTGGGTGCACTATACCAGTGGTGAGGGTACAGGTGCATGAGCCCTGTACCCCTACAGTGTTTAAGCCAATTCGTAGACCTTGTAAGTGCAGTGCTGCCATTAAGAGTATATGGTGCTGGGAGCTTGTCATTACGAACTCCACAGCTACACTGAAAACTGAGAAATCTGGTATCAAACTTCTCAGCACATTAAAACCACACTGATGCCAGTGTGGGATTTAATGAAAAATGCACACAGAGGGCATCTTAGAGATGCCCCCTGAAAAACGACCTGCCTCTGGTGGGTTCCCTGACTGGTACACACCAGCCTGCCACCACGAGACATGTTTCTGGACCCCTAGGGTGGAAGCCTTCGCTCCCTGAGCCCAGAAACGAATAGTTTCTTACCTGTCGGTATAGTTTTGCAGCTTGAAGACTTTCTGGATTCACTATGCTGTGCATTATTCCGCGGTCTAGTGGTTGGGTCCGGAATCGTAGTCTTTTTTCTTTTTTTTTCGTGTAGCCCAGGTGGGCGTCGACGCCCACCATTTGGTGTCCTCCGGTGACGTCGGCGCGCTTCCTCCGGAAGCTCCCACCCTTGGGCGCCATCTTCGGATTCTTTTTTCTTGTCTTGTGCTTGTGTTGTTTATCCTTTTACCCTTTTAAAGGTGTTTTCCATTTGTTAGTCCCATCTTCCTCCTGTCTCATCTTTCTGGCGGAGGCGGGTGGGTTCGCTAGTGAATCCAGAAAGTCTTCAAGCTGCAAAACTATACCGACAGGTAAGAAACTATTCGTTTTGCAGTGTGAATCTTTCTGGATTCACTATGCTGTGCATAGATTTTGTAGCGGTTTGCTATATTTGTGGCGGCTGGGTGGAAGATGAGCGTTGGTTGTTGAATATATGTTGAAGCACTTTTTGACCTACTTGTGCTTCCTTGGATCTGTATATCCACGCAGTAGTGCTTAGTGAATGTGTGCACTGAAGCCCATGTTGCCGCCAGGCAAATGTCTTGGATAGGTGTGTTTGCTAGGAAGGCTATTGTTGCTCCCTTTTTCCTGGTTGAGTGAGCCTGAGCTGCTCCCTGTAGCTCTTGGCCTGCCTGTTTGTGGCAGTATTGAATTGTTTGTGCGATCCATCGTGCAATGGTATTTTTCGTCACTGGTCTGCCCAGGAAACTGCTTGCGAAGGACACAAAGAACTGCTTTGTTTTTCTACAATCCTTAGTCCTTTCGATGTAATGCATTACTGCTCTCCTGGCATCCAGAGTGTGCAGTGCCCTTTCAGCGCTGGTGGATGGTTTCTGGAAGAAACTGGGAATTTGTATAGTTTGGTTTATATGGAACCTGGACACCACCTTTGGCATGAAGTGTGGGTCCGTCCTCATTACCACCCTGTCATTGTGAATCTGAATGTAGGGTTCTTGTAGTGTGAGTGCCTGCAACTCGCTCACCCTACGTAGCGAGGTAATCGCTACCAGAAAGGCCGTCTTTATTGTGAGCATATGTAGCGATGCCTTGTGGATGGGTTCGAACGGTGCTTTCATAAGCTGTGTTAGAACTACATTGAGGTTCCATGCAGGCGGTGGCATCCTCTTTGGCGGTGCTATTCTTTTGGCTCCTTCTAGGAATCTTTTTACTACTGGAGATGTAAAGAAGCTTTTCCCTGTTTCTCCTCTTGTATAGGCTACTATTGCTGCCAGGTGCACTCTTAGAGAAGTGCAGCTTAGGTTACTTTTTAGTAAGTGTGTTAAGTATTTTAGCACAGTTGATTCTTTAGTGATTCTCCTGTGGAGCTTTTTGTTGATGCACCATTCAGTGAATCTCTTCCACTTTGCTGCATAGCATTTCCGTGTGGTGGGTCTCCTCGCTTCTCGCAGCACTGCCAGCGTGCTTTGTGGAAGCTTGAGGTGAGCGAACTCGAAGTCCTCAGGAGCCACGCTGCTAGGCTGAGGCTCTCTGGTTCTGGATGGAGTACTCTTCCGTTTTGTAGCGAAAGCAGGTCTTTCCTTCTTGGGAACTTGTGTGGTGGTCCCTGTGCCATCTCCACGATCTGCGAGAACCAGGACTGCCTGGCCCACTGTGGTGCTACCAGAATTAGTGTCATGTTGCTTGTTCTGCACTTGCTGAGCACTTTGTGTATCAGCGGTATCGGTGGAAAAGCGTAGGCAAATGTCTTTGACCAGCTCATCCATAGGGCATTTCCTTGGGATTGATGGCCTGGCTGCCTGGATGTGAAGTATTGGCATTTTGCATTCTGGTGTGTTGCAAACAGGTCTAGTTGTGGGGTCCCCCACTTGTTGAATAGTTTTTGCGTCTCCTGCGCGTTGAGCTCCCACTCGTGTGAGATTGACGTCTGTCTGCTCAGTCTGTCTGCTTCCACATTGTCCTTCCCTGGCAGATGTATTGCCAGGAGGTCTATTTGTAATGGAATTGCCCATTTCCATATCTGTTGCGCTAGATCTGAGAGCGCCACTGAGTGTGTTCCTCCCTGCTTGTTGATGTAGAACATCGTTGTGGTGTTGTCTGTTTGTACTAACACCCTTTGGCCGTACAGCTGTTTCTGGAACGCTTTTAGGGCAAGGAACACGGTCTTGAGTTCTAGGTAGTTGATGTGTTTGACGGCATCTGTTTGTGTCCATAACACCCTTACCTTGAGCAGTTTCATGTGCGCTCCCCACCCCATCTGGGATGCGTCTGTTGTGATGGTCACTGTTGGAGTTGGTGGTGTGAATGGGTTTCCCCTTGTTATGTTGCCCCTGTTCCACCATGCTATCTCTTCCTGCACTGCGTGCGTTACAACCACTAGATCTTCCCAACTCCCTGTTGACTGTGACCATTGCTGTTGCAGCCATTCCTGGAATGGTCTCATGTGTAGCCGAATATTGGGGACTAAATGTATGCAGGATGCCATCATGCCCATGAGCTTGCTCACTGTCCTCACTGTCAGACGTTGCCCCTTCAGGTAGCGGCGAGTCTCCTTCAGTAGTGCGAGGATCCTTTTCTCGCTGGGGAACACCCTCCCTGAATGGTGACGATCTTCGCACCCAGGAAGATCTTCACTTGTTCTGGTTCCAGCGATGACTTCTCCTTGTGTATGGAGAAGCCTAGTTTTGTCAGCGTTTGTGTGACTTGCTGAGTATGTAGTTTGCATTGGTTGTAGGAGTTCGCTTTTACCAACCAGTCGTCTAGGTAGGGGTATACGTGTATCCCCTGTCTTCGCAGATGTGCTGCTACGGCAGCTAGGAATTTGGTGAATACTCTTGGCGCTGATTTGAGGCCGAAGGCTAGGGCCGTGAACTGGTAGTGCGTCATGCTGATGGTGAATCTGAGCAGACGCTTGTGTCCTTGGTTTATGGGGATGTGTATGTAGGCATCCTTGAGGTCTATTGTGGACATAAAATCCCCGTGCCTTATTTGAGGTATGACCTCTTGTAAGGAAGTCATCTTGAACTTTTGAGTTTTGATGTATTTGTTTAGGAACCGTAGGTCCAGTATGGGCCTTACTTTTGGTACGAGGAAGTAGTTGGAGTACACTCCTGTGCCCTTTTCTCTGTACGGCACCTTTTCTATAGCCTGTTTGTGGAGGAGTTCTTGTGCTTCCTGCCACAATAGTGACAGCTCTTTTGTTGAATGTTTTTTGTTTGTTGGCCTCTTGTTTGGTGGCCTCTTTACGAGTTCTATGCAGTAGCCGAACTGTATGATGTTGAGTATCCACTTGTCGGTTATCTTCTCCCACTCCTGGGAGAAGTGTTTTAGTCTTCCTCCTACGGGCGTTGTATGATGGTAAATTTTGTCTGTGTCTTTTGTTGTGCCGCGGCACTAGCGATGTTGGGGGTGCGGGCACGTGTTGTAGTGTGGAGTCACTTGGGGGCGGGCTGCTGGCCGCCTCTTCTTGTATTGCCTCGTCCGTTTGGTCGGCTACGAAAGGACTGGCCCCTCTGTTGGTTCTGCCAGCCTTGTTGCTGCTGACCCTGTTGTGCCTGGCTGCTTCCCTGAAATGTTTGCTGGAAGGCCTGGTGTGATGTTCCCGGCTGGTTTCCACCTCTGCCGTTTGGTCTTCGTGAGGGGGTGCCCCTTCTCATACCCCTGAACTGTAGTGCTCCCATGGACCTTGCCGTTTCGTTATCTTTTTTGAGCTGCGTCAGAGTCTCGTCCACGGGCGTGCCGAACAGCTTTTCCCCGTTGAAGGGCAACTTCAGGATGTTGTTTTGTACCTCCGGCTTGAACCCGGAGATCCTGAGCCAGGCATGTCTCCTCTCTGTCACCCCGATCATCATAAGCCTGCTTGATGTATCAGCTGCGTCTAGGGCCGACTTTAGGCAGGTGTTGGCCATGTTCTTCCCCTCCTCCACCAGGTGTGCCGCTCTCTGCTGGTTTTCTGTGGGGAGCACTTTGAGCAACTGCCCAACTTCTTCCCAGTGCTGGTAGGCGTGCCTATTATAAGGGCGTTGGAGTTGGCAATGCGCCAATGTATTGCCGCATTCCTTTCAATTTTCCTCCCTGTGAGGTCTATCCTCTTGCTCTCCTTGTCTGGGGGCGGACCGGAGTTTGTGGGAACGTTGGCCCTCTTCCTGGCTGTTGCTGTTATTATTGAATCAGCTGGCACAGATCCCTGGATATATGGTGGATCCTTTGAAGAGTGTTTATATTTTTTCTCAGTTCTGGGTGTGACCGATCTGCAGGTAGATGGCTCCTTGAAAGCTTCCCTGCCTTGGTCTAGCACACTAGGGAGCATAGGAAGGAATTGGCTCCTAGTTTGTGTTGGTAGCAGTGTTTCCAGGAGAAAACAGGCTTTAGGCTTTTCCTCCTCCATTTCCACTCTATAGGTGGCTGCCGCGTTCCTGACGACCATGTTGTACACTCCTATGTCGGCCGGCGGCGAAGGCCTCGACGGATACGCTCCACGGCCTCCTCCGGGTCTTCGGCGTCGAGATCCTGCCATTCCAGGTCTTGAGCCTCCGAGGGTGTCGAGCCGAAGTGCGTCTGCTGGTCGTCATCACCCTCCGTATAATCGTACAGGACCTCTTCGTCCTGTTCCGACGGTTCGGGAGTTTTCGGCGGCTCGGTGCTGTCGAACTCCTCTTGCGTTTCCGCTTCGACGACCATCGAGGGCTTCGAAGGGATGGTGCATCTACTCATCCGGTCGTCGAAGTCCTTCTTCTTTTGGATGATACTGGCCATTTCGGCCTCGAGCCTTTTCTTCTTCCTCTCCATCTCCGCCGCTTCATCTGCGTCGAGAGTTTCGGCAGTTCTCTTCGAGGTCGTAGTTGACGTCGGAGGTGCCTTCTGCTCTTTCCCCTTCGGCGTCGAGTGCGGTTTCTCAGAACCGTGCTTCGACGACCTGGGTGTGTCAAGAGCTTTCGCCGACCGGGAGTCCTTTTCGAAGGATCCGCTGGGCTGTTTGTCCCTGGATGCAGCTTCGGTCGTCGAGTGCTTCGACGCCGGTGCTCCTTTTGAGGACTTTGGCTCGGATTTTCGAGAGTCTGTGGGGGTCTTTGGGTCGACGTGTCTCTTACCTCCTTCCTGGAAGTGTTATCGGTCTCTACGACCGTGCAGTCTTCTGGTCCCTCGGCGATGTTGTCCTCTTCCCCACTGGAGAGGCCCAGGTCCCGCAGCGACGGAGGTGGCCCTTGGCCCTGCATGCTGTAGTTTGCTCTCCTCTGTCTGTCCCTCACCCTGAGGGTCTTGGCGGCGAATGCTGCGCAGGCGTTGCAGTCGTCGCTTCGATGGTCGATCGGTAGGCAGAGGTTGCAGACTGGATGTTGGTCTTTCTGTGCGAACATGTGGTGGCAGTTACGACAGAACTTGAATGGTGTCTTGTCCATTCCCGCGCTCAGGGATCCAGCTGTGTGCACATTCTCCGTTGGACGTCGAAGTTTCTTCTACCTCTCACCAGCTTCGTCGTCCCGGTAGTATGTTCTTTGTCTTGTGATGAAGATCTCCAATTTTTTTCGGTTCTTTCTGCTTTTCTATTACTTCTTCTCTCCTCTTCCAACTCTGGAGCTCTTCACGACGATCCAGACCCAACGGCGGAAAAAAGAATCTGAAGATGGCGCCCAAGGGTGGGAGCTTCCGGAGGAAGCGCGCCGACGTCACCGGAGGACACCAAATGGTGGGGCGTAGACGCCCACCTGGGCTACACGAAAGGAAAAAAAAGAAAAGAAAAAAAGACTACGATTCCGGACCCAACCACTAGACCGCGGAATAATGCACAGCATAGTGAATCCAGAAAGATTCACGCTGCAAAACAAAGCCTTTCCTGGGCGAAGGTGTTCACACCTCCCCAGGCCAGGAAGAGCCATCTGTGGCAGGGGAGCTTCAAAGGCCTGGCAGCCTTTGTAATGCGACCCCCAGCCTCTCCTGCTACCAGGAGCAGGCCCCTTCCTGTCTCCCCTCCTTTCGGCGGGAAGACAGGCAGGAAAACTAGCCAGCCCTGAAGGTGTGCCCACCTCTGCCAACTCCACCCCTCAGGCGGGAGAGGCGAGGTGAGGCCCACTCTTCAGTGCCCGCCTTCTTGCAGATGGCAGGCACTCCCCAATCAGGATTAGGGATTGTGCTCACTCCCCAACGTGGGGTGAGCACACCAAGGGTGTAGTCACCCTAAGGTCAGTAGCCCATTGGCTACTGACTTCGAGACCCTTAAAACGCCCCCTAAATACAGTATTTAGGGGGCAGCCCTGAACCAAGAAGGCAGATTCCTGCAACCTAAGAAGAAAAAGGACGAAAGAAGACGCCGAGCAGAGGAGACTGCAGAGAACAACTGACTTGGCCCCAGCCCTACCGGCCCGTCTGCAGTTTCCAGAGATCCTGCGCCAAAAATCGTCTTGTCCTGCAGCCAGCGACCTCCAGAACCCCTGGGAGGACTGACTGCCTTCAACAAAGACCGGATCTCCTGTGAACAGCAGCTCTGTTCAGAAGAAACACTAAAGAAAGACTCCGAGCCTGCGGAGGAAAAAAACCCCCGACGCCTGGAACCACCACTGCACCCGTCGCCTATGGCCCGAGTTAGAGTGGCCCACCGGTCCCAGCGAGGTCCCCCAGCGCTCCAGAGTCCGAGTCCACCGTGGGTTGACCCTTCCTGGACTCCCCGACGTCGCCTGCAGCCTCTGCATGCAGACCCCCCCCCCCCAACTGCGAGTGGCCCGGTAAGGTGAAATCCGACCTCAAAAGACACCCCTGCATCCAGCCGCCCTGCACCCTGGAGAAGAGAACCCGAGGTGCACCTACGTCCCCGAGCCCTCCAACTTACCTGCCCAGCTGTTGGTTCCTCCCGGAAGTCTTCCTGGACCGAGCCTGCAGCTGAAAACCAAAACCGAAAATCCCCATTGAAAACAACTGGGCACCCGACGCCAAAACAGCACCCTGCACCCAGCCGCCCCTGCGTCGCTGCGGGTGCACTTTGTGTGCTAAACCAGATCTCCCTTTGCCCTGGGCCTAACACCAGGAGCTTGGCTCCCACAACCTTGTGGCCTGTTCGTCAGCAGCCACCAACCGGAGGCCCCTTATCTCCCGTTGGATAACATTGGGCCTCAGCACTCTGCACCCGGCCGCCCTAGTGCCGCTGAGGGTGTAACGAGAGTGCATCCCGGACCCTGGGGGACCCCTGAGTCTACCCCCAGAAACTCAACTTCCACTACCAAATACTTACCTTAAAATCGATAACACTATTTTCCTCCATAGGATAACATTGACTCTTTTTCTTGGAAAAGTTTCAAAGTGTGAAGTTTGAAAACCTAAAGAAATTCTTTAAAATTGTACTGTTTAACAAAAGCGCTTTTACTTACCTGTTTACAGTAAATGTCCCAGTGTAGTATCCAGGTATACTACACTGAGTAAGAAAAGTAATCTAAAAAGTAACTTACCTGGTATTTTACTGAAAAGCCCATTCAAGTTTATGTACTGTATTTACAAAGCATTGCATTGCTCTGCATCAATACTGTAAGTCAAAACTAAGTGCATATACCATTTCATTCCATACTGTATTTCAATTGTATAACTACTGTAAAGTATGTATTGCTTACCTGTGCCAGGCTTGCTTGGTTCTAGAAAATAAAATAACTAAAAGAATATTTTTATACAAAAACAATTGGTCTGAAGTTCAGTTCTTGAGTGTGTGAATTCATTTGCTGACTGAGTGTGTACAACAAATGCTTAACACTGTCCTCTGATAAAGCCTTACTGCTCGACCACACTACCACAAATAGAGAGTAAGGGGCTATCTAACTTTACCTCTGCCTACCTTTGGGGTTCCACTGGACTCTGCACACTATACCTCACTTTGGTATAGTATATACAGAGCCAGCTTCCTACAATAAGACGCTCCCTCTTGCATATCCACCTAGGTGGAGGGAGCATACCAGTATCTGGAGGGGTGTCCAGTCCACTGGTCTCTGCTAGTTCCTCATACCAGTCCAAATTCTCACCAGGGGTATATAACTGGTGTTTGAAAGGGTCCAGTGACCCCTCCCACTCTTCCCCAGGGCCTGTATGCTCCTCAAAATGCTCAGGAAACAACCAAGAGCCACTGGGCTCTGTCGGCTCTGAAATTGACGTTGATCGATGCGGTTCCAACTCCGAGTCGACAGGGATAAGAAAAGGGCTGGTGCCACCGGCGTCTGTACCGGAGAAGGTTGCGCAGGCATAACCGGTGTCGATCTGGATCCGATCCATAGGACCCCATCGGAGCCGAGGCTGGAGCTGCCTGAGCGGAACCTGATGGGGCCTCCTCCAACCCCCACAGGGCCAGAAGGTGCACCGGAGGGGTCAGCTCGCTCAAACACTCAGCACATGGCCTCGTAAAATTCCGCGGGGTTCGCTCTGGCTCCCAGAAACAGTGGGAGGCATGGAGTCAAACCTGGCAAAGGCTCTGCAGAACCGTGCCAGGAATGTCAATGTTCTTCCCTTGCCTCGTCAATCCTCGACGGACGAGGTGAAGTCGAACCCTAACTTCCTAGAGGACATCCCCTCGACATACAGGAAAAAAATCTTCGAATAAAGGTCTGTCAAAAAAAGACAGAGGGGTAGCTCTTCTCCAGATCAGTGCTAACTGGCACTGAAAGAAAAGAACCAACGTCTGCGTGCGTGGGTGGTGCCTATATAGATGACCGCGATGTCATATCCGGTGCTAATGCCGCCGCCACGCTGAACTGAAAGGAATCACCCGATGGCATGCAGGAGTACTGCTCACGCAAAAGTTTCCGGATCCAGTCGGACGCCTGGAAAATTCTAAGGTAAGGAAATTGCAGCTAGAAGTCTCTATCAGATAGTGGCTGCAGGCTGAGACTGGGGGACTAGTCCGGGGAAACCCACAGGGGTGCCCGACCATTGAGATGCTCGGGCATGTTGGGACACCGTTGGTCCACTTCTCCGCAGGCTGTCGGGCTGCAGCAGTGTCTTTTGGCATCTGGTTAGGTGCTGGAGTCACTCATGGTTGGAGGGAACCTGCAGAAAGAGCCTGCAGGCGGCGAGTGGAAGTCCAGTCTGGCCAGACCCAAGGATGGGCTCGGCTCTTGTGGGTCTCAGGACCCTATGGGCACCATCACCTCCTCCAGACTCGGGCTGTGGGGCGCGGGTGCAGAGGTGCTTTGAGGTGTCCGGTGGCGGCTGTCAGGGACTCTTTCTTCATCTTTGGTTTCTGCAGAAGGGGGAAAACAGGACAGTTGGGCTACTCTCGTTGTGGGTCTCACTGTCCCTGAAGCCTCTCGATGTGCAGGTCGGTTTTCCTCATGTTGGTGTCCGGTCTGGACACAACAAGCCTTGTTTGCTGCAAGGGGTCCTGTACCCCAGATATTGGTGCTGTGAGGCTCCGGTTGGTCCTGGCGTCCCCATGCCTGGAGGGGGGACGGATCTTACCTGTATGCGCACAGTGACCTCTTCCTGGGCAGCTGCAGCGTCTGTAGTGCCGGTAGGTGGCAGGGAGGTAAACCGGACTTTGGTGCACCTGTGGCTGCAGGGGAGTAGCTTCTCTACTCCAAGAGAGTTTCTTTGGCAATTGGCAAAGCACTGACCGCCCTCTAGGTTTGAGTCTGCACAGCGGCAGGACGAGTCAGTTCCACCACGAGGGTCGACTGCAGCAGGCACGATGTTAGGGTTGACGCCAAGTCAGTCATGTGCCTCGATTCTCGGGTTAGCAGTCTTTGTCCACTCCTCCTTTGTGCCTGTCGAAATCTAAAGTACTGTTATCAGGAGTCCCCTAAATACTCAATTTAGGGACGTTAAGGGGAGTGAGGGGTAGTAGCCAATGGGCTACTTACCCCTGGGGTCACTTCACCCCCTAGATGACCACTTTCTTTGTGGAGTGGGCATTACCCTGTTCCAGAATTCCATATTCCACCACACACAAGATGGTGGAATTGGCTGTTAACCCTAGAGTGTGTCCAGCATGGCAGTGCAACATGCCCCCTACATAGCTAATTCCCATGCTTGTCCTGATGCCAGATGGGCCTAAGGCAGGGAGTGGCACTCCCCCTGTCTGAGGAAGCCTTGGGTCGCATATCAAAGGCGGCAGAGGCTTTTTAAGCCTCCTGCCTAGATTTTCAGATCACTAGTCATCCTGCTTGGAGGAGGTGTAAACGCCTCCTGCCAGAGCATTACCTTAGAGGTGCCGCCTGAAAACCTACCAGGCTCTGGTGTGCTTGCTGACTTGTTTCTGCCAGCCACCCGAGATGCTTCTCTGAGCTACAGTGAGAGTCTTTGCTCTCAGGAGACCCAGAACAAAAGCCTGTCCAGGATGAGGTTGTAGCACCCCCTCCCACAGGATGACCTGCTGATTAACCTCCTTGGGCAGGCAAGCTTCAAAGAAGATGCCGCCTTTGGAATGCAAATTTGCCTCCCCTCACAGGAGATGAGGCCCCCCCCCTCCATCCAGAGCCCTCTTAGCACCTGGACAGGTGGCAAAATTAGCTAGTCAGGTAGGGAGCGCCGACGCGTTAAGAGATGAGAGAGGATGGGAACTGATGAGTGTTAAGGCTCGATTGAAGGCGTTCCAAAAGGACTTGCACTTGGTGAGAAAATAGACTGAGAGGCGCACAACGCTGCCTTGGGTTGGAAGGGGGCATAACACCGGTGTCTGAGATCTGCATAGAATTGCCATAATTATACCGGGGGTGGAGTCTGTGCATCATGGATACATAGGCACTGCACCAGAGACTCAAAGTACCTACATCTGACAAGCACTTGGTTGGGCAATCAGTTATAACGCATTTGGGTGTTTGTTGAATGCTGAGTTTGTTGCACTCACACAATAACCACCCTGAGAAGCCTGTGACTGCTTGTCATGGGTAGCACTAAACGTTGGCCCGGTTTGTAGCACCATACTAGCACAGACATTGGGCAAACTAACCCAGGCCTCCTTAGCTGAGGCCTAGTAACCCCTGCTTGCTCCAGAACAGTATATGACACGTTAACTAAAGGTTTTCGCCATCTGATATACAATTTAATATTTACAGCAAAAAAAATGATATTTGTTGCTTCTGGACATGACTGACACATTACATCCAAGTCACCCAAAAGCAGACTGGGTGACATAAAGAAGGAATGCAATCCCCTTGCATTCCAGGGAATGATAAATGAAGTGTGAGAACGACCGGGCCGCGGACAGGAATTGCAACCTGGATGATGCCATTACTCCCCCACCGACAGGAAACAGAGCGGTCTAGTCCTGCTAGGAGACCGAAGGAGATGCTGTGACGTCATACCCGGGGGATGGGCCGAAGACTCGCGGGACAGAAAGATCGGGACGAGAGGAAGAAAAGGGCGGAACGAGGAGAGAAGCGGCCTGCCCGCAGTGAGACGGAGGAACCAGTGAGCTCCCCTGGAGCCCGCGCGGAGAGCCAAACCGGCGGAAGGGGCCGACAACGTCGTAGTGGAGGAGGAGGAGGTGGCGGCGAAGTGAGCTCCCTCTGTATGGTGACAGAGCCCGGTGGCCAAAGGAATAGAGAGGACGCCCCGGGTCCCGACGCCACGGCCCAGGAGACGGGTCGTGGCCCAAGGCAAGTACCCTCAAGGGAGTAGTTTTGGTGGGGGTGGTGGGGAGGCACAAGGGTGTAAAGTACAAGCGCATGTGTCGGGGGCATGTGATTTACTACCCCTTATATCCTCACACTTCCCCCTGCCCCCCCCCCCCTTACACCCGCCGTAACTGGTGAAGGTGGCACTGGGAATTGGTGACTAGGCTCACCTATTAAAGTCTAAAACAACCCTGTTTCTTTTTTGTTCTTTCCCAACCCATACTTCGTGGCCTGAGTGACGTGTCGCCTCCAGACCTCCCAAGGTGGTGAATTAACGACCCGGAGAAACACATCAACAAGATACAGAATATTCATCTGGGACACGAGCGGAGCCCCGAAAAGCGCGGTTCCCTGGCTAGTTTTTACTTTACCCTCTGTTAAATCCAGAAAACATAATAAAAAGACAAAGGAAAAACCTACAGTCACGTCTGCATCACCCTGTGTCTTCCTCCCCCCCGTAATTCCTAGAGTGGTGTCAGAAGTGGAATTTACGCCCCCCATTTAGTGTTGAATCTTGACACAACCCGTGCCCATAGAGGGAATAATAACCCAATTGGCGGAAGGACAAAGACACCTGCAACTTGTAATGGAACAGCAGGCCAAAGAGATCAGGAAGCTCTAAAGGATCAAGTAGCTCATCACCAGTAATCAGCAGGTCCAAGACACAGCCATCTTGAGACTAACTGATGCAATTGTTAGTACTAGGGTCTGACCCAACGTTCTGGGGTCGGCGTTACAAAAATATCAGGACGGGGATGACCCAGATTACTTCTTCATAAACTTTGAAAGAGTGGCCACTACTGCAGCCTGGCCTCCAGAAAGGTGGGGCCAATACATAGCTCCCCTCCTGTCCGGGGAATTGCAGGCAGCCTACCAAGCCGCTAACCCGGCAGGCACTACGGCTTACGAAGATATAAAAAAAGCTATATTAGAACGGCTGAGCTGTGACCCGGAATATTACAGAGCCAAACTCAGAAAGGAAAAATGGGCCCCTGGTGACAATCCGCAATCTCTTTTTTTACCGAATCAGGGACTTGGGAAATAGATGGTTAACCCCCCCATATGTCCAGCGTGGTCGAGGTTACCGAAAAAATATATCTGGAACAATTTCTGGACGCTTTACCAGCCAATACCCGTACATGGGTAAAACAACATCCCAATATCACATCTACAACAGCTGTAGAGCTAGTCTGCGCCTTTCATAGATCCCCTGACTTCGGAGCAAATACCCCATGTTCCCCCTACACTCCTCTTAGGGGAACCCCACGCCCAGAAACAAAACCAGTGGTTACTCCCAATATTCCCCTTAGACCCCCAACCCCACCGAGCAGACAGGGTCCACAATGTTACCACTGTGCAGAATGGGAACATATAGCCAGACAATGTCCCCACTGCGCACCGACAGCCGAACCCATGGAAATAGGGTACTCCAGAGGTCGCATATATGTGACAGGAAAGGGTCCCCACCAGTATAGGAAAAGGGTCTACCTTAATGGGAAAGCACAGCAGGCTCTGCTAGACACCGGATGTCATGCTACTGTTCTAGACCAGACATTAGTATCCCCACCACAAATAAGGGAAGAAGAACAAGTATGTGTCACGTGTGTTCATGGTGATACGAAAACGTATCCAGTGGCTGAGGTCTTGTTGAACGTAGACAATGATCCCCATCTGAGGGAGGTAGTAATCATGCCTTCCCTACCCGAAGCAATCATAATCGGAACAGACCATCCCAAATTCAAACACTACCTAGACGGGACAAAGGGGTCTCCTATTGCGTGGTTAAAGGAGGCCCCATTTAGTGGAAGCAAATTAGAAAATACAAGGGTAAAGAATAAAAAAACAAGGCAGGAGAGACGAAAAGACAAAAAGCTGTATAGTCACACACATAAGCCACAAACTGCTTTTGCTCTTTCTCAAACAGAAACAGACAGGACCACACAGACAAGTTTTCGAGCCGCTCAACGAGAGGACAACACTCTCAAGTATGCCTGGGAGAGAGTCCATAACAAGAACCTGAGCAGGTAGGCCTCTATTGTCTCGTAAAAAGGGGTTTATTGTATCGAGCTGTGAAGGGGAACACACACCACAGTACACAACTGCTAGTTCCAAATCTCTTTAGGGAACAGGTCATACAGTTAGTCCATAACCAAATGGGGGGAGGGCATTACAGTAAGGAGAACACCCTGAATTATCTGTTAGAAAGGTTTTACTGGCCTGGGGTGTATAGGGATGTTGTCAGACACTGCGCTTCCTGTGTAAGGTGTCAATACACAAACACAGGCAACATAAGAAAAGCACCCTTATGTCCGTTACCCATAATTGACGTTCCATTCAAAAGGGTCGGTATGGACCTAGTAGGACCCCTAACTCCCTCCGCAAGGGGACACCGATATATTCTAGTCTTAATAGACTATGCTAGCCGCTATCCCGAAGCCTGCCCTCTGACTAGGATGACTACAACAAATGTAGCCCACGCCATGATTTCCTTCTTTTCGAGGGTTGGGTTCCTGTTGAATATCCTAACGGACCAGAGGACCCCCTTTATGTCCCGTCTCATGTCACACATTTTCAAGGTGTTCGGTATTAGCCAGACACTGCCTTCTGTGTATCACCCCCAAACCGATGGCCTTGTGGAGCGTTACAACAGAACCATCAAAGGTATGCTCCGCAAGGTCATCTCAGAGACAGGGAAGGACTTGGACAGGAAGCTCTCATTGGTTCTGTTTGCGATAAGATCGCATGAACAGCGGTCTACGGGTTTTTCTCCTTTTGAACTACTATTCGGGAGAAAACCCAGGTCTTTCCTGGACATGGCAGCAGAACAATGGGAGAGTGAAGATGAGGAAGGGAAGCCCCTAATGGAATATGCCGCCAACCTAAAAGACACTTTAACACAGTTATGAGGTCTGGTACATGAAAATATGAAAAAAGCCCAAGAAACACAGAAGACATATTACAACAGGGGTAGTTGTTTAAGGGAGTTCACCCCGGGGGACAAGGTGCTTATACTTCTCCCGTCTACAGACAAACTACTGACTCAATGGCAAGGACCCTTTATCATAGAGAAGAAAATAACACCAGTTACCTACAGTGTCCTTTTACCCCTCCGTTCAGGAGGTAAGCAAATATACCACGTCAACCTTTTAAAGAAGTGGGAGGAGAGCCGCACACATGGGGAAAGCGTAATCCTGTCCATTATGTCAGTAACGATAAACAAGTGGATATTCCATTGCTCTCTAGTCAGGAAAGGGAAACATAACCAGTGAAAATAGGGACTGTTATGACTCCTGCACAGTAACAACTACTCCGCTTGCTAGATGACTACCAAGGTCTTTTCTCCATCTCCCCTGGATTAACTTCCCTTGTTGCACCACAACATAGTTTCCTTGGAAAACAAAATAATAAAATTAAAACCATACCACATCCCAGCTGCACGACGAGAAGCTGTGGAGAAAGAGGTGACAGCCATGCTACACTCCCAAATAATAGAGCCATCACAGAGTAATTGGTGTTCACCAGTGGTGATTGTTCCCAAACCAGACGGGAGCCTGCGCTTCTGTATCGACTATAGACAAGTCAATGGAATCACCAAGTTTGACACCTACCCTATACCCCGCATCGATGAATTGATCGAACAGCTGGGGAATGCTAGATATATGTCTACCCTTGATCTCACAAAGGGATATTGACAAATTCCCCTCACTCCACAAGCCAGGGAGAAAACAGCTTTTTCGACCCCTTCAGGTCTATATCACTTCAAAGTTCTTCCTTTTGGCTTACACGGGGCACCAGCCACTTTGCTAATGGACAAAATTCTTAGACCCCATAAGGGTTATGCAGCTGCATACTTAGACGACATAGTCGTCTTTAGTCCCACCTGGGAAGAGCATCTGGTACACTTGGCTTCAGTGTTCGCTGCTATCCAAGCGGCAGGTCTAACAATAAACCCAAAAATATCCTTACTAATCAACAACACTATCCAATATCTAGGGGAAACAATCCAGGAAGGGCTCATAAAACCACAGGTAGAAAAAGTAGAAGCCATTAGGAAGAGCCCTACCCCCACGACAAAACAGGATATACGATCCTTTTGGGGGTTCATTGGGTATTGCCGTAGGTTCATTCCTAACTTCGACATTGGCCAGTCCCCTTTCCGACCTTTTGACCAACTAATACCCTTCACATATCCCCGTGTGGAAACTAGAACACGAAAAAAGCTTCCAAGCCCTGAAGTACTCTATTTGCAAGGAACCAGTGCTACATTGTCCTGACTTCAGCAAAACATTTGTTCTGCAGACCGATGCTTCAGGGCATGGTCTGGGTGCTGTTCTCTATCAACCAGACTCCACCGGAGAGCTAAAGCCACTCCTCTATATTAGTAGGAAACTATTTCCCCGTGAAGTACATTATTCAACAATCGAAAAGGAGTGTCTGGCAATAAAATGGGCCATAGAAGCCCTACAATATTACCTCCTGGGGCGTATATTCATCGTACTCACTGACCATGCACCCCTTACTTGGTTGTCTCATAACAAAGATTACAATTCCCGTATTCTTCGCTGGTTCTTAGCAGTGCAACCTTTTTCATTCCAGACCATCAACATGCCAGGCATTAAGCAGATCGAAGCGGACTATCTCTCCCGACACCCGTTTTCTGAATGGCCCCAATGGCCATTCCTAGGGGGAGAGCTGTGTGAGAACGACCGGGCCGCGGGCAGGAAGTGCAACCCGGATGGTGCCTTTACTCCTCCCTGACAGGAAACACAGCGCGATCTAGTCCTGCTAGAGGAGACCGAAAGAGGTGCTGTGACGTCATCCCCGGGGGACGGGCCGAAGACTCGCGGGACAGAAAGATTGGGACGAGAGGAAGAAAAGGGCGGAACGAGGAGAGAAGCGGCCTGCCTGCAGGGAGACAGAGGAACCAGTGAGCTTCCCTGGAGCCCCGCGGAGAGCCAGACCGGCCGGAAGGGGCCGCAACGTCATACCGGAGAGTGGAGTAGGAGGCGAAGTGAGCTCCTTCTGTATGGTGACAGAGGCCGGTGGCCAAGGGAATAGAGGATGCCCCGGGTCCCGACGGGTTGTAGCCCAAGGCAAGTACCCTCCAGGGGGTCGTTTTGGTGGGGAGGCACAAGGGTGTAAAGCACAAGCTCGTGAGTCGGGGCAATTGATTTAGTACCCCATATATCCTCACACTCCCCCCCCCCCCCCTCCTCCCCCCTAACATACGCCGTAACTGGTGAAGGTGGCACTGGGAATTGGTGACTCAGCTCATCTATTGAAGTCTAAAACAACGCTGTTTCTTTTTCGTTCTTTCCCAACCCATACTTCGTGGCCTGAGTGACGTGTCGCCTCCAGACCTCCCGAGGTGGTGAATTAATGACCCAGAGAAACACATCAACAAGGATATAGAATATTTACCTGGGACACTAGCAAAGCCCCGAAAAGCGCGGTTCCCTGGCTAGTTTTTACTTTACCCTTTGTTAAATCCAGAAAACATAATAAAAAGACAAAGGAAAAACCTACAGTCACGTCTGCATCACCCCGTCTTCCCCCCACCCGTAATTGCTACAAGAAGCAACAATAATTTTTCAGGTATATCAGTTTTATATCACACTACAAAACAAATTGGGAGGATAGGAACCCTATCAATATACTCTCTAGGATGCTCCATATTAAATTAGCAATTGTATCTGCTTCCTGGGGGATTTTATTCTAATGCACACAACAATTTGAGAATAAGATGCTGCGAGACAAAATTACTTTACTGTGTAATCAAAAGAAAAACTACAAGGAGATAATGAAAACATACATTGACGTTGTGTGGATCGTATTCTTCTATGGTCATCAGTAATATTTGGATGAGGGCACTGTGTTTGACTTGCTAATAAGATTTCCAAAAATGTAATCACTTTTCCTGGTCATTTTGCTATTCTACTGCCGGGAAAATGGAATGGATGTTTTTACCTGGTCCTCTGTCCATAGGCATTGGCCCACCTGCTGGAATACCAATCGGTGGCTGATGACTCCCTGTGAAATTAAAATAACGGAGAAATTAAAATGTGCATGGCACAGCTCGGACCATGCTTGCTTAGTGAATGTCTGGGGGTGGGGACTTCTTTAAGGATAGACCACCCAAACTATTCCACCCGTCCTCATTTCACCCATCCAGCAGAATGGTGGAGGGTGGCATAAAGACAGAGTACACCTAGTACAAATTATAATCACACTCACAATTAGACATATACATCCATATATTCATAGCATTTAAACTGAAACAAGTGAGCCTGAATACAATGAGTCACAACACAAGTTGCAAACAATTGTTGAGTATGTACCAATAATGGGCTACTAAGCTGGCTCCTTGCCACGTCATTTTACTTTACTGTACAAACACAAAGCAATGGCAGAATAAGATAGTCAGCACAATTGAGACAAATAAGATACTTACCTTCAGTAGCACTCTTTTTGGTAGAGACTTTACCAAACTGCAGATTGTGAGAAAGTGCCCTCTTTCTGCATGGTATGCCCCCACTTTTTGCTGAATTGCTGATGTTCTTTGACTGAGTGTGCCCTGGGCTCCTGCTAATCAGGTGCCCAGGGCCTATGTTCCTTCCCTAAAACTGCATTGAAGCCTAGACCCAATTGGCATCTTTGGCCACATGTCAGCCCCTGGTAAATGGTACCACAGGTACCCAGGGCACTGTGACCAGGGAAGACCTCTAAGGGCTGCAGCACTTATTGTGCCACCCTTAGAGGCCCTGTACCCTGACACACACACACTGCCTTTGCAGGCTGTGTGTCTTGGTGCAGAACAAAGTGAAGAGTCGACATGGCACACATCCCTGTGTGCCATGCCCACAAACCACTGCCCTGGCATACATCAGTCACCCCTCTGGCTGGGTGCCCTATGCCAGTGGTGAGGGTACAGGTGCATGAGCCCTGTACCCCTGCAGTGCCCAAGTCCATTCCTGGGCACTGTAAGTGCAGTGCTGCCATTAAGAGTATATGGTGCTAGGAGTTTGTCATTACGAACTCCACAGCACCATGATGGCTACACTGAAGACTGGGAAGTTTGGTATCAAACTTCTCATCACATTAAACCCACACTGATGCCTGTGTGGGATTTAATTGTAAAATGCACCACAGAGGGCATCTTAGAGATGCCCCCTGAAACTCAACCAACTTCTAGTGACCTGACTGAGTGGCTGCTTAGGCTGCCACCAACAGACATGTTTCGGGACCCCTGGGTCGAGAGCCTGCTGCTCTCGGGGGCCTGAAACAATGCACATCCTGGGATGAGGTGCCAAGCCTCCTCCCCCAGGATGGGCAGGGTTCACGAAGGAGAAGCTTCAAAGGCATGCCGCCTTTGTGAGCCTCTCCAGAACATTTGCTGCTTTCAGCAACTGGTCCCCACTGGTTCTACCCCCAGCATGGGCCGGCCCGGCTCTGGGATGCGCCTGGAGGCGAGCCATCTCCCCTTCCCATTGCCAGCTCTTTTGAACATCGAGGGCGCAGACTGGCGGCCTCGGTCTTGAGGGACCTATTGAGTGGAGCCGCTGGTGCTTTCAAGAGGGGAGGAGGGGGTTGGGGAAGGCGAGGGAGTGTGGATCGGTCAATCTCCCCTCCATATAGATCTTGCAAATAAGGGCCTGTGTCGCCTGATCCCCCCCCTCCCCTCCCCCCCCGGGCACCTATGGACACACATGTTGCAGTCTATGTTGGCTATAAGGGAGGGGATACGTCAGAGCCCACCTGGCCTCGCAGACACCAGCTAGCAGATAGACTGCTCATGCTGCCCAATGCCTGACTCCGTGCTACATCAGGTGGACTTCAGAACAGGGCACGTGGATCAGGTCCAGGTACTCCGGCTGGACGCCACCACGGGGTGGGGCAGAATACCCACACGGACAGGCAATGCCTGTGGCTCTTTACACTCTCCGAAACGACGATGGGCAAAGACAGAGGCCAGATATTTCATGCCCAAGACAAGATACACCGCTTTACCGCTCCCCCTTTGGGCGGCGGAGGGACCCAGGACAAACTTACCAACCAGCACCCTTTGGAATCGCCGGATACCGGGGCCAAGCTATTCAGGCCTCAAGGGAAGCAGAGGAGACCAAGATGGGGGAGGTGAGGATGTTTGTGACTTTGCTCAGACAAGATCTCCGGAATGTGGCAAATCAGGTGGCGGAGGCAGAGGACAGAGTATCCATCCTTGGAGGACAAGCTCACTCAAGTCTACGGTCAATAAGCGGCTCCCCACGATGAATCAACTTGAGGCTAGGGCAGAGAACGCGGAAAATCATTTGTGGAGGAATAACCTCCTGTTAGTTGGATTTGCAGAGGCTCAGAGGAAAAAAACCCTGTGCAATTTGAGAAACCTGGCTAAAATCCTGGATCCCTGACTGCCTCCTCTCGCCCTGGTTTGTGCTGGAGCATGCTCACAGATCGTTACTGCCAAAACCGCCACCACCAGGAGCACCTCTGCGATCAATGATTGCCTGCATACTTAACTTCAGGGATCCGGCTGTTATCTTAAGTATTGCTGAGAGCTGGAGCCCTTCAATATTCTGCCCACATCATAATTTTCCTTGGCAACTCAAGGATGCTTTAACAGAAGTGGAATTCCTTTGAGGGTGTAAAAAAAAGAAATGAAGGCAATGAACCTCTAATATCTGCTGATGCTCCCAGCTACCTTGCAGGTCCTTCATGACTCCTGGGCCCACTTCTACAGCACCCCAGAGCAGGCCTGGGATTAGACAGCCGAGAGAGGGCCTCTGGGCTGTAGGGCTGGGATGGAGCAGAGATCCAAGGGAGGATCAGGTTGTAGGTACCTGTAGGAAGCTAGCTTTCTATGTAGTGTACCAAAATGAGGTACACTTTGCAGAAAGTCCAGACGACCCTTATTGGTTAACAGGGCTTAAATTAATAATCCCAAATGCTCTCTTTGTGATAGTATGAGCGAGCAGTTAAGGCTTATCAGAGGGTAGAAGTAAGCATTTGTTGTACTCACAGAGTCAATAAATGAGAGACACAAGAAGAAACTCGAGACCAATTTAGAAAACGAACACAGATTTTTATATAATCTTAGACACTAAGATCGGAATCAGGTAAGTACTTTAGACGTTATTGATTTTTACAGGTAAAACGGTAGTAAATCACAGCTGTCAGATTTGAGGCACGAGCCTCGAACATGGCAGTGTTATCCTATTAGAGAAAGATTCACTGCATAGGTACACTTACTAACGAATCTCAGGGTCACTTTCCGGGACTTAAGGTGCTTAGGGGCCAAGGTCCAAAGAACCACCAGCAGTTCGGATTTACCTGCCCTGGTGTGTCCGAATGCAGAGGTGCTGGTCGCGATGGTAGCCTCGAACGCTACCCGTTAAAGTCAAATTTGACCTGTAACATGAAAAAGCTGCAATTGGGGACTTGAAGACAGGTCCGGCAGAACCCAAAGGGAAGCTCGGCTCTTGAGTGTCTCTGGAGCAAGGGGCGCCGTCGGTTGGCTCTGACTCGGGCTGTGGGGCTCAGGTGCAGGGGTGTTTTGTCCAGCGGGTCTCCGACGTTGAGAGGGTCTCACTTCTTGGGGTAGAACTGGTAATGAGGGCAAACAGGAAAGCAGGGCCACTCTCGGTACTGGCCTCGGTGATGCTGACGTCCCTCGTCGGTACATCGGTCTTGGAAGGGTTGGTGTCCGGATTAGACACTTAACAAGCCTTGGCTGCTGCAAGTGCTCTGGTACCCAGGGTATTAGTGATGGGGGCTCCTGGAGGGTCTGGCGGCTTAAGACTCGCTGGGGAGATGGGGCCGACCTCTGGGAGCCACAGAGTCCTTCTCCTGGGGTACTGCTTCCTCCATGGACACAGGGGTCAGCAGAAAAGTATATGAGGCAGATGTGGTCGGTGCCTGCAGACTGCAAGGAAGTGGCTCCTCCACTTCAAGAGAGATGCTGACTGGTTGGCGAAGTGCTGGCAGCCCTCCCAGGCTTTAGGAGGGTGCACAGCTGCAGGACGAGTTGGGTCTTTGAAACTGTCGGGACAGAAGCAGGCAGGGTTTGGCGCCAATTCCAGGGCTGGTCAACAGTTCTTGTGTTTTCACCTATTCTTGGTCCTCTCCTTCTGTTCCCAGTAGACGAATCGGAGTTTCTAGTGTCAGGGGGCCTTGTAAATACTGAATTTAGGGGTGTTAAGAGGAGTGTAAGTTGGCAGCCAATGGACTACCTACCCCTCGGGTGTCTACACCCCCTATATGACCACTTCCTGGCATAAACTTGACCCAGAGTTCTTAGTTCGACTAAAAGCAAGATAATGGAACCCTTCTTTCGTTGTTCACTTCAGGTAGTCCACCTTAGGGGTGTGACTAGCCTGAGAGTGAACCCGCCTTCTGACTAGCTAATTTTCCCGCCTGTCCAGGGGATGGCATCTCCCAGTTTTGGGGAAAGCCGGGCCGCATAGAAGAGGCGGTAGAGGCTTTGAAGCCTCTGGCCTTGATATGCTAGCCATCCTACTGGAGGTGGTGTAAAAACCTTTGTAGGAAGCTTGCTTTTTACATAGTCACAAAAATGAGTTACACTATGTAGAAAGCCCAGATGACCCTTATTGGCTTACAGGGCTTAAATTAATCATTCCAAATGCTCTCTTTTGTGGTAGTGTGGGCAAGCAGTTTAGGCTTATCAGAGGGCAGTGTTAAGCATTTGTTGAAAAAATACAACAATAAATGTGAGGCATGTAGGAACCTGGCTCTGTATATGCTATACCAAAATGAGGTATAGTGTGCACAGAGTCCAGTGGAACCCCAAAAGGTAGGAAGAGGTAAAAGTAGATAGCACCTTACTCTCTATTTGTGGTAGTGTGGTCGAGCAGTAAGGCGTTATCAGAGGGTAGTGTTAAGCATTTGTTGTACACACTCAATCAGCAAATGAATGCACACACTCAAAGACTGAACTTCAGACCAATTGGTTTTGTATAAAAATATTCTTTTAGTTATTTTATTTCCTAGAACCAAGCAAGCCTGGCACAGGTAAGTGATTTATACTTTGCAGTAATACAGTTTGAATTGCAATTGTATATATACTTTGGTTTGATTACAGAAACTCCCAGCACCATATACTCTTAATGGCAGCACTGCACTTACAATGTCTAAGAATTGGCTTAGACACTGTAGGGGTACAGGGCTCATGCACCTGTACCCTAACCACTGGTCTAGTGCTGCCAGCTAGAGGGGTGGCTGATCTATGCCAGGGCAGTGGGTTGTAGGCATGGCAAACAGGGATGTGTGCCATGTCGACTCTTCACTTTGTTCTGCACCAAAACACGCAGCCTGCAAAGGCAGTGTGTGATTGTAAAGGTACAGGGCCTCTAAGGGTCGCACAATAAGTGCTGCAGCTCTTAGAGGCCTTCCCTGGTCACAGTGCCCTGGTTACCTGTGGTACCATTTACCAGGGACTGACCTGTGGCCCGAGAGTGCCAATTGGGTTTGGTCTTCAATGCAGTTTTAGGGAAAGAACATAGACCCTGGGGACCTGATTGGCAGAAACCCAGGGCACATTCAGTCAAAGTACATCAGCAGTTCAGCAAAAAGTGGGGGCAACCATGCAGAAAGAGGGCACTTTGTCACAAGGCACACTCAATAAGAAACTCTAGACCAATTTAGAAAAATAACATTTTTATAGAATTTTAGACACCAAGAACTTCGGGTAAATTCGTTGGACGTTATCAAATTTTACAGTACAAACAGGTGAAAATTACAGCTGTCAGATTGGAGGCATGAGCCTCAAATGCGGTAATGTTATCCTATGGAAGAAACATTCACTGCATAGGCTCATTTGCAAACGACCTACAGGACTGTTCGTCTGGACTTAAGGTGAGTAGGAGCAAGGTCCTAGAAAGCTCCAAGAGTTGAGTTTACCTGCCCTAGAATGTCCGAGTGCAGAGGTGCTTTCAGAGGTGGTAACCTTGGACGCTACACGCTGTAGTCAATGGGAAAAGTACAAGTAGGAAAGAGGCTACAAGGAGAGACTGGGGGGCCAGACTGCAAGAACCCAAAGGGGCGCTCCACTCTTGGGGGTCTCAGGGCCACAGAGGGTTTCAATGGATTCGGGCTGGGGGGCTCGGGTGCATAGGTGTTTAAGGCTCTCACGGTTCTCGGTGCAGCTGCAGAGTAGGGAGAAGAAGCACAGCAGGTCAACTTCTGGCGTGGAGCTGGACTCTAGGGAAGTCCCTCGATGTGCTGGTCGGTTTTGGTGGCGGTGGTGTTCGGACTGAACACAAACCAGCCTTGGTGCTTGCAACGGGCTCCGTTACCTCAGGTATTGGTGTAGGGTGGCTACTGGGGTTCCTGGCGTCTCCAAACTTGGTGGGGAGTGTAGGAAACTGGGCTTTTGTTGTAGTTATCCCCCCACTTTCTGACCCCTTTTTAGTTATTAGATGCTATCGACTCGGACAGTGCACGAAGGCCTGCTACCCATACCTCAGTGCCAGTGCTCCTTCCTCAAAACAAGGTGTCTAAATGTGCTACACTTGGCTAAGGACTTTAGCACCGCTATAAGTACCTAGTAAATGGTACCCCAGGTACCTAGGGCATGAGGCTAAAGAGGGTCCCAAGGGGCTGCAGCATATATTATGCCACCCTAAGGGACCCACACACAAATTCCACACAGGCTGCCATTGCAGGCTGCGTAACATGGTGCAAACCATGGGTGAAAACATGACATGGCACACTTGTGTGTCATGCCCAAGTCACTGCATCCAATATATGCAAGTCACCCCTGCAGCAGACCCTTGAGCCCTAAGGCAGGGATCATTATATTTTATGTGAGGACATATCTGCATGAGCAGATCTGACCCTTGGATGTCCAGTTCTATTTCTAAATATTGCAAGTGACGAGGGAAGCCATCTAAAGGTATGTACCGGGCACTGGTCAAAAAGATTCCCAGCTACATAATGACTTCACTGAAACATATGGTGTTTGGTATCAAACACCTCGTATTAATAAATCCACACCGATTCCAGTTATGGATTTATTAATACATGCACCCAGAGGGTACCTTAGCTGTATCCCCTGAAACCTACCAGCCCTCTAGTGTGCTGGCTGACTGGTCCAGCCCAGCCTGCCACCCCAGACTAGTTTGTGACCCCCCCAGTGGTGAGAGTGCACACTCTCTGGAGGTCAGGAAAAATGTCTGCTCTGAAGGGAGATGTTTTACACCACCTCCAGGAAGGTTGGTAAATTAGCATTGCAAGGCAGGGAGCTTCAAAGAGTCCACTGCCTTTGGTATGCAAATCTGGCTTCCCTCAGAGGTGAGGGGATGCCAAACCCCCCTGACCAGGGCCATTTGGCACCAGGATAGGCAGGAAAATTAGTAGTCAGAGAGGCGTGTCCACCCTCAGGCTAGTTCCACCACTACAGTGGGCTAGCTGATGTGGATACGAAATTTAAAAGGACTGCCATCTTAGAGATGGCAGAATTAGGCACTCTGGAAAAGGGTTGTGCCCACTTCCCACAGACAGTGATCATATAGGGGGCATAGTGACCCCAGGGGTAAGTAGCCTAGTATTTAGGGGAGCCCCTGGCACCATGAAATCAGATTCCTACCGACTTAAGAACGACACAGTAGAGCCAAGAGAAGCAAGGACTATGCAGAAGCAACTCACTTGGCGTCAACCCTGCCTGCCTGTCATCTGTGTAGGAAGCTGGCTCTGTATATACTATAGCAAAGTAAGGTATAGTGTGCAGAGAGTCCAGTGGATCCCAGGAGGCTTTGTTGTAATTTGGCAGCACTTAAGTTAAGCATTAGCCGAAGACATCCTGTATTCAGAGGCTAAATTGTCCGCTTTGTGGAATCCATTTTGTATTTCTGGCAGCCATTTTGGTTGCCATGTGCTGCCATGTGCTCGCCATGTGCTCTGTCCTACCTTCCTGTTAACTGCTCTTGAAATCTGCCTAGAGACGAGTTATATTTAGTTTCTTTTGCTTTGCACATGCTCAGTTGAGCTCGCAGCTGTCCATGCAGCTGTTCCGAGTTTATAAATGTCAGGATGTGTCTACTAGAAGTAGAAACTGTTAGCTCCACCCACTCGTCGACTGTGCATTTCTTGTATGACCTTATATGTACCTAAAACCAGCATTTGTGTTTGTACCGCCTTCATTTGAGCCCCTGTGTGGGTATAAAAGGACCAAGGTCCTTCCATTCGGTGTGCTACTTCATGCATTACCGAAGGGTGCTGTGTGAATGTAGCTCCACCTCATGAGGTTTAATAAACTCTGTCTTTTCTATTTTCAGTTTCTGTGCCAACTTCTTCCTAAGTGTCTGAGGACTCTGTGCAGAGAAGGGTGAACCCCTAAGCACTGGTAGGCCTTGCTGAGGCTACTACAACAAATTGGCGCTTCCAATGTGGGGCTCATCGGCGACTCAGATGCCCGAAGGATTGGTCGAGACGAAGGATTGGAATCTCGCTTCTGGACGCGATCGCTGCCTGAGGAGACCCGAGTCTTGGCACCCACGGCGTTTTTCCTTTCTTTCTGATCTGACCATCCCGGCGGCGCCGGTCCTCGACTGAGATCTATTCTGTTGATTCGCTGTGCAGTGACCATTTGGTCGATTTGAGACCTTGGCGGTTGGAACCTGGACACCATTTGATTGGTAAGAGCCGTTTTGCGGCACTTGCTGTTGGTTTGATGCCTTTGATTGGTAAGGGAGTTTAGTAACACTTACTGCGGCTTTGTTTGTATGATTGGCCAATATTGGAATCTGTTTTGTAATTATATATGTATTGCAATACATATAGGCAGGTAATGAGGAGAATTTTCTCTATTTAAAATTGTTTGAACAGCGCAACGTATCGAAAGTACCTTAAGCGCTACTTTGATTATAATACTGCATCTTTTGCACTATTTTTTGGCATGCCTGTTTTCAGCACACTTCGTAGGATGTGTTGCTTTTGTAGTGGTACCAATTTGAGACTTGACGAAGCACAACCAGCCTCCGGAGGGGACGCCTAATAGGGATATGTATATTAAGTATGGTATTTCTTCTATAATGTACTGCACGTTATGGAATAAATATACTAGTAAAGACCCTGAGTTGCGTTGGCCTATATATGGGTCATTTGATTTGCGAAAGATTCAGTATGTGGAACAATGTATGTTTAAACACAAGACTAGGCAAGATATGTTTGATTGTGTGCGAATGTGGGAGAAAGAAGTGCGTGAGCGAATGAAGCGTGAGCAAGCCTTGATTGACAAAGAACAGCGAAAGACCATTTATGCAAAAGCATTAGAGTTAAAAAAACAAGGAGATGAAAGAAATTAAAGAGAGGGAAGATAGGAAACGCCATTTACAGGTAACTGGCCAATACGCTGTTAGGCAGCCCCTTTATCCTATCCTTAATAAACCGCAAGATGATTTCTTGTTATTAGATCGTTCTCCACCTCCGTATATTTTTTCTTCCGCTCCTCATGAGTCAGATGAGGACTCTTTTTCAGACCAGGACAAAGCTCGAGAAACTCGCTCCATGCTATCTGCTGAGCGTGCATCTGACATTAGATCTACTGCGCGTAAAGCCGTTCGTAGTACTACCACTGCTTCTGAACTTTTAGATAGTATAAAAGGATGGCAGGAAAGGGAGCAAATATATTTTACCGATACATTTGCTGCAGAGGTTATTGAACAATTTAGGAAGTATTCGGTAGAAATGGAGCCCGATGATGTAGCAACTGATTGTAAACAATTACGTGACGGTCTTTTTGTCTTCTCCCAGGTGGCTGACACGATCAGACGCTTGGTTAAACTGCGTGTTGAAGCAGCCCGTTTGCGAGAGGAGAAAAAGGCAACAGAAACAGCTGCACTAGCAACTCAGATCAGCATGGCACAAACTTCTACTCCTGAAACAGATAAGAATGCTGTAATTCATGTGAAACCCATGCGGGAAGCCGCGCCTTTATATGTTCCTCCTAAAGGAACGGGTACAGAGGATGATAAGACTTCTCTTAATGCGAAAGGGTACTTTATTTATAATTGGGTTTACACTCCTTGGAATAGAGCAGATGTTATGGCCCTTAAAAATGCATTGCCTGACCCGCGAAAGAATCCAGCAGCCTTTTATGAGGAAGTTGAGGGTGCAATTAGCTCTTGTACTATGACTTTGTCTAATATTGATTTGTTTTTTGGATTAATATTACCGCCTGATATGTGGAGAACTGTGCGTAAAATTGATGATAATGCGACATTTGGAGCATTGTGGAAAGATTTAGAGCGGTTAGATGAAGATAGAGAACCTGCACAGAAACCGTGTCAGTTAATTTTAAATCTTCCGGCAGCTATATTAGTTAAGTTAAAGACGATCATTCCCCCTAAAAAGATAGTTTGGACAGTGCTAGCGTCTTGCAAGCAAAAGGTAGATGAATCAGTTTCCGACTTCTTCACACGTTTTGAAGAAGCATTTCACGATTTTAGTGGCCAGTCATTGACAGATGACACAGGTAGGCATCTGTTTGTCGATAAATATGTCGCAAACCTTTTGCCAGGAATAGCTAGTCGCTTAAAGGCCAGTGAGAGTTCATGGACTACATCTTCTCCGGTTTCTCTTTTAACTATGGCCCAGTATTATGAGCGGCAAGAATTAGAAGCCAAAGGTAATGAGGACAAAAAGTCTAAAGAGTTGAAAACAAAGGTTATGTTGGCTCAAGCTTATGGTCCGCCTTCTAGAGATAATGATAGAGGTGGACATGGATCTTATGGTTCGTCCTTTCCTTCCTCTGCCCGTTCGAATTTGTCTGTTGATCAGTGTGCGTACTGCAAAAAATTTGGACATTGGCTTTCTGATTGTCCAGTACTGCGTGCTCAGCAGAATCTACGTGGTCGGGGACAAATGAGAAATCGTTCAGGATATCAAGGGCCTAGAGGAAGCGCGAATGATCGTGCTCGGTTTGATGCTAATACACGTGGGCAGAATGGGTTTAACACTTTTGATAGAAGGAACCAATATCAAATGTCTGACTATGTGCCCTCTAATTTTCAAGATTCTGCTTATGCATAGGATTGCCTAGGATGGGGTAAGGAATCAGTTGAAGTTCCAGTAGATCAGAGGGGTCCCTATGTTACAGCACATGTTTTGGGCTCTACTATCAGTTTCTGGTTGATACAGGAGCTACTCGTAGCGCCTTGTCTAAACAATTGGTTCCAAGGGCTCCCTGTCTGGCTTAACCATTACATCGATAGGTTTCGATGGAACACCTTCCCTTAGCCCATTGTCACAACCACTTGCATTCGATGTTGATAAGTTTACTGCTCCATGTCCGTTTTTGCTTTCTCCAAACACACCAGACAATATTGTGGGTCTTGATATGCTTAAATATTTCAGGACTACGATACGGTGTTCTCCGGAAGGAGTACGGGTTATTTTGAATGACAACTACCCTGTGATTGAGAGATCTTGTATTATTAAAGAGGACATTGCACTAGCCTCACTCCCTAGTACTTTGTGGGCTACTCGGATACTGATGTAGGGCAAATGGTTATTCCACCAGTACATATTAGTGTCAAGGAGGGCGCTTTATTGCCAAGACTGCCTCAGTATAAAATTTCTCGAGAAGGAGAAGAAGCACTCACACGTATTGTACATGATTTAATTAAGGTGGGGGTTGTGGAAGAAGTTCCTTACAATATTTGCAATAGTCCGATTCTTCCCATTTTGAAAAAAGATACTGACACTAGGATTTATAGATTTATTATCGATTTGAGAGAAGTCAACAAGATTGTAGTACCACAGTACCCTGTAGTCTCTGACATAACGACATTGCTTACCCTGGTCCCTCCAACAGCAACTACATTTTCTGTAATTGATCTGAAGAACGCTTTCTTCTCGATTCCTATTCATCCTGATAGCCGATATTTGTTCGGTTTCACTTTGAATAATAGATCATACAGATTTTGTAGAGTTCCTCAAGGCTATACTGAGAGTCCTAGTATTTACAGTCAAGCATTGAAGAGACAGCTTGATTCCTTAACCTTGCCTAAAGGAGTGGCTCTCATACAATATGTCGATGACATCTTGTTGGCAGCTGATACACCTGAGCAGTGTGAGAAATGCACTTTGTCCTTGCTTTCTTTTCTTGCTACACACCACCATAAAGTATCACGGAAGAAATTGCAATATTGTAGACCGAAGGTGACCTATTTAGGACACCTTCTGTCTAAGGAGGACCGTGCACTGACACCAGATCGCATTCAAGCAATTTTAGACACCCCAGTACCTTCCACGCAGAAAGCTGTCCGTGCATTCATTGGTCTGACTTCGTTTTGCAGGCAATGGATATTGGGTTTTTCACACATTGTTAAACCCTTGCTAGCACTTTTGACTAAAAACACTCCGATCCCCCTTCCATGGACAGATGAATGTCAAAATGCTTTTTGTCAGTTGAGACAAGCTCTTTGCTCTGCACCAGTGTTAGGCACACCAGATTACACGAAGGCTTTTACACTCTATGTACATGAGAAAGAAGGATGTGCATTGTCAGTTTTAGTACAGACACACGGGGACAAACAGCGTCCTTGTGCATACCTTTCTGCAGTTCTTGACCCTGTTGCTCGTGCATTGCCTGGGTGCTTCCGTTCAGTTGCAGTGACGGCTGTATCCATACGTCAGAGTGAAGGGATAGTTTTGTCACACAAACTGTTGGTGCTAGTACCCCATGCAGTAGATGCCCTTTTGAATCAGACTAAGACTCAGAACTTAACTAGTGCTCGTTTGACAGGATATGAATTGACACTGCTAGCACCTCATATTACCTTGAAGAGATGTGCGACACTGAACCCAGCCACTTTGTTGCCATATCCTGCGACTCAGTCTCAGTCAAAGGAGCCTCACGATTGCATATTCCTTACTGAGGAGCAGACAAAGGGTCGCATCGATTTGCAAGATACGCCCCTTCCAGATGTAGATGGGGAACTGTGGGTTGATGGGTCCTGTCTGAAGTTACCAGATGGCACGACTTCAGCTGCTTATGCAATTACCACGCTTGAGACAGTAGTGGAAACAGCTCGCATACCTCAGAAGTCAGCTCAAGCAGCTGAACTAATAGCTTTGACACGAGCATGTGAGCTTAGCACTGACTTGTGTGTGAACATTTACACGGATAGCCGCTATGCTTTTGGAGTGGTTCATGATTTTGGCCTACTCTGGAAGGAAAGAGGCTTTCTTACATCGTGTGACAAACAGAAAGAATTGGATCCACAGCACACACTGCAAACGCGTGTCGCCTGCCTTGGTGGAACCTGCTGTGTTGACCGACCATCGAGAGATTCTGGAGATGGAGAAAGGCCAAGCTATCTCACCTGACGAATCTGCGGAAGTCTTCCCGGACCACACGATCACTGGAGTATCCAGATATCAATTGAGACCGAGGAAAGAATCTGCAGTTTTGAAAAAGACTGGTTGAGCTACTGCCCTGGGTTAGTGAAACGGAGAGCCGATGTGGCAAGGGGAGGGGGATCAGCCCTGTATTAGTGTAGTGACACCCGCTTTGGCCCATGGTGAAGAAATCAGCGGCTGCCCAGGGAGAAGAGTTCCAACGATTGTTTTCAACAAGTTTTTAGAAAGATCAATCATTACTGTTGCTGAAATGAACAACAAAAGAATCATTTGTGCTGTAGGGTTTGTTGTTGCTATGGTGGCTATGGCAGCAATTACGTGGTACATCGAGAAGGTGGCTCCTGTTCGACAGCTTTTTGTTGCCACTACGCCAGTACCCGTGGAACACCACTACTTTACTCTTCCTTACCATGAGCAAAAGCATCGACAATCTTACCTGAACAATACTTTTATCCAGATGTTGCACTATACTCACAATGCTACAAATACTACCAACTGTTGGGTGTGTGGGATGATACCTGCACATCAAAAGAAAGGAGGAACACCTTTTATTCCTCTTCCATTTTCTCACAATGGTTCTTGTCAAGCTTGGTATGCGCTCTTGTTTGCATATGGAAAGCCTTCAGTAGGTGGGATTATTTTTCAACTTAATAAAGTGTGTTATCAAAATAAAGAAGGTTATCCACAAGCCAAAGGGACTAAATGGGAATGGGAAGAGTATCAACCGGACAATATTTCAACACCACATGCCTTCACAAATGTGAGAATAATAAAGAACATTGGACCTTTTGTGATTTCTGTGACAAAAGCTAAAGCAGATTTGTGTATTTGTAGTGTTGGAAGAATTCCAGTGGGGAGGAGCGAGTGTACTGTAATCCTGACCATTGAAGGTGCCAATAAGAGCACTTTCACAGCCTCGCATAATACGTATTTTGTGTGTGGAAATAACGGATATTATCAATTACCTGTTGGGTGGTCAGGAATCTGCTATGTATCTTTTCTGTTGCCCCCTGTGTTTCTGGCACCTGCATTATATCACCGTGATTTTAAACTGTACAATGATATTTCCAAAAACAGAAATAAGAGGACAATAAGTATGGATGAAGTTGACCAAACCGACACTACCCTACAACAATATGTTGATTTCAACTTGGGCTTATTTTTCTTTGTGGGTGCTGCATTGAACAGCAGAAAGATCAGGCGACTAACTCGTGTTGTGGAAGCTGTTACCAATCAGACAGCTATGGCACTTGGGAACATTACAGAGGAACTACAGATTGCAAGGATTGTAGCACTCCAGAATAGGATGGTGCTAGACGTGATTTTGGCTGATCGAGGTGGTGCATGTCGCATCATCGGTAGCAGCTGTTGTGTATTCATACCAGATCACTCACCTTCAGTATATGACGCAATATCAAAATTGCATAAGATTGCTGCAGAAATTCATCCAGAGACTGGAACTTGGACTTTTGCTGGATGGTTTTGGACTCTTGTTTCTGCTTGGGGCTGGAAGCTACTGACTATCCTGTGTGTAATAATTATGATACTTTTTACATGCTGCGTATGTATCCAATGTGGTCCAATTCTTTGCTCCATTTGCATCTCTGCTTGTATACCTGCCAAAGGAAACGTTGCTGAAACAAAGGCCCAACAAATGTTGAATAAAGAGGTGGCCGAAATAATGTTAATAGATGTACGGGATGAATATCTAGATTACCCCAGATAAACAAATGTCTTCAGCCAATGCTGAAAGGGTCGTCTGTTGTAATTTGGCAGCACTTAAGTTAAGCATTAGCTGAAGACATCCTGTATTCAGAGGCTAAATTGTCCGCTTTGTGGAATCCATTTTGTATTTCTGGCAGCCATTTTGGTTGCCATGTGCTGCCATGTGCTCGCCATGTGCTCTGTCCTACCTTCCTGTTAACTGCTCTTGAAATCTGCCTAGAGACAGAGTTATATTTAGTTTCTTTTGCTTTGCACATGCTCAGTTGAGCTCGCAGCTGTCCATGCAGCTGTTCCGAGTTTATAAATGTCAGGATGTGTCTACTAGAAGTAGAAACTGTTAGCTCCACCCACTTGTCGACTGTGCATTTCTCTGTATGACCTTATATGTACCTAAAACCAGCATTTGTGTTTGTACCGCCTTCATTTGAGCCCCTGTGTGGGTATAAAAGGACCACGGTCCTTCCATTCAGTGTGCTACTTCATGCATTACCGAAGGGTGCTGTGTAAATGTAGCTCCACCTCATGAGGTTTAATAAACTCTGTCTTTTCTATTTTCAGTTTCTGTGCCAACTTCTTCCTAAGTGTCTGAGGACTCTGTGCAGAGAAGGGTGAACCCCTAAGCACTGGTAGGCCTTGCTGAGGCTACTACAACAGCTTTACAGAGGCTAAAGTAGATGATACTAATACTTTCTTTTGTGGTAGTTTGGGAGAGCAGTTGGCTTATCAGAGGCAGTGCTAAGCATTCATTGTACACATACAGGCAAGAAATAATTACACACACTCAATGACTAAATTTAGAGACCAATGGTTTGTAAAAATAATACTTTTAGTATATTTATTTTATAGAACCAAGGATACTTTTATTTTATTCATTTTGCAATATCAATGCTTTTCAATGTAAAAAGCAGACACTTAGTGCATTTCCCAACAATACACTGTAATCCTATGAGAGGAAACACAATCAGCAATATGCAGGTAAGTAAACGATTTATGATATTGAGTTTCTGGATAAAGAATCAGTACCAGGTAAGGTTCAGGTAAGTGACAAAACTGCACCACCAGTGGCACTGGGGTGGCTGGGTGCAGAGGTCAAACTAGGTATCTGGTGCCTATGTTATCAAATAGAGAAAGGGGGAAATCAAAGTGGTACTACTTACAGGTAAGCAGCACGGTTTGGTAACCCAGTCTCCTGGGGCTAAGGTAAGCACAGGGGGGGCCCAAAAGGCAGCACCAAACTTACATCTTCAGCGGCACTGGAGCGGCCGGGTGCAGACAGCCAACACAGCATAGGGCGAACCAATGGGGAATCTCGAATTTGGAAAAAGGCTGCAGGCTTAGGCCAGGAGGCCGATCGAAGGAGACCTACAGTTGCACAGGTAAGTTGGGATGTGCTGGAACGTCGGGACACCATTGGTTGTTCTCCCCACAGCCCACGGACTACGGGTGCAGGGGTGTCCTTTGGCACTGGGAGGCTGCTTACTGGTGCAGGTCGCGGTTGGGGGGTTCGTCGTGCAGAGGCTGCAGGCGTCGATGTGGAGTCCGGCAGGGGTCAGCCCAGGGTGGACTCTTGCTCAGGAATGGGAACCTTTGCTAGACAGGTGGGCCACTGAAACTCGGGCGTGGGCCTCGGGAGCAGAGGTAGTCTGTTTCACGGATCCGCAGGAAGAGCTTTGGTCTTAAAGTTGTTTTTCTTTTGTACAGGTCTGCTGTCGACGGGACATCAGGAGACTTTATGGAAGGCAGGCAGTCCTCCCAGGGTTTTGGAGGTTGCTGGTCTGCGGGACGAATTGTGGGACCTGCAAAGTTTGAAGTTTGCAGACAAGCTAGCAGGGCTGGGAACATAGTCAGTGGCTGGAACTCTATGCCGTGCAGGTATTGGCTCTTCTTTGTCCTCTTCATAGGTTGTCAGTAATCGGAGGATTAAGGTTCAGGGGAGCCCCTAAATAATAATTTTAAGGGCGTTACAGGGGTTAGAAGGTAATATCCAATGGGCACTTACCTTTAGGGTGCCTACACCCTTTGCATGTCCACTACCTCTGGGGAGGGGGCATATCCCTAACCCTATTGGCTAGGGTCCCCCAAACAATATGGAGGATTTTCAAAGGAGGGGGTAACTTCAGCTCAGGGCCCCTTAGGGATGGCCCTGGTTGAGAGGGGACACACCTCTCTTACTTACTAATTTTGCCGCCGACCTTGCCGCTAAAAATGGGGCTTGGTTGGGGAGGGGGGGGGGAGAGGGGGGACAGGCATCTCCACTAGCTGGAGAGGCTCTGGTCAGCATAACCAAGGACGGAAAGCCTTTGAAGCTCACCGCCTTTCTATGCTGTCCCTGCTTGGGGTAGGTGTGAAGCACCTGCACCCAGAGCAGGCTTTGTTTATGACCCACGAGAGCCAAAGGCTCCCACCTCAGGGGGTCAGAAACGGGTCTAGAGGGAGCAGGCTGATGGGGACCAGTCAGGTACACATTAGCGAGTTGGTAGGATTTCAGGGGGCACCTATGAGGTGCCCTCTGGGTGCATTTCTTAATAAATCCAACAATGGCATCAGTGTGGCTTTATTAAGCTGAGATATTTGGTGCCAAACATCTTGGAATTCGGTGATGTCTCATCCCACTCCAACATTTACATATTACACATCTTAAGCCTATACGTTTATGGAAAGCAGGCTTACGGAGGTCTCCAAACTGCACCCAGTGTGCCTCCTCAGAGGCAGAATTTTATCATGTGGTATGGTCAGGTTGAACTATAACGCACTACCAGTCAGCGATGGGAGATGCGGGGGGGAATGGGGGGGGGTCGGGGAAAATTGTTACTGTCTGTGGTCCTTGAGTGCACAGTATGTGTGAAGAGAGTCCTGCCCTCCAAGTGGTGCCCAACCAATCCTGGACCTTTAGAAGTGGTGCTAAAGGTGCTCAAACAGCCAAAACCTGAAACTTGGGAAGTAAAAATGTTTCCACTAAAAAGTGGCCTGAGAACCAACAGGAGACCGCGACCTACCTGCTCACCGATCTGCCCAAGGTGCATCGCCGGTTGGCCTGACTTTGCAGTAGTTCCAGCTACAATGTTCTCTGCAGCAGCAAATCCTGCTCAGCGGGACCTCTCAGGAAGGGTATTCGGCCTTGTGGAGACATTATCAGCTGCAGCCTTCAACTACATCCAGCTGGAGATTTTCAACATCCAAAAAATGACAAAGCTCGTACATAGAAATATTTACTGTGACTTCATCCAGTGGCTCCCCGACGACTATCACTTCTCCTCGGACACTGCCTTAAACCGCTGAACTTTACCTTCACAGGAACTTTTCTTCAAAATGTCTTCTAAGTCCAAAGGTAAGCCAAGACCAGGCCCAATTCACTTTGTGTAACCTAACTGTGTTACCATCGCTGTCAGCCTTAACTTTTGGCTTTGCCCTGGTCTCACGTGACCAGATACCCACGGTTGGCACTTTGATCTTTTAGGCACTATTGTTCACTTAAAACATAAAAAATGTATAACTCCGGTTCCACTGATTGGATTTAATTTGTTTGGTGTCATATTATTTATTACATTTGACTCCCTTTTTCTAAATTGGTGCTGTACTTTTCTTGTGCTGTGTTTTCACTTTATTACTGATTGTGTGCTGCATAAATACTTTACACAAAGCCCCCAAGTTAAGCCTGTCTGCTTTTGTGTGAAGCTCCCAGAGGGTTAATAGCAGGTAAATTTAATGACTTTTGTGGTTTGTGGTTGTTGCTTGAGAAGGGTCTTCACGCCCCTCAATCAAAAACTCAACTTCCTACATCTGAGCTCTGGTTCCTTTCCCAATTTACATTCACGCCTCTGGGATAGCAGGGGCAGGAAAAGAAGAATCATCTCTGCGACACCCCTCCCCCACCCCCAATCACAGATCCTCTTGTAAATGGTCTTGACCAGTCTGAATGGGGTCTGGTGAGAGACATTGGGTCCCCAAGATATGAAGATTAACTGCAGGTATTGGCTCTCAGAAGACACTACCTCAGAATTGAGTTCAGCAGGAGATCCCCGTAATGGTTACTGTCTCAAGGGTCCACTCTACCCCCTTTCACACTGGAAGAAATCAGGAAACCAGCGTCTGCTGCATAAATGGTGTAGACAAGCAGAGGGTACCACTTTAATTGGAAAAACCCTCTTTCACTGCTACAGAAGCCTCTGTTGCATGTAATGCTTATTTCAGATGATAGTTTTCAGTGGGGTCTGTCCTTTGCTATCCTCTTGTATTTTGCTGTTTCTCCAAGGGTACACACATTCCAGTACAGGAAAAATAGCAGGTAAAGGCCAGGACGGGAACAGGAATTAAAAGTTGCAGCAGTCAGTGTTTGGGAATCCTCGCTCATTTGTAAAAGCGTGCTTTAAAATCTATCAATGTTAGCATCATTCCCAATTCCCTAGCACTTGGAAGCACACATGGTAAATGCCCATTCCAACAATAGAGCACAGTTGAATGAATGTCAAACTACATCAAGTACAAACCCATCAACTAATACTACGTCTCTTTACCTGGTCCCCTGTCCATTGGCATTGGTCCACCTGCAGGCATCCCCATCTGGGGCTGCATACCGCCTGTGAAACAAAGTATTATAAAATAATAACTGTTCACCAAGTCACAAATGAACTTCGGTACACATTCCCTACCCAATAATACTTACTGAACAATCACCTAGTTCACTTTTTGTATTTTAAAGGCTGCTGATGCAATCACAGAATGGGCAGGACGTAAACCTTGATAAAATGGGAAGGATGGACTTGGAAAAAGGCTCAGGTGACAGTGGGCACTCATGAAAAGATGCGGCATGTGCACCAGCTGTTGTTCGGCTTTTACAGACTTTTTTGGAAGGAGACAGGGGAGGTACAAATGGAGCACAAGTATGTTACAGAGCATGTTTATCTAGAACGCTTGCCGAAAACCAGGTGTAATGCAAAGGTACTGGTTTCGGAAATAGGGTTGGATGGCCATACACATTATTGTACACATGCAGCATAAGCAACAGTCCCAGTCTCCTTCAAGGCTGCCAGACGTTGGGGGTGACAGGAAGAAGGGCCACGTGTATATGCTTGTTACAGGAAAGAGGGCCCACACAAGTACTTCTGTATCAATACCCAGGGTCCCGGCCGATGCACTGGAGCACCCAAACAGCTCACTAATGTTGATAGCAGTCACCTGGCCAGCAGTAGACTAACTTACTTCTCACTCCACCTAAATGTTACTTGCAATCGGAGAACTTTAACAAAGTCTCCATCACATTCCCCCTTTAAACCACTGTCTACCCTATTGACTTATAGGTACACACTCAGGTGCACAAAGTATGCCCTTTTGAGTTCCATATATAAATCCTGGGCAGGGCGCATAATGTCAAAGGAACTGCCTCCCCAATGTTCCTAAAGAGGTCTGTGTAACCACTGGAGAAAGTCAACAGACACCTGTGAGAAAGTGCCATCTTTCTTACATGGTATGCCCCCACTTTTTGCTGAATGGCTGATGTACTTTGACTGAGTGTGCCCTGGGCTCCTGCCAACCAGGTACCCAGGGCCTGTGTTCCTTCCCTAAAATTGCATTGATACCTACACCCAATTAACATCCCTGGCCACAGGTCAGCCCCTGGTAAATGGTACCATGGGTACCCAGGGCACTGTGACCAGGGAAGGCCCCTAAGGGCTGCAGCACTTGTTGTGCCACCCTTAGGGACCCTGCACCTTACACACACACTGCCTTTGCAGGCTGCGTGTCTTGGTGCAGAACAAAAGTGAAGAGTCGACATGGCTCACATCCCTGTGTGCCATGCCTACAAGCCACTGCCCTGGCCTAGGTCAGCCACCCCTCTAGCTGGGTGCACTATGCCAGTGGTGAGGGCATAGAGGCATGAGCCCTGTGCCCCTACAGTGCCCAAGTCCATTCTTGGGCATTGTAAGTGCAGTGCTGCCATTAAGAGTATATGGTGCTGGGAGTCTGTCATTACGAACTCCACAGCACCATAATGGCCCCACTGAAGACTAAGAAGTTTGGTATCAAACTTCTCAGCACATTAAACCCCCACTGATGCCAGTGTGGGATTTAATGTAAACGCACTCCAGAGGGCATCTTAGAGATGCCCCCTGAAACCAACCCGACCTCCAGTGTCCGGATTGAGTGGCTGCCCAGGCTGCCACCACCAGACATGTTTCTGGACCCCTGGGTCGAGAGCCTCTGCTCTCAGGGGCCTGAAACAATGCACATCCCGGGACGAGGTGCCAAAGCCTCCTCCCCAGGATGGGCAGGGGAGCTTCAAAGGCCTGCCGCCTTTGGAGTTTCCCCAGACCATTTGCTGCTTCCAGCAAACTGGTCCCCACTGGTTCTACCCCCACTCCTGGCGGGAGAACCGGCGGGAAAACCAGAAGCAGGAAATGGGTTGTGCCCACCTCTGCCAACTCCACCCCTAAGGTGGGGGAGGCGAGGTGAAGCACAAACCCGAGTCCCCGCCATCTTGAGGATGAGGGGACCTGGCCAACCAGGGACAGGCTCCTGCCCCCCTCCCACTGGAGAGGAACAGAATAGGGGGTGTACCCACCCCAGGAAGGGACCCATTGGTCCCTGCCCTTACCTACCTGTAACCACCCCTAAATTTAGTATTTAGGGGCTCCTGAACCTTCCTTCCGGAGTTCCCAAATCCGAAAACAAGAAGAGAAGACGAAGCAAGAAGACCAGCCGTGCAGCTGCTAAAAAGGAGGCGACAACAACTGACTTGGCCCCAGCCCTACCGGCCTGTCGACCTCTGAACCTGCTCCTGCGGAATCCCGGCCTCAGCAACCTCACAAACCCCGGAGGACCTGACTTCTGTGCTACAGCCTTCGACCCAGGGACTCCCACGAGCAGTGGTACTGCTCAAAAGAAAACCTACCAAAGACCCGGCCCTGGCACGGAGCAGCGAAACCTGCACACTCTGCACCCGCCGAGTCCAGCCTGTGCCTGAGTGACCAGAGACCTCGAGGACGTCCCCCGGCGATTCTGACCTAGAATCCAGTGGCCAAGGACCCTCCTCGACGACCCAGACGACGCCTGCAGCCTCAGGACAAGGGACCCCTCCAACCGCGACCAGCAGGGGGTAAGATTTCCCGACCTCAAAGACACCCCTGCACCCGGCGCCCCACGGCCCCTTGTGCCCAACTCCTGGGTGTCTACCTATCCTCCAAGACCCCAACTTACCTCCTGAAGTGTTGGTCGTCCCTGAAGAATCACCGTCCCCGAGCCTGCAGCCTTTCTTCACCTTTCACGACCTCTATTGTTTAACATTGAGCGCCCGACGGCTCCAAGCACCCTGCACCCAGCCGCCCGAGTGCCCCTGGAAGTGCAACCTCTATCCTAACCTACTTCCCTACTTGCCCTGAGCAAGTGACCAGGAGCCCAGCTCCCACAGTCGCGTGGCCTGCTTGCCAGCAGCCACCAACCCGGGGCCCCCGCCTGCCATAGGATAACATTGGGCCTTCTCACTCTGCACCCGGCCGCCCCTGTGCCGCTGAGGGTGTAAAACTGTACTTACCTGATCCTGGGGACCCCGAGTCTTACCCAGAACCTTAACCCTGCCAGTCAAGTACTTACCCGAAATCCGATAACTCACTTTTCTTCCATAGGGTTCCATTGACTGGTTTTCTGCGAAATTTCTTCTAAGTGTGGAGTTCTGAAACTTTAGAATATTCACCAAAAATCAACCGAGACACGAAAACGAAAATACTCACCTAGTATTAGAAGGGGCCTCAGTGCTGGACCCGAGTGCCCAACACTGGCCCTAAAAAGTAATCGCAACGTTACTTACCGCTAACTCACTTTTCTTTCATAGGGATCCATTGACTGGTTTTCTGTGAAATTTCTTCTAAGTGTCGATTTCTGTATTTTACAAATATTCTTTAAAAATCGAACAAACTACAAAAACGTAATTACTTACCTGTTTTAAGTAAATGTCCCAGTGCTGAACCTAGGAGTCCAGCACTGGATTACAAAAGTAACGTAAACATACTTTGCTTGCACACTGTATTTCCTTTCATAGGATAACATTGGTAATTTTACCCAGAAAAGTTTCTAAGTGTCAGCTTTTGAAATATAGTAATATTCTTCAAAAATCACTACAATAACCAAAACGCTTTTTCTTACCTGTTTACAGGAAGTGTCCCAGGACTGAATCCAGGATCCAGTCCTGTGGTTAGAAAAGTGCTCTGCAAAGTAATCAATTGTAATTAAGCATAATTTTCCATTGAGCTCAATGTTGCATTGAATTTGACCCTGTGTTGCCTCTTGCACCAACTGTGATAACCACTATCAAAAAGTCTACTGCCTATCTGTAAGGTGAATAACCAAAGCATCTCATACTGAGAAAGTATATTTTGATCCTATTGTTGGTTCTAAAAATAAAACAAGCATATATTTTTTTATATACAAACCATTGGCCTAGAGTTCAGTTCTTGAGTGTGTGGCTTCATTTGCTGACTGAGTGTGTACAACAAATGCTTTACACTGTCCTCTGATACTGCCTTACTGCTCGACCAAGCTACCACTTTGGAGAGTAAGGTTATATCTAACTTTAGCCTCTGTCAACCCTCTGGGGACTGTGGACTCTGTACACCCTGAACCTTACTTGGGTACAGTATATACAGAGCCACTTTCCTACAACACCCGAGCAGGCAAGGGGTCAGCAAAGCGTAACAATATAATCAAAGGGGAGTGGAACCATTAAGACACCTCTCCTAATCCAGGAATACTTAAAAATTTTAAGGAGGACTCTCACCCACTAGAATGTACCAGTGGCATCCTTCATCACAGAGTCCTCACCCAGAGCACTTTGTGTGTCTGGGTGGGCTCAACCCCTTGAGGGAGGGAGCTCTTCGAAGGGGAATTTCTGATAGGATCTGTATTAGGTGTATAAAATTAGCTTAAGTATCCAGACAAAATGTATTGCATTTCTGGGTACTAGGGTAAGATGCAAAACAAGAGGGACGTTAAAGAGGATAAATTAGGAGCCCACTACACCAAAAGCAAGTGTGGTCTACAGGTGTGGTGGCTTCCCTCAGGACCTCAATATAGCAGATCCCTAAAATATCCATAAACATGAGGACACTATCCCACAATTAGTATAGTAACAAGCGTGTTCTGCGAGATCCTAGTTGTGTTATAGTATGTGAGATAAAAACATTCATTCATGCAAATCTCAGACATACACTCCTTGGGTACAACTGGCCCAATACCTGTAAATATGGAGAGAAGCATGATGCAACAACATAGTGGAAAGGTGACAGTTATTCTTTCTAGGTATAGTGTCCTAGAAATAGAAACCGAATGCCTTCCCACCTGTTGTGAGTAATGCAGATGAATTGTGAGAAAGTGCTTCTTTTGACATGGTTAGCCCCTCACTTGTTGCCTGGAAAATTATGTGGTTTTGACTGTAGTGCACAGGGTCCCTGTCAACCAGGCCCCCTGTGCCAGTGCTTCTTCCCTAAAACTGTTCCACAATTGGCAACTACGGCCCCCTGTAAGTCCCTTGTAAATGGCACCATTGGTACCTCGGGCATGGGAACTGAAGAGCGTCCCCTAGGGAGCCCTCACGAAGCCCATGCCACTGCCCCTGCAGCTTGCATGCCTTGGTGCAGTGAAAAACGACAAAGTCGACATGGCACACAAGTAGTGTGCCATGCCAACAAGCACTGCCTAAAGTATAGGTAAGTCGGCCCTCTAGCAGGCCTTACAACCCTACGGCAGGGTGCACTATATCACAGGTGTGGGCATATCTGCTTGAGCAGATACGCCCCTACAATATTTAAGTCTATTCTTAGATATTGTAAGTGCCAGGGAAGCCATAGAGAGTACATAGGCTGGAAACTCGACAACTCGAGTTCCCTAACACCATGATGGCTTCTCTGAACCCAGGAGTGTTTGGTATCAAACGACTCCCCTTAATAAACTCACACTGATGCCAGTGTTGGACTGAATAAACCAAGTACTCAGAGGACATCTCAGAGGTGCCCCCAGAAAACCTACCAACCCATGTGTGTGATCTCTCACTGGCTTTAGGCAGCCGGCCTCCACCAAACATGTTTCTGGACCCCTGGAGCGAGAGTACCTGTTCTCTGTGGCCAGAAGCAAAGCACATCCTGGGCGGAGCTGAAACACCTCCTACCCCAGGATGGGTACAGTGCTCAAGAGGGAAGTTTCAAAGGCCTACCGCCTTTGTAATGCGACGCCAGCCTCTGCTGCTAGCAGCAGACGGCAGCCCCCGGTTCAAACCCCCACTTTTGGCAGGAGAATTGGGGGGAAAACTTAGGAAAAATAGCAGGTGTGCCCCCCTTCGCTAACTGCACCCCTCAGGTGCAGGAGGCAAAGTAAGGAAACTGCTACTTACCACAGTATGCATCTGTTCTTGGCATGTAGAGCTGTAGAATCTCATGCTATGCATAGATCGCCATCTAGTGTTGGATCCGGATGTTTGCACTTTGTTTTTCTTCTAAGAAGTCTTTCCAGTCACGAGGTAGGTGACTCCTCCTTTCGGTGATAGTGTGCATGGGCATCGACTCCATCCTTAGATTGTTTTGCCACAGAGGGTGATGATGGAGTTAGTAAGAGTAGTAAAGAGAGATGTCCATGTATATTGTATCTAAGTAAGATAGTACTGCAACAGGTACCCGGGGAGGCGGGTGGGCGCATGAGATTCTACAGCTCTACATGCCAAGAACAGATGCATACTTTGGTAAGTAGCATTTTCCGTTCGAGGCATGTGAGCTGTAGATCATACGCTATGCATAGACTATATAGCAGTTATGTCCTAAAGCGGTGGCTAACCTGTAGCTGTTGCAGCGGTCTGAAATAGTGCACGTAAAACTGCCTGGGCCACACTAGCCTGTTGTCTAGCTAACACATCTATGCAATAGTGTTTTGTAAAGGTGTGTGGTGTAGACCATGTTGCAGCTTTGCAGATGTCCTCTATGGGTATATTTTCTAAAAATGCCATAGAGGCCCCTAGTTTGCGAGTGGAATGCGCTCCAGGGGGAATTGTTAATGTGCATTTAGCTTTAATGTAGCATATTTGAATGCACTTAACTATCCACCTTGCAATACCTGATTTTGATATTGGATTGCCTTTATGTGGTGGAGCAAAAGCAACAAAAAGTTGCTTTGTTTTCCTGAAAGGTTTTGTTCTTTCAATGTAGTACAGCAATGCTCTTTTGACATTTAATGTGTGAAGAGCATCTTCTGCTACTGAATCTGGTTGAGGGAAGAAAACAGGTAACTCAACAGATTGTTTGATATGAAAGGCAGAAATGACTTTAGGTAAAAATTTTGAGTTAATCCTAAGAACCACTTTGTTTTGGTGCATTTGTAAAAATGGCTCTTCTATGGTTAGTGCATGAAGCTCACCCACTCTTCTCAGAGATGTGATGACTTGAGGAAGGCTACCTTTTGTAGTTCACATTTGTGCAATGGCTCAAAAGGTGGACCCAAGAGTCTTGTAAGAACTATACTGAGATTCCACATTGGAGCAGGTGGAAGTCTGGGGGGAATGATTCTTTTAAGTCCTTCCATAAATGCTTTAATAGCCGGCACTCTAAAAAGAGACCAATGCTGTCTGTTTTGTAGATATGCAGCTATTGCAGCTAGATGTAAGCGTATGGATGTGTATGCTAAATTGGAACGCTGTAGATGTAATAGATAGCAAATGATGTTTTGGATCGAAGCGTCCAGCGGATTGATTTGGTTTTTGTTACAGTAAGTGACAAACCGCTTCCATTTTGCTGCATAGCATGCTCTTGTGGTAGGGCGCCTAGCCTCTTTGATTATATTCATGCAGTCTGGCGGAAGATTAAGATAACCAAACTCTAGGACTTCAGGTGCCAGATCGCAAGGTTGAGATGACTGGGATCTGGATGTCTTATCTCTCCATGGTTCTGAGTGAGAAAATTGGGAGTAAGGTGTAGTTTTTGGTGAGGAACTATTGATAACTCCAACAGGGTTGTGAACCAGGGTTGATGAGCCCATGTGGGAGCAACTAGGATTAGTGTCAGGGACTGCTGTCTGAGCTTCCGAACCACTAATTGAATGAGTGGGAGAGGCAGAAAAGCGTAAGCAAATATCCCTGACCAATTCATCCATAGCGGACAATGGGTGTGGATACCTGGATGCGAAGTTTGGGCATTTTGCGTTTAGGTGGGTGGTGAACAGATCTCTCTCTGGGAAGCCCCACATTTGGAAGAATGGGAGAAGAACTTGAGGGTGGAGTTCCCATTCGTGGATCTGCTGTCGTAGACGACTGAGCAGATCTGCAATCTGGTTGCTACTCCTGGAAGGTGCTCTGCAAGGAGATATATTTTTTGAGGTATGGCCCATTTCCAGATGCTCTGGGCTAGCTGTGAGAGCTGAAGAGAATGTGTCCCCCCTGTTTTTGATTGTAGTACATTGCTGTCATGTTGTCTGTGTGAATCAGGACAGCTTTGCATACTAGATGAAGTTAAAAGGCTTTCAATGCTAGAAAAATTGCTAGCAGTTCTAGATGGTTTATGTGGAGTTGTTTTTGTTGCAAAGTCCACATGCCCTGAATGGTATGTTTTTGAAGATGAGCTCCCCAACCAGTGAGCGATGCGTCTGCTGTTAGCACCATCTGTGGAACCGGGTTGATGAATGGACGCCCCTTGGAAAGGTTTTGTATGTTGCACCACTGCAGAGAGTGATGGGTGCGCCCATCCACCAACACTAGATCTGATAACTGACCTTGAGCCTGGTTCCACTGACGTGCCAAGCATTCCTGTAGGGGACGCATTTGAAGTCTTGCATAAGGAACGATTAAAATGCAAGATGCCATCATTCCCAGCAATTGCATGAACACTCAAGCTGGTAATGAGTGTTGTGGCTGAAACTGCGCTATTAGAATTTGCATGTTGCGGATCCTGACTGTGTCGGGACATGCTAGAGCAATCTGAGTGTTTAGTGTGTCTCCCAGATACACTTGTGTGTTGGATGGTTGGAGATGAGACTTGGAGAGGTTTACAGTGAACCCCAGGTCGTGAAGCAGTTGTACTGTTTTCCGAGTGTGTCGTAGGCAGCGCTGTTGCGAGCTGGCTTTTATTAGCCAGTCGTCTAGGTAGGGAAAGACATGAATGTGCTGTCTTCTTAGATGAGCCGCGACTACTGCCAGACACTTGGTGAAAACCCCGAGTGCTGTAGTTACCCCGAATGGGAGAACTTTGAATTGATAATGTTGTCCGTCAACCACAAACCTGAGGTATCTCCGGTGAATGGGAATATGTAAATAGGCGTCCTTTAAATCCAAAGTGGACAAAAAGTCGCCTTGCTGAAGGAGTGGGAGCACTTGTTGGAGTGCGACCATGTGAAAGTGGTCCGACTGAATGTACAGATTTAGTTCTCTGAGGTCTAGTATAGGCCTGAGAGAGCCGTCCTTTTTGGGAATCAAAAAATACAGGGAGTATACTCCGGTCCCCTGGTATTGTAATGGGACTGGCTCTATAGCGTGTTTTTCCAAGAGAGAGAGAACCTCTTGCTTTAAGAGGGTGAGATGCTCTAGTGACATTGCATGTGATCTTGGAAGAATATTTGGGGGAGTGTCTGTAAGCTCCAGGCAGTAACCATACTGGAAAATTTGTAGTACCCACTTGTCTGAGGTGATTGAATTCCAGACAGGCAGGATTTGAGAGAGTCGTCACCCGACAGGAGTGGAATGATCGGGGGATAACGGAAGGAAGTCACTGTTTGTTTGTGGGGGAAGTGCTGCCTCTTCCCTTACCATTGTTTCCTCTAAAACCTCCTCTGAAATAACCTCTTGAAGAGGGGGATTGGTTGTTGCCCTTGTAAGAGGAGGAGGGATTTTCAGTGGACACCGTCTTTGAACCACCCCTGTAAAAGGAGCGGCGAAAGGAACCCCTAGTGGCAGGTAACTGCAAAGCCCCCATGGACTTTGCGACCTCAGTGTCTTTCTTCATCTTTTCCAGCGAGGTATCAACCGCTAGGCCAAAAAGATGCTCCTTATCGAATGGCTGGTTAAGGATGGAGGTTTGTACCTCCGGCTTGAAGCCTGATATTCTCAGCCAAGCATGCCTGCGTAACAGTATACTGGTGTTGACTGCACGAGCTGCTGTGTCTGCTGCGTCTAGGGCACACCTAATGGATGTATTGGTAATAAGTTTACCTTCCTGAATAAGGTCATTAGCCTTAGATTTGTATTCATCAGGTAAATGTTGTATGAGTTTCTCTAACTCATCATAATGAGCCCTATCATAACGAGCCAACAGAGCTTGAGCGTTGGCAATGCGCCTGTGATTTGCTGCTTGTGAAGCTACTCTTTTTCCCCCGAGGCATCAATTAGCTTAGACTCCTTATCAGGAGGAGGGGCCTCGCCTGTGGTTTGTGAATTAGCTCTCTTGCGAGCGTTGGAGACTACAAGAGAGTCCCAGGGCAGCTGGCCTCTAATGTAAACAGGGTCGGTAGGAGCGGGGTTATATTTTTTGTCCACTCTAGGTGTAATTATCCTTGCCCTTACAGGGTCTTTAAATACCTCAAATGCCGAGGCACACAGAGTCAGTCCAAAAAGTAAAGTAGGTAGTAGCCCAATTAGTAATCAGAGTAAGTCCATTAGATATTTCTTTTCCTTTCTTTTCTTCTTTTCTCAAAGATCCAAATACAAAAACACACTGGCAGCCGACACGTGTTCGTCCAGCAGGACTTTTTCAAAGCTAAGACCCACGGGTGTATGTACCCGGCACCCCGTGGAACAGTGTATCGGACGTGCGAATGGACACACACAATCTGAAAGTCTATGAAGCAAAGATCAGTTTAAAAACTTCGTCCTCCAAGTATTCAATGGTTCCTCAGTAGATGTGCACAGTATCCAAAATTACTATTGGGGCTACTACCTACTTTATTTTTTGGACTGACTGTGTGCCTCGGCATTTGTGTATGTCATTTGTGAACTCGACAGGAAAGTTTTTCCTTAGGGTTTGTTTTTGTCTCTCTGAGGGTGGAGGGAGACTTTTTGCTTTGAGAGCACCACATTATACTATACAGGCGTGTCACTATCCGTTAGACGTATTACTAAGATGTGCATTCGTAATTAGGCATTGCCACCTCTGGGCTACTGTGGAATGTCTTTAAATACCTCATCTGTGTGTTTTAACATGCCTTTGAGCATTGGTAAGGTGTGAGTAGCTCTTTGAGAAGAAGTGTCTCAACAAGGAAATCCTCTTCTAAAGGCTCCCTATGGAGCCCTACCCCATGATATTGAGCGGCCCTGTTAAGAAGCTCAATGTACCCAATGTTGTCGTCAGGTGGGGAGGGTCTGGAGGGATACAAACCAGGGTCGTTGCATGTGATTGGGTCTGTCTGATAATCGTCCCAAGGGTCAGTATCCTGTAACCTATCCTGATCCTCATCCTCATCCCCAGCGCCATCCCCATCCTCTTCATCCTGTGAGTCAGGTGAAAATGGTGGTGGTGAATTTGCTGGTGAAATGAGCAAGTTGGGATCAGTGGAAGAAGGAAGTGGAATATAAGGGGGAGAAGGGTTAGTACCCACACTCTTCCTTTTGAGGGGAATGTGGTAGTCCTCTAATAGGTCATTCTTCCGTTTTTTTGGAAGAGTGGCATGAATATGTCCTGTTTCAGGGTTGATCACCAGTTTTTTCTGTTTCGGATCCGAAGGCGGCGCATCGGTCCGAGGCTCTTTAGAGGGAGAGTCTTTTCCTGTATGAGCCGGTTTCGGTTCCGAGCCTTTGGGCGTCGAAGGTTTCGGCTCCGTGCCTTTCGGTGTCGAAGACTTGGACTTGTGCTTTGGCGCCAGAGTGGGCCGGCTCGAGCCCGAGCTGGAAGGCTTTTCTTTGTTTCGGAGCCGGGCCCGAGGGCGGGGCGTTGGAAACTTTGTCGGTGCCGACCTTGGCCCGAGGAGGGACCGGAGCCTTTCTTTTATGTTGAGGGGGCAAAGGGGTATCTTTACTCACGGTATGCTGACCCGGAGTAACCTGCTCCTCTTCCTCCATGTCGGAGTCGGCTTCGGACACGGAGATATGTTGTTCTTCTTCGGCTTCGGCTCCTTGAGGTTGAATATCAGTGTCGGAATCTTTGCCGAAGATGTCAGGTGCGGAGCCGCTCTGGTGATGCATTTCATGTCGTCGAGTCCGACGGTCACGAAGTGTCTTTTTTGATCAAAACGATCGACACGCGTCGCAGTCGTTCTCTTCGTGTTCCGGGGACAAGCAGAGGTTGCACACTTCGTGCAAGTCGGTGTGTGGAAACTTAGCTTTGACACCTGGGACAGAGCTTGAAGGGAGTCCGTTCCATCGACTGCTAGCGCGGTCAGCGCGGGTAGGCCTGACGGCCTGCCACGAGTTTCCCGATCAAAGGTTTTCCGAGGTGAGACGGTGTGCGTCGAATGGGGAACCTCGATCCATAACAATACCGTCGAGGGTAGTGGATTGCGCGTCGAACGGGTCCGAAAACAGTACCGAACCGGATCGCAGCAATACACATCCGAACCCGATGGCGGAAAAAAACAATCTAAGGATGGAGTCGATGCCCATGCGCACTATCACCGAAAGGAGGAGACACCTACCTCGTGACTGGAAAGACTTCTTCGAAGAAAAACAAAGTGCAAACATCCGGACCCAACACTAGATGGCGATCTATGCATAGCATGTGATCTACAGCTCACATGCCTCGAACACCATATTTTTCAGTGCCCTCCATCTTGAAGATGGTGGGACTTATCCAATAAGGGCTCGGACTATGCTCCCCTCCCACAGGAGGGTACCTTTATCGTGGGTGTAGCACACAAGGTAAGGAACTCATTGTTCCCTAACCACTACTCCCCTGTAACGCCCCTAAATCTAGTAGTTAGTCAGCCCCCCCAAGACCCTGAAACCAGTTCTTGCTGACCTCTGAAGAGAGAGGACGAAGAAGACAGTGTGCAGATAAGACTAAAGATGCCCACTGACTTTGCCCTAGCCCTACCGGCCTGTCTGCAGCTTTAAAGAAAACGATGCCTGTCCAGTAGCCAGCGACATACAAAAAAACCCCGGGGTGGACTGCCTGTCTTCGAAGAAGACCAGAACTCTAGAGGATAGAGGACATGTACCCAAGGAACCAAGACAAAGGACTCTGGTGCCCTCTGGAACCGCGATCCCTCACCACTCGGCACCCGACTCCTCCGGTCTGAGTCCAGGTGGCCCACCAGTTCAGAAAAGGTTCCCCAGCAATCCTGAGTTCAAGTCCAGCGTTGGCCGACCCCTCCTGCACTCCACGACGACGCCTGCAGTGTAAATCCAACGCCTCCCCCCGACCGCAACCAGAACCGGTAAGAGAAACCTGACGTCAAAGGACACCCATGCCCCCCGTGCTTGCCTACATCTCAGAAGCCTGAACCCAGTAGCCATTTTACTTACCTGCAGGCAGCATGTCTTCAAGCATCTCCAGGCTCCATTGGCTAACATTGGCCCCTACCTCCAGATTTGACCTCAGCACCTGACCGCCCCTGTGCCGCTGGTGGTGCAGTGTTTGTGCTTACCTGAACCTTGCCCTCTGCAGACCTCAAACCATGAGGACTGGAACAGTAAGTGGAGTACTTGCCTGCAAAACCGCATTATTGTTTTCTTCCCCATGGTTAACATTGCAAAGACTGAAAATTGCACTGTGACCACTTTTGAAACTGAAACGTATTTTTATTTAAAAATGCACTTGCTCCTATGAAAGTTTTGTGGTCTTAGTAAATAAATATACCCAAGTTCTATTTATATAAATTGGTCTCGGATTTATTCATTGAGAGTGTGTCTCATTTATTGCCACTGTGTGTACAACAAATACATTAACAAATCCCTCTGATAAGCCTAACTGCTAGCCCACACTACCACAAAAGGGAGCATTAGTGTTGTCTTCTTCGCCTCTGTACAACCTCTGGAGACCCACTGGACTCAATACACACTATACAATATACACCTTTGTGGTATAGTATATGGTGAGCCAGCCTCTCACATGATGTAATCATAATGTGGTAGCCAAGTAGCTAATGTGCACCGTAGTATAATATCATGGTGTAAGCCCTGACCGCCATGCCATCTGATATCTTTAACATGAGCAATGTGGATGTTCACACACGTGTAAACTCAAATGCAATAAATCAGCAACAGAGTGAAAGAAAGTCCCACAGAAGATGCTCATAAACGCCCCTTAGGGTGTATTGGAGGCAGGCAGACCCTGCAGTCACACACTGTGAAGGTAAGATAAGGCAAGGTTGACAGGCAAGGAATTTTTGGATTCACACTGAAAAAAATGCAACAGTGAGATAGTGTTGAGGCGACACAGACACACTAGGTGCTCCGGGTGAGGACTCTATGATGAAGCATGCCACTGGCAAATTCTGGTGGGTGAGACTCCTTAAAAATCCTAAGGATTCTCGGATTAGAAGAAGCGTGTTAGTGGCTCCCCTCCCCTTAGATTATTTTGTTTGCATCTGGAAGTTGAGTGGATCCATTCCCAATACTTTTACCTCCCCACCTAATCGATTCTTTATAATTGTCAGCAAAGCATAACCATATAAAGAGATGGGAAGGAGCAGCAGGAGCAAGAAGTGTCAATGCCAGCAGAACACCACTTTGGCATGCTTATCAACAGTACTTAGTTTCCATTTGGCAACAGTTTGGATCAGCTGTTTGCCCTGACGTAACTCAATTTATGAATTACACAAAGCTCAAATCTAAAAACATAAAGCGGACAATAAGAAACCTGTATTCAAGTAATCTTGTCTATCTCAAGCTACTATTCCTTAATCAAACCAGGGTAGCTTGCCATTCTAATATCCCCAAAAGTTTGCTGCACACAACACTCCTAACCCTGACATTTTTAAAACCTCCAAAGTTGATGCATCATTGTCATTTTCTGCACACTATGCAGACGTCAAATCGTGATATAATATAGAGGGAAGTATTACTTTGAATAAACCAATAAAACAGTTCTTATGGTTAAAAAATTGAAATTCTGTACTGTGATAATATAAAAGCTAAAATTCTGACACTTGGAGTTTAGCAAGCCAGTTGCCAAATTATATACACTTTTCCACTGAATACTTCTTACCAGACTGCATCGGGCATCGCTGCACAACACTGACTAATGTTCTCTTTTAAGTTCGAAAAATGGTGCGCACTGAAGTGCAAAGAACACTAAAGTTAGGTCTGTATGACCACATTAATGTGTGGAAACCACAGACTTAACAGACCCTTTCCTTACAAATCGGTTTCAAGGCTCTTCAGGACTACTGATTCATGATTTGTATCAGAATTTGCGACCACTTAATTGCATCTCCTCTTACTTGGAACAAATCCAAACTATTATTACGTGAATGTATCGATGATGCCCAACAATGCACATTACAGACACGGTTTATTCAGCTTACCACAAATAATAGGCGGAAGTTCACCTATGCTGCTGTATTTTCTGACCAATGAACGTTAAGTACCATTGTGATCATGTGAATCATATCACCAATTTACCAAAACTGTTCCATCAAAGGAGAAGAGCTAGACTTTGAAGGAAATGTATATCAAAATAAAATTACCAAAATTGTTCATTTTTGCCATCCAATTTCAATTGACACAAAGTCGTGTGCAACTCCTGGCTTCACCAGAAACCTATAGCATCCTTGGTTATCCAAACAGTCTGGACATCATGGATCAAGGCTAGCTAGCATTAAAACTTCAGAATACCATTTTGTGCCATTTCAACAAATAATGAATTTCAAGATAAAGAAACAAATCTAGAAATCAACTGACCTCCCGGAGCGCCAGGTACCGGACCTGGTAATGAGGATGGCATGGGTCCTGGTGCCTGTAGTCCACCCTGCATTGGTGAAGGCTGCATCAGTGTAGGTGCACCATTTACATGCATTCCACTCTGTACAGGAAAATCCGAAAAACCCTCATCAATAACTCAAAGGATACACAAAGAGCATACAGAGAAGTGAGGGATACCTTATTAATATACAACATCTCAGGGTATTCCCCAACGTCCTCAGTACAGCCTAATAAATGGTCTTTACCCCAGTATTCCCATGTATTGATATGCATTTGAATCGACAGAAGAATGAGGTGTAACAAGCTGAAAAGGGTTAGTCAACAGTTTTAATAAAGTCTATATTCGTTCTTCAGCCCGTCAACCTGCAATATGTAGCTATAGCAACACCCAGTGTACATACTACAAGTGTGGCATAAGTACATGGCGCTGCATCAAAACCTCTGAGCCCCGGACTGTGCCTCCTATATGCCCCTCACATCTCACTTTCCAATTCCTGAATAGGAAGGAACATTCGAGACTAGTTTAAACTGTATGAATGAAGGACAGTCACACTTAATGGTGAAAAAGGAGGGAGCTGATTAACTGAGGAGATAAAAGAGAGGATGGAAATTAATAAAGATGCTTTTCCCCAAATAAATTATAGTGCTGATTTCAGGACAGAATTGGCAACCATGGCTCAACCATGAATGCTCTCATGGCCCCATTCTAATCTTGGCCTCCTGAAATATGGGGTAGTATTGAACATTTTTGCCAGGGTTAATTCTGGTATCCAGTCTAGCCCTGAATGTGAGAAGGACAAAGACGTGGGATGGGAGACCAGAGTCTGGAAAAAACGTAACCTTTTTTTTTTTAACTAACATCAATCACAATGATCAAAGACAACTAAAGGCCTTGTAACAACCTCCTATGCAAAACTAAACAGGAAAGAATGGGCAAATACATTCAAAATAACCGTTGCAGCGTTTCAATACTGCAAAGATCAGCTTTTGAAATGTTTCGCATGAGGCAACAAGATGTCAATTTTTTCTACTGCACTGGAAAATCACCAGCCTGATTTAAATTAACTGAACCCATTGCCATTTTTCCACAGCCTGGGCCTTGAAACCAGATGACAAGATATGTTTCATAAGCAGTACACCTCATTAATAGGTTTCTTCTACCAACCAATAAAATGCTCTTTAATGTTTTGTAAATTATGTGGATTTGGCAAGGTGGGTAAAGCACAATGACATGGCCATAGCTGGGTTTAAAACCAGACAAACATCCATATTGGTGAAGGAGGGGATGTTGCTGCATTCCGAATATTTTTTGCATTAGACTGGCTATTCATTTTTTGGTCCAAACTACGAGTAACACATTTTTCTCAACAAAAACTAATAGTTTAAGAAGACCACCTGAAAATGGAAAACCCGTTGTGAATTGAACAAATGACGCGGAAATTGTTTTACAGCATTTGCCGCTGTGTAAATGCACTACAAACCTAACTAAGCAGCAGCTGAAAACATCGGAGCCTGCGTTACTGTTTTTATGACAATTCCTTAAGTACACAACCTTGTAAGCTACCATGCTAAATGCTACAATAACGAGTATAAAAACACTTTGAAGACATAATATCTTTTAATAGTGAGATAATCTGATTGTGCAAAAACACAGGGGCAGTGTCTTGGATAATAAGTTAACTCGCACTTTGTCCTCTAGGATAACAGCCAAACCTTAAGCTTTTTCTATTAAGGTAGGACTCTGCGCTTTCGTAAGTGTACTTCTTAAAATAAAAGCTTACTTCAACACTACTTTCTGAAACCACCAACTTTGTCACTTCTAAGCTGATTCAGGCTTGAATATCTTGCTTATCCTTTTCAAAGTCAAAAAGTTATTGTTTAATTGGCCAACTCTGTCTCCCCAAGACATAATTTGTTCTGCAAGTAAAAAACCCACCAAAGCATCTTTGATGAAGTTTGCAACGCCGAGCGCAGCCTGCAAACTTGAACGCGAGTATGTCACAAAATCTAGAAGTACCAACCACTTACTTCTGTAAAAGGCTTTGAATTAATGACTTCACCAAACACTTTTTCTCTCCAGCTCCATGGAACACTGGTGTACCCAATGTCTTGAGTGTTCAGACTGCTATGCATTATTGGAATGCCTCCAATGCCGCCAAAATGCAGCTTCTCATCTAATGCTACAACGGAAGCAAAATGTTTTTTTTTAAATTTCATTCTCCTGCAGGACTTGGCTAGTTAATGCTTTGTTGTGTTAAGTCACTGGCTATTACTACAGCAGTGTTTGCCAATTATTTGGCAAGGAAACATAATAAAAAAACATAAGTCACACTATATGGCTCAAAGAGTGCTTCACATTTGTGCCATACTTTTGCAAGGACCAAAACTAACGCTGGGTTGCCACCTTTCAGTGGATAGAGAAGGCTGAAAAGAGACTGAAGTCTTGGAGGAAGCGTCTACATCCTCAATGGCTTACAAGATTAGTACCGAATCCTTCCTGGCAGGCCTGCTGGTGGAGTCGAAAATCCTGCCTGAAGATTGTTAGACCCGTCCGCCTTAGGGTCATCTTACTTCGAACTTTTTGCCTTCCTCCACCTTATTTTCTGATCTCATTTTTGTTAGCCTTAGGACTCTGTGCACTTTACCACTGCTAACCAGTGAAATAGTGTGTCCGCACTCCTTAAAACATAGTAACATTGGTTTCTCCCCAATTAGCATATTAAATTTACTTGCAAGTCCCTAATAAATTGGTACTACTTGTGCCCAAGGCCTGTAAATTGAATGCTACTAGTGGGCATGCGGCACTGATTGTGCCACCCACTTAGTAGCGCATTAAACATGTCTCGGGACTGCCATTGCATCCTGTGTGTGCATTTGTGAACTGCCATGTTGACCTGGCAAAAATAAACCTTTTGCTATGCCCAAACCTTCCTTTTTAATACATATAAGTCACTCCAAGAGTAGACCCTAAACAGCCCACAGGTCAGGGTGAAATATATTTAAAAAGTAGGACATGTACTTTTAAGTTTTACATGTCCCGATAGTAAAAAAAACTCTTCAAATTTGCTTTTCATTATTGCAAGGCCTACCTCTTCCATAGGATAACATTGGGGTTACCGTATTACATTCAATAAGGAAAGTTGCCAAATGGGAACAGGTAAACAGTTCATGTTTGGTGTCTTTGGAACTGTAATGAAAAATCCTTTTTGTGGTAAAGTCGGATTTCCAATTACAATTTTGAAAATGCCACTTTAAGAAAGTTGGTATTTTCCTGCCTGAGCCATAAAATGCTTGCAGCCCGTTGCTGAGTCACACAGATGGGTGTAGTTGGCAGTTGGTCTTTGTGTATTTCTCAACAGCCACACACAATAGAGAGCTTAGGTGTGCCTGGATGGGCCATCACTGGCAGGATGGGAGGGCGGTGTTAGGCACAGCCCCACTTACACCTGAATAGGCCGTGTCCTGCCTTCACACAAAGGACTGCATACCCCCTACAGTTAGTCTAGAGCCAGGGCAGGGGAGGCAGACAATCTGAGCACTTCAAAGAGAATCAACTTTAGACTCAAACTTTTCAGTACACTTCTGAACCTGTGGAAGACTCTGCCAGGAGGAAGGACTGCTGTGCTGCCGAAAGGACTAGCACTCTGCTGGACTGCTAAACTGAACGTCTGCTTCCCTGCTGTGCTGACCTGCTGCCCTCTTGTCTGGGTGAGAAGGACTGGACCTGCAACCTATACTCAGGATCACCAAAGTGACTCCAAGGACTAGTCTCTTCTAACCAGCGACTGCACTCTGCAACTGTGAGTCCTACTCTGCCAAGTGGTGCCACCCCAGTCCTGGACCCTTTGGAGTAGGCCTGAAGGTGCTCTGCCAGCCCATCTGTGGACCTAGCAGAAACAACGCATCACTTCTACTGCGTAGACTTTCCCGTTGCAAAACTTTTGCATCACCGACGCATCCTTGATGCATAAATCACTGTACTACCTTTTAAAATGGGTTTGAACTATCATTAACTTATAATCTTGTTACTAAGTACATTGTTTTTCCAATGTTATAACGTATGTTGTCTCCAAACTATTCAATTAGCAAGTTAGCACTAAAGGGCTGTCAGTCTTATACAACTTTACCTTGTACCAGTCTAAAAGCTGAAAGTAACAAGAATACATCTAGGATAATGGAGATGGGTGTTGCCGTTCCTTACCATTTGCGGAGGTTGAGGCCCTGCAGGATTTGGTGGATTCGGGGAAGAGCCTGCAGGGCCTGGAGGCTGCTGCTGGTTAAGAGGCGGGACAATGGTTGGACGATGTAGGATTTTCTAAGGGTTTAAGGTGGAAGAAAAACAATACATTCATGTGAAGCAAGTTTGGATATTAAACTGGTGTCTCTAGACAACTCTAAACATCCCAAGACAGATAAGAAATGTGAAAGAAGAGATACTTACCACAGCAATCTCTGGATCCACGATCCTCATCACCACCTGGGCTTGAAGTAAAGCATACGCCAGCTGTGGATTCTGCAGAAGCATATTTCGTGCCTCTTGTGGGCTGTTTTGTACACATAACTAAAAATAAACATATGTTGATATAGACAATATAGAAGAGAGAAGTAAATAAACGAGTTCAGTGTTATGTAGCCTCCAAATTATCGATGAATGCCCAAGCAAGATCAAACTTCATTACCATGAAAACTCTGCCACACATCTTCCCACACCTAGGATTTCCAAACAAGGTCCAGGCTACTATCTCTAGTAGTAAGTAAGTAAGTAAGTAAGTAAGTAAGTAAGTAAAGAGCTTATAATCGACGAATGCTGAGGCATCTTGGCGCTGGGGGAAGCAGAGAGAATAAAGAAACAGTATCCTTTGGACCCGATATCACACTTATAATATTCGACCAGTCAATATATTCCATTCAAGCCAATACTTCTTCACTCTTATCTCACATACACACTTGAGGGAATATTGCCATATAACTACCACAGAGAGTCATGAACCATAAAATATGCAAAGAAATACAAAGATATATAAATCGATTTATTATAAAAACCAGTGTATCTAAAAAGACGTTTAAGAAACTCAAGAGCAATAAAACCCTATACTATATGAACACAATACATAGCATGGTAAATAGACAGAAATCACAAAGGTTTCAAAGCAAATAATCACATGTTAAAATACAATCCATTTAAAAAACCCAAAGATAAAACAAATTAAAGAGAGTACATAGCACAGACAGGTTCAATTTATCATTAGTTTTTTACACATCTGTTTTACACCAATATTTAAGGCAAAGATCCTGGTATGTGTTACTCATAGACCTCCGCCTTTCTAACAGATTGTGTATTAAGATGAGCGTCGACGCGTTTCGATGGATGAAAATTTTTAAACCATCTTTTTCAAGACCAAACCAATTTGACTCTCCTTAAATAAAACGAATTTTTCTCAAATAAACATTATCAATTTAACCACCACCTCCCATAGGTAGTACTAATCGTATCAAGAAAGTACTCGACGGATATAATGTGATATACTATCTTTACTTGTCTTCACTATTCCGTTCTCAATTAGTGAAAATAAATCTGAATTAAAAACTAATTTCCCAACATCCTAAATTGATGCCATATTTTGAAGCTAAAAATGGTTTTGTAGTCTTCCAAACAGGTCTATAGCACACCGTTTATAAGACCTCCGCCACAGGTAATATATTGATGTATCGATGGTTCTCAAGCAGGCTCCTTAAAAATGGAAGCAGAATTACTGCTGTCAATGGGCGAATTATTTCAATTTGTCGTCCTCTATAACTCCCTCTTTAACATTAGGGTAGTTAGCGCGGTTGGCATCACATGCGGTCCTCGTCCTTCAGCGGTTAGTACCATGCTATGTATTGTGTTCATATAGTATAGGGTTTTATTGCCCTTGAGTTTCTTAAACGTCTTTTTAGATACACTGGTTTTTATAATAAATCGATTTATATATCTTTGTATTTCTTTGCATATTTTATGGTTCATGACTCTCTGTGGTAGTTATATGGCAATATTCCCTCAAGTGTGTATGTGAGATAAGAGTGAAGAAGTATTGGCTTGAATGGAATATATTGACTGGTCGAATATTATAAGTGTGATATCGGGTCCAAAGGATACTGTTTCTTTATTCACTGTATAGTGCCCTATTCCTTTGGTAATAAGGGGCACCTCTTTGTTTTTTATTAATTTGGAAGCAGAGAGATGCAGCGCAATCAGGAGGAAGTTCGGTCACTCCTGGGAGGGGAAGATCCAGGTTTTAACTGAGCTCCTAAACTGGGATCTGGAGGATTGTTGCCCGATGTTGAGTGGTAGCTCATTCCAGAGCTTGGAATCGAGCTATGAGAGACATCTGCCTCCCCATTTTGTCTTGCTAATTGTAGAAACGCGGACCAAAGCTTTCTTAGCCGATCTTAGCGTCCGGCGGGGTTATACCATTGGAATAGTTTGTGATAGTCCATTGGCCCTCCTCCATACAGGGCTTTGTGAACCAGACACGGAGCCTTGAACTCTGTATGCTGCTTAACTGGAAGCCAGTGGAGATTCCTAATTGCACCGGAGATATGATTGTATTTAGGGATATTCAGCAAGGTTCGAACTGCAGCGTTCTGTACAGATTGCAATTTTGATAGTTGACTTTTGTCCCCAGGTATAAGACGTTGCAGTAGTCTATATGGGACAGGATGAGGGCAACCACAACCGTTTTCCTCAGCTCCAACGGAAGAAATGGTAAGATTTTACGTAGTATTTTTAAATGGAAGTAGCAGGCCGATGTCCCGTGATTAATCTGCCCTGAAAAGTTGAGCAGGACATCACATATAATGCCCAGATTTCTCATCTTGTCTACTGGGACCAGACAGACTCCAGCCACTGACGGCAACCAAGCTTTCTTCCAAATAGGAAGACCATTTCCAAATTCCATAACCTCCACCTTATCCGTATTTAATTTTAGATAGTTCTTACGCATCCATTCCATGATGTGTCCAAGACAACTATAGAATCTGGCCGACACTATCTGCCAAAGAGGAGATGGAAATTGTAATTTGCGTATCGTCAGCATACGATACTAGCGAGAAGCCTTGATCCTAAATTAGATCGGCCAATGGCGTCACATAGATATTGAACAGCGTAGGCGAGAGTGCTGACCCCTGTGGTACTCCACAGGGGAGACAAAATGTATCCGAGTTTAAATTATCCGAGCACACCCTCTGTTCTCTGGCTGTCAGAAAGGAGGTAGAAGGGTCAACGCAGTGTACCTAATTCCTACTGCTTCCAGCCATTGCGTAAGTACAGTATGATTGACCGTATCGAACGTGGCTGATAGGTCGAGTAGGATAAGGACAGCTCTGCCACCCCCGTCAATTTGCCAATGGATTTCCTCTGTGGTCATGATTAGAGCAGACTCTGCCGAGTGACCGGAACGAAAGCCGTGTTGGATGGAGTCTAGAAGATTATTGGTATTCAGGTAGTCATTTAGCGCCACGTTAATGGCTTTTTCCAATATTTTAGCTGCTAAGGTCAGGCAGGAGATTGGGCGGTAGTTTGTTACTTCGAGTGGATCAAGGGAAGGTTTCTTTAAGATGGGTCTGATGCAGGCTTTCTTCCAGGAAACCGGAAAGTCACCAGTCCTGATAACATTGTTCAGGAGGGGGGGCAAGTAGAACATTAACTTTATTCGAGACACCATGAATGATGTCCGGCGGGCATGGATCGGACAGGGATCCTGACTTAGTGGCCAGTAACAGGTCATTAACTGAGTCCACTGTCATTGGCGCGAAACTAGCCAGGCGGCTGGTGGTAGCTGAAGCGTCTCCCTTTGGTTGCGCCTGTGAAGTGGCAGGGTCAGCGCCCTGACCCTCTAGTTCCTCTTATATGTAAAGCCACAAGCTCACATCTCCCCTACCTTGAGAGCCCTACATTGGTTACCGGTTGTCAGAAGATCCACCTTCAAGCTGCTTTGTATCAGCCACAAAGCAATTCATGAAACGGGACTACTTTCTCAGAAATAAAATCACTACATACATACAACAAAGGAACCTCCGCTCAAGATGAGTCCAGGCGGCCCTTACTAGTTTACTAGGACTATAAAAATAATCCCAAATGCTCTCTTTTCTAGTAGTGTGGGTGAGCAGTTTATGCTTACCAGAGGATAGGGTTAAGCATTTATTGCACACACAGTCAGTAAAAGAGACACACTCAAAGAAATCCGACAACAATTTATAAAACCAAGATCATTGTAATTGAGTAAGTACTTTGAGTTATCACTTTTTAAGTATACTGAAATACACTTGTATTTGTAGCAGCAATGTTATCCTATGGGAAAGAAATATATAATGCACACGGTCACTTGTCAACGACTTATAGGACTGTTCTTCTGGACTTAAGGTAAGTATGGGGCAAGGTCCAAGGCAGCACCAACAGGTAGGCTCTGGGGAGTCTGGGTGCAGAGGTGCTTTTCTGCATTGGATTGCTAGTTTAAATCAAAGGGGAATGGTCATGATGAAAAGAAGCTGCAAGCAGGGCCCGGGGGCGGGGGGATGGGCAGTCCGTTTAAAACCAGGGGGGCTCTGGTCTCAAGGGTCTCTGGCACTCAGGGACACAGTTGGTTCGCTGGTACGCGGCTGGGGTGCTTGTGTGCAGTGGTGCTTTGCCCGGCGGGGTCGTGCTGCGGGAGGCTATCGCGGTTCTCGGATTCCTGCAGGGAGCAGCTGCAGGCGGGAACTGCGGGACCAGTCCGGTTGAACCCAGAAAGGGGGGAGGGGGGGGATCAGATTTAGACGGTCTCTAGACCCTGTTGGCACCGTCGGTTCACCTGGACTTGTGTTGTGGGGCTCGTGTGCAGTAGTGCTTTCCGGTGTCGGGTATTGCGGATGTCAGAGGCTCAGTCTCTGTATCGGTGATCTAGAAAAGAGGGGAGACCAGGGCAGCAGGGCCACTCTCGATGCTTGCCTTGTGACTCCTGACATCCCTCGACGGTCGGTCTGTCTTGGTACCGTTGTAGTCTGGTTTGGACCAACAACAAGCCTAGGTTGTTGCAACTGCTCCGGTATCCAGGGTATTGGTGCCGGGCGGCTCCTGGCGGCCCTCGTGTCTCTAAATTTGGCAAGGAGATTGATCTGACCTTCTGGAGCCCGAAGACCTTCTCCTGTTGCACTGCTCCTTCAGTGGGCCAGACAGTCAGCAACACAGTGGACTGCGCAGATGCTTCTCGGTGCCTGCAGATGCAGGGAAGCAGCTCCTCTGCTCCAAGGGAGATATTGCTGGCAAGATGAAGTTGTGGGTCGCTCCTCCTCAGCTTTGGGAGGTGACACCGCTTTCTGGATGAGCCGGGTCTTGCAAATGTCGAAGTCCAGCGAGGTAGGGTTTTGCCCAGAGTGGTGGTGAAGTCCTCAGTTCTCATGTTAAAGGCTCTTCTTTGTCCTTCTTTCTTCTTCAAGCAGACTAATATGATGTCAGAGGGCTACCTAAATACTTAATTTAGGCGCATTAAGGGATATGAAGGGTAGTAGCCAATGGGCTACTTCCCCCTGGGGTAATACACCGCCCTAGGTGACCACTTCTTGTGGGGAGTGGACATCATCCTGTCCCAGAATTCCTAATTCCACCACACTCAAGATGGTGGAATCCTTTCTTTTGTGTTCACTTCAGGCTGCCCACCCTAGAGGTGTGTCCAGTCTGGCAGTGCAGCACACCTGTCTAGCTATACTCCTGCCAGTACTTGTGCCAAATGGGGCTCAGGGGGTGGCATCCTCCAGGTCTGGGAGAAGCCAGGCTTGCATATCAAAGGCGGCAGAGGCTTTGAAGCCTTAGGCCTTGATATGCTCATTTACTAGCATTCCAGCTGGAGGAGGTGTAAACACCTCCAGTCAGAGCAAGCCTTGTTCCAGACGTCTGAGAGCAGGATTCTCACCTCCTATAGGGTCAGAAACGTGTCTGTGGTGATATGCTGGACTAGACCAGTCAGCCAGCACACTAGAAGACTACTAGGGTTCAGGGAGTACCTCTAAGGTACCCTCTGAGGGCATGTAGTAATAAATCCATCACTGGAATCAGTGTGGGTTTATTAATACGAGGTGCTTGATGCCAAACACCATATGTTTCAGTGAACCCATTATGCAGCTGAGTAACTCGTTTTGACCAGTGCCCAGTAGATACCTTAAGATGGCTTCCCTGCTCACTTGCAATATCAAGTAATAGAACTAGACATCACAGGGGCATATCGGCTCATGCGGATATGTCCTCAAATAAAATATAATGCACCCTGCCTTAAGGCTCAAAGGCCTGCTGTAGGGGTGACTTACATATATTAAATGCAGTGACTTTGTGTAGGAAAGTGGGTTTCTGTTGCAGTAACCCCCCCACTTTTTGCCTGATAACTGATGCACTTTTCCTTGGTGTGCCCTGGGTCCCTGCCAATCAGGTACCCAGGGCCTGTGTTCCTTCCCTAAAAACTGTACTAAAGTCTAAACCCAATTGGCATCTCTGGCCACAGGTAAGCCCCTGGTAAATGGTACCCTAGGTACCCAGGGCACTGTGACCAGAGAAGGCCCTTAAGGGCTGAAGCACTTATTGTGCCACCCTTAGAGGCCCTGTACCCTGACACACACATCCTGCCTTTGCAGGCTGAGTGTCTTGGTGCAGAACTAAACAGAGAGTCAACATGGCACACATCCCTGTGTGCCATGCCCACAAACACACTGCCCTGGCATACCTCAGTCACCCTTCTAGCTGGGTGCACTATGCCAGTGCCATTCCTGGGCACTAAGTGCAGTGATGCCATTAAGAGTATATGGTGCTGGGAGGTTGTCATTACGAACTCCACAGCACCATAATGGCTACACTGATGCCAGTGTGGGATTTAATGTAAAATGCACGACAGAGGGCAACTTAGAGTTGCTCCCTGAACCTAACCTACAATCCACGTCTTGTCTGAGGGGCTGCCCCGGCTGCCACACAGCAGACATGTTGCTGGACCCCTGGGTGGAGAGCCATCCGCTCTCCTGGGCCTGAAACAATGCACATCCTGGGCGAGGTGCTAGGTCTCCTCCCCCAGGATGGGCAGGGGAAGCTTCAAAGGCATGCCGCCTTTGTGAGCTTCTCCAGGCCACTTGCTGTACTCAGCAACTGGCCCCCACCGGTTCTGACCCCCTCTCTGGCGGGAAGACTGGCGGGAAACCCCAAGGGAGGAAAGGGGATGTGCCAGCCTCTGCCAACCCCACCCCTCAGGTGGGGGAGGAGAGGTGAAGCACAACTCCGGGCTCTCGCCATCTTGAAGATGCCTTTGCACTCTTGCAGCGTTTTGGAAACTAAAATTTGCTTTGTTTACAAGCAATACAATACGAGACAATCCAAACAAACGAACAGTAAATTCCAAATCAAGGCTACTAAAGTACATTCATGAATACTTTCGGACTTCTACCAACACCGCTTGTGTATTACACTTGCATAAATGCCCACGTTAAACACAACAATAGGGCGTTCTAGAACACATACAAGCTATTGGCTTCATTTCACCAAAATCATTGGAGCTGCAGAAAAAGACATTATGAAGAATTAGCATCCGATGATCCTTAAACCCAGACGGTTTGTTTTTTCAAAGCTGATCCTTAACCACACCGAAGGATGCAACATACAAAGTTTTACAAGATTAGTACTGCTATTGGTTAAATCACTAGAGGTGCAAAACAATCCTTGGTTTGGAAACAGCAACTTAACAAGTAACCTTTAAATTGCATCCTTTGCTATAAACACAATGGGGCATTTCAGAGCAGTTATCAGATCCAAAGCTACTAACGAATAGTTTCTTACCTGTCGGTGTAGTTTTGCAGCTTGAAGACTTTCTGGATTCACTATGCTGTGCATTATTCCGCCATCTCGTGGTTGGGTCCGGATTCGTAGTCTTTTCTTTGTTTTTGTCTTTTTTTTTGTTTTTTTTTGTTGTTGGCCCAGGTGGGCGGCGACGCCCACCATTTGGTGTCTTCGGTGACGTCGTCGCGCTTCCGGCGGAAGCTCCCACCTTTGGTAGCCATCTTCGGATTCTTTTTTCTTTTCCTCTTACAGTTTTTTGTTGTCTATGTCTTTAACCTTTAATCCTTCAATTATTCTTTGATCCCTTTAAAACCTTGTATGTAGTTTAGTTGTACCCTTAACCTCCTATGTTATCTTCCTGGCGGAGGCGGGTGGGATCGCTAGTGAATCCAGAAAGTCTTCAAGCTGCAAAACTACACCGACAGGTAAGAAACTATTCGTTTTGCAGCGTGAATCTTTCTGGATTCACTATGCTGTGCATAGACTTAGTAGCGGTTTTGTTATTGCGGTGGTTGGGTGGAAGATGAGCATTGGTTGCTGAAAATGTGCTGTAAGACCTTCTGTCCTACTTGTGCCTCTTTGTTCATTTGGATATCAACACAGTAGTGTTTGGTGAACGTGTGCACGGAAGACCATGTTGCCGCTTGGCAAATGTCTTGTATAGGTGTGTTCGCTAGGAACGCAACCGTTGCTCCCTTTTCCTTGTTGAGTGAGCCTGGGCGGCCCCTTGTAACTCTTGTCCTGCCTGCTTGTGGCAGAGTTGTATTGCTTGTGCAATCCACCGTGCAATGGTATTTTTTGTTACTGGTCGTCCCAGGAAACTGCTTGCGAAGGAAACGAAGAGTTGTTTTGTTTTCCTGCATTCCTTCGTCCTTTCTATGTAGTGCATCACTGCCCTTCTGGCGTCTAGCGTGTGTAGCGCCTTTTCTGAGGGTGTTGAAGGTTTCTGGAAGAAACTTGGTATCTGTATTGTTTGATTGATATGGAACCGCGACACCACCTTTGGCAGGAAGTGTGGGTCCGTCCTCATGACAATTCTGTCCTTGTGTATTTGCAAGTAGGGCTCTTGTAGTGTGAGAGCCTGTAGTTCACTGACTCTTCGCAGTGACGTGATAGCCACTAAGAAAGCCGTTTTTAGTGTGAGCATGTGCAGTGTGCTCTTGTGTATGGGTTCAAATGGTGATTTCATCAACTGTGTCAGTACAGTGTTGAGGTTCCAGCTTGGGGCTGGCATCCTTTTAGGGGGCTATTCTTTTAGCCCCTTCCAGGAATCTTTTGACCACTTGGGAGGTGAAGAAGCTTTTCACCGCTTCTCCCCTGGTGTAGGCCACTATGGCTGCTAGGTGAACCCTTAGTGACGAGTAGCTCAGCCCGCTTTGTAGTAGGTGTGTTAAATATCGCAGTACTGTTGATTCTTTTGTGACTTTTCGTTGCAGTCCCTCTGTAATGCACCATTGTGAGAACCTTTTCCACTTTGCAATGTAGCATTTTCTTGTAGTGGGTCTCCTTGCTTCTTTGAGTACTGCTATGGTGCTTGGAGGTAGTTTGAGGTGTGCGAATTCTAGGTCCTCAGGAGCCATGCTGCTAGGCTGAGGCTGTCTGGTTCTGGGTGGAGCACTTTTCCGTCTTGCATTGTGAGGAGGTCTTTCCTTCTGCTGAACCTGTGTGCTGGTTCCTGCGCCATTTCCATAATATGTGAGAACCATGTTTGTCTGGCCCACTGAGGTGCCACCAGTATGAGTGTCATGCTGCTGCTCCTGCATTTGCTGAGTACTTTGTGTAACAGTGGTATCGGGGGAAAAGCGTAAGCAAATTCGTTCGACCAACTTATCCATAGGGCATTCCCTAGGGACCTTTGGTCCGGCTGTCTGGATGCGTAATGTTGGCATTTTGCATTGTGGGGTGTTGCAAAGAGGTCTATCCGTGGTGTTCCCCACTTTTGGAACAGTTGCTGCACCTCCTGTTGGTTCAGTTCCCATTCGTGGGATGCAGACGTCTGCCTGCTGAGTCGGTCTGCTTCTACATTGTCTATTCCTGGGAGGTGTATTGCTAGCAGGTCTATCCTTAGAGGGATGGCCCATCTCCAGATCTGTTGTGCCAGACTTGACAGCGGTGCTGATTGTGTCCCACCTTGCTTGTTGATGTAGAACATTGCAGTTGTGTTGTCTGTTTGTATCAGCACTCGCTGGCCGTAAAGCTGCTTTTGAAAGGCTTTTAAGGCTAGGAACACAGTTTTGAGTTCTAGGTAGTTGATGTGTTTCACTGCATCTTGTTGTGACCAGAGCCCCCTGACGCGGAGTCTGGTCATGTGCGCGCCCAGCCCTGCTGTGAGGCGTCTGTTGTGATGGTCACTGTTGGAGTTGGCTGTGTGAATGGCTTCCCTTGTAATATGTTCTCTTCTTTCCACCACGCTATTTCTTTCTGCACTGCGTGTGTGACAACCACTAGATCTTCCCAACTCCCTGTGGCTTGTGACCATTGCTGTTGAATCCATTCCTGGAACGGTCTCATGTGCAGTCTGGTATGCAGGACAAGGTGGATGCATGATGCCATCATTCCCATTAGCCTGCTCACCGTCCTCACTGTCAGAACTTGCCCCTTGCGGTAATGACGTGTTTCCCTCAGGAGCGCTATACTTCTCTTGTCGCTGGGGAACACCTTGGACTGTGTGCTGTCTATTTGTGCCCCCAAGAATATCTTGATTTGTTGGGGTTCTGTTGACGATTTTTCCCAATGTATTGAGAAACCTAATGTGGACAGTGTTTCTATGACTTGTTTGATGTGTTTTTTGCAGAGTCTGTATGATCCTGCTTTTACCAGCCAGTCGTCGAGGTAGGGGTATACATGTATGCTCCTTCTCCGAAGGTGCGCTGCAGCTGCTGCTAGGCATTTCGTGAACACTCTTGGTGCGGACTTTAGTCCGAAGGCTAGCACTGTGAACTGGTAGTGATCGTGGCCTATCACGAATCTTAATAGCCGTTTGTGTTTGCGGTTGACGGGTATGTGCAGGTATACATCTTTTAGGTCTAAGGTCGCCATGTAATCCCCTTCTTGGATTTGGGGTATTACTTCCTGAAGTGAAGTCATCTTGAATTTTTGGGTTTTTACGAACTTGTTCAGGAATCTGAGGTCCAGTATTGGTCTTAGTGTATCGTCTACCTTTGGCACTAGGAAGTACGTTGAGTATATTCCCTTGTTCCTTTCGTTGTTTGGAACTGGTTCTATTGCTCTTTTTGTAGCAGTTCCTCTGCTTCTAGGCGGAGGAGGGCTAGTTCTCTTGCGGGTATTGACCGATGTCTTGGTCTTCTCCCTGGCGGGTGTTTTTGGAGGTCTATGCAGTACCCGTGCTGTATGGTGTTTAGTATCCATTTGTCTGTGGTAATTTTCCTCCATTGTGTGAGAAATTTTCTTATTCTTCCTCCCACTGGTGTCGTATGCTCGGTGGTTATTTGCTGTGTGCTTCTGCTCTTTATATTTTCCTTTTGCGGACTTCCCCTGAACCTTGGTGTTAACGGTGGGGGGCTTGTTATGTGTGTGGAGTCACTTTGAGGCGGGCTGCTGGCCCCCTCTTCGGGCCTGTCCCCGTCCGTACCCGCGCCCTCGAAAGGACCGTCCTCTGGGTTGGTACTGCCAATTCTGCTGCTGTTGTCCCTGCAGGTTTTGGCCCTGGTTGTTCCCTTGGTACCCTTGGTGTTGTGATTGATGTGAAGTGGTAGGTGCATTGCCTCCTCTACCACTGGCTCGCCTTGAGGGGTTCCCTCTTCTCATCCCCCTGAACTGCAGCGCTCCCATGGACCTTGCAGTTTCGTTGTCCGTCTTTAGTTGTGTTAATTTGTTGTCAACTGTTGCTCCAAACAGTTTCTCACCGTCGAACGGTGTGTTGATGATGTTGCTCTGTACTTCTGGTTTGAAGCCGGAGATCCTGAGCCATGCGTGTCTCCTCTCAGTCATCCCTATCATCATTTGCCTGCTGGAGTTCTCTGCTGCGTCCAAGGCTGACTTTAGGCAAGTGTTCGCGATGGCCTTGCCTTCTTCCGCTAGGTAATTGGCCCTTTGTTGGTGTTCTTCTGGCAGGTGCTTAATGAGCTGGCTCATTTCTGCCCAATGCTGGTATGCATGCCTGCTGATGAGGGCGTTGGAGTTGGCGATACGCCAGTGTATGGCTGCGTTCCTCTCCACCTTACGTCCTGTGAGGTCTATTCTTTTGCTCTCCTTGTCTGGAGGTGGGCCTGTGTTGGTGGGCACACCGGCCCTCTTCCTGGCTGTTTCAGCGATAATGGAGTCTGCTGGTACAGACCCCTGTATGTATGCAGGATATTTTGTGGAGTGCTTATACTTCTTTTCGCTCCTAGGGGTAACCGCCTTGCAGATTGCTGGTTCCCTGAAGGCCTCCCTTCCCTGGTCGAGAACGCCAGGTAACATGGGTAGAAATTGACTCCTTGTCTGTTGGGGGAGCAGGGTTTCGAAGAGGAAACCTGCTTTTGTCTTTTCCTCCTGCATTTCGACCCCATAAGTCTTTGCAGCCTTCTGCACGACCTCATTGTAGACTCCGATGTCGTCTGGCGGCGAAGGTCTCGAGGGGTAAGTGTCTACCCCTTCTTCTGGTGACTCTGTGTCGAGGTCTTGCCAGTCTAGGTCTTGTACTTCAGAGGACGCCGAGTCCCTGTAAGACAGCATCTCTTCTTCGCCTTCGGCCTCGAAGTAGTAGTATTCCTCGTCCTGGTCTTCGAGCTGTTCGGGTGTCCCCGGGGCCTCGTCGACTTCGACCTCGAACTCCTCGACTGCCTCGTGGGCTTGCTTCGACGGAATAGCGTATTGTTTCATCTTCTCGTCGAAGTCTTTTTTGCGTTGCAGGATGCTCGCCATCTCTGCCTCGAGCCTCCTCTTCTTTTTCGCCATCTCGTGGGCCTTTTCGGCGTCGAGTGGTGCAGTGCCTCTCTTCGCGGTCGCGGTCGTCGAAACAGACGCCGGGCCTTCCTTTCTCGGTGTCGAGGTTTCCTTTTCGGGGACGACCTTCGACGCCTTCGTTTCGGAGGCTTTCGCCGATTGAGAGTCCTTGTCCAAGGATCCGCTCGGCTGTTTGTCCCTTGGTGCCGTTGCTTTCGTCGAGTGTTTCGGCGGCAGCGCTCCCTTGGTGGACTTTGCTACACTTCTGGCAGTGTCGCTAGGGATTCTGGCTTCACTCTTTCGAGCGTCGCTTTGGTGTTTTGGGGTCGACGACTCCCTTACCTCCTTCGACGTTTTCTTTTCGATTTCGACGACAGCGCAGTCCTCTGGTCCCTCTGCGATGTTGTCCTCCTCTCCGCTCGAGAGACCCAGGTCTCGGAGAGATGGTGCTGGTCCCTGGCCCTGCATGCTGTAATTCGCCCTTCTCTGTCTGTCTCTCACCCGGAGGGTCTCCGGGGTGAACGCCGAGCACGCGTTGCAGTCTTCGCTGGCGTGGTCGAGCGGCAAGCAGAGGTTGCAGACTGGGTGCTGGTCTTTTTGGGCGTATTTGTGGTGGCAATTTCTGCAGAACTTGAACGGAGTCTTGTCCATAACCGCGCTTAGGGAGCCCCCTGTGAGCGCATTCTCTGTAGGCGTCGAGATTTCGGTCGTGGACCTTCTACCTCGTCGTCCTTCTTCTCCGGTACTAGTGTCGTCGTCCGGTGTCTCAGTAGTATATCTTCTGTGATGAAATTTCGACTTTTCGAGATTCTTCGTCCAAACTTTCTGGAACTTCTCGGCAACGATCCAGACCCCACGGCGGAAAAAAGAATCTGAAGATGGCTACCAAAGGTGGGAGCTTCCGCCGGAAGCGCGACGACGTCACCGAAGACACCAAATGGTGGGGCGTCGCCGCCCACCTGGGCCAACAAAAAAAAAAAAAAAAAAAACAAAGAAAAGACTACGAATCCGGACCCAACCACGAGATGGCGGAATAATGCACAGCATAGTGAATCCAGAAAGATTCACGCTGCAAAACATCAATATCTTATTTTACTCCAGGAGGTGTGTATCAATCAATCCAAGCACTCCTGTAACCCCTTTCACATATGAAGTAATATATTAAACCCCACAGACACTACATGCTAGCTGTAAGGAAACAGGCTTTTTGCAGGTTTACCCCAACTTTTTACCCCCATGTTGACTGCTGGGTACTGGTATAATGACTCTGAAATGCCGTGAGCCATGCTAAACATAGCTCAGGGCATGTGCTCGGACCCTTAAAATGGTGTATGTTTAATTGGCTTGTCCCCAATTGCTATGCTAACTCAACTTTTCCATTTAAAGTAATGGCAAAGCCCCCGGGACCTTGCTGGTTCCAACGTTGCTCCTTTTCCGCCTTCCACACCAGTTGCGGCTACCAAGGCTTGTTGGTGCTCCCACTGGACACCGACCACCTAGTCACCGACATTCGACGTGGGACAGCTTGTGCATGGCTCCTGGTCTTTCTCAGCATCGCCTGGTCCTCACAGCTGCAGCGACAAGGTCACCGTCGACTCTTCAGAATCTCCCGACATTGGCGGGCATTGCTCTTTTGTGCCTCATGGTCATCTCCGAGTGGCATAGACTCTGTCCCCTCTGCTTGCAGGTTTTTCAGTTCCAGAATGTACCCTTGGATTCCACCGAACTCCTTCGACATCTTCGCCCGAGGCATCTTCTTCGAAATCTCCCATTGCTGTCTACGGCAGGTTCCAACGTCACTTCACCCCACTTCACTTCACCCCTATGCACCTGGCTTACTTGGTCCTCTTCTGCAGCACAGCTCTTCGGACCTTCTTCTTGTCACGTCAAATCTGGTTTCTGGGTTCAGGGCTGCACCCTAAATACTGTATTTAGGGGGTGGTTTAGGGATCTTGAGGTAGTAGCCAATGGGCTACTGTACTTAGGGTGACTACACCCTTAGGGTGCTCACCCTACTTGGGGGTGTGGGCTCCATACCTATCCCCGATTCGAGGATACCTGCCATCTGCAAGATGGCGGGCACTAAAGAGTGGGCTTCACCTTGCCCCCCCCCAACTGAGGGGTGGGGTTGGCAGAGGTGGGCACACCTTCTGGGCTGTTCTAATTTTTCCCGCCTGTCTTCCTATAGTAGGAGAGGTTTTGCAAAGGCGACAAGGCCTTTGAAGCTCCCCTGCCACAGATGGCTCTTCCCGTCCTGGGGGAGGTGTGAACACCTCTGCCCAGGAAAGGCTTTGTTTCTGGGCCAAGGCTCTCACCCCTGGGGTCCAGAAACTTGTCCTATGGTGGCAGGCTGGTGGTCACCAGTCAGAAACTCACCAGAGGCTGGTTTGGTTCAGGGGTGCCCTCTAGAAGGGACCCCTGAGTGCAGGGAATAATAAATCGGATACTGAGATCAGTGCAGGTATATTATTTTGAGATGTTTGATACCAAACATCCCAGGATTCAGTAAAGCCATCATGGTGCTAGGAAACTCGTAATGACCAGTTTCAAGATCATATGCTCTGGTTGGCTTTACTGAGCACTTATAATATCTAAGAATGGCATTAGATATTATAGGGGCCTGTCTGCTCATGCATATAGGCCATCACACGAGACATAATGCACCTTACCTTAAGGGTGGCTTACCTAGGCCTCATGCAGTGCTGGGTAGGCATGGCACACAGGGATGTGTGCCATGTCGACTCTTCACTTTTAGCTGCACCCAAACATGCAGGCTGAAATGGCAGTGGTGCATGCTTGTGGTGAGACGTCTGAGGGCGGCACAATACATGATGCAGCCCTCAGAGGCCTTTTTCCTTGGTTACCATGCCCTTGGTACCATATGTATCCTTTACAAGGGGCTTACAGGTAGGCCAGGGTTGTGCCAATTGTGGAAACAATGTTACAGTTTAGGAAAAGAACAGAGGCCCTGGGAACTTGATTCGCAGGGACCCAGGGCACACTCAGTCAAATTGGATAAGGTGTCTGGCAAAAAAAGCTAGGAGCCACCATGCAGAAAGGGCACTTTCCTACAGGGTCCTTATTCCAAACTGCAACTGACTTCTCCATTGACTTTTATTGGACACGCGGCTATGTTTCCACTCTGCCCACAGCCTCCGTGGGGCTCCTGGGTACTTACCGTGGGAGGTTCCTTGTGTCCCCGGCTCCTCTGGGTCTTTTGGTCCAAGTACCATCCTCCGTTGCAGTTCGCATTGCACTTTCTTAATATATGGTTTAGTCTCCCTCTGGAGACCACAGTATTTTGTGCTACTTACCTGATTGTTCTGGAAGTATTCTTGTGTATTGTGTTGATATCTCCGGGTATGAGATATACCAATGTGTTACTGAGTGTCATGTAATAAATAGAAGTATTTTTATATACATACTGTGTGGTTTCCTTTCATCTAGCCTGCACTACAGATTAACCTGGTAAAACAAGCTGCTTTACACTTCAAGATAAGCCTGAAGGCTGCTCTCCACAGCTACCACTTTGTGAGCTCTCCATGGTTATCAAAGACCACTAACATCACCATAAGGGTTGTCTGGATTAGTGCAAGGTGCCTCACTAAAATAAGTGCACATCATATACTAAGCCATCCTCCTACACCAGGGTACAGGACCTTTGCAGAAAACAAAGACAGTGAGTCCAATCGACTCCATCAACACCGAGCAGCCATCGAGGGACGTCAGCACTGCAGAGACCCACTTCAAGATTGGCCCAGCGGTCATGATTTTGCACCCTCAACCGGCGCGACCCACGACCGCAAGGCTCTAGGACGCAAACTCCAGCAGATCTCTTTGCTCTGCACCCGAGCGCCCCAGCCTGGGTACCGACGAACCAACCGTGCTCCCTTGACCCCCGGAATCAAGTGACCAGAGCTCCTGGACTTGTCCCCAAGTCCCACTCTGCAGCCTGTTTCTAGGTGGCCCCCCTTCTCTTTGACGCACATCTATCAACACGCCCAGCACCTCTGCACCTGGGTGCACAAGGGCAGGTAATGAGAAACTACTGGTACACTTTGGACCATGGCCCCCTACAACTCTAAGAATCGAAGGAGACCCATATAAGCTGACCGTAAATACCTGTATGCTATCTATGCCTTTTCTACCATAGGAAAGCAGTGTGCATAAAGGCGCATTTAAGTAACTGTTTTACTTACTTGCTAAAATCGATATTTTAAAAGTACTTACTTAATAACAAAGTTCTTGGTATAAAAATTTATATAAAAATACGACTTATTTTTCTAAATTGGTCTCGGATTTATTCTGGAGTGTGTGTTTCATTTATTGCCTCTGTGTGCTTTAACAAATGCTTAGCACTATCCTCTGATACGCCTATCTGCTCGCCCAGACTAACATAAAGGAGAGCATTTTGGGGTTTGCCTGGACTCTTTACAGTGTACCTCGGTTTGGTCCACTATATAAAGAGCCAGCTTCCTATAGACACATACAACAATATATCATCTGCATATAGGGATATGCATTCCTCCCAAGATACTCCCCATCTCCATCCCCACACCTGCGCATCCACGCTCACCCATTCTGCCAGGCCATCCATCGCTAAAGCAGAGAGCATCGGTGATAGGGGCAACGCTGCCTAGTGCCTCTCTGGATGGGAATGTCCCTGGAAAGAGTCCCATTAACTTTTAGCCAAGGCACTTGGGTCTTTATACAACAGGGATACTCACTTTATAAATTTAGGCCCGAACCCCATCTTCCCCAAAATCGCAAACAAGAAGGGCCATTCAATAGAACACCTAATTAACGTCTAGTGACTTCACTGCCAGCGGCACCTCAAGCCCCTCCGCCACCTTATTATAGACGTGACTGAGATTCAGTTTGGTAGCCCTGAAAGGTATGAAATGTTCTAGTCTGGGTGTACTAGCTCCAATATCACCCCCCATAGCCGGTTTGCCAGCACCTTAGATAGAACTTTTGCATCAGCATTGAACAAGGAGATAGGGCGGTAGGAGTCCCATCTCTTTTGGGTTTACCGGACTTGAGAGTAAGCACTTTTGCTGTAGTGCGCAGATCTTTGGAAAGTTCACCCTTTCTGTACACCTCCATATGCATTCTGTGCAACGGGTCAGTTATCCTACCAGCTATCCATTTAAAGAATTCCACCTGGGAAACCTTTCGGGCCCGGTGTCTTCCCATATTTAGTTGCATAAGAGCTGCGTGCACTTCCTCTGGCATGAGGTCTTCCTCTATTGGTAGGGCCACATCCCTCGCCATCATCCTACAGGGACAATCTAGTATGAAAGATAGCAGGTGCTGTGGAAGAGGTGTTCAACAGGTCTCATAAAATTCTTGAAGGTAGTCCGCTAGAGTTGCCGCTATATCAGTATTCCATATGATATATTCACCTGTCGGAGCCACAATTTTCCCCCAATGTAGTTCCTAGCTCTATCTTTTTCAGGCGGCCACGCCAGGAGTTTCCCCGCCTTATCCCCCGCCTCATTTATAACTTTCTGATCCAGCAGGTAAGTCCTCTTGCCTTCTTCCATAGCTATCTGGTGGTATTCCTCTCTTTTCAGAGTAATATGCGCCGGTATCTCATTCGAGGGTGTGAGCATATAGTCGTATTTTAGTTGATCTTACTCCCTTTCCAGGTGTAAACATTATTGCACCCTCTTCGGTTTATCCCTCACTTCTCCTGAAACTATTATTCTCCTAAGCGCGACCTTATATGCTTCCCACAGTGTTTCAGCATACTTTGTTGCCTCACCATTTTAGGCAAACTAATAAGCCAAAGCCTCCTCTAATCTCTCTACTTCCCTTGTATTTAGCAATCTCCAAGCAGCCATTCTCCATTCCCCTCTCCCTTTCAGTTTCCCCGCGACCAGTGACACTCAGCGGTGAGTGGTCCGATATACCTTTCGCTTTATAGTCCATGTCAGTAAAGCGACTCAATGTGTGATGGGGTGTGTAGGAAGCTGGCTCTTTATATAGTGGAACAAAATGAAGTACACTGTATAAAGAGTCCAGGCAAACCCCAAAGGAATTACAGAGGCACAAATGACACCCCAAATGCTCAATTTTGTGGTAGTGTGGGCGAGCAGTTAAACAAATCAGAGGGTAGTGCTAAGCACTTATTGCACACACAAAGACAGTGAGACACAAAATGAATAAAGAAATCCGACACCAATTTATAAAACCATGCACTTTTATATGAATTTAGATACCAAGATCATCGGAATCAGGTAAGTACTTTGAGTTATTAATTTTTACAATTTTCAAAAGCTGACAGTGCAATTTTTGGGAGAGGCAATGTTATCATGAGGGCGAAAACATGTACTGCATTCGGACACCTAACAACAACTTACGGGACCAATCTTCTGGACTCCAGGTGAATATGGGGCAAGGTCCAAGGCAGCACCAACAGGTCACCTCGGGAGGCTATGGGGCGGCCGGGTGCTTTTCAGCATCATGTGCTCAATGTTATCCTATGAGGGAAAAACATGTACTGCATTTGGGCACGTCACACCGATTTAAGGGACCAATCTTCTGGACTTAAGGGGAGTATGGGTCAAAGTCCAAGGCCACACGAACAGTTCACCTCGGGAGGCTGTGGGGCGTCCAGGTGCAAGGTGCGTTACGGCGTCGGTTGTCCCATTCACTTTAGTGAGGAACACTCCGGTTGCAAAGAGGCTGCAAGCTGGGACTGGATGACCAGTCAGACTGAACAAACAAGGGGGCGCCTGTCTCACATATATTAGATGCAGCGACTTTGGCATGACATACAGGAGTGTGCCATGCCATGTTTTCACTCATGATTTGCACCATGTCACGCAGCCTGCAATGGCAGTCTGTGTGGAATTTGTGTGTGGGTCCCTTAGGGTGGTACAAGATATGCTGCAGCCCTTTGGGACCCTCTTTAGCACTCATGCGCTACGTACCTGGGATACCATTTACTAGGGACTTACAGGAGTGCCAAAGTCCTTAGCCAATTGCAGCACAATTAGACACCTTGTTTTGGGGAAGGAGCACGGTCACTGAGGTCTGGGTAGCAGGTCTCAGTGCACGGTAGAGTTGAAAATCAGCATCTAGTAGCTAAAAAGGGGGCAAAAAGTGGAGGGATACCCGCATCAAAAGTCCAGTTACCTAAAGGTGTAAATAAATAATCTATATAGAAATTCAAAATATGCGCCCCAGAGTAATAGGAGTAGCATTTCCGCGTCCTGTGCAGGGACCTCCAAATATCTTCCATCCCCACTGCCTGTATAAAACTTTCTAGCTTCCCCTCCAGTGGGCGCCGTGTGTGTGACCAGTGGGCATCCTATCTATGTGTCTGAAGGACCATATTATAGTCTCCCTCCCCCTACCCCTCCCAGAATACTTGTTGCCGGAGGAAGAATCAACAGCAGCTGTCCCACCCTCTGCAGTGTATCTAGCTGCAGCCCCGGTGGGGCATACACATTAACCAAGGCCACCGACTCCTTTTCCCATTCAGTCAGTATCACTGTATATCTAACCAGAATGTCTGTCCATGTCTGCATCACATGAATGGCTAGGGATTTCTGAAGCAGGATAGCTACCCCTCTTGAGTCAGTTTTAAAGCTAGAGTGACTAGCTACTCTAAATTTCCAAAACCCCAGGCAGTTACAGTTGTACCCTTTCATATGAGACTCCTGCAGGAACACTATATCCACTGCGTAGCGACCTAGAGCTTGTGCCACCAGCCCTCTTTTTATGGGATTCTCCAACCCATTAACATTCCACACAATTAACTTAAATGTATACATCATAACAACCCCAATGCTCTAGTCCTCCCATCATGTATTGTGTCCCCCCAGGGGTGGTGGATCGGCTTCCTCCGAGTAATGTGGCACTGTATTGCCTCAACTGTGTGAACAGCCCACCACCTCCCTCCCCCACCTACCTTACAATGCAACGGTCTTCGAACTGACCGCCGTCCCTCCCCACCATGCCCTTGGTACAGTATGTCCGTCGCCCAATCAACTTAAACTGTAAATGCGGGAACAATACACAACCTCGTTCCCGATGCGTGGCAGCGCCCCCCCGTGGGAGACTTATACAATCCAATGTCCACCGTGCCAGCCAGCCTCAATCCAGAGAAGCAGTTAATTATCTCATCAGATGTCATGGGGGACCACTGGCAACTCCGAGACCTCCGACGCTCCACCGCGATCAGAGTCTCCATCATCAGACTCCTCGGTGTCCCTCTGAAAAGGTTCTTATCTGTTGGAGATCTCTATCCCAGTCGACCTCCGAAAGTCCTCCACCACTTTCGCTCTCTCCGATTCTGCCTGAGTTTTCGATGGGATCTTGTGTGATCGGGCCTGCCCCACCGCTTACATGTCCGCCAGTGTGACGCACAGCCCAGTTCTCCGTTCTCAGGGAGAGGGTTGCCCTGTGCCTCAAGCCAGTCCCACACCTCATTCGCCATAGTAAAGAAGTGTGAGGTCCCTGAGCAATGATACGGAGTTTGGCCGGGTAGAGTAGAGCATATTAGATGGACAGATTCCTGAGGTGCCGTTTCACGCCCAGGAATGTTTCCTGCAGTCGTTGGGCTGCTGTAATGTAGCTGGGTAAATGGCAACGACCCCTCCCTTCCAGTTGCCAGTGCCCATGTGTTCTCGCCCTCTGGAGGATGTCATCAGAGCTTCAAAAGTTTAACAGCCTGGCAATGATCACCCTCGGCGGTGCCCCCGGCACTGGCGGCCTCCCAGGATCTCTGTGCGCTTTATCCACTATTAACCATTTCAAAGGTTTCCCTTCCAGCACCACAAAAGACAACCACTCTTCGAGCTACAATTCCATTGTGGGGCCCTCCACCCCCTCCGAGACACCCACCCATCAGATGTTGTTGTGGCAGGACCCTCCCGCGGCCTTCGCTGACTTTATCTGTCAACTTAGTCACTGCCAGTTCTAGGGCCGTTTAATCAGCCATCACAGGTTCAACCCATGCCAGGTTGTTCTCCGTGCCCAACACCCTGTCAGTCAGCTTCCGATGGTACACTCTCGTGATGTTTACCTCCTGTGCCACCGCATCAATTTTAAATTCCAATGCCACTTTAGTGTCTTTAATTGCAGCCAGTAATGCTGCCGTGTGCGCCTCAAGCCATTTGTCCTCCACCACTGCCCCCGCCCCGTAGCAATCTCTGCCGTCTGCGGTACCAACCATCCTGATGCGGGCATTTGGCTGACTTTGGCCGGACCATCATGTGTCATTTCAGGGCCGCTACACCACTCTCTCTGTGATGTGAGGCTATTCGGCGGGCTCCTCCTTCACCCCATCCTCAAATCAGCTGGCCATCTTCTGGGCCCCCACCGGCGGGATCGGCAGCAACGCCAAGGAGGAAAAACTCTCCCCCTCAGCAGCAACAGCCACCAGCCCCAGGGACGAGCACTCCCCTCCTGGTTCTCCTCACCAATGTATGGGCAATCGCCCTGGGAAGCCAGGGCATCGCACATTAAGTACACTCAGGAGTACCTCTCCTCCACTCAGGCTACTCATATCCTCCGACAAGAAGCGGCTGCCAAGGCGTGCCAACCCCCCCGCAGCAGGGCTGTAGGAAAGTGTGTTTCTGTTGCAGTAACACCCCCACTTTTGCCAGATTTGTGATGCACTTTGACTTGATGTGCTCTGGGTCCTTGCAAATCAGGTTCCCATGGCCTGTGCGCTTTCCCAAAACTGTACCTTTGTACCCACAATTGGCACCTCTCTGGCCACATGTAAGTCCCTTATAAAAGGTACCATGGGTACCAAGGGCACTGTGACTAGGAAAGGCCTCTAAGGGCTTCAGCACATACTGTGCCACCCTTAGAGGTCCTGTACCTTAACACACACACATTGCCATTGCAGGCTGTGTGTTTTGGTGCAGAGAAAAGTGAAGAGTGGACATGGCACACATACCTGTATGCCATGCCTGCAACCCACTGCCTATGGTATAGGCAAGTCACCCCTCTAGCTGGGTGCACTATACCACTGGTGAGGGTACAGTTGCATGAGCACCGTACCACTACAGTGTCTAAGTCCATTCTTAGACATTGTAAGTGCAGTAAAGCCATAAAGGGTATATGGTCTGAGAGTTTGTCATTACAAACTCCACAGCACCATAATGGCTTTACTGAATTCTGGGAAGCTTGGTAGCAAACATCTCAGCAAAGTAAACCCACACTGATGCCAGTGTGGGATTTATTATACAATGCACTCAGAGGACATCTTAGAGATGCCCCCTGAAAGACAACCAGCCTCTGGTGGGTTCCCGGACTGGTAAACACCAGCCTGCCACCACTCCTCAGGTGGGGGAGGCGAGGTGAAGCCCACTCTTCAGTGCCCACCATCTTGCAGATGGCAGGCACTCTCCAATCAGGATAAGGGATTGTGCCCACTCCCCATGTGGGATGAGCAGACCAAGGGTGTAGTCACCCTAAGGTCAGTAGCCCATTGGCTACTACCTCGAGACCTCTAAAACGCCCCCTAAATACAGTATTTAGGGGGCAGCCCTTAACACAGAAGGAAGATCCCTGCAACCTACAAAGAAGAAGGATGGAAAAAGTCGCACAGCAGAGGAGACTGTGGAGAAAAACAAACTTGGCCCCAGCCCTACCGGCCGTCTGCAGTTTCCAGAGATCCTGTGCCAAAAGTCGACTTGTCCTACAGCCAGCGACCTCCAGAATCCCTGGGAGGACTGACTGCCTTCAACAAAGACCGGATCCCCTTTGAACAGCAGCTCTGTTCAAAATAAACTCCAAAGACAGACTGAGTCTGCTGAGGACGAAGAAACTCGACACCTAGAACCACCACTGCACCCGTCGTCTACAGCCCGAGTCCAAGTGGCCCACCAGTCCCAGCGAGGTCCCCCAGCGCTCCAGAGTCTGAGTCCACTGTGGGTTGACCCCCTCCAGGACTCCCTGACGTCACCTGAAGCCTCTGCCCGGAGAGCGCCTCATCTTCAGCCCCCCCAACCAAGAGTGGCCCAGTAAGTGAAATCCGGCCTCAAAAGGCACCCCAGCATCCGGCCGCCCTGGAGAAGAGGACCTGAGGTGCACCTACGTACCCAAGAGCTCCAACTTACCTGCTCAGCTGTTGGATCCTTCCGGAAGACTTCCTGGGCCGAGCCTGCAGCCAAAATCCAAAACCGGCAACCTCCATAAAACTGCATTGGGGTACCGACCCCTCCTAAGCACCCTGCACCCGACCGCCCCTGCGTCGCTGGTGGTGTATGTAGGAAGCTGGCTCTGTATATACTATACCAAAGTGAGGTATAGTGTGCACAGAGTCCAGTGGAACCCCAAAGGTAGGCAGAGGTAAAGTTAGATAGTACCTCACTCTCTATTTGTGGTAGTGTGGTCGAGCAGTAAGGCAGTATCAGAGGACAGTGTTAAGCATTTGCTGTACACACTCAGTCAGCAAATGAATTCACACACAAAGACTGAACTTCAGACCAATTGTTTTTGTATGAAAATATTCTTTTAGTTATTTTATTTTCTAGAATCAAGCAAGCCTGGCACAGGTAAGCAATAAATACTTTACAGTAGTAATGCAGTTTGTAAACAGTTTGAATTGAAATTGTATTTGCACTTTGTTTTGACTTACAGTATGGTTTCAGAGAAATGCAATACTTCGTATATACAGTACATAGACTTGAATGGGCTTTTCAGTAAAATTACAGGTAAGTTACTTTTGAGATTACTTTTCTTACTCAGAGTAGTATACCTGGATACTACTCTGGGATATTTCCTGCAAACAGGTAAGTAAAATCGTTTTTGTTAGTTAGTGCAATTTAAAGAATTTCTTAAGGTTTTCAAACTCCACACTTAGAAACTTTTCCAAGAAAAACAGTCAATGTTATCCTATGCAGGAAAATAGTGTTATTGGTTTTGAGGTAAGTATTTGGTAGGGGGAGTTGAGGTTCTGGGGGTAGACTCCGGGATCCCCCAGGGTCAAGGATGCACTCTTGTTACACCCTCAACGGCACTAGGGCGGCCGGGTGCTTAGGCCCAATGTTATCCAATGGGGGATAGGGGGCCTCCTGTTGGTGGCTGCTGACGAGCAGGCCACTTGGTTGTGGGAGCAAAGCTCCTGGACTTTAGCTCAGGGCAAATGGGGAAACAAAGTAGCACCAAAGGTGCACCCTCAGCGACACTAGGGCGGCCGGGTGCAGGGTGCTGTTTCGACGTCAGGCGTCCTGTTGTTTTCAATGGGGAACCTCCGGATTGCAAAGGCACTGCAGGCTTGGGGACGAAGGTCTTCAGGGTGCGAACACCACTTCGAGAGGTAAGTTGGGAAGTTAGGGATTGGTTAGGCACCGTCGGTTTGGGCACCCAAGGTCGTGGGGCGTCGGGTGCAGGGGTGCCTTTTGGGGTCGGATCTTCTTACCAGCTCCTGGTCGCGGTTGGGGGGACCTTCCGGATTTAGGCTGCAGGCGTCGGCTGGAGGCTTGAGGCAGGTCAGGAGTCGCCGAATCTCGGGTCAGGATCGCCGGGTGGACCTCCTCGTGATGTTTGCCCACTCGAGCTCGAGCTGTGGACGGCGAGTGCAGAGTGGGGCGGATCCGCGGTGTCCGGCCGGAGCCAGAGGTTGCAGATGAACAAATCCGGTGTTCACGGGAGACAAAGTCTTTGGGGTTGAAGGCAGGCAGGTCCTCCGGGGTTTTCGAGGTTGCTGGCTGCAGGACACACCGGGATTTCGCAGGAGTAGGTTCGAGGTGGAGACAGGCCGGTAGGGCTGGGGCCAAGTCAGTGGGTGTCTTCCTCTCGTTAGCTGCTGCACGGCTGTTCGGTCCTTCTTCTTCTTCTTCTTGTAGTTTCTTCTTTTCTGAGGAAGCAAGGTTCAGGGGTGCCCCTAAATACTAGATTTAGGGGCGTTACAGGTAGGTAAAAGGCAGGGACCAATGGGTCCCTTCTCTGGGGTGGGTACACCCCCTACTATGCCACCCTCCAGTGGGAGGGGGGCATGAGCCTGTCCCTGGTTGGCTGAGTCCCCCCATCTGCAAGATGGCGGGGACTGGGAGTTGTGCTTCACCTCGCCTCCCCCACCTGAGGGGTGGGGTTGGCAGAGGTGGGCACACCTCTCTTCCTCACTTGTTTATCCTGCCGGTTCTCTATTAGGACCCAGGAAACAACGTCAGAAACGTTTCATATATGCAGGCCTTTATGCCTACTATAATGAAAACTGGAAAATATCCCAACAAGAGGCCGTAGAAAGGATACGAGAAGTAGTGGATAATGGGTTAACTACTTTGACCTCCAGGATTTACTCCTTAGGCAACATTGTGTCCTCGGCAATCGACATATTAGAACAAGATCTGGCCTTGTTACAACACGGGCAATCTCAGCAACGTTCTATTATGATGTTAAGCTGGACGCTGCAATCTTTGCGTGCAGGCTATGTGCCATGGCGTTTTATAAACACCACGTCTCTGTTCTCAGAATACAATCTAACTGATAAACAGACAGAAATGGCACAGAGGGGAGCCAAATATACAATGCTGCGTATTGAGAAACTGGAAAGGTTACCATTCACTGTAGCCGAATCACCATCAACAGAATGGCTAATTCAGGGCCAAATCACTCTGCCGGTCACTACGTTTCAGTTTCAATATTGCCTTGAGCAAAGGCAGGCAGGCAGGCAAATATGTGAAAATGGGTAAGGGATACATCAAGGAAACTTGGGAGTTCCATATAGATACCGATGCCGGAATGGGGACGAGAAGTGTATCTGAGTGGTACAAACTGCAAGAACGCTTTAAGCGGTTCTCTCATGTGTCAGGATATTTCTCTGCACGGAGCCTGTAGCGGTTCAGTAGGGAACTTATCTTGTCACATGTCAGGGACCCCAGCGGCCATGATCACGCCGGTTTTCCAGCTGCTCTCGAATGGGAGTTACTTAATGTTAAATGATCAAGGTTGCTGTGGGATGCTTCCGGGCGTCGCATATCTAGTAACTGTTAGCTCCAGGGTTACTTGCTGTATGCAAGTATTGTTTCCGCCACTGAACACAGTCGGGGAGGCGCCGCTATGGCCTTCGCTGAATGTTTCTTTTATACAGTTTGATACTCTGAGCAGATTGAAAGCCATGCTTTTACAGCAACCCGTGCCCTTAACCTCCGCTCGAGAAACCTTTGAACTTCAAGTTGCAAGGACCTCGGCCAAGATACTGGCGCTCATACGTACAAACTGCCCCATTCATTTTGCAGAAATGGTGGGACGTATCTTCAATATGTCTGATACGAGCGGAATTGTACACCTATTTAAGACCATAGGGTCCAGACTGTTAAGCACCTTTCAGACAGTCCTCGGAGTAATCCCAAATTTTATACACTCCGTATTGGGAAGCGTCTTTGGAGGATTCCCGCTCATCTTGTTCCTAATTGCAAGAATCCTGATTGTAATATTGTTGCTACGCAATGGACGGCCCACTTCCCGAGGGAATGGTGAACACGCTCCTGGAGCGGAAATACCGTGAACGCATGGTACAACTTCTGGGCATTTCTTGCCTGCGAGAACTCAATGCCTCCTGGTTTCTATCATTTAGACCAGTCTGGGTAGACTGCATCTTACCTGTTCTTCGATGCCTGTTCTGCGGAGAAGAATGCACGTTGGATCTTTGTTTAACATTTCCATCAGATGCGCCTCCGGACACGGATGCAGTGCTGGATCCCATAAAGGCCCACGCTCTGCGTTGTCCTCAGCGGCTTCCGATTCTGATGAATGCATTCCTGGAGAATCCACAGGTGCCGTTTGCTCCTGCTGGGTTAGGTGACTCTTCCTCAGGCACCCAGGTTACAACTGCCGCACAAGCTGCCGCAGCACTGACTGTTGGCAGTACTACATTCCATCTATGTGCGATTGATGTTCTCTGTGAGGCGTTGGATTTGTCATCTACAGCAGCTGACACCGATAATATTGAGCTTCCCAGCCAGGACGCGTAAACTTGAATTGGCTCATCGTGTCCTGGGAAAGAATTTGGCTTTTTCACTCGTTTCAAAATAAACGATCTAAATTTGGAACATTTTCTTACATTGACACTTTCGCTTGAGAAAAGCGTGGCCTTCTCCTTCTTATGGTAATACAACTTCTATAGAGAGACGATATTGACTTTTTAAGTGGCAACTAGAAAAAGCTGAATTTAATTTTGTTTTTTGTTTTTAGCACCTAAATTTTTAACGATTTTTTAGAACCATGTTTTTACTTGCTTTTAAAAATGTTTTTAAATTGTCCAGATTTTAAGTATGGTCATTTTTATCCAGTTCGGAAGAGGAGTGGGTGTTATATCCTGCATAGAGGCCCTAATGTAGACCCGTTCGTACATGCCCTAAAATGGACGTATTCATATTTACCCTAATATGGTCATATTCGTACTTGCCCTATTATGGTCATGGCCGCATATGCCCAACTATTGTCACAACTGTACATGTCCTATTACAGTATGATTCCTTATATAGGCATGATCTTTCACCTACATTGGTCCCAGCAAGTACACAACGAGCTCTGAGGGCTGAACGTCATCTATCCTGTGGTTTTGAATACAGCAGGGTTTGTCCAAACACAGGCCCACACTGTACTCATTAATTATGCATGGCTCTCTAAGAATACAGCACTGGCATAATATGGATGTACAAAGTTCACCCCTGATGTCTTCCTCATGTCCAATACAAACCATACTGAGGACCGAGACTCTGTAGGGTATAAATACACCACATCTTGCCCCGGTAAGACAGAGGGAACCGAGACTTCCATGCTGACACACTGACCAGAGACGCTGAGGCTCCTGCATGCAGTCACACCAGCTGACAGTGGTCTAACACAGCCCTTGCGGGGTGTCCAACTCGAGACCAGGACGGGGTCCCACACTCTCTCTATTCAGGTATGGGGGTTCGACTAAATCCTAGAAGGATTCTTGGCTCTTAGCTTTTAGACCTACACACATATGCTAGGTACACTCAGGTACATATAGTTAGGCATCGTAGGAGTACGCGCACTTGCATAATGCTTTTATATTCATGTATGTACTCATGATTATCGCAATATGGTAGAACTGTTCTATCCCTTTGCTTTTATCGTACTGCTGATAATATATCTCTGCTATTGTCTGCTGGTTACCGCAGCACATATATTTACACTAGAATAACAACTGTTCAATAAATACTTATTGAAACGCCCGACTGTTTATTCTGTGTAACTCTCTGAGACAAACCGAATAAGTGAGCACGAGTGACTGAGCGAAAGGGAGTACATTGTTTCCACGATTCTGAGGGAATCAGGGTTGTCATGATCCAAGGTTGCCAAAAACTAATCTCTCCCCGATAAGAGGAGACACTAGTGGCACTGCGAGCTAGCTAATGCAAAACTAGGCTAACATATACGGTGGGGGTGCACGGAGTCAGTCTGCCACCAAGCCCGCAGTATTTGTTATCCAAACGCGCAGGTCCTGTAGGGGTACAATAGGAGCTACACGACACCGCCCAAAGTTGGGGTCAGAACCAGTGGGGACCAGTTGCTGAAAGCAGCAAGTGGCCTGGGGAAGCTCACAAAGGTGGCAAGCCTTTGAAGCTTCCCCTTCGTAAACCCTGCCCATCCTGGGGGAGGAGGCTTGGCACCTCGTCCCAGGATGTGCAATGTTTCAGGCCCCAGAGAGCAGCAGGCTCTCGACCCAGGGGTCCAGAAACATGTCTGGTGGTGACAGCTGAAAGCAGCCACTCAGCCTGGACACTAGTGGTGGGTTAGTTTTCAGGGGGCATCTCTAAGATGCCCTCTGTGTGCATTTTTCATTAAATCCCACACTGGCATCAGTGTGGGTTTAATGTGCTGTGGAGTTCGATACCAAACTTCCCAGTTTTCAGTGTAGCCATTATGGTGCTGTGGAGTTCGTAATGACAAACTCCCAGCACTATATACTCTTAATGGCAGCACTGCACTTACAATGTCTAAGAATGGCCTTCGACACTGTAGGGGTACAGGGCTCATGCACCTGTACCCTCACCACTGGTATAGTGCACCCAGCTAGAGGTGTGTGTGTGTGTGTGTTAGTGTGAGTGTTAGTGTGAGTGTTAGTGTGTGTGTGTTAGTGTGTGTGTTAGTGTGTGTGTTAGTGTGTGTTAGTGTGTGTGTTAGTGTGTGTGTTAGTGTGTGTGTGTGTGTTAGTGTGTGTGTTAGTGTGTGTGTTAGTGTGTGTGTTAGTGTGTGTGTTAGTGTGTGTGTTAGTGTGTGTGTTAGTGTGTGTGTTAGTGTGTTAGTGTGTTAGTGTTACCAGGGGCTGACCTGTGGTCAGAGATGCCAATTGGGTTTAGGCTTCAATGCAGTTTTAAGGGAATAACATAGGCCCTCAGTACCTGATTAGCAGGAGCCCAGGGCACACTCAGTCAAAGCATTTCAGCCAAAAGTGGGGGCAACCATGCAGAAAGTGGGCACTTTCTCACAGTGTAGACTTGGTGCCAACCTAGGACCCCCTTTGCTCTGACCTTAACCCTAGGAGCTTGGACCCCTGTGAGCAGCACCCAACCGAAGTGCCCCATAGGCTAACATTGGGCCCCAGCATTCTGCACCCGGCCGCCCCAGTGCCGCTGGTGGTGCAACTTGAGTGCCTCCCTAGACCTTGGGGAACCTTGGTCCTAACCCCCAAAACTCCCACTCGTGAGACGTTTACTTACCTGTAAAAACGATAACCATTTTTCTCCCATTTTTCTCCCATAGGCACCCATGTTATGAGATTTTGGGCCTAAAAATGTTTTGTGTTGAACTGATGTCTGTATGGAGAAAGGATAACTAAATTGCAAAGTCTAAAAAGTCTTACTTACCTTGTATTGTGAAATCCCTCGGTGTTTTATCTAGGCATACCACCCCAAGTAGTCAATGTAATCTGAAAAAGTAATCACAAAGTATTGGAAAAGTAATTACTGTGTAATTCAAGCTGCTTTTTAAAGCCTTACCAACCTGTACCAATTGCAAATCCAGTCCCAATTGCATTTCTGTGTATAGATTTACCATTGAAAGTACATTTTACCTACCTGTACCAAGTCGTACTTGGTTCTAGAAATAAAATACAAGTATACCTTTTTTATACTTACCTAATTCGTCTGGAATCTGTCTCCGAGTGTGTGTAATCAGTCCTTGAGTGAGTGACTACAATAAATGCTTAACACACTCTCTGGATAAGCCTAACTGCTTGCCCACACTACCACAAAGAGAGTTGCTAGTACGTACCTAATTTAGCCTCTACTATACCTCTGGTGACTCCCTGGACTCTGTGCACACTATACCTTACTTTGGTATAGTATATACAGAGCCAGCTTCCTACAAGCACCCCCACCGCAACCAGTGTCCCACACCAGGAAGGGGGAGAGGCTGAAAACGGCCCACCCAAACCCACCGTAGCACAATAGGACATCATAGTCTTGCAGAGAGTCCAATGCAGCCCTGTCTCCCTCCCTCCCTCAGGGGCACCGCAATGAGACCACAAGACCCGCAATGTCAGGTCTCACTCTCGGCTGCTGCCGTCCAAATCCTGGTGTCAGAGCGGTTGAGGAACCTGCAGTGCAGGCCTGCACTACTACCCGCAGCCTGCTCGGCTCAATAACAGTGTACGCGTGGGCTTGGGGGTGGAGTCAGAGCCCCTCTCACTCACTGTGCCCCTCGACGGCTGCCCGGAGTTTTCCTGCTACAGCCTGGATCGGCCCAGGAGCAACGCGGCGCTGCAATGTTTCCGCGGCCAAGCTCCTGTACGGCTCCTCTGCTCCTGCTTCATGTGCACACAGTCGCTGGCATCCTGGGGTATAAAGGCCCCCCGTGAGTCCCGGCACGGATCCCACCAGGTTACAGGGCCGGGGGTTCAGGATCCTTGTCCCCGCAGGCTGATGGCGGCGGAGCTCGGATAGGGCGCAGCCTACTCCATGCTGCCTGAAGCCACCACGCCCCCCCCTTCCCCGCCAACCTACCTTTTTAGTCACAAGTCACCACTATGGCAGGACTAACGAGGCCTAAGGCAGGGGAGCTGTATGTTAAAAAGTGGAACCTGTACTTTTACATGTTCCAGCAGTAAAAACCCAGAATTGTCATTTTTACTGTGAAAAGTTTAGTAGCCCCATTGGCAAGTACAGAGTTACAGGCTGGCACCCCAGTCCTGCTTACTTCTGAATGGGACTACTGAGGCTGGTACTGTTTGGTATCAAAAGAACCAGTGCATTATATCCGATTTAATGGTTAAATTGAATGTAATGTCACTGGTGTTCAAAGTGCAACTTTAGAAGTTGCCACTTTAGTAACCTAAGATTTCCAGCGCCTATTTACTGATGTACACAGAGGCTAGTCCTGCAGAGACCTTTCTGCCCTCCTGGGGAGACTCCGAGGAAAGGTAACTATAGAGGCCTACCACTGGTGGAGGTGTTACCTCCCCGAGGCAGGAAGCCCTGCGGGTGTTCGCCCAAAAGACTAGCTCCAAAGGCAAAGTCGCCTTTTAATGGCAAATGGGGAACACTTGGGAGAGGGGCTACTTTATTATTTAGGCAGACAGGCTGGCACTGGGAACAGAAGAGGAGAAGCCAGTTGTCAAACCAGTTTTTCCAGGGGCGTGTAGCCCTTTGGTAGCCACACCTCCAGGGGGGGCTAGGGAGCTCTGAGTGCCGAGAGAAGGGGCTAGCCACGGTGGGAGTTGGGAGAATGGTGCCTCCTGGGATAGCTAGATGACACACTTTCCAAGAAGTGGCCATCAAGAGGGAGGGAACCTGGTAGCCTATTGGCTACAAATTGCATCCTACCCTGAGGGCATTGTCTGAAGCTAAATAGGGCACCACTGGCACCCAGATCTCGACTAACTTGGAAAAAGGACCGAAGGAGGACTGTCATGCTGCACCGAGGGACCAGCAAAGAAAGGCTGCAAGGTCGACGACTGAACCTGCTGCACCTGGTGGTTAGCGAAGAGAGGGACTGGGCCTGCCGTGTCCTGCTCAAAGAGAAGCGGTCTCCAGAGTCCAGTCAAGCCAAGAGAAATCCAAGGGCCAGTCGACTGGCCTCCTGTTCGCAGCAATGGGACACAACAGCTGAAGAAGCCTACTGGGGCAGGTTGGTAGCCGAAAGTCTTCAAGTCGCTACCACCGCTGCGGTGCAGCACCGAGGACCAAGACCCGACACACACAGTTGCATCTGAGTTTGCAGAGCCCGGGTGTGCTGTTGGAGAGTGTGTGGGACTCTCAGGAGGCAAGTTATCGGCCCACGAAAGATTGGCCTGTGACCGCGAGAACGGGCGACTAGACTACAGCCAGACCAGAGGGATTTGTGGAATGTCGACCCTGCAAACAAGACCCCCCACACCATCTCTGTGGACCGGGAAATTCCTGTAGAAAGACCAAAGTCAACCGCGTCGCATTCACAGCACCCTTAGAGCATCTTCAGCATCCTGCATCCCTTGCATCAGGACCACTTCATGGGAATCTTTTGCAACGTGGATAAAGTGACTGGAACTGCTGATGGACTGCTTCTTCTGGGAAGGTAAATGTTCTGGAGGACCTTGCTGGTCCCCCTGACTAGAACCCTGACAGAGTTGGTCACCCAAAGTACTTCTAACCGACCGCATTGACACTTACCTAAGTTTTCTTTAAAAAAGTTTAGAAGTGCCTAATTTGTTGACTTTGCCAAGGCTTGTTTGTGGTTGAGTGAAATTGCTTTGATTTATTATTGCTTGTAAAATCTACATCTCTTAAACCCTCTGGTGGATCTTTTTCGTTCTAGGGTCTAAAATCTTATAAAAATAAGAGTCTATTTTGATAAATTGGTGTCGGATTTCTTGAGTGTAGTGTTGATTTCTTCCCCAATGGATTTGGTGCTGCTTAAATGCTTAACATTTGTTGCTCTGTGTAAGCCTTGCTGCTCAGTGCCACAGCTACCCAGGGTTGAGCTGAGGGTTTTACAGACGAAACCTACTGGACCTAAAGTAGTTGGTGTGTGTAATACATGGTGAGGTCACACAACCACACCATACCATACAATACACCCCATTTTGTCACACTAGCCCTCAGCCATAATAAGTCTGATGAACCATATTAAGTTATTATTGTTAAACACTTTCAGTGTCTCCCAAATCACCAGCTTACCTTCACAACACAGTAGGGTACTTGCTGGTTGCACCAAGAATGTGAACTATAGACATTCATCAGCACTTTAACTCAATATGTGCTGTGACAGCCTCACTGAAGTTGGTTAATCTACATGTTCAGACTATAAAGGTACATGGGTAAACATGCACTAATTAATTATCAGCAATACCTGCTTACAAACATTGCAGAGAGGGAGGATAGCTGCTCACTCATGGTCAGTTAACTGAAAGGGAATGTGTGCTTGTCAGTAATTCAGGTACAAGCTGCCTTTCCAGTCCTACGCACCTTCATTTGCTTCATAAGCTCAAACATCTGTTCGGGGGGCAGACTAGCCACTGCTCTGCTGATCGACTCTGGGGCTTCTTCTGGATTGACAGGATCCCCATAAGGTGACTCCATAATGGGAGTCCCTGTTCCCAGACCTGCCAGTAAAAGAGGACCAAATTACTGAACAATTATTGCAGATACTTGAAATCAAGTCAATATAAACAAATAAAGATCTGTATAACTGGACAAGAAAGTCAGTCAAACGTTCAGGATGTAAGCACTAAAACATGTTTTTTCACCATCGGACATGCCCATGCATAAACAGAACACTTTAAGATACATTACCTTCTTCAAATGTTTTATAGTCAAAGCAACTAACAACAAAACATTCACCAACCTTTGTTTTATATCCTAGCCTTCCCCATCTCTTCCAAAAACGGTGCCAACGTTGAAAAGGCAATAACAAACAACCCAAACATGCACAGAGAGAAGCCATAAACTTTAACAACATTTCAGAGAGGAGTTGAGGCGAGGGCAAAAGGTTGCAGGATGTTGCATCACAGACTCACTTTTCAGCTCCTCCTTGTTCTTTTCACTGGCTGCATTGTCCACTCGTAGTGCTCTGCCACTGAACTCGCGGCCATTCAGGTTCCGCATGGCACTGAGAGCAGTCTCCTGGTCTTGGTATTCACAGAATCCATAGCCCTTGGGTTTGCCGGTCTCTCTGTCATACACCAGTCTACATGGAGTGGACAATAATGAGGGATAAGTTAACTTGGAAAAATAGTATCACTCACTGCCCAAAATGTCAGCGTGCATTTGTCGCAACCAGACACAAATCCTACATCACTGGCCCATCAGTACTCTTGGTCACACAGTAAGGCTCAAATGCACTCCTGCCAGCTGTGAAACTGGCAATGGAAAGCAAATGACTTTACATGCATATGCAGTTGCTTTGCAAAACTCAAACACTGAATTATCCTCTAGAAAATGAGGTGTACCTTGTCAGAGCGGTCATAGAAAATGACATTCTGTTGGGCTGCATGAAAATACATTTAAGAAAAGGTTGGAGTTTTGGGGATCAAAAATGAAAGAACTTTTACATTTATTGGCACACCAGGGTATTGAAAGCTACGCTGGTGGTCATTGTGGAACAACACAAAAATGTAAAGTTACACATTTAGAGTTCTGAGGTGTAAACGTGGACTCTGCAAACATTTTGTAAATAAAACTTAAGAAAAGTGCCAAACTTGCCATTCATTTTAAATACAGAAGAAAGTCCCAATTCATTACATTGAGGCAATATCTTGGAGCAGGGATCAACTCTGCCAACAAATTTATTCACCCCAGAATCAAATTATTACGCCTTTAATATAGGAGGGTGTTGCAAGGTTGTAATATATGCATATGCTGCTCGTACGCTGTCCTCATGGTTGTCATCTCGTTCAGATCTCAGGATTTGATAACGACTCTAGAGGTCAGTTGAACCCGAGATAAGAGGAGATACGACGGAGGACAGTAGGCTCCATACCTTTTGGAATAAAGGAAGAAATATCCACAATTCTTGCGTGTTCCGTGGAGTACTTACCTTAACATAATGGCGACAACTTTATTGTATGCAGTTTCCAGGGCCTGCAGATTGTTCGTCGTGGTCCACAAGTGAGGTTGTCATTTTGCATTGTATCGAGGATGCGTCCCTGGCCTGTGAAGTTCCGACCGTCTTTCATGGGTGAAGCTGTACTACAATGCCTCTTTAGCGTATTTTATGGGGCGGAGATTTATATGGTGATCGCGTTACAGCAGAGCCAGGCACTACATCAGCATCAGGCACTGAGTCATCTTGAGGGCGCTTGATGCACTGAACATGATGCGTATGATTAAGTAATCACGTCATATCAGTGGACATTTTCTAGTACTGGTCAGCCATGGAGAAAAAATACTGTAGATGTCGGCACTAGTGCTATTGGTGTGTTGTCCAAACATTTTCAAAGAGATTTGCAAGTACTGCAGACATTCTTATCTTCAATTATCAATTACTCTTGCATGGTTACTGCGAGTGATTGATTCATATTTGGCCATACAAGTTATGTTTTGTAACACAGTGACTCGCACACCTCTATAATTCAGAAGGGAACACCATTTAATTTGGCAAATTAAATCACGGTGATGCGCACAACACAGTAATTTGGATTTAATATATCTAAGTTCCGTTTTGCAACACACCGAAGCGCACATCTCAGTAATTCTGATTGGATTTGTCAGTACATATACATATTGGTTAACCTATCATCTTATTTAGACGTTTACAACAAGATTGATAATTTTGCCCTATATATCAAATGACATAGTACTGGTGATCCGGATCAAGGGGAATACTGCCGTTTTGAAAGCATGGTCAATGGAGGTCATGTACAACAACTGTTGGGATTCCTACAAAGCCTAGGCAGACCACAACAGCAGTGGAAACATTGGATTAGAGTGTTTGGAAACCATTTAGTGGCAATTGATGGTGCTCATTTTTCACATTCCAGGAAACTAGTACTTTTAGTTAATTGTTTAGGTGAGGAGTGTCAAAAAGTATTTGATCTCTTACCTGCAGCACAACCCGATGCATCTGAAGAAGAGGGTTTTAATGTATATCAGGAAGCAAAAAAAATACTTGCCTTACATTTTTCAGAGGAATGGAGTATTGTTTTTGATAGATTTAACTTTTATTCACATAAACAATCTAACAATGAAACTACTGATCAGTACACTGAGTCTTTAAGAATTCTGGAGAGCACATGTAATTAAAACAGTAGATCAATACATTAGAGATCGAGCAAGAGCACGTGTTATGTTGCACTTATCAAAACTATCAAAAGTGCTAAAGGAATTGAAAGATCAGCTGAGTCAGTATGTGTTATAAATAAGAGTGAGTGAAGGAGAATGTGTGAGTGTTAATGCTTTTAGCAAAACCCAAGAGAAAAAATCATTGACTTCGGGGGGTGAGGGGGCGGGTAATTATAAAACCATGTCTAAGAATAATATTTGTTACAGATGTGATACAAGCCATCATATCGGTAATAATGTAAATTGTCCTGCCATTGGAAAAAGGTGTAATAAGTGTCAGAAGGCTGGTCTTTTACAATGCCTTCTAGCAGTGTAGTCAAGGTGAATAGTGTTATGTTATTTTATCGGTAGAAGTAGGAGATATACAATGTAAAACAGGGGGTGACCCATTCTCTAAAATTACTACTGGGAAAATTGAATTTTATGTCATGGATGACTCTGGTTTGCCAGAATCTATGTTGGATATAGAGACTTTCAAGAAACTGTGGAGTAATGTGAAGTCTGACATTAGAGCTGTCGCATATGGTAATAAGCAAATAGAAACAGCAATTTTTTGTCAAGATGCTATTGGATTCAAGGACAGGGAAGTTCAAACTAAAATGTATGTTCCAGTGGCTGGAAGAGATTATGGGTTGGGTGGAGCAAGGCAGGTTAGGCATTGTTTTAACCCAGTCATGCTTATTACAGATATGCAGGTTGAATTGGCGGTGATTTTAAAGAAACATGAAAGTGTTAACGGGAACTGTAGGTAAAGTTAAGGGGTTTGGGCAGATTTGCGTGAAAAACGAGGCCATTCCATTAAAACTAAAGTTAGAGATGTTCCTTTAAGCATTTGAGAGGATTTTAAGCAACATCTGGAGGAATTATGTAAAGATGGAATTATAGAACCTGTAAACGCAAAAGAATGGGTCAGTGATGTTGTCATTGCGAAAAAAATGGCAAGATACGCTTGTGTGCTGATTTGCATCCGCTGAGCAAGAATATTCTTGTTGACTGCCATCCTTTATCCAAAGTGCAAGAAGTGTTGACATTGGTGGTGGGGAGGGGGCAAAAATGTTTTTATCATAATTGATTTAAAAGCAGCATATCATCAACTTAGTCTAGAAAAACTTTCACAATTGCTGACTACATTTATTACACCATTCAGTTCGTACAAATATTTGAAATTACTTTTGGCCATGCACGCACGGCTAGAGTATTAAAAAAATTAATGTTCTATTTGTTTAAAGAGATTCCTGGGGTGCAGGTATTCCAGGGTGATATATTAATGTTTGCCAAGAATGTTAGAGAACATAACATATTAAACAAAGTGTTGTGTATTTTGGAGGCGTGAGGTATGAGTGTGGCAAGAGAAAAGTGCAAATTCTTAACCAATTCAATTGATTATTTGGGGCACAGAGTTACTGCCGAGGGTATATAACCCAAGGACAATCTATTAAAAGCACCTGAAGGAAATTCTACATCCTGAAGATAAGGACCAGTTGAAATCATTCATAGGGTTGAATGATTATTATTTTAGATTTGTAAAAGGTTATGCAACTCTTATGGAACTGTTAAAAAAAAGTTTGAAAAAAGAAACGTCTGTTTGGACTGAAAAGGAACAGAAAGTTTTTGAAAGTATCAAGAAAATGTTATTGAAAGTCCCGGCTTTAAAAACTTTTATGGCAGGACATCAATGTACCATTACCACACATGAAAGTAGTGTGGGTATGGAGCAGTGCTGTGTCAAAGAGTGAGCAAGGCAAGTATGAGAACAGGATAGCATTTGCGTCAAGAACTCTAAATGATATTGCGAGAAAATACAGCATGATTGAGAGAGAATCTCTTGAGTGCATGTGGGGGATTGAAAGATTTAAGACACACACATGGAGAACCAAGTTTATACCATGCACCGATCATAAACCACTAACGTATCTATTAAGAAGCAAAAGGCACTGGGAGTGCTTCATCCAAGTTAATACAAATTTTGCCCAAATTACAGGAATTCAATTTTGATGTAGAGTACATTGCAGGCGGAACAGATGCATGAGCGGACTGTTTATCCAGGTTACCCCTGGTTCGTGAAGGCGATGAAATTCCCTGGTTAAATAAAGTATGTGCTGTAGCGGATGTAAGAAAACATTGTTATGGCTTCCATTAGACCATGCAATTTGTGTGTTCTGGATGGCCAACAATCAAGAATTTAAGTGGCAAACTATTGAATTTGGATCATGCTTCTGCAGAATTATCTGTAGAAAATGGCATTTTGTTGAGGAGAGGGAAAAGCGCTGTGTTCCTCCGGCAGGACTGCAGCAAAGAAAAGTGAACTAGGCACATTTTGGCCATTTGGGCACAACTTCAACAAAAAATATGCTGAGGAAATATTTTTGGTGGCCTGCCATGGATCAATAGTAAATGATACTGTGACTAAGTGCGGAGTTTGTGTGAGTCTAACAAGCATTGGGTTTTAAAAGAAAAATCCTTGCAGTTGTTCCGTATCCTGACAGTGCTTGGGATAAATTAGCAATCGATTTTGTAGGATGCCGTGAAGTATGCGTTATATAATGGTACTGACTATTTTTAGAAATGGATCTACAATGAATTTGTGGATAACATGAGCACAGTACCTTACATTTTTGGCTACATTATTTGCTATTGAAGGTAATCCTCTGGAGTTGGTTACCGATAACTGACTGCAACTTGTTTCAGACAAAAAGGAAAACTTTCTTAAACTAAGGAACATAAAACACTACACTGTGGCTCTGTATAGCCCACAAAGTAACGGAGCCATGGAGCACAGTAACCGAATTCTTAAACAGGTCATTCAAACTGCTTTGATGTGTGGTGTAGATGTTGGAGAATTTTTAAGAAGCACGATTTGGGCGTATCACAACACACCACACAGTATCACAGGAGCATCTCCATTTTCTTTAGTAAGGGGAAAAGAGGTTAGAACTGAGTTGGTTCCAGGATGGTTGAAAGAGAAGAGGGGTAGTATGGTGGACAATGTGCCATTGGAAAAGGTTGTTTTCAGGGTAAACAAAAAACAAAATAAAATGCAGATGTCCCTCCACATTTTGACCCCATTTGAACTGAGGTGAGAGATGCTGGTTTTTCGACTGACAGTGCACTGAAGCCTGCTAACCAGGCTCAAATGCTTGTGTTCTTTCCCTTAAATACGAAACGTCTACTTGCAACCTAATTGGCAAGGACCTTAGCACTCTGGTAAAAGGTACCTATGGCACCCAGGGCATGGGTACTAGAGAGGGTCCCTATGGGCTGCAGCATGACTTATGCCACCCAAAGGAACCCCCACAAAAATGACATGCAAATTGACATTGCAGGATGCATGAAAGGGTGCATGCTCTTCAGAAAACACAACATTGCATACTGCCTGTGTGCAATGCCAAAGTACCCTGCAAGTATAATATGCAAGCCACCCCCACAGCAGGCCTTACGAGCCCCAAGGCAGGGGGCATTATAGCACATGTGAGGACATATCTGCATGAGCGGTTGTGCCTTTGTGATGTCTAGTTCTAGTACTAAATATTGCAAGTGAACAGGGAAGCCATTTTAAGGTATGTACTGGGCACTGGTCATTACGGGTTTCCCAGCTACATAATCGCTTCACTGAAACCTATGGTGTTTGGTATCAAACACCTCATCTTAATAAATCCACACGGATGCCAGTGTGGGATGTATTATGACATGCACCCAGAGGGCACCTTGGAGGTGCGCCCCCCAGAAAACATACCAGTCCTTTAGTGTACTGGCTGACTGGTATCATCCAGCCTGCCACCACAGACAAGCAGGTGAGAGCCCACGTTCTCTGATGCCAGAAAGGATGCCTGCTCCGGAGGAAGGTGTTCACATCTCCTCCATTCGGATGGCTAGTGAATCTGCATATCAAGCCCAAGGACGTCAAAGCCCTTGCCATCTTTGATATGCGACCCCGGCTTCCCCCAGAACTGGGAGATGCCCATTTGGAACCAGAACAGGCGGGAAATTAGCTATTCAAGGAGGCATGGTGCAATACCAGGCCAGTCACACCTCTAAGATGGGCTGCCTTTTGTGCCCAACGAAAGGATTCCACCATCTTGATTTTGGTGGAATTAGGAACTCTGGGGCAAGGTTATACCCACTCCCCACAGGAAGTGGTCATATAGGGGGCGTAGGGACCCATTGGCTACTAACCTTAACTCTCTGTAATGCCCTGAAATTCAGTATTTAGTTGGCCCCCTGACACCAGGAACTTGGATTAGACTTCCTGGGAAATGAAGAGGACAAAAGACTGTAAGAACAGAGGACTGAGCACGAACTTGGCGTAAAACCCTGCCTAACTGCTGGTCCCTCAACAATTGCAAAGACCTGACTCGTCCAGAAGCAATTCATACACTCCAAGGTTGGAAGGACAGGCCAATACTTAAACAACCAGTTAGCCTCTCACTTGAAGTGGAGGAGCCACATCGCTGCAGCCACTGACCGCATCTTCCCAGTACACCAATCTGCTGACCATCGACCAGCAGCCACCCAGGAAGAAGTCACCATGCTCTAGAAGGTCAGGTCCGTCTCTCTGCAGAGTTTGGAGACGCCAGGACCTCCAGGAGCCACACAGCACCAATACCTGGAGGACCGGAGCATTTGCCGTTGTCTAGTCCACACATCGCCGTCACAAATACTGACCTGTGCACCCAGGTACGACGGAACTGACGAAGCCGACACAGAGAGTGGCCCTGCTGTCGGTTTTCTTCCCCCTCTGCAGGTCTGAACCAAAATTGTGAGCGCCTATGAGGCATGGGAACAGCTGACCAAAACCCTCTGCACCCAAGCTCCCCGGACCAGGTCCATGAACACCGGCTGTGCCCCCCTGCTCCCAAGACCCTCACAAACTGAGCCACCCGTTGGGAGCTCTCGGACTTGTCCCTAAGTCCCCCTCTGCAGCCTGTTTTTAGGTGGACCCCTCTTTGCCAACGGTGTAGTATGCAAGGCTGCCAACCCGTCCTGCACCCGGATGCTCCAAGGCAGGTAAACCCGAACTGCTGATGGTACTGTGGACCTTGGCCCCTAGCACCTTAAGTCCTAAAGGGGACCCCCAGAATACGACTACAAGTACCTGTATGCAGTATATGTTTATTTCTCCATAGAAAGCATTACTGCGTAAAAACGCATTTGTGCTACAATTTTACTTACCTGTAAAAATCGATTTCTCGAAAAGTACTTGCCCAATTACAAAGTTCTTGGTGTTAACATATACATAAAAATACTTGTTAGTTTTCTAAAATTGTTCTTGAGTTTCTTCTTGAGTGTGTGTCATTTATTGACTCTATGTGTTAGCAAAATATTTAAGTGAATTTGAAGTATGTAGAAGGTGATCACCTGTGGTTCTAAAATAAAATGCCCAAATATTTAAACGAGTTTGCAGTATACATTTTTATTGTGATTTTCAAATGCATTTCATGGGTTTATGCTATTTAACACTTTTGTTTTGTTTTTACGGGGAAAAAAGATGTAAGGTTGTAATATATGCATATGCTTGTGCTGCTCACGCTCTGTCCTCATGGTTGTCATCTCATTCGGATCTCAGGGTTCGTTAAAAACGCGAGGAGGTCAGTTGAACCCGAGAAGTGAGGAGATACAACGGAGGATATAGGGCTCCATACCTTTTGGAATAAAGGAAGAAATATCCACTATTCACGCGTGTGTTCCGTGGAATACTTACCTTAACAGAGAGGCTGCCCCAGAGCACCAAATGTGGTCTCACACAAAACCACCAAAACCAAAAACACCAGAAATGTCCTGTCAAACATGATGAGGGCTTGTGTATTTAGAAGGCTAAAACTCAAAACGTTCACAAAGTCAGCTCCCCGATATATAATAGGCTCAACACTTCAAAGAAGTGTACAGACAGCATCACACGCCATTAAATCGCTTATCCACGACACAGTTGCCCAGTGCAGCTCACAGCAAGCTGGTGGGACGAGGTCACAGAACTCTGCTTTTAATGAGTCACCTGAAACGGCATCCTTAGAATTACACAGCAGTTCAGTGATAATTCTCCTAACCAACTGCAGACTGGTTCTGTAACCTCAGCAACATACACTTTTAAGTGAGTTTTGTATCTCTGATGGCAGGCGCAAGTAGTAGGTATTTCCCACAATTAGCAAGAAAATGCCAAGAAACTGAGCCTTTAGTGAAGAACTGAAACGTGTTTATTTGCAAATTTATTTAAAAATTAAATAAAATATTATCTGTACCTCAAAACAGCGCAGGGCACAAATATGATACTGGAAGATTACAACATTTAGGATTAAATGATAGGGCTTGGAAATGCCCCAGTGGCCACTAAAGTCGGAGCTGCTAAGTGAGCAGAACAGAAAGAAAGCTTGTAAACTAGGGTCTTGAGGCACTCTAGTGAGTGTGAGAAACAAATACAATCTATATGACTGGCCCAATTTAATGCTCAAATGTCTCACCACTTCTTGCTCCATCCTATTTCAAACTGTTCTCACTACCCGCTGAACTGACACCCATCTGACCTTTCCATTACCTACATGTGATCTTTCCATTACCCCTTTTTATGTCTCGCCTAGCGTTGCAGCGCAAAGCGCTGCTCGCTCAGCGAGAGATTTTGTGGATGAGGGGTTTTCAGAAAGGGACTCGAAGCCCCGCCCCTCATTTCCATTGGCTTGCGTCACCGTTTAAGCTAAACGGTGGCCTGCCATTGGAAATGGGGTATTTTGGTTGCCGCCCTTTTGCTTTTTGGTCCGGCCCATCCGGACTGGCTCGTCTGCTTTGCGTCTGTCGCAAAGCACTTTATCTTTATGGGGCCATGTGTTTCTAATTAGCGTGGAGGAGCGCACTGCCCCCGACCTCTCAAAGGAAAAAAATCTTGGTTTCGTCAAGATTTTTTTCCTTTGAGAGGTCGGGGGCAGTGCGCGCCTCCACGCTAATTAGAAACACATGGCCCCATAAAGACAAGAGATCGATGCTTGTTTTTAACTACTGTCATTTGAATTCGAATTTGCGCTGCTCTCATTCCTTTTTCCATTGTTCTTGTGTTTTATCATTTTCTTTAAATCACTTTCCAGTTCCTGTCTCCTCCTCTCCGTCTCTAGCGTCTGGACGCACACTTTGTGGTAAAAGAACGCTTTCAAAATCTGTATTCATTCATTTTTCGGTTCTTCAATTTCTTTAATTTTTCTCTCATGTCACTCTCTTAAACGCTCGGACTACTTGTTTTGCATGGCTCCGGTTCTCCTTTTCTTGTTCCTTGTTTATTCCATTTACTTTTTCTGTCTCGCTTTTTTCTTCCTTCTTTGTGATCTCTCTTCTTTCATCCTTGCCTTCTTTTATGTCCCTTATTGCCCACACAATCCATATTTTCTCGCCCCTTCATCCTCCAGTCCTTTCATTCATCCTTCCCGTTTCATGCCACTTTATTCCTCTTCTCTCGTGCCCCTCTCGTTCCCCAGCACATTGGCAGACTGTCACTTTGCATGCATCTTTCTTCTCCTGTGCATTGGCTCTCGGGACATGACACGATGTGTATACATTCCAGAGGCACACACGAGCCTTCGAGTCCGCTCGGCTATGCAGCTCATTATTTATTTTGAGAAGGAGAGTACCTGCACTTCTCAAGGGAAACGTGACACTTGTATTTTATTTGGAGAGAACCGGCACATCTCGGAAACAAGTAGGTACACAAGCAACTGCTCTGATACAGCCTACACTTCTATTCTTCCATTTCAGGCACTGTGCCAGACGCAGCACTTAGTGTGACATACTCACTCCAGAACGTTTCACCTACAAATCATTGATTGCAGGAGCGCTAGCCGAAATCTCTCGACAGGAGCAAAACAAGACTACAACACCCAGAATGCACTCTTCCAGGACTGGACACAGTGTAGTTAATGAGCTAGAGAGGTGTTATCACCATAGCAGCGCATGATCTGATCTTGTGTAATAACTGTACACAGTTTTGGTTTTCTAGCATCTAGAAGTATTCAGAACCATATTTAGCGCCTCTAGCTTCCTTTTATACTAACTACCCTGGCTCATTCGGCGTTGGTTTTGCCTCTGCGTGAATCCCGGGCGTTGTGTTTGTCTGGTGTCTGCTTGGTGCACAGTATATGTATCACAGTAAAGTGCTGGGAGGCGGCCAGATCTCAAGGCGGAGTCACAAAAGCCATTTATGAGTGTGTATCCCGGCAAACATGTGCTTGTCGCCAGCGCTAAGACCGAAAGAGGCCACATGTGACAGGGAATAATAAACAGGAGTGAGTTTTCAGATTTGATAGAGAACATCACTGTTACCGGTTTGAAATAAACCTTTGGTTGGCAGAGGTAATATTAGCAGCTTATAACCCCCACCTGCTTTGGCTTCCCCAGTAAAAGACTTCCTTGTGGGCGGCTCCTTAGAGCCTCCTCTTATAGTCCACCCCGGAGGCAATTCAGTGTTAGCTTGTGCTAACGATCCCGGCACCTATTAGGGTGGACAGATAATGTGTGCGCCAGCGGAGCGCTCCTGAGCATCGTGCACTTGTGCTTGTATTTGTGACCCTGACATCCCAGCATGTATCCTTAAAGGAGCCGGGCCTTCATACTTCTCTGGCCTACAACATCTTTCTTGTAGTAAGTCTCCTGCCCTCTGCGTTCCCTCGTCTATTGATATGGTCCGCCCACCTATAATAATTAATAGGCAAGTCATTAATACTAAGGTAATGTCCAAAATAACAAACTCGACATCCGTGCTCACATTCTCAGAACATCCCCTCATACTGAGGTGAGGGCAGCCCTCCTGTGGGAGCTCTATCCTTATGCAGGGCTTGGCCCAGCACACCATCTTCCTTCTGCTCTGAGGATAACATGACAGCGACTCAAATCTGGGCAATCTGTCATCATCGCCACAAGTTAGAGGGATATTTAAGAGGGCGCTAGAACGCTGCAAATCAGTGTCTGTACCACGTGAAGGTATCCGTGCTACTACAGCTTGGAGTGATGTGCGTCATACCTTACTGCTATAGTGTCCTGGAAACTATGTAATATGGGGTTGACAAAGAGTACAGAAAGTGTGCGAGAGGGTACTGGCAGTACTCCTGTGTCTAACCCTTTTGATGTATTAGGCACTTTGATTATTTGCTGTGCAAATAATCCGTAACTGTATAATTTGTGTAGGAGTCTGGCCGTGCGCTAGGGGACATTGGCAATACACGACTATGGCACTGTGTGACTGGCCCGCGGCACTGCATTTGCTACAGTGCCCTGGCTCTGTTTAATGGTTGGGGTTTGGAATTATACATGGTACTTAAATCTGCGGGTACAATGGTCTAGCAGTGCCATAGCATCTTGGAGTACAATTTGGCATTGTGACAAGGCGTTGTGTGAAGACAGCACTTAGAGTATAAACTTGACATAAGTGTATTTGTAAAGCTCTTGTTCATCCAGAATAGCCCACAGTGCTTGATGGCGTCTGGCACGCCACACGTCTAGGTATACAAATCATGTACATCTAGCAATACGACAACGAATATTATACAGTCCTGTCCCCTGAACATTGTAAAACAAGCATTGGCATAGCAATAGGTCTCGCATTTTCGAAACTTTAACATATTAGTACTGTAAATGACAATGTCTTTTATTATTGCAGGTTTTTTTAAACAAATAAATAAGACATTGCCATTTACAATGCCAATTGCTCAAAATCACGCAAGTACGAGACCTATTGCATTGCAAATGCTTGTTTTCTTAACTGATTGAACCATTAGCACTTTCGCCCTTTGTTCTAACCGGTCGTTCAACTCTCTCAAACTATTCCTCTTTGGCTCTTAACCAGGCAGCTTTAATTCCACAATTCTACTACATCTGCTGGAAAACACGACTTTAGATAGCTCTTTCCCATTCTTCAATCACGCTATATATCGTTTCATTTTTGTTTCAAAAGTCTCAAACAGCTAGCTTTCAATCACTTGCCCTCTCACCTCTCCTACTTGAACCAACTTAATCCACTGTAATCTGGCTTCCGCCAACTTCAATTCATGACGGGCATGGAATATATCTGAAGTTTTATTACATCAGATCAATTTTACTGCAGTCTTTGACAATGCAGACCACCCTAAAATGCTTAAAATCCTTCTATCCTTGGAAACACAGCAAGGGTACGAGAATAGTTTTCCTCTTGCCTCTAACAGATACTTTCAGTCTTGTGACATTACTCACTCATTACCAACCCCTGGCAGTCTGTTAAGACCTGGTGCAATTGTAGAACCTCTGTTTTATACTACTAATCCTGTCGCCTCTCTTCCTTTGGCTACTTTAGCTGTTCAACATGATCTTTCTCTTATCTTCCTCACTCGCACCGATCCGACATTCTATAATTAGTGTCTGTAGGAAGCTGGATCTTTCTATGAAATATCAAAATGAGATACATCATGCAAGGGAGTCCAGGGGTTTCCTTATGAGTGGACAGGGGCTTGCGCTAGCAATTCCAAGGTGCTCTTCTAAGGGGTAGTGTGGTCAAGAAGCCTTAAGGCTTATCGGAGAGGAGTGCAAGACATCTGCAAGTAACCACAATAGTCAATAAATGATGCACACCGCTCAAGGAGATCCACACCAATTTGTAAAATTAACACGTATCTTTCTATATATTTAAGCACCAGAATCAATAAGATATGGGAAGTATATTTTTGAAGAGAAATACTCTTGCATTTAAAAAGTAGACAGTGCAATTTTTAGAAGCTACAATGTTATCCTATGGGAGGAAAAACAAGTATGGCATTCAGGTACAGTATAGCAACTAACTAGACCAATTCCTGGACTTAAGGTGAGTGTAGGGCAAGGTCCAAGGCAGCACCAGCCAGACCAGTGATACTCAAAGTGTGGCCCCTCTGAACTTTGCATGCGGCCCCTTGAGCAGCAGCAGCACTGGGCTGTTGATTACTCTGCTCAGCACTAACATTAAAAAAAAATTTAAATATACAGCAAGCACTTATTTAAAGGTTAATTGCAGTTAAACAAAAGGAAGTATCGAGGCACTTAACTTTAGGAACACCTTTTTTAAAGACAGCAAACATGTAAAAATACAATAGTATTTTCAAAAAGTTTATTTCATTGATCTGTAGAACCATTTCACCTTTGTAAATCACATTATAGCAGTGCATTCAGAAGTATTTTTTTTAAAAGTGATGGTTTCAAACATGAATTTAGAAAAGTTCATGCTTCCCACCCATTCACCCCCCCATCCCACCCCCACCCTGACAACAATGCCATTAGTGATTACAGCCAAGCACAGGAGATGGTTTTGTACAGCACGCATCCTGAAGTCCTGTATTTTGAACTCCTCTTATATGTGATAATGAAGAAAAAGGAGGAAAATAGAAATAAAACAACTGCCCAGGGTGTCACAATTTGGTCAAGTGGGGAAGTGGGATTCATCCCAGGTTTTCTGGTTTCACATTGTGCACTTGAGTTCAGCCAGTAGATACATGCTTCGCTTCCCCTACACCCACTTTACACCCCCTGCCCCAATGGCATCAGTGCGGCCCTCGGTCACACCAAAGACCAAACTTTGCGGCCCCCGGGAAAATGTTTGTGAGTACCCATGAGCTAGACACTACCGCGGCAGGGTGCAGGGGTGCAATACAGAGTCGGGTGCCCAATAGAAGTCAATGGGGATCAGTCTTTATGCAAAGAGGCTGCAGGTTTTGACTGGGAGGTCAAGCGGGCTGAACCAACAGGGGGGCTCAGGCCTCATGATGCTCGGGACGTAGGGACACCATAGGTACTCTTCTCTACAGGCCAGGGGCAACAGGTGCAGAGGTGTCCTTATGTGTTGGGTTTTTGTCACTGGGAGCAGTTGTGGTAGAGTGGGCCTGCAAACAGAGGCAACAGGCGTATTTGAGAAGTCCACAGTAGAAAACCCAAGGTAGACTTCGAGTCTGGAGGGTCTGGGGATAACTTTGGCACAGCTGGCCCACTTCAGCTCTATCTAGGCAGCTCGGGCAGAGGTGCTTTCCGGCGTCGGGTATCGGCCGTCTTGGAGCCTCACAACTCAGTCTTTGGTACCTGAAGTATGCAGGGGAATAGTTCTGCTGTTCCACAGGAGTTCTTGGTTCCTGGCTGAAGCACTGGAGGGTCTCCCAGGATTTGGAGACAGAGCAGCTGCAGGGCAAGACGTCTTTTGGTGCAATTGTTGAAGTCAGCAGGCAGGCCGGCAGCTTTGGCGCCAAGTCAGTTGCTGGCTGTTCTGTTTTTGCAACTTACCATGTCCATCATCTTCTTTCAGGTCTGCAAGATCTGCTCTTCTGGTGCCAGGGGCTCTGCTAAATATTGAATTTGGGGGGTTAGAGGAGTGTAGGGTAGTAGCCAATGGGCTACTTACCCTTGGGGTCACTACGCCCCATATATGACCACTTCCTGAGAGAAGTGGGCATAACCCTGTCCCAGAATTACTAAGTTTGCCATCACCAAGATGGCCAACTCTGAAAAGTCATGTCCATTTCAGGGAGCCCGCCTTAGGGGTGGTACTAGCCTTAGGGTGGGCACGCCTACCTGACTAGCTAATTTTCCCGCCTGTCCAGGTGCCAAAGGGCTCTGGCAAAAGGGGTCGACTTCCTCTCCTGTGAGGGGAGCCAGATTCGCATATCAAAGGCGGTGGCTTCTTTGAAGCTCCCCTACCTTGGAATACTAATCAGCAGGTCATCCTGTGGGAGGGGGTGTGAACATCCTCTACCCAAGCAGGATTTGTTTCTTACCTCCTGAGAGCGGACGCCCTCACTTTTGGGGGTCAGAAATTTGTCTGTGGTGGCAGGCCGGCGTAAATCAGTCAGTCAGCACACCAGTAGCTGGTAGGTTTTCAGGGGGTACCTCTAAAGTGACCTCTGTGTGCCTGTATTAATAAATCCTACAATTTCATCAGTGTAGGTTCATTAATACGAGATGTTTGATATCAAACATACCTATTTTCAGTGAAGTCATCATGAGGCTGGGGAACTCGTTTTCACCAGTGTCCAGCACATGTACTCAAAATGGCTTCCCTGTTCACTTGTACTGGCAGCAATAGGGCTGCCCAGCACAGGGGCATATCTGCTCATGCAGTTATGCCCTCACATGTAGCAGAGTGCACCCTGCCTTAGGGCTGTAAGACCGACAGTAGGGATGACTACCTATACTCCATGCAGTGTACGTGGGCATGGCACACAGGGATGTGCCATGTGGTTTTTCTCTTTTGTCTCCACCAAGAAAAGCAGCCTGCAGTGTTAATCTGTATGTGTTTGGCGAGTGGTCTTTTAGGATGGCACAATTTGTGCTGCAGCCCTTGAAGACCATCTTTGGCCTCCTTGCCTTAGGATCCAGGGGTACCACTTACTAGGGACTTACAGGGAGTGCCAAAGGTATTGCCAATTGGTGTACAATAGCATAGTTTGGGGAAAGAGATCTGGCATTGGGGACCTGGTTAGCAGGGACCCAGTGCACTTCCAGTCAAAATCACATCAAATACCAGGCAAAAAGTGAGGGTGACCATGTCAAAAAGGGTTACTTTCCTACAGCGTCTTAATGGCAGACTCTAGGTGCTGCTCCATTCATAAATGCTTAAAACCCAAATTATCTTGTCTATGCCTTGGCCTTCGCATCACCCTTACTTCTAGTAACTCTTTACAACAGCTACGTAGTACTCACTGGCAACTGAGCAAAAATCTAGGAGTACGATTTAACTTAATGATGCACCTGGACTGTTTCATCCCACTACAGCCACTGCTAGGTTCAGAATATCAAAATAATGTACTCTGATTCCCCCCTTTCTTGGGAGCCACGTCCTTTCTGAATTCTGTTTACACTTAATTATTGTAATTGCTTACTGTTAGACCGGTCAGCCTTAGAGTGGTCTTCCCCTAAACTTTTTCCCTACTACCTTCCGGTTTGCTGAAATTCACTTTTGTTGGCTTTAGGACTCTGTGCACTTTACCACTGCTAACCAGTGCTAAAGTGCTTGAACTCCTTAAAACATGGTAAAATTAGCCTATACCTGATTGGCACATTTAATGTACCTATAAATCCCTAGCAAAGTGGTACAATGTGTACCCATGGCCTGTAAATTAAATGCTACTAGTGGGCATGCAGCATTTATTGTGCCACCCCCTTAAGTAATAATAATAATAATACAGTCATTTATTGAGCGCGAACAGCTACCTCCTAGGAGGTGTCCCGGCGCTAGAAGCGATAAGTGACACACGGGAGGCAGGCATGATCAAGACCTACAAATTAAGCCTGGTTAAAGAGCCAGGTTTTAACTGCCTTCCTAAATTGTGTTTCGGAAGAGATCTGACGCAAGGAGTTAGGAAGGGAATTCCACAGCTTGGACGCTCCAAACAAAGGATCTACCACCAAGCCGGATTTTCTTCACTCGAGGAGTGCAAAGAAGTTTCTGGGAGCAGGATCTCAAAGCACGCGACTGCGTGTAGACACCCAGCCTCTGTTTCAGATACGAAGGGCACGATCCGTGAAAAGCCCGAAATGCGAGGGTCAAGGCCTTGAATTTGATTCTCTTGGCTACTCGAAGCCAATGTAGTTCTCTAATATGCGGAGAGATGTGTTGCCGAAAAGGAACACGTTTGATTACTCTCGCAGCCGCATTTTGGACCATTTGGAGTTTCTTAACCAGGTAGGCCGGTAAACCGATATAGAGGCCGTTTGCGTAGTCTAGGCGGGCAGTTACTGTGGCTTGGACTACGGTTCTGCGACAGCTCTCAGGCAGCAGATGTATACATTTTCGCAGGTTTCTCAGGCTACTGAAGCAGGCAGCTGTGACCTGCTGAATTTGGGCAGAGAAGGATAAATCCACCTGCCATTTTACACCCAGATTTTTAACATGTCCCGCTGGTACAGGTGGCGAACCCATTTCCTCAGGCCACCACAGGTCTGCGGCTGGAGGCTGGGTTTTGCCGAAGACCACCACTTCAGTTTTATCGGCATTCAATTTGAGTTTGTTGTTATTCATCCAGCCTGCTATATCTTTTAAGCAGCCTTTAAAGCACTTAAAAGAGTCTTCGGTTTGATCCTTGAACGGGAAGACCAGCTGGGTGTCGTCGGCGTAGGAAATTGCCTTTACTCCCCAGTTGGCTATCAGAGTAAATAGGGGGGCCAAGTATATATATATATTTTTTTTTAATTGAAATTTCTGATAATCTTATACAACAATTGTCGCATCTTTAACAATATCTATTAGCATAGTACAGCACTGAGTTCTTCAAATTACATTCTCTAATAGTACACATTGGAGCTTTGACATATCCTTGTTGCAACCCATTAACAGTTCAATTGGATAAGTTAACGATCAGTCTAGAGCAAATCAGGGTGTTCTCGCAAATATGCTGTTAGTGGCTCCCAAATATCTGAGGGCTTGGAGGCTGTTGGTAGTTCTTCTGCATATAGTAGAAAATTGTCCCTGCAATAGACAGCGTCTTTTAACCAGTGTGCTAGAGTAGGGGATTGCTTACTGTCCCAGTTTATCGCTACTCTACGTTTTGCCAAGAGCAACATTAAGGCAATCAATTTCTTCCCTGCCGATTTCGCAGGTATGTGGAGGCCCAGGAGGCACAGTTGTGGCGTGCATGACAGTGCACACGTAGCAAGTATACCTAAATGATTAATCACAGTCTCCCAGTATTGTCTTATCCTATCACAATTCCATGCCAGGTGTGCAAAATCTGCCTGGTCAGTCCCACATCTCCTACAGCGCGCGGTGTCGCGCAGCCCATATTTATGCAATTTGACTGGGGTGTGATAAGCTTGATGTAGATACTTATAATGGATGATGCGGAGGTTGCCATTGGGCGTGAGCAGTGTTATAAGTGCGCAGCATGAAGACCAGTCATCGTCCGTCAGGGAGATGTCTAGGCATTTGTTCCAATTGTCTCGGGCCTTGAGGGTGTGTGCGCCAATTTCCGCCTGTATCAGTGCATATAGCCGCGAGATTATTTTAGTGTGGGTGGGAGTTGCTATCAACACCTGTAACGATTGTAGTACAGGAGGTTCAGCTGGATATGTAGGGTACAATTCTCTGATGGCTGCCCGCAGTCTATGATAAATAAATCTGAATAGTAGAGTTTGGTTGCTTATATAAGACAGGTCATCGGGAGTGATGAAAGTACCATTCGGATATAGATCACTCATTTGCCGCATGCCAGCTTGTTCTAGGATCATCATACTATTTTTTTCTTGTGTGACTGATAGTGCAGGGTGATGTGCCAGTGGTAGATTCGGGGTGTATATTGGGGTTTTGCTCGCCATTTGGCCGATACGGTGCCAGGCCTGTGAGGTTGTTCGAATTGTGTTTATTTATCGCGACGTTAAATGTTGCCGTGTATGTGGGAGTACGCTTGTGAGCGGTATTGGGTCAGCGTCACCAGCCTCCACTGCTAGGTGTGGTAAATATTGCACGGGATGATACCAATAGTATGCATATTGTGCCTGCGCACATAAGTAATATAAGTAAATATCGGGAACTGCAAAACCGCCCGAGGTATACGGCAGTGACATGGTTTGGAGGCTTATGCGGGCTTGTTTCCCGGCCCATATCAGTCTAATGAGATTTGTACGTATCCGTTTAAAAATTGAAGCAGGCGGTTTTATCGGTACGTTAATAAAGAGGTATAACAATTTCGGTAGTAGCACCATCTTTATCAGTGATATTCTGTCGGCCAGTGATAGGGGGAGTGTTATCCATCTAGTTATTTGTGTTTCTATACGATCTATTGCGGTACCATAGTTGTATCTAAGCACCACTTCAGGGTCGCGATGTACCCATATTCCGAGATATTTAATTGGATCTTCCTGCCACACGAGAGGGAAGTCCATTTGTGGTGCTCTGGTGTTTACTGTTAGTGGTATCACTGCTGACTTGCTCCAGTTGATGCGTAGGCCCGAATAGCGTCCAAATTGTATATATTCTCGTAGCATTGGTGATAGGTTCTCCTCTGGGTCTCGAAGGTAAAGTACCATATCATCCGCATACAATGATATGCTAATGGGTCTGAGGTTGAACCGCAGTGCCACGTGTACGTACTTCTGGCGTATTTTACAAGCTAGTGGCTCTAACGCAATGGCAAAGAGCAATGGAGATAACGGGCACCCTTGTCTGGTACCGCGTTGTATTGGTATTATGTCTGATATATGTCCATTGACCTTAATGCGGGCAGTGGGTTTGTTGTATAGAAGGGCAATCCACTTGACAAACAGGGGTGGTAAGCCTATTTTTTGTAAGATTGTGAACAAGTAAGGCCACTCGACGGAGTCGAAGGCCTTAGCTGCGTCCAACAGCACCGCCACATCCCGCAATTCCGGATTTAGTTGATGCAGAAGGGCAAAATTGGTACGCAGGTTATGTGCTGTTGAGCGAGCTGGAATAAATCCCGATTGATCGGGTAAAATTATAGTGGACATAAGTGGCTGCAGTCTAGTAGCGAGTACTGTGGCCAGTATCTTAACATCTGTGTTAATTAATGACAGGGGCCTGTATGACTCCGCTTTTTCAGGCCTTTTATCTGGTTTTAAAAGTGCCACTATTAGCGCTTCACGTAGTGTTGGAGGGAGAATATTGTTATTATAGGCTTCATCATACATCTCGAGAAGATATGGAGTTAATTGGTCTAGATACGCTTTATAAAATTCAGCGGTATATCCGTCAGGGCCAGGCGATTTACCATTGGGCAGTGATTTTATAGCTATCTGCACCTCTTCCTCCGTGATTGGTTGGGCTAAGTTTTCGCGATGCATATCGGATAGCCACACCAGTGCTATGTCTTCAATGTAGCTCTGAATTTCAGGCGCCAGCGCTGTGTGCTGGGTCCTATAGAAATCACTGTATGTGTCTACAAACGTATTCAATATGCCTTGTGTGTCATAATGTATCTGTCCCTCGTCATCCTCCATCTTGATGACAGTGTATGGTTTATGTTCTGTGCGTATTTTTGCGTTAACAGTCTACCCGGTCTCCCTCCTTCTCCCATCCGACGTGCTGTGTGGCGTCGAGCAGTATATTTTATTTCATCATCTGCTAATGTGTTATAGTGATTGATTTCGTCGCGTAGATTGCTAAGGGTGGGTGCGCTATGCGTCTTATCGTATTCTGCTTCCAGAATTTTTATTCGAGCTTCGCACTTCTCTAACTGGGTTCGGAGATCTTTCAAGATGCCTGCGTTCGTGCTTATACAGATGCCTCTCAGAGTCGCCTTAAAGGCCTCCCATAATGTACCTGCACTATCAACTGATTTTGCATTCTCCGTGAAATAATCTTCTATTGCTGTTTGAATGGTGTCTTTATAGATGGGGTCCAGGAGTGCCGCGGCGTTAAACCGCCACACAAATGGAGGAGGTGTATATGTCGGTATCAATAATGCCAATAAGACAGGTTTGTGGTCAGAGAGTGTTTTGGGGAGGTGAGTTATGGCCTTAGTCCATGTGGCGGCTTGACTTGTGAGGAGCCAATAATCTAGCCTTGACCAGCTGTTATTTGCTGTCGACGAGTGTGTGCTATCCAGTGTCGTCGGGTTTCGCATACGCCATACGTCAAGCATGCGGAATTCCACCATACCATTTAAGATAATCGAGACTGCACGTGTATGGTGTTCTGCGGTGTTGTGAGATCTATCTTGTGTGTCATCCAATGCCACGTTCAAGTCTCCCCCCCAAATCAGTTCCAGGACTGGCAGGTCACGTATCTTTGCCCTTAGATTCATAAAAAAGTCGGGATCGTCCGTGTTCGGCCCATACACGTTAATGATACCAACCTTGGTGCCTCTCAGGATGCCTGTCAGGATAACATAGCGTCCTTGTGGATCTATGATCGTCTGTTCTAATAGACATTGGGTGCCCTTGCGTATTATGGTTGTGACCCCCCGCGCGTATGAAGAGTAAGTGGCCGATACTGCAAGCTCAGCCCATCTGCTACCTAATTTATCTGCTTTGTGTCTAATCAAGTGCGTTTCCTGAAGTAGGGCTACATCAACGCGATGTCTGTCGAGATAGGCGAAGACCTGCCTAATCTTTTTGGGACTATTGAGGCCTCTTACATTCCACGTTATGAATTGCAATGGTGTAGCTTTAGCCATAAGGTGCGGTCTTGGTATCTCCAATTATGCCTAGTAGCTCTAATGCTGCGTGTGGTTGTGGTTGCTTGATTGCGTTCGTGTGTACTACTCTGGATGGTGCAACGTTCTCGTTGACATGCTCATAGGATTCCAACAGATATACGACTACCAATCTAACAAATTCCCATCCCATTCCACCCCCCACCCACTTCGCCGTCCCAATTACGGCAAAGACAATTCCCTTTAACTTCTAACAAATTTATCCCTCCCCAGTCCCGTTCCCGGATTTGCTACTGCCTCCAAAAACAGGGGATGTGGTATACACTGGAGGGCGGCCGCTGCCAGCCATCAACCCCAGCAGTAACACCGCTGGGGGACCGGGCCACAATCCCATTGTATTGTAAATGTATTGTAGGGGTGTGTTGTAACCAAAATATATTAATCAGTTACGTACGCTATGCAGTTCACATAAATTGTACAGTCGGAGCCAGCAAGCTGTAGTTATTATCCATACCTCCTCTCTTACATTTCTGATGGGTTACAAAGTCTCTCAAGATAGTATATGTTATGCATACGAGACCTGTAGGGCTGATATAATCTATTCCACAGTTCTGAGCGCCAAGTTCGAAGGAGAGACAGCATTCATTCTACATCTGAGGTGCGGTCCTGCTCGGCCTGTGTTCCCCTCGGAGATTTGCGGCGAAGCGCTTGTGGGTGGTTTAATTGTAGGTATTTAAGCACTTCCTTGGGGTCATTGCAGATTGTACTCTTTCCGTCTGCCGTGATTTTCAGGCGAGCTGGGTATAACATTGCGTAGGGGATGCCGTGTTCTCTCAATTTCTGTTTCACATCAAGAAATGGCCAAGTATATGTTGACAGTAGCGGACTTAGGGCCGACCCCTGTGGCACCCCGCACCATAAATGCTTGCGGGTGGACTGATACGGTTCTAGGGCCACCTTTTGAGTACGCAAGTTCACATAATGTTCTAAAAATGGCATTGTCAGAATTGGGACTTAAAATCCGACTTTACTATTCGAGAGGATTTTAAATTCTAATTATTTAGCCCAAACACGACATTTCTACAATGTTCCCAAACAAAATGTATTGCTTAATAAATATTATAAGGTAATCCAATCTTATCCTATGGGATATGCATTAGGGGAAATACATTTTGGATTTCTTTCACTACCATGACATTTAAAACTTAAAAGTATATGTCCAAGTACACTGCACCCTTCCCTATTGACTGTTTAGGGCCCACCTTAGGGGTGAAATTTATTTTTAAAAAAAGGGAGTTTTAGGACTGGGAAAAGGTTTATTTTGCTAGGTCGAAATTGGCAGTTTAAAACTGCACACAGGCTGCAATGGCAGGCCTGAGACATGTTTTAAAAGTCTACTTTTAGCTTGGGGCTTTGAAAAGCAAGTGTAAGCGCTTGGAACGACAATGGAGGATGGAGTATGATACCTCCGCCAAAATGACATATAAGAAATCTTTGAAGGTTATGCATAAACTCATGAAGGAGGCAAGGAGAGATCACATTGCCAAGTGTATTGACACCTCCGACAAACCGGGCAAGGCTATCTTTAAGGTGGTCAACTCTTTCCTCAAACCCCGCAAGCTGGTCATCGACGCCCAGCCGTCTTTGGCACTGTGCGAGAGAATCTCAAATTTTTTCGATGATAAAATCAGTAAGGTCTATAATTCCTTTTCGGATACAACGACTACGGTTAAATCCGACGTGGTAGATAGGAAAATACCCTTGCCCCTCCTCTCTGAATTCACCCCTATCTCTCAGAAGGAAGCTCTGATTGTGATCCAGGGCTGTAAGTCGGGCTCGCTGGAATATCCGTGCCCCCCCAAACTTTGGAAAGAGTTGGCAACTTCCACGAGCAATGTGCTGTCCAAAATCTGGAACACTTACCTTTCCTCTGGCATTTTCCCTGATCTCTGGAAGCATGCCACTCTACTTCTCCTTAAAAAGAAACCCAATATAGATTCAGGGGAACTGAACAATTATAGACCTATTTCTCTGTTGCCAGCCCCAGCAAAAATGCTGGAAAAGGTAGTGCAGCGGCAATTGGCCAATTTCATCAAAAGCCACAATATCCTGCACGATACCCAATCCGGTTTCCGGGCTGGGTTTAGCACAGAGACGGCGCTATTAGAGGTAGCTGATTCAATCAGAATGGCATTGGATTCAGGGGCATCGGCCATGCTGGTGCTCCTGGATCTCTCTGCAGCATTCAATACTGTGGACCACTCTATACTGACGCAACGTCTTCTGGACAGCGGGGTTAATGGCACAGCCCTGGCCTGGCTGAAGTCTTTTCTCCACTTGCGTACTCAAAGGGTGGCCCTACAACCGTATCAGTCCACCCGCAAGCATTTATGGTGCGGGGTTCCACAGGGGTCGGCCCTAAGTCCGCTACTGTCAACATATACTTGGCCCCCCTATTTACTCTGATAGCCAACTGGGGAGTAAAGGCAATTTCCTACGCCTCTATTACTGAACCCCCAGCAGAACTAAAAACTCGCACTAAGTGGTTGACATACAAATCCGGGGCAGGGGTGGAAGGGAGGTATTTGGCGCAGCAGGATGGTGGCTTGGGGTACAGGTGGAAGGGTTGGGGAAGGCGGGCAAGAGGTTGTTCTCGCTAGTTGCACATGAAAAACATCCAAAAAATAGGGCAGAAAGTAATGCGCTAGTTTAACACCAATTATAGTTACAGCAAAGGCATTAGCATCAAGTTCTGAAACTTAACGTTAACACTCACCAATAACTACACTACTATCCTGCACTGTAAAATCAAGAATCCCGGTCAAGACATTCTGACAGAACCGCAATACATCCATCACTTCAGCACATTCTCTCAGTCCTTCCTACGGTTAACCTTTGTTCATACACACTTACACAATCAAAGGCCATAATGACTGGTTTGGCAATGAAATCTAGGGCATAGATTAATGGAAATCTTGTGCTGAAAGAGTAACATTTTATTCAAGAAGATGGATACCTTTTTATAAGTGAAATTTAAATCTACAATTACTTTGTGAGTATATCTCTTACAAATATCAAGTAGGAGTGCATCAGAAAAGTACCACCTCTGAACAAAGTACTTACTTTTAAAATCAATTATGTTTGAATTTCTTAGCCATTACCATAACATGACTGACTATCCTCTATAAAAATACACTTCAACAACCACTGATTATCTTTTCAGATACTGAAAGACATACTAGCTACTGTGGTACTACTCGAAGCTTGATTTCATTGTCGTCTAAGAGATGCTGGAAATAAAAGTTTCCAAAAAAACAAAATAAAGTTCCAATCATTTACTGGCATGCACTGGAGAAAGGAGATTATCAAGAGAAGGTAAACTAAAAGAAATGCATGTCCTCGGTAATTGGCAAAAAAACAAAACGAGAGGAGCACCACACAGACAAAAAAGTTACTATTTACAGTAGATCTCTGCGACAGGCTGCAAACGTCAATGAACAGAAATACATAAAAAAGCGCTCACCTAAAACTGACAACAGGACCAACTTCAGAGAAAATGTCCTTCAGCTGTTCTTCTGTCGCTTCATATGGAATATTTCCCACTGAAAGAGAGCCCATTTATGCACAGAATTAGTCTCGCCATACATAAATCACGCAAGTGCCTGCCCTAATTACAAAGCAAGCTAAGGGACAAAATAAAGAAATTACGTTTGACATATTGATTTTAATGGCAAGAGTAATCCATTTAATCTTAAAGCTCAAAATAATGGGTTCTATTCACAAAGGCATTTTAGAGTTCGTAAAGTAGTGCTCCAGTAGTACTCTTTCTGTTCTTATATGCTTTTGTGAATAGCCCCCAAAATACCTAAAATGCGAATAGTCATATGCAAGTTATACAAACAGAAAAGTGTCGTCTTTGAAATCTGCTAAAAGGTAGTTGTACGTTTCACAGCCGATTCACAAATGAATATAAGGGCGTGGAAAAGGAGTACTCCAGGACTACTACTTCAAGTGCTCATACACGCTTTTTTTTTTTTTTTTTTTTTTAATCAGCCCCTGCTAACAGGATAAGTTCTGAACTAAAATCGAGTACTCCTGCTGCAAATGGAGGCCGCAACGCCTTACCCCGCATTAGAAACTTTGTTCTGCTGCTTTACTACAGGATTATGAAAAATTAATGGGAGCAGGGGAAAGAGGGAAACCCTCTTCAGACTATCTCTACAAGGCAGTAAAACAAGTGTACATTGGAAATGTAAAATGGCTTCATTACCAGGCGCTCTCTTGACATCGATTTCCAATGTTTTTGAGGGAGTAAGAAATGGGAACTCGAAAACCCTACACTCATGTTTCACTGCAGTACTGACTGATTTTCATTGGTAAAGCAGCACCATTTTAAAAAAACAAAAAACTCATTTGCCTTTACATTGTAGCCAATTATTTCCTCTAAATTAAGGTTGCCTTTCTCTGCAAGCGCAATTACACGTATTCATATTATTGTCTTCAAACTCTTTGCCGACTCGAATAATTTATTTTCAAATTATATTTTGATTCCGAACTATATTTCTTTCAAGGTAACATTTTTACATTTTATATCATTCAAACTAACTGTTGAGATATTCTGACCTAATAAGGACCAACATCTGGCTGCGCGACAGTAAGAAATACACAGGGATAAAAGAAAACAAGACATTATTGTGTAAAGAATAATGATTTAGTTTAAAAAAAAATCTGCATAAATGTTGCTATTTCTTAATGTGTGGAAATGCTTTGTAGTTGTAGAACTTGTCCACATAACATTCTGTGGTACCTTATGACTCTGCAAAGCCCAATGCTCGACATTAGGTGATAGGAATGAAAATGTATGATCATATTTAGCGTCAATGTGCGCCCACGCATTGGAGAAGCTGGTCTACTAGCGTGCATTTCACTTTGTGGACCGTACACATAAAGATACCGTTCGGCCTAGGCCTCACAATAAAGAAATATAAAATCAGTTGGCCAATTGGAGACACACAGATATCACAAAATCTGTCTATTTTACTAATGGTCGTTCACTAAAAATATATCACGCACAGGAATTGCCAAATTAAAAATCCTTAAGGACCACTGCACAAAGGTTGGAACGCAAAGCAATCAGTGTTCTCGAAAACAACTCTTTCGCCACCAGACTCGAGTTTTACACTGTGACAAAAATACGAGTGGAGTCGAAGTGCAAAACCAGCATTTTCAGTAAGTTGTAGAAACTCATGCTTTATTAATATGCATTAGACAGGAGCCCCATTTGAGCACCCCGGTGAATGACTGAGAATGCAGGGAAGAAGGCATGACAAGGACAAAGCAAACACAAGGAGATGATGGACGGAGCGCTGAAACTTTTCAGACACTCACCCCCAGTCACAGATCTGGGTTGAATCCGTCATCGGTCTTTAGCTCACTTCGCCACCCCAGTTCAGACACAGCTATATGCAAATCAGTCTTGACCCTGTGCCTCATGGGAACAGTCCAGCCCAAACTGCCAAGCCATGTCTTCCCTGGACCAGAAACAAGCATCCTGGGACCGGTTTCGGGCTAACTGCCCTCATCAGCCAGGCTAGCTTAAATCCAGTGGCAAAGTGAGCAAGGGACGCACATCTGGGCATACCCTGCCAACTTAGGGTGAACAAAGCAAACACAAGGAGATGATGGACGGAGAGCTGAAACTTTTCAGACACTCACCCCCAGTCACAGATCTGGGTTGAATCCATCATCGTTCTTTAGCTCACTTCGACACCCCAGTTCAGATACAGCTATATGCAAATCAGTCTTGACCCTGTGCCTCATGGGAACAGTCCAGCCCGAACTGCCAAGCCATGTCTTCCCTGGACCGGAAACAAGCATTCTGGGACCGGTTTCGGGCTAACAGCCCTCATCAGCCAGTGGCAAAGACAAGACATCCATCCCCGCATTAGCACATTGAAGGATCCTTGAAGTGGTAGAGGCTGTTTTAGAAAAATAAATACATTTGCCATTCACTGAATAACAAGGGGAGCATGTGACGGGGTATGCAGTCGTCCACAAGGCCACTGTATGCTCTGCACCCTGCCAAATTCACACTTTCACAAGGTGGAAGCTGGCCCACAGGGACAGCTTCCACATTGCATATTGCATATTGTATTGTAATTGCATTTATATAGCGCTTACTACCCCTGACGAGGCGTCGAAGCGCTTTTTCGGCGAGTAGCACGCTACTCCGGGACCCATAGAGGATTAGTGTTGAATTAGTATAGTGAAACATGAAAGTAATTTTAAGTGGTGGATATTAGTCAGTTATTTGGAGTGAGAAGGATAGCGGAGGGATAGAAAAGGAAAAAAAGGTTTGTATTTATATATCGCTTGTTACCCCTGATGGGGTGTTGAAGCGCTTTTTCAGCGAGTAGCACGCTACTCCCGAACCCATAAAGGACTAGTGGTGAATTAGTATAGTGAAATATGAAAGTAATTTGAGTGGTGGATATTAGTCAGTTATTTGGAGTGAGAAGGATAGCGGAGGGATAGAAGAGAAAGAAAGGTTTGCATTCATATAGCACCTGTTACCCCTGATGGGTATTGAAGCGCTTTTCTGGCGAGTAGCACGCTACTCCGGAACCCATAAAGGATTAGTGTTGAAAATTAGTATAGTGAAATATGAAATAATTTGAGTGGTGGATATGTTATTCGGATAGAGAAAGGTAGGTGGCGGGATAGAAGAGGGAAAGAGGTTTGTATTTATATAGCGCTTGCTACCCCTGATGGGGTTTTGAAGCGCTTTTTGGCGAGTAGCGTACGCTACTCTGGAACCCATAAGGATTAGTGTTGAATTAGTATGGTGAAACATGAAAGTAATTTGAGTGGTGGATATGTTAGTCAGTTATTTGGATTGAGAAGGGTTGGGGAGGATTAAAAAAGGGAAAAAGGTTTGCATTTATATAGCGCTTGTAACCCTGATGGGGTGTTGAAACGTTTTATTGGCGAGTAGCACGCTACTCTGGAACCCATAAAGGATTAGTGGTGATTTAGTATAGTGGAATATGGAATTTGAAAAGTGAACATGTTAGTCTGTTATTTTGATTGATAAGGATAGTAGAGGGATAGAAGAGTGAAGGATTGGATTTTTTTTTTTTTGGGAGGTCATAGCAGTAGGAGGAGGCTTTTGGATCAGTAAAAAGGGGGTTTGGAGGGGAAGAGTCAGAGGGAAGAGTTTAGAAAGGTTTGTTTTGCGGGATCGGTATAGTAAAAAGAGGTGTCAGATGATGCAAGGAGGGTAGGGGAGAGTCTAGAGAGGGTTATTTTGGGGATCATAGTAGTGGTATGGGCTTTGGGATAAATGAGAGAGTGGATGTAGAGGATATATTGATAGATGTATAGGGTCAGAGATAGGGTAGTGCATTGGAAAGAGTAGTATAAAGAAGTTTGAGATGAGTCAGAAAGCTGGGCAAGAAGATATATTGAGAGAAGCACTGGAAATGCTAAATTAGAAGAAAGTGATAAATATATAGGGGGAGAGGAGTTGACCTAACGGCTAGGGTGGTCGACCTCGAATCTGGGGAACTGGGTTCGAGTCTCGGCAAGGACGTTGAACGTCCGGTGATTCTGGGCAAATCACTTAATCTCCCCGTGCCTAACAAAAAAATGAATGTGTCCTCATGTAATGCAACTAGTACTATGTAAAGCGCTCTGATACCCGATTCGGGTCAAGTTCGCGCTATATAAAACTCTGTAAAAAAAAAAAAAAAAAAAAATCCATAAGTACAATGAAAGTATATAGATGCATATAGGAGGTAAGTATATGTAGATTAAAGATATTGATAGAAGTACAGGATGAGAAATATGGTAGTGCATTGGATATGCTTTTTTAGGAGAAAAGTAACAAACACACAGATCCAAGTACATGGAAGGTACATAGATGCACAATGGAAGCAAGTACATGTAGACCAGATGATTCTTTTTTTTTTGTTTTACAACAATTATTCTACAGGTTTATACAAAGCAATACACAAAGATGGGTACATATCTATAGTGAAAATAAATGCTTATATACAGAGGGATATGCTGTAAATTTCTGTTTGCGTATGGTGCTTATGTGGGGAAGAGCCAATTCTTGAGTAGTTTTCTGAAGATAAGGTGGTTGTCGGTGGATCTTATGTTGGGGGGTAGAGAGTTCCATAGTTTGGCTGCTTGAACAGAGACGGATGTGCCACCCATGGTTTTTTTCTTGAATCTGGGGATTTTGAGGCGAGATTCCCCTTTAAAGCGGAGGTTCCTTTGTTGAATGTGTTTGGTGATTTTATTCCTGATGAAGAGCGGTCCCATTCCATGTATTGCTTTGTGGGTGATACAAAGTAGCTTGAACGTGGATCTTCTGGCAACCGGTAACCAATGCAGGGCTTTCAAGGCAGGTGAGATGTGGTCTCGCGGTTTGATTTGCAAGAGTAGTCTGGCAGCTGAGATCTGAATCCGTTGGAGTCTTTTCATGGTCATTAAAGGTGATCCGCGGTAGAGGCTATTGGCGTAATCGAGTTTGGACATAACAAGGGAGATGGTAGCTTGGACCTTGTGTGGAAATCCCAAATGAGGGAAAATTAGTCGCAGCGTTTTTATAGTGACAAAGCTTGATCTTGCTAGTTTGTCCACTTGGGCATTCATCGATAGCTTGGAGTACATGGCCATTCCGAGGTTTCTTACTTCCTTCGATACTTTAGGCGGTGATCCCAGTTCATCAGGCCAGGCGGCAGGCGGGTCATAATGTTTCCAATCGCCACACATGAGTATTTCCATTTTGGAAGCATTCAATTTGAGATGGCTCCAAGTCATCCACTGATCCACGGCTCTGAGACAACTGAAAATTGGGGATTTTCCAATGTCTTTGGGGCATTCTAGTTGAAGGAGTATTTGCGTGTCATCTGCATAGTTATAGCAAGTGAGGTGAAATTGATTGATCAGTACCGGTAATGACTTCATGTAGATGTTGAAAAGCATGGGCGAGATGATAAAGCCTTGAGTGACCCCTGCTTTTGTGGAGTATGGTTTGGACAAGAAAGGTGGGGTATGGATGACATTAGTTCTGTTTCGAAGGTAGGACGCGATCCAGTCTAGAGCACTTCCCTCTATGCCGGCTTCATTGAGTCTTTGTTTCAGAGTGTCATGGTCAACCGTGTCAAATGTAGCCGAGAGGTACAAGAGGAGTAGCGCAGCAACCCCGTTGAGGTCTACTGTATTCTTCAGGTCATCCCAGATGGCAAGGAGGGCAAATTCAGTGCTTCTTCCCGGACGGAATCCTGTTTGGAAGTCTGAAAGTATGTCATTCTCTTCAATGAATTGTGACATCTGGGCGAACGCTGCTCTTTCTATCAGTTTGCCCAGGAAAGGTCCATTTGTAATGGGTCTGTAGTTGTCAGGGTTCAGCGGGTCCAAGTTGGTTTTCTTCAGTAAAGGGCGTATGTGTGACTTTTTGAGTTCTTCTGGAAATATTCCGGTAGTTAAGGAATCGTTGATGATTCTTCTTACTGGAGTGGCAGCAGAGGTTGTTAAAAGAATTGTCTTTAAAGTTTGTGGTGGACACGGGTCAGAAGGGCTGCCGGCAGGCCTGCTTGCTTTGACCAGGTCCATAAATTCATTGTGTGAGATGTGTTGGTAGGAACGGAGAGGTTGGGTTAGAGTAGCCTTGGATTGTTGTTTTGTACAAGGGTTAGTGCTGGTGCTTTGTTTCTGTTTTAAGTATGAGTCCAATGTGTCTGCTTTGTCCGTGTAATGATTTGCCAGTTTGTCTGTGAAATCTTGAGTAACAGGATGAGTTCCTTCTAGGCAATTTGGTTTGCGAAATTCATTGAGTATTTTATAGAATTCTTTATTTGCACATTTAGCATTTTGAATTCTGTCTGAATAGTACCTTTTCTTAGCTTTTTTGATAGCTGACTTGTATAATCTGTTAAATTTTTGTAGGCGAAGTTTGTCTTGTTTGGCGTTTGTTTTGAGCCAGGTACGTTGCAGCTTTCTAATTTGTTGTTTTATGTTCTTTATTTCTATGTTTCTCCAAGGCGCTTTTTTCCTTTTGCTCTGTTGTGTGGTTTTGAGTGGTATCAGGATGTCAAAAGCTTCCTGTAGCCACTCAGAGTTTTTGAACAGAATTTATTGTTTCCAGATTTGTACTGGATGTTAGTTGTGTTTCTGAGTGTTCCAAATTGAGTTTGTTCCACGGCCGATAGGTGGATGGATGTAAGGTAGTTTTAGGTGAGTCGTTCAGTGTTGTTTTATGTTGGAAAGCAAGCAAGTGGTGGTCTGACCATGTGACTGGAGTTATAGTTTGAAAGGTAACTAGTTCAGTATTAGCAAAAATGACATCAAGGATATGTCCAGCGATGTGTTTGGGTTTGTGGACAATCTGATGCAGGTTCAGTGCGTCTAGGCCAGTGATTATTGTTTTTGGATGGGTCATATTGGGTTTGTCAAACCAAATGTTGAGGTCACCCAGAACGCATAGGTTGGAGTGTATTGTTATCAGGTTTGAAACTGTGTCTAGAAGTGCGTCTGGGAATGTCACCTTGCTAGGTGGAGGTCTGTAAATGAGCAGGAAGTTACAGGAGGAAGACGGTGTAGGATTGCATCTGGTGAGAAGAGCCTCACAATTGTTTATGGTGATGTCGTCAACTTTAGTGATATGTAATGTTTGCCTGAACACAACAGCTAGACCACCTTCTTTTTTGCCTATACAATTTTTTCGGTGATCGTTTGATAGTCTAGAGGAACGGCTTCATGCAGGACCCCAGCCATATCATCTCCCAACCATGATTCAGTTATGAATAGTATGTCTGGTTTTGCATCTGTGAGAAGGTCGTAGATGTGATGTTTGTTTTTAGAGAGGGATCGAGCATTTATTAGTAGACAGTGTAGAGAATGGGCTTTGGTGATAGTGAGACTTTGTTTTGTAGAGGAGTGATCAGTATTGTGTGGGTTTGTAACTGGTGTGTTTTTAGTGCCGGCATTAGCTGTATTAGGATAGCAATCGTGTAGCTGTTCTGTATCATGGTCCTCATCCAGCATGCTAAGAAGGCATTTTGATGGGTCTGCGTGTGTATGTGGTGGAGAAGGTGTTTGAGAGTGGGTTGGTGTGCTGTGTTTTCGTGGTGAGGTGTGGCACGTCGCTTATATTGTTTGCGTGTGTTTAGGGCGGAAGGTGTATGAGTCAGGGGTGGTGGTGCAGCATGTGGGTCATGTAGTAAGTTTCTAAATTGTCCAATGGATGAGAGGCGGTTAGAAGAGAGTTGCTGTATCTGTGTTAGGTGTGGTGGAAGAGAGAAAGCTTGGCATTGGAGTTTGTTCCTTTGTGTGGTTTGAAAGGTGGGTGTATGTTTGTATTTTGTGATGGTAAGTATTATGCGGTATTGCGCTTGGAGGATCTTGTTGTGTTGGTGTGTGTGATATGTTTTGTCTTTGAGGAGTAGTGAAAAGGGGTGCTGGTGTATTCGTTTCATGCAATGGATTTGTTTGTATAGTATTGTTTGTGAGAGGAGGTTGTAAGGTAGAGGGGGTGGTGATGTGTTTATGAGTAGAGTATGTTGTGTGTAGGAGGGAATGAAGTAGAGGTAAGAGTGTTTGTCTTAGACTGGTTTGTTGCAAGAGTTAAAAAGTGTTGTGCGTTGGGATATGGCATATGGGATACTATCACCTTTAGGGAATATGTATCAGTCAGAAAACTTTATTCGGCAACTTAATGCCATAAAAGTGCACATATAAGACAAGGAAAATACATTTACATTTCATTTGCCTTTTCCTTAGGAGGAAGCCTTATAATGAAAATGAAAATCGAACACCACATCCATAATAACAATCAGCGGCCAAGTTTCTAGAATACTTATGATGCAAATACATCAGAGCCCTGATAAAGTGCAATGTGCATTTTAGTGCAAATACATCTTATAAAGTGCAAAATACAATATACAGATAGAAACAATGAAAAGATTAAGAGACCCTGGGAATAAGGCTCACAATTTAAAAGAAATGACCTCTATACTATCATTCTAAAATACAATTAGAACAAATACATCATATAAAATGCAAATGCTAGAAAACAAAAATGATATCCGTACAGCGGGGCTTCATAACAGCTAAAAAGGACAAAAATCCTGAGTATAAAAATCCTATAAAAATTAAGAAATTAAAAGACCAATTTTTTTCTGTGTCTAATGGCTCCTGTTAAGAAGCTCGCAACCCCAAAACAAACCATAGGCGAGGATAACATTTGGAGGTACAGTAAAGCCGGCCTAACTTGGGTAAAGTGACAATCTCTGATTAATGGCAATATGAACCTTTTTCGTAAAAGCACATAATCACAAAAAAAGATAAAATGAAGAGTATCTTGATCAGAGAAATTGTCACAAGGACAAGGTTTTAGAAATCCTGGTCTTGAAAAACCTTGGGGAACCGCCAAAAGCCAGGGAATCATATGCAAACGAAATCTAGTTAAGACATATCGATGGAAGGGGTTGCTGACAATGTGAAGATATGGCTGAATTTGGTTATCCGAGGATAACGTTATGTAACTTCTGACTGTAGATTTTGCCAGCTCCTTCTCTTCTCTAAGTCCCTGGCGTTTGTACAGAAATTGATATTTTACCTTTCTGATTTCGATTTCACCCAGGGAATTAAGACTAGTAAATAACTGAGGTCTTCCTAACCATTTTACCGTCTCCTTTATATATTTTAGCCACGGAATACTGTAACCTTTATCCAATGCCAAACAGTCAGTGATTATTTTCTGATTCAGATTAATAGTAGGGTTAGCCCAAACTCTTAACCAGCGAAGGAGAGGAGCTACAGCAATTTGATCAGATATATATCCCACTCCCAGCTCTTCATGTAAAATGTAAGCGGGTGTGGAATGCGGAACAGCCAAGATCTTGCGTAAAAACTTATCTTCCTCCCGCTGCATGTCCCTACCTTCCTTATACCCCCAAATATCACTGCCATAATTTGCCATGGGGATACATTTCTCTTTATATATCTTCAACAGGGCGGGAATTGGTTTAGTCCCTACTCTCTTGGCGAAATTTAATGTGGCCCTCGTTGCCCTAATGAGTGTTCTTTTTTTGTGTCAATTGTGGGCACCACGTTCCCCTATCATCAAAAAGAACCCCCAGATAAGGGAAAGTCGGGACTCTCGTTAGTTCCACCCCTTTACAATAAAATTTACGTATCTTTTGGGGTTTTCCAGGGCCAATCGACATAGTATGAGATTTCTTAACATTTGTAGAGAGGTCTAAGGAATCCATAAAAATTATAAAACTATCTAAAAGTGATTGAAGTCCCACTGCGGTTCTAGCTAATAAAACGGTGTCATCCGCATATAAAAGTGCCGGGACCATTACCTCACCAAATCTCGGGATATCTTTGCAGCTAGCTTGTAAAAAATCTCCTAGTTTATTTATATATAATGTAAATAAGAGGGGGGCCAGGATACAACCCTGGCGCACCCCTCTTTTTCACATCCCAAGATGTTGTCAAACCACCTGCACTATCATATCTCACTGCCGCCGTATTATTCTCGTGGATAGTATATAAGAAATACACAAGTTCCGTTTCGAGTCCCATACCCTTTAAAATTGGACATAATTTCGATCTGTTCACACAATCGAAAGCGTGTGTCAAATCCATGAATGCTAAGTATATTGGGCCTTTTTTTGCAACTGTATACTTGTTTATCACCAAGTATAAATTTAGACACTGGTCCAGAGTTCCCTTTCTTGGTCTAAAACCGTACTGTAGATCCGAAATTACATTACGTTGATCCAACGAAACTGTCAAACGGTTAAGAACAACCTTACCCAATATCTTTGCTGCTGCATCTAGCAGCGAAATTTGTCTATAACAAATGGGTTCGTCCCTGGCACCCTTTTTAAAAATGGGGACGATCACTGCCTTTCCCCAGGATGCGGGGTACCCATGTAAACATGCAGCATTAAAAACATTGGTCAGGATATTAGCCCAAACCTTGGGATCAGCTTTGTAAAGGTCTGCTGGGACCCCATCGGGGCCCGGGGCCTTTCCTCCAGATGTAAATATGATTGCTTTTTCGACCTCTTCAACACTACAGTGAAACGCCGTCCTTTTTTGCCCGGCTTCGCTATAATTTTTAGGTTCTTCTAGATTTGCGTCACTGAAGATTTGGCCGAAATGTGAAACCCATTTTTCCGCCGGTATTACGCAATCAATATTAGAGTTTGGGGTTGCAGAGAGAAAAGGGCTATTGACTACTGTCCAAAATTTAGAGCTATCTTTCAGGACACTCACTTGTTGTAGAGCGTCCCATGCCTGTTCCTTTAACTGTTTCTTTCTACTCTGAGTTGCTATCTTGTAGGCCTTTCTTTTTTCCCTAATGTTCAGTTCAGATCTGGGAATCGCTTTTAGGGCCTGAACAAGTTCCATATGGGCCGTAGAACAGGCCCCATCAAACCACCTTAAAACCTTCGGGCGATTCTTCCCACCTGCCACCATAAGGTCAGATTGTATTTGTTTTGTCAACGTTTCAAAGGCTGTTAAGATGTAACTACCCTGCATAATATGGTCTGAGCATACATCAATTTCATAGGCACAAGTTATATATAAATTACTTAAAAACTGATCTGGAATTATGGTATCCCATTTTAACCTGCGTGCTTGATCTTTAGAAGAGATATCTTTATTTTTTAAACAGGTGGTGGGTTCTTCAATTGTAGTAACAAAAAAGATATGGCAACAGTGAGGGGATTATGATCACTGAGGCCTTCCCAGATGACAATTAAATCCTCAGTAAATAAAAATAATGGAGCAGATACTAAAATATAATCAATGATACTTCGCCTTCCATTTCCTATGTAAGTAGGTATTAATGTCATACTAATATTTTGCTCCAGACAACATAAATTTTGGTCCGAAAGAATGCCTTCAAGTATGTGTTTATGAGTTGAGTGTATGTTGTGTGTAGGAGGGAATGAAGTAGAGGTAAGAGTGTTTGTCTTAGACTGGTTTGTTGCAAGAGTTAAAAAGTGTGGTGCCGTGCAGTGTATGTGTTGTGCGTTGGGATATGGCATATGGGATACTATCACCTTTAGGGAATATGTATCATACCAATGGTATGCAGTCACAAGTGTAATTGGAGTTGAAAATTATTTATACATTGGAGATGCAGCAGGAGGATGGGGTTGCCCAACCAACACCCCCTCATATCAAATCACAATTAGTCGCAATGGGCATTTTGCAAGTTGAAAAGTCATTTCCAGCTTGATGTGTGCCTTTTGTACATTATGATTTGCCTTTTAGCAGTTGTAAAGCTGTGATTTAGTTAACTGCAGGCTTAGCAATTGAGACCTGGAACGCTGCCCCTCCACCTCCAAACAGCACCCTCCCTGGCAGACTTCAGAAAGAAACTCAACTTATAGCCGGAAACTTGGCATCCTCAGAGCCCAGATACCCTTAGTGGTAACAGTTCTGCACTTTACAAATGTGGATTGAAAGCGGATTGATTAATCAGCTCACTGTGGGAAAGAATCACTAGTTTCCATGGTGTTGGCTGACCTCTTACATTTCCACTCAACTATTTTGATAAAACATAGACAGCCACCAAGTCAAATTTCTTTTCCCCTTAAACAGTAAGCAAAATCTGCATACACCATACTCACTATTGCATTTATAAAGAGTTTCTTTAACAGATGAATATATTGTAGCTTGGATACTTCCATTTCCAAGCCACATGGGAATTTGCTGAAATCTAAAAGTACCTCTAATCAATTGATAATATTTGATTCTATACAATGCATCTCGGCTCTCTTATGCATCAAGCAGTGAATTGCTTACTTTTACTTTCTTTGTAAGTTATTCATCCTCTAATTTTAGACAAGGTAAACTATTTTAGCATACTTGTAATAGGACACTTAATAACTTGCTTTAACCAAGATAATAATTAATACCTCACCCAAAGAATACTACCAAACTAGCTCATTAAAATATAATGTAGACTGATATTGCTCTCTTGTCATGTTGAGGCTACTAACATACCAGATAGAACGCTAAAAATCGCCAGCTCAGTCCTTTCCATTTCCAACCTAATCAAGGCCTGTGGCGTACAAGATCACAGGCCCTGTAATTATTTTTAAAACACAGAATACAAAATTATATTTATCCTGCCATTAAGACTAACCTTTTGACCACTAAGCACAATACGTACTATGTCTCAAACAAATGTTCACAACAAGGACGAACAGAACAATCAAATATACTGGACACTAAAGCATTTCATCCCGAAACAAGCATGGACTGGTTTTGCATCCACTATCAACGTAAAAACCCAAATTTAATGTAAGGTGAACCTTTAATCGGAGATAAGGTTAGGGACTTGTTAGAAAGATCACCTTTAACTGTTTGCGAAAGACCTTGCAAGCCATACTAAAAACTGATAGTGGGCTAAGAAGCCTCCCTCTGCTTACCAGTGGCTGCCTTTATGGTCTTTCATTTGCTTGCTTCTTATTTAATGGCTTAGCATAGCTACTTTACCATGTTTATGGTCTTACCTACAGACAACTTTTAGCTGTTTCCAAGAGACCTCTTGGGGGCAATAACAAAAACTGACAATGAGCTAATAGGCAGCTTATTACTTACTTTGGTTGGCTTTACTGTTTCATTGCCTACCGCTCACATAAAGGAAACTACTGGTTTCTTTCACTGCACGCACTCCGTGAGAGTGCATTTATGCTCTTCATGCACTGCTACCCCCAAATAACTGCCCCTCACATCCGTGTTGCTCTCACCTCCGACACTTTCTCTCGCCCTTGTGTGTCGCCTCTTTCCCCAACTCTGTTAAATGCTTATTCCTCCACAGCGTTATTTTTTTTTACTTATTCTCCCCTAGCCCAGCTTGTTCAATGTTGCTCACTGCCTGTTGCTTCCCCCATCCATTCCTCCTTTGCTTCCCCATCCCTTAAGGTCCATAAAACGATAAATACATTATTAATATTTTCAATAAAGAATTGCAACACAAAAAAAAAAAACATTGCTTATGCTTTTGGAGGGGTCAACACCTGCCGTTTGCTAGTGGGCTGCTTGGCTTTCGAAAAAGCTCTTTCATTCAAGTAAAAATTCATTCTTTTAATTTACTGCTCCAAGTGGCACCTACCATCTTGGATCAGTAAATGAAATAATAATTAAAAAATGCATCTATCTCATTCCGTAGGTGTGTGCATGACTGACGGCATATGCGGCGAGAGAATTGCACTGCCGCCACCAGCGTCACGATGCTTATGTGCTCATGCGGCCATTCACTTAATCATGCCTTTTCATGGAGCATTTGGATTTTTGCATGAGCAAAAACCATCGGCAAAGCCAATAGGTCAAAAAGGCGAGGCTTATTGGCTTTGCACATGCTTATTTTTTCTATATAGCACTATAAATAACATGTGTTAATTACTCATTATAAAGCTACTCAATTTACTGAACTCTGAAAGATGAAAAGCTGAGCTAGCCAACAGGTATTTGATCTTTTACCCTGTAGTGCAAGCCAAATATTAAAAGCAAAAGTTAACTAACAGAGTCATTTTCAATGGCTTAACAACAGTAGGGCTTCACCATTTCTACTTTTTCTTAGTTAATGGTCCACAAGTTACATTTATTCTTTCTACCCAAATAATTTACATTAGACTTCCGAGACTTTAGCTGTTAAAATAAACCGCACATGGTTGTCTCATGAGGGCTGTGAGAAAAGTGGTTAGTGATACTGAAGAAAAACAGATTTAGGGCAACCAGTTTTAAAGAGTCATTAACACAAACTTTTTTTCCTCAAATGTTTTCAAACGAATGGCATTCCCAGAATGTTTTATCCTGGTGCGGTGAATATCCTTGAAGTTGATAAAAATCCCAGAAGAGTTTCTTTTCAGGATCCCTTGGAGGCCCACCTCTCTCATTTTCTCTCTTCTACACTTTATCATTCTCCCTTTTCCCTACCTAAGTCTGTAGCGTCCTCCTCAGCCTGGGTAACTCCTAAATGAATACACCACACACAGAGCTTGGTATTACACGTCTTTAAATTTCATTGCGTGCCACTATGAACTCAACATTCTAAAAATGAACTCTATTCACCACACCCGAGTACTTAAGTCACAGTTCTACGGAGTCCATCAGGAACCAAAAGGGTCCAGTCATCATTAACTCACAAGACACTCATCTCCCCCTTTGTTAAATAGAAAAACATATTTTATATATACACACACACACACACACTCCACTCCACTCCACTCCACTCCACTATAAGGCGCCGTGGAGCTCTGCCCAAACGCCATGATTGTGTTCTCCAAGGCTGTGAAGAGAGAAGAAAAGCATATATGACTGGTGATGTAGGGACAGAGTCAGTCAGGGGGCTCACTACAGTCTCATCTCTGAAATCAGGAACTGGTGAATGATGAGGCAGAAGCCTGAAGTGCGAAGAATCTCGCGTGATGGACTTTCCAGGACGGTGAGCAGTCACCATGGGTCCTTTAATAGTCACAACTTTGAAGTCTTCATCATCAAAGGGAGCATCAGAGTTGCGTTTTCTCTGTTTTTGCACCAATACTTGAGCTCCTTCATTGAAAGTAGTGTTCTTAGCACATAGGCGCTTGTCGGCACATACTTTCATCTTTTGCTTACAGCACAAGCCTGTTTGACGAAGGTCATCATCTGTTGTAGATCTTCTGTTGGCCCACTGTGGCAACTTGGTGGTCATGGCTCTCCCGAACATCAGGGTAGCAGGACTTTCATCGGTCATTGAATGCAGAGTTGACCGGTGAGCTCGAAGAGCAGCATGGAAAGCAGACTTCAAATCAAGCTTCTCCAATATAGGACGCTGGACAGTCTTTTCAAGTGTGCTCATAAAGTGTTCGACAATGCCATTTGCTAGTGGCCAAAGAGGTGTGATTTTCTGATGCTTCTCATTGAGATGATTAAGAAAATCTCTGAATTCTCAACTGTTGAATGGTGGGCCATTGTCAGACTTTAGAATTGAAGAACACCCCATGTTGCAAAAATGCCATCTAACCTCTTGGTGACTCTTTTTTGAGTTGTCAATGAGAGATCTTCTACCAATGGAAAACAGCAGTACTCATCAATAACCACCATCAGGTGATGTCCACTGTCAAGAGGACCAAAGAAATCAACAGCGACTCTCTCGCATACCTGTTTTAGTAAATCCGACATGTTCAAGGTACGTTGAGTGATTTTGGGAGATAAACAATTGCACAAATGACAGGCCTTCAACTCTCGTACAACTCTCTCATCAAGATGAGGAAAACAAACTCCGCCTAGGAGAGATCGTTTAGTGGCAGGAATTTAAGGATGTCCTTCCTGGGCCACTTCGATTACTTGTTGTCACAGATTCTCCGGTATGACAATTCTTGAACCTCGTAAGACAATACCGTCTTGTGTAACGGACAGTTCATCCTTCACATTTTTTAACTTCTGGTATTTCCTGTCACGTGTGAGAGGTTGAGTGTGCTGTTTACAGGACTGATGTGCAATAATGTCTTTTAGTATCAACATGTCACTGTCTTTTAGGTAATGATTTGTTTCAATGAAATAGCACAGGTGTACTGGCCTTTATGAAGGAGTTAATGTAAGCTTCAGCCGCTTTGGAAGGTGTACCATGACACTGTACTGTCACTCGTGAAAAGTAGTCAGCAGGGTTTTGATCTGTCCCTGGTCAGTGCAGGATAATGTAGTCATATTCCTGTAATCGCAAACCTCAACATTCAATTCTACGAGGCATCTTGGCTTTTGGGTTGCCAAAGACAGTAAGCAAAGCTTGATGATATGTTACAAGAGTGAAAGGCTTTCCATATAAGCATAGATGGAAATGTTCACAAGCCCACACCGCTGCTAAACTTACTTTCTTAGGTTGTGAATAGGCACGTTCAGTTTGTGACAAACTTCTACTTGCATATGCCACAATATGCCTTCGAGCATTTGGGTGTCCACTGTGTTTGGCAAGGATCATGTAACATTGCCCCAGTTCAGAAAAGACCTCAAGACCTACCTTTTCGGGTGACCCCAGCACTCAATGGAGCCGCCCCTCCTCCCCCCCAGTCCCTTGAGACCCTCACGGGTGAGTAGTTTCCCTTTACCAACCCTGACTGATTGATCGATTGAACCCGCCGGGATTCCGTCAATAATAACAACCTCTGAATGAAGCTTCAGATCAAAGCAGGCCATTTCAGTGACGTTCTCAATTGCATGCTTGATTTTCTTAAAAATGTGTTCAAATTTGTGTGACCAGTAAAATGAAGCATTTCTTTTTGTTAAGTCTCTAAAGGGAGCACTTACTGTGGTAAAGTCACGTAAGTATCTGAAACAGTAACTGGCCATGCCAAGGAATGAACCTAACATGGTAGCATCTGGTCAGGGACCAGTGGCTGACAAAGCTTGGTCTTTAGCTGGGTCTGGCGTCATACCCCCATCAGAAAAGACATGGCCAAAGAACTAAGTTCCAAGTTAAACCTGCATCAGCAAGAAAATGACACACTTGTGTAAGAGCTTTATGTTCCTTTTGGGTAGCTCCGAAAACCAATTTGTCATCACTGTAATCAAAAGCATTCATGACTAGTTGTATGATTTGTCGAATGACATCTTGAAAAAGTTCTGCAACTGATGACAATCTAAAACGTAATCGTTTATAGCTGAACAAACCAATAGGGGTAGAAAAGGTAGTAATGTACCTGCTATTTTCTTCGAATTTCAATTGATGCTATCCTTTGTTCAGATCAAGGCGAGAGAAGACTTTGGCACCTCTTAGCTGTGTGATCATATCAGCAATGTGAGGACCGGGATGTCATTCTCTTTCAATTGCCTTGTTAGCTTGATGCATAGCAACATAGATCTGCGTACAGCTCCTTCACTGTTTTTTTGGGGCACAACCACTACAGGTGAAACCCACAGAGTTGGACCAGTAGATCGCTCAATGATATCATGCTTTATTAACATCTCAAGATCTTTCTCAACAGCTTCTTGTAGATGAAATGCAATTCGTCTATGTCTTTGAGCAACAAGACAAACGTCCTCATTGATATGCAGTTGCACTTTCATGATCTTATGGAACTTAAAACAACTCTGGACCAAGGAAGGTCGGCCGCTATACTACTTCTTGACCTCAGCGCAGCATTTGATACTGTGGACCACCACACTTTGCTAAATAGACTTTTGGACCTTGGCATCCAAGACAAAGCCCTGGAGTGGCTGTCATCCTTCCTGGAGGGCAGAACTTTTCAGGTTATGGAAGCCAACCGTTTTTTCTAAGACGATGCCATTGACTTGCGGGGTGCCTCAGCGCCCCTCGCTCAGTCCCACGCTGTTTAATGTTTACATGGGACCACTAGCACGGATAGCCCAAGAGTGTGAGGTCTCCATGATTTCATATGCAGATAACACCCAGCTGGTGGTCTCCCTAGATCCCAGATCCAACAGTGACTCTGACAGCTTAGGACCCTGCATGGATAGGGTTATGGAATGGATGACAAACAGCTGTCTGAAGCTGAATAAGGACAAAACGGAGCTGATGGTCCTCAGAAATAATGCGGTTCCCAGGCCTCTGATCAGCTGGCCTAACTGCCTGGGTAGACCACCAACTCCAAATGTGACTATCAAGAATCTTAGCTTCTGGCTCGATAAGGATCTAACAATGGGGATCCAAGCCAAAAAATTGGCAGGTACATGTTTTGGATTACTCAGAATACTCAGCAAAGTTTTGGAGCATATCCCTGTACAGCTTAAAAAGACAGCAGTCCATTCCCTGGTCACATCACGTTTGGACTATGGAAATTCACTCTGCCTAGAGGCACCAAAATATGTCATCGAAAGACCAAGTGGTCCAGAATGCGGCAGCAAGACTGCTCTGTAAGGTCCCAATACACAAACCAGTTGGAAAGCATTTAAAAGCTCTTCACTGGCTCCCGATTGAGGCCAGAATCAAGTTCAAGGTACTCTGTCTGACACACACAGCCTTACACAACAAGGGACCTAGTAAAATCAAAGATCTGTTGACCCCCTATGTTCCAAACAGAAGCCTCAGATCCTGCTCTGAACGGCTATTAAAAACCACCAGAATTAGGAGAGCCAGATAGGGAGGTAGATCCTTGGCCCATCTGACACTCAAGCTGTGGAATTCTCTTCCACGCGCATCTAGATTTCTGGAAAAGGAAGTATTCTTCCGGAAATTGATTAAAACCTGGCTGTTTCATCAGTATCATTAATCCTCCTCCAACTTCCGTCTGGTATCGGTCTCCTAGCGCTGGGAAGCCTTTGGGCAGCTATGCGCTCTATAAATCTCATTAATAATGATTAATAATAATAGGTTTTCCTAATCCATGAAACAACTACGGTAATTGACTTACTATTTCGTGTTGAGCATTCATGTTTTAGTTCACAGATACCAGTCCCAGATCAGCAGCAGTATTGAAACGGAGTAAACAGGCACTTGACGCAGTACACTGAAGTACATAAATAGGTGATTGTACTATTGTCTTTTTGTGTTTCTTGGTTACTATGAATAAACCTTCACTTTTAACGGCGTCAAGGCACTCCATGCATACACTTAAGTCTTCAACAATGTACGGTAAGACATAGAAACAGATCATTATATTTCTCCTCAGGCATAATGTTATTGACGCATCACTGTCAACAATAGACGGTATGGAGCAACAGTTTACTTTTTGTGTAATTTTCAGACAATGTTTAAATGACACGTCGACTTTTCTTTGACTCGTATTCTTCTCTGCATTCAGCAAGTCCGACATGCGCACTTTTCTGAGGTAAACATCGACATTGCACATCTGTCTTCTTCACTATCACTTCACAATGAAACTGAAGAACTCTTGGATGAAGAATTAGAAGACATTCAACTTCGTTTAGATTCGATTTGCCTCAGCTTATGTGATACAAAAGGGGATGATGAACGGAACGCTTGAGCCAATCAAACACTCACCCCCAGTCAACTGATCTGGGTTTAATCCATCATCATTCTTTAGCTCACTCCACCACCCCAGTTCAGACATGGCCATATGCAAATCAGTCTGACCCTGTGCCTCATGGGAACAGTCCAGCCCGAACTGCCAAGCCATGTCTTCCCTGGACCGGAAACAAGCATCCTAGGACCGGTTTCTGGCATTCCAGCCGTCATCAGCCAGGCTTGCTTGAATCCAGTGGCAAAGTGAGCAAGGGACCCACGTCTGGGCATACCCCGCCAACTTAGGGCGAACAAAGCGATACAAAAGGGGATGATGGACGGAACGCTTGAGCCAATCAAACACTCACCCCCAGTCAACTGATCTGGGTTTAATCCATCATCATTCTTTAGCTCACTCCACCACCCCAGTTCAGACATGGCCATATGCAAATCAGTCTGACCCTGTGCCTCATGGGAACAGTCCAGCCCGAACTGCCAAGCCATGTCTTCCCTGGACCGGAAACAAGCATCCTAGGACCGGTTTCTGGCATTCCAGCCGTCATCAGCCAGGCTTGCTTGAATCCAGTGGCAAAGTGAGCAAGGGACCCACGTCTGGGCATACCCCCGCCAACTTAGGGCGAACAAAGCGATACAAAAGGGGATGATGGACGGAACGCTTGAGCCAATCAAACACTCACCCCCAGTCAACTGATCTGGGTTTAATCCATCATCATTCTTTAGCTCACTCCACCACCCCAGTTCAGACATGGCCATATGCAAATCAGTCTGACCCTGTGCCTCATGGGAACAGTCCAGCCCGAACTGCCAAGCCATGTCTTCCCTGGACCGGAAACAAGCATCCTAGGACCGGTTTCTGGCATTCCAGCCGTCATCAGCCAGGCTTGCTTGAATCCAGTGGCAAAGTGAGCAAGGGACCCACGTCTGGGCATACCCCCGCCAACTTAGGGCGAACAAAGCGATACAAAAGGGGATGATGGACGGAACGCTTGAGCCAATCAAACACTCACCCCCAGTCAACTGATCTGGGTTTAATCCATCATCATTCTTTAGCTCACTCCACCACCCCAGTTCAGACATGGCCATATGCAAATCAGTCAGACCCTGTGCCTCATGGGAACAGTCCAGCCCGAACTGCCAAGCCATGTCTTCCCTGGACCGGAAACAAGCATCCTAGGACCGGTTTCTGGCATTCCAGCCATCATCAGCCAGGCTTGCTTGAATCCAGTGGCAAAGTGAGCAAGGGACCCACGTCTGGGCATACCCCCGCCAACTTAGGGCGAACAAAGCGATACTTGGCCTTGTTGGCATGCGTAGAACTTAGCTTCTGGAACTTTCGGGGACCCATTTTCTTTTCTCGTTATGACACACTTAGCTTTTCCTTCGCCATACGAGCCGCAACAAAATGGTTCTCCTCCCCACAGCCTTTGCATACTTGTCCAATTTCAGACATTTACCTTCGTGTGGAAACGAACATCCGAATCACAGTTTTTCTTTCTTTGAAGGCATCAGTTTGTGTCTTTCAGCTTTGTGTTTCTGCATGCTTTTCATGTTCATTGTAGGGAAGCACCCCTTTTTGACATGGTCACCACCCCACTTTTTGCCCGGTATTCGATGCAATTTTGATAGGAAGTGCACAGTGTTCCTGTTAACCAGGTCCCCAGTGCCAGATCCCTTTGCCAAAAACTGTACAATTGTTCCCCCAATTGGCAATACCTTTAGCACCCCTGTAGGTCCCTAGTAAATGGTACCCCAGGTACCTAGGGCAAGGTTACTAAAGAGGGTCCCCAAGGGCTGCAGCACGTATTGTGCAACCATAAGGGACCCCTCGCCTAACTCATGCAGGCTGCCATTGCAGGCTGCATGTCTTGGTGCAGACAAAAGTGAAACAGGCAATGCATGCAGTACAAATAAGTCACCACTACAGCAGGCCTTACAGCCCTAAGGCAGGGTGCACTATACTACAGGTGTGGACATATCTGCATGAACAGATATGCACTTGTGTTGACCAGTTCAAGTGACCAGGGAAGACGTTTTAAATACATGTGCTGGACACTGGTGTAAAACGAGTTCTCCAGGTACATGATGCCCTCATTGAAACCAGAGATGTATGGTATCAAACATCTTGTATTAATAAGCCCACAATGATTTCAGTAATTGATTTATTAATACATGCACTCAGAGGACCGACCAGCCTGCCATCACAGACGAGCTTCTGACACCCAGGGGTGAGAGCTCGTGTTCTCAGGAGGTCAGGAACAAAACCCCCTAAGTTAGAGGGTGTTTTACACGCCCTACAGCAGGATGATCTGTAAATTAGCCTTCCTAGGTCGGGAGCTTCAAGGAGCCCACACCCTTTGGTATGCAAATCTGTCTTCCCTCAGAGGGATGCCCCCCCCCCCTCTCCCTCTCCCCAACCAGGGCCCATTTGGCACCTGGACAGGCAGGAAAATTAGTAGTCAGAGAGGATAGTTCCACCCCTAAGGTGGGTACCAGAGGTGAACACAAAATTTCAGAGTTTGCCATCTTTGTGATGGCAGAATTTGAAATCCTGGCACAGGGATATAACCACTTCCCACAAGAAGTGGTCATATAGGGTGTGTAGTGACCCCAGGGGTAAGTAGCACATTAGCTACTACCCCACACTTCCCGGACGTCCCTAAATTTAATGTTTAGAAGAGCCCCTGGCACCAGAAAATCAGATCCTGCTGACCTGAAAGAAGTAGACGGACGCTGAAGAGTCGCAAAAGCAAGAACAGAAGACCAGCCACTGACTTGGTGCCAAACCTGCCAGCCTGTCTGCTGTCCACAACAACTGTGCCAAAGGCGACTCATCCTGCTGCTGCCTGTGTCTCCAAAAGCCGCCACACAAAGACCTGGAAACTCCAGTGGAGAATCGGAGCTGCTCCCCTGAATCCTGCAGGCACCCCAGAAGAGCTGCGAGGACTCCGGACCGCCAAAAACCAGGCAGCAGAAAGCACCACTGCACTCATGCCCCCTAGCCTGAGTTGAAGTGGGCCAACGGTGCCAGCGTGGTACCCAGACCCTCCATAGCCGAAGCCCACCTTGGGTTTGCCAACTGTGGACTTCCCGACATCGCCCGCAGCCTCTATGTGCAGGCCCCCCTCGGCCGCCCCAGCCCAAGGAGAAGAGGACCAAAGGTGTCCCCACATCCCAGAGCATCGTAAGACCAGAGCTTCCCGGTTAGTTCAGCCAGGCTGGCTCCCAGCCCAAACCTACAGCCTCTTTGCGACCGGACCGATTCCCATTGACTTCAATGGGGCACCCGATGAAGTATTGCACCTCTGCACCCGGACGCGACCCGAGGTGACTTGTTGGTGCTGCCTTGGACCCTGCCCCATACTCACCTTAAGTCCAGAAGATAGGTCCTATAAGTCACTGTAAAGTACCATTATGCAGTATATGCCTTTCCTCCTTAGGATAACATTACCGCTGCAGAAATTGCACAGTGTAGACTTTTAAAAACTGTAAATATTTCTACTTCAAAACATACTTAACAGATTGTATGGATTTTGGTTCTTAAAAAAATATATATATATGCGTTATTTTAATAAATTGGTGTGGATCTCCTTATTGAGCCGTGTGTATCATTTATTGACTGTGTGTAGACAGAAGATCTCTAAAACTCCTCTTTGATAAGCATAAGGCTGCTCGTCCACACTACCCCCCTCAGAGAGCACCTTGGGATTGCTAGAGCAAGCCCCTGTCCACTTATAAGGGATACCTGGACTCTTGACAATATATCTCTTTTTGGTATACTGTAAAAGAGCCAGCTTCCTACATTCATGACTGACTCCCTCTGGGCACCTCCAGCCTCCATGTCAGCAGCTTATTGATCAACACGTTCCTCAGCTCTGGCAGCTATAAGAACTTGCTCCAGACTAAGTGTTCCTCTCAGCATTATTTGTCTGAATTAATCTGACAGACATCTGTTGATAACTTGGAGACGTATAGCTTCATCATTAAATTAATTGAACTTACAAAGTTTGATGAGTGTATCAAGTCTCTCAACAAATTTGTCGATTGTTTCACCAGCTTTCTGTCATTCCTGACTGAAAATATACCTTTTGTAGTCGACATTCGGCAGTGGATTGCACTGGAGATGTAACGCTTCTTTGATTTGACAGTATGTGACTTCCGCCAGTTCGCAGCAGTTTCTTCCGTACATCTTTAACTCCTTCACCGGCAAGATGTTTGAGGTATTTGACATTCTTTTTGTTATTTGTTTCTTCCAGGGCATGGATGAAATCATCAAACGTTTCTATCAAGGCAGTCCGTCTGTCACCAATATTTAGCTTTATGGCAGTATCGGATGGAAGCGGTGGTTTCAAGAAGGCGGCAGCATCATATCTTGCACTCTTTTCAGCAGCTACTGATAAAGTTCACTATTCCGACAGCCAATCACGGCCTTTCAGTTGGTCGAACGTGACTCACCAGCCTCGTAAGCACAAAGCCCGTGCTTCGGCTTGGGCTGCGACGCCTGGTGCGGAGGTCGACCCAGGTTCTGGTAAGCGCAATTGTATTCTCTACATACTCAATTATTACGGCCTCTAATGTTTCTCTGCTTCTACTGACAATGTTCTCTTGCACCTGGCTGTCGCTGCTCATTGCATTTTCCATACCTGGTCGGTCGTTCATGCCTTTCCTTTATTTATTTGCGTCAGAAATGTTTTTTTTTTTTAGCTCCTCTTTGCATTAGACTATCACTGTCTTTCGCGCTTCTCTATACCTGGTTGTTGCTGCCTTCAGCATTGTCGTACTGCATGATTTATAACTCAGTGTTGCGTAGTGGCACAGTACCTCTTTCACAGCGGTACTAGCAGGTTTCTGGCCAACCATTAGTAAACTTCTCAGTGAGGCTTTCGTCATCTTCGAAATGCTTCACTCTGGCTGCATTGGCGCTTCGACTCCACATATGCCAAACATCGAGCTTCACTTCCACTAGGCACGTGTGGCATGCACAAGCAGTTTGCTGGACCACAGCAAACTCTCTGGGAGAGGATTGTCAATCTTCGGACTATGCATCCCCTAACTCGTTGCAAGTTGTAGCGTCCTTTCCAGCCTGGGTACTCGTGAAAGAATACACCACACACGTAGCATGGTAATACACGTCTTTATTCCGCTGTGTTTAACCGCAAACTCAACATTCTAAACATGAACTCTATTCACCACACCTGAACACTTACATCACAGTTCTACAGAGTCTATCACTACAAAGCCCACCTCTCTCCATATCCATTTGTACCTCATATATTCTAGTTCCTCTGCCCACTTATACCTTAGTACCTGTACAATTACCTACACCCTATTAGCACCATAACTGCCTCTGCCTATACTGTGCCACCTCTGTTTATACCCATATGTACCTTGTAAGAAATTGTGTTATTAATTGCAAAGGATGCAAGTCCTTCACAAGTAATACAACTGCAATTTCATTGGGAAATAAGTACCCATTGTAGTACGTGACTCTCAGGGTAGCAAAGCAGAGCAGTCTATGGTCTACTCGGGTGAAGCGGTGTGAACTAGTAACCCCAGCTTGCTGGTAAGCAACAACTATACTCAATAAGTTATTGTCATGCCAGTGCGTTTTTCTTGAAAAGGGAAAAGTACTTTAATTTACACACTGCTATGCATTAAATTACACATATATACATCAGACAGATGGAAATACCTTTGGCGACACCCTCATATCACGTTACACCTGTAGTAGGTCCTGAACCCTAAAATCACAATCGTCAAATAGGAAGGTGTCATTATCAATAAGGTAGGCCTACTGGCTTTGTGTCGCCACATCAGTAAAAGTAACCACATGTTAGATTCCACATTGGGCACAGTACCAATAGTAAAAAAAAAAAAATTGAATTAAAAAAAAACATTATAATGCTAAAGGTTGCATCATCAACACCAACATTTTAAACAAAGCATTAAAAAGTCAAAACATGCTTTTCTGAGTCTTTTCTTTACCGTAAATGGACTGCTACTGCAGTCATAGGATCAATTACAAGTGGCCCTTGCACTCCAGAGCGCAACAGCCAAAGCTCCAGCTCTGGGAGTGCTTAACACCTCCATCTCTGGGAGTGCTTAAAACCTATTCCTTGGCCATAATTTTAAAGCCTCTGGAGACTTGGGATACTATTTGAAAACAATATTCCAGGGGGCTGCTGCATATCATGCTGCCCCCAAACACACTAGGAACTTCAGTAGGAGTGCCTCTGCCTCTCCTTGGGGCACCATAAGTGACAAATAACCAAATGTAACACCTTCACTGGGTTTTATAGGGCGCTCCTCCCCAGAGCAGTGAATACCCTATGAGAGGCTTTGCTGCTGTTCTTAATGGAGGCCTCGTGCCACACGCTTTTCTTTGTTTTTATGTACCCCAGTCAAAACCGGGCCACCCACAGCATTTGTCTTTTGTTTTCAAGCGACAGTGCATGAGACCACTCCAGCACTGCCTGACCGTCTCTTGTCTCATGTTCTCGCCACAGGTGGAGCAAGTCTTTCTTCAGCTGTTGCCCGCTGGGCGAGTTGTACATTATTCCCTGCCAGCCGGAAGTTACAAGGTTGGCACTGTCAAACCTGCTGGCACATCTTTTAAAATGACCCTTTTTGACAGGTGGGATGCACTGGTTTTAAATATTAATAAATTAACCCCAAGTACAACTTTTTCCCACAAGGTAAGGAGACTACTTTTTAAAAGTGGAACACAAACAAAATTAAAATTGGCATATTCCTCCCGTGACTTGGCCCCAAAAGCTATTTTCACTGTAGGTGAATCTTAAATTGTCAAAGTACAGATTATATACTTTAATATGTAACATTGGACAGGAAACTGCTAAATTAGTCATTTAAAGACTTTCATGCTAAATTGGTGGTCAGATTTTTAATAAATATTTAGGAAAAAGTAACTTATAGAACATTACCTTTTCCTGGCCTGAAGGTTATGGAAGCTAATTTGCTGCTCTCCAGCACTTCTATTTAATGCACAATTATATAGCGCCTGGCGAACCGTAGCCATCCTAGTGCTGGCAACGCAACACAGAGTCCGCCATTGTGCTCAGGGGAAATTATTTGTGGAACATCCAAGTTTTAAGGAGTTTGTGGAACCTAAGTTCATTGTCAAGGAGTCTCATTGTAATGGGAAAGGAGTTCCAAAGGTTAGCCACATTGTAACTAAAGGACTGCCCTCAGCTTCTTGCTCTTTGAATGGGGGCGGGGCTACTCGTGGCCAGGCGATCATTGGTGGATCGGAGAGCTCTATTGGGTTTGTGTGCTGTGTTTAGGGCGGAAGCCCATCTGGGTAGGATGTAGGACGTTGTTAGTTTCTACAAAGTCAGAGAGCTATTGGTTGGCATGTTTCTCTACCACTTTATTCAGGCCAAGAAGTAACAAGATTGGTCTATAGTTTCCTGGGCATAGAGGGTCAAGGTTGGATTATTTTAGGAGGGCTTTGGCCATTGCATGTTTCTATGTGGAGGCACTATTCCTTTAGCAAGAGATAAGTTGGCCATTTCGAACACAACCGGGAAGGTAAGTTCAGCCGCTTTAGAAAGAATGTGCAGGGGTGGGTGGGGAATCAATTGGGGAACCCGATTTAACTTTACTAAATAGACTCCTGGTATGCTCATGCCCTCCTACCCCCCCCCCCCCAAACAAGCACTACTCTTGTGGCAGAATCTGTGTGCAAAATCAGCAAGATCAACTAAAGTGCAGGTAAATTATTTTTAAAAATCACAGTAAAATCAGGTTCAATTTTAGCAGAGTATTTCTTAAGACTAGTTTCCCCAAATGAAAAATCACAGTGAAATCAGATTCAATTTTAACAGAGTATTTCTTAAAACTGGTTTCCCCAAATCAAAGTCCACAAGAAGTGTACGGAGTAAGCGCGTCGTGTTAACCAAGCGACCATGCCCCGGCCTTCATTATATAATGTGATTGGCCTTGTAGCTCCAAACAACTGGAGCACTGACCAAGATGGCGTCTCCTGATATGCTTGTGCCCCACCACCCCCCCGAGCAAGCATTACTCTTGTGGCAGAGTCTGTGTGCAAAATCAGCAAGTTCATCTAAAGTGCAGCTAAAATATTTTTTTAAATCGCAGTAACATCAGATTCTATTTTAGCAGAGTATTTCTTAAGAGTGGTTTCCCCAAATGCATGTCCCCATGAAGTGCACGGCCGCAGCGCGTTGAGTTAGTCCAGAAAGGGCTTGACCTTAATGGAAAACTGCTCCCAGAGCAGAAAATGGCTTCGGTCTGGTGACAGCATGGACTGGGTGTGGGACATTTGATCCCTATCAGCCCAGGAAAGCTAGTTGGTGTGGTCCTAGGAACGTTAATAACTTGAAAGGGACAGAGATGAGGCTTGCCCATTCATAGTTTATGGTAAGGAGAGACCTGAAGAAGGGAAAGGCTCTGCCCCCAAGGTCCACACTAGCCAGGCTGGCTTGGAGCCAGAGGGAGTAAAGCATCCCATGGACTGGATACAGGGAAGGGGACCGTTCATTTCCCAGGTCGCCCCTCTGGGAAGTAGCAAGACTTCTGCACAAGGGAAGAAGGGTTTCCTAACCTTTAGGAGAGGGGCACTGTGGGATTGCCTGCAGTGGGGCAAACAGGAACTGCTGAAAGTGGGTAGGGTCGCCCCCAGAAACCCTCTCCCCACTGGTTAGGTAGTGTCCAGGAGTAACCCCTCCCCACCCCATCCACTGGTTAGTGCAAACCTTCCTCAGAACACATTTTGGACCCATGGAAGATTAGAAGAGGACTGGGCCTGCTGTCTGTGATTTGAGCAGAGCCCTGAAGGACTGGACATGCTCCCTTTTATACCCAGGACAAAGAAGTGGAATCCAAGGGTCAGTTGGCTGACCCTTGTGGCAACATAGACACAAGTTGCAAAAGGCTTTTTTCCCTTAAGTTATCATTTGGCCAGAACCAAATTGACCCGGACTGGGTCTTGCTGGAAGCATCTGCTGGAGTGACTCCCTAATGATGTCCCAAAGGACTTAGGAGCTTCAGAAATGGCCATGGGGAGCTTTTCCCAGAAACCCTGAAAAGTGCAATTCACAAATTTTTGGACTCCAAAGACCTACGGAGCCATCAGCGGGTCCTCGGTGCTAAGATGTCTGATTTTGATGCACTATCCTCAGATACCGCTTCAGGCTTGCCCACCGGAGTATTTTGAGCTCCATAAAAAGACTAAGTCAGAAGCTGAAATCTTTGACCGGGATTAATCCGCTTGGTGTACCCGACCCACACTCCATCGCAATCTGCCTGAAATCGTGCATAGGGTCTGGTCTTCTACAGACTATCACTGGTGTTTAATACTTTTTAGAGCTATTTTTACTGAAAACTTTAAAAATTCATACCTCTGCTTCTCCTTATTGGATTTTTGTGGTTTTGGTGCCATATTTATTAATTAAATTTAATTTCTCCAATTCTGTTTGTTATTTTTTTTGTGTGTTTTCACTTTATTACTGTTTTTGGTACCTCATAAATACTTTTCACACTGCCCTACGTTAAGCCTTTCTGATCTGTGCCATAGTTACCAGGGCGTTGAGCTCAGGTTAAGTTAGAGATTTTGGGTTTCACCCTGAAAAGTTAGTGTTATTATTCCTTGTGGTAGGCGATACCTCACCACAAAAAAAGATGTTCCCTAAAAGTGAGCAGTCGAAGGATACAAGTTGCCAGTGAAAAGGATGGCAAAGAGGTTATGTTCCAGGGAAGTGACAAACACAAGAAGAGGAAGGCTAGCCAACAAATAAGAAGCAAACAAATGAGAGTGAAAATAAAACCACCCATGGTCAACAATAGGCAAGCTGCAAGACAACTGTAAGTGCTTGATAAGCTCACAGTTTGTCTTACGCAAACAGACAGCTTCCACTGTTTGGTAGTTGAGACCTAAAAGTAATTCAATAAAATGATGAAAAGAATGGCAACACTGTGTGATTTGTTTATATTAAGTGAGCGCCTCACAGTCATTAAATTGCTGTGCATCATTACTGAATTGGAGTTCATTTGAGCAACTAATTTGTCTACAACACACACTGTATTTTTGTCGTATGAAAAAAACCAAACACATTTATAACAGTGTTGTGACTGCTCTTAAGATTTTACATTTTTGAGCAGTAGACATGGGTGAATTTGGCAGTGCACGTGACCACTAAATGTCTGGTTCAGCGCAACTGATGGTGGTACACGTTGTTTAGAGATGATTTCTGGTATTCCTATTTAAAACCATCTTTGGTGTTGTTCATGTTTATAAAAGAACACATCTGTTAGAAAAATTAATCTATGTACTGGTTTTTAGGGAAAGCCACTCTAAGCACCTCCCTCCCTGCTGTCCGACCAAAGTTCTGCAACTTCTAATTAGTTAATTATATGCAATATTATGCAGAACTCTCTAGCTGTCAGCAGCCAGTCAACACTGCTTCTGCCAGCTACTGGACAATAATTATTACAGATTGGCAGCAGTAAGCGGTTAGGATGAAGTAGCATGCACATGCAACGGAGGATTTTGATGCTGTACACAAGTTTGGAATGCACAATTTCATCACAAACCCAGCCTGCTGTCCCAAAACAGGCAAATATGGAAACTTGAATGGAACCTCCTTCATCCATAGATGCTGCAAAATATTGCCACAAGGCCTGCTCTCCAACCTCAGACGCCATGCACATCACTGCAGGCAGCGACTTTGACAATGAACAAGAGGTATTCCTTATTGCCTGCGCCCACCACCGGAAAACATGCAAAATGCCACAGCCAATATGTGAAGCACTTTCACTTGGGAGTGTCAGTCAACAATACGGACTACGGAGAGTTCAGCTAGCGGACACCCATATACAGTTTACTTTCTAGTCACACCAGGATTTAGGACTATGAAGAGGGCCCGCTCATTCCTCTTGCCAGAACTTTTGGAATGACAGACGTCAAGACCGAGCCATGGAAACCAAGTTCCACACCATCCTTTAATGCACTGGATCCTTATTATCTGCAATACAGCTGAAAATGTAAGACTGTTTTTCTTTGAAGGACAAGTAAGTGAATGTCACATTAATGGCACCCTATAGCAGTTCCAGTACTTCTTTCAAGTGCTAGGATGCTTCAAGGACACAGATGCCAAGCTTTGAGGGACACAAGAGTACCATTTCACCTGCATCAACTCGTGGAAAAGGTATTTTAAAACTAGTTTGTCATAGACAAAGTACCAGAACCGACTCGGGTCTCCCCCATGGCAGCTGTTGGGGGGTGAACAGAAGCAGTCCGAATCAGCAATAAGTGTTATGGCAAACATAAAAGGAGCAGGATAAGTCCCTCTACTGGTGAGGACCCAAAAATGTTGTCCTTAAGGCCCTTCAGGAGTTGGTTGTTGCTTTGTCACCCCAAGGTCACCAGAACATTGCAAGACTGAAGCCACACTACGTAAGAAACTGTGGATCCAAGGATGTACAAACTGGTTTAAAAAGGTTGTTCAAGAGTGCAGGTTGTGCCAGCACCTAAGTGGAGATGAAAGGCCAGCTCTAGTCCTCGCCAAGGAACAATGTCCTCATTGACTCATGCATTAAGTTCCCAGCTGTGGCGTTAGTAAGAACCACGTTGGCTGAACATATGAAAACTAAGCTAGAGAAAAATTACTGCATTGCAAATTATGGTATTCACCAAGAAATAAAGGCTGACAGCGACCCACTCTTTCAAAAGAGTGGTTTTCAAAATTACCTGGAACAGCTGAGGACTACCCATTGGAAAAAAATCACCCTATGATCACATCAAGACAATGGGGGGAGTGGAGTGCTCTATAAGGTCAATAAAGTGCTTTCGATTGGGGTTCAGCGGAAAGAAGACGTTGAGTGCTTCCTACAGTTACATGAAGGATTCCTGCAACACCCCTCACTGTACCAGTGTGCTCCAGCGACTTTATTAATTGGAAGACTGGTAGGAGACACCCTTTCAATTGCCCCACAGTGGCAACCTGCCCTGTTTGATGCGGATTCCTGCCAAAGGAGTAGAAAAGACACCAAAGACCAAGCAAATCAGCAAAAATGAGAAACCACAACCAGAAAACAGATAGGCGACCAGTTTCTAGTAAGGAAACACCACCCGGGATGGAAGTTTCCCATGCGCTATGAAATGGTATTCAAATTTCATAGGAGTAAAAGGGAACAATGATAGAAGCCAAAAAGGGACTAGAAATGTGTCATTGATCAAAAGAATGACCCAGGTTAGCGCCAGTGAGGCGGAAAACCACAACAACTCACTGCCACAAAGAGTGAGCCTGGAAGCTCATGAATGGGAGGGGAAACTAATGAGAGAGGTCCATCCCACTCAAGAGTCCACAATACCAATCTAATATAGAGCAACAGAAACATGTTGAAGCCCGGTTGACTGCCTGACAGCAGGATGAGGAGGGTCCAGTGAGAGGTATGATCTGAAACCAAATCCAAGGCCAAATCAGAGACGTTAGGACTTAACATGTTGGGTTATATGAGCAGGAGTAATGGTAACTGTTGACCCTTGAGTTTGGAATATATTCTAAAGTGGGAAGGGATGTAGTGACACACACTGACAATACGAGAAAGAATGTGTCATGTCACACACACCCCAGAGGCTAGGTGCAGTGTAAAGTATAAGCAAATTGAAGGAACACCGTTTGTGATGTTGTCTCCGGCACTAGAGCACAGGCTCCGTCATGTTTCATTGTACTCTACTGCTACATTTATATAGGGATTTCTACCTCTATGAAAGTTGGAAAAGCGTGAAAGATACACACACTGTTTATGCTTTTAGTTAAGCTGGCAGCTTTTAGCAACTCTGCAGGTCCCTTTATGGTTTAGCTTATGATCATAGTCTAATTAGCTGATCACTGCATTGGTTTGTCCATTCTGCAATATTTTTTTGGGAAGTTTATGGTCTTTAGCAAGCATAGCTGGAGGTAGAAATGGTGGAGGATCTGATGGGAGGGTCTTAGTTAATATCACCCCTTCCTTGTGAGATGCAAATAAATGGCCATAGTATGTTGCTTGTCGGAACTTTCAGTGGTGAACTAAATTAAAGTCCTCCGTTGGCCAGCGGCATGTGACAGATCTCTTCAGTTATTCCATGCCTTTTCAGTTAGTGGTGGATTAGTTCATTGCTGTGGCCTGGTACAGTACTGGGTGATGGACCAAATTTGTAGCAGATTTATTTTATTTAAGTTTACGAATGTCAAGCAGCATAATTAAATAATTAAGTAGCTTAAGCCCAACCAACCAGGGGAGGTTAGGCTGTGCATTGATATTTGCCTCCCAAATCTGGCAAACAAAGGTGAGAGGCACATAAGCCTGAGTAGACAACCTGGTGAGCGAGATCACTAGATTGTTCTGGTTCTCCAACATGCATCTCCGGTCAGGGTGTTTTCAAATCATGTTGGAACTGGAGTTCCGCTACATCACCACTCTTTTGATGCACATAGACCGCCGCATGTATAAAAGACTACATTTTGGGAACTCCACTGTGGCAGGCGTTTTCCAGGACACCGTCAGGGAAATACTGACAGCACTAAAACGGGAACTCAATGTGAGCAATGACATCTTAGTTCATGCTTTAACTCTCGAATAACATTTTGCCCACCTTAGAGGAGTGTTCCAGTGACTTAAAGACTGTGGTCTAACTCTCCACAGGGAGAAATGTGAATTTCTGAAGAGCAGCATAATTTTTTTCAGTACCAGTTTTCGGCAGACAGCATGGCCCCAGACCTGGCCAAGATGAGGGACATCCAGTCAGCAAACGCTCCATCTTCTGTGACAGCCATCAGGAACTATCTGGGGATGGTGAATTACTGCAGCCATTTATAAGGAGCCTGACAACCCTTAAGACACCTCTATGCGAGCTAACAAAAGCATCAGTACCCTGGGTCTGGGAAAATGAACGAGAGATGTCGGTCTAAAGACACTAAGAAATGCCCAGTCAGCGGATACTACATTGGCCTAATACAACCCTGAAAGAGACTTCAAGAGCTGGGCATGGATGGCAGTCACACAGGGTTAGGCACCATCCATTCCCAGAAACAAGCATGCGGAGAATGAGCCAAGCGCCCACATCTACTGGACAGTTGTATTATCACCCTGAAGAAGAGGCCACTACCACCCACAAGCACTTTTACCTGTATCTCTATGGACATACACTTGCCCACGCTGACCACCAACTCCTCATCCCTTTGTTTCAAGGGTAAGCGTTCAAATCACTGGCACAAATTGAAAAATGTATACTACATGTACAGGAACACTCCTTTTATGTTGAATGCACGGCGGGAACTCAGAAGTCAGATGCCTTTCACTTTATAACTGGCCTGCCACCAGAAAAGAAGATGCAAAGGCTCAGGATTTTGAAGCGTGCGTGAGACACGTTGTGGAGAGATCCAGGCTGATGCCAATGTCCTTAGACGAGATTCTAAAAGTCATGGAAGTGGATGACTCCCTTCAGCTGGTTTTGGAAGCCATCAGAAAAGGAGACTGAGGTAATCTAAAAGGAAGTGCATCAATACAGACAGCAGATGCTCAACAGGTCCTGTCGTCCCTGAACAAGGTCGGGCATGAGCTGGCTGTTTTTGAAGAAAAATACCTCATGAGAGGGGCCCGGTTGGTAATACCTCAGTGCCGGACCACAAGGATAGTCCACCTCGCACACAGTGCCCACCAAGGAATGATCAAGAGTCTGATTAGGAGCAAAGTCTTGCTCCCCAGGCCGGATGGACACTACATCTTCGTGGTGATAGACAATCACTGAGTAACCTGAAGTGGAGATTAAATCCATCATGGCTACCAGTGAAGTGATCCAGAAGTTTTAAAAGATCATAGCCACTCATGGTTCCATCTGTGAGATTCGGAGAGACAATGACCCCCAGTTCCAGTGGCAAGAAAAAGCAGACTATTACAGATCACTACGTGTAAAACATCAAAAGAGCACACCCCAGTGGCCCCAAGCAAAAGGTGAAGTCATGTGATTCACGGGCACCCTACAGAAGGTCAGAAGTGGGCCATACCTTTTTAAGAAAATGTAACATCAGACTCCTGACATGGCCACGCCCACAGCCAGGCCTACATGAGTTGACGGGTGGTGGACACAATCCCACACCATCTGGATTGGCTCTCGGAACCACTGTTTGATTAGGTATACCAATACTACGAGAAGTAGAACACTAAGTCAGGCTGGCATAGATAAGCATGGGAAGAGAAATGGAATTTGGGATTTGGTGCTAGCCAAAGAAGAGCAGCTGGAGAGTAAGTTCTGACTTCACTTTGAAAGAACCTCGATGAGAGTCATCCAGACATGGGGCACCAGGGTGACTGCCAGCAGAGGGGCTGAGGACATCACTCAGAACACTGCGTTCTTTAGAAGTCCTGGGTAAAAGGCAGCAATACCCCAGGACTAGATAAGCTCAACAACTCCAAAAGAACTGAAGAGTTACCCAATGAAGATATATGCTTAGAAGCTGCACAAGGGAGACAGTCACCAGCTGATACGTCCCAGCATGCATATAGACAGCTGATTTCTCCCAGCCTGGAGGCACCAATCCAAGGGGAGGTCCATCAAGAAGAGCACACCCCAGATTCGGAACTCAAAGTCATTAGGGGGTAATCATCGATACAACCGCCAAGCACATCCTGCCACACTGTACTGAACAATCAGTGTTTGGAGGGGTTTCAAGGACTTGGTATGTTGTTCGCAAATAGTCATTTGTTTTCATTTCATTGCATATTGGGAAGGAATATAGTACTGCGCAAGCGCAATATGTATTAGAGAATTATGGTTTGAATTGGCCCCTTCGAGGAGTATTATATGGTTCTTGCAGGTGACGTTAGGTCTCCAATAAAAGGCATGCCCCTGGCTTATGTGAACAGACATATTTAACCGCAGCAACTGTGTCTGAGTATTATTTTAGTGCAGGCGCGACACAACAACCACAATGCCCAACTAAAAACCTCTACTACACTTAAAGACAAGCATTCAGCTCACTTATAGGTATTAACTACCACTACCACGGTGAGCCTGTGTGTTCAGGTAGTGAAAGAGCTTCACCCTGGGGTCAATGAGAGGTGAGGCTACCATGGACAAGACATGGGCTTGTTATGATCATGTGGTTATGGCAACATTGGTTGTTCGGTTGCTTTCCGGGGTTTATATTTTGTGCACAAATAATGACGGTTAATATGCCCGTTTACTATTGATTCTGCATATATAGGCTGAATTAACATTATACAATTTAAACAAATTTTATATGATGCGTAGAAGTGTGTTTATTAATGTGCTTTAATTATGCCACATCTGCCTGTTAAACGCCATCTTAGACAAGATGGATGCCATCTGTCATTCACAAAAGAAAACGAAAAACCCACTTCCAACACATGCTCAGAAATAGAGCCACCAATCTATATAAGCCACAAGAAACAGTTCAAACTTATACAAAAGAATTTATATGAATAATATTTATCTTTTAGATAATTTTTTTTTTTCCTTTTTTGTTCATTAACAGTACATTTTCAAAATATGTATTTAATGAAACAATTACATTTTAAACAGCATCCTAAACCTCCCACCCGTCACAAAATTATCACTTTGTCACTAATAATAGCGCATACCATTCATACCCAGTTGTTGCAAAGGGAGCGTTCACACTATAAAAACAAAACATACATAGAGCCTTCACATGGAACATCCATGCATTTAGTGTCTGTTCGGTTCTTCTTTGCAGATATTCCTCAAATTATTGGACAGCAGGAACCTTACTGCTTAGGCTATATAGGCTGCATTTTTCCCTACATTTGACTTAGTTTATCTGTGAACTATAAGGTGCATTTTCCTACTATTCTATGTGTGTATACACTATGGTTACTACTCATATGAACTCCTGCATCAGCAGGGGGGTACATATGGTTTTAATAGGCCTGTGCACATATAGGTGAAGGGCTATAAGACAATTCTATTAGGTTCGTGTTGAAGGGCTATAAGGTGGCACTCTCATACAGTTTGGTATGGTTATGTAAAGAATGTATGGTGCACGCAGGTAGTCATCTTCTGGATTAAAAAAACTTAGTGAGTTGTTTTGCTCGAGTCTGCACGCGGAGTGTATGGTTGCATTTTGAGGCATTTTTATATCATCTGAAGAATGTTTTTATCCTTGTAGATTGAATCATTATCAAGGCACCCGGTTCTCCTCCCTCCTTTCCTTGTTATTATGGTGTGTATTTTATAACTACCAATGCATGCCCTAAAGAAGGTGGGTGGTCAAGTGGCCACCAGAACCGAAACATGCGTCGGCACTAGCACGTGAGCGTTGAGGACACCAATCAAGAGCAGATTTAACTCAAAGAATCAATATATGTACAGCCAAAGGTGTAACAAATAACTATAAACTATATATAAAATTGGCATAACCGATTATCTATACAATTTTTGTCTTACCAGTCTGCTTCAATGATGTCAATTTAAAAGAATTAATTTATGGATGTTCCATATGAAGGCTCTCTGTATGTTTTGTTTTTATAGTGTGAATGGTCGTGTGCAACAACTGGGTATGAATGGTATGTGCTATTATGGGTGACAAAGTAAATTTTGTGACGTGGGGTTTTTAGGATGCTGTTGAAAATGTATTTGGTTCCTTAAAAACATATTTTGGAAAGATACTGTGTTAATGACTAAAAAAGAATAATCTAAAAGATAAATATTATTTATGTAAATTCCTTTGTACAAGTTTGAACTGTTTCATGTGGCCTATATAGATTGGTGACTATTTCTGAGCCTATTTTGAAGATGGGATTTTCTTTTTCTTTTGTGGTCTATTGCCCTGTTCAGCTCCAATACAAATCTCTGCTGTGGAACCCCTTTTAGTATATTATCTCCGTCATCACTCCTGCTTCTGACCCCCTGCATACAACTTCTCTCCATAGGCTCAGTAGAGCACAGTCAACCTACAGTGTAGTAGTTTATTTCCACTGTTATGATTACACTGCTTTTGATGAACTTTTTACCTGTCATATTTATGATTTGAAACATTATCAAGATCCCTTCTGTTGTGATTTCTAGTCCATTCATTTGCTGAAAGTTCTATTGTTTAAATACTTAATATTAGTAAGAACACTTCCTGATTGTACTAGCACATAGGGTGCTGAATACGTGATTTAGAAATGGGGTGGTGCTTATGCTTTACGGTAATTACATGTAGTTTTCTTCTGTTCTGATTTGCTAAAGAAATGCTGCTTTTGCTCACACCACGATCAGTTTGCAGTTGGTCCAATTTCTTATGCAAGAATTGTTCATAAGAACCCCTTCGTTTTGGCGGTGAGCCAGAATACTTTGCTGTTCTACTAGGGATGCTGACAGAATTCCTTTTGCTGCTCATTTGAGACTTAGAATAGTTGCTGATTTGACAATCTGAATAATATACATCTAAGAGACTTTATGGCATTAACTCTGCATCTGTTATTTTTTTATAATAAAACCCTTTAACTTTAATTGATCTAGAACAAGAGTACTGAATGGGCCTCATTACTTATTTGAAATGGTTTTCCTTTGCAAATTGATGTTTAGGAGGTGGCTTAATACTCATGAGGTAACCTGTGGTTGGACTGGATGAGGTCAAATTTTGGAATGCGGTTTTGCTCTCATATGGTGCAGTGCAAGAGACACCACTAATTCTAGTTGGTACTCCTGTGTGTGTAAGTGTACCCAACTACTCAGTGTGCTTACATACAGATGACACTAAACACACCTCACTGTGAGATGGTGCCCAGGTTGGTGGTACCTGGAACTCCTCAAACTCAAAAGGTAACTCTACACAGGCAACTCTGCCAAGTGCCACGCATTGTGGGTTAAGATAACGCATTTCAGGGCAAGTTCCTGCATTACTGCACTGAAAAGCAATATCACGCAATTAAAGGCCCTAAATGCTTGTGTTATTGCTCAAGGCACTCATTATGGCAGTATTTCACCCAATACGAGATGTCAGCCCACGGTGAGCCTGTGTTCTCAGGCTACCAGAAGACAAGAGTTGCTTTCTTTGGCATCGCCTCAATCACACTGAGTTACTATCTGAACTCAGTCGCAATAGACCATCCCTAGCATGTACTCCAGAGAAAGCAGCCCTAGACTATCATGACTGGATTGGGTCGGCAGTACGGGCAACCGTTCCCATCAAATCAGGAAAAAGTATCAGGACAATCCCCACTGAACCATGGTTTTCGGAGGAGCTCAGATTTCATAAAAGGCAGTGCCGGAGGCAAGAAAGGCGCTGGAGACTGAAGTATGATCCCAAGGAAAAAGAGCACTACAAGGAATTACTCGCCCAATATAAAGAGATGATTTACTCTGCGAAAACTAAGTATTTTTCAGAGACTATTAGCAAAGCCAAGAACAATACCAAAGAACTGTTTGCCACAGTGAAAAAACTTAGCCAAGTGCAGGTCCATACAGAGAATACTCCAGACCAAGCCTTTTGCGACACGCTGGCTTCCACCTTTTGTAGCAAGGTTCGTGATATCTATGACAAGTTTACATTGAATCCAACCCAGGTGGCATGTTATCAGGATCTTCCAGGGTCTAAGGTTAGCCACCCGGATCCTGTTCTCTTTGCGGAGTTTCCACAAATGACATACGAGCAGGTGGTTAAACTTCTTGCTACTGCCAAATCGGGTTCGCAACTGGATCCGTGTCCCCCCAAAATTGTAATTTCGGCAATCGAACCGATAGCTGGTTATCTTACAGAACTATTTAATCTTGTGCTTCAATCGGGTATTTTTCCTAAATTATGGAAGAAGACCTCCATTCTCCCACTATTAAAAAAAACTAATCTGGACAAAACAGACCCTGGCAACTACCGTCCGATAGCTCGCCTCCCATTGCCATCAAAAGTTCTTGAGAAATATATGAATCAAGCACTTACTCTGTTTATTAATGACAATAACATACTGGATCCATCTCAATATGGGTTCCGGGGTGGGCACAGCACTGAGCTTGCACTGATTACAGCAGCCGAAGAGATCAGACGCTCGGTAGACAAAGGAGGCATGGCGGCACTGATCCTTCTGGATTTGTCAGCAGCTTTCGACACGGTGGACCATGGCCTTCTACTACGTCGCCTTCAAGACATAGGAATTGCTGGCACTGCCCTACGACTGTTTAACTCATTCCTTTCTAACCGTGAACAATTTGTGGAGAAGGATGGACTGAGCTCACAGAATTTTATTCTCCCTTGTGGGGTCCCACAGGGCTCGTCTCTCAGCCCGACCCTTTTTAACTTATATGTGGTTCCTCTTGCCAGGCTTATCAAATCCTTTGGCTTTGCCACGGTGTCATACGCCGATGACACTGAGATTATAGTATCCATTTCAGAGGACTCTTGTAGTACTATTGACAACTTTTATGCCTGTATGGGACAGGTAAATAGATGGATGTCTGAGAACTGCCTTAAGTTGAACTCCAATAAAACGGAGGTTCTTCTTTTTGGCAGAGATGTCTCTCATTGGTCCTCTGACTGGTGGCCCAGCGAACTTGGGCCCCTCCCCACTCCTGTCCCTAAAGCAAGGAATCTGGGAGTCATCTTTGACACCACTCTCTCATTCTCCCACCATGTGAACGCTACTACATCAGCCATCTGGTATACGTTGAGGATTTGGAGGAAAATCTTTCGATTCATACCTTCTGACCTGCAGAAAACAGTAGTCTCGGCGTTAGTATTATCTAAGCTGGACTACTGTAACAGTCTTCTGATTGGAATCAATAAAGCCCTCCTTTTTAAGATGCAAGTCCTGCAGAACTCAAACTCCCTAAATACGCTTCTGTAAAGGGGGCGCTAAACTCGCTTCACTGGCTTCCGGTGGAAAAAAAGGATTACATTTAAGGCTCTCTGCATCGCTTTCAGAGCGCTGCCAATCAGGGTCCTTTATATTTGATTGACCACTTTCGTTGGTACTCTCCCCCTAGAATGCTGCGGTCTTCCTTCCATCAGCTGGTGGAGGTTCCCAAGGCGCGTTTGTCACACTGGGGTGGTAAAAGCTTTTTTCACATTACCTCCAGACTTTGGAATCAATTGCCACTTTCACTGAAAAATGTACCGGACTTGACATCGTTTAGGAAGGGTCTGAAGACCTGGCTTTTCTAGGCCTATGCATATCAGTGTTCAGTTTTGTCTCTTCAATTCCCCTTGGCTGGTAGGAGGTTTGGATGTTAGCACCTAGACGCCTTCGGGTATTAGTGCGCTATATAAAAAAATATAAATATGTAAGAGCTTCACCCCGGGGTCATGGAGAGGTGAGGCTGCCATAGACAAGGCAAGACAAGGGCTTGTTATGATCATGTGGTTAAGGTATTATCAGCTCCTCATCATCAATTGCTTTGATGGAGGTGCTGTTGCAGGATGCCATAGGCATTTTTCCAACATTGGGCTAAGACGGAGAGTCTGGCTATTTTGCAAAACTGACTCTCATGTCTCGAAACGGAGCTTAAGCTGGGGGTTCAAAGAAAATGTTTTGCCTATCTGGGCCCACTATCAGGCCAGAGTGGTATTTTTTCCCTCCTCTTAAGATCTTTTTGTGCGCATTTCATTCACTTAGATCATGGGTACTCGCAAACATTTTCCCAGGGGCACAAAGTATGGTCTTGGGTGTGGCCGAAGGCCGCGTTGATGCCAGCAAGGTGGGAGTGGGTCTTTGGTGAGTGGGGGAAGAGGCAAGGTTGGTGTTGGGGAAGCAAAGCATGTACGTGGTGTAGTCAGTGAGTCATGGAGCTAATTCCAGAGTTTTCATTCTATACTGCCCTCTAAATTAAGACCCATGTCTCTAGAAGAGTCATAAATTGGACAATACTGTGTTATGGTATATTTGAATCGCTATCTCTTGTGCATCTTAGGGAAACCCTTATCTACGTGCTAGCACTACCTTGGGAGAGTCAAGTGTAAAAAAGAAATAACTTCATTAATAATTGGAATGAAATGCTGGGTTGCTTACCGGTAATTTACACTACTCCGAGTTCATGTCTTCCTTGTCACAGTCCTTACGTATGAGTTTTTCTCTTCAACATGCAGATAATGATCACCAAACTTGATTTGACTTCCCTAATACAATATGGCTCCCATCAAATGGAGTGTACAAATCAGACTTCCGAATCAGTTTCACATCTGGGAGAGGTGGGTAGGCACTCGGGACTGTGACAAGGAAGACATGGAGTAACCAAAATTACCATTAAGTAACCGGGCATTACCTCCTCGTGTGTCTTCCTCTCACAGTCCTTACGTATGACTATGTACCCAAGCCAAGGAACCGATTTCAAAAGCAAACACCACTAGTATAGTCAAAAACAAGTGTCTTTTATGCAATGACCCAATTAAATCATACTGAAGGAGGACCCAAGCCACAGAACTCAAACCAGCAGAACCAAATTTAGGAGGATACATCCCCACCCAGTTGCAATCGGTAATGGGTCATTAAAGTGTGAGGTAAAGCCCACGTGGCAGCAAAGCAAATGTCACGAATCGAAGCACCCTTAAATGCTGCCCAAGAAGCAGAAACACCCCTAGTAGACTGCCCAGGGATAGACTCAGAAAGAGGCTGGCCAGCCATAGAATAGGAATGAGAAATGGCCAGCTTAATCCAACGGGATATGGTGTAAAGAGAAGCCTTAAGACCCCTGTTGGCCAGACCATGGGTAACAAACAATGCATCAGACCTGCGAAACAAAGCAGTGTGTTGCAAATAAACTGAAAGTGCACGATGGACAAGAGTATGCAAGCACACCATCTTCTGACACAGGAGAAGGACAAAAGGAAGGTAAGACAATATCCGAATCCAAATGAAAAGAGAAAACTATCTACGGGAGAAAGTCTGGTCTAGGACGCAGCACCATCTTGTCCAGAAAAAAATGGAAGGAACAGAGGGGAGGACAACAAAGCCCCAATCTGCCCCACCCGTCTCCCAGGAGAAATGGCCACCAGAAACACAACCTTGGCTGAAAGAAACTTAAAATCAGCGGATTCAAAGGGTATAAATGGAGCACCCTGCAATTACAGAAGAACCACAGGCAAGACCCAAAAAGGCACAGGGGAATGAACAACAGGACATCTGAAAAAACAACTCTGCGGCAAGCGAGCCACCAGAGGGGCAATAGAGAGAACACCGGCTCTACGAAAAGCTTGAATAGCCGCCCACTGACTAAGGAGGGTAGACACAGCCAAACCCAGCTGAAACCCGTCCTGAATGAACTCCAGTTCTGCAGCTGGATCACCAGAGGAAGATGATAAACCCCTGCCCTGACACCAGACGGAAAAATTCCGCCAGTGATGGCTAGAAGCCTTCAGAGTAAACTCCCGCCGGGACTTCTGGATCAGCTCAGCGACATCCAAAGACACCCTCTTCTAAGGGGGAGTGCCTCTCAAAAGCCAGACCGCAAGCCTCAACTTGCGAAGGGTGCCCAGTGGAAGAAGCTTCCCAAGCAGCGGGGATGGATAAATTTGCAAAACCCAATGGGGCCGGACCAACAGATTGAGAAGACAAAGGAACCAAGGGCTCCTCGTCCAGGCAGGGGCAATGAACAGAATCGCCGCCTGGTCCTGTACAACCTTCTGAACCACCCGAGGAAGAAGCGGGATGGGTGGAAAACAATATTTTAGACCCCTGGGTCAGGGCACAGCCAAAAAATCCACCGCCCAAGCTCTCGAAGACGGGACCAGACTGCAAATGGGGAAGGAATGCATTCTCCGCCAGCCATGGGTGAAAGAAATGAAGAATGGACTGAAAAAGCGTCAGATCGAGACACAGTCACAGAGGACGGAAACCTCCGACTTAGAGCACCCGCAGGCCCATTCTCCTTTCCCGGATAATAGACTGCAGAGAGAGCCAAGAGATGAGATTCTGCCCAAAGGCAAATCTTCTGAGAAAGGAGAAACAGAAATGGACACATGCCACCCTGATGATTCAACTAGGAGCAGACAATCTGATTGACCATCTGTACACACATCACATTGTGTAGCAACAGGGGACGCAAAAACGGAAAGGCCTTCAGAACCACCCCCAGTTTCTTCCAATTTAAAGAATGAAGAGCCTCCATCCGATTCTACTTCCCAGGCACAGCGGAATCCCCCAGATTTGCACCCCATCCCATCGGCAATGGTCATGAAAACCAGAACAGGAAGAGGAACCAAAGAGACACCCATGTTCAAATGAGCAGGATCCAACCACCACAGAAGATACCTGCAGATATTAGTCTTCACTGGAACCAGCGTCTCGTACTCCTAAATCTGGGTTCAAATGACTCAGGAGATGGTGAACAAGCGGATACAGGTGTAACCTACCCCAAGGGAGAAAGGCCAAAGTAGATGCCATCTCCCTATGACTGCAGAGCCATGTCCATGCAGATGCCAAGGGGCAAAGAAGGAGAGTAGACAAATAGAAGCGGAGACGAACACAACGCACCTCCGACACAAAGACCTCCCCCAAGTCCATCCTGAAGCTGGCCCCGATGAAGAGAAGTTCCAAACACAGCTGGAACTGGGATTTCTTCCAACTGATCAAGAAGTCGTACTCCTGCAACAACGTGGTTACTTTGTGAACCTTCAACTGGGCTTGTCAAAAGAACAAGAGGCAATTAGCCAGTCGTCTAAGGGAAGAGTTAAGACACATTCAGAATGCAAAATGCCCACCAATGGCGCCAAGAGCTTTGTGAACACCCTTGGCGTTGAAGCCTGCCCAAAGGGCAGAACCCGAAACTGGTAGTGGTTGCCCTGGACAGTGAACCGGAGGAACGTCTGGTGAGACAGATGTACAGAGACGTGGAGGTAGGAATCCATGAGGTCAATTGAGGTCAGGAAAACGCTCTTCTGCAAGAGAGGCAGATTCAGTTGGAGAGACACCATCTTGAATGGCACATGAGGAATGTACGGATTGACCCCCTTGATGCCCAACACAGGGCGGAAATCCCGACGCCTTCTGAACCAGAACAAGAAGGGAATAATAGCCATGGAAACCCTCCCGATAAAGAACCGGACTGATGGCAGCCTTTTGGAGCAGCAACTGTATCTCCTGGAATAGGGCAGCCAACTTCTCCAGGGAGCGAGGAGCAGGAGTCTCGAAAATGTGGCAAGCAGGAGTGTCGCTGAGATTTACCCTGTAGCCATTTAAGACCACTTGGACGGCCAAGGGTCCTGGAAGTACTACAGATGACCCACCACCCCACTGGACGAAACCTGGAGCAGTCATGCACTTGGAGGAGTGGGAGAAGATGTGTCAACTGATGGGTACTGGGATTTGTCAGCAATAAAGGCGCCATGACCACGACCCCTGCCTCAAAAGGGATGGTGTTGGGGAGTCTTATTCCCAGGTGGAAAATGCCTATTTGTAGCAAAAACCTCTGTCCTTGGCGACTGGCCAAACAGGAGTGACCAGCTTTCTATTCTCTGCTGATGTTTTAATCAGTTCTTCCAAATCACTGCAAAAAACTTTTGCACCAGTAAAGGCCGCTTCAAAAGGACCGCCTTCTGAGCCGCGTTAGACTTCCAATAGTGCATTCAGATGTTGCGATGGGTGGCAATGACAGCGCTCGAAGCAGCCGCTGCAGCACACAGGTTATGAAAAGTGATGTCTGACAGAAAATGAACGTGCTGCTCTATTAATGCCAAGAAGGCTGAGAAATATACACCTTCATCAACCTTCTCTGCCAAAGAATGGAAGTTCTTAAGGAGGGATTGAATGGCATAGGTGCATTGGGAATTAACACGGACCGCAATGTTTGAAGCCACATAGGCCAATTTCACTGCCCCTTCCACCTTCTTGTCCACTGTGTCAGATGGCAATGCATATTCTGAAACCACATTACCCTGGTAGGATAATCAAGCCATAATGTTGTCAATCTTCACAAAGGCTGGGAACTCTTCCCCAAACTTATCCAGAGGGTAACGTTTCAAAAGAAAGCGAGGAAAAGACGACTTATCAACATCCTTCCATTAATTCGTTAGTAAGCACATGATGATTGGAAGCATGCAAGGGCAAAGGTTCCAGCTCCGCGCGCAGATTTTGAGGAAAAAAGTAATTATAAGCCGGTGTCTGAGCAGAAGAAGCAAATCCCAAATTATCACGCACATGCTGCACGATTTCAGCCATATCTGCACCATGAACAAAATGGCCCTTGAGGTCCTCATCATCACCCTCCAAAGAAGGATTCATATTAGGGACTTTAGCAGGAGGAGCCCTCTCCTGGGCCTGAAACGCAGCCTCCACAGCTGTTGCAAAAATAGCCAGGAGATCTGGGCCTACAGCAACCCCCGGAGATGGCCCAGTCACCGAGGGGACGTCATCCATATCGCCAGAAGCAGGACTGCAGCGAATGCAGCGTGGCAGCATCACTTCCAAAACCAGCCCGGCACAGGAAACCATATCCTGATAAAGCCGGCTGGTTGCCTTGGCGACGCTGCTCTCCAGCAACACGCTACCCGCCTACCAAGGAACAGGCGGAAGCGCTCACAGTAAAGAACCTGGGTCCCATGATAAACACAGGCAGACGCCACACGACTGCCGTTTTCATTTGCCCAAAGTCGTGAATCATGTAGGAGTGAACCGCACCCTTGTTCACATCCACGAATGAAAGGGAAAAAGAAAATAAACCAAAAAACATCCCTGAGGACGTCACAGGGTGCCCCAGATGCACCTGTGATCATGCATGTCCAACATACGTGCAACGATAAAAAAATATATTAAAAATACCTCTAAAGCAGGGCGCTATAAAAAAAAATATCAAAAGTTCATAGAAAGAAAAAACATACCACATACCTGTAGCCAAGATGGCTATCTATCAGCTGCATAAAAGAGAAACAGGAAGTCCTTGTCACGATATGACGTATTTTACACTCCATTTGATGGGTGCCATATTGGATTGAGAAAGTAAAATCAAGTTTGGTGATCATTACATGCATGGTTAAGAGATAAACTCATACATGAGGACTGTGAGCGGAAGACGGACGAGGAGGTAATAGAACTGCACAATGTGAAACTAGAAAACCTATAATCTGTACCGGCTTCCCACCTGGCCAAATTGTGTAATCCTTGACAATGGTTTTATTTCACTTTACCTCCCATTTCCTCAGTATCGCATGTAAGAGCACCTTGAAATACATGCGTTCAGGATATTCACTGCACAAAAACTTTTCTTGTGTTTGATTTAAAAAACTATAATGTTGTCCATGTTCAAAAACAACCTAGGCCACCCAGAGGGTTCGACGTGACAACTGACTTGCCTCTAAATCCACTATTGGCCTTGTTGTATGGTGGGAGTAGGCATGAATGTTTCTTTTCTCATTTTTTAGAACTATCACTTTTTTTAAAAACTTCTCTATTCCCTGATATAATCTGATGAACTAAGGTGAAACACTTCTGCTTGTTACTCGAATGCACTTTTTTAAATTTTGAAGAGAATGTCATTTTTTAAACATCTGTTGCAAGATGTCTTAAAAATGAAAATGTTTCTAAAGTTATGTGCTGAAGCATACCTTATTTGCTTCTTCTTTTACTTCAGTTAACTTGTAAATAAACACTTCCTTGTTTATTATATTGCTAAATGTTAGTTCTCTCTCAAGTAAAATGCAGCCCAGTGCGGTCGTTCATCAAGGTGTCGCATGTGAAGGCCAGGCGGGCCGCATGCACCCCGGGCCATACTTTGATTATCACTGACTTAAATGAACCATAACAAACTCTGTGATGAATTTAGCTTGTGCAGCAAATGAAGACTAATGTGCCTGCTTGTCTACAGTAGTGAGCTGCTTCTGGGTGCAAATTTCGTTTCATTTCTCCATCTTTATGTAATCTGCAGGGACATATTTTGACCAATACCTGTATGAACCTGAATGATGTAATTTAAGTAAAAACATCTATAATAGTCGTCATGCATAGCACAAGCTTCCTTGCTTTCTTTTCATGTTGTGTGATTTAGCATTATTTTGTCTCAGACATGCAGGTTTAGAAAGAGCTGTATATTTATTTTCGCAGAGCAGTGATTCCACCTATATGCAGGGTGCCCCTGTCTGTCGCATTTAGTTAACAGAGGGATTCTTCTTTGAACTTACATCCTGCCTCTGGTATAGAAAAATCAATGGATGCTGCATAAAGTGAAATTTGTGGGAGGTGCCTGGTTTGTACGCACCATGGCTTGAAAACATTACTGGTATCTTGAATGCAATGCTCTGCAACACAGGCTAGCTATATATCCCACTCTCGCAGTCGCATGCCTTTTCGCTTGCTACTGGACATGTTTTGAGTCTGTTTTAAATTACACTCAACAAAAGATATATGCCTGTGGATTGTGCGACTTATTATATGTGCACAAGAGTTGTGTGGCGCAAGGTGCCATTCACATGGTGTTCACTGTATTAGTTAGTGGTTGAGCCGGGATTGAAATGCATTCTTCTGAGAAATATTCTGCAATGTATCCTTTGAGTTAGGAGTCAGAGTGATATTTCTAACCAGTTGGGGCTGTAACAATTATTTTGTTCTTATTTTGCCTACTGTTGATGGCAAATATGAACTTCTTTTTGTCTGGCTGGTTGTTAGGTGTAGTTGTAACTTTAAGCCTTTCATGTTTAATCTTTCCAAGCTCAGGATCAGGATGCAAATGTATTAAATATTTTGCCAAAGCAGTGTTATTATTTTCTTATTGTTAAGGTAATACGCTCAGTAGCTCTAAGATGTTTATATTTGATGGTGCTTACATTGATTCTCTGAATGTGGAGCTAGTTTACTCTGTAACTTGCAGTGTTTTAGACAAGTGAACTAGTGAAGAGACAAATGGCCTCCCTCCATCACAGGCAATAGGCTAAACTATCAGGGAACTCCCAACTGCCACTAGTCATGCCTGTATACTTAAAGATCATTTCTGAGTTGTATAGCCTTTTATTTTGCACAAAGATTTTTCGGAAATTTACTGCATTACATATTCATAACTGCTGTGTTTTACTTGTAAGAATGTGTCAAAGTGTCACACATAAGCTGTTGAAATGCCACAAATAACTAAATTAAATATGTGGAAATGTCACACATAGGAAGACCAAAACCATAGTAGCTATGAACAGGAGCTCGACGCCCTAAAGAAGCATGTGCTACGCGGGCACATACTTCTGGGTAAAAGACTAATGATATAATATTGCTCATCAGCTACAGCAGGTTGTCTGTCCTATGTGGTGGTTTCATGTTCAATTTAACCACTGGCCTTCAATCTGCACTTCGCTGCTGACACCATCCCCATAGTGTGCCTCGGGCGCAACCTCTAGGTCAATACTTACCAAAGACAGAGCGTAGTGATCGATCCACCGCTGGGTCTCTCGCAACCATCCCCGCCATACCAACCATCCCCGCCATCTTCACAGCAGCAGCAGCACCCCAACTTCCGGTCCGACAGTGAAAAATCCCCACCATACATCCGGCGATGTCTACATGTGAAGCCAACAGATCTTCCGCTTCCGCCCAAGCAATGTTCCAAGTCGCGGCTGTCCCACTGTTGCCATGGTGACAGTTTCACCCTTTAGAGTCTCGGAAAGCGCCATCGGCCATCTTGGAATGGGAAGATTTAGTCATTCTGGTTCTGGAGCAGTAGTTATTTGACTAAATTGAGCATAAATCTGGCAACAATTTGATGTGAAATAGCGAAGTGTTTATCATTCTTTTGACAATGTTTTAGTTTTTTCGTCATATTTGTTTTGTGTGATACATCATACTTTGGCCTGTGTTCTAAGTAGGTCGAACTTTTTTTTTCCATGTCGGCCTTGTCAATTTTAACAGACACAGATAAAGGACTAGCCGAAGCATCGGACTGTTACGGAGGGACAGTATCCTGCAGACACGCGCGACATTCATACCAGGCAAGTTGAAAGAACCAGGAAGGATTTGGTTCCGTGGGGAGGGCTGCAACCGACTAGTGCACAACACAGCAGTAATTATCCCCCCAAGCCATCTCTGTTTTGCTGCTGCTACACAGCCAATAAAGCAGAAAGCAACACGCTGCATGTTTAGCGTAAAGCACGCTAAAGAGGCAGAACAAAAAATAAGGAACGAATTGGAGATTGTCTGTGCACTACGTTTGTCTAACATTTTTCACTTTGGACTTTTTAAAGGGCTTCCAGGCATTACGCTGCCTAGTGTTACACGGCAGTACCAGACTGGCTAGTCTGAGAGTCAATGTGTTGGCTGTTTTTGGGCCTGATTTATGGGCTGGCAGGCCAGTGTATACTGTTTATGCGCTAGCTGCTTGATTGGCACATGCAACTTGCACTGCACTAGTTTAACTCGGGGCGCTTCCCAGTGGTTCTATAAGCTCTCGATCTAAATTTACCAACTTCTAGCCTAAAGATGTGCTTCGAAAGAGGGGATGGCAGGTCATTAGGTTTCCTTTCTCTGTGTTTCTCGCACTGTTCTGGTAAATACTGTATTTTGTTTTCCAGGGAGTGTTAATTTTTGTGGTTTTGTGGCCCTCTGAAAGGGGTTCAGATAGTGTTATGACTTGTATTTTATGTAGAGCTTCCTAAAGCTATTTTGGACGAAAATAAATAAGTGTTCCCATTAGTCAAGTCAGTGCATATTATGTGGATCGGATATAATGATCAATCCCTTTTTTTTCTTTTAAATAGATCAATCCCTTTTTTTTTTCTTTTCTTCTTTTAAATGTATTTTTTTTTCTGTTACCTGATGTCAAGGTGTAACACTTCTCTAATTTATTTTTATGTTTAATATAGATTTTATTTAGTACTGCATGTTATATATTGACTTGCAGCACTAAGAAAGTAATACAAACCACCATTAAGACATACGTTCTAATTTAATGAACATTTTGTCTCGGAAGCAGTGAATAGCTTCTGTTATGTCACTTTCTTATTATCGCTTAATTTCCTTGTAAATGAAGTTCATATTCCCTGACTTTTGTTGTACTCTGTGTTGTGGGAAACTTTGCTATCTTGTCATATCCCTCCTGCAAATGCACAACATCACTAGCAAGAAGCCCAATTTATTCCTGATTCTTGTGTAAGCAATGTCATTAGGCAGACAAAGAAGGCCACAACCCCTTGAGAAGCCTTACAGGAACAATGAAAGTAAGGCTTGTTTAGCAGTAAATTGTCCTTGAGGGGGCCGGTCAGCTCCGTTCAGAGGGCTTGTTCTACTCTCTAGAAATGGCCATATAAGTATTAATAAAGGTTTTATTCTAGTTGCAATTATGAGATCCATACCTTGCTTCGGGAGCAGAGGCACTTTCCTTGGTGCACTATTTCTTAGGTTGTGCTTGGTTAGAAAGCTGTGGATTTGCAGTGTAGCCTTTTTGCGTAGTGTTTTGGTGTTGTGACCACAGTGTAACATGTACCTGCACATGAGCAGATTTGGAGTAAAGATGAGTGAGAGACAGATGCATAAGCTTAGAATGTTTTTAGGTTGAAAGGGCATAGTTTGCAAATGGGAAGAGTTTTGGTGGCGTTCTTGTTGACCCGAGGATTGTTCTTATAATGTTGTGCTGAACATGTAGGAGTACTTTTATGCATGAAGTGAGATGTACCCCCAGATTCCTGACTTTCGTATCTGGGAAACTGAATCTACTTCTTGATTGAATACGTTCCTGGGTCATCTTTTGAGGAACAGCTACGTGTTTTACATCTTACTGAATTTTAGGTAGTCTTGGCTGTTTCTAGTCTTTGCCAAGACAGAACTCCATAGTTTGCCGCCTGTGTGGAGAAGGAGGTTTTTTGTAGGGTGAGGTGTCCAACAGAGGATGCGTGCCATTCTAAAGTGTATACCTCTAGTCTGCAACTATCTTTGAAAGTTTATTTGAATGAAGGATGGAACAGTTCTGTAGATGTCCCATTGGCCAATTCAGAGTTCATTGAATGTGGAGCGTCTGCCCTTGTGTAGGCAGAGAATCACTTGGAGAGCTACAGTGTTATGTTCAAATAAGTACAGGTAAAGTTGTCTGACTCCTGCATTTTTGCAGTCTCTGAAGTCTTTGGAATAGAAAGATTGAGGACCAAAGGTAGAGCAAGTTTGCATTATTCAGGCGGGACTGGAGTAGTGTTATATCCTCAGTATTGTTATGTAAGGTAGTTCTATATTTTTGTGTTCTGTATTCTGTATACTGGTTGTTATAGCTTTAAAAAAAAAGGCCAGATAAGTATTTAGGCTGACTTGCATTCACGCAATAAAAATATCATGGTAGTCTGTCACCCACTACCTAAGATAAATTAATCACTGTCCACATTAGAGGATGCAAAAGTTTTTAGCAACATTGACCTTAAGACTACATATCACCAAGTAACTCTCAAGGCTGAGTCACAAGCTTTAGCCTCTTTTATCGCCCTGGTTGGTGCCTACAAGTATTTACGATTTGCCGTTTTGGTTTAGAATCAGCAGCCTGCGTATTTCAAAAACTTATGTTCACTCTGTTTAAGGATGTGCCTTCTGTGTTGGCTTTCTAGGACGACATACTTCTATTTGCCAAAGATGTTGTGCAACACAATTACATTCTGTACAAAGTTCTTGACAATTTAAGCAAATGTGGTATGGCTGTGTCCAGGGATAAATGTGAAATAATTTTACCCAACAATGTGGAGTACCTTGGTCAATATATCACGGCTGAGGGTGTTAAACCTAAACCTAAGGAGGATCTTGTAAAAGCGTTAAGGGATGTGCCTTCCCCTAGCAATAACGACGAGTTGAAATAATTTTTGGGATTGAGTGACTATTATTACAGGTTTGTAAGTGGGTATGCCACTCTCATGGATCCTCTTAAGAACATGCTGAGGAAAAAGGAACAGTTTAATTGGGGGGTGAGAGGGGCTGAACAAAATATTTTGGAAATTAAAGATATATTGACCAAGGTCCCAGCATTGAAGTCTTACATCGATGGGTATCAATTTATAATTGCTGGCGATGCAAGCTCTGTTGGCTTAGGGGCTGTGTTTTGTCAACATGTGGACCCCAGCTCACAACACAACTGCTAAAATCAAAACCGTTTCCCTGTTGTACTTTCTTTTGTGCATTTATAGAGTGGCGGAGTCTTGGTGTGTATGGAAAGTATGACAGGTGGTGATTCCTGATGTTTGTAGGAGTGAGCAGATTGTTGTGAGGTGTGTATATATATTAATTTTTAATTGTTCAGTATCATGGAGGTAATGTGTTTCAAAGTAGCTTATGGAATAACATGTCAAATTATGTGAAATATTTTGTGGATAAGTGACTAATATATTTACTGGTGATATTAAGCAAGATAAAAACAATAAATTATGTTTGATAAATGAGTTTGCACACTGAGTAGATTTATTGGGGCTAGAACCATAAGCACCCATCATAGAGAAAGAAATACAGGTCAAGTGGGATTTTGCATTTATTTTTTGGTGTTGTTTCCCCCTTGTCCCGGACCTAAAATTATACAATTGTACCTTATTTCTCAGGTGATTAGCTGAGAGATTTGCCTCAATATTGAATAGTATTTCACTAGGTCACAATGAGCTGCAGTAAAGGCAAATGAGTATTTAAAACCAAAAAAGAGTATTGTCATTCAGCAAATGACTATTTTCCGGAGCATTCCTCTGTGATGCGAGGTTTCTGCTTAATTTGAATTGTGTTTATGAGCTCTGAAAAGGTCAGCTGCTTTGTCAACAACTTTAACTAGGTGTGATATAGTTAGTTGCCTCGCTCCTCGTGAGGGTGGCGCGTGCGGTCTCCTCGAGACTGACATTAGTTGTGTAGAAGTATATGTTATTATTTAACTATAGTTCTACGCTCGGGTAGTGGAACAGCAACAAAGCCAGTTGCGGCAGCGATCTGCGGATGTCTGACACTCCCGGTCGTGGGTGTTTGCATTGGACTGAATAAACTTCAATTTTATTAACTACCCTCCGCCTCCGACTGCAATACTTCATATTGGCGACGATCTAGTGGCTTCCACCAACCCACCTCTTCATGTTGTACTGGATCACACTGTCTTCAACGGTTCGCCACCTTGCCGGAGTCATTGCTTCATTAATCATTCCCAGACTCCGTTACGCTCTTGTCAAGAGGATTTAATTATCCCAACGGAGTCCGGTTGTTCTCACTTTCGGACAGCGAGACGCGTCAGTTCTGCTCAACGAGCTCTCGACTCCTCGCAGGTCACGTGAGTGTGTGTGCGCTCGCTGCAGCGCGTTCAATGTCATTGTGTGCCCTTCCCATCTCACGCGAGTGCAGTGCAGCCTGCCGGTTTTTGTCTTCATCACAAGCTGTCAACACTGCACTTGTGCATCAGCTCTAAGCTCACTTGGTCGCGGAACAGCTTGGCAGCACTTGCCCTCATTACAAGCTGCCGTTTGTATGTCAAGGCTTACAGGCACTGTTAGTTTTTTATTTATTTATTTTATTATATGCAATACACTGGAAGCTCTTTGGGATCAAAAACAGTACTTATTGGTCAATTGGCCCTTTTGAATAATTTTGTTTGTTTTCGGGTCTTCTTCATCATTTTGATATTTAATTGCTAACCACATCCTCCCCACAATTACCCTGTAGCTATTCAGTGTCACATTTCATTTTCTTCAAGTGAGGATAATCTTTACCTAAATTATGGCCTCAACACAACAGATCACATTGCCACCACCTTTTCTACAGTTACCTAGGAATCCAATCATTAAGTGGTGCCAGTGGGTAAGAATATTTGAGAACTATTTGGTGTCAATTGATGCTACACGTTTTTCTCCCACACGCAAAGCAGCAGTCCTGTACAGTTGCATTGGACTAGCAGCCCAGCACGTTTTTGCCAACTTAGCACGCTTTATACCACAAGGGGAATCGGGAGATGACTGGGATTCCTACAAGGAAGCGTTGGCACGTATGGGCAAGCAATATGATGAAGAACCAAGCACTATGCTTGAACGTCACAATTTCTTTAAAAGGAAACAAAGTGCTGATGAAACTGTTGAGGAATATGTAACAGCACTAAGGATCCTAGCCTCCCCAACTTGTGAATTTGGAGCAAGTGTGGATATCTCTATTCAAGATCAATTTGTCTTTGCATGTTGTTCTCCAAAAATTCAAGGAAGACTTTAAGTTGTAGAAACCCCACTTTGTCAGAAACTATTGATTTGGCAAAAGTAATAGAATGTTCAATGGTTTCATCTAGACCAATTCATGAAGGACAATCAGTCGGCTCAGTCAACTTACACGCTGAAGAAACCATCAGTTCTATATCTGCTGGCAACAATCCTGGAAAACCTCCATTTAAGAAATCTCTAATATGTTTTAGATGCGAGTCAAAATGCCATATTGGCAATTCTCCCAACTGTCCCGCCATTGGAAAAAGATGCATGTAATGCAAAAAAATGGGACATTTCCAGGCTGTTTGCAAGAGTACTAGAAGATCAACCAAGATCAACAGTATTGACATCGCTGAAGATGCCCAAATTTGTTTCAGAAGCTTGGTACTGTGGTTTTAACAATTGAACATAACACAATAGGTGGAGTACGCAACACAAAGGGGCCATGGTGTGATTCCATAATTGAGGGTGTACCACTTCAAGTTATGGCTGACTCTGGATTGCCACTTACAATTTTATCTGATATTATGTTTCAGGAGAAATCAAATGGTTATGTAATGCTTTCTCAGACTGATGTCAATCCCAAAGCCTTTGGAGAAACTGAAATTGGCATGCTTGGTTATTTTAGATCAAAAGTAGTATGCCTACGCTGACATACCATTACTAAAGTGTATGTAGCCATCAAAGGGAGCAACATTTTAGGCTGGCAAGATCTAGCAAAAATAGGAATTTGCCTAAATCCCGGTTTGGATAATCCTGTTGTGCAAGGTGCTCTTCCATAAGGTGATATTTGTACTGTAGGTGTTATAGTAGACTCTAACAAACCTTCTTTTCCAGGTACCTCTCCAGATATTGAAGCCATCATTAGCCAATTTCCCACAGTTTCGTCTGACAAAATAGGTACCGTGCTAGGTTTTGAGCACCGAATTTGGTTAAAAGCAAATGCTCAACCTGTGGAACATAAAGTTCGACCTTTGCCTCTGAGTGTCAGAGATGATTTAAAAGAAGTTCTGAAGAATCTTTGTTCAGAGGGAATTATCGTTCCATGTGATTCTTCGTCTTGGGTATCTCCCATTGTAGTTGTATATAAAAAGTCTGGGGAGGTGAGACTTTGTACCGACTTGTGCTCCTTAAATAGTAATATTCTTGTGGATTGTAATCCCCTCCCCAGAATTCATGAACTTTTGGCTGGTCTGGGGGGCTCCAAATTCTTCTCTTTAATAGATTTGAGGCCAGCCTATCACCAAATTCCCCTTAGTGTTGAGTCCCAGTAACTTAAAACCTTTGTGACTCAGTTTGGGGCATTCTAGTACCTCAGGCTTCCATTTGGTTTGGCCTCCGCTGCTAGCGTTTTCCAGAGGCTCATTGATCTCCTTTTCGAAGACATTCCTGGAATTCGAGCTTACCAGGATGACATTATGGTGCATGCTAGCAGTCGTGAGGCCCACAATGACACATTGCTCAAAGTTCTCTCAAAATTATGCAATGCTGGTATGACCATTAGACATGAGAAATGTACCTTTGGTGTTCAAGAACTTGACTATTTGGGACACACATTGTCCCCAGCAAACATCAAACCTACATTTTCCTTAATCAAAGCAATACGTGTAGCTGTTTCACCTAAAGCTAAGGATGCTTTACGTTCATTTTTCGGGGTGGCCGAATATTATGCTTGATTTGTGCATGGGTATGCTCAAATAGTAGAACCTTTGAGAGCGTTACTTAGAAAAGGTACTAAATTCATATGGAGTGAAGAATTGCAGAGCACATTCGACAAGGTCAAAATCATCATTGAGCAGGCACCAGCCTTGCAACCCTTGTCGGGACTTGGTGCTGTACTTGTTCAATGGGTGTTTGGCAAGGAACACACCGTTGCATTTGCTTCCAGATCGCTACAACCTGCTGAAACACGATACAGTACTATCGAACGATAAGCACTTGCATGTGTCTGAGCAATACACAAGTTTAGGTCATACATTTGGGGTCGTGAATTTGAAGTATTTACAGATCACAAACCACTAATGTACATTCTCAATGGCGGAGGAGCTAATAAGGCTTCCGTCGGGTTAGTACGTTTACTCTCCACATTACAAGAGTATCATTTTGTCATCAAACATCTACCCGGTGGGAAGAACTTTAGAGCAGACTGCTTATCCTGTATGTCTCTTGAGTGTTAAGAGAATGATACAGAAGATACGGAGTGTGTTGTGGCAGTGGAAGCTGTTCTGGAGTGTGCCCCCATTTCTGAAGGGGCCTGGAGAAAGGCGTGTTCCAGAGATCCTAACCCAGATAAGGTCAAAGAATTCATTAATAAAGGGTGGCCAGAGAGCAGAAATCTTTCTGGTGAAATTTAAGAATTTCTCTTTTGTGGCGCCTGAACTGTCGGTTGTTGATGAGATGGTGATGTGTCACGATCTTTTCATCCCTCCAGAAAGTCTGCGCAAAGAAATCATTCAGACAGCTCATCATGGTCACTTGGGGGTCACCAAAACATGTCAGCACCTTAAACAAATTCTATTGGTAGCCTTATCTGGACAGTCAAGTCAGATCAAGCATTGAAAGTTGTGTGGAATGCCTGCTCTCTGACAAACGTTGGGAAGTCTTTAACACTCCCCTACATCCTGTACCATTTCCAAAAGGTACCTGGGAAAAGGTTGGTTTCGACTTTTCTGGTCCTTATGATGTCTTGCCTGTTGAGAACAAATTTTTGATTTTAATAGTGGATTATTTTTCAAAATGGATGTTTTACTGGTTTTGTGATGGTCCCACTACTGTTAATGCCATAAAACGTTTAGAACATGTCTTCAAATTGGAGGGACCACCAAAGACAATTGTCACAGACAATGGGTCCCATTTCATTTCACAACAGATGTGTAGGTTTTTAAAGCACAATGATGTTCAACATCTTAAAGTGGCTCTTTACTCACCCTCCTCCAATGGCCTAGTTGAAAGGGGGAACAGAAAGGTAAAGAAGCGGGTGCAGACCGCAGTGTCCTCGGGTTTGAATGTTCAAGAATTCTTAAAGAATAAGATTTGGTCATATGGTATCACACCTCACAGCACCACTAGGGTCGCACCTTTTACTTTGCTTAGAGGAAGGAAAGTGCACTCCAATTTGTGTCCTAATTGGCTTTCTATCAAAAGTTGTCAAGAAATTGAATCTTTGGATTCCATTAGATCCAGGGTTGAGGTTAAACAAAACCTTATGAAGTCTCACTTCGACTCTGGTAAGCATTTTAAAAATGAGTCTTTAAAGGTGGGTTATTGGGTTCTAATCAAAACCCCCAAAAGAGTAATGAAAGGAACTTCTAGGTACTCTTCACCTGCACTAGTCATTCAGGTGAGCAAAGGTTCTGCCCTGTTAGAAAACAGGGGTTGGTGGAACAAGAGGAGTTTGGTCCTACTCACTGGTTCACAGGCAGACATCATCAAGAAACATTCTACTTTTAATGCGGATCAGAGTCAATCTTGTAATTGGTTACAAGATACTGTAGTTTCTAATTCTGATGCTGGTACCACAATGTCTGAAGGTGATTCCAGATCACTCCAAGATGCTTTGTCCCCTGTGACTACCTATGGCGAGGTAACAGTCAACAGAGAGAATGTTCGCTCTAGGAAATTACCGTGCAAATTTAATCATTACATATTGGAATAACCCTTTATTTTTACTTTGTAAGTTGTAGGACAAAGTTTGTTACATCTGCATACTCAATGCTGTATTGTACAAATTTATGTATTACATAAGTTTATTTTTCCTTTCTTCTTCCTTATGTCTGTTGAAGGGGGAAATGTTGTGATATAGTTGGTTCCCTCGCTCCTCGTGAGGGCGGAGCATGCGGTCTCCTCGAGACCGACATTAGTTGTGTAGAAGCATATGTTATTATTTGACTATGGTTCCACGCTCTGGTAGTGGAATGGCAACTGCGGGTCTCCCAGCAACGGAGACGGTTGCGGCGGAGATCTGCGTATGTCGGACGTTCCCGGTCGTGGGTGTTTGCATTGGACTGAATAAACTTCAACTTTATTAACTACCCTCCACCTCCGACTGCAATACTTCACTGGCCAGAGGTCGTAGCTTACAGAAAACCATTTCAGATTCTGATGTGGCTGACAAGTCATTTAGCAATCGCATCATTTTGGATGTGCTCTGTTGATTCTCCACTAAAGTCCAAATAATTATATATTTTTTATTCTTTCAGGTTTTGTTGTCCATGATGGATGGAAAGCCAGAGGAGGTCGGTGGTATAACTGCAGTCTTAACAAAGGCATCATTTTCACAGCTCTACAGGTGCAGTATGGACAAGCACAGTTTTGGCCTACTGTAAACTCTCAGGGTTGCACACATTAGGAGATAAAAGGCTGATTGAGTGTGATGGGCAGATTTTTTTTACACACAAAGCATCCTTATACAATATTACACAAGATTAAAAACTATTTGCCTGAAGATTAACTGCAGAGCCTTTGAATGGAATACTTTGGTTCAGAGTTTTGCCCAGTGCTTAATTTGAGCCGGTGGTTGCAGGTGTGGCCCACTGGCACTCACTTTTGAGGATCAGCACTTATTTATCTCCTCAGTCTTTGGCCCAGAGAAAGAGAGAGAGAGGAAAACACAACAGTGGGAAAGTAGGAGGAGGAGAAAGCTCAAACCTTTCAAAGACAGAAAGCAAGGATGAACAAGAACCTAAAAGAGTGGAATAAAAGGGCAGGCAGTGTCTGGTGATGGTAGAAAGGGGGTATGAGGTGGAATTAAGACTACCACAGCATTGGCATTCGCCACCCAGACATTAGATAGATTTGGCTGCGGCTTATGAGCAAAACCTTGGGCACCAACACTTACTCTTTTTCAAATTAAGCCCTGGTTTTGTCCCTAGTAACTGTGGTTAAGAATGACTTCCACCTTGTCCAAAGCCGGCAATAGTCTCTGACGTTTTACGCTGTATGATTCTAATATAGGTCAACTTCTGTCATTTTTACATAGCCTCCAAATAGCAAGGCCTTCTCTTGTGGTTGAGGGTTTTCTTCTAACAGGGAGGAGGAAGGGGTCAACCTCATAACGGTTGGGATCTTGCACCTATCCTTCAACACCTGTGTAAATGAAGACTATGGGTTTAGCACTCCAAAGTAATGGGTTTTCCCACAAAGTTACCTAGTGTTTGCGTCTCGGGTGCTGTTGGCTTTTCTGGTTAGAAGAGAATTCTGATAGCTGCGAGTTTCCCTACAGTAAGGTTATATTGAGTGATCACGACTTTGGACCATCTCTAGATTGCATGTGTGCAAGGTTTTTGGGATGTAAGCTCTGCTAGTGGTTTTTACTCTGCCAAGGGACTTTTTTACAACAGTATCTCTGAATGGGTTAGATGTCTTCATTAGCTAGGAGTGATAGCTGCTTCTCACCCAGCGGAATCACCATAGTCGTCCTGTAGCCACCATCAGCATCTTCTGAATTTATAAAAATTTGGTTTTGACACTGTATAACATATCCCATCTGCCACATTCAATGCTTGATTCGTAAAAGAATACTGGTGCCCAAAACTGTGCTCAAAAACCTGCGGCTGGCGCTATTACATGTAGGCGCACAGAATATCAAGGCTGCATATTCTTTAATCCACTACCAGGTACTTCCTGACCCTTTATCTCACTCTTGCAGGTTCCTGCTTTCTCCCTTTGTGGTGCTTTTTCCATCTTTCCCTGCTTCCTTCTTTCCCCTTGCTGTGTTTTTCTTTCACTTACTCTAGTTAAATGTCCGATGAAGAAGTATAAGTGCCAGTCAACAAAAATAAGTATTGGTGGGCCCCACCAGGAACCACCTGCTCAAATTAAGCACTGGTCACATGTGATTGTCTAAGAAAATGGTTTTCTCCCAGCAAAGCTGCACAGTGTATATACTGTTTAATTCCTTTTACTTTACGTATTCAAGGGCCATGTATTTATAGCCATTGCGGTTTTCTCTCTCAGGCTCCAGCATTAAAAATAAATATATATATTTTAAATGGTAAAATTGCTTATAACTGTGCATACAGGTTTTATCTATCCGAAATGCTTTTACTAGGAGCTTTTTCATTTCTTTCCAAAATGTGTCTTTTAAATATTTTATCAAACCAAGTAGCTATCCTATTAATCCAAGGAGAAGCACAGATTCCATTTTAGTGCTGTCTATAGACTGCTATGTGCCTGAACTATTGTTATAATACATAAAAAAATAAAACGCGGAAAGGGGCTTTGGACCAGCCCCTTCAGTCATTGCTGGCTGGAACCATTCACTCATTGCTTTGTTTAAAGTGTCATTGCCATTTTGAATCAATCGTCTGAACAGCAATTCTTTGTTTGAAATGTCAGTTATTATATGCGATAACATTTAGCCCCTGTGCACCTGCAACACCACCTCAGGAAGCGTCAAACAGAGAGAGACAAAGGAATCTGTTCCGTGTTACCAACATAGAGCCACCAACTTAGAGCCCTGCTTCTAGGAAGCTTTTGTGTGTGGTGGACACAGTGAGACTGAGGCAGTGTGGGCTCCTGCACATAGTGTGGCTGCAGAAACAGGGAATTAACAAGCATTTACAATGCAGTAAGGTCTCGCAATTGCGAGATTTTGAGCTAATGGCATTGTAAATGGCAATGCCTTTTATAATATTAAAAGGCAATGTCATTTAAAATACCAATAGGTCAAAGTTTGGCAAAAGCGAGACCTATTGTATTGCAGAGCGCGGCGTCCCTGAAGTGGGTGCTGTGCTCAAAAATAAAGTAAAAAAAAAAAAAATGACAGCGCAGTGTCCATGAAGCGGGCGCTGCGCTCGGCATTCAAGTTTTAAAAAAAAAATGAAAAAAGCTGAAAGAGAGCGCGGTGTCCGTGTAGCGTTTGCCGCGTTCATCTTAAAAGTAGTTACACACAAAAAAAAAAAGCATCGCCATTGTGCTGTGGGGGTAGGGGGCAGCCACTTTTGAAGTTAGAGCGGCATAGCGCTCCATACGAAAAGCGGCCGCCATTGTCTTGTGTGGGCACGCTGCAAATACAAGAAGCGGCCGCCATTGTCCGCATTAGTCAATAAACAAAAAATGGTGCTCACCGACTTATAACGCAGACTGCGTAACAAGCTAAGTAAAAGGTCCAGTCGTTATGGGAGGTAGCAAATGCAGACAAGGCGGTACCAAGGAGGGACTAACAAGCCTATTTACGAATCAGAAGCCATCATTTACGAAGGACAATGTCTCAAGCAAATGACAAATATGAGTGGAGAGTGGGCTGGGCTTCAAGTGCATACTCCAGTACAGCATGCCTCGCAGAGCAGCGCATGCGCGCCGCCTCTAGGCTCGACCTAAAAACCTAAAAACCAGCATTGCAGCTAGCTAAGATGGTGGCCCTAACCTTGCCTCGTGTAATTTCCAGGTAGGGCTGCCTGCATCTCCCATTTCCTATATGTGACTGCGTAGACCACATTTAAAAGAAATGAAAACGGTAGTCTCATCGACTTTGTCTGCTCTCCGGTGGGTGATTGGCCATGGCTGTTCCTTTCTTCTGCAGAGTCCTTCCTAGCACCTGCTTGGCTATTCCTTTAGCAGGACTGTCTGTGGTCTCCTGAGTAGCTGCGAGAACATTAGTTAACCCACTGTAGTCAACAGATGAGTGTGACTGACCCTAGTGGCTCTGTCTTGTAGATCCCATCCCAAACATCATTAGGCCACCCCTTCTCCTTTAGTATGGCACTCTCTTCAAAAGCAGCAGGAAAATAGTTGCATAATTTACATAACTGTGGTCGACATTTGCTGGGGCTCGAAGGGAAGCCTTGTTGCGTTGAGCTCCTACAGGACAATGGCCAATAGAGAGAGCGAAGGATGGGGTTCTCTGGTTTTAAATTGTCAAATAAGACTCTAGGTTTCTAACAGATTCTCTTGGTGCTCGCCCTAGGCCCAAGTACTATTTAGTAAAGAGAATCTCTGATTTAGCGGCTTAACAAGGTGCTAAGAATCGAATGGCCACTCATTCATGAGGAATCCCATCTTCGGCAAGTGTGCTGCTGATCCCGCACCATGCTGTATTCCTGGCAGGTGCATGCAGACAGTCTTCTTCCCTGTGTTGCTGGAAATGTAGTGCATACAGGCCTCCTCAAGTGAAAACACACATAACTGACAAGACCAACCTGACAGCTGTTCTGGCCCATGGAGCTACTGGCTCCGAGTATTCATATGACCCCCGGCACCTTTGCAGTACTGGTCTGGCCCACCCCAAAAGGTTATTTGCCACAGGTGTGAACTTGCTGCCTTGTAGGATCAGGGCTCTTCCTGGAGGAGAAGGAATGTAGAGGCACTGCTAGACATTTACCTCTTTGTCCCTTTCCTTGTTGCTATTATAACATAAGAGACCTTTATGCGTCTTCCAGATTTACAAGCTGAACTTCCTTAAAAAATAAGAAGAAACAAGCTCCACCTTTAGTTAGGCGATTATAATCTCCCTGTGCACCTTGCTTATTCCTGTAAAAAACAAGTTCTGCTAAAACTCTTCTGCCTCCACTAAAATCATGTATAAGGATCCTAAGGGTGGGTGGATGTTCTGTAATGACCATAACAAGGAAGTACGGACTCAGAACAATGGAATTAGTGAGGAGTCATTTTTAATGTTACGTCTCTGGCCAAAAATCTAATGGCCTTCCCTTCTGCACTGTGAACCCATGCTAAGCGCTGCTGCCCAGAAGATCACAGTTGTTTGCCAGTGTGGGGGGTGGGGGGGGAAAGTGTTATAATATGCAAAAATTAAAGTTCAATACGCAGACCTGCTTCGCGTCTCTCATTGAGCTGGCGAGGAACACTGCAGCATACCAGCTCAGCGGCCAGACCTATGAGAATCAAACCAGTCACCACCATTGCATAGCAGCTTTTGTTTCTTTGGCCCATGAGGCAGTGATTGGCTTACTTCCAACTATCCTTACTGCTGTGCTGTCACACACAGAAGCAGGCTTTCCTCCATCGAGAATATCCACAAGGTGAGGAGCAGAGGTGTGATGCTCGAAGCTTTAGCAATGCCCCACTATTACTTTCTACATGCTTCTGGAGGGGGCTCAGGGCTCTGTATGCTGTTGCACCTGAGGGCCAGGCCAGGGGGGATTAGGCTAATGGGCCGGTTATCTGCTCCAGAGCTGCTGCTCCTTCCGCCTCATGTGGCTATTTGCCATTGCCTCCCTTCCGGTCCCTCCCTTATTGCTATCCCATGCTGTTTGGGTTATGAAGCAGATAAACTGCTGAATCCTTACTTGACACTTCAAACCGATCTTGACACCTTTTTAAAAGAAAAATGACAAACGTGCACAGCGTGTGTACATTATACGTTGAAAACTCATGAGAAATAGATCCTAAAGAAACGTAGTTACTGCATTGTAAAAGCATGTAGAAGAGTGTAGACTAGATGAAAATGCTTGTTTGCATAACATAGGTTCCTGTTTACTAAGTTTCCATGATGTATTCTTTAATGTGGAATAGAATTGTTAAAGTGAAGACTTGCGTATTATAGAAGTTTCATTAATTCATTCACTTTTGATTAATGAAGTATGTGAAGAATTAATGGAAGAACATGTAAATTAGATAACCGTTTGAAAGTTTATTGAAGAGTTTGGTTCCAACACTATCTTTGTTCCTGTTAAATTGTGCACCAACCAAGAAAGAGAAATGGTACTGCATGTTTATGCTAATTCCAATTTCATTGAAACGTTCAGAGAATGATCTTCATATATGTACTAATGAGAATTACTAGAAACGATTTAGCTCACATTTTGAAATCATTCTATACGTTGGTACTTTTGAAATGTAGTAATGTGCTATAGTTACACTTGCTAATTGCAATGAAATTAAAATGCAATATAAGGAACATAAATTAAAGAAAGAATATAAGGTTTTAGAAACTTTAGAATTAAATATGTATTTCCATTCATTCAATCAATCAATCAATCACGGCATTTATAGAGCGCGCTACTCACCCGGCAGGGTCTCAAGGCGCTGGGGGAGGGGGTAAGTTACTGCTCGAACAGCCAGGTCTTGAGCTGCTTCCTGAAGGAGAGATGGTCCTGGGTTCGCCGAAGGTGAGTGGGGAGGGAGTTCCAGGTCTTGGCTGCCAGGTAGGAGAAGGATCTTCCTCCGGCGGTGGTTCTGCGGATGCGTGGTACGGTGGCGAGGGCGTGGCTGGTTGATCGTAGCTGGCGTGTGGGCGTGTAGAAGGTCACGCGGTCGTTGAGGTACTTTGGGCCCAGGTCGTGGAGGGCCTTGTGTGCGTGGGTGAGGAGTCTGAACGTGATTCTCTTGCTGACGGGGAGCCAGTGCAGGTCTTTCAGGTGTCCGGTGATGTGGCTGTGTCGGGGGATGTCCAGGATGAGTCGTGCGGAGGCGTTCTGGATGCGCTGGAGTCTTTTTGAAGTTTGGCTGTGGTTCCGGCGTAGAGGGTGTTCCCATAGTCCAGTCGGCTGGTGACGAGTGCCTGGGTGACGGTCTTCCTGGTTTCAGTGGGGATCCATCTGAAGATCTTGCGGAGCATGCGCAGGGTGTTGAAGCATGAAGATGAGACGGCGTTGACTTGTCTGGTCATCGACAGGGAGGAGTCCAGGATGAAGCCCAGGTTGCGTGCGTGGTCCGTTGGCTTGGGCGCGGTGCCCAGGGCCGGGGGCCACCAGGAGTCGTCCCAGGCGGAGGGTGATGAGCCCAGGATGAGGACTTCCGTCTTGTCTGAGTTCAGTTTAAGGCGGCTGTTCCTCATCCAGTCGGCGACATCTCTCATCCCGTCGTGTAGGTTGGCTCTGGCGGTGGTGGGGTCGTTGGTGAGGGAGAGGATCAGCTGGGTGTCGTCGGCGTAGGAGATGATGTTGAGGTTGTGTTGGCGTGCGATGGCTGCGAGGGGGCTCATGTAGACGTTGAAGAGGGTTGGGCTGAGTGAAGATCCTTGTGGAACGCCGCAGATGACTTCGGTGGCTTCGGATCTGAACGGGGGAGGCGGACTCTCTGGGTTCTACCGGCGAGGAACGAGATGATCCATTCCAGTGCTTTCTCTCGGATTCCGATGTTGCTGAGGCGCTTCACTAGGGTGCGGTGGCAGACGGTGTCGAACGCCGCGGAGAGGTCCAAGAGGATGAGGGCAGCTGTTTCCCCGTTGTCGGTTAGGGTTCTGATGTCGTCGGTGGCTGCGATAAGGGCGGTCTCGGTGCTGTGGTTGGCCCGAAACCCGGACTGCGAGGGGTCGAGGGATCCATTCGTCTCGAGGAAGGCGGCAAGCTGTCTGTTGGCGGTCTTCTCGATGACTTTGGCCGGAAACGGAAGGAGCGAGATGGGACGGTAGTTCTTGAGGTCGGTGGGGTCCGCCGTTGGTTTCTTCAGGAGGGCGGTAAGCTCGGCGTGCTTCCAGCTCTCCGGGAAGGTGGCGGTGTGGAAGGAGGAGTTGATGATGTCCCGGAGATGGGGTGCGATGGTGGCGTCGGCTTTGTTGAAGACGTGGTGTGGGCAGGGGTCGGTTGGTGATCCGGAGTGGATGGAGTTCATCGTGCGGGTGGTGTCTTCGGTGCTGATCGGGGTCCAGTTGCAGAGGGTGGTGGTGGCGGGCGTTGGTTCGGCGGTAGGGTGCGTGGTTTGTGCGTCGAAGCTGTTATGTATGTCGGTGATCTTGCGGTGGAAGAACGCGGAGAGTGAGTTGCAGAGGTCTTGCGAGGGGTGATGTCGTTGTTTCCGGCGCTGGGGTTGGAGAACTCTTTGACGATGCTGAAAAGTTCCTTGCTGTCATGGGCGTTGTTGTCCAGTCGTTCTTTGAGTGCCGACTTCTTGGTGGCACGGATCAGCTGGTGGTGTTTGCGGGTGGCGTGTTTGAGGGCGGTCCTGTTGTCTGTGGTCTGGTCGAGTCGCCAGGTTTTCTCGAGAGTGCGGCAGTTCTTCTTGGATTCCTTGAGTTCGTTGGTGAACCAAGGGGTTTTCTTGCTTCCGGGTCTGCTGGGAGGGTTTTTAGTGGTGCGAGGTCGTCGGCGCAGGCGGTCAGCCACTTGGCGAGGTTGCTGGCTGCTTCGTTTGGGTCCGTTGTGTTGGTGGGTGTGTTCTGGCTGAGGGAGGCGGTGAGCTGCTCGGTGGTGATCTTGCTCCAGCTCCGGCGGGGAGCCTGTTGCGGGTGGTGGTGGGTCGCAGTCTTTCTGAAGCTGAAGTGGACGCAGCTGTGGTCGGTCCAGTGGAGTCCGGTGGCGTGGCTGAAGGAGATGTGCTTGCTGGACGAGAAGACGGGGTCAAGCGTGTGGCCGGCGTAGTGGGTGGGCGTGTTCACCAGTTGCTTGAGTCCGAGGTTGGCGAGGTTGTCCAGCAGGGCGGTGGTGTTTCTGTCGTTGTTGTTCTCCAGGTGGAAGTTGAGGTCCCCTAGGAGGATGTAGTCGGCGGAGGGCATGGCGTGCGGGCTGATGAAGTCTGCGATGTCTTCGCTGAATAGTGTGCGTGGTCCCGGGGGTCTGTAGATGAGGGTGCCTCGGAGGGTGGTCTTGGGGTCAGTGTGTATCTGGAAGTGTAGGTGTTCGGCGGCGGTGAAGGTCTCGTCGGAGTTAGTCGAGATGCGGATGGTGTTCTTGTGTACGATGGCGATGCCTCCTCCCGTCTGGTTGACGCGGTCCCTCCGGGTGATCTTGTATCCGTCCGGGATGGCTATGGCGATGTCGGGCGCTGAGGAGGCGTTCATCCAGGTTTCGGTGAGGAAGGCGATGTCCGGTGCTGTTGCGTCGAGCAGGTCCCAGAGTTCCACGGCGTGCCTGTGGACGGAGCGGGTGTTCAGCAGGATGCATTTCAGGTGGTTGCTGCTGGTGCTCGACTTGGCGGAGGTGGTGCACGTCCGGGGGCAGGTGAATCGGCAGGTTTGGCAGGTGAAGGGTCCGTGGGTGCGTCTCGGTGAGGCTCGGTAGCAGGCAGGGTTCCGGCCGGCATTGAGTGCGGTGAGGGTGGCGGCGTCTTAGGTCCGTCGAGTAGTGTTGCGTTGGTGGGATCCAGGGGTTCTGGCGCTGGGCGCGGTCCAGTCGCGGACGGGCGCAGACGGGCTTGCCTTAGGCGCGCCTTCGGCGCGCCAGCGGCGCGGCCGCGCAGCGGCCGCCATTTATGGGGAGGTGGGAGGGTGGAGCAGCTGGGAGGCGGGAGGCAGGGGCAGCGAATGGGCAGTCAGGGGGCGGGGCCGCAGGGGATGCAGCGGCGGGAATGGCGAGAGGCAGCGGGGGCACAGAAAGGAAAAAGGGGAGACAAAATCACGGGCACAATGACAATGGGGCAGCGAGGGGCACAGAAGGAAAAAGGGGAGACAAAATCACGGGCACAACGACAATGGGGCAGCGAGGGGCACAGAAGGAAAAAGGGGAGACAAAATCACGGGCACAACGACAATGGGGCAGCGAGGGGCACAGAAGGAAAAAGGGGAGACAAAATCACGGGCACAACGACAATGGGGCAGCGAGGGGCACAGAAGGAAAAAGGGGAGACAAAATCACGGGCACAACGACAATGGGGCAGCGAGGGGCACAGAAGGAAAAAGGGGAGACAAAATCACGGGCACAACGACAAAGGGGCAGCGAGGGGCACAGAAGGAAAAAGGGGAGACAAAATCACGGGCACAATGACAATGGGGCAGCGAGGGGCACAGAAGGAAAAAGGGGAGACAAAATCACGGGCACAATGACAATGGGGCAGCGAGGGGCACAGAAGGAAAAAGGGGAGACAAAATCACGGGCACAATGACAATGGGGCAGCGAGGGGCACAGAAGGAAAAAGGGGAGACAAAATCACGGGCACAATGACAATGGGGCAGTGAGGGGCACAGAAGGAAAAAGGGGAGACAAAATCACGGGCACAACGACAATGGGGCAGCGAGGGGCACAGAAGGAAAAAGGGGAGACAAAATCACGGGCACAACGACAATGGGGCAGCGAGGGGCACAGAAGGAAAAAGGGAGACAAAATCACGGGCACAACGACAATGGGGCAGCGAGGGGCACAGAAGGAAAAAGGGGAGACAAAATCACGGGCACAACGACAATGGGGCAGCGAGGGGCACAGAAGGAAAAAGGGGAGACAAAATCACGGGCACAACGACAATGGGGCAGCGAGGGGCACAGAAGGAAAAAGGGGAGACAAAATCACGGGCACAACGACAATGGGGCAGCGAGGGGCACAGAAGGAAAAAGGGGAGACAAAATCACGGGCACAATGACAATGGGGGAGCGAGGGGCACAGAAGGAAAAAGGGAGACAAGCAGAAAATGCGGGCACCGGGGCCACAAGCGGAGGGCGATCTTACCTGCAGGAGCAGCGGGCAGACAACACAGGCGGAGCTGTGTGGTGGGGGAGCGACCTACCTGGCAAGGTCAAGGGTCGCTCTCCTCACAGCGCAGCGGCCGCCATTTATGGGGAGGTGGGAGGGAGGAGCAGCTGGGAGGCGGGAGGCAGGGGCAGCGAATGGGCAGTCAGGGGGCGGGGCCGCAGGGATGCAGCGGCGGGAATGGCGAGAGGCAGCGGGGGCACAGAAAGGAAAAAGGGGAGACAAAATCACGGGCACAATGACAATGGGGCAGCGAGGGGCACAGAAGGAAAAAGGGGAGACAAAATCACGGGCACAACGACAATGGGGCAGCGAGGGGCACAGAAGGAAAAAGGGGAGACAAAATCACGGGCACAACGACAATGGGGCAGCGAGGGGCACAGAAGGAAAAAGGGGAGACAAAATCACGGGCACAACGACAATGGGGCAGCGAGGGGCACAGAAGGAAAAAGGGGAGACAAAATCACGGGCACAACGACAATGGGGCAGCGAGGGGCACAGAAGGAAAAAGGGAGACAAAATCACGGGCACAACGACAATGGGGCAGCGAGGGGCACAGAAGGAAAAAGGGGAGACAAAATCACGGGCACAATGACAATGGGGCAGCGAGGGGCACAGAAGGAAAAAGGGGAGACAAAATCACGGGCACAATGACAATGGGGCAGCGAGGGGCACAGAAGGAAAAGGGGAGACAAAATCACGGGCACAATGACAATGGGGCAGCGAGGGGCACAGAAGGAAAAAGGGGAGACAAAATCACGGGCACAATGACAATGGGGCAGCGAGGGGCACAGAAGGAAAAAGGGAGACAAAATCACGGGCACAACGACAATGGGGCAGCGAGGGGCACAGAAGGAAAAAGGGGAGACAAAATCACGGGCACAACGACAATGGGGCAGCGAGGGGCACAGAAGGAAAAAGGGGAGACAAAATCACGGGCACAACGACAATGGGGCAGCGAGGGGCACAGAAGGAAAAAGGGGAGACAAAATCACGGGCACAACGACAATGGGGCAGCGAGGGGCACAGAAGGAAAAAGGGGAGACAAAATCACGGGCACAACGACAATGGGGCAGCGAGGGGCACAGAAGGAAAAAGGGGAGACAAAATCACGGGCACAACGACAATGGGGCAGCGAGGGGCACAGAAGGAAAAAGGGGAGACAAAATCACGGGCACAACGACAATGGGGGAGCGAGGGGCACAGAAGGAAAAAAGGGAGACAAGCAGAAAATGCGGGCACCGGGGCCACAAGCGGAGGGCGATCTTACCTGCAGGAGCAGCGGGCAGACAACACAGGCGGAGCTGTGTGGTGGGGGAGCGACCTACCTGGCAAGGTCAAGGGTCGCTCTCCTCACAGCGCAGCGGCCGCCATTTATGGGGAGGTGGGAGGGAGGAGCAGCTGGGAGGCGGGAGGCAGGGGCAGCGAATGGGCAGTCAGGGGGCGGGGCCGCAGGGGATGCAGCGGCGGGAATGGCGAGAGGCAGCGGGGGCACAGAAAGGAAAAAGGGGAGACAAAATCACGGGCACAATGACAATGGGGCAGCGAGGGGCACAGAAGGAAAAAGGGGAGACAAAATCACGGGCACAACGACAATGGGGCAGCGAGGGGCACAGAAGGAAAAAGGGGAGACAAAATCACGGGCACAACGACAATGGGGCAGCGAGGGGCACAGAAGGAAAAAGGGGAGACAAAATCACGGGCACAACGACAATGGGGCAGCGAGGGGCACAGAAGGAAAAAGGGGAGACAAAATCACGGGCACAACGACAATGGGGCAGCGAGGGGCACAGAAGGAAAAAGGGGAGACAAAATCACGGGCACAACGACAATGGGGCAGCGAGGGGCACAGAAGGAAAAAGGGGAGACAAAATCACGGGCACAACGACAATGGGGCAGCGAGGGGCACAGAAGGAAAAAGGGAGACAAAATCACGGGCACAATGACAATGGGGCAGCGAGGGGCACAGAAGGAAAAAGGGGAGACAAAATCACGGGCACAATGACAATGGGGCAGCGAGGGGCACAGAAGGAAAAAGGGGAGACAAAATCACGGGCACAATGACAATGGGGCAGCGAGGGGCACAGAAGGAAAAAGGGGAGACAAAATCACGGGCACAACGACAATGGGGCAGCGAGGGGCACAGAAGGAAAAAGGGAGACAAAATCACGGGCACAACGACAATGGGGCAGCGAGGGGCACAGAAGGAAAAAGGGGAGACAAAATCACGGGCACAACGACAATGGGGCAGCGAGGGGCACAGAAGGAAAAAGGGGAGACAAAATCACGGGCACAACGACAATGGGGCAGCGAGGGGCACAGAAGGAAAAAGGGGAGACAAAATCACGGGCACAACGACAATGGGGCAGCGAGGGGCACAGAAGGAAAAAGGGGAGACAAAATCACGGGCACAACGACAATGGGGCAGCGAGGGGCACAGAAGGAAAAAGGGGAGACAAAATCACGGGCACAACGACAATGGGGGAGCGAGGGGCACAGAAGGAAAAAGGGGAGACAAGCAGAAAATGCGGGCATCTGGGCCACAAGCGGAGGGCGATCTTACCTGCAGGAGCAGCGGGCAGACAACACAGGCGGAGCTGTGTGGTGGGGGAGTGACCTACCTGGCAAGGTCAAGGTTCATTCAGAACCAAACTTCAATTTAGGCCTGCATTTTCTTTCTATTGCTCGATTCTATTCTCATAAGAAGCTCATACATTTGCAATGTGGGATGAAACTATGTTTCATAAAAATAGTTCCCATGCACATATCAGGACTATGCACAACTGTTTTGTTAGTTTGGTAACATCTGCCGTACGAAACTGTCCTTTTCAACTCGCTCGTGTGCCTTTGCTAAAGGGTGATGGTTCACACTCCTATTGTTTTGAATGGTTTGATAGCTCACGTAATTATCTCCACCTTTCTCCCATAAAATGTGTCTTCTTTTTGCTGCATGACAATCACCCTCTGCGATCTGACCAATGGACTGAGTGGTCTGACCAGATGAGGTGACCCAGGAGGTGTCACCCCGAACTTTGGAAATTATACCACATGTTGGATTGATGATAAGGATGCCACTCTTTTTGACACTTTGCCACCTTTCCACTGAGGATTGCTTCCTTGCGGACTGAGGGACAATTTTCGTTCTGTGGACTCTACTGGCTTTCTGGCACATAAGCTGTGTGCGCGATACTCCCGGACTCTTCTACCCCATTGGAGAGGACTCTTGAGCTAATCAGGTCCATGTCCTTCCCCGAACTGTTCCTTTTGAGCATTGGTAATTGATGGCCCGAAAGAGATTCATTTGATTATTCTGTACTCCTTGATTTAATGTTTGATATATTTACTTACCCCAACTTACTGATAATCTAACTATTCTTAAATCCTATTTCTGTCTCTTCCTATGATTTGGCTCTAATAATTGATTGAACATTCCAATATAGTATCAGGGATGGGGATTTTAATGGAGAGGTCTCTAGTCAACAGATTCTAATGTTAATATTTTGCCTTGCTTTACCCGAATTATTGTTTTGCATGGTTCTAGTCAGACTGAATTTCTTCAGGAGATTTGGTCTAGCCGCAATGATCCTGTATTTGTACAGCATAGTTTTGAGAATTATATACATGAATCTAATTACCAGCCTGTAGGTCAGTTACCTAATTCCTGGTCCTCATTGGAAAACTGGATTGGATCCCCTATATCCGACCCCTCTCGGCACGGTTAAAAGATTCATCGGAGGACCAAGTGAATGCCTCTGAGGTGTAGTGTCGGGGAAATATCAAGATCAATAGTAAATGGACCCGTGGCGCTACCGCAAGGATGAAAAGGCAGCTTCACAGGTGAACTAATGCCTGAAAGCCTCCACCTGAGGAAGCACAGACTCTAGCACACCGTGCTGTCTCAGTTTTTTCGGAGCCTGTGGTGCAAGCTGGCCCTTTATAATGAAAGGGACATTTGTGCCGTGAGCAGCTGACAGAATCTTCCAAGCCGGTCTGCTCACACAACAACACACTGCATGCTTTCTAGCTGAGCCTAAGGTGTTAAAAAAATAATAGAAGTTACTAAGACAAGGGCTGAAGAGAGAAAGCTCCCTGCACACCTGACTTGACGGCTACCAAAAGGCACACTAATTGCCAGCATGCACTTGTTCCTAAGGGCCTACACATCTCTTGCATCTGAGGCCCCTGGCCTAGAAAAGTTTAAAGCGACAGCAAAATGTTTGGAAGACCCCACGAACACCAAAGGCTCACTCCTGTTTATACTTTAAAGCAAGCACAAACAGCATGTGTCCCTCTGGGCCTTCACCCTGGTTCAAATAGCTTACCAGTCCAGACTGCAGCGTCCTGCTGGGGATCATAGAAGCCACCATTGCTCTTGAAACCTTAGAACCTCCAAAGTTCCTGCATGAGAAAAAATATGGCCATGAAGCCTTTTCAATCATCATACGACTAGGACGGTACGTAGGCGTTTGACACCTTCATCATAGATGTACCTGCTCACCACCAAAACGTATTCTATTGCACAGAGGGCCTGTTGTCCTACACATGAAGAATATATTATGCCCTAGCACCACGAAGCCAAAGAATGGTGATATGGGAAGCCTCACTGGCGAGCCTGAAGGCCTATTGCAAATGAAGAAAACTGGGCTCAAAAACAAGTGAGAAAGTCTTGGAGCATACGGTTCTGCTCTCTTGCTGCATCACATTGCCCTAAAATCGGTGTCCCCACCCTGGGGCTGCTGATCATATTTGATCACAACCAAAGACTCCATTTTGAAAGATTTTCAGAACGCTGTCAGCAAATTCTCCTCTGAACCGCAGACAAGCAGGCAGCCGACGAAAGATGATACAGGCTCCGCACGCCCCATAAATCCTTGCTGAAACTCATACCATTGGACTTGTGTATCCTGAAGAACCTATCTGCCACTAGCCTGCAAACCTGCAATGCAGATTAAGATTAGATTTCACTTTCGATCATAGTTGAAGACATACTTTGGCAAAGAAAACATAAGTCCAAAGTGAGTACGAAGGACAGTTAAGGAGTTGCACCCATGGTATTCCAAACTGGGCCTTGCAGTCCTCGCCAAATCATAATCCACAAACACCCAAGACCTGGGCTACCTGGAGTCTTGGTTTAAAGATGCGAAACAGTGGGTTATGCTTTGCTCATGCGCTCCTTTGTCTCTGCTCCATATTCACAACTACAGTTTCGTGAAGGCCTAGCAGGAGAACAAAGGGGGCAAACTGTTCTATAAACATCAACCTTTGTACTCCTAGCTTCTGTTGTGGCACCCATTATGTGCTGTATTTCAAGCAATCGCTTCTGAGACCAGAACAACCACGTGTTTGAAGTTGCTAATTTTTAAAGGTTGACATCCAAGACAGTTAAGAAAGGTACAACAGTTGAAGTGTTACAACCGTTAGAAATGTGACAACCATAAGTATTCATTTTTGACTTCTCCACCCTGAATGGTTGTAGACAGCAATATTGTAAGAGTGACTGAACTTTTAATGTAATTTTGCCAGAAGTACATTACTGTTACCACCTGTAGAGTGATTCAAAGCATGATTGGAGTTGGATAGGCTGTACCACACAATGATATTCCAGAAACATCCTTGACTCTGGGAAGCAATCTGCTCAATCAAAAAGCACTCTGATAGGGGCGTGGCCAGGCCGTCTACCAACATGGCCACACGGCACTGAAGCTCCGGAGCCTGCCACCCTCATAATGAAGGTAGTGGACCCCATCCCCACTTCACTCCGCATTCCTGGGACTGGAATGTTTTCCACACCACCTCAGTGATGCCCCAGCCTCAGATGGTGCTGCTGCGATGGCCCCGGGCTGCCTGAAACTGCCGGGGAGGGAGGCGGCCTAGCCCGCCTCAGAGGCCCCGCGGCGACAGAGGCCACAGGTGAGCCTGAGGTCGAGGCTGCAGTGTCCCGCTGGGCCCCCCTCCCTCTTCCTCGCTCCTCACCTGCGGGCGCTGCATTGAGGCAGGACCGGCATACACACTGATTCTAGGGAGGTCACAGCCCGGCCTGCCTCAGAGGCCCCGCAGCTGCTGCAGGTGAGCGTGAGGCAGAGACATCAGAGCCTCGCTGACCCCCCCCTTTACCACCCCCAATTGCATCAAGGCTCCTGGGGCAGCCAACCGCTGCACAGGTCTAATCCGCGGCAGACATTTCAGCGCCTGGGCGGCCCATCCTACCTCTTCCGTTGGGCATTTCCATATTGTACCCGGCCCAGATCGCGGAGCACAACACTCCAGTCATCGCCGGACAGCCGCCTTGTGTGGCTGCCATATCAGCCCAGTGTTGGTACAGCCCTCCCTATCCAGGTCATGTTACATCTCTTCCATTGCTGCGGTGAGTGAGCACCAGGGGCACTTCTCCCCCTGCGCTTCCTCCTTCAAGCACGCTCCACCAGGCTGGGCCTCCTCCCAACATTTCTCCTCCACCTTTGAGAGGGCCCACAGGTGCTTGGGACCACGCCCCCCGCCAGGGGCCCCACCACGCCTCATAGTGGCCCGCATCTTGAATTACAGGGATCGTGACACCATCCTCCGACTGGCCCGTGAGAACTCCCTGCTGCAATACCAGGGCACCACACTCTCCATTTATCCCAATTTTACATTTGCAGTACAGGAGGCAAGGCGGAAATTCTCTGTGCAAAGGCACAACTCAGAAAGCTGGGCCTCAAATATGGCATGCTGTATCCGGCGAGGCCCTGAGTGATGGTGGACAACAAATCCAATTTTTTTGACACGCCTGCGGATGTTCTTTCCTTTTGCAAACACCTGAAAGATAGCGGACTCTGCGATCACTGTGCAACTTTTAACCGTTTATTACCGGATATTCCTCTCCCCCCCCCCCCCACCAATATGTTCTCTCCCTACCTTCGATAGACTCAGTCACTTAGTTCCACTTGTACAGTAGGGCGCTGGGCCCCGAGGCGTTGCCCGCTTCCCACTGATGATTCCGTCTCTTACCTTGTTGGAGTTTTGGTTTATGGGTCATGAATTTTGGGAATTCGCCATGCTCCCCCGCCTGGTGTGGGTGGAGGGTGGGTTACTTTGGGTTTAGTTGTGACTGTTTTTGTATTTTGTCTCCCCCCACCTCTGTCTTTCCTCATGTTTGTGCTTTTCCTATACAGGTTACACCTGGGTGGTTATGCAATGCTGAGTCAGCTTTACTTTCCTATATAAGCGACCTGTAATGTTCGGGGACTCAACCTGCAAAAATGTAAGCTAGTCTTAGCCTATTTGCACCGACACAACATTAGGATAGTTTTCCTGAAGGAAACACATCCCCAACTTCCCAACCGTTCGCCTCCTCCTGGGGGGGTCCCATAGATACTTAGCCGAGTACAGTACATACTCCAGAGGGTTCTACATACTCGTACACCACAGTCTCCCATTTACTCACCATACCACCATAGCTGACGACCAGGGCTGGTACCTGCTGATGGCGGGAACAATGTTGGGTAGGGAAACCTTGTTTTTAGATATATATGCCCCTCTTGGACAGATCGACTCTGATGTCCTGATTGTGGACGGGGACCTGAACTTATGGCTGGACCCCACACAGGACACTTCTGGCTCTGCCCCGGGCGGTAAGCCACAATCTCTGTGCATCTTCAGGGACCTGGTAGACTCATTGGCATTTTGAAATGCTTGGCCCTTGCGCCGCCCTGATGCTCCAGGTTAAACTTTTAATTTGGCCCCACACTCGGTGTGGATGCAGATTGACTACTGGTTTCTCTCTGCAGCTACCCGGTAGTGGCTACAGGTCGTGGAAATGCTACCGCGTACCCTCTCGGACATTCCCCGGTGCTCTTGCAGGTTGCGGTCCCATACACCATGGGCTGGGAGCATAGATGGTCCTTTCCCATGCAAAACAAATCAAAACATTCACCCCCAGTCAAGAGATCTGGGTTAAATCCATCATTCTTTTGCTCACCATGCCACCCCGTTTAGACCTTGCCATATGCCAATCAGTCTTGACCCTGTGCCTCATGGGAACAGTCCAGCCCGAACTGCCAAGCCAGGTCCTCCCTGGACCGGAAACAAGCATCCTAGGACCGGTTTCGGGGTTTCAACCCTCATTAGCCAGGATAGCTTGAATCCAGTGGCACAGTGAGCCCGGGACCCACGCCTGGGCATGCCCGGCGCACTTAGAGCGAGAAAGCAAAAGACACACAACTGATGGACGGAATGCAGGACAAATCAAAAAATTCACCCCCAGTCAAGGGATTTGGGTTAAATCCATCATTCTTTTGCTCACCATGCCACCCCAGTTTAGACCTGGCCATATGCAAATCAGTCTTGACCCTGTGCCTTATGGGAACGGTCCAGCCCGAACTGCCAAGCCAGGTCCTCCCTGGACCGGAAACAAGCATCCTAGGACCGGTTTCGGGGTTTCACCCCTCATTAGCCAGGATAGCTTGAATCCAGTGGCACAGTGAGTCCGGGAACCACGTCTGGGCATGGGGAGCAAAAAAACGATGGATTTAGGCCCAGATCTCTGTAATGGGGTGAATGTATGACATTGTTCTGCATTCTGTCAATCAGTTGTTCTTTTTGCATTTGTCACCCCGAGTGGGACAGGTATGCCCAGACGTGGGTCCCGTGCTCTCCATGCCACTGGAGTCAAGCTATCCTGGCTGATGAGGGGTGAAACCCCGAAACCGGTCCTAGGATGCTTGATTCCAGTCCAGGGAGGACCTGGCTTGGCAGTTCGGGCTGGGCTGTTCCCATCGGGTGCAGGGTCAAGACTGATTTGCATATGGCTGTGTACAAACTGGAATGGCATGGGGAGCAAAAAAACGATGGATTTAGGCCCAGATCTCTGTACTGGGGTGAATGTATGACATTGTTCTGCATTCTGTCCATCAATTGTTCTTTTTGTCCTTTAGAGGAGGTGGCAATGGTCTGGCTCAACACCGGACAGGCCAAATTTCGTAGTGACCCCTTCTGGCTGAGGACCTCACGCAGGCGATAGACTCGCTTGACGGCTCGAAGGCCCCAGGCCTGGACGGCCTGGACGGCCTATCCGGCTCATTTTACAAGGCGTTCAAACAGATACTGATACCCCACTTATTGGAGGTCTATTCAGAATCCTTAGAAAGCGGTATGCTCCCCCCTACAATGCGTGAGGCGGCAATCATGCTGCAGCTGAAGCCCGGAAAGGACCCCACCAGCTGCGCCTCCTATAGGCCCCTGTCACTACTTAATTTCGACAATAAGATTCTTGCCAAGACAATGGGCTATTGCTCCTCCTTGATCAAATCTTGTCGCCGATGCAGATGGGATTCAACCCACATGGATCCACTGTGCTCAATCTATGGACAGTTTTTTCAGTTTTGAACAGAGTTTCCCTAGAGACACCTGCAGTGGTCGCCCTCCTGGACACCCAGAAGGCATCGACTCGCTCAAATAGCCCTTCCTCCACGCAAGCTGCGTAAACTTGGCATACCCAGCGGCTTTAACTCCCTGATCTCGCTCTTGTATTCTTCCCTCACAGCCCGTCTGCAGATAGACGTCTCCCTCTCAGATCATTTCCCCATTTCCCAGGCTACTAGGCAGGGATGCCCACTACCCCCATTGTTATTTATCATTGCCATGGATCCCCTGATCCGGCACCTGCAAGAGAAACCCCTACACCGCGGTTTGCGGTTTCGGTCCGGTCCTCTCTTAAGGTCTATGTATGTATATCCTGCTGTTTGTTAGACATCCCTCTGAGAATCTAGACCCTATAGTGAGGGGGATCGTCCGGTTGGGTGACCTATCAGGCCTGCGCATTAACTGGGAGAAATCCGAACTCTTCCCCTTGACGGACTTTACGAAACCCCCTGCGAGCGACCATCCCTTTCTATGGGCTGCAGATACCACTAAATACCTGGGGATTACACATCATAGAGACAAAGAACATATTATCCGCCTCAATTATGGCCTCACTATGGACAAGCTTGCTGCTCATGTGGACCGATGTATTCGCCTCCCGCTCTCCATGGCGGGGCAAATAGCCCTCGTCAAGATGAATGTCCTTCCGCGCTTTCTATATTTATTTGTAGACATTCGGATTCCTTTGACAAACTCATTCTTTGCCCAACTTCGCAGCTTATTGTTGTGACTGGTATGGGCTGACCGCGTATAGCCTCGGAAATGCTCACTCCCTTACGAACGGGGTGGGTACCTGCTTACCCTTTAACCCAACTCTCTAGTGTCGTCCCCCCACTTGGCCACGGACGCGGCACTCCCCCACCCTCCCCCCAGCCAAATCTCTTCACTAACCCCTTGCATATAACAGGCCAATCGTAGCCTTACGGTCTCTTCCTGTGTACCCGCCTCCCCAGCTGCGCAACACCGGCCTATGCAGGTCTCCCTCCTCACGTCTAGGCCCACACCACCATTGCACTGATATGCTATACGACCACACTGCCCTACATATCTCTCGACTCTGCGATACTCAGCAGTCGCTTCCCCCTTCCCCTCGTTTTGTCCCTCCCCTCCACCCTATGTGATGACTTATTTGTGTTCTATGTTCCTCCTCGACAAATGTTTTCAAATAATGTTTCAAGTCTTGGTCCACATGTAGGATCCATGGCTGCACGACATTGTTCTACCAATGACTAATGCAACTGCTTGACACTATTCAAAAGAGCTGACTATGTATCGCCCATGTGTCTGTTGTTTCAATGCTAAGAAAAAAAAAGAAGAAAGAAAGAAAGCACTCTGATGTAGTCTTCAGTCCACCTTGACTATGAGCTACCTGCCCTAAAGTGTTCCTTGGGTGACTTAGCGGTGACTCACCAACTGTCATGCAGTGGTGCAGCAGAGACCATTGCACAGCCAACACGCAGTCCCACCGCGGCATATCAAAGGTGCATTCTGACTTGAGTAATGGACCCGACACTGCTCTACTGAAAACATGCCAGACTCTAAGGTAGTGGCCCTGATAAAGGTTCCAGAAACGTTCACATTTTTCTGGTCCTCCAAGGCAGACGTCGAAGCCAATCAGCTCAGTGAATGCAACATGGCTGCAGCGTGCTCCTTCTTCTGTGGCCAGTTCTGAATAATTAGACATTGACCATGAATTATCAGAGGCATAGGCAAGGCGGCCTGACTTCGAACTCTCCAGGCATTGTCCTGCCATGTATGCCATTGGACTTCTGAAGCTTTTAACAGCATCCAGTATTCATACTCTGAATGCAAGCAAATTAAATCATGGATGTAGGAAAGTGGACTATTATGTGGTGTGGGGGTTAGACATCATCATCTAATACTATCGCACTACTCCAAAGATGGTCCTTGGATTCACACTAATAAATCCTTAGCTCATTCCTTGTAGAGTGGCAAAGAGCAGTCCGGCTTTACTAGATGAACATGTATTAAGCATTTCAGAGGACCAACATGAGCGATAATTAATCAACGCAACTCAATAGAAATCCGACACCAATTTATAAAAATAAAGTGTATTTTTATCTTAATTTAGTCATTAAAACAAACCGAATAGCATACATATAACTAGAGTTATGGATTTTAGAGGCAATATTGAATCAGTGCAGAGTTATACATAGAAAATATAACATTGCGGTCAATGGTAAAAACCACTAGTGCCAATCGGTCACTTGCAGGTTGAGTTACATGGAACCCTTAATCGGCTAAGGTACTGCGGGCCCCTCGACCAGGCCACAAGTCAGTTTAAATTTACCTAGCCCGTAGAATCCCGGTGCAGAGTTGTCCCGGCTGTCCGTGGTGCTGAGCGGGAGACGTGGGGATGCTGTTTTTACCACTTGCACTTTGCTGCAAGAAAACAGAATGTAAAAACACAACAGATTTACAGCTGCTGACGTTGGAGGAAGATTACACAGTGTTCCCTGTAGATACAGCATTGAGTGTGGAGGTTAGTTGCCGGATTGGTGACCAACAAGCCTTGGCAGCAGTAAGCCCAATGAAAAGGTACTGGCACTTCACTGGATCCAGAGGAGCGAGGTAACAGCCTGAAACGTGGCAGCCAGGACTGCAATTCACACAAAGCACTGGACCATCTGGATTTGGGCGATTCCCACGGAGGGCCCGATGGCCTGCGATTCTTCAGATCCGGTGAGTGTTTTTACCTGCAGTTTGCAGGAGACTAGTGCCACTAGTCCAGGGGAGTCTGAGGGTGCTTTTTGCTTTCACACGGGTCCCTCTCTCGGGGAGTGCCGAGTTTAAGATGAGGGCGAGGCTCGATCACTCAGTTCTAAGTCTGTTGCCACAGGGACAAAGTATCCCTCTTTTGCTTTAGTGCTGTCGGCAAAGTCCTGTTGTCAGCGACACAGGTCTCTTCTTGGTCCTTCCTTGATGCAAGTTGTTCAGATCTGATGTTCTGGTGTCGGGAGCGATCCCTTAAATCTTAGATTTAGGGGAGTTAGAGGTGTGGGATCTAGTAGCCAATGGCTAGTTCTAAGATGTGTAGTAATATTGTTGTCATTGAACATACCCTCTTTTGGCCAGGGATACGTATGTTTTTGGTTGGCTTCAAACCACTTCAAGTTATATTGTTGTAATTTTCTCTGATCATGTGGAAAATTCTTTTACATATGCTCTAAGGGAGTCTCCATGATCATTCGTGTTTCTAGTGCTTTTTGCAACCCGATTTTTTTTTTAAATGACTTACAAGTATTTAAGAAAAGAACAAACGGGAAAATTCGAAATTATGTGATGCACATTTAGAACATCTGTTTTTGTCTTACGAAGTACACGATGTGCATCAAAATATCAGTTTTTGTCTTACGAAGTACATGATGTACATTAAATCTTTCGGTTTGGTCTTACCAAGTATGCAGTACACATTACAACATCAGGTTTTTACTCACCAAGTATGCGAAGCACATTAAAACATCCAATTATGTCTTAGCAATTATGCGATGCAAACTAAAACATCAACTCTTAGTCTTACCGTTTATGTGGTGCACATCACAACATCCAGTTCTGTCTCTACTAATTATGCGATGCACATTAAAACGTCATCTTTTAGTCTCTTCCAATTATATGATATTACACAACAAACCTCATACTGTGACCATGTTGCATTCATACACACACGCACTCACCTTTGGCATAAAAAATATGATTGCTTCTACTTCTAACGATAATCAATATTTCCTATTGTACTCGGTAAATGCAACTAGTAACTCCTGGCCCCTTCCTCTGCACTTGAGAGGGGATTCCTTTCAAACCATGCGTCTTTGAGACCATGGAGTGACTTCTGGACATTTGGTCCAGTGCAGTAATTTGAGTGTTCAGATCGTACCTGCAGGTAAAGTTTAGCGACACCAGCTTTTCAGCTATCCCTCTGTGTCAAGCAGTGGAACACATATTGGCTCCTTCCAATATCAAATTACCGAAACTGACCACTTTCAAACTTAAATTGGTGCTTCATGGGCAGCTCTTTTCATACACATCTTTCACAATACTTTATTACAAACCGTGTATAATAACTGACTTGTAGGTTATATATTTAAGATGGAAAAACACTCAAGGACCTGTGACCCCATAACCCCAAACTCTGACCTAATCCTCTGCACATTCTTTTTTGCACTTCCAACTATGCATAACAAACGACGCATTCTTCTGCTCGTGAATGCATGTGTATTCGCGATAAATGTAACTTAAGTGGAGTGTGTGCTTTTATCATTGTGCTATTAAGTCCTCCGTGTGTTCTAAGCTAATTTAATTTTCTTGCACCCATTGTCTAATCAGGTTACAATCGGTTTGGGAGCATGGAGTGTGTGCCGGTGATCTTGTGTGCTAAACCCATAAATATCTTCATGCTTTCTAAACACGAGTTGGGCTTTAACTGAAACCCTTTCAAGCTACTTATCCCATTGTGTCCACAAGTAAACCTTTCACCTTACTCTTGTCAGCTCAAGACTTGGGCCTAAACTGGTTTTTAACCACATACAGCGGTGTGCTTTCTACTCGTGTTTGTTGTAGCGCTATTTTCTCGTGTTTTTATATTTTCTGCGGTGTTTTCATATTGTACATTCTCTACAACAGAAGGGCGGCAGATGAAGAAGAGTGAATAGATAGGTGAAAGACAATGCATGAATATACTGATGGGTCGATTGTTGAAAGGATGGATGTATATTTGAAATGATGGATGGAAAAACAGTATGGATCCAGCGGTGAGTAGATAGAAAGGTGAAGGGATGTACAGTTAGATGGCTGAATAGATAGAAGGATAGATGGAAGGAGCAGAAACAATGGATGAAAGGAAGACTTTTAAGGAGGGTCGGGAAGCTCACTTTGCATGCTGGGTATGATTAGAGATATGTTCTAAGTAAGAGGTACTTTTATTTTCTACCAACTCCCTTGATTATGAGGCTGGTGAAGTTGTTTGGTCAAAGAGAGTGTTTGAAAGAAGTTTGGATATGAGATACCCTTTAAGCAGTCACTCTCTCACATGCTTATAAAATATAGTTGATTTTGTAAACTGCTAATAGATAAAAATAGAACACAGTGGCATGTTTAAAGACTATTAGGTTCTGAAAACTATTCACTCGTTCTCTCTTCAGGGAATATTTGGAGGGATGTGGTGTCCTGGCGAGCAATTACAGGGTGCAGAAACAACCAGGTGGCATGGTGGCTGTTCCTGTGCTGGAAGAGAAACTGACTGAGTCAATCTTGCTGGAGCTCCAAGATAGCGTGGCTCCTGGAAGTACTTGTGCTGTCACACAGATCAAGGTATTACTCATAATGTACTGTAACATTTATTTAGATCTTACTAGCCATGTGTGGGGCACTGAAGTGCTTGCCCGCACGGGTAGCATGCTAAACGGGTAAGGTGGGATTTTGGGAGGGTGTTGTCCTTGTTTTGATTTTATGTGGGAAGCATTTCTATATTGTTTATGACCACTGATATGTGCTTATTGTGTAATGGAACACTGTGCTTTGCGGTGTGATGAATCCGTAGGTGTGAGAGATATACACCCAGTTGTTGGTTAGTAGTATGCTGGCAGCCTTGATCAGCTCTGCAAGTCAAGCTATGGAGTCCTGTTATTTTACAGTCCACCTTGATGGTTAACATATAGTGTCATCTATTCGGAGGTGCTGTGGACCTGAGCAGGCATGGGTGGGAGGGGAAGGGGGATCAGCGATCTGCCAGAATAGGCTGCATTACAAATTTCCTTTCTGTGAATACCATTAGATGATGTCAAGAAGGCATGTGGACCTGAGTGGGCATAGGAGGGAGGGATGGGGACAGAGATCTGTCGGGATAGAGTGCATTACAGTCATCCTTTCTGTGATGTCATTAGATGATGTCAAGGAGGCATTACATGCCTGTCCAAATGGGGGTGGAGTGATTACTTTCAATGGACTCATACGGAGGCTGGATTATAGATGAGGCCTGTAGCGGATCTGCCCATATGTGATACACTTTGCCACATGGCTCTCTTGTATTCGCTTGCAACCAGCTTTAGTTTACAAATGGAGTGATTTAGAGTTTTAGCTTTCAAAATAAGCATGTTGTGCTGGTACGATACTGTTTTTAGCCTAGTATCACACAGCAAGCAGTAGAATTATTCTTGTGCTATGCAACAGAGGAGAGCACTACTACTCCTTCTTCGCGTACAGGTGCCTTCTTAAATTGTGCACCCTGCATAAACACCTGTTTGTGCAGTAGTCACAATCACAAGTGGTGTGATAAACTTTGCACCTCCAGATTTTCCCCCCTTTACATTTCAGGAGTCAAACCTACTGAAATTTAACGAGGAAGATACTGGGGCATGACATACTGTATCAATAGCGAAAAAGGCCTAGTACGTCGTCACGCGCCAGTTTTAAAGCTGCACTGCCAATCAATCGTCACAATAAACACTCAAGTAATCCTCTGTAATCATCATTATGATCCATTTTTATTCCTTAGTTTTAAAGTTCAGACGGAGGCAATGAGATTTGAAACCTTTTAGTGCTCCAAGAATGCCCATCCGGGCTTTTTCCAACAGCTTGGTATATCACATATCACTTTAAGTAACCAAATTCAATGTCCACCCAATGCATTTCGAGCTTCAAGCCCTTCGTCAGTGGTTACTGAAATTTAAAAAAAAAAAAGCCCTTCAGAAACCATGTTTACATTTTAAGCATTTCCAAAATCATTTAAAATGCTGTGCATACTTAGCTTGGTCATCTGCTGTGTCAGAAACATACGTGCCTGTTATCAAATAACCATCAGGTAAGAAAATCACCATGCCATAAAAGTGTGCCTTTATGCCATAAAATGAATGAAGCAAAAAGTAAAAGAACCCTGTGTTTAAATCAAACGCGGTATGTGAAAAGCATATTATGTGCCAAACAAAAATCAAACACCCACCTCAATCGTGCTACAAGCGTCTGCTTTAATTTACCTCTAACTCAGTCCTACAACCGCCAGAGAGACTGATTGTTAAGTGAAAAAATCGACCCTAATAGTGCTCAGCCATAGGCATGTGAGAAAATGTCCTTTGTAAACACACACGTGCTACCTTTTTGAAAACTGCCGTGCAACTATCGTAAAGCATAGCGAACCATGTGACCTGAGTAATTACTCCAAAGCAAGTTAAAAAGAATTGCAAACTACTAATTAAATAAATCGTCCTGATTACCTGTGCTAATGGGATGGAGCACACTTCAGAGCATGCACGCAAAGACTTGCCTTGAGCACCACTTAAAACTGTTTGAAAACTGGAGAAAACGAAAGGGAAGGTGTGCAGTCTATCTCTCATTCATGATACTGTATCAATAGCTCATTATATTATTCTCTTGGGGGCACATAGAATTGCTGAATTAATTAAACTTTTCTTCATGCCTTATCAGTGTTGTCAAAAGTGTGCCTCTGAAAGGTTGGCTCATTTGTTGCCCATTCCCTTCATCATCTTCTTGACTTCACATTTGCTTCATTGCATATAGTGTGAATCATCAGCACCTAGGTAGGTGGTCTGCGTTATATCCAGCCAAATTGATTTAATACCTAAAGTGAGCAAAGAATTGTAGGACGCTGGCTCTGTGTATACTATACCAAAGTGAGGTGTAGTGTGCACAGAGTCCAGTGGAACCCAAAAGGTAGGCAGAGGTAAAGTAGATAGCACCTCACTCTCTATTTGGGGTAGTGTGGTCGAGCAGTAAGGCTTTATCAGAGGACAGTGTTAAGCATTTGTTGTACCCACTCAGTCAGCAAATGAATTCACACACTCAAATACTGAACTTCAGACCAATTGTTTTGTATAAAAATATTGTTTCAGTTATTTTATTTTCTAGAACCAAGCAAGCCTGGCACAGGTAAGCAATAAATACTTTACAGTAGTAATGCAGTTTGTAAACAGTTTGGATTGCAATTGTAAATGTACTTTGATTTGGTTACAGTAAGGTTACTGTTAATGCAATGCTTTTCAGAATACAGTACATATACTTTGTAAAATATCATGTAAGTTACTTTTCAGGTTACTTTTGTTACACAGTGCAGTATACCTGGATACTGCACTGGGACATTTCCTGTAAACAGGTAAGTAAAAGCGTTTTGGTGATTTAGTTACAGTTTTAAAGGATTTCTTAGATTTTCCAACTCCACACTTAAAAACTTTTCATAGAAAAACAGTCATTGTTATCCTATGGAGGAAAATCGTGTTATCGGTTCAAAGGTAAGTACTTTGTTGTGGGAGTTGGTATTCTGGGGTTAGACTCGGGGGTTCCCCAGGGTCAAGGATGCAGTCTTGTTACACCCTCAGCGGCACTAGGGCGGCCGGGTGCAGAGTGCTGAGGCCCAATGTTATCCAATGGGGGACAGGGGGCCTCTGGTTGGTGGCTGCTGACGAGCAGGCCACTGGGTTGTGGGAGCAAAGCTCCTGGACGTAAGCTGAGGGCAAATGGGGGTTTAGGCCAGCACAAAAGATGCACCCTTAGCGGCACTGGGGCGGCCGAGTGCAGAGTGCTGTTTTGGCGTTGGGTGCCCTGTAGCTTGCAATGGGAAGTCTCCGGTTTGCAAAAGCACTGCAGGCTCAGGGACGAAAGTCTTCTGGGTGCGACCACCACTTGGAGAGGTAAGTTGGGATCTTGGGGGTTGGTTAGGCACCGTCTGTTGGGCCACCCCAGGCCGTGGGGCGTCGGGTGCAGGGGTGCCTTTTAGGGTCGGATCTTCTTACCAGCTCCAGGTCGCGGTTGGGGGGGACCTTCCGGTTTGAGGCTGCAGACGTCGGCTGGAGGCTTGAGGCAGGGCAGGGGTCGCCGGATCTCGGGTCAGGATCGCCGGGGAGACCTCCTCTTGGTGTTTGGCCACTCTAACTCGGGCCGTGGGTGTCGGGTGCAGAGTGGTGCAAACTCGCGGATCCTTGCGGAGCTGGAGTCTGGTGTTTGAACAAATCCGGTGTTCGCGGGAGACAGAGTCTTTGGGATTGAAGGCAGGCAGTTCCTCCGGGTTTCTTGAGGTTGCTGGCTGCAGGACACACCGGGATTTCGCTGGAGCAGGTTTGAGGTGGGGACAGGCTGGTAGGGCTGGGGCCAAGTCAGTGGGCGTCCTCCTCTTGTTAGCTTCGGCACGGCTGTTCGGTCCTTCTTCATTTCTTCTTGCAGGTTCTGGTCTGAGGAAGCAAGGTTCAGGGGTGCCCCTAAATACTAGATTTAGGGGCGTTACAGGTAGGTAAAAAGGTTGGGACCAATGGCTCCCTTCCCTGGGGTGGGTACACCCCCTATTATGCCACCCTCCAGTGGGAGGGGGGCATAAGCCTTTCCCTGGTTGGCTGGGTCCCCCCATCTGCAAGATGGCGGGGACTGAGAGTTGTACTTCACCTCGCCTCCCCCACCTGAGGGGTGGAGTTGACAGAGGTGGGCACACCTCTCTTCCTCACTTGTTTTTCCCGCCGGTTCTCCAGCCCAGAGTGGGGGTCAGAACCAGTGGGGACCAGTTGCTGAAAGCAGCAAGTGGCCTGGGGAAGCTCACAAAGGCGGCAAGCCTTTGAAGCGTCCCCTTCGAGAACCCTGCCCATCCTAGGGGAGGAGGCTTGGCACCTCGTCCCAGGATGTGCATTGTTTCAGGCCACCGAGAGCAACAGGCTCTCGACCCAGGGGTCCAGAAACATGTCTGGTGGTGGCAGCTGAAAGCAGCCACTCAGCCTGGACACTAGTGGTTGGTCGTTTTTCAGAGGGCATCTCTGAGATACCCTCTGTGTGCATTTTTCGTTAAATCCCACACTGGCATCAGTCTGGGGCCCTTTAACCTTTGAGGACGGCAATACTTGAGTGTGGCAGAGAACTTTATTTGACAATATGCTTACAGATATTTGCTGCTTGCGGTAAGCTTCTTGATAGATTTGGGACCTTTTATCTACACATCTCTAGAATGAAGCACATGGGGTGTGGTACCGACCACTACCTTTAGCGGTCTAACTCTGTTTGTTTTGCTTTTCTATACTTTTTCTGATGATCACTTTTAACTGACTATATCTGTTCCTTTTTTATGAGAGTTTCACTTCTGTTTTATTAATCCCATCCCCTCACGAATACTTCAGCTTTTCTTGAATTGATTCACATTTTTCTGGATTGATTATGGTTTTGCACCAGGTGTTTCACCTCCTAATTTTGAGTTTGGTGGAGGTTCTTTTAGAATCGTTTGGATATTACTTTGTGGACCATAATAGTATTTTATGTATTTATTTTGCTGTAGCCCTGATGAAGTCTTAGGTTATTACCTATAGACGAAACACGTGTTGGCTCAACCTGTGGCTACCTGTTAAGATGAAGAACTGAAGTACATATTTTACGAAAATTGGAATAAAACATCAAGAAAACTACTTGAGAAGACTATTGCGTGGATTCATTGTGATACTAATTCTATGACTGTGGCTCAGGACTTTAATTTTATTTTCTACTATATGAGTGTGGGCATTGTTCGCACCCATCTAACAATGTGGGGTGGTCGTTGTTCAATCTCCTTGGAGCACTATCCTAGCCGAGAGAATAGAGTTGCTTAGCTTTGTAATTTTTAGTTACATCACCTTGCGCAGTCTGTATCCCACAGCCCTTTCTCTTCTACATGTTCATACAGGGGTTGCAGCAGGTTTTGTGATTTACCAATTTGGTATTGATTTTGTAAAAAAATGTGTTCAAGAAGTGATAGGAGCAAGGTTGCTGAAGATCTCTTTAAGAACCTGCACGCAGGAGTTCCGGTTAATAAAGCAGTTATTCATGGAACCAATAGACCCAATGAAGGCTTAAAAGCCAAATTCATTAGGTTAGAGAGGTTAAAAAAAGACAGAAATAGCGAAATGGTGGGATGGGGCCACCTTGAAGGAGTATTTGAGACTGGAAAGAGTACCAAGAGGTTTGCGCTTGACTATCTTCCCGACCTATGATGATTTAGAGGAGGATTTACTCTTATTATGGGAAAAGGAGCTGACTAGTAACTCTATGCGATTAATGAACATATTAATAGAAAATGCAGAGAGGAAGGTACTAATAGCAGTAAAAGAGGTTGACATGTTGGAAAAGGAGATTCAAGAATTGAATTTAGCAGATGCAACCCAAAAGAATTATGCCATCTTAGAAGAGGTACTTGGTAAATTTGAAGATGACATTAAGGAAAGGAAGGCACGCAAACTTAAACAAGATGAGATCGATTATTCCAACGGTAGGGTCTTCACTTTCGCTAAAAGATTTGATAACTTTGTTAATGATCTGCAACGTGTCGAGAGTAAATCTTCTTTACTGTCAGGTCCTAGTACTGCATCCTCTAGTAACATCTCCATTAATAGTGAGGAGGGAGCTACTGGTGGAACATCAGGCGTGAACCCTGGTAATGCTTTTTTACGAGAGGTACAAAGAATTCGCATGGGGAACAAAGAATCGAATATACGACAAAGAGAGGATGTACGAGGAAGACAAAAAGAGGGAGGAGGGGGAGAGGAAAATCAAAAGACAAGAGAGGGAATGCACACTAGCTCTTGGAACAAGAACAAACAGTAATGTCAAGCAATGTTGAAGGGATACAGGTGATTAATTTGTCTAAAGTTGTGTTGTCGGAAGATATGTTATCTGTACTTAGCAAAGGTTTGAACTTCTGTCCAACCTCTAAATGTGATATGTCAGAGGTTAAGATTGATTTGTATAAATTTGTGCGGAACTTGAAGTTGAATTTTTCTTTTTTTACATGAACCCTACCTTTAATAAACGAAACGCAAGTGATGTTGGGGTGGGGGATCAAGCTATACAAGATGTTCGGGACACTGCTTTGTTGCTCTCAATTACCGAAAGTGAACATGACCCTGTTACCCTACGTCAAGTTCTAATTGATCTGGAATGTTGTACTAATCTGAGCATTGATAGTGGCTTAAAACCTAAATCCAAGTGGACGCCACAATTGGCCAGTGGGAATAACATAGAGGTTTTTCACAAGATTGTCAATAAGGAACTTGACAGATGTGAGGAGACTATGAAACACAAGAGGTTGGGGCCATTTGTTAACAACCTCACACAGAATGAACGAGTAGCTCTTAGTCAACTCAGCACTAATGTTGAAATCACCATTAGGGAAGCCGATAAAGGCGAAAATATTGTAGTTATGGATACCGTCATGTACGAAGCAGAAATAAGAGGCCAATTGTCAAATGGAAATTGCTATAAAAAATTAACATGCAATCCAGTATTTGAAATAACTAGAACCATCAACACAGAGTTGAAAAAGTGGAATATCAAGGGTCTACTTAACGATGACGAGTATAGATATCTTTTGATTGACAAACCGAGATTCCCCTGAATATACACTCTCCCCAAAATTCATAAAAATGCCACTACACCGCCAGGGAGGCCGATAGTGTCAGGACTAGGGGGTCCTACGGAAAAAATCTCAGAATTTGTTGACACCTTTTTGCAGCCTTATGTGACCAATTTAGCTTCCAACATTAGAGACACTAAACATATTTTGAATATCCTTATGGACATTAACTGGGATGCGTCTATGACCTTGGTGACACTAGATGTAGTGTCATTATACACTAATATCAGACATGATCAGGGACTTTCGGCACTAGAATATTTCGTGTTCAAAAGACCTTTTCAACTTTTAGAACATTCGGAAATGCTGATTACTATGTCACGTATGATCCTAGAGCACAATGTGTTCTTATTCAAACAAGATTGGTACCAACAACTTTGCGGGATCGCGATGGGTTCTAGATTTGCGCCGTCTTTTGCCTGCCTCTTTATGGGAAGGTTTGAGGCGGCGCATGTCTGGGGCCCATCGGGAGCTAAGTGGCATGAATACATAGTATACTATGGCAGGTATATTGATGATTGTTTACTTATCTGGACAGGGAGTGAGCAAGAACTAAGACTTTTTTGACTACATGAACAACAACATGTACAATATGTCGTTTACTATGACATATAGTAAAGAGAGGATTGTGTTCCTAGATGTAGAACTATTTGCAGATGACGATAAAATCAATTGTAAACTGTACAGAAAGAGCACGTCCTGCAATTCTGTACTGCATGCGGCCAGTGCACATCCTAAAGTTCAAGTAAATGCTATTCCATATGGCGAATTCTATAGGGCCCGCAGAAATTGCAGTAATGATGCAGACTTTGCAAACTGCGCTAGTAACATGGAATTGAGATTTCTGGCTAGGGGATATGAACCCAGTATTGTACACAAAGCTAGACAAAGAGCTGTAAAACTGTCTAGGATTGATACCTTAAAACCTAAGGGTAAACAAGACACTAACGTAGCCTCATCATTGAAATTAGTGACTGGTTACCATCCTTGGTCACACAAGATCTATAATATATTAAAAAGACATTGGTATCTACTGACATCTGATCCTAATCTTAGTATGTACATCACTAAGCATCCCAGTATTATTTATCGTAAGGGTAGGACCCTACGCAGTATAGTTAGCCCTAGCTACCCGAGAATGAGAAACTGCAAACGTACTTGGTTACATAAACTTAATATGGGCTCATACAAGTGTGGAAACTGTAGCATGTGCAAGTTAGCGTTACACGGTAAACTGGATTTTGAATATAACGGGTCTGACAAATATCGAATCAAGCAACACATTGATTGCTCAACAAAATTTGTGGTTTATGCTATCGTATGTAAGTGCACTAAAGTCTATATCGGGAGCACTATACGATGCCTCAAGGACCGCATATCTGAGCATTTTAGGGCTCTAAAAAATCTAGATCCCAGATATCCAATAGTGACTCATGCCCTCGAATGCGCAGCACGCTCTGTCATTTACCTTTCACGGTATTGAATCCATACAAAGTGACATCAGAGGTGGCAACAGAGAACTTAAAGTACGACAATGTCCAGCCCGGTGGATCTTAAAATTGCGTGCTGTGGAGATGGGTATCAACATTGACTCTGAGCTACAATATTTTCTGGGAACATAAATATGTAGACTTCTTTATAAGTGATGTATGTTTCAGGATACTGATGATTTGTATTTTTTGCCAAAATCATGTTAAAAGAACAAACTTTATTTTTCTGTTACAAATAACACACTCAATTCTATCATAAGTGATGTGTGTCTTAGGATACTGATGATTTGTACTGTTTTACCAAGATCATGTTATAAGAACAAATTCAAATTTATGGTATAAATAACATGCGTGATTTGACTATTGCTCCCTCTTCTAAGTGGATACGTGGTATTCTGTCTGTCCATTGTTTCCGAACTACCTTCTGGAACCCCCTATATACACTTGGTTGTGTATAAATCTCTGTCTTCCTATTATAACTAACATTCCTTGGGATGTTCCTTGCACACTAATGTCCTTTCCTTTCAGGTGCTTCTAATATGACCTGCTCCACTGTATGGTGGTGATTCACGGTTCATACAGTGGTTCGTTTTTTTCTCTTTTTAATGATTATTAGAATGTTACACTTTGGGTTGTTCGCGTTGTCGATATTACCGGTATATAGTACTACATAATAATAAAGAGTATGAAATAGATAGACAAATCGTTCTGGGACATCACTTGATAACCTGTTCCAACACAGTTGATATCACTTCAATAGAGCTGTAGTAATGTCCCAGTAGTGGGAAGGCTCTTTTATAGTTTCTGATGTGGTACCATACATCACTCACCGCGCTCGCTCTGAACTTTGACACTGCTTCTAGTGATCAACTAGTTGTTTTATATTAATTCATACCTTTTAACTCTAGTGCCTTCATTATAGTTTTCAATGGTGTATGCTGACACCACGCGTTTGACTTTGTTAGTTTTTTTCAGATTTATTTAGAATTTTTCTTTTTACTTTTTATATTAACTTTATTTTACAAGGATGACTTTGGTGAATATGTGATAATGAGGTTGATAAAAAAATTATCCGGCCATTTCCTTACTCGGTTAACTTGATCGTAATACTTTCTGTCTGCTCCAAGATGGCGTTGACACTAGCACCTCTGGGTGAGCCCCATTTAAGGGAGGACGTTTTCGCTGTCTATGCAATGGTGCTGCTTAAATAGCCACTCCAAGATGGCGCTGATGCAACACGCTGGGATTTTGATTCGGAGCGGAGTACTCTCCGAGAGCTTAATATTTTCTAGGTATTTCTCAATTTTGTTTATAATTATGTTAGTGGTCTGGACTATATCTGGACAGTTAATGTGGAACCGATTATATTTGGACTGTTAATGTGGAACGGATTTTAAAAGAGGTAGTTAATATGGTATGTAATTGTCAGTGTCACTTACTAGACATGCGTAGATAGGAAATAGGATTTAGTTATATTTGTTCAAGTTGTACTTTGTCTGATTTAAAATATTTGTTTTTATACGAATTTGATATAAGTGGCCTGATTAGTAATGTGAGCCTTATGTTTTCTGTTCGGGTCATACTTTGTCTGATGTAAAATATTTGTCTTTACACGTACTTGATATAAGTGGCCTGATTAGTAATGTGAGCCTTACGTTTTTTTAGGCCGGTAATTGAACTCATGAAGATTGTTTCCTCACTTAGGAGGCTGCATTGCTGTTCTTAGTGATTTCGCCTTTGGTGGTGAGTGTCAGCCATACTGCTTGCATACTACGTGAATATGCCTAAATAAGTAATTGCATTCATGCATTGAATCTTGTGGATAATAGTTCAATTGGGTTCCTTTGCTTATACCAGACTACAGGGCACCTTTAACCTTTGAGGACGGCAATACTCGAGTGTGGCAGAGAACTTTATTTGACAATATGCTTACAGATATTTGCGGCTTGCGGTGAGCTTCTTGATAGATTTGGGACCTTTTATCTACACATCTCTAGAATGAAGCACATAGGGTGTGGTACCGACCACTACCTTTAGCGGTCTAACTCTTTGTTTTGCTTTTCTATACTTTTTCTGATGATCACTTTTAACTGACTATATCTGCTCCTTTTTTATGAGAGTTTCACTTCTGTTTTATTCATCCCATCCCCTCACGAATACTTCAGCTTTTCTTGAATTGATTCACATTTTTCTGGATTGATTATGGTTTCGCACCAGGTGTTTCACCTCCTAATTTTGAGTTTGGTGGAGGTTCTTTTAGAATCGATTGGATATTACTTTGTGGACCATAATAGTATTTTATGTATTTATTTTGCTGTAGCCCTGATGAAGTCTTAGGTTATTACCTATAGACGAAACACGTGTTGGCTCAACCTGTGGCTACCTGTTAAGATGAAGAACTGAAGTACATATTTTACGAAAATTGGAATAAAACATCAAGAAAACTACTTGAGAAGACTATTGCGTGGATTCATTGTGATACTAATTCTATGACTGTGGCTCAGGACATTTTGTTTCATAGCATGTTCTCATCCTTTTATGTGTGTTCACGTGTCTTGTTAGACCGGACATTCTAGGTAAGGTATTCCCTGAAACATTTTGCCCTCACCCCCTGTTTTTGCTGAATTTGTTTTTGTTGTCATTAGAACTAGGCATGGACGGAACTAGCAGAGTTTTACTCTGCGGAATTCCATGAAGCTATAGAAATCCTCAGTAAGATTCTATGAAATTCTGCAAATGGGCGGATGCACGTCGAGCTGCACGTGCTGTGATTTAGCGCCGGTAGCTAGTTCCACACCGAAAAATCAGCGTGAACAGCACCAAGTGGCGTGCCAGTGTATGCAGCTGCTTGAGTTGATTTTGCTGCTGCTCGAGTAGATTTTATACTTGAGCTGCAGCTTTCTGACCGTGAATGGTCGTGACCGTTGGCAAATGCCCGTGTTGGAAAAATCTCGACGGGTGCTCTCCTAGTGACTGAAAATCGTGCTCGGGGAAGGCCAAATCTCGCTCGCCAACTTACTGTATTCAAGCCGTACATGAGAAAAAACTCTGCCATGCAGCGGTTAGCTTAATTTGACTGGAATGCCACATTACAAGTGTAACGCAGAGTGGCCAAAATTCTGCCGATTCCTCCAGCGGAGCAGAATATATCGCACTCCCCTAATTAGGACACTGTGCACTTAACCCATGCTAACCGATGATATGTGCTTGTGCTATCTCCCTAAAACCTGGTAACATTGGCCTACACCTAATTGGCACCTGTAATTTACTTATTTGTCCCTTGTAGAAGGTACTACATGCACCCAAGCATGTGTAAATTCAATGCTACTAGTGGGCTGCAGCGCTCGTTCTGCAGTCCATTAAAGTAGCCATTTAAAAATATCTCAAGCCTGCCATTTCAGCCTGTAGTGCAGTTTTAAACTGCCATTTCGACCTTGCAAAATAAACCATTTGCTTGACCTAAATCATCGTTTTTTTAATACTTGTAATTGTTATGCTATGTTATGGCATAAAAAATTTATACAGCGCACGTACACCAAAAGGTTTCATGGCGTTACTCTAGAATATGCTGGGACCGATGGGGATAGTTATTCATAAGCCTTCCCGAACAGCCATGTCTTAAGCATTTTTCTGAGACTCAGAAGATCAGTACATGACCGAACCTCCAGTGGAAAAGAATTCCACAGTCTTGGGGCCAGGGATGCAAACCTACAGCCACCCTGACGTTTTAACTTGAAGGCGGGGATGGTCAGTAGCTGAAGGTGGGCTGAGCGCAAGTTACGAGAGGGAGTATGCCTTAATAAAAGGAGGTTAATAAATTTGGGACTCCGACTGTGGAGAGACTTAAAGTTTAAACATCCCGTTTTAAAGGCCGTGCGTTGGGAAATAGGGAGCCAGTGTAGTTTTTTTAAAAGGGGTCTGGCTGATTGCCATCTTGGTTGCTGATGGATCAGTCTCACTGCTTGGTTCTGGACCATCTGAAGCCGCTTGATTAAAAAAAGTGGCATGCCTAGATAGATTGAGTTGGCGTAGTCTAAGTGTGATAATACCATGGCTATTACAACCTGTATCAACGCTTCATGAGTGAGCAAGCGATTGATCTTTCTGATTTTACGTAACTGAAAGAAACAGGTTGAGACCACAGCACCAACTTGGGATCTCAACGACAGGTCGTTGTTTATGATAACACCTAGACTCTTGACGGAGGTAGAGGGTTCGGGCGGAAATCCAAGTTCCGCCGGCCAATAGTGTGGGCCCCAGAAGATCTTACTACTCCCCGTCAAAACTAGTTCGGTCTTATCTGGATTAAGTTTTAAATGATTCTGGTCCATCCAATGGCGAATGTGGAGCATAGTGGCCTGGAATTCCAGGATTGAATTAGGGGAGTTAACTATTGTGAAAGTTAACTGTAGATCATCGGCATAATTGAAGGTTGTTACCTTCCGTGCCTTCAGAGACTGAATCAAGGGTGAGAGGTATAGATTAAACAAGTAGGGGGATAGTGATGATCCCTGTGGGACCCCACAAGTAGTTGATAGCTTGGGAGCAGTAAATGAATCCAAGCGAACCGATTGAGTGCGGTCTTCTAAAAAGGAGCTAATCCAACTAAAAGCTGGGCCCTGGATGCCGGCCAGCCTGACACGATCCATCAAAGTTTCGTGATCGACCGTGTCAAATGCGGTCGAAAGATCTAAAAGCACCAGGGCCTGAGGAGTACCTCTGTCCGCTTTATCTCGCAAGTCGTCCAGTACAGCTAGAATCACTGTCTCTGTAGAGTGAGCGGGACAGAATCCCGCTTGATGAGGGTCTAGATATTCAGAATGTTCCATAAAGTTGGACAAACACTTTGCTACGTGGGCTTCCAGGACTTTGGCCAAGTAGGGGAGCAGAGAGATGGGGCGATAATTTGATAGCATCTGGGGTCTGCTCCCGGTTTCTTTAAAAGGGGAACTACAATTGCATCCTTAAATGCTTTAGGAACACGGCCCTGCAAAAGAGACTCATTCATCCCTTAAGTAGTCCCTAAAGGCTTAATGGGCAGGTACATGGTATTTAAAAAATAGGACATGTGAGTTTCACGTTATACATGTCCTGGCAGGGAAAAACTCCTAAAGTCATTTTGACTGCTGTAAAGGCTATTTCTCCCACAGACTTGGTTATCTTCTTACACCTAATAGGTGCTAATTACAGTTTGGGACCTGACGGAGAAATGCTAATTACACTCAAATATATTGTAATTTAAAATTTATAATGGTACAGCCGGATTTTCAGTTACTATTCTGAAAATGCCACTTACAGAAATTTGGTATTTTTCTGCCTCAACAAAATGACCAAGAGTTGTTTTCTGCCAGTGTCCTGAGTCACATGTCTTTGAATGGCTTTCCTGTGGTGTTCTGTGTATTCCTTCTAGACATAGAACAGAAGGGCCTTGGGTGTGGGCCAGGATGTTGCTTTCCTGAGCAGGATGTCTTTGGGTATTGTACTCCGCGTTCCTGAGCTTAAAAGCATCACCTAAGAACTTGCCCATCCCCTTCCTGACTACTAAAGGCTACCTGTCCTTCCACTGACAAATACAGCTCACACGTAGGCCTGCCTGCCCTCTGTTACTTTAGACAGTTTTAGCCAAACCCACGCAAGGGGTAAGGTTGGACAAAGGGGGCATTCCCAACCCACAGGCTAGCACTGAGGAAAAGTGGCATCTTCAGAACCCATCATCAGAACTTTTGTACCTGTGGAAGATTCAGAAGGACTGCCATGAAGTCTGAAGAAGGAAGACCTGCTTTCCTTGAACCCAGGCTCCCTAGAAGAGACTCCAAGGCTCAGTTGGCTGACTTCCTTTTTGAGCTTAAGGAACACAACAAGCTTCCAGAGGCCTCCAAACAGCTGACTAGCACCAACTGGACTATCCAGAGCCCTGCTGCTGGCCTGCTGGAGTGAGTCCTGATCCTCAAGATGTGCCCCCCAGGAACTGGACACTTGGCTGGCATCAGAGTGTACTTTTCTTGAAGAAAATGTGAAGATGCAAAAGTTTTGGCCCTGTGTGACTGAGCAGTGACTTCTGCGTGTCAAGAGTTGACTGCCCACGACGACTGCCAATGTGAAGCTCCAGCGGGAATTGCTCTTCACTCTGACAGCGAGCATCCGTGATGACCGACAGCTAGCGTCAATCGCCAATCCAAATCTCCAGCAACAACTAGCTCTTGGTGCTACAGCAGCGACCGTCCGCGACTCCCGACCTGCTCCTTGTATCTATAACCACCTCATCCTGATCCCCGCCAAAGTGAACTGCACTCTTCACTCAGTTCAGAAGGTAACTCATTACATTGTAACATTGATAGCATTGTTGTAATTTAACGTATTTTAAAGTAGACACTGAATAGGTAGCTGCCGAGCAAAGGTAAATTGAGACCTAGATTGCTGGCAGAGTGTCAGGTGAAACGTTGCCAATTGCTTTCTGGACAGAATACTGGTTTACCATTTTGCAAGTGCTTATTTGACAGCTTTTGTGTTATGCTTGGAAACAAAACCTGATTGACTGTGAAATTGTGAGTCTCTTGTAAGTCTGTAACATTGTCTCATTGCTTTAACTTTTCTCCTATACCCCGTATTGCAGGCCCCTCCCTTTTGTGCTTTGCTCACCTGTCAGCCGGCCTCAGTAGTGGAACACAGTGCTGGGTTTGCCATTCTGCTAGCATCACTGATGTATTTCTGTCCAAAAACGTAGTCCCCTTAACTGGAGAGTACAGCTCTTCTTATGTCTTCCTCATTGGCTCGTAGTTCTTGCTCTTCTCAAGAAAGTTTTATTTTGATTCAGTCAGAATCCACTTTCCTTATCTCTATGAGCTCACTCTGCATTACAGACCTGTCACGCCCCTGCAATTCACCTCCACTCGCAGCAATTATTTTACTCAAATCCAGAGACCCGAGTCTCGTGCACTGGTAAATAAAGCTCTGCCAGATGTCTTCTAACACAACTTCATAGCTGTTCCTTCGTACCAAAGAATTCTCTATAAGCCTACCTTCGCAGAGGTGATTACATATTTGTTTTTTCCTTGTTCGGTGCTGGAGTCTTCTATGCTACTGTTGAATGTGGTGTGAGCGAGTGGACTGTGTGCACAGAGTTGCATCCAGTTGGACAGGGTAGCTGGAGACAGAGAATGCCAGCTCCTGTTGGTGCATGTTCATGCTAATATTTCTGTAACCTATAAATATAATAAAAACGTACACTACTTCCTGCTGTAGATCTCTGTTACACTGGTGTCAAGGTATCTCTGCTGCCTGACCACACATGTCCTTTCAGGGTGTTTGTTCATAGCTATTGGTTATGTTATATTATGTTATGTTATGTTACAGGGAATTTATAGAGCACACAGAGATGAAAGTATTGCTCTCGCATGCAGGGAGCTGCTTTTCCAGCAGCTCCCCGTGTGCAAGAGCAGTGCCGGCTCCCACAGGAGGTGGGGAGCTGGCTGGGACAGTGGGGGCCTTGAGGCTCCCCAGTGGCCCTTTAGCGCACTGGGTGCCCTGTGTGGGCTCCAGGGCACCCAGGGAGACTGGGGTAGACCCCAAGGGAATGGGTCCCTGGGGCCAAAATCAGCAAGGGGGCATGCGGACCCCCTCCCCATTTTCATTCGTAGTAAGCAGAGGTCTTCCCACCTTGGACAGCCTAACAAAAGGCCACCATCGCATTTCCAGACGATTTTGGTGACGCGTTTTTGATGCATAGAAATACGAGGACATCTCCACCAAACAAAGAAACACTTACTTCATTTAGCTAAGAGGAAGGACCCCTGTTTGTTGGAGATTCAAGTCTTTGTAGTCTCGTTGTCTTCTCTTGATGAGGTTTCACATTATCACAGATTTGTAGATCAAGACGCTCGAGAAACGATCACACTGCCGAAATTACATAAACACAAGGCCACTTGAAGCATTACCTCATGGTCCTTTACGCAGCTGTAGTGCAGAATATGCACAAAACATTTACCCAACAAGGTAGCACATACTAATTAATCAGATGAAAGTACTTCAGTTGGGTAGACACTTTTGGCAAAACTGGGGACTCTTCTGGGAAAAAATGAGGTTCAAGTCTGGCCAAGGTGCACATTGCACAGAAATTAAACCTCAACGGGAAGCACTTACAAACCTAAACATAGCAGGTGCCCCAGTTGAAGCTCCACTTCAGTAAAGCACAAACGTTCATAACTTCTTGGGCTCGGCGAAGACAAATCAAATGTGTTTTCTTTCATATTCCATGTTGAAAAACAATCTGAAATCCTTAATGGAGGTGAATGCATCATTGAGCAAACGGAGCGCAATCTGATCTGTAGTGACTGTGACAAGTGGTTTCTTTCTTGTCGTCTTCTGGTGAGAGCAGAGTCCATGTTTAACCCTCTTAAATACCCTATGTATACAAATGCCCAAAATCCATAAGACCACTCACACACCCACTCACAGACACACACAGCACTCGCACAATCACTCACAGACCCATGGTACCACTCACAGACCCAGACAGGCACTCACACACCCACTCACAGACCCGCACACACCCACTCAGACCCGCACACACCCACTCACAGACCCGCACACACCCACTCACAGACCCGCACACACCCACTCACACACCCACACATCCACTCACACATCCACTCACACACCCATAGCACCACTCTCAACCCCAGTCATAGATACACACAGGCACTCCCACTGCAAACACAACAAGATGATGGACGGAGTGCTGAAACTTTTCAAACACTCACCCCCAGTCACAGGTCTGAGTTTAATCCATCATTCTTTTGCTTACTATGCCACCCCAGTTTGGACCCAGCCATATGCAAACCAGTCTTGACCCTGTTCCTCATGGGGACAGTCCAGCCCGAACTGCCAGGCCAGGTTCTCCCTGGACCGGAAACAAGCATCCTGGGAACGGTTTCGGGGTTTCACCCCTCATCAGCCAGGCTGGCTTGAATCCAGTGGCACAGCGAGCAATTGACCCACTTACACTCACTGCATGATGTCACCAGTGATGTCACTGACCAGGTCTTGACTGATGTAATATGTGAGGTCAAAAGCAGTGCATTGCGGGGGCATAAGTTATTGTTAGCTAGAACTGCTGAATTTCTGTGGTTTTGTAAGAGTGAAGTCTGAGCCTAACTAGAACGTCCCTGTAACCTATGTTTTTTTCAATGAATATATATATGCAAATATTCACTGAAAAAAACAAAGGTTATAGGGACGTTCTAGTAAGGCTCAGATTTCACTCTTACAAAAACAGTGAAATTCAGCATAGTTACCTGAGCGAACTATAACTTGGACCCACCGCAATCCACTGCTTATGACCTCGCATATTACGTCACTCTTGACATGGTCAGGGACATCACTGATGACATCTCAAATAAAATCACTGATGACCTCAATCAGTAAGTATAAGTGTTTTGTAAACCTTTCATAGATTTAATGATATATATACATTAAACTACAGCATTGTCAAATTGCTAATCTTACTGTACTACTAATGAGTGATACTGTTTCTAACATGTCATCTGAGTGGCTTTGTGACTGTGTATAGGTCTGTCAGTGGATATGCGAGTGGCTGTATGGGTCTGTGAATGGGTTTGTGAGTGTTTTTTTGGGTGTGTGAGTGGTTGTATGAGTGTGAGTAGGTGTCTGAGTAGCTTGTGGGTGTGTGAGTGGTTGTATGGGTGTGCGAGTGGTAGGCGGGGATGTGTGGTTGTTTGGGTGTATGAGTGCTTGTATGGGTTTCTGAGTGGTTTTGCGGGTGGGTGTGTGAGTGCTTATATGGGTGTGTGAGTGCTTATATGGGTGTGTAAGTAGGTGTTTGTGTGGATGTGGGGCTGGTTGTTTGGGTGTAGAAGTGGGTGTGTGAGTGGTTGTATGGGTCTGTGAGTGGGCGTGTAGGTGTTTGAGTGGGTGTATGAGGGGTTGTGTGAGTAGTTCTGTGGATGATGTCATCAACCATGTCATGAATTGTATAGTATGTGAGGTCATCAGCAGTGTATTGTGAGGAGCGTAAGTTATAGTTAGCTCAGATAACTATAACTGCTGAATTTCACTGATTTTGTGCAAGTGAAATCTGACCTTAACTAGAATGTCCCTGTAACCTTTGTTTTTTTTCAATGAATTTCTAAGAATTTTTCTATTCTATTTCCTAACGGTACTGTCCCTATAACCTTTGGTTTTATTTTTTTAGTGAATTTCTAAGTGTTTAAAAAAAATAATAATAATTGTTCCTAACTATAACCTGTAACTTTTCAGAGTGAGTGTGTGAGGGGCTGTATGGACATGTGAGTGGGTGTGTGAATGGCTGTATGGGTCTGTGAGTGGGTGTGTGAGTGGCTGTATGGGTCTTTGAGTGGGTGTTTTTTGTGTGTGTGTAACTGTATGGGTGTGCGAGTACGTGTGTATGTGTGAGTAGCTGTGTGGGATGTCTGTGAGAGTGGCTGAATAGGTGTGTGAGGGGGTTTCTGGGTATGCCAGTAGCTGTGTGAGTGACTGGGCCAGAACAGAAACTTACCTTCCCCTTTATCCAACAAGAGTGCATAGTTTTGCACAAAATGTCTACCTAACTGGAGTATTTCCTACTGCTTGATTAGTAAGTGCTACCTCATTGGGTAATAACTAGTACATATTTTACACTACAGCTGCGTAATGGACCATGAGGAAATGTCTCCAGTGACCTTGTGTGCATGTAATTTCAGCAATGTGATTGTTCCTTGAACATCTTGATCCACAAATCTGCGATAACATGAATCCTTGTCTACAGAACAGGACGGACTACAAAGAGGGGAATCTTCTCCGAACAAGGGTACCTCCTTCCAACTATATGAAGTAAGTGCTTCTTTGTTTGCTGGAGATATCCTCAAAATTCCTCTGCATCAAGAACACGTCACCCAAAATGGGTCGAAATGCGCTCGGAGGCCTTTTGGTAAGCTGTCTGTCAACATGGGAAAAAGCAGGAAGACCTTTGCATACTACGAAGGAAAACAGGGGAGGGTCAAACAGGCGGATGGTTTTGGGCTTTTACATACTCAGGGTAATTAAAAGGGAGAACCATGGACTCTGCTCTCAAGACCAGAAATAAACTACTCGGCACAGTTACTACAGATCAGATTGCAGTCCAATAGATCAACGATGCATTCCCCTCCATTAAGGATTTCAGATTGTTTTTCAATGTGAAATACGAGAGGAAACACACGTCTTTTGCCAAGCCCAAGAAGTTAGGATCATTTATTCTTCACAGAAGTGGAGCTTCAACTGGGACAATTGCTGTGTTTATATTAGTTAGTGCTTGCCTTTGAGCTTTAATTTCTGTAAAATGAGCATCAGGGCCAGAATGGAACCTCATGTTTCCAAGAAGAGCCCATAGTTTTGCTGAAAATGTCTACCCAACTGTAGTACTTTCTACTGGTTACTTAGTGTGTACGACCTCGTTGGGTAAATGTGTAGTGGGAAAAGGTGGGAAGACCTTTGCATACTAGTTTGGAAAACCGGGTGGGGGCAAACGAGCAGAGCTTGCAGATGGTTTCGGGCATTTGCATACTCAGGGTAATTAAAAGGGAGACCCATGGTCTCTGGATTTAAATTTTTCCAATGGGGGGGCGCATGGCCCCATCTCCCGTGGCCTGACATAAATCAATTAGGGAGGGGCCGCGCGAAACCCCCTCCCCGGGCCAATATTTTTTTTTTATTGGCCCGGGGACCCCATTCCCGGGGCCCAGCCAAAAATCAATGGGGGACAAGGGCTGGCCTTTTTATGGTGGGTGCCCTGGAGCCCACCCAGGGCACCCATTCTACAGCATTGGAGACCGTGAGGGAGCCTTAATGCCCCTACGGTCCCTGCCGGCTCCCTGCCTCCAGAGGGAGCCGGCATTGCTCCCACAAATGGATAGCAGCAAAAAATGCAGCTCCCTGTGTCTGGGAGCAATTTTTCATCTGTTTTAGACAGGCAGGAAAACAGATGAAAAGTCCGCTCCTAGTGAGTGGGAGCAGTTTTTCTGCTCCTGCCCGCTTAGAACGGACTCATACTTTACTTTTGCTTGGTGGGAGCTGTCAAAGCTCCCTCCAAGCAAAAGCAAACGGCTATTTTCCCGAGGGTGGGCACCTTGGGAGATGGGGAGCTGGCACTGTGGGGTGGCGGTCCCCAGGGCCATTAATGGCTCCAGGAGGGAGGGCAGTGCTGCTGCCCTCTTTTCCTTTTCAAGGGCCTGCTCCAGAGAGGTGGTGGTCCAGACCAGGAGGCGGGCCGTGGGGCCCCCTACTTCTAAAAAGAAAGCCCCGGGGAGGTAGTGGTCCCCGGGGCCGTACATGGCCCAGTAGGGGGGCCATGCGGCCCCCTCCCTCTTTTATATTCATGGCGGGGGTGGTCCCTGGGGGGGGGTCTGTGAGGCCCCCCTCTTACTTAATGCTCAAGCCCCGGAGAGGTGGTGGTCCCAGGGCTCTTAAGTGCACGGAGGGGGTCGTGTGCGCCCCACTCCCTTCGAATTCCTAAAACGTTTGCACCCAGGACCTGGCCCACCCGGGGGCTTAAAAAAAAAAACATGTGCGGGAAACCTCACTTGTTTTTTTTTAAATTTTATTTTTCACCGGATTCGCGGATCTACCGATGATTTTCGGCAGATTTCTTTTTTTTATAATGCTTTTTTGCCCTGGCTAGGTCCCTGGGGACCCCAGCACCATAGCTAGGGGGTCAGGGTATTCCTACCCTGCCCCCTTAACTTTTTTTTTTTAATTATTTTTTAGGTCGAGCCAAGCGTTGCAGCACATGCGCTGCTCGCTCTGCGAGGCATGCTGTAGTAGGGTATGTTTTAGAAGTGGTGTGGAAGCCCCGCCCATATTTTTCATTGGCTGGTGTCATTGTCCATGGTAAATGCTGACTTCCTATTGATAATGAGGCTTCTTAGTCCCTCCTTGTTACCGCCCTGTCTCCTTTTGTGACCGCCCATCAGGACTGGATCTTTTACTTGCGGCGTTACACTGTCTCCTTTATTAGTCCGTAAGCACTATTTTTTTTTTTCTTTCGGCTTTGGCAATGGCAGCCGCGTGTTTATATTTGCATCGCGCTTTCACTTTAACAATAGCTGCCGCCCCACCCCCGAGTGCTGTGTGGGGCGGCAGCTATTGTTTAAAGTGAAGGCGCGATGCAAATATAAACAAGCGGCTGCCTTTGCGCAATGGCGACAGCTTGTTTTCCTGGGGCTGCAGACCTGGCCACAGCTGCTCGAGGGATCCACCGAACACTGTCCGGCCCCGGAGGAGCATTGGGGGATGTGTTGGGCGACGGACGGGCCCTTTAGTTACCAGCTGCTGCCTGCTTGGTGGTACGCCTGCCGCCAAAGGCGGCCAGTCAGTGACCCTGCTGCACCCACACAGCTGCGACCTTCTAACGCACTTTCCCAGCCGGGACAACTGCTAGAGGCGGGGCCCTACTTTGTTGTTCTCACCCTCCCTGTAGATCCCCCCCGGTTGTGAGGTGCGAATGACTTCGTGGTCCTTTGCCTACTGCTGGCAGTCCGCTCCTGGTGGTGGCAGCCATTTGTCAAGATAAGCCCTCCGTCTCTGACTCGCAGGCTAAGATTGACAGGTACACGGCCCCTATCTCAGCCTGTCCTGGTGGCACTGAGCCTGCCGGACCATCCTGCTCTACCCCCAGCACGGTCGGATAACGCTGATGCCTTCTACAAGCCATACAGGCCGCCCGTACAGTGGTGGATTGGTGAGGTAGGGTTGCAGGTCTCCATCTTGTGACAGGATTTGAGAGTGGTGGCTGACATGATCATTGAGTTAGAGGGCCGGATATCCGAACTTGAACACATGGTTTAGGAACTTAAAATGACGGTCCTGCGACTTTCGCGTACCGAAAGTATGGGAGGCCCTGTGATGAGGATGCGGAGGGCTGGGGGCGTATATGTAACGAGCGCATTTTTAAAAATAATTATTTAATGTCATTAAATAATCAAACGTATCACCGTTTGTATGAGAGTTTTTTTCTTTTTCGTCGTACAGTGATTTGTTTTTCACTCGCAGCCCCCCTGGGCTCCAGCATCCACAGGGACTCCTCTCAGCTCTGACTCCAGTGCATGCAGACAGCGCAACCTTTCACCTAGCACAGCCCAGAGATAGGCCTTTCACCCACTGCAGCTCATGCTGAGTGCGCCTGTCACTCAGACCCTGCAGGTTACACCAGCGTTCAATGGCCTGGACTCTGGAGTAACTTGAAACAAAATGGAAAGATGGCGCAGGGCATGTTCTGCCGAAGTCCAACAGCCCCATTCACCACATGGCAGTGAAACCAAGCGTGCATCGTTGTACAGCTGCTAGCTGAAGGAGCGCGAGGGGTGTTTTAAAAATTACATGCATTGTAACGTTTTGCTTTTCATTTCCAATTAGTCTCATAAAGGCATCAACCCCTGTTTAGAATGAGCTAACACAGTGTTGGCTGTTGATTAGCACAGTCAACGTGTAGAGCCTGCTAAAACACAGAGATAGAACCATCCTTCTGCACATGTGGGTGAAATGTGTGTCCAGTTTTCAGAGCACGACTGAAGACGCTATTTCCACCATGCAACACTGCACTCAATCCTATAGGCTCCGACGTCAGACCACAGAGCTATCCCCTGAGCTGCTAGGGTCACGCAGCAGACTATCCCCACTGCACTAATTTTAAATGTTCAGGCCCCAGACAGCAGAGCTATCCACCAGGGAACACAACACTTGTAGGCACAGGCCACAAGTAGCAGAGCAGCCCCGTGCTTGTTGTTAAAGTTACTTGCACAATCAGTAGTTAACATCCACAGGGTGCCATGACCAAAACACAAGATAGGAAAATGGGCCCTTTCCATGCAGCTTTTGTTGGGATACAATAGCCCCCCTCACAACCCTGGCCCCTGGTGCAACTGCTAGAGTACTGATAGCTAACCCTTGTGCCTTTTCTCTTCACGCTGATGTTTACTGCATGTGGCTGGATTGCATTCTGCACGATCGTGCATGAAACCCCAGCTTTTGCCTTTGCGAAGTGCTGGAGACGGCAGGCACGGGGCACGCACCACTCTCCCGGTGCTCTTGCATGCTTCACGAATCACGTCTCCGATCGGAAGCAATAGTTATACATCCTTGTGCCACTCGTGTCGCGATAATACACAAGCGTGTAGAGGATAATATAGGAGTGTGTGTTGAAACAAAACATTCAGCGGTAAAATTAGTTGGGCAGGCGAGTCAATGGCCAACATGTAATTGTGGAGAATGTGCACGTTTAATTGTTAATTCGCGCTTGCCTGTTAGTACATGCAAGCGTGTATTGGGTAAAATTAACAAGCACGTAGGGGAAAATACAGGCATGTTTATTTTCAAGAATATACATGCTAACGTGCATGTGCAAGCTCAATCAATCAGGGATTTGTGAAGCGCACTACTCACCCGTAAGGGTCTCAAGGCGCTGTATGTTCTCTCCAATTCACATATGTGTATTGGAGACTGGAGAACATGCGTATGTGTGTTGGCTGATAGAGGTATGTACTTATACATCTGTGTGCCGGGTTATTTGGGCGTGTCTGCTAATATGTAAGCGTGTATACTGGGAATACAGCTGTGTGCTAAAATGATGTCTGTGCGTGCAAGGCAATGAGGAATGAGTGCTTTGGTACTGTATTAGAGGAGTGGATGTGGCCTAACGGCCAGAGCTTGTGACTTGGGAGCTGGAGAACCAGGTCCGAGTCTCTGCGTTGGCTCAACATCCTGTGATTCTGGGCAAATCACTTAATCTCCCCGTGCCTACCAAAAAAAAAAAGCATTTGCAATGCAATAGGTCTCGCATTTATGCGAGTTTGAGCTATTGGCATTGTAAATAACAATGCCTTTTAATTATGTTTTGGTTTTTAAAACATAAATAAAAGGCATTGTCATTTACAATGCCAATAGCTTAAACTCGCGTAAATGCGAGACCTATTGCATTGCAAATGCTTGTTTTGGGACTCTGCTGAGTACGAGTTCCAAAATAGCTGCCAACACTTACTGGTTGAAGTGTTGCCAGCCAATCAGATCTCAGCATGAGATCTCTGGGACATGCGGAGGCTCTGCGTCCCCAGATATACAAATTTGGTTTTCCTGTAATTACTCAAAAAACTACTGATCATATTTATATCAAATCACAAAGAGCATGCTTTCTGCCAAATTTGGTGCAATTACATCCAGCGGTTTGGGCGGTAGTCGTGTTCAGAATCCCTATGGGAAATTGCATGGGGAAAAAAATATATATATTATATTACACACAAAATAACAAGGTGGTGTTCCAGTAACTGTAATGTCCACTCCAAGTGGGCAATGCATCAACCATACTTTATTCAATATTCTGTCTAAAAACCCTCAGATGCAATGAATCCGCTAACATGGTACGTTGCTTTATGGAACTTCTTCAAGGCTAATATGGTTTAAAATAATATTAACATCACCAATCAAATATCAAGTACGAACTGTATTTAACCTTGCAGCGAGTCAGTACTTCAACCGTATTATGAATCTGAGTTTTAAAAAAACGTGTCCACAGGCTCCATTTCACCCAGGGCCGTAAGATGTGTTTCCTCTTGCATGTGGGGAAACGCTAAAGTGCACAGAAGCTAGCAACAACCATCATGAATACAGTTATAAAATTGCAAAAATTTACAAAATTATAGTTGACCAAACAATATACAACCCCTCTTTAACAGGCCTAACCAGGTTTGTCACGATGTAAATCTTCAACCATCATACTCCTGGAGGGTTTTTTGCAGGAGACTGCCAACACCAAAAACCCTTGTCTACAACAGTAATCTTGTGAGATTTCATGTAACAAATTACCTGTCTCCAGGCTGTAACACAGCGTGATTATAATCCACTGTTAAAATCCTATTGATGCCTAGACCTGCCTTCACCTGGGGGACTTCATTGCTCAGGATTCTGCTCCGACCAGGAGGCAGGAGATCAGCGCCAGGCTCATAAACTGCACTCCTAGGGACGCCTAGACTTGTCATCGCCTGGGGGAATTCATTGCCCAGGATTCTGCTCCTGCCAGTGCCGTGAGATCCCTATAGGGCCCACTGTTGCTCTTCCCTAGCCTGTCGGTTGGTACGCTGCTTTTGCTTTGCACATGTTACGAAGTAGCACGTTTTGTTTTTGTGCCACATTATTATTTTAGATATAGGCTGCACATGTTTTTTGTTATTTAGCTCTTCTGCTAGGATTCAGTCTGAACATTTCGTACAAGGTCGAATAACACTGTGCTCTGTTTTTCTCTGTGGTTTGTCACTGACCCATTCTAACATATACACATAACAAAGAGACCCAGCTGCTGTTTTCTAGCAGGGCATTTCTCAGACCCTCCAGCATTTCGCGATTCACGAAATTACCGCGAAATCGGCTAAGGAGCGCGATGGCCGCAATATTTTTCATTATGGCCGCGAAAAATGGTCTCCTGGCAGATTTTTGAGGAGTTCCAATTGCTGTACGCACACGCGTATTCCTGCGGTCTGGTCCGTTGTTAATATTCCTTCCTGGTAGGGGGTGGAGAGCTGGGATGAGTGTGTCCACATGGCACAGTGGTCCATGGAGCCCTATGTCTTTCCTCGTCCAAGCTTGCTGAAGGAAAACCGTGACTTCAGCAAGCGATTCTTACCTCTCCTTCATTCATTCCTGAACAAGCACAGCTTTAATTTCCCCGCTCGTTTGAGTGTCAATTCGGTGAAGAATTCCAGCATAAACACATATATTTCTAAGGGGAAGTAAATACGCAGGTGCCAGATTCGTGTTGGTATTTCCGAGCAGCTGTTTGTTAGTTACAGTGTCGCGTGACCAGACGTGGTGGGTATATTTCTTTACGACGTGAGCCAGAAATGCATAAGATGTAACATGTATCGCTTTTATTAAGACCTTGAAACGTGGTCGAAAAAGCACATCTCATAAATTTCTAGTGTGTGGATTAGCGCATGTTTGAGGGAACTCGACTTCAGTGATGGCTGTAGACTGTATGGCGCAGCCTTGAGAGTCTGGCCTTTGCGCTGAACTGCTAGGAGTCCCGCTCAAGTTGATGTTGGCGTGGGGGGGGGATAGGCCGCAGAAGCAAACAGTTAATGTTGCTTGCTTCAGAGGCCTGAGGAGCTGAATGCGGGAGCGGAATGAAATAAATACGCACCCGTCTAGAGGATGTGCACCGGTGAAGAACGTGTGCGTTCTCTGCTACACATAATAGTTATGTACAGAATAAACACTTCAGAAAAAAGAATAGATTTTTTTAGCACAAAGTTGTGTAGGCCATGTGCCAAGTTACAAATGCCAAGGGTGCAGGTAGAGCAACATGGCGGACGGATCTAGGAAATTAAGGGAGCAACAAGAAAGGGACTGAATCAGAGTTCGAAGTGGGTAGGGGGATGGGAGAACGACATTCACAAGCTTTATTAATTTGATCAAAGTAGTTTACATTCTTTTTATTTAAAAAAAAAAGTAGTGTTCCTGACAGACGAGTTATTGCAGGTTGAAAGTGAAGTTAGAGAAGGGAGAGGTATCTACTAGCTGATAGAAATATTCATGCGTGCAATTGGTTAATGAGCAAATCTAAAGGCTGCTTGGATCCAAGTACAGGCTTTAATTGACAGAATCTAGAACTCATACATGCAAGCATTGGCAAAGCCAATAGGTCAGGCGCTGGCTGCCAGCCTTTTGGCAATTCTTTTTTTGTTATGGGTTTTTACAAAACTTTATTGTATGAGAATATCCCGGAGGGGAGGGAAGCAAGAGGAAGGGGTGGGTGAAGCAGGATGGAGAGAGGGGGAGGCGATGAGGAGCGGCAATACTGAGCAGACCCTCCAACATTTTGCGATTCACGAAATCGGCTAAGGAGCGCGATGGCTGCAATATTTTCCATTATGGCTGCAAAAAATGGTCTCCCGGCAGATAGCAAAAAAAATGGGGAGTTCCTATTTGCTGTACGCACACATGTATTCCTGCCGTCCAGTCTGTTGTTAATATTCCTTCCTGGTAGGGGGTGGAGAGCTGGGATGAGTGTGTCCACATGGCGCTGTCACCGCATCACGACCTGCCAGCTCTGGTGAAAGGGGGCGGGGGTCAGTGGTCCGTGGAGCCCCTTGTTTTCCTTCGTCCAAGCTTGCTGAAGGAAAATCGTGATTTTAGCAAGCGGTTCTTACCTCTCTTTCCTCTCCTTCATTCGTTCCCCTGTGAAATGGATCCAAAAAAGAAAGAAACATTTTGTTGGAAATGTCTTTCTCCGGCATTTTCTGTTTGAGCTGCAGCCTCGGGACGGAAGAGGTAAATAAATAAAAAAAAATACAATATATGGAAAATAACTGCATGCAACTAGAAATAGTGGTTGCAAAGTGACCAGAGGGTTTTTAGTCACACGCAAACACATTAGTGCCACTTTACAGAGTGGGCCAGTTAATAGCGCTTTCGTTTTCAACTCTTTCCTGGAACAGCATTGTTGTCAAAAGAGGGTGAGGAGATGACGTCTCCATGGCCAGGGGTGTCTCTGACATGTCCATGGTCTGGGGTGTCTCTGACATCTCCATGGTCTGGGGTGTCTCTGACGTCTTCATGGTCAGTGGGGTCTGTGACGTCTCCATGGTCAGGGGTGTCTCTGGGGTCTCCCTGTGCTATTGTGCTTGGCTTAACATATGTTCCCTCAAAGGAGAATATAGCAAAAATACTCTCTCAGACAGTTTCTAATGCCTATTTCAAAGTTAAATACTCTGCTAAATCAGTTTGCATTGATTTAAGGCTGAAAAGGAATGATTACGAGTAACATAAAGTGCCGCAATAATGCCGCAAAATTTCAATTTTTGTGCCGCTAAATTTCCATTTTTGTGCCGCTAAATTTGCAAATCTATGCCGCAATATCCTGGGGGGTCTGATTTCTGATCATTTAAGCCAAGACTTGCCATTTTGCAAGGAGAAAGGAGAATTTCTTGCAGAGGAAAGACCCTGGGACGAGCACGCCAGCCTTGCACAATCTGAAATGCAGACCAGCTAATGGCAAATTGCCAGGAATGTGGCACTTCTCTACTCCCAGAGACCTGTGATATATCATTGTGCTCATGTAGTGAGGTTAGGCTTAGGCAAATATATCCTTCGCCATAGTAGGGCTTTTCATTGTGTACAGTCTACTGATAATGCTAATCACTCTGCTTAGTTGCATATGTTTCCTAATTGCAGCACAGCTAGTACATGATAGAGCATGATAGTTTCAATAAATATTATGAACTTTCCTTGTGTCCCTTGGTTGTTTATTATGGACATGTATGAGTGAGAGAACGAAAGGTGATGATCGGTTACCGCACTTCCCTGAGGAGACTAGTGTTGTGTTCTGGGGTGCCAACTTACCTGTTACTATGGGAAGGTTAGGAGGGCAGTTATGGCACTATGAGCTAGTCAGGGTGTGGGCCCATATGTACTGATATGGTACAGTGACTCCATCCCTGCATACTGACGTTCTGTGATCCCAGGCATAGTTTGGTTTCCAAAACAGAATCTCTTGCAACATGAGGAGGTGGGGGATCAGCGCCGTGCACCTAAAACTGCACTTGTAGCCCACGGCGCAGTGACACCCAGACCTGCCTTCAGTTGGGGGACTTCATTACCCAGGATTTTGCTCCTGCCAGGAGGCTGGGATCGGCGTGGGCGCATAAATCTGCACTCATAGCCCGCGGGATGCCTAGACCTGCCTTAGTCATAGGGACTTCATTGCCCAGGATTTTGCTCCTGACAGGAGGCAGAGGATCCGTGCCAGGAATATAAAACTGCTCTCATAGCTCTCCAGCGTGGAACGCGCCCAGGCCAAGAGCATGCCTGTCAGAGACCGGGCCAGGCCCCCCCTCTTGTTCCTGCATTCCAGACACCTAAATGAGAGCATGGATGTTAGTCTTTTAAATATACAAGCACTTCTTTTTGTTTATTTATTCACTAAATCCAGCTCTGTAATTATAGACTATGGCTGTAGATTTCCCCTGTACGGCTTCAAAACCCAAAAAAATGCAACTTGGGATCCAGGGACATTTGAGTGGTGTACTTGAAGTGAGATCGATGTTTTAATTGAAGAAGTTGAAACCATACTGAACCCCCAGAATTCTACATCCCTAGCAGCTAGTGATAAGTCTTTAGCTAGTCTGTCCATTAAGAACAGAGACAAAACTAACAGAACACGGGGCAAACAATCAATTGCTCTAATATCTGAAAACACCACCGTGGCACAAGTGCACTGCCCCCCCTGAAAACCAAACTTTCTGTCCCGGTCTATCCATACAGCAGCAGTACCTATCAGTAACAGATTTGAACCTCTTGGCTGCTGATAGGTCTGCTGAGGAAATTAGCATAAATGAAACAGTTGATAAAGTAAGTCGTGTACCAACATAGAGACAACAAAATCGGCTATCCCTGCTGAACTGATTTCAGTGCTAAATGATCTCAAGGAGGAAATAATGGATCTAAAAGCCCTAGCGATAGCTCTATCTGCGAAAGTTAAAATGCAACTACCAGTCTCCCAAGTATCAATTAGCACAAAGAAACGTGTAGATAAGGCCATCCAATCTGGGGACATAAAAGATGGGAATTCTGAACCAATGAGAGACCAAATCCCTCTGAGGAGGAGACAGTTTCTTACCAAGTATGTATGTGTGCCTGACCCTGAATCACCCTGGCGGCAGAGAATCAATCCAGTTTACAAGAGGGGTAACTCACATGGCAATACATGAGAGATTATCCAGTTTACAACACTGTAAGGAAATACTGTGGCTTTGGGTTGGCTCCGGAAATATTTTCCCGGCCCAATACTCATGCTGTAAGAGAGTCACCCTCCTTTCCCATCGGACCACACAGCTTCTTGGCAACTTTGACCGGGCCAATTGCTTTTAATCACTCTGTATTTACGCACAATATTGCCAAGTTGTCCAAAGGACCTCAGGTGAATGGTGCATCCCTAATAAATAAAGTATTTTACTGGATAAGGGAAATATGGTGATGTTGATCCCTCTTTCACTCTGATATCCTAAAAAAACATTAGTTATTCTTCTCAAGATTTTGACTCGGATTACATCGAAATAGTCTTGGGATTTCGCAACCTTATTGATGATTTAGTGGCACTGGATATTTGTTCACCTCCCCCCACAAATACTGTGATCCGCTTGAAATACGACCCGCCAAAACAAGGAAATCTGATGGCGAGTCCGAAAGCTAATTGTGTCACGTCACAGTCCATACGGGTAACAGAAGAGACAAACTTTGGGGACTGACTCTAATAATCATTTGTGTATTTTAAAGGGCAGTCTATCGCAGTGGCATGTGTGTGATCAACACACAATAGCTTTAGTTGATTAAGAGCCAGGTTCACGCAGCTGGATAACCAAAGTGTCACAGATGCTTGGAGAATGACACTCTTTCTGCGGCAGCTCACAGGTTTTTACAAATCAAAAGCGGCACTCGGGCGAACCAGCATCTGGGCAGACTCACACTCCCTATCTGTAGTACAACTGAAACCTTTTTTTTTATCACATAAGGACAAGTGACAACTGCGCTGTCCTGTCAGACCTAAAAAAAAAAAAAAAAAAAAAGCCAATCCTTCTTGTGTGGATTTATATGCTGCATCAGTGAAATGCAGTATGCCAGTACACAGACAAAACACCGTACACCATGAACGACTGTGGCAATCAGACAGTAGCTGATGAATGTAGTTGGTCATGTGCATATGAGTACCATTGGCTGAGTGGAAAAGATCTTTTGCCCCTCTCGCTGTATAGATCTAATGAGATTTTTCAAGGCAGTTACGCTTGTCTCTGGCCAGTCCTAAAAAACTTCCTTCACATTCCAAAGGTCAGTGACTTATTCAGTTAGGTTATATTCCAGGCTGTTAGTTTTTGCTGCTGTTTGAAAGCTAAGTACTACTAATATAAGTCAGCTAAATAAGTGTATCATCACTGCAAGTTGAAGTTGTTTTTTTTTTCCTCTTCTTTTTTTTTTAAGCGAAAATTGTTCTTTTATCTTGGCTAACATGGTATTCCACCTGCTTTAGGATTTGCAAACGCCAACACCTTGGAAACAGCTCCCCAGCAAATTCAATTAATTGGTCCAAAACAAACAAACTTATCTGCTTAGGGGCTCAGTATCATGTTTGACACAATTTCTCAATGCAGACATTTTAGCCAACTGCAACATGCGTGCTGAAATTTGAGCTAATGCTTATAATGCTAAAAGTACATCTACAAGTTCCAGGATTCAATGTGCATTTTAGGTCTTGCCCACTAGACAGCACGTCCTATGTCTGTTGAAAGACATATTGCCAGCTTACAGTGGCTTAGAGCCCGCCCATTGCTCAGCTTACTTGCCACTTTCCTTTGCTTTTTTTCTTATTTGTTAGCTTGTTTGGTCTGTACTTCCTCTTTTGTCTCACCCTTGGAGCATTGACACATTACTTGAGTCCTTCTACTGCTCACTTGGAAAGTGCTACTTTTTTTTCTTTTTAAGTACTCCACAAGAGTGTATGTGCTGTCCTGCTGTTTCCCTTGTATACTTCACCGCTCTGCCTCGCTTGTATTGCTCTTTCTCTGCCTGTGCGCTTCTCCCCCCTCTGTGATGCACTCGCCCTCATGTACTTCGTTTGTTGTTCTTTCTGGCCTGTATCCTTCTCCTTTGCTAACAGTTGCACCCTCTTGTCTGTTTGCTTCTCCTCTCTCTTCATTCTCTTCCCTCCCTGCACCCTCAGTGTTGCTTCCCCCACCTGTGCCCTCGTTTTGCTTTCCCACCCTCCTGTTGCTTTCTAACCCACCTTTTGCTTTCTAACTTCAAACCCCCATACCGTGTTGCATTCCCTGACCTGTGTTGCTTCCCTCCACCTGCTCACGCTACTTATTTTTTTACTTTCTCTTTTGTCTCTTAACTGGAGCATTGATGCATTACTTTTGTCCTTCTACTGCCCACTTTTCAGGTGCTTCTTTTCTAGGTTTTGCCTGCACAGCGCTTGTGCTGGGCTTGTGAAATCTATTGTTTTTAATATCAACTTAAAAGGGGCTTACATCCCACCCCCTCTCTTTCCTGGCTTTTCATTGGTTCATGTGCTTGCCACTTAGTTTTCCTCCATTTCTATTGTCTGTAACATATATTTTTGGTGGGGGGGAGAGTTTACATGTTATTTATAATTTTTTGATTACAAAAACAACACCACGTTCAGTTAAAGTTGTACAGTAGTTTTGCAATTATGGCAAAATATAAAGAACAATAAGTTGCATAATTCTTACATTGGCATAGTGAGGAGGCATTTTACACATTATAGCCAAAATACTGTAAACATCTGCTTTGGTGTAACTATTTTTTCTAAAGGTTTTGCCTCTTTCTGCTTTTTTGTCTTGCAGCAGATTTATATGCACCGGGAGAGATTAAGTGATTTGTCCAGAATCACAAGATGTTGCGCAGCCGGGACTCGAACCAAGATCCCCAGCTCTCGAGTCAGCAGCTCTGGCCACTGCCCACATCCTCTCCACTCATGTCATACTTGTCAGGGAGCTCTTTCCTCCCTCCCAGACGGGGATTGATAAAAACAGCTATTATTTATCACATAGGCGAAACCGATGCATTACCAAGCTTGTTCTTTTTAAGCACTCCATAAGAGTGTGTGTGTTTTCCTGCTGTCTCCGTCGTGTACTTCACCCCTTTAGCTCGCTCCCATTGCTCTTTCTTTGCTCGTGTGCTTCTTCCTCCTCCTCCCCCCCTCCTTGCGCTCACCCTCATGTGCTCTCTCTTTGATTCTTTCTGGCCTTATTGCTTCACCCCTTGTAGACATTGCACCCTTTTGTCTGTATGCTTCCCCCCACTCCACGTTCCCCTCTCTCCGTTTGCTTCCCTCCCTGCACCCTCAGTGTTGGCTCCCCCACAAGTGCCCCACTGTTGCTTCCCCACCTTACTGTTTCATCCCCACCCCAGTCCTCCATGATTCCAACACCCCTCCGTGTTGCATTCCCGACCTGCGTTGCTTCCATTCACTGGCTCAGGCTTTTTTTTTTTTTTTTTTTTAACCTCTTCAACTTGGATCGGTAAACAAAAAGACAAAACAAAATCCCATGCGCCATTTTGTTGGTAAACACATGCTTGGTACACACAGAAATTAAATTACACGGCCGGCCACATTGTACCTTTTTTTTCTGTTTTTACCATACTGCACACAACATTAAATTGAGTGCTTTGGCACGTACTGTAGACTTCAAGCCTTTGGACACAGGGCATTTTTCATAAGCCTTTTCATTCTATGCTTGCATATTTATTCAACATTCTTTGTATAATTGGCTACTATGTGCTGCTCCATAAATGCCGGAACACTCGTACTATTTGATATTAATTCTTGCAGACCGTTATATTTTAACATTGGTGTTATACATAATGTTGGTTGGACTGAGTCTAAAATTATATTTGCATCTATTCTGTGTGCGCGCCTAAACGATGCTAGCTTCATACACAGCTGTGGCACGCAGCAGGCGCCTCATTTAAAAATGTATTCATTGTTGTGAGGGGGAGGGGCTTCGTTCTACAGGAATATGAAGAGCTTTTCTGATGGGAGAAGGTCTTTAAGGATAGAGCCAGTAGGGTAGAGTATATCGCATGCCCCCAACAAGGAACTAGACTGCGGGGAACCCTCCCTATTTCTTTGGTATAGTTTAGTTTGAAAACAATCTCTACTGTAATCCTAAATTTTCCTTAACTGATATCCTCTTATCCAGTGGTGCTTTCTGACCAAATGAGTCACGAAAATGCACCATTTGCCATTAATGGTCTCAACATTTTGTGGGAGAGGTGATGGGTCACTTTTTTTCTAAGATCACCAAAAATTTCTGTGAAATAATATTTATATCTTGTGTTCTTACCAGTGTTACTTTCTGGGTATGTTTTAAAATGCTCCATTTGCCACAAATTTTACAGGTGTTATTGGAATGGTGTAATTTAAAATGAACAATTTGTCACTCATTTTCACTAAAATTCCTTTATTGGTGGGGGCGGTGGTAGGGAAGCTCTCTTTAAGGTCTTTAGTCAATATTATGTTCTGACATAAGTGTTCACCCAACACATGTTACAATGCAAAAGTGCCACTTGCTAGGGGGTAAGCAAGGACTAGTGCCCAGCAAGTAGTTTTTGGGCAAATACAATAAATGTTTCTGTCTGGCTGGCCTGTTGCAGGTCAGTTAGAGCATTCACTCCACTCCTCCTTTCCTTTTAGAATCCTGTTTTTTCGAAGCGGGCTCGAGTCCAGTCACCAGCGCAGAAGTTGCGTCAGGAGCTTCATAACCTTGTCGAGCGGTATGGGATTGCCTGGGGACGTGAGCTGGAGAGGGATTTGCCCCACTCTTGGCAGCTTCATGGAGACCTGGTGCTTCTCAGTAAAGACTGCTTCACTGCTCCCATGTGGAATGACTTGGGTAGGATGCTGCTTTTGTGATTTGTAAGTGCAAACAGGCACATACCTGACCTGTTCCATGTTAGTTAATGAATTGGGTCTCCTTGGTTTCTTACAGGTGCAGAGCTCTGGGAGACCGTGGCAACAACACTTGGAGCTCGGCGCTTAGCTAAGCAAGGACATATTTCCTCCGATGGCTTTCGAACCCCAACAGTGTCTATGCTACTAGGACACGACAGCTGGGTGGAGCACGTGGACAATGGGATTCGGTTAGTGTTTTCTGGAAAATCATGCTTTAGATCGGGAAAGAGGGGTAATGCTAAACAAGACACTTTCACGTATCTGTTCTCGGATATTGTGCTTTCATAGAAGGCTATATGTAGAACAATAGCAGCTGTTCCATGACTTCATAGATCACATGGAAAGGATGTGAATCACTTAGAAAGATGGCCTTAAACATGAACTTGTTTATTGTACATTATATTTATATAGCACGTACTATCCCTGACTAGGCATTGAAGCGATTTGCCTTCCTATAAATAGGGGGTGCACGTGTTTGGATGTGTGGGAGCTATCTCATAGATAATCTGTGTGTTACTCATAGCGCCCAGACTAGGAGTCGGGGGAGTGTGTTGTCTTCAAGAATAAATGATGCAATATGTCCCTAAAGACAAGAATCAAACAGCATTTCAAAATTTCTGAAATTAATGAAGACCGACTCAAAAACCGAGTTTGAGATCAGTAATTGGGGAAATCATGAAGGTTTAGTAAAAGTTTAAAGTACAGTACAGAATGGTAAAAATATAGGAGATTAAATAAATCAATCAGAAGACACAGAAATCAATTTCTATGAAGGATCTCAAAGTATAAGATCGATGCAGCAATGCACAGAATCTGGAAAATAGACTAAGTTCACCCCCAAATTTGAGTTTTTTTTTTTAGGCCAATTTCACCATAGATAATAATACAAGCATTTGCAATGCAATAGGTCTCGCATTTGCAAGAGTTTAAGCTATTAGTATTGTAAATGGCAATGCCTTTTATTTATGTTTTAAAACCCAAAACATAAATAAAAGGCATTGTCATTTACAATGCCAATAGCTCAAATTTGCGTGAATGCGAGACCTATTGCATTGCAAATGCTTGTTATAAATTGGTGTTGGATTTCATGTGAGTGTTGCGTCAATTTCTTCTTCAATTGTTTTGGTGTGGTTTAAATGCTTTACACTTGTTCCTCTGTGTAAGCCTTACTGCTCAGTGACACAGCTACCCAGGATTGAGCTAAGGGTTTGGCAGGCGAAACGTAAGGGTCCTAAAGGGGCTGGCAAGCGTATTACACAGTGAGGTTGCACAACCACGCCATTTAATACACCCCATTTCCTCACAACGGAAATTTCGAGTTTTCACTGTCTGGGCTTGTTGAGCACATGAAAAATATGACCGTAATTTCAATATTTAGCACCCTGCCTTGTGGGTTGTCAAAGCCTGCATTAGGGGTGACTTATTAATATTAAAAAGGGTGGGTTGGACTTGGCAAAAGGGGTTATTTTGTCACGTCGAGTTGGCCACTTAGAAGCTGCCAGATTAAGCTGCAATTTCAGAACTATAGCTATGTTTTCACCTTGCCACTGTAATGCTGGCACAATTAAGTGATGTTGCTCACTAGTGACATTAAACTAGCCCTGGGTACGACTTATAACATATACTAGGGACTTAAAGACAAATTAAGTATGCCAATCAGGTATTAGCCGATTGTACACAACTTTGAGGGGTCAGATCACATGCACTGGGGCCTGGACAGCAGGGCCCAGTGCACTACAGAGTCGATAAAACGGTAGCATCAGTCCAAAATTTGGAGGGTGCTCATACTAAAAGAACCACTTTCATAAACATGGGAAAAATCCATGGAAATAAAAGATCTCTATGGTGAATTAATTAAGAAGCATCTTATGGCTGTGCCTCGAGAAGGCAGATACAATTCGGAGAGCACCTTATATCTTAACTTTTTGCAACTGTCAAGGAAGACACAAATCCGGCTACAATGCAGGATTAAGCTCACAAAACATGAAAAGTTACAGGTTTTGGTTGTAAGCGAATGGATGCCACATCTAGCAGCAGTGCCCTAAATGTACTCTGACTGTTAGTTGTTAAAAGCTATGATCCAATGAGCGATGCTGAAAAGGTGCTTGCCATGAACCTTTTCAGCATAGTAACAGTTTACCATGCACACTGAATTAGCATTAAGCAGGGCAGAATGCCCAAAACAGATCACTGATCACACAGGTAGAGAAACATTGACCATACCTTTTGCCTGCGCAGGATGGAGGTGATTCTCCTCTGTAGGTTATCCCATCGCTGGTTGCCTTCATGTACCATTTCCTTCAGTTTGCTGGAAGAGTCTGTGCGGTTTTCCCTGGCTAGTCGACGATATTGTTTGTTTGAGCTCTAGTTGGGTCAGGCTTTCATGGACCTGACGCTGAAAGGCCTGAAGTCAAGAAAACAGAATTCAACAGGGTGTGCGCCTTCATTGTTCATTAAAATAAATCTAGTATTACTACATGCTTCTGGGTGGAAAATGTCAAATGCTGTTGTTTAGAACAGCCATACTAAGTGTGAGACTGACAGAAACGTTATATATTATCCACTCTATATGACATGTCTACCTGTAGCACACACAATTATTCCAAAGGCCTTCTTGCAGCTGCTAACAGATATTGTCACCCAACAGAAATCCTCTTATCGCCTTGGGAGGATGAAAGGCTTTGTGGACCAGCTGGGATTCATATACATGACAATATGGTTAACGCAGCTCCCTGTAGTGGATGCCACAGTACAATGAGCCACCAGGCACACCTTCGCCCAAATGAACAAGGGAATCAGCCACCAGAACTACCACACAGGGTTATCTTTGAACACGACTGTCACTATGTCCTGAAAGAAGGTTCTTTCCCACCAGCCGCTCCACAGGTTGCTGAACGGCAGTGCTTCAATGTCTTTTTAGTGATGGCAGACCGATGTGGCTTGAAGGGAGCTCTGACGCCATTTTGGTGTTGTGAGCCTAGTCAATACTTTCTTTTAGTGCTTCAACATGTGGCACAGGCGGTAGGAACCATAAGGACTGTTGTGCCTGGACATAACCTAATTAGAGGCAATGTCTGTTGCTGGGTAAGAGGAGAGGAGTTGGCCTAACGGCTAGGGCGGTCGACCTCGAATCTGGGGAATCGGGTTTGAGTCTCGGCAATGACGCTGAACATCCTGTGATTCTGGGCAAATCACTTAATCTCCCCCTGCCTAACAAAAATGAATGTGTCCTCATGTAACGCAACTGGTGCTCGTGTAAAGCGCTCTGATACCCAATACCTTTGGGTAAAGTTCACGCTATATAAAACTCAGTAAAAAAAAAAAAGTGTTTTCGTCATTGTCGTTAAATGTGTGCTATGAGCAATGTCATCTTTCAAAGCTTAAACAAAACACATTGTTCGAGGCATGTGAGCTGTAGATCACATGCTTATGCTTATGCATAGATCGCCATCTATTGTTGGGCCCGGATGTTTGCACTTTGTTTTTCTTCGAAGAAGTCTTGCAAGTCGCGAGGTAGGTGACTCCTCCTTTTGGTGATAGTGCGCATGGTCATCGACTCCATCTTCAGATTGGTTTTTTTCCGCCATCGGGTTCGGATGTTACTCGCTGCGCTCCGGTTCGACGCCGATCCTTCGGTCTCCCTCGGTGCGTAGAACACTCACCCTCAACGGTATTGTTTCCGATCGCGTGTTCCATTCTTCGCGTATCGTGTTTATTAAAAAACCCTATTTCAATCGGAGAGCTCGTGGTAGGCCGTCGGGCCTAGCCCCCGGTTCGACTCGCAGTCGACGGAACGAACCCCCTTTAAATTCTGTCCTCGGTGCCACGCGAAATACCCGCGCACCGACTCACACGAAGTGTGCAACCTGTGTTTGTCACCGGAACACAGTGAACAGGATTGCGACGCGTGCCGAGCTTTCCGCTCCAAAAAGACTCTTCGCGACCGTCTGGCTCGACAACGCAACATGCAGAGCCAACACACAGGCTTCATTCCGGACCTGAATCTGATGAAGAAGCCGGCGACGCTATCGGAGCCGAGGAGGAACAGGAACAGATCTCCCTTTCCGATGACGGCTCCGAACAGGATGAAGACATCCCGCATGAACAACGTACTATAAGTACAGTCCCTACTTTGCCCCGAATCCCAAGCAACCGAAAAAGAAGGCTCTGGACCAACCCGCGCCCTCGGGCTCCGGTCGGCACCGAGACCATGCTTCCAACGCCCCACCTTCTGGCTCGGCACCAAAGCCTACCAAAAAGCCTTCCGGCACAGAGAAACCCCACGCCAAGTCGGGTACCAAGCCAAAGCCCTCGGGGTCGAAGCCAAAGTCCGGCTCCGAACCTCACCACTCTGCACCGAAAACCACCTCGGATCCGAAAATACCAACCCCAGAGCCGTCCGCACCGAAACCTTCGGCGCCGAAACAGACTGATGCACCAAAGTCACCTAAAAAGCACCGTTTCGGTGATCCGCTCCAAAAACCGGACCCAAAACAGAAAATATTGGTCATACATCGAAAACTGGACACATTACCACTAAAGTGACTTTAAAAAGAGGGGCTAATACAGGAGAGGAATGTCATATTCCATTGAAGAAGAGAAATATTGGAACAAACCCTTCCCCTCCTCCTCTTCCTCCTCCTCTTCCATTACCACCTTCGCCTCAATCTCCACATGTGCTAACTTCACCTGAGAACTCACCACCACATACACCTGACAATCAGGGGAATGGGATGATAATAATGATGATGTTCAGCTAGGACCTATAGATGAGTGGGATGACTACAACATTGACTCGCCCACACACAATGATCCTGACCTATATCCTACCAGACCCTCTCCACCAGACGACCGTGTAGGCTTCATTGAGTTGCTCGGCAGGGCTGCCAATTATCATGGGGTCCTGCTCCATAAAGAATCCCTTGAAGAGGATTTCCTTTTTGAAACATTAAACAGCATACAAAAGTCAACACATATGTTACCCATGCTGAAGGGAATGACCAGGCATGTAGGCAACATATTTAAGGATCATGTCCGGGCACGTATCCTTACCCCTAGGGTGGATAAAAAATACAAGCCTGCACCATCTGATCCAGTCTACATAAAAGGACAATGACCCTTAGACTCATTGGTAGTTTCCAATGCAAGAAAAAGGGCAAACTCCCAAACCACTGGAAACGCTCCACCCCCAGATAAAGAGTCAAAGCTTCTCGATGCCTCAGGGAAAAGGGTAGCCTCCCAAGCAGCTAACTTCTGGCGCATATCTAATACACAAGCGTTGCTACCCAGATATGACCGTGCGCATTGGGATGAAATGGAACAACTCATCCAATTTCTACCCCAAGAACATAAATATAAAGCGCAAGACCTGGTACGTGAGGGACAGTTAATTTCCAACAACCAAATTCGTTGCTCCCTAGATGCTGCTGACACATCGGCCAGAGCTGTAAACACTAGTGTCCTGTTAAGAAGACACCCATGGCTACGCATATCAGGGTTCAAACCTGAGGTTCAGGCCTCCCTATTGAACACACCTTTTGATAAAGAACACCTTTTTGGGCCAGTGGTGGATTCTTCACTTGAGAAGATGAAAAAAGATACTGAAGTGGCTAAATCTATGGGAGCCCTTCAGTATACACAAGGCCGTGGCTCCTTTCGACACTCTTTCTATCGGGCAGGGTCCAAAAATACTTCCTCGGAAACTGCATCCACCTATAAGGGCAATAACCAACCCTCGGGCTCGAAAAATTACTTCAGAGGGGGTTACAGAGGGAACAACGGCAAAGGCAGAGGTAGAGGTTCTACCTCTCGTACCTCCCCCTCTAATACAAAGCAGTGACTTGCGCATCATTCCCCCCCGACCACTTAACACCTGTCGGGGGAAGACTGTCACAATTCCTACCAAAGTGACAGTCAATAACAACAGACCAGTGGGTTCTACAAATTATCCGTTCTGGTTACTGCCTGGAGTTCATCAACACTCCCCAAACATTCCCCCAAAGTCACACAAACTTTCACCAGATCATCTACACCTCCTCAAACAAGAGGTACAGTCCCTACTATTAAAAGGAGCTATAGAGCCCGTACCACTACAACACCAAGAGTCGGGCGTGTATTCCTTTTTCTTCCTAATTCCCAAAAAGGACGGCGGTCTCAGACCAATATTAGATCTCAGAGAACTACATTTTTACATACAGTCAGACCACTTCCATATGGTAACACTTCAACAGGTACTACCTCTTTTGCAAAAAGGGGACTTTCTGTCTACTCTAGACTTAAAGGACGCCTACTTTCATATTCCAATCCACCCAGCTCACCTCAAATTTCTCAGGTTTGTGGTAGCAGGTCAACACTACCAATTCAAAGTACTCCCATTCGGAGTCACCACAGCCCCCAGAGTCTTCACAAAGTGCCTGGCGGTAGTAGCTGCTCATCTAAGAAGACCAAGCATCCATGTCTTCCCATACTTGGACGACTGGCTCATCTAAGCCAACACGTACCAACAATGCCACAAGCATACTTCCGTAACCATTCAGTTACTTCACCAACTGGGGTTTACAGTCAATGTGTTAAAATCACATCTTTAGCCATCCAAAACTCAAAACTACCTAGGAGCCACTTTAGATACTCAAAGGGCTCTGGCGTTTCCCAACGCAGCCAGAATTCGAAACATTCAGGCATTAATTCTCCAGTTTTAAGCCAATCAGTCACTTCCAGCTCGAGTTTTCATGCAACTGTTGGGAATGATGGCGTCTTGCTTCATAATCGTACCCCATGCCAGGCTGCACATGCGTCCACTTCAAGAATGCTTAGCCAGTCAGTGGAACCAGTCTCAAGGTCTATTAACCGATCTAGTGTTGGTAAGCGGCCGTACCCATCGCTTTCTGCAGTGGTGGAACACACAAAATTTGTCAAAAGGACAGCCGTTCATAGACCCAGTTCCACAGACAGTATTAAGAGCGGACGCATCCCTCACTGGCTGGGGAGCTCATCTTCAACAACACACAGTGCAAGGTCTGTGGAGCCACCAGCAAAAGTTGCTCCACATCAATCATTTAGAGCTCATGGCAATCTTTCTAGCTCTCAAAGCCTTTCAAGATCATCTATCTGGCAGAGCTGTCTTGGTCCGAACCGACAACATGACAGCTATGTATTACATACAGAAACAAGGGGGGGGACACTCTCTACAGCTGTCCCACTTAGCCCAAGACATCTGGAGGTGGGCTGTTCACCACAATATCTATCTCCTAGCGGAACACCTCCCAGGAGTCAACAACCAGATTGCGGACCTCCTCAGCAGACAGAGGTATCAAATACACGAATGGGAACTTCACCCTCAAGTTCTCCACCCATACTTCCAAGCTTGGGGAGTCCCTCACATAGATCTGTTTGCACCACCCCAAAACGCAAAATGCCAAAGCTTTGCCTCCAGGTATCCACACCCGTTATCCAAAGGCAATGCTCTATGGATGAACTGGTCAGGGATATTTGCTTACGCTTTTCTGCCTCTCCCACTCATTCCATTAGTGGTTCGGAAACTCAGGCAAACATCTCTCACACTAATCCTAGTAGCTCCAACATGGGCACGTCAACCATGGTTCACAACCCTGTTTGAACTTTCTCTGGTACAGCATAAAAAATTACATTTAACTCCCAGTCTCCTCACACAGAGCCATGGAGAAATCAAACACCCAGATCCCAAACAATTGAACCTCGCGATCTGGCTCCTGAAGTCATAGAGTTTGGTTATCTGAACCTTCCACCAGACTGTATGAACATTATTAAGGAGACCAGAAGGCCTACCACAAGAGCCTGCTACGCAGCCAAATGGAAGCGATTTGTTATCTATTGCAATAACAATAACATCAAGAACAGATCTTAGAGAACAGATCGCAAAAATTCATAGTCAACCAAACATTATCAGCCTCATCCAGAAATGATATTGGTGTTCCTCAGGGCTCAACACTATCCCCTGCTCTTTTCAATCTATACGTAGAGCCACTCACAGAAACCCTACAACAAGCAAACATCTCCTTCCACATGTACGCTGATGACACGCAGCTTTACATCAAAATCACATCGATAGAAGAGATGGGTATCATGAACCAAGCATTAAAGAGAACCGCCCATTGGCTAACCAGCAATCACCTCAAACTTAACCCGCATAAAACTGAATTCCTTCTGATTTCCCCCCAGAAAAGCGCTACGAACATCCTAGAGTGGGCCAACCTGATCACGGCATTAAACTGTACTCCGAGGATTGTAGACTCTTCCAAATCCTTGGGAATTATGCTAGACAAAAACCTGAACATGCTATCGCATATTAACACAATGACAAAAAACGCCCGCTTCCACTTAAGCTACCTCAGAAAGCTGAAACCTTTTATAAGCATCTCAGACCTTAAAACAGCAGTCCAGGCATTAGTTATTTCAAAGATCGAGTATGGTTGCACAACACTAGCTGGTCTTCCCAGAATTTCAACAGCGCCTCTGAAAGCCTGTCTTAATGCGGCCACAAGACTTATAACTGGCTCCAGAAAATTCGACCACATCACCCCTCATCTGAAAGCGCTTAACTGGTTGCCTTACGAAGCAAGAATTCAACTAAAAATGGCATGTATCACTGACAAAGTGATACATTACAAAACACCTTTGTACCTGGCCCAGAAAATCACTCTATCTGGAGGATGCCGTGTTACCCGGAGTCATGGAGATCTATTACTGAAACCGGCCCGTTTCCATAAGAAAATAACTTATCACCGAGCTTTCTCTGGTGCAGCGCCAAGAATATGGAACGCTCTCCCCCCGAACATTAGAAGAATTTCGTCCATCGCTGCATTAAAAAATGAAGCTAAATCTTTCTATATGAGCACATTTCTTACATAATCTCAGCAGTTTAGACATTATTACTGATCCTTCTTGATCATACTTTTGCTACCTCTCATCGAACATTAACCTAATTTTGGTCTTGTATATATGAATGTTAAAACTCTAATGTTTCTCCCACATATCAATGTACAATTACTTATGACTTGGTAACATAACTGTTCTCTTGAAATTTGCTGTACATGGTGTATTGTTACTAAACCTACTTGACGTTCATGTTGTTCTAAGATAAAGATGTAAATGTAAAGCGCTCTGATACCCTACTTAGGGTCATGTTCGCGCTATATAAAACACCAAATAAATAAATCAACCCTCTCAATGCCTCCATACAAAATATTATCTGCTACCTGTTACATTTGCAGCAGTCATCATTGGCCTATACATCCATCAGACGGCATCTCGCTGCGATTGCTGCCTATCTTCAAAATAGGCAACATTTATCGCTCTTTAGAGTGCCTGTAATCAAAGCATTTATTGAAGGACTGAAAAGAGTTATACCACCAAGACTTCCACCTGCCCCAGTTTGGAATCTTAATATAGTCCTCACAAGGTTAATGGGCCCACCATTTGAACCCATGCACAAATGTGAACTACAATTCCTCACTTGGAAAACAGCTTTCCTCATTGCAATCACTTCATTGAGGAGAGTGGGTGAACTTCAGACACTAACCATAGAAGAACCTTTTTTCCAGCTACACAAAGATAAAGTGGTTCTTCTTACCAATCCCAAATTCCTACCTAAGGTAGTATCTGCATTTCACATAAATCAGTCGGTTGAATTACCAGTTTTCTTCCCTCAACCTGACTCTGTTGCAGAAAGAGCTCTACACACCTTAGATGTTAGAAGAGCACTGTTGTATTATACTGAAAGAACGAAATCTTTTCGTAAGACCAAGCAACTCTTTGTCGCTTTTGCACCACCTCACAAGGGCAATCCTATATCCAAATCGGGTATTGCTAGGTGGATTGTTAAATGTATTCAGATTTGCTATGCAAAAGCCAAAAGGACTCTAACAGTACCCCCTAGAGCACATTCCACTCGTAAGTTAGGGGCTACTATGGCTTTCTTAGGGAACATCCCTATTACTGACATCTGCAAAGCTGCAACATGGTCCACACCACACACATTCACTAAGCATTATTGTGTAGATGTGTTAGCCAGACAACAAGCTAATGTGGGCCAAGCAGTACTTAAAACACTGTTTCGGACAACTCCATCAGTTACAGGATAGACACCCCTTAGGGGAGACTGCTGTATAGTCTATGCATAAGCATGTGATCTACAGCTCACATGCCTCGAACGGAAAATGCTACTTACCCAGTATGCATCTGTTCTTGGCGTGTAGAGCTGTAGAATCTCATGCGCCCACCCACCTCCCCGGGTACCTGTGCCTGCTGTAGTTCTCTTGTTACTATTCATACATACACATGGACATCTCTATTCTTTACTACTACTCCATTCTCTCACCCTCTGTGGGAAAACAATCTGAAGATGGAGTCGATGACCATGCGCACTATCACCGAAAGGAGGTGTCACCTACCTCGTGACTAGGAAGACTTCTTCGAAGAAAAATAAAGTGCAAACATCCGGGCCCAACACTAGATGGCGATCTATGCATAAGCATGAGATTCTACAGCTCTACATGCCAAGAACAGATGCATACTGGGTAAGTAACATTTTCCTTATCTGGCCTATGTTATGTTACGGGGTAATCCAAGCACCAGCACTTCACCTGAAAGGCCTCAGGGCATGAACATTTGCGGTGAACCTGATGGAATTACTGTCTGGTTTATGATACAAAGGTCTCAAAAATCTAAATCTAAAACATTTAAAAAGTGGAGATGATGTTATGGGCTGAGGTGCATATAAAATGACATCTTATGACACTGCAGAATATTTTGCTTATACTTTTGGATTTTGGACTAAATTAGCAGATAAAAAATGTTTTTCCATATTACCCTGTTCGTCTGCACCTCGCTATTCGCAAGAATACAACTTATTGGTCATGGGATAGTTTCACCTTTGAATGTTGCTGTGTAGTTTAGAAGGGAAACAGTGAATTCATATTTAACCACACAAGACATACTTTCCTTAGCAGATCATCGTACAAGAGGGCAACAAATATTCAACCCTGGCAGCTGTGCCTGGGGGGTGTGTTGTTGAATTGTCTGACGCGTGCTGTGGGCTGCTGGCGGACAGAGCCGTGCACTGTGAGTGCATCAGCTGTGGACACCTCACCACCACACACAATGTGGGCCTGACAGCAGGCTCGGGCAGCTGCTGCTGCAACATGATCGCTGCATACATCACTTCAGCCGGCAGTAGTCACCTCAAACCTTTTCAGCTCCTCCTTGGCCACGGTGTAGAGCATGCCCGACGAGCAGGGGAAGGAGGCCGTCCGCTCCGAGACCTTCAGCCAGTCTTCTAAGCAGCTGTAGTCGTCCAGAAACGTCTGCCACAGGCGCCAGGTCTCCTCAATCCTGTGAAATGAATAAGAAAACAGCATTTGCCGAGTATAAATAAACGGGCCATAAAAGGTGCCTGGCCCCACTGGAGTAACCTGCTAGCTTGCAGTGCTCACTTAACAAGCAACAGCTGCTCCAATTCATATCTGACTTTCTGCCAATACAGGACAACCAGGCCAAGTAAATGTGGGTCTGTCTGCACCGGAACAAGCCAGCTGCTTTCTGGCAGCAGCCCCCTTTACCAATACGGCGACTGCTAATGCTACACTGTGTAAACAACACACTGCATTCTGAGACACTATTGGACATGAATGATTTCTGCAGTGCACAACGGATGCAAAACTAGAGTGTGTTTAAGTGTTGACTCTACTTATGAGCAAAACGTCACCACACGAGATATCGAGATTTCATTACAAGACCGGAGGCTACCATTATGCAAATACTTTTATTTGCTGCCCAAACATGCAGCCCTTTAAAGAATGTAACTACATCATAATAAATAGAACATTGGTAACGTGACAAGTAGACTGTGCAGGCTCCCATCTTCCTCTTTTGTTCGCTGCTCAGACACAGCTAAGTACACCTTTCCATCTATGGCTTACCTCCTTGATTGTCTATGATTTATTAACCGTTTTGATGTACTTTTGATGTACTTTATTGCCTTTTATTAACTGTATTCTAGTGTTTCTTGATATCAGCCTTTCTTGGATTTATAATGTGCTAGATTTTATTAGCCAACACCGCTTTTCTTCCCGGCACTCCCCTTGTCCAATTTATGGCAGGGTTGATACCTTACTTAACATCATGCCAAGCGATCGCTTTACGATCGTTCTCTTTATTCAGGTAAGTGCTGTCTTTTCCTAGTTTTGTTTTTTTGTAACAAGTATTAGCGAGCGTTTGGAGACGCTACCAACTTTAGTCTTCTGCAGCGCTTCAGCGCATTACTGGATCCCCTCACGGTCCTGACACCATTTAAACACACAAACTGTGTTTAAAATGGGAACGGGAGCTTGCCTCCTTTGAGCCTTGGTATCCTAGCAACATGCTAGGATACGAGACGCCCCTTTGACTCCCGCAGGCAGGAAATCGCATCGCTTCTCTGCGACGTCAGGTTACCATGGCTACGCTGCTCCTCCTAACGAGCGCGTAACGGTATCGGACGGGGAAGGAGCCTCTCTGCCTATTTTTTTCCACTAAGAGCGCTTTTATAATACAAGATCGCCACCCGGTGGCCTTCTCAAACACTTTACCAGCTAACCATAGGTGATTTATCAACCGTGAGTAAACCTCGCCAGAACAAATTATTGACAAGGTTTATTTTGCTTATTGAACTTACTTTATGAACCCTGACGCTAATATCTCTCCTACAATGGAGCCTTTGGGGGATAACTTGAAACAACTAATTGACCAAGAGGTCAAATCGTCTGTCAGGGAAGCAGTTAATGCTGCTCTTCTTAAGAGGAAGAGGATCTCCCCTCCTGAAGAGATCTATTTCTCTCTTTCCGATGGGGACTCCCCCTCTGGCAGTGGACCTCAAATAAGGGGTAAAGCGCCTCTAAAGAGAAAACACTTGAAAGAAGCATTCACCCATGCTATTGGACTTGGTAGCCCTCGCGCTACAAGAGATGTTGGTGCTCGTAGCAGCACAATAGAGAGATCCCAGCTACCTGGGACTGGGAGAAGAGGTGCCCATAGCGGCATTATAGAGAATGGTATTTTATTCCATACAAATGATTTAACTGATGATTCCTCACCTTTTTTAATGACCTTGAGGAAGACGAGTTTATTTTTGATCCCCAAGATACCCCTGAGGATCTTGATGAGGACCTAGAGCATCCTTCTACCTCCTCCTTTATAATTAAAGATTCCCTCTGGGAGGAGATGTTCAATCCCACTGCTATTCGTCATCCTCGCAGCACGGAATGGTGGCCTATGGACCACGTTGGTAGATATTTATCCAATTGGGTCAGGAAACCCATGGACAGAGAGACACGCAATTTACTGCGTAATGAGTGCCCTCGCCCCTCTTCGGAGGATAAGATCTGCAATACCCCCAACCTTGACCCTGAATTGATCACCTTTCTCTTTAAATCAGGGAGGGACCCTAGGAAAGGAATAGAGAGATGCCTGAAGCAATGTCAGGATAAGCTACTTGACGTCCTGGGCCCTCTTGCCAAAATTCTCGATATGTCAGAAGAGGCCAGGACTAACAATACTCCGATTAATAGTGAGCTTCTGAGAGGTTGGTCCCAACGTGCAATATGCTTAATTGGGAATGCTAACGCCAACCTAATCACCGAGAGAAGGAAGGCGGTCCTCCTGAGAATGAACCCCAAACTCGCGGACCTTTCCGCTAAAGAGGACATGTGCGACGCCAGGGGAATGTTATTCGGTGATAACTTCGTCAGATCATTGGGAAAGTATGTGGCCACCTTCAATGCATTTAGTAAAGCGCAGTCTAGCATGCGAAGAGTTTTTGGAGGACGACCACTTTTTGGAAGGGCTGACAGGAGGGGACAACCTGTCAGCCGTGGTTACTTCCGGTCCCAATTTTACCCACAAGAGACAAGAGACTCTCGTCCTTACAGAGGGTCCCGCTCAAACTTCGACCCCCAGAGAGGAAGGGGTTCAAGGAGCCGCGGCGGCAGATCAAGGTTCGCCAACCAATCTTTCCAAGGTAAGTCTGAACCTCTCCCTTCCTTCCAAGGTGGCAGGAAGACTCAAACTTTTTGCAAACAAATGGTTTCAAATCACCCAAGATCCATGGGTCTTGGAAACTGTAGTCGGCTTCAAGATAGATTTTTGGAAAGAGCCCTTTCAGAAAAAGGTTCCAAAAGAAGTTATTGTAGACAAAGAAAACTCAAACTTAATAGACTTAGAGATTTCCCAAATGCTAGACAAAGGAGCCATTGTGAAAATTCCTCTTTCAGAAATACCAAAGAGCTTTTTAAGTACTATTTTCCTTGTCAAAAAGAAGGACAAGGGTTGGCGTCCCGTCATAAATCTCAAATATCTAAACCAATTTCTAACATACAGACACTTCAAGATGGAGGGTATCCATCTTTTGAGGGACATCTTGCAAACAAGAGATTGGCTGGTAAAATTGGACCTGAAAGACGCCTATTTTACCATACCCATGGACAAGGAGTGTCGCAAATACCTCTGTTTCACTTGGAAAGGAACTCTTTATCAATTCCAGTGCCTTCCCTTCGGCCTCTCGTCAGCCCCATGGTGCTTCACCAAGGTCCTTCGTCCAGTGGTCAGCTATCTCAGAGAAAGGGGATTCGTTTAATAATATACCTAGACGATATCCTTATCATGTGCCAGGACAAGTTAGAAATCATGGAACATTTAAAAATGACCATGGACCTCCTTCGAGACTTGGGCTTCATTATAAACATGGAGAAATCTTTTCTGACCCCCTCACAAGAACTAGAGTTCCTTGGGTTCAATGTAAACACCATCCATTCAAATCTAATCCTTCCCCACAAGAAGGTTACCAAAATAAAAAACATGTTTCACTTATCCTTGCCCGAGAATCTATCCGCCTAAAAGATCTAGCCAGAGTTTTAGGACTCCTTTCCTCCTCTATTCAAGCCATTTCACCAGGCCCTCTTCATTACAGGGGTCTACAAAGATTGAAAGCACTGGGTCTGAGGAAGGGCCTCTGGTACGAAGACTCTCTACCTCTCTCGCAAGATGCCCGAGAAGATCTTCATTGGTGGTTGAAAAACCTCCAGGCCTGGAACGGGAAAGCTATCTTCGGGAACGTTCCGGATTTCACTATAGAATCAGATGCGAGCAACCAAGGCTGGGGAGCTCGCCTAAAAAATTTAGAGACCGGAGGGAGGTGGTCCTTGGAAGAACAATCCCTTCACATAAATTCCTTGGAGATGTTGGCAGCTCTGAATGCGATTATGAGCTTCAAAGAACTTTTGAAGAACTCCAATACCCTAATCCGTTTGGACAATTTCTCAGCTGTCTCTTATATAAATCTCCTTGGGGGCGCGAGATCCAAAAATCTCTCAGATCTTGCCAAGCGGATATGGTATTTTTGTTGGGACCAAAAGATCACCCTCAGAGCAGAATTTATCCCCGGGTCACAGAATGTCAGGGCAGACTGGAACTCACGTTTCCTCCACGATTCCAGCGACTGGAAACTGAATCCAGAGATTTTTTCTCAGATCCAAGAACTTTGGGGCCCAATCCAATTAGACCTATTTGCCAGCAGGTTAACCCACCAAGTCGAGAAATACTTCAGTTGGAGGCCAGACCCCTTTGCCTCAAGAGTAGATGCCTTCCTCCAGTCTTGGGAAGGGATCAAGGCTTATGCCTTTCCCCCCATCTCAATGATTCAGAGACTATTGTGGAAGGTCAGACTCGAGTCCTGCTCCATCATTCTGATAACTCCTTTTTGGAAATCCCAGGTTTGGTTTCCCGGAGTGATGGAATTAACAGTGGATTTTCCTCTGCTGATCCCTTCCTCCTTAGGCCTACTCCAAGGTCCAAACGGAGAAGAACACCCTTTAGTCTCAGAAGGGAAGATGAACCTTCTTGCCTGGAGGATATCAGGAATTCAGGGAGATATTCTGACCTTTCGGGAGAAGCTAAAGGCTTATTGGAAGATTCATGGGCACCAGGTACAAGGAAAAGATACAAGGGCATTTGGAGTAAATGGTCTTGTTGGTGCTTGGAAAGGGATTTGGATCCCGTACAGTGTCCTCTTCAACAGGTAGCTAACTATCTTGCTCATCTCTTTGAGTTAGGTCTTTCCTTTAGAACCATCAATTGCTACAGATCAGCAATTTCTTCAGGCCATACTCTCATTAATAATCTTGCAATTGGTAGCAACTCCCTTATCAAAAGAGTTATGAAGGGTATTAGACTAAGAAGACCTCCCAAAGCCCGTTACCAATCCCTTTGGGACGTTAACCTTATTTTTAATCTCTTTCTTTCCTGGCCTGGCAACGACTTACTCTCCCTTAAAAGAATCTCAATGAAACTGGCGACTCTCCTGTGTCTGATTTCCTTTAGAAGGATATCCGACATCAGAGCACTAGAACTTTCTAATAGATTTTACTCATGTGAAGGCGTCCATTTTGACATCTGGAAAAGAACGAAAACAATGTCAGAGTCCATCTTCTATCCTACCTTTCATGAATGTGAAAAGCTATGTGTTGTGAATTGTATGAAATGCTATGAAAATAAGATTTCAAGTTTTAGACCTGTTGGTTGTGATCAACTTCTTTTATCATATGTGAGACCCTTTAGACCTGTTTCCTCAGCGACCCTAGCCAGATGGATCCGCTTGGTAATGCATGAGGCTGGAGTGGACCTCTCTAGATTTGGAGCTCACTCCTCTAGAGGTGCAATGGCTAGCAAAGTATTTTGGGCAGGAGGTTCCCTCCCGAAATACTTAAAGCAGCGGATTGGTCTAACGCAAGTACTTTCTCTAAGTTTTACTTGAGACCAATAGAGCATGTTAGCAGTGTAGCCTTACATGGCTTTAAACATGCATAATGGTAGCCTCCGGTCTTGTAATGAAATGACGATTCTCCAATTATTATGCAGAGAGAATCTTGATTTCATTAAAGACAAACGGAGGCTAACATTATCCCACCCTTTCTCTCCCTGAGAGGTTTGGGTTCGGTAGTGTTTATGCTTTAATGTGTCATTATTATTATTATACTTTATTGTACATTACTCTTAATGGTCTTTATGCTTATGCTTTTCACTATACAGTGTCCTTTTCTTCTCAGATAACAATGTTAAAGACTAACCGGATATACTGGAATTTCAAGTTGTTCAGCTGTGTCATCGCAGCCCACGAGGAAGATGGGAGCCTGCACAGTCTACTTGTCACGTTACCAATGTTCTATTTATTATGATGTAGTTACATTCTTTAAAGGGCTGCATGTTTGGGCAGCAAATAAAAGTATTTGCATAATGTTAGCCTCCGTTTGTCTTTAATGAAATCAAGATTCTCTCTGCATAATAATTGGAGAATCGTCATTCTCTCACATAAAGCATGTCGGTCTTTTAAAGATGCTCCCAACATTACAAATCTGTGAAAAGCTGCTAGCGACATGATCTACCTTCTCACAATTTCGGTATTAAAAAAGTCATCCACAGAAACTCCTGCTTGGACATAGCACAGTGGCTTCAAGGTTGCGAGAAATCAACCCACGCTCCCACACGTAAACACCTGGGCTGTGAATCCTAACGTGCGCAGTCTAGCTGTACAACTGCCTTGTAAAACAGATGTCAGAATTATCTTACTTTTGAAGATAATGAGGCTTAGATTGCAGGATGCAACCAGCTGTGACGCACTGTGAAAAACCTGCACTCCCTTCTATTAATAACCAGCATTTGCAATGCAATAGGACTTGCATATACGCGAGACCTATTGATTGCAAACGGGAGTGCGGGCGGGGGGGGCTGTGGGGGGGCGAGAAGGCACGAACAACGGGAGCGCGGGGGCGAGAAGGCACGGAGTGCGGGAGGGGTGGGGAGAAGTCACAGGAAGAAAATAGTGCTCACAATCTAAATAACACATACAGTGCAACACTCGAAGTAAAGGGGCCAGTAGCCATGGAAGGATACAAATGACGACATGGCCGTCACCAGGAAGGACTTAACAAGCCTATAAACCAATCGGAAGGCAGCATTTAGAAAGGACAAAGACACAAGCCAATGAAAAAGATGGGCATGGGAGAGGGCGGGGCTTCTCTCCCGTACTTAACTACCACAGATCAACCCCAGAGCAGCGCTTGCGCGCTGGCTCAAGGCTCGACCTAAAAAACTGCTATGTCAGCATGGTGTGAGAATAAGTATGGACAAAAAAATCACATTTCTGCATTATAAAACTCTATATAATATCCCCATCCTGGCACTAACCAACAATGATCTGAAGTTGCAATGCCCTGTTATATGCCCTAAAGTTGGGGAGGGAGATGCCCCCTGTAGGAAGCTGGCTCTGTATACACTATACCAAAGTGAGGTATAGTGTGCACAGAGTCCAGTGGATCCCCAAAGGTAGGCAGAGGTAAAGTTAGATAGCACCTCACTCTCTATTTGTGGTAGTGTGGCCGAGCAGTAAGGCAGTATCAGAGGAGAGTGTTAAGCATTTGTTGTACACACTCGGTCAGCAAATTAATTCACACACTCAAAGACTGAACTATATAAAAATCCATTCAATCATTCACTTCAGACCAATTGTTTTGTATCAAAAATATTCTTTTTGGTTTTTTATTTCCTAGAACCAAGCAAGCCTGGCACAGGTAAGTGATAAGTACTTTGCAGTAAATATACAGATTGTAACGCAGTTTGGATTGCAATTGTAAATGTACTTTGCTTTGATTACAGTAGTGTTACTGATAATGCAATGCTTTTCAGAATACAGTACATATACTTTGAATGGGATTTTCAGTAAGATTACAGGTAAGTTACTTTTGGATTACTTTTCTTACTCTGAGTAGTATACCTGGATACTACTCTGGGACATTTCCTGTAAACAGGTAAGTACAATCGTTTTTGTTAAACAGTACAATTTTAAAGAATTTCTTTAGGTTTTCAAACTCCACACTTAAAACTTTTCCAAGAAAAACAGTCCATGTTCTCCTATGGAGGAAAATAGGGTTATCGGTTTTGAGGGAAGTATTTGGTAGTGGGAGTTGAGGTTTAGGGGGTAGACTCAGGGGTCCCCCAGGGTCAAGGATGCACTCTTGTTACAGCCTCAGCGGCACTAGGGCGGCCGGGTGCAGAGTGCTGAGGCCCAATGTTATCCAATGGGGGATAGGGGGCCTCCGGTTGGTGGCTACTGGCAAGCAGGCCACTGGGTTGTGGGAGCAAAGCTCCTGGACTTTAGCTCAGGGTAAATGGGGAAACAAAGTAGCACCAAAGGTGCACCCTCAGCGGCACTGGGGCGGCCGGGTGCAGGGTGCTGTTTCGACGTCAGGTGCCCTGTTGTTTTCAATGGGAAACCTCCGGTTTGCAAAGACACTGCAGGCTTGGGGACGAAGGTCTTCTGGGTGCGACCACCACTTCGAGAGGTAAGTTGGGAAGTTAGGGGTTGGTTAGGCACCGTCGGTTTGGGCACCCAAGGCCGTGGGGCGTCGGGTGCAGGGGTGCCTTTTGGGGTCGGATCTTCTTACCAGCTCCTGGTCGCGGTTGGGGGGGACCTTCTGGATTTAGGCTGCAGGCGTCGGCGGGAGGCATGAGGCAGGTCAGGGGTAACCAGATCTCCGGTCAGGATCGCCGGGGTGACCTCCCCGTGGTGTTTGCCCACTCGAGATCGGGCCGTGGACAGCGGGTGCAGAGTGGGGCGGATTCACGGTGTCCGGCCGGAGCCAGAGGTTGCAGATGAACAAATCCGGTGTTCACGGGAGACAAAGTCTTTGTGGTTGAGGGCAGGCAGGTCCTCTGGGGTTTTCGAGGTTGCTGGCTGCAGGACACACCGGGATTTCGCAGGAGCAGGTTCGAGGGGGGAGATAGGCCGGTAGGGCTGGGGAGAAGTCAGTGGGCGTCTTCCTCTTGTTAGCTTCTGCACGGCTGTTCGGTCCTCCTCCTTCTTCTTCTTCTAGTTTCTTCTTGTCTGAGGAAGGAAGGTTCAGGGGTGACCCTAAATACTAGATTTAGGGGCGTTACAGGTAGGTAAAAGGCAGGGACCAATGGGTCCTTTTCCTGGGGTGAGTACACCCCCTATTATGCCACCCTCCAGTGGGAGGGGGGCATGCGCCTGTCCCTGGTTGGTCGAGTCCCCCCATCTGCAAGATGGCGGGGACTGAGAGTTGTGCTTCACCTCGCCTCCCCCACCTGAGGGGTGGAGTTGGCAGAGGTGGGTACACCTCTCTTCCTCACTCGTTTTTACCACCGGTTCTCCCGCCCAAAGTGAGGGTCAGAACCAGTGGGGACCAGTTGCTGAAAGCAGCAAGTGGCCTGGGGAAGCTCACAAAGGCGGCAAGCCTTTGAAGCTTCTCCTTCGTGGACCCTGCCCATCCTGGGGGAGGAGGCTTGGCACCTCGTCCCAGGATGTGCATTGTTTCAGGCCCCACTCAGCAGCAGGCTCTCGACCCAGGGGTCCAGAAACCTGTCTGGTGGTGGCAGCTGAAAGCAGCCACGCAGCCTGGACACTAGTAGTAGGTTAGTTTTCAGGGGCATCTCTAAGATGCCCTCTGTGTGCATTTGTCATTAAATCCCACACTGGCATCAGTGTGGGTTTAATGTGCTGAGAATTTTGATACCAAACTTCTCAGTTTTCAGTGTAGCCATTATGGTGCTGTGGAGTTTGTAATGACAAACTCTCAGCACCATATACTCTTAATGGCAGCACTGCACTTACAATGTCTAAGAATGGACTTCGACACTGTAGGGGTACAGGGCTCATGCACCTGTACCCTCACCGCTGGTATAGTGCACCCAGCTAGAGGGGCGACTGATCTATGCCAGGGCAGTGGGTTGGAGGCATGGAGCACAGAGGTGTGTGCCATGTCGACTCTTCACTTTGTTCTGCACCAAAACACGCAGCCTGCAAAGGCAGTGTGTGTGTGTGTGTGTGTGTGTGTAGAGGTACAGGGCTTCTAAGGGTGGCACAATAAGTGCTGCAGCCCTTGAGGTCTTCCCTGGTCACAGTGCCCTGGGTACCTGTGGTACCATTTACCAGGGGCTGACCTGTGGCCAGAGATGCCAATTGGGTTAGTTTTGGGGAAAGAACACAGGCCCTGGGAACCTGATTGACAGGGACCCAGGGCACATCAAGTGAAAGTGCATCTGGCAAAAAGTGGGGGGGTTACTGCAACAGAAACCCACTTTCCCACACCCCCGTTGTAGTTTAATTGATAGGGAGTTTGCCAGGCTGTCCTCTGGGTGCCTCTATCCCAGAGAAACAGCTGAAATATTTTATCTAGCCTATCAAAGTATATTTCTTAAAATTAGAGCTCCTACCCATAATCGATGAGTGGAGTTCACACCACCTTTGTGCGTCCTGCTGACATTTGCCTAGGACCCTGCCCACGTTCTACTCCAGGAACCTATCTCCATTAGCTGTTATGTCGATTCTCAGATACCTGAAGCCCACTTGAGACACACAGAAGACCCCGATCTGTCTGTCCAAGCCCTCTCAGTCCCCCATCTGATAAAGGGTTGATTTATCCAGTTGATGCTCTATCCTAAATATGTTTCACTGTTACAGAAGACTGACCGGATCGACATTTCTGGTTCATAAGATGAATCAGTCATTCGCTTTGATTTTTCCGGTTCGCCCATCACCTCAGGAAATCCCATTATGTCAGCCGTGCAGTGCACCCAACACGACAGCGGCTCCAGGCACAATGCAAATGGAAGGGAAGAAAGTGGCATCTCTGCCTAGTGCCTCTCCCCAGCTCAAACGTATCAGAGAGCAATTCATTCACCCTCACCGCTTCTTGGGTGCTTTATAGAGCAGGGCCTCCCATTTGCAAAAAATGGGACCAAACTTGAATCGTCTCACTGTCAAGTGGAGGTACACCAAGTCGATCGAGTCAAAAGCCTTCTTCGTATCTAGCAACAATGTGGCCTTGGGGTCTCCCTCATATTTGGTTCAGTCTAACCAAACATGTAGTCTTCTGAGACTGAGCCTTGCTGCCCTCCTCGGCATACATTCTGGCTGGTCTTTATGTATGATGGAGTTGATCACCTTGGCTACCCGTGGTGCCAAGATTCTGGCCAGTATTTTGCTTTCGGTGTTCATGAGAGAAATAGGCTTATATGAGGCATAGAGGTGTTTGGGTTTATTCTTTTTCGGGAATCACGACTAGGATACTAAGATATGATATTAGGGTCAGGTGGGGGTTCTCCCGCATCTTTGGCTGTGAGAAACCGTTTTAGGAGGTGCAGTTTGAAAAGTGGAGCCAATCGTTTATACAGTTCTACAGGGAGCCATTCGCTCCTGGTGTTTTCCCTGAGTTCTTATGTGCCAAATACTTCCCAATATCTTCCAGTAACAAATCTTCCTCCAGTGCATCCCAATCTAGTTGTCTTAAGACCATAACCTACAACTCATGTAGGATTGCTTCTATATCCTGCTCTGTGCGTTCTCTCCATGCCTCATAAAGGGTACAGAAATCTTGTGCAAATGCATGTGCTACATCCTGGTCTGTTTCGACAACCTCCCCATTCCCTGCATATATCTCTACCACCAAGCACATCTCTTTTCGTCCCAGCCATGCTACGAGGAAGTCCATTTTACCCCTGTTTCATGCAATTTCCTCTGCACTGAGAGGTAATAATGCTGAACTGTGTTTTGAGTAAGATTACAGTATTGCTCCCTGATCACCAGTAGCTGTCTGTCTGTAACCAAGCTGTTTCCATGTTCATTACTTGCTTCTCCAGCACTAGCACCTGTTGTTCCCTGATCTTCCTTTTATAAACTATATATTGGACTTTGTCCCTATGTTCTGCCATGTATGCCTCCCAGAACATAATCGGGGAGTCCACGGCCCCTTAATTTCCCTCAAAGTACAATTGAGAGTCAACTTGCAGGGTTTTGACAACCTTTTTATCTTTCAGTGCCCACATGTCCAGCCTCTGTGTTTGTGGTTTCTAGACTGCTGGTTCCTATTATAATGTACAAGAGAGAATGGTTAGAAATTCTCCTGGCCAGATATTCCACCTCCCACATATCCACACAGGCCAGAACGAGCAAGTAGTCCAGGCGAGATAAGGGCTTATGAACTCCTTACAGGAAGGAATATTGTCTGTCCTATGGGTGCCTGAATCTCCAGAGCATACGTAAATTGCTCTAGACCCGTGGCGCTTGTGATGTCAGTCACAGGGAAAGCTTCTATCAAGCTTTCAGTCGATAACCTTATTAAAGTCCCCACTGATCAAATGTATTTCAGCTGCAGAAACCCAACTTGTCGAGGACACGACGCTGTAATTTGGGTGGTGCATACACATTTATTATGAGAATGTGTCGCCTACCCAATTTTCCCTGTACTGCCACATAACCGCCTTCAGAGTCTTCCCATTGCCTATCAGTGAGGAAGGGAGGTTGTTTGGACAAAATGGCCACTCATCTCGATCCCCTTGTGAACCCCACATATGCTAATTAGACATATTGGGTTCTCTGGAGGCATTTACAATGATTAACCATCAAGTGGGTTTCCTGCAGAAACATCCGATTGGGTGAGTGCCTACAAATGCATTGTGCCACAAACCCTCTCTTATTATTTCAGCCTAACCTGTTTAGGTTCCATGAGATGAATATCAGTTTTTTAGCCATGTGGTGGGTATTTATTATCATGTTTAATATCCTTCCTATTAAGTGCGGACTGTGAAAAATCATCTTGGCTGCCTGTAAATGACACTCTGTGGTGTGCGAGCTGCCTTCAAGATGGCATCTCTGTCCAAGTAGTTCAGCAGCCTTAGGATGACAGAGTGTGCGGTGCACCCAGTGGGGTGTCTTAGTCAGAGCCATGTGTGCTCTCTTAGTCAGAAAGTAAGTTGAAATATCCTGTGCCAGAATCCAGGATTTGAAACATTCCATAAAGAAAAGTTCAGGACAAGGGCCCTCCACTTCCTCCGGTACTTCCACCAAGCGCAAGTCTTTGCACCTATATCTCCCCTCTGCATCCTCAGTCTGGCACTCTAGCTGTCGGGCCACTTTGCATAGTTAAGAAATATCTTGCCTGAGGAAGCGCAACTCAACTTCTGCTTCAGACATGCGAGTCCCAACCGCAATTACCAATCTACCACTTGGTATAATTCCTTTCTCAGATGGGATACCTCGATGCTAGCCCCATAAATCCTGATTTCTAGGGCCGCTTGTGAGTTTTTTATGGCTTGAAGGATTACTGATGAAGGGACATCGGTACCCTCCTGACCACCAGTGTCTGGGCTAGTCCGACCTGCCTTGGGCACAAATTGTCCACCGCCAGGCTGTGTAAAGCAGCCAGTCTTCCCCTGAGAAGAGGTCGCCTGCCCTGCCCCCCCCCCCTCCTTTCCCACCTTGTCCCGTATCTCCAAGTCAGCAGACTGTGTGTCAGTGGTCAGAGCAGAGATGAAGAGGAGATAAAGCCTCTGTATTGGGTTGCCCTCTACTTCAACTGGGCTAAACGGAGTGCCTTAGCGGGCAGGGCATCCCCTGTCTCACACGTGTTCCTCTGGTCACCCAAAGGTCCCCCCAGCAAGCCCCAAAAGCGTTCAAGCTGCCACCAATGTCCAGTATACTTCTCCTGGGAGAAAGATCCAGAGGGGCTAGCAACTAAACAACGGGGCAAGGGGGAAAGAGCAAGGAAAGTCACTCAGGTCTCAGCCTCCATCACCAAAATACAGGTGGTGAGACTTCTCCAACACTGACGCCAGTCCAGGCCCAATTCACCACATCTGGCAACATCTTTTTGGTCGACAGTTGCAGCCTGTAATGTAAGACCACACCGTGTAGTAAAGTATCTTCCTTTATTATCGACTCCGCTCACCAGGACAGCAAGTACAGCCCTTCATGTCCCAGCTTACAATCCCAACTGCCACCACCAAGAACCCCCAACAACCCTACATTCCAACATACCTCACAATGGTTCCCAAAGTATTCCAAAGTAGAACATAGCAACACCACACATCCCCCCTCCCACATACAATGAGTAATACAAGTACATAACAATTTTGAGAAATGAAATCAACTATATACAACACTGTTTTTCTAAGAAAACATAAGATAGGATAAAACAATTGGTTTAAATGAGCAAGAGATAATTTAACACAAATTCCTTCAGTCTGTTAGGGGTGTGGATAACTCTTCCCAGTCTCCTTGAACCAACATCCACACACTGTTGTTCCACCCCGCTCCATCCACAACCTCCCAACTCCATTGCACCTGCTCCAGCTCCTCTTCCACCTCATCCTCCCACAACCAATTGTTAAACTCCAACATGTCCCCATCATCTCCTCTTCTCTTTTTTTCAACGTTTTTGCATTTAGCTAGACGAGTCATGTGCCACACGCGATCATCACTTAGTCTTGCTGAGTTTCTTAAACACTCCACCACTCTCAACAGTTCCGAAAATACACTCTGCCCTTTTGCCACCTTACCCATTTTCTTTACTTTCACCCAATCCCCCATCTTTAACATTTCCTCTCTAGTCACATTCCTCAAATCATAATTCTTTTTATACACAAACTGTGCTTTCACAATGTTCCTCTTGACCTCCTCAGGAGACCACTCCACATGTCTAGTATTACTCATCCAGCCAATGCTATCTTTAGTATATGGCTCCCTACCACTCATCAATACAAACGGGCTATACCCCATAAGACGCTGTGTCATTCTGTAACCCCATAACATTTTTTTAACTTCCACTTCCCATCTTTTCTTGTTCTCACACGCTATCTGAATCGTACCTTTGATAGCACGATTAAATCGCTCTGCAGCACCATTTCCAGCTGGATGATATACTGAAGTTTTTACATGTTGCACCCCATTTCTTTTAAAAAATCTTCCACTTTTGACGCTGTAAAATGTGCCCCATTATCACTCAAAAGTCTTTTAGGCAACCCTTCTCTCAAAAACACACCTTCCAAAAATGTTACAACTGTGTCTCCATCAGCCCTCAGCACTACCTCCAACTCTACCCACTTACTGAAGTAGTCCACCAACACAAAGATGTACTTATTTCCACCTGAAATGGACTGTACAGGATCCACAAAATCCACTGCCAACATATCCCAAACCATCTTAGGACACTTAATTGGCATCAAAGAAGGTCGCAAAGTATGAACATTTTTATCAGAATTAACACACTGCTCGCAATCCCTTACTCTCCTCTCAACTTCAAGATCAACTCCTCGCCACCAATACGATGATTTAGATCTCCTTTTTGTCCTTACAATACCAAAATGTCCCTTATGACACAAATCCATTACTCTCTCTCTGAGACCTTGTAGAGCTACAATTTTTCCACCTCTCACAACAAAACCCGACTCTACACCCAACTCATTACGTATTTCCCAAAAACCTTTCACATCAGTTTGGTCAAGCTTCTTGGCACCCCAACCATCCATAACAAGCTTTCACCTTTTTCATCAATTCATCCTTTTCATACTCCGCCATCCACTCTTCCCTCTCAATAGAATTCAAACCTTCATCTTCTGCAAATGCAACTTGGTAGCCATCCCACTCACTACCTCTTTAATAGGCATTGGCATACGACTCACGCAATCCGCAACTTTGTTCTGTACACCTGGCACATTCTTAATTCTGTAGTTAAAATCTTGCAACCTCATTAAAAGCCTTGCAATTCTCGCTGATGCCTTCACCAGTCCTCCACTAGTAAGTAAACTCACTAAAGGCTTGTGATCTGTTCTGATATCAAATTCAGTACCCCAGATAAATGCTCTGAAGTGCTACATAGCCCACACGCATGCAAGAGTCTCCCTCTCAATTACAGAATACACTTCTTCAGCAGGTGTGAGATTCCTTGAAGCAAATCCAATCACTACTTCTCTTGCACCATCCTCTATCTGAGTAAGAACCACACCCAACCCTTTACCACTTGCATCCACAGTAAGAATGCTATGTAGATCCGGATCGAAACCTTGAATAGGTGCTGAATTACAAATTTCATTCTTTATCGTTCTGAAAGCTTCCACGCACCTTTTCCCCCACTCAAATTTGCTTCGCAACTTCAACATTTGCCTTAAATCATATGTTTTTTCTGCAAAATTCTTAACAAATTTCGAATAGAACTCCGCGAGCCCCAGGAACGAACGCAGTTCTTCCTTGTTCCCAGGTTCAGGCGCTTCCTTTAATGCTTCGAGTAATTCTCTCTTAGGTGAAATACCGTCCTTCCCAATCACATGTCCCAGATAAGTCACTTTGTTTTGTGCAAAACGATACTTTGCAAATTCAGCTGTTAAACCCTTTCTTTTCAACACTTCCATGACCTCCTTCAATCTTTGATCATCCTGCTTTCTGTTCTCACCCATGATCAGAGCATCGTCCTGGAAGTACACAAAACCTTTGATATCTTTCAGAATTTCGCTCATCAACCTCTGGAAGACTGAGGCTGACGAAGCCAATCCGAACGTCATCCTCACATACTGAAAACACCTGAAAGGTGTAACAAACGCAGTTATCTTCCTGCTTTGATCATGTAGCTGGGCTTGGTAATACGCCGATAAGTCCACTGTGGAAAACCACTTCATATCCTTTGTTTTTGCCAATAATTCATTTATTTTCGGTAATGGAAATTTGTCCACCTGATTTTGCCTATTCACACCTCTTAAGTCCACACATAGCCTAATTTTGCCATTGGACTTCCTGGCCACCACAACTGGAGACATCCAATCTAATGACTCTATCTGTTCTATCACCCCGCCTACTTCAACCTGATCAATTCCATTTCACCTCGTACCACAAAAGGAACATTTCTTACTTTGAAATTTACTGGAACAGCATTTTCCTTCAATATAATATACAGTTTCTCCCCCACAGTGTTCCCATCATCCAAAACTAACACCTGTTCCTTACTATTAGGATTGAGGATGATATTCAAACTCCTTTGGTCTCTCCAACCTAATACACATGGTCCATATTCAGCCACATACATCCTACCCTCAGCTCAACGTCCTTTAAATACAAATGATACATCTCTGCATCCCACCATTAGGTATAGCTTCACCAGTGAAACTTTCCAGTTTAATGTCACACATCCTCAACTACTCACCAATCACTCCTTCAAACTTCTCCTTTCACATTTCCAGATTAATAATTGTGAATGGTGTCCCAGAATCCGCCACCAGAACCACAGGCACACCTGCTACTTCCACTTCGCATTTGGGTTTGTTCCTCCCTTGATTCTCAATGTCCATAACTACATCTTTCACTATTATCATGTACTCCTCCTCACCAGACCGTTCCTCTTCCGCAGTAGTCTCTTTCAGACACTGACACGCACTGAACTCTCTCTCTCTCTTCTATCCCTTCTCGTACATGAATGTGCTTGGTGTCCAATTAAACCACATGTAGAACACTTTTGATCCCTTGCTCTGCAGTGTTTACTGTTCGCTAATTGTTCCTGACTACCACACCTGTAACAACTCAAACCTCGTTGATCCTCCCTCCTGAACTCCACTTTTGCAGGTGCTGAAAACTTCCTTTGTTCCTTCACTTCCGGTACTTAACTACTCACAATACATTTTATTGAAAGATTTATTATTTTTCTTATTGTTAATCACACAAACTTCTTCTCGCTCTTTACTGTCTTCTAAAGCACCCTTAACACATCTCAAAGAGACTTCAGCTTTTCTCACGACAGCCAAGACTTTGCTTAAGGTGCCCTCCCCCATGGCCCATAACCTCTCTTGGACTCTCTTGTTATTAATCAGCATAATAATCTGATCTCTTATCAACTCCTCCTGTGTTGCCCCAAATCTACATGGTACTGCCATTTTTTTTAGTACCGACAAATAATCATCAATAGTTTCATTTTGTTCTTGTATCTAGCTATTGCAATAAACACAGTTTTTCCAAATCATCCAACGCATTTGCAAACACCTTTCTCCATCTGATTGTATTGTCTAATACCTTCTGGTTCTAGAGAATGTAAAAGAATACCTTTCTTTATCTCAGGTGTTAATGTTTCATTGTTAATGGTAATCATATAGTTCATAAAGTAATCTTTCCATTCTTGCCGCTTCATTCGTGGCTCCCCTGGACCTGGCAAAAATGGAATTGGAGGAGTTAGTGTAAAAGTTTGTACTGCACACATCACTACAACTAGTTATATCCTCTTAACGCAAAACTCTTGTTTCCCTCCTAAACTTTAACTTCTTTCTTTTTACACATTTATGTACACCTCATTTTAACCAAATGCAAGAGAAATTGAGAAAATATAAATTATATTAAATTTAACTCACTAAAAACAACCTTCCTAACTAAATAATATCTAGTTAAATTCTGAATGTACTTCCAATGTCTTACAAGGTGTGCGCATCACCGTTGTGCTACTCCTCTTATCTGCACTTGTGAGCACTTGAATGCTACTAAAGAGTACCATACAATCCATTTTCCATAAAAAGTGTGTGCATCACCGCTGCGCAAATCTTCAATAAAAAAACAACACTTACTGGTGTGCGCATCACCGAATGTGAATGCACTTTGATTCTTCGAGGTGTGCGTATCGCCGCACAACAGCTTGCGCTTCAATACCTTCCTTAAATTTCCGTCCCAAATCAAGATGGCCGCTCCTTACGCCTGACGTGTTGCGTCGCCTCTCCTTGCGCAACCTCTCGCGCGACTCCTTTTTCTCTCCTTGCAGGTGACGTCGCCTCTTCTCATAAGTTCTTTCGCGCGACCCCTTCTTCGCCACTTTCAAGTTACGTCGTCTCTCTTCGCGAGACCTCTCGTGCCTCCTGTTCCACACCACCATGCAACGATGCCATGCACAAGACTCCTGCACCGCTCTTCATCCAGGAAATTCCCTTTTCCTCACCGCAGTGCCTCTTTTCGGAGTCTGCTCTTTTCTTCTCGCCGTCTTCTACGTCTGCAGGTAATCCTTCTTCCGTATCAAATTCTTTCTTCAACTGTTAACACATTTCATCGATAATCCTCAAGCTCCTTGTACTTAATTTCACTCACACGCAGGTTCTTGCAGAGTTGAGCCCATCGCCAACTTTGTAATGTAAGACCACACCGTGTAGTCAAGTATCTTCCTTTATTATCAACTCTGCTCACCAGGACAGCAAGTACAGCCCTTCATGTCCCAGCTTACAATCCCAACTTCCACCACCAAGAACCCCCAACAACCCTACATTCCAACATACCTCACAATGGTCCCCAAAGTATTCCAAAGTAGAACATAGCAACACCACACTGCCCCTCCTCCCTTGGGGCCACACACGACACCAGCCTGACCAGGCCTACTGATGGGCCAAGCCTCCGCTCAATACAGGTGACTTGGTGGGCCTGTATACACTGTGGCCTTTGCTGTCCACCCAGTCGTGGACAACAGTCCAAATGAGGCCTGACCCCCAGGTTCCAAGAGGGGTGAAGTCAACTTGGTTCCTCTCCACCTCCTCTTTGTTTGGCTAGCCTCACCTCGCATGAGCCGGCAGCTCCCACCAGCATCAACAGAGGGGAACAATCCGCAATAGCCTGCACCGCCAGGTATATCGTGTGTCCCGCCACAGTCACCCGTCTCTCATCTCACAAGCCGGAGAGGAGCGATCTAGTCATTGACTGCAGCCAGGCAGCCTCTCCAAGCCTCTTCTCCATCCTTGCTGCATACGCAATGCGGCCACAGCACCACTTGGCTTCAGCGCAGCTCATCAGGCCCAACGGGGCCAGCGCAGGGCACAGGCAGCTGCCTCTGGAGACTCGCGGCAGGTGTCATTTCTTCTGCCCCCACATCCCCACTCATGAAGGTCATAGTCCAGTGGGTCACCAACCTCTGCGTGTGCTGCCTCCGATGACCTCTCTGCTCACACAGCTCGGGTTGTCACCGGCCTTTGCTCCGGTAAATGGCAATCCGCAAGGTACTTGGTTCCAAGACCTTGTCCCGCCACCGTCGGATGTCAGGTGGGCCCTTGAAGGGAGAGTTGGGATTTCCGCCTTGCAGGATTATTCAGAATGATTGAGGCCAGTGCGGAGCCTCAGCAAAGAGCATCCGCCATCTTAGGTGGCTTAGCTATTGCCCCACCCTTTGAAAGTCTTAACTACAACAAACTATTGCGATACCACCTCACATCAGAATGTAATTAAGAGAAGGAGTCAGTGATAAGAAGATAAAAACATTCTGAGAAGTATTTTTCCTTTGAAAGAAAGTTTTCTTTTTTTTTTTAAACTGTATAAAATTGTGTTGCGTTATTTTACAATTGCACTAATATCCTGAGTACAGCAACATCCATCACTCTAAGCAGCCTGGCTAGAAAGTGTAAAGACGGAGGGCGACAGAAAACGACACAAATCCATATTTCACTACACCCATAATACACATGGATAAAAGCATCTTTACTGATAACAAACCTTATTTTATTTAATGTCCCAAAAACTTCTCGAGGACACTAATTTACAACCTGCACAGGAGGCTCAGCTGAGTACACAGAAGTGCACTGGCCATTATAGGCACAGACATGGGCATAATAAATCCAGTTTCCATTGCAGCCACACTTCAGGAGTGCCCTTCAGTATGCTCTTGGATGTGTGCCTACATCACATTGTAGAACATTGCTATGCCAAGAGGGTTAGCTTGATGATGATGTGCAGCGACCAAGGTTATACTTGTATTATGGTAGGATGCAGCCAACAGCTAACATTTGAACAGATGCTTCCCAACATCCCATCTCGCATACTAGAGCTGCTGGGCCAGTCTTCTAGGGTACGTCTTCACTACTCATGGCAGTTGATAATTCTTCCAGAGATTATTTTTCAGAGTGGGAGTGAGGGTTGGTGATGCAATACTCATTAGGCAGGTCTCTTGAGAACCTTTTTTTTAGTGGTCTTTTTGTGTAGAGCACAATCAAATTGAATCACCTTTGGGTATGCTAAGTCTCATTGGCTGTTGCTGGAGGTGTGCCTTGGGGAGATAAGTGGTATACCCAGGATCAAACATATTCTCACATAAGGAGACCATGATTATAACGGTGCTAATTTCTTGGCCATTAAACCAAACCTACACCTCATTGCTATTAGATGTGCAATTTCAATCCCATATCCATGATATGTTGAGGTGGAAATTACCCCACGCCCTCCTCTAGGAGGACTTGACCAGTATGTCATTGCATATTAAATGTGACCACAGACTAATTTTAGAAGATATTTTATCTTTGTTGCTTGATATTGTGGCTTAAACGCATGTATTGGCATGAACAAACAACCATTGGTAATAGCATTAGATTTCACCTATGTGATTAAGAATAAGCTGTTTTTGCAGGAGAAACCTAAAAACAAAGATATCTGACTTGATGTCTGAGTTGACTACCTGTACTTGGTTCTGTACCGGAGCAACATAAAACCTGAAGAGAAAATGTATGCAAGAGCAATTTTATATTCAATTAGAACAAATAACCAGCAGATGGCAGTGTTGTCCAATTCTTCTAATATTGGGAGAGATTTTCACACAGGCTTGTGCAGGCACACTAATATAACTGCCCAAAACAAAGTCATAAAATCGAGTTCAAGAACGTATGTCCACATAAAATGTAGAGTGAGATCAAATGAATACTCGTTGGTGGAGTCGCGATAAAAAGATCAGGAATGTAACACAGCTGTTTCAATGCATGCAGCCAGGGAAAGTGAACAAAAATTAAAAAAGGTTCCACACAGCAGCGGATGGATACAGTAATTCGGCAACGGGAACTGAAAAGAGCCCCCTTCTAAGATATATTAAATACAAGAGATTTCACAAGCACAGCGCAAGCACTGTGCAGGCGAAACCTAAAAATGGACACTGTCCTCTCAGCCTGGGAACCGCAATGTGGTACCTGTTTAAATGTACTCTTGCATTCCCAGAATTGTGTGTTTCTGTCGTTTTTCATGCAACATATTATTCATATATAGTGCTTACTGTGAAAATAATAGCTTCTATGTTCTTTTGTGAGTTTGAATTGTGGGTGGGTGTTAATAATGGACCACAATTAAGAAATGTTGATTTCAAGTTGAAGGGAGAGAGAATCATTCACAGTGCCTGTATGTGGATCATAAAGGGGTTCAAAATATATGCTCATCCAATTCCTGGCCTCTCTGCAGAGGGCACAGCACAGTGGTCAGATGTGCCAATTGTAATTATATGCAAAAGTGCGTGAAGGAGGAACACAGATGTCAAATTATTGACAAGATGAAAGTTAAAGAAAATGCTGTGCTTACAGAGTTGTGTGTCTGTGTGCGTGTGTGTGTGTGTGTGTGTGTCTGTGTGCGTGTGTGTGTGTGTTAGTGTGTTAGTGTGTTAGTGTGTTAGGATGGAAAGGAGAGAATGAAAAGAGGGAAGAGGTGAGGTGCGATACATGCAGATTGGGTGTTTCAGAAAGATATGAGGAGAAAAAGAGTGTAAATACCTAAAAACAAGACTGCAGAAGAGTGATGTGAAGAGGACGGGAATGATTGAGATACTCCGAGGACCTTACTCCTTCCACAGACCACATTAATGATCAATTCACAGTCTGCTTAAAAAGTGATACTACTTTGTATAAATATTTAAATAAAAGATAACTCATGCCAATGGTATAGTCGAAATTTCTGACTGTAGAAAAAAAGACTGAGAAACGGCACGCATATGCCTTCGCGTTACCATGACGGCAGATGCTAACTTACTTGCCTATGCTAACCATACCTCTGTAAACTTTGCCGCCTCTGACATATTTAGTCTCTCACTTGTGCTTGGCAGCACACCTGAGGATTCACAAGTAGCCAGTTCAGAGTTCTGAAGTTTACATTTTTTGCTTCTTTTTGTAATTTTTTGCGCCCTTCTCACAAGAACCTTTTTACACCTTCAGTGAGCTTACTGTTTGAGTTTCTGCTATGTGTTCTCCATTGGTGGCAATGTGTAAAAGTCGATATAAACTCCATGGTTTTTTTGTGGGGAGGACTTTGTCACTTTATCTCGTGATACCCTGCTTTACTTGCTTTTGTGCTTAATTAACATTCTCAAATCCCCCTCCCCCAAATAAAGAAAACACGTGCATAATCTTCATGATCGCCTGTTGCAAGTTAAAGTTGCCCCTTGTGTGGCCCCTCTTCCCCTCCTGAAAATCATGTCTAGAGACACCACTGCCAGCTGGATGTGGCTTGGTCTCTCCTTGATTCCGGTTTGGTAAGTTGCTACATTTAAAAGCCATCTGAATGAAGAGTGCAGCAAAAATAAGGAAGGGGGAGCTGCTTGAGTGTGAGGCAGCGCATCCTGTTCGGGAAGCCAAGCAAACAGGTTCCCACACTGGGTGCAGCACGAGACAGCACGCCCTGCACACTTTAACTGGAAGGAAACACTCCTCTTGAACACAAATTCTTGCACCCCAAAGTGAAAAGCAGTGCCGGCTGATTATAAGAGTAGGCGCAGGGGACCCACAGCATGAAACACCTCGTGTTAGCTGCACAGTTAAAGAATACTCTGACTGTAGGTATGTGCCAAGATTGGGGTGGAGAGGGGTGCTGCAGTGACTAACGGTAGCAGAGGGTCACTGACCTTCCTGTTGTGCTTGCGTAGCTAGGGTCCGCCTCTCTATCCGAGGTAGCAGAAGCCAGAAGTGCACTGAGAATCCGTAGCAGGAGCAGGCCTGGCTCCAGGAATTTTCATCTGGATGGGCCATGGGTGCCTTCGGGTGGGCCACCGCGGACTCAATTTTTGGTTCTTCTGGAGGTAGCCTGCAAGTCCTAGATTACATCATACCTACTTCCAAACAGACACTACGATACAAACGGTAGATTCTGCGTAATACAGAGCATATAGAGGGTAGAGTAATGGTAAATTGAGATAAGGTTCATTTTATGGTTTAAGGGTGGGTAGTGCTACAGGGATGCAAGACTTTTGTGTGTTGTAGTCTTAGTGTGCTTCCATCAAATTAATTCGGCAAACACCGAATAACAATGATTTGTGAGTTTGAAGTGTATGACTGGAAACAATGTCTGTGTAAACATGGAGGGACGCTGTAATCCTACACACACAGGCGAATGCTTCTTGTGCCTCCAGAAAGTTTCCTAAATGGAATGATGCCTAGACAGAACTGCTGGAACTGGGATTGAAATCACCAACTCTCCAGGCTGCAATTCTCATGTACTTTGCACAGGAGTTTGGGGTCGCCATATCACGTGGAACTCTTAAAACTGCATTTCTACCATCTAAGACAACTGAGTAAGAGGAGTAAGTAAGATAAGCACGAGAAGGTTAACATAACAGAAACCTACGAGAACTGGTGGCAAAGCAGAGACTCAATCCGTGAAGATATGCAAAAGAAAATCCTCAAGATCAAACGTTGATGGTCTAAAAGAAGTTAGTGAACCCAGATTATCCGCGATCTACCTCCAAAGAGCCCCTATCCCATGAGGGTGATTTAATCAGAATTTCAAGATGAGGACCTTCACCAAGATGCCACATTTCATCTCCGACAGAATGGAAGCTGATTGCGGGCAGTGGAGCACACAGCCATCTGATTCATGGCAGCTCTCTCTGGTTTAATCTCTCATTTACTCTATTAGTGCAACTACACAAAACACTTTGCAGTGATGCTGGCTGTGGAGTAGAGCCAACAGCAACTCATCAACACAAGCACCAGGCCTGCAACTGGCTCGCAGGTCAGCCTACATCGGCTTTAAGGTGTTTGCCTCTTTCACAAGAGTTGGTTGCCACTTAATGCAAGAGATTAAACCCTATGCACCTAAGCGGGACCTAGGCTCCTTCCAGATTCAAGCAACCATCCCCAATATACAATTACGCACAAATCGGGACCACTGATAATGCATTAAATAATCTGTGCATTTCCACCAATCAAAGTCCAAAAAAGCTGATTAAAATTGTCTGTTCTACTTATGACAGTATGTTAAACTTTTCATTGATCAACTTCAATTTTCCTTTTGTAATTTACATTTGAGAGCTGTGTCCCAGAGCACCTTAATTCCGCATATTTCTACACTGGTTATAGCTTAGAATAGAATGCTCAGGGGTGTAATCAGGCCGCTGCAGCCTTTCGGTGCAGGGGGCCACCCCAACCCTCTAGGGGGCCCCATAACCCTTCAGAGGGCCCAAGGCCAATGAATATCTGTTAGATATGGGGAGCTCAGGGGCCCTTCATTACATTCTGCAAGGGGGCCCCCATCATTTTAGGTTACGCCATTGAGAATGATCTGGCTCCATCAGGGTCCAGGTGGTCCCACCACACCACTGACCCCACTGTGGCCTTAAGAAAGGTGCACTGTTTTATCACGTCACGAGACTTCCAATAGTCAAGGAAAAAGTTACAGTGTTCGGCTATGATATTAAACTCGAAACACAAACATAAAAAGCCTCACCTCCAAGAACCTTTATCTCTGGATACTATCAGTTACATAGCCAGTGTGTCATGGACCCTAGTGCAAGAAACAAAATGGGTGCCCTGTTTGAACTTGAATAATCAGGTTTCAGTAGTCCCCTCTGCCCTCTGGGCCCTGGTGCCACTGCACCTGCTGCACTTTGGTATCTCTTGTCTTCTGCTGGGTGATGGTGAATAGTGGGAGAGAGTGTAGCGTGAGTGGTGCGAGTGTAGGGTGAAAACTGTGTTGATGTGAGAGGTTCGAGTGAGCTGCATGAATGCAATACAGGAGGAGGGCCATCAGGCGAGAGGAGGGCGTGCCGAGTGAAAGGAGATAGGGTGGTGTGAGCAGTGTAAATGCAGGGTAATTGGTGTACCTGTGTGTGAGTGAAGGGGAGCAGCAAGAGTGAAGGGTGAGCTGTGAGAGTGACTAGTGAGTGCACAGTAAGAGAAGTTAGTGCAGGATGAGTGGTGTGTCCCTATGAGTTCCGGCAGACTACAGTGCTTGTGTGCAGGCAGAGTGAACAGAGTGCCTGTATGAGTGCAGGCTGAGAGGTGTGTCTTTGTGAGTGCAGGGTGGGAGTGCAGGGTGAGTGGTGTGACTCAAGGGTGAGTGATGAGCTTGTTTGTTTGGTGTGAATTCAGGGCGAGTGCTGTGCCTATGAGAGTGACGGGTTAGCTGTGGGAGTGCTTATGTGAGTGCATGGTGAGCAATGTGCCAGGGTGAGAGGAGTGACTGTAGGGTGAGTGATGTGACCATATGAGTTTGGGTCCGGGTGAAAGTGCTGAGTGGGAGGAATTAATGCATGGTGAGTGATGTGCTTGTTTGAGTTAGATTGCAAGGTGAGCAGTGAGAGTGACAAGTGAGTTAAGTGTCACATGAGTTCAGGGGGAGTAGTGTGCTTGTGTGACTGTAGGTGAGGGTAGGGTGAACAGTGTGAGTGCAGGGTGCGCAGTGTACTCATGTGACCGAAAGGTAAGTGGAGGAGGAACGGCGTGAGTTCATGGGGAGTGGTGTGAGTGCAGTGTAGTCGCTCTGAGTGCAGGGTGACCAGTGTGCTTGTGACCGCGCAGGGTAAGAGGAAGATGAACAGTGCGAGTGCAGGGTAACATCATGAGTGCATAATGAGCAGCATGAGTGCATGTGATCACTGTGAGTGCAGGGTGAGTGGTGAGAATGAGGAGTGAGTTATCTGAATGCAGGATGTATGCCCAGACACTTGAAGTAACTTAGCATGTTATTGACAGTTGGCGAGTAGGGTTTTAGATACAAGTTAAACTATTGCTATTATTGCATCATTCAGGTGGAGGAAATAAATAATTTGCTGATCCTGCAAAAAACAAAATCTCGTGATTAGGGTGGCCAGCTGACCGGATTTCTACCGTCACCACCGGTAATTTGATGTCCTGGCCAGTGCAAAAAGCACCCAAAGCCGGCATTTTTAGCTCTTATATGTGCATACTTCAATCAGCACATATAAATAGAAAGTACTTGTAAATGTGTTCTAGAGCTTAATTAATGATCTATGACTAATAATTAAAGGAAACAAAAGTCATGTTGCAAATGAATATATATGATTTTATTTACAGCCCTATTTAGTATAACAGCCAGGCCTTTGCAGAGTCTTTAAACAACAATTGGCCAATATTTTTCTCTTGGAAAGGTGGCAACCCTACTCCTGATATACCTTCACACAAAATGCGGTCTCCCTCTGTAGCAGTAAAAGTAAAATACAAATGTAAGGCATAGGCAGAGTGGGGACCCATCGGGTACTGGAACCAGTGAAAAAAAACAACAAAGCCTCGTTAACCAGTTCACAAAAACATGTAAATGTTTTTCTAAAGACCTGTGAAAAATTCGGGCATGGCTGAGCTAGGACCCGAGACACTGCCCAGCCGAGCCCACAGCAGCTCAAAACACTACAACATTCAACCCTATGACACAGAGGAATCTAACATTTGCATTTTGCAATTTATTCTATGCCATGTCTTGGAGGGCCAAGGGTGATGTTTGGGTGGGCCTGGTCCACCCGGACCACCCTCTAGAACCGGGACTGCGCAAAAGGGTAGCGCAGATTGCATCGAGCAGGGGGCCAGGCTGAGAGCTTGCCCGGTGCCCAACATCCAAGATGTGCTAGTGGGGAGGCGCGCGAGCCCGCACCCTCCACCTGTGCACACGCAGCCCCGAGCAGGATGCTGGCGTGCTTCGTGCAGCACATGACCCGGACTCACCAAGAGGCAGCGTGGAGACTCAGCACTGCTGCTCCTCCGCGTCCTGGCTGTGGACCATATTGTTAGCTTTGCATCGAAAACGTCTTGATCTCTCCATGTTTTGGCGCTTTAAACAACCTTTTACAACAGTTGTTACTTGTCACTAGCGCGTAGTTGAAACTGGGTGCTCTTTAACGAAATAGGCTCAATGAATACATTAGTTTTTAATGTGATGCATAATGTATTTTAAAGAAATGGAGACACGCTATTTAATACAAGCATTGGTAATGCATAGGTTTTGCCTATGTGATGAATAATAAGCTGTTTTTATGAATCACCGTCCGGGATGGAGGGATGAAGGAAAGAGCTCCCTGACCAGTATCACTTGACGGGAGAGGATGTGGCACAGGGGCCAGAGCTGCTGACTCAAGAGCTGGGGAACCTTGTTCGAGTCTTGGCAGCTCAACATCCTGTTATTCTAGGCAAATCACTTAATCTCTACGGGTGGTAAGTTGCTCTATATAAATCTGCTGCAAGACAAAAAAGCAGAAAGAGGCAAAACGTTATGAAAAAATAGTTCGACCAAAGCAGATGTTAACAGTATGTCGGCTACGGAAAACTGATAAGAGAAGCGGTCGAGGAACAAGCATTGGTAAATGCAGGAAAATATGCTACAGCCAATAGAAATGGAGGAAAAGTAAGTGGCAAGCACAGGAACCAATGGAAAGCGAGGGGGCTGGATGTGTTCCCCTTTTAAGATTTATATTAAAAACTATAGATTTCACCAGCACAGTGCAAGCTCTGTGCAGGCGAAACCTAAAAAGACAACCCACAAGTCAAAGTGGTACATACCAGGACATTACCAGGCTCTATTGACAAGCACCATCGAACCAAATAAAGGAAAAAGTAAAGTAATGAGACATTTGCCAAATTATTTGTAGGAGGGTTTGTATCAGTTAGGTGTGGCACTATTGTCTTCATTATTGCTCATCCAAGACCAATCAAGGGAAGGGGAAATCCGAGAGACCAGAACTACAAATAAATAACACTGCACTTAAGAACTTCATTTCTCACAGGTGAAACGCAGCCTCTGCTGATTGCCTCACCAAAGTTGTCAATCTTCTGATCTGTTTTCTCTACTTCCGGTTCCACAGTAAACCCTCTTCCACTCATGTCTTCTATTTTCTTCTCAATGCCCCTCACAGCGGTTTTAGTCACTTTAGTTTCATATCACAGCTCTGGGTATAGGGTGTTGCTTGACCTAAACTAGGCACATTCACTATCATTGTTTCAGATTATTCATTGCACTCCACAGGTAGACCGTTACTCCCACTTTTAGACCCAGCATTATGTGGTGTAAAGAAGTCCTTTCCCTTTTTTTTCCTGCTGTCATATCACAGTGAGGTGACGGGAAAGATAAAGACAAAATCACAAAATTCCATGCCATACTCTACAAGATAATCTTCCCTCTACTTCAAGGTACCCAGGTTTGAGCCAAAGTCAAAAATATGACCCCTCTGGGACCCGCAGATGAGGTGTTGTCCGAACAGATTGATGGTGCCGTTAACTGCACTCCCTGAGAGCATGGAGATGTGAGAGTGGACCTCAAAGAAATTGTGTTGTAGAGCTCCTTCGGAGTAGGCCATGGTCTCATTTAAACTGCAACCCCACTGTAGTGGGCACTCTCTTACTGTACCATCCAGCAGAGTGGGACCTCAATGGTTCCAAGGCTGCTCAGATTCCCCTCCGGGGAGTGACTACACAGGGATTGGCACCATTATCTTGGATTCCGGCAGTTTCAATCTGCGGTTCAGTTTACAGGCTGGAAGGTATGGGTGGGTGCACTGGAGGATACCGCCATCGGGGCTCCAAAAGGTGTATCAATGAGGAGCATTGCAAATGGCCCCAGGCACATGCCTCACTTGGCATCCACAGGCCGCTCTAAGGACATGCACCTCCTAGAAAACAAGGAGCTGGTCTGCAGGACCAACAGATTGCATTCATCCTCGTCCCCAGCCAGCTCTGTCCCCTTTTCGTTACTACTTGCAGGAATGCACAGCAGTATCAGAAAAGCACTGTACTGTTCTTACTTCAGAGTCCGGACAATATTTTCTACCTAGAACACATAGTGTAATAAGACGTGTATTGTACTGGAGGCTCAATGAGCTAATGTGCCCACTCTGAGGATCTGTGTTTGCCTTCATCAAAGTGCCATGACTGCAGCTCTATGCTGATTGTGGACAGAGAGCAACACTGGCTGTGAGACCCCAGCAAGACTCAGCAGCTTTGAGGTGCCACCTGGCAGTTGGCATGGCGACCATCTGACAGCCTACACTCTCTATTTAGGTTGACCACATTTCTGATACTATGAGGTCTGTCAGGCATAGAAACAATTGCAGTCCACTTGAAAGATCTACTGTCCCAGAAACCTTGGAAGAAATGTATTAGAAATGACCCTGAATAGCAGGGATCCTGTGTCATGGTTCTTTGTTGAGAAAGAATATTAAGTGACAGGGCAGTAAGTGTTGAGGAGAGATGGATGAGGGCATATAAAGATATGAGAGAGAAAAGGGCTGTGAGAATGTTTAATTTATAAAATGAATAATAAGCACTGGGCCCAAAGTTTTGCTCAACAGCACGCTACAACACTGCCAGATGTCAGGGTTGATAAATATCAAGGCTGAATGCACCATATGACTCTTTGTTCCACCACCCCCACTTATGTCTATTTATGTCACTCTTGTGGATTCCTTTTCATCCCTGCCTTCACATTTTTTCACTGTTTTCCTAGCTCTCTCTTTCTCCCTATCTGACTTTGTGTCTCTTGCTCTGTGTCAATGTCTGATGAGGAAAAATAAGTCCAGGTCCCAAGAATTGAGCTATAGTATCCAGCACCGGCAATCTCACATAGAAAGAAAGCACTTATTGTGTGGAAGGGTAAGGCCTGAAGAGATGAGGAGAATTACTAAGGGAGATGGATAAGGGACAAGGAAGTGCTGTGTTGGTGTAGGGGGACAGCCAGAGGAGAAACTATTGTGCGGTGTATAAGGTTTAAACAGAGTTTTAGTAGCATTTAAAATATAACATTATAATATCTAATCCACTAATTCCCCCCACCCCCATAGTTCAGTCCCCATTTTATGTGTACATACTGATTCACAAAGTACATTTCAAACCTGCAAATATATGTGCCCTAATCCTGGTCTTCCCTTTCAGAAGTTATTTTTTTCTTCTTCTACACGATTTCTTCCCTGGATTCATCCACCATATCAGGATTTTTAAGGAATTCTAATAAATGATCCCATGCTCGTACCCTGTCTATAGTTCCTTATTATGTTCCTTTCCACAGAAGACGGCTACACGTAGTAAGTATTTAACAATGAATTTATTAAAGTTAAAGAGAACAACTCTCCTCGGGAAAAGCCTGGGCCAACTGTCCCTGGCTGGAATCTGGACTCTCTGAGGTTCTAGCCCCAGATTCCACCCAAGATCATTGGCCAGGATATAACACATCCCCTATCGTTAACACATTAATGATGTAAATGACATTAACAAAAATTGCATATAGAATTTACAAAACAGCATAAACACGTTTTTCAAAAGTAAACAAACTTCCATGTGTAATGTAATACACAAACAATAAATATATGTACAATGAAACATAAATCAAAAACAATTAGAAATCACTGTGTTCCCACATGGATGTGTAAACTCACGGCCATGATTTGTCAAATTATGACATGTCATAGTCTTTGCACCAGGCTGGTTTCATTTTCAACCTTGTTCCTAGACTCTTATTTGACACGTCTCTGCTTTGATGTTTATCCGCAACATCTCCTGGTTCAGAAGAACTGTCAACACCATTTTGTTCTCTAGGCCATAAACATTTAGGTACTCTAACAACCTTGCTCATGCTCCACACGTTTCCATCAGGCAACTCTACAACCTGGTGTCCCACTCTGACTATTTTCATAGGAATGGAAAACTTGGATTCTCCAGATTTAATTAATCTTCCCTTCTTCACACGAACTCATTCACCAATACTAAATTGATGTATGAAACCCTTGTGTCTCCAGGAAAGCTCATGTTTATCATTTGAATGATCAAACCTTGCCACTTTGGTACCACTTGTCACTTTGGAACCATCTACCCTATTCTTCACATCCATCATCCACAACTGGTTTAAGTTACACACAGCCTTCCTTCCCCTCATTTTCTCAAATGGAGATATATCTCCCAATGTTCTGGGTGTGACTCTATAATTCCAAAGTAAATCTTTGAGTACCTGAGAACAATTTTTTCCATTAGCTAAAACCAACTGTATACCTTCTTTCAAAACCCTTATCCACCTCTCCAAAATACCATTACTTTGTGGATAATAAACTGAAGTTCGTAAATGACTTATCCCATGTTTATCCAGATAATCCCTCATCTCAGTTGACCTTAATTGAACACCATTGTCTGTAACTATGCATTTGGGAAAACCTTCCTTATCAAATACTTCATTTAAGAACTGAATTACTGTATGTGAATCAACTTGATGCACCAATTTAATTTCTGGTCATTGGGATAATTGATCAATTAGAACTCTAACGAAAACCTGACTGTTGGATAAACACATTGGACCAGCAATATCAAGAGAAATCCTTTCCCATACCTTTTCAGGTCTAGATACAGGAGCTTTCTCATAGTTTACACACTTTAGAAATTTGTCACTAACAGCACATTCAATGCATGATCTATTTTTCATACTAGACATGCCAGGGTGACCTACATGAGCCATGTCTAATACTTGTTGTCTTAAATCTTTGGGTACTACCAGTTGCACCCCACGAAATAACATATCTATTACTGGCAATTCATTAGCAATGTAAAAATACGATAACAATTCTTTATCTAGTGCTGTTTTTTCTGGCCATTGTGATTTGTTATACTTGATTACTTCTTGAATTTCTTCATCGTTATTGCAGACATTCCTCCATTCATCTTGTTTAATGCACCCACTTGATATCTCACAAATGGATACAACTCTCTCTCTCCTCATCATCATCATCATCATCAATAACACACTGGTCACAATCCTCTTTAATTGGTAATCGAGATAAACAATCTGCTAATATATTCCTGGCACCTGGAATATATTCCACCTTGAAATGGAAATCTTGCAATTTGTATTGCCATCTGGCAATTCTAGGTGTGGCTTTACCACAACCTTTAGTGGTGAATAGCTCCACTAAAAGACGATGGTCAGATCTTATTTTAAATTGGGTACCATATACATATTTACGAACATATTCTATAGCTCACCAACATGCAAGAGTTTCTTTTTCGAGCGTTGAATACTTAACCTCCACATCCCTTAGTGGTCTTGATGCAAATGCAATGGTGACCAGTTTTCCTTCATGATTTTGCATCAAAACAGCACCAATTCCCACATTACTTGCATCAGTAACTATCACAGAACTACAACGAGTATCAAATGCTGCCAAAGCAGATGTGGAAGATAAATCTTTTTTTAGGTTAGCAAATTCCATAGCACATTCCTTACTCCAAACATATTGTTGGTTTTTCTTCATTAGACCTCTCATGTGATTTGTCTTATCGGCAAACAAAGGAATGAGCTTAGCACAATATTCTGCCAATCCAAGGAAAGATCTAAGCTGATCTTTATTCTGAGGTTCCGGAGCTTCTTCAATTGCTTTTATTAAATTCTGTTTTGGTAAAATGCCATTCTTGCTGATATTTTGTCCCAAATAGTCCACAGAATCCAATTCAAACTTACACTTTTCTTTGGTCAATGTCATTCCATAACTCTGTAGAATGCTCAAAACTTTACATAGGGTCTCTGCACGAACTTGCTTATTGTTCCCAAAAACCAGTATATCGTCTTGAAAATACAGGGTATTTTTCGCATCTTTAAACAACTTATGCATAACCCTTTGAAATACTGCAGAAGCTGATATTAGACCGAAAGGCATCCTTTTGTACCTGAATGTCCCTTCAGGAATTATGAATGAAGTGTTAGGTTTGCTATCCTCATGCAAAGCAATTTGATGATACGCATTGGATAAGTCCAATGTTGAAAACACAGATGTCCCTTTCAATGCTGAAAACATTTCCCCTATATTTGGTAACGGGTGCTGATCCTCCCACACACATTCGTTTAGATCTCTCAGATCGACACAGAGTCTCATTTTACCATTTGGTTTGTGTACTACAACCACAGGTGACAACCACTCAGATGACTCGATCTCTTCAATTATATCTTGGCTTCATAATCTATCTAATTCTTCCCTTAGTGCTTGCCTCATAGATAAGGGAATATTCCTAACTTTATGTACTTTAGGAACCACATTCTGTTTTAGAATAATTTTTATGCACAAAATCTTTCAAGAGTAATGAGCAAATCTCTTTGTTGTGGCCATCCTAACAAACAGGATCCCTCCTTAGCTACGTACACATTGGCAGCTATAGTCTTACCTTTAAAACTAATATTGGCAACAAAATAACCTAGAACTTCAATAGGTTTATTGCCATAACCAACCAATTTTATGTCAGAAGGTAACAATTGGATGTTAGGAAATTTCTGTAAACATTGATCACCAATTAAAGTATGGCGAGCACCTGAGTCAGCAATAACTTTAATATCTTTACCGTCAATGTTAATAACACAAAAAGGAGAATCCTTGCTTTTATCATTAACTTCATGTATACAAAGGAAAAATTCCTCTACTAAACCATCTGACTCTTGATGTACTTCCTTGACATGAGCAGATTTGTTCATGTACTTGTTTTTATTCCTACACATTCTGGCATAGTGACCTTTGCTTTTACAATATCTACACACCTGTCCGACTGCTGGACATGATCTGTCATTTGCTAAATGACCAGATAATCCACATTTGAAACAAACAGTCTTTTTTGCTAAACCTTGGAAACTTACTCTGGTTTTATCCTTGCAACTATCATTTGTTGATTTGTCATCACTCGCGTTCTTTTTTACTACCTGTACCTCAAAAGTCAGTTTTGCAGCCAATTCTTTCATACCTAACTTCATTTCTTCAAATCTATGACTAATAAAGATGGCTTTTTCTAAAGTAAGATCTTCTGCAGCTAAAAGCTTTTCTTGTAATTTTGCATCTCCAATTTTGTGTACCATTTGATCACGTAACATTTGATCATGAAATTCACCATATTTACACTTTGCTGCAAGAACTCTTAAACCAATAATAAAAGAATCAATGGATTCATTGGGTAATTGAGCTCTACTCAAAAATTTGTGTCTAGCAACTACCTCATTAATTTTTTTTATATAAAGTAAATCCAATTGTAAAATTTCCGTATCATACACATTAGTATCATCTTCATCAACTACAATGGGTGGTAAATGACTTAAAACACGTCTCCCTTCCGCACCTAAACAATGTTTAAGAATAGCAAGTTTTCGTTTATCAGTATGCACATCACCTCCAATAGCTTCTAAATAGGCTTCAAATCCATCTTTCCATTGTTTCCATTCTAAAACCGGGTCTCCTGGATTGGGTAAAAAGGATAACGGTGCAACTATACCTTCCATATTAACCTAAACTAATGCAACCTATGTTTTAACATAAAATACACAATTAAGCAGGATAATAAAAACAAAAATGAAGAAAATGGATAGAAAAGAGGAAGAGAAAACCAAAATAATTGTATTGATGATGCGAATTCACTTAATTAGAGATTACTATGATATTTTTTCCAAGGTGTGTGAATCACCGTATTATGTTTACACTTTTGCTGGTATTCACAATGCTGTCAGCAAACTAAAATGCATACGAACCGTGTCATAAATGTCTTCACTAAGATAATTGAGTCAAAAAAATATGCAATGGTACAGCTGGAGTTTGACTGTCATACAAATCTCCACAAATCGTTGTAAAGTTAAGTAAGCAGCAATATTGAATATTGATGTACCGGATAGTATGCAAATTATTCAGGTGTGCGGATCACTGCAGCGTTAAATTTCAATACTTATTCAAAATGGCCTCCCTTAACAATTTGGCTTGTTTCAACAACCGGTTGGCCTTGTTTTATGCCTGACCGTTTCTAAGACAAGTCAGGCAAATACGCTGGCATCCAACGTGCGTGATTACATCACCACACTGCTGCTGGAGGATGCGCGTGGCAACTGCCTTCAGCCAGTAGCGCGAGGAAATGTAGCACGAGGAAATGCGCGTTCCGGCACCCAGCCTTGTCCACAGTGGCAAGTGCTTTCAGCCAGTAGCGCGAGGAAATGCGCGTGCCGGTGCCCAGCCTTGTCCACAGGAACCCCAAATTGTAGTTACTCACTGCAAGTACCAAGTCTTCCCAAGACTTTCAAGACTTCCTTTCTGCACACATGAATCTCCATGTGCCCTCATGAAAATTTTCTGATCTGCCGCGATGTCCTTCCCATACAACGGCAGCGCTCCAGGCCTTCTTGCAACTCGATCCCAGTCGTCGCCAGTATTATGTTCCTTTCCACAGAAGACGGCTATACGCAGTAAGTATTTAACGATGAATTTATTAAAGTTAAAGAGGACAACTCTCCTCAGGAAAAGCCTGGGCCAACTGTCCCTGGCTGGAATCAGGACTCTCCGAGGTTCTAGCCCCAGATTCCACCCAAGATCATTGGCCAGGATATAACATTTCTCTTCCTTTCCTTACTTCACCATACAACACTGCACTCTTATAGCTCTCCCATCGAATTACTCCTCTTTCCATTTCGCTATCCTGGGCGGCCTAGCCATCTTTCAATGCATGGTTATCTCCCATCTAGCAAGTATCAGGGCCATGCCAATAAATTGAAAACAAGAAGGAGTGGCCCCAATTACCAAGAGACGGGGTGCCAAGTACAATCAATGTAAAAGTTAAAATTTCTCTTGGATAACAATTCACAAAGGTTCACACTTCACTCCATTCAACCATATAGGAAACATACTTCACTCCATTCAACCATATAGGAAACATTCAAATATACTTAATCAATTTTTAATTCGGAACCCAATAAATCAATTATAAATTAAATAAAAAACTTTTGTGGATCGCATAAAAATTCATTTATTAAAAACGCAACTAAAACCAATAAGAACAATTCAAGACAATATATATATATATATATATATGTGTCAACAAATTCATACATATTACAAAAAGAAAATATTTCAATATATATGAGAGACAAAAACAAGTGAAAACATAAAAATAATCATAGCTGTGTTAATTCGAATGAATCAATTTCGTTAGTGTCTATCCATCCTTATGTGATTAGGCTCAAATGCCAATAAACCCTGTTGTGTTTTTGCACCTAGCAGGTCTTGGAAATCCCCCTAGAAGACAGACCAAAGGCGCACATTCAAAAGCTCTCTGAGTCTCCTCATTAATACAGGACGCTACTTCCCTCCAATATTCCTACCAATGTGGGACATGATCACACCATATGTATCATTTCTGCTCTTTGTTCACCGCATCTAGGGCATGCTACAGCTGTGCCCTGATAAATCCTAGATATTTTCCCCAGACTCCGATGCGCCCTATGTAAGTAAAACATTTTTATCAGTTTAAATCTCGCATTCCTAGACACAGTATTCAAACTCACCAGAATTTTCACCCAGTCCTCTTTGGAATTTGGGTGCCCCAACTCCTCTTCCCACTTCGCTTCAAGACCTACAAGAGGTGATACCATATCATTTCGTAATGCCTGATAAAGACACGTCCCCACCTTGATGTGGCCAGACGTAGTTCACATCATTTGACAAGCGCTTTGCAGTTGAGGCTCCTCTATACCCTTACCCCAGTGGAGGCTCGCCCTGGCTATTACCCAACGATGCAATAGAAATTGCCCTCTCGGGATCTCAAAAGTGGCTTAAAATTCCTCAAATGGTAAAAGCACTCCATCCCTATAAAAATCTTCTATCCCGATAGTTTGCCCATTCTGCCAAACCTCTCAATCATCCTCCCGGATTAATTTGCTCCAAACTTTTGGTTGCACTTTGTGGTTGAGAGGTAGCAAAGTAGTCAAAAGAGTGTGCGGAAGGGATATGTGTGATATGAGAAAAGTGAAGTGACTGTGGAAAATTACGTATTCCTTCTCAATTTCTCTTATGAATAAACCTATTGTTTTCCTCTTGCTCTTTGCACAGGCTACCATGGGACAGGCAAGAGACTAAGAGAGAGGCCCATAGATAGCTAGATAGACCGAGAGAGTGCAACAGAGAAAGAAAGACATCTAACCTATGAAGAGACACACACACACACACACACACACACACCACCACCACCCCCTCAATCCCCCACCCCCCCACGACAAGGAGTGAGAGGAACCTAGAATTGCTTTAAAGTAAATGGCTTAAAATGTCAGTGCTCAAGTTCTGTGGTTGTTGACTGTAATTGTTCTTACTGTTACCGTGCTTATTTGTATAACTTTGGTGACCTCAAAGCGCTTCGGACAGAGTAAACCTAAAAGCAGGACGAGGAGAGAGGAAAGAGAACAACTGAAGGGAATGAGAAAAGAGACTTGCAGATGGAGCGGTCTTCCACGGAACAGAAGAAACAGTGCTTCACAGATAATTGTCCTTAGCCAACATCTAACCAACCAGTAGGGTGGGATGAAATGTGAGCAATAATGTGGAGCAGGCGAATGCAGGTATATTTGTGAGGTGACCGATTTAGAACTTGGTGCAATGTTCAAGAGTTACTAGTTTAGGCAGTGAGAGCCTGGAGACTGTCTTTCTGCTCCAGTGTTTCAACACTGAACATCTCTTGATCCCACCTAGGTCTCACATTTTGCTGTGTGCCTGTTAGACTTGGCCCTGCTTGCAGGGTCATCCCGGAACTTTTTTGCCTTCCCCCTAGTTTTTTCCCAACATGAAATTGGTGGTTTACAATAAAACACAATGAATATGTATGTTTGGTGTGGTTGTGCGGAAAATAATAAATGCTGCGCAATGGTGTACGCAGGTTTATTTACAGTGCTTTAGAAAATGTCACTTTTAACAGTCGCCATTTTGGTGTACTTTGTGCCTGCCTAAGGTGGGTTGCCGGTCTAGTGCTCGAAGTGACAGGGTGCTCTACACCTCCCCCACAAACCAGTTGGGACCGGTTTCCCCAGGGAGCCTTCCAGAAGCTTCTGGCCGTTTCTGGTAGGTGGGGTGAGGGGCGTATATATAGAGGAGCTGTGACTCCATGTGGGGAGGGCTGGGCTGTGTATGCTGACGTAGAGGGGACACTCTGCCAGGAGGAACCGCCACTGGACCCTGTGTGCTGGCCCCTGTGCCCACCTGTGCCCCTCTGCTTTTCTACAAGACCAGGAGAGACTCTGCGGGAGTGGAGACTGCTGCGCTGGGAGGATTGCCATCTTAATGGAGGTTGACTGTTTCCAGGAACTGCTGCTTCAGTTTTGGTGAGCTGCCCTACTGCCTGCTGATCTCACCCTGCATGGACTGGGCTCTCCTGGCCCCTAGCGCCTCGGGGGCGCTGCAATTCTAGTCTGCCTTCTGTCTAGCGCCCGGGGAGCGCTATATTCGGATGGACTGTGTTTCCCTGCCTGCACTCTAGCGCCTCGTGGGCCCTACTTTCTTGATTGCCAGAAGGGGAGCACTAGCCTTTCATCCCGGAAGCTTTTGGTGCTTCCTAGCGCCTGGTGAGCGCTATATTTCAATTCCCCCGCATTGTGGGCGTTTTTGCAGCAGAGCGGGAGCCCACCCCGCGTTATTGCCGTATTTTTGCATATTTAAACAGCGGGTGCCCACCCCGCGTTTCTGTTGCAGTTTGGTGCTTATTGAAAGCGGGTGACCACCCCGCATTTTCTGCCTTCGTGCGAGAGCATACCCCGCTTTATACTTTGAATTGGGCGGGAGCCCACCCCGCATTGCAGCCGCACTTTAAAAGTGCGAAAGAATCACCGCTGCGACCCGAGGTTCCGTTGAAGGCCGCCGCGCTGCCTGCGGCGACCCGGAAGGGGAAGGAGCGACCCAGAAGCCAGGCGGACCAGAGGAAGGAAGGCGGGGCCCCCGTGTGCCGGTGGGAGCCCCGCGCGTCGGGCCAGTGAAGCCCCGGGTCCCAGGAGGGGGCCCGGGTGAAGTCCGGAACGGTGCTGCTGTGGGCGGGGCTCTCGTGAGGTGAAGAGAGCCCCGCGTGTTGCCGCGCCTGCAGCCCGGAGAAGAGGAAGCCGTCCAGAGCCCGGAGCAGCGCGAAGAGTCCCGGTGAGTGGGGCTGAGCTGGAGGGCGAGATCGAGGCACAGGATCAGTGCCTGAATGCCTGAGCGGCCCCGCAGGAACAGCGGGCCGCTCCAACGTTGGGGACAAGTGTGTATTTAGAGAGCCCCAGAGCCAGCGCCATTTCCCCTGGGGGCCACAATTGCGTATAGAGCCTTCATCTGGGGACCGTGGCCTCACCTTGGGTACAGTGAGGCCAGTACTCTTTTTGGGGGCATTTCTTCACTTCCCGAGGCCCCGAGTAGGGCCCCTACGACCCCGTGTTTTTGTGACTGCACAGCGGCGCCGCAGTTGCGGGCCGCTACACCGTTTTTGTGGGCAACATCATTTTTGGGTTCTAGAGACCCGGAGGGGGGCTCCCAGGTGACAATACTGATTTTACTGTACTCAACTGCCCCACCGGACAGTGGGCAGTTGCGACGTTTGGGGGCATTGGTAATTTGAGAGTCCCAGCGTAGGGGCTCCCCAGGCGCAGTGGCGCCAGAAGCTAATCTGCAACTTTGGGGCAACTATTCCAGGTGTTACTATGTGGATGCACTGTTGCTGATGTACCTGTGCTGAGGACTTAGGCCCAAGGTGCCACATGATGTGATTTATGCATGTGATAATGCCTAATGTCATGCACAATGTGTCTGATGCCCGTAATGATGCCTAATAGGATGTTTTAGGTCACGCCTGATCTCATATGTTCCTGCTTAATGCTTCATGCTACTGAGGATGCCTAATGCATATGTTGATGCGTCCCTGGATGGCCCCTATGCACATTATTGGTGTTCGGTATAATGTGTCCCATGCCTAAGGTCGTGTTATGATGGTTTAAGCCCCAGGATTATGATTCATGCCTAATGATATGGTACATTGCTACTGATGTATGTGCAATGTAGCTACACTGCTGGTTATGCATAATGTTTACCGGCTTACTCATGACGATGCCAATGTTAATATGATTAGGCCGCAGGTTATGTAGAATATGTCTTATACCTTATGCCTACTGGTTCCCTGCCTAACGCATTTATGCTAATGTGATTACGCCTAATGCAGGAGGTGATTGATGCCCAGGAGGATGCCCAACGTCCGGGTATGATGTTCTAGGTGCTCCCATGTTTGCCCTGCTGTTACAATGCATAATGTGTTTATATGCCTAATGTTTTACCCCTAAGGTACATCGCTGGTTCTCTGCATAATATGCTTATACCTGATGGGGGGGTTAGGCCTAAGGATGATTTATGAAGTGATGCACCCGTGTTAATGAGGATGCCTCGATGTTCATCTGTTTATGCCTACTGTGATTTATGCTAAAAGGGACAGTGCTAAGTTCATGGACTTACCAGTAGGTGCTGACTGTTACCCCTTTATGGTGGATGGTCTTACATTTATCCCCTGTACTTCATGATGGTTCTGGCAGCGGCCCGATTGGCCCTGCCTTGTACATAATCCCCCCTGTAAATTGCTACCTGGTGACAGTTGGCACAGCGTTATATGTGCCTGTGATTATGACTCTAATGTGTTTTCCTAATACACAAGTTATTTTTACACAACCTGGTGTGGAGTCTCTTTTGTAGTGTGCCTAGTGTGTCGCCTGTGAGTGTGGACTGCGCAGGTGCTTTACACAGTGCCTCCGGAGTTTAGCCTACCTGCTCCGCGCCAAGCTACCCCGTTTCTAACAGTGCCCATAGTTGAAGAGGTAGAGAGGAACAGGGAGCTGACCTGCCGGAAGGATGGAGGACATCAGGGTCCTATTAGAAGCCAGCTTATGCTTTTACCATTTTTTTTCTGCAAGAAATTCGTTATGCTAGCTACTGAATCCCCTTAAGAAGTCTTATTTCAGGATATCACCAGTGGCGTAACAAAACCCGCACAGCACCTGCGCTCCATGGGTCCCCTCTGGCACTGGCAGGCCCCTGGCTTGAGAGACTCGGACTGGGTCCAGAGCGTGGGGACGCCCCTGCATGTACTTTGCAGGAGGTCCCTCTCAAGTTTCGTTACGCCACTGGATATCACCACCACTTGGCATGATGCCATCAGTGAGCACATTTGTCCATATTCCACAGAATTAAGGTGTTCATGGTTATGTTGCAAGGTTGGGTATATGTTCTGTACTGCTGCAGCACCATAGCTACTTGTGCATTGTGCTTGGTGGTTTTGATGCTTCCTTTTGTTGTACATCCAATATATTTCCAAATGTGTGCTGCATTCAGGCTATGAGAGTGTTCAAGCATACCAAAGGCAAGAATATATGATGGGAGCTGGGGCTCTGGTTTACTGTGCATCACCAAGGTTTGCAGAGTCTGCATCCTGTGTGCTTATAATGCCTGTACACCTGGAATCCTGCCCATGATGTCGAGAGTTGTCTCGTGAACAAACATCCTCACCTGCAAATACTGTAAAGGTATATATGCTGGTAGATGCAGTCCATTATTATGGTAAGGCCTATTCAGCAGGCCCCAGTGTGTTTTAGAATAGTCAATTTGCCATTGCAACACAAAATCCTACATCTTGCCAGGTCTACTGCCCCAAGTGTATTAAAAGGTATCATTTAATAGTGTTAAATTGCTACCCCCATGAGTAATTTTGCAGGCTCCTACATGGCCCTGCCCCCACCATCCAAAATGTTAACCCCCTAAAAATAAATGGGTCTAGTTGCGCCCCCCTAGCTTGAATACCAAGGGCTGTATTATGGAAAGTGCCCCAGGGGCGCAACGGGCATGTGGACCTGCTTTGTGCGCCCCAGAGCACTTTGGTATTACAGAAAGGGCCGCAGATGCTTGTGCGGCCCTTTCTGTAATACAGAAAGCCCTGGTGCACTTATAGCACCAGCGGTATCACCAGAGGGTGTTCCCTCATTTGCATGAGAGCGTGGCTCCATGCAAATGAGGGTATCTCTTTGCCTCTGCGCCCACACTGTATTATAGACGAGGGCGCAGAGACAAAGAAGCTGTCAGGAGATGCACGGACAGTGTGCCCCCTGATGGCAGCCCCCCGGAGGTGGGAAAGAGGGTCCCATGGATCCCCCAGACATTGCCTTTCAGGCAGGTGCAGTCGCAGTCGCTCACTGCACCCACCTGCTAGGGGATCACTCGCCACTCTTAAAGGTACAGGCAAGTTGCCGCCTGCACAGTGAAACACTGAGCGGCTGCTTCAAAGCGGCTCCATTTTTCACTTGAATGCGCTGCCCCCAAGGTAGCACGAGTTCCCCGCTGCTCTTGTGCCAGCACATTCAGTGTAATAAGGTGCACTTTCCCTGTTTGCGCCTGGCGCACCTGTTTTAAGGTGCACCGTGGTGCAAACAGGTAAAGTGTGCCTTATGTGTAATAGGGCCCCATACCGTCCTGTAGAAGTCTGAGCTAGGTGTATGCTGACTGTTACCCCTTTATGGTGGATGGTCTTACATTTATCCCCTGTACTTCATGATGGTTCTGGCAGCGGCCCGATTGGCCCTGCCTTGTACATAATCCCCCCTGTAAATTGCTACCTGGTGACAGTTGGCACAGCGTTATATGTGCCTGTGATTATGACTCTAATGTGTTTTCCTAATACACAAGTTATTTTTACACAACCTGGTGTGGAGTCTCTTTTGTAGTGTGCCTAGTGTGTCGCCTGTGAGTGTGGACTGCGCAGGTGCTTTACACAGTGCCTCCGGAGTTTAGCCTACCTGCTCCGCGCCAAGCTACCCCGTTTCTAACAGTGCCCATAGTTGAAGAGGTAGAGAGGAACAGGGAGCTGAGCTGCCGGAAGGATGGAGGACATCAGGGTCCTATTAGAAGCCAGCTTATGCTTTTACCATTTTTTTCTGCAAGAAATTCGTTATGCTAGCTACTGAATCCCCTTAAGAAGTCTTATTTCAGGATATCACCAGTGGCGTAACAAAACCCGCACAGCACCTGCGCTCCATGGGTCCCCTCTGGCACTGGCAGGCCCCTGGCTTGAGAGACTCGGACTGGGTCCAGAGCGTGGGGACGCCCCTGCATGTACTTTGCAGGAGGTCCCTCTCAAGTTTCGTTACGCCACTGGATATCACCACCACTTGGCATGATGCCATCAGTGAGCACATTTGTCCATATTCCACAGAATTAAGGTGTTCATGGTTATGTTGCAAGGTTGGGTATATGTTCTGTACTGCTGCAGCACCATAGCTACTTGTGCATTGTGCTTGGTGGTTTTGATGCTTCCTTTTGTTGTACATCCAATATATTTCCAAATGTGTGCTGCATTCAGGCTATGAGAGTGTTCAAGCATACCAAAGGCAAGAATATATGATGGGAGCTGGGGCTCTGGTTTACTGTGCATCACCAAGGTTTGCAGAGTCTGCATCCTGTGTGCTTATAATGCCTGTACACCTGGAATCCTGCTCATGATGTCGAGAGTTGTCTCGTGAACAAACATCCTCACCGGCAAATACTGTAAAGGTATATATGCTGGTAGATGCAGTCCATTATTATGGTAAGGCCTATTCAGCAGGCCCCAGTGTGTTTTAGAATAGTCAATTTGCCATTGCAACACAAAATCCTACATCTTGCCAGGTCTACTGCCCCAAGTGTATTAAAAGGTATCATTTAATAGTGTTAAATTGCTACCCCCCATGAGTAATTTTGCAGGCTCCTACATGGCCCTGCCCCCACCATCCAAAATGTTAATCCCCCCCCTAAAAATAAATGGGTCTAGTTGCGCCCCCCTAGCTTGAATACCATGGGCCGTATTATGGAAAGTGGCCCAGGGGCGCAACGGGCATGTGGGCCTGCTTTCTGCGCCCCAGAGCACTTTGGTATTACAGAAAGGGCCGCAGATGCTTGTGCGGCCCTTTCTGTAATACAGAAAGCCCTGGTGCACTTATAGCACCAGCGGTATCACCAGAGGGTGTTCCCTCATTTGCATGAGAGCGTGGCTCCATGCAAATGAGGGTATCTCTTTGCCTCTGCGCCCACACTGTATTATAGACGAGGGCGCAGAGACAAAGAAGCTGTCAGGAGCTGCACGGACAGTGTGCCCCCTGATGGCAGCCCCCCGGAGGTGGGAAAGAGGGTCCCATGGATCTCTCAGACATTGCCTTTCAGGCAGGTGCAGTCGCAGTCGCTCACTGCACCCGCCTGCTAGGGGATCACTCGCCACTCTTAAAGGTACAGGCAAGTTGCCGCCTGCACAGTGAAACACTGAGCGGCTGCTTCAAAGCGGCTCCATTTTTCACTTGAATGCGCTGCCCCCAAGGTAGCACGAGTTCCCAGCTGCTCTTGTGCCAGCACATTCAGTGTAATAAGGTGCACTTTACCTGTTTGCGCCTGGCGCACCTGTTTTAAGGTGCACCGTGGTGCAAACAGGTAAAGTGTGCCTTATGTGTAATAGGGCCCCATACCGTCCTGTAGAAGTCTGAGCTAGGTGTATGGGTCATGTCAAATTTTACATATCGTAATATGAAAGGAAGTTAAGGGGTGGTCCGTGTGCTACTGTTTCTCATAAATGGTTACAGTTAAACTTGCTTTGCTTCCTTTCACAGCTACTCGTTTGACGTGACGAGGTGTATGTTTTCTCGTGGGAATGTAACCGAGAAGATCAGGGTAGCCTCCCTGTGCTGCTCGGGGGAAGTTGTCGTGGATTTATATGCAGGTAACTTGCATATTTCCAAGTTATTTTCATTTTTGTGAGGCCCAATCTTAAGTGGATCCATGCTAACTAGTTTCAAACTAACACGCTTGTTGACTTTACAACACGATGCACAACCACTAAGTGATGTTTAAAGTCAGTTATGGGCATCGGTATTAAGTTATTTGACATTATATTTGTATGAACTGGCAGTTCTCTGAACCTGTACGAGAAAGTGATTTGTTGGGCTCTGCCTTAGAGTTTCATCAGTTATAGTCTTTCTACTCAGGCTCGATTACCATTTTCTGGTTTTTGTAATTCAGTATAAAAACTGACTGCTTGGCTTTGTACTTTCTCTTCCTCGCAACATGCTTGTTTTTTTCTCTTCTGCTCTTCAATTGTTCATTAAATTCACTGTTTAATTCATATTTCGAGGTACCGAAGCGCCATCTTGTGGTAGACACATAGATAGTAATCTTTAACTCCACTGGCCCGATCTAATCTGATTCCTACTTCAGGATCCTAACTGTACATTAAAGCGATGATACAATTCACCTGGGACATAATACTTTTTTTTGGGTGCAGTTTTATATAGTGCGAGCTCGACCAGAACGTAGTGGACCGCTTTACATGATTATCAGAGCTTTCACAGATAGGGCGCACTTTCTTTGCGTCACGGTGCATCTTAAAGCAGGTGCACCGGGTGCAAACATGGAAAGTGCACCCAATCGAGCGGCAGCCGCGAACTCGCAGCAGCGCATTTAAGAGACCTGGAGAGCAGCGGTTTAAAAGCTTCTCTGTGTTTCTCTGTGCACACGGTAACCCACCTGCACTTTTATAAGGGATTAGAGATCCCCTTGCTGGCGGGTGCAGTGAGTGACTTCCCCGTGTGCAAGGGAATGTCTGGGGGGGTCCATGGGAAGGTGCACTGCCTCTGCGCTCACGTCGATAATATTGAACGTGCGCAGAAGCAGTGATTCCCTCATTTGCATGGGGCCAGGCCCCAGGCAAAAGAGGGAACGCCCTCTAAGGATAGCGCTGGCGCTGTATGTGCCCCAGCGCTATCTGTATTAGAAAAGGGGCCACAGAAGTATCTGCAGCACCTTCTTTAATACCAAACTGCCACACTGCACAGGAAGTGGGCGCAACTGCCCGTTGCGCCTGGAGGCGCTTGCATAATACACCTTCAGGGACCGTATTACACAATGCGGCCTATTTTTCTTGTTTGCGCAGCTTTCAAAAGGTGCGCCCTGTGCAAACAAGGAGAGTGCACCATATTATGTTAAATGGGAAGCTGCAAAGTCGTGCTGCACGGGGACAGTGCATTCAAGTGAAATGCGGAGCAGCTTTGAAGCAGCCACTCTGTTTCACTGTGCAGGTGGCAACTTGCCTGCACTTTTAAGAGAGGTGAGAGGTCCCCTTGCAGGCAAGTGCGACCCTAAATTGGATTGACCCAGACAGCGCCCTGGCCAGAAAGAAAATTTGGTGTTTATTGTGAGGGTGGGATGGGGGCTGGGGGGTTATTGCAATTTGACGACAGGAGGTGTGAGGAAGATGGGAGTAGGGCAGGGGGTTTATGGGGATGCTAAAAATTAGGCTGAGGTACATTAAGTGCTGATTACAAAGTCTTTAACGGGACCAGAGTGAGACCAAGTGGGATGGAACAAGCTGCTGTTTGCATGACATCAAGTCCGGCAGCTCCCTGCTGCGCCCCTCTGAATATTTGATGCCCTGGGCCCAGCTCACCCATGTCCAAGGTTGGCCCTGTAGTGCGCCTCCTGACTGCTTCCTTGCCTCTGTGCCCGCATCTGTAATACGGCGCGGGCGCAGACGCTAAGAGATTCCCTCGCTCTCTAATGATAGCGCTGGCACTATATGTATTGCAGAAGGGGCTGCACTGGTGTCTGCGGCCCCTTCTGCAATACCAAAGTGCCCGGGGGGGTTCAAAGTGGGCGCAAACACCCACTGAGCCCCCAGGGCACTTTGTATAATATGGCCCCAGTTACATTACACAAGGACAAATTCATTTTTGTAGGCACTGGAAGATTAAGTGATTTGCCCAGAATCACAGGATGTTGCTCCAATGCCGAGACTCGAACCTTGTTCCCCAGTTCCAAAGTAGGCAGCTCCGGTCGTTACGCCACAAGGTTGCTTAAATGCACTATTGGCCATTATGTTAAGTGCAGATTGAAATTTGTAATTATTTATGTAACTCAGCATGGTTCGCTAAATGGCACGCTGTGTGAAGAGCATTATCTCAGGGTATAGACTGCTGTCCACTTTTGACACGTGGATAACGTAACCATTTTATTTTTAATACGTTAGTCTGATTTCTGTTTAGAACTATTGTTGTAAATGACCCTTTCTTCAGGGTCATCCCCTAACGTTTTGCCTTCCTCCTCCCCTTTTTGCTGAGTTAGTTTTTTTGGCTTTAGGACTCTGTGCACTTTACCACAGCTAACCAGTGCTAAAGTGCTTGTTCTCTCTCCTTAAAACATGGTAGAATTGGTTTATGCCCAATTGGCATATTTAATTTTCTTATAAGTTCCTAGTAAAGTGCAATACATGTGCCCAGGGGCTGTAAATTAAATGCTACTAGTGGGCCTGCTGCACTGATTGTGCCACCCACTTAAGTAGCCCTTTAAACAGCCTGTGTGTGCAATTTTAAACTGCTATTTCGGCCAGACAGAATAAACCTTTTGCTAAGGTCAAAAATTCCCTTTTAATACATATGCCATCCCTAGAGTAGCCCTGGACAGCCCAGATGGCAGGGAGCATTGTATCTAAAAAGTTGGACATGTACTTTTAAGTTTGTCATGTCCTGGTAGTGAAAAACTCTTAGATTCGTTTTTCACTACTGCAAGGCCTATCTCTCCCATAGGATAACATTGGAATTGCCTTATTACATTTTATAAGTGTAATTTCTAAATGGGAAGAGATGATTGGTTCATGTTTGGTGTCTCTGGAATCCTAATTTAACATCCTAACCTAGGGTGCAGTTGGATTTTAAATTAAAATTCTGAAAATGCCACTTTTAGAAAGCTGGCATTTTCTTGCCTTAGCCATTTGGTGCCTGCAGCCCGTCTCTGGTCACATGTCTGGATGTAGTTGGCAGTTGGATTTTGCGTATTCCTCCTAGACAGCTACACACAATGGGAGCTTAGGTGTGATTGGATGGGCTATCACTGGCAGGATGGGGCGGAGGAGCTGGGCCCAGCCTCACACCTGAGTAGCCTGTGTCCTGTCTCTATACAAAGGGCTTAACGACTATGCATTGTTTCTTCAGCCAACTTGGAGCCAGGGCAGGGGAGCTAGGGAATTCCATTCACTTCAAAGACACTGTCTAGAAGCTTCTCCCATAATATAATAGAAGGACCTCAGACACCAACACTTCAATACACTTCTGGATTTTTGGATACTGGGCCAGGAAGAAGGACTGCTGTGCTGCTGAAAGGACTGCCACTCCACTGGACTGCTACTGTGAAGAAACTGCTGGCTTGCTGTGCTGACCTGCTACCTGTTGTCCTCTTGCCTGAGGAGAAAGAACTGGACCTGAAACCCATCTTGAACCCAGAACCCCAGAGTGAATCAAAGGGCTAGTCTGCTGACCTCTTGATCTGAGCCTCAGGGGCATGGACATAAAAGGCTCCCCAACAAATCCTGACGCTGTCTTCAGCGAGTTCCTAACCCCCCGAACTCCCAAAAGGAGCCTCTGAGGTCCTGGATCCTTGGTGTGGCTTTTGAGCACTTAAATTCAAGCTTTTAGGCTTTTCGCAACCATGAACGGACTTGTTTGCACTGGAACTGTATCTAACAAAGAAGGTATGTAATTCCTAGAGGATTAAAGAAGGGAAGAGGACTGGCCTGAACAGGTTAAAGTCCAGAAAAGGGAGAGGGGGTGTCTCCCACTTTAGGAACTAGGGCCCTCACACACCCAGCTGGGTGTCATGCTTCATCATAGGGCATGCTCCTCGTCAGGCCGGTGCTGCAATGCCTGACGGGCACCCTATGAGGGGCTCTTTTTCAGAGATCTTTTGTTCCCAATGCCATAAGGTGAGGTGCGGGTATAGAGCCTTTTGTGGTGTAGATGTGTGTTGAAAGTGTGGGTGCAGATTGGAAGTGAAAATAAAATGGGATGTAGTGGTACTGAAAATTAATTTTAATTAGCGAGTCCACTAATCTCAGTTAAAAATGATAAGGGCAAGCTACTGATATAATGTTCAGCAGTGGCTACATTCAACATGTTTCTCGCCTAGGTTGTTGCGGGATCAAGTGGCAATTCTTCAGGACCAAAAATGTGAAACAAACTATCTACACAGTGGTTGGTTTCTTAGTATCCATGATAGACCAAACACACAAATAACCTAATCAGTGAGGTACCTGGTTTTTTATGAACCGACCTAGAAAAGCAAAATGATAAAGCTCAATAAGAATTATTAAAACAAGTCCTCAGTTAAAATAGCATGCAGTAAATCAATCAAATACCGCTGTTAGTAAAAAAGTGAAGAATGATAGACTCAGTGACGAGGAAGAAATAAGTGACAAGCAAGAGGCACATCTAAGGGTACAGGTAGGCGGGGTGGTAGAATAACCATAATGGTGGAACGTATATCAAACTCACCCAGCTTCGGTGGGTCGCATGCAGCATCGAATGCTGGCAGAGGGGACGTTAAGGATTACCTAACGTCCTGGTTTTGGTAGCGTATGGGAGGAGAAAGGGAAAAGAATGCTATATTACTAACCCAAGAGGGTTGTCAAGAAATGCGTATTTAGCCAGGAGGGGAAGATTCCCTTGTTGTTAACAGTCATAGTACTCGAAGTTCAGATGCGGCTACTAAGCCGATCGCCCTACCCTCGCTCCACCAGTTCAGTAGAGTGAGTGAGGGTGATCCAATGCGCACTTCTCAGGGTTTTTTCAGTGCGGGAAGCAGGAGGGAGACGACTGGTCTTCCGCCGTGGTGTGGCTTGCAGGGCGTGAGCGGCGCGTAGGCATGACACGTACGGGGATGCCCGATCAATTGTGGTTGCCATCTTGGAGTGGAAACACTAGCAACTCGGTACTAAGTGTCCAGAACAAGTGAAGATGGTCTCAAAAAAGGGGGGTCGTGAATCGGCTACATGTTACCATGCCCACCAGGTGCTCAATAATTTATGTTCAATAGTGCCGTATTTTTTTTTTTTTTTAATTCTGATGGAAATTCCGATGGGAAATCAAACAGTTGCCATGACTGATGCCGGGTGCAAGGCAAAGAGCCAAGTAGTGAGACCAACGTCACCACAGGTAATGTGATCAGCATAAATAGCAGGCAATATGGTGTATTACTGGTGCGCATGAAATATATATGCAGGGGAAGTGAAATCTCAATAGTAAGGTTCCGAGATGAGGGCACCATGTTGGAATGGGGGGCCCTTCATGATTCGGTGTGTGTGCACCGAAGACTAAGAGAAAGTAGCCCCACTGGGGTAAAGCTGGGGATATTAATAAGCAAGTCCAGGAGGGAAGAGGAAATGAAAGACACACAGGGGAAAGGCTAGGGTTTATTTGTAGCCATTACCAGCAGGGAAGGTAGTCATAGTGTGCCTAAAAATATATATCAATGTCTGATGACGAGTGTAACCCACTGTTTTGGAGGAAGGTCATGGGAGTGCCATAGAGAAGGAAACAAAAGTGTGTAGGGGCGACAATTTATGGCATGCATTAGGGACAACACAGTATAATGGTGGGAATGCATTGTCGCACTGATGACATAGTGATCTGTAGTCATAACAGGTTGGTGAATGTAGATGGAGTATGTTTCAATGTGCGGCCATAACCCAGGAGAGAGGTTTATCTATTTTGTTCTCTCCAAGGGATATCCTCATTCAGACCCCGTTTGTCAGTAGAGAGTCGGAATATCCAATTTTGCTCTCTTCTAAAGAAGGCATTCTTGCTCATTTGTGGGTGTGCCTCAATTACTGTCCATCGTAAACTGTCTGGTGTGTGTCTCTTCTGTTCAAAGTGAGTGCACATCTAGGTATTGAGTTTGTGGCAGTGAATATTGCTGCGGTGTTCCATAATGCGAGTTTTTCTTATCCTGGTAGTCATCCCTATGTATCGTAAGTTGCAAGGGCATATGAGGGTATATACTGGAACTGTGCCTCTCGCACCGAAATTTAGTGCAAGCCTCCGACACCCTGTCTCTTCACACAGCAATCATCGATCGCCGGCGTGGACCTCCAACATGAAATTCCAGGCCTCCTGTCCGCGATGCCTAGCCTGTTCCTCGCACCACGCCGACCACCGAGAGCGACGCTCTCCGTGCTCCCGGCAATCTTCTTCAATGCGAAGGGGACTCTTGGCACAAAACTTGAGAAGTAAACCTTCAGTGGGACTGTGTCTGACCCGCACTTTATCACGGTTGGCCTTAACTTTTAGCTTTGACCCGGTCCAGCGCGACTAGATAGCCGCAGTTGGCGCTTTATGCTTTAGGCACTATATTGCAGTTTATTCTTTCAAAATTAATAACTTTGGTTCTACTGATTGGAATTTTGTCATTTTGGTCTTGTTTTCTTTATTACATTTTGCTCTATATTTAAAATTTACTTGGTGTGGGATCTTTTTTTGTGTAGTGCTTTCACTGTTTTACTGTTTGAATTCTTGCACAAATACTTTACACATTGCCTCCAAGTTATGCCTGACTGCTCTGTGCCAAGCTACCAGGGGGTTGAGCACAGGCTAATTTGGGGTGACTAAGATTGTGATTGCTGCTTGACCAGGGCTCACACCCCAGTCAACCAGTAACACCAATTGCTAACAACTATGTATTTGTTAACGTTAGAATATATTATCTTGCAACAACTTCTGCAAACTGTGATAATCAAAATGCTCTTTTATAACCGCTAATACAGCACTACAGCACTATGAGATATATATATATATATATATATATATATATTATTCCCATTCTATCCAGACATAACGATAGTACAAACTCACCGACATTCACAAAATACTTTCCAATTTCACTTATTTCTTTCAAAAAGTTCATCCAGTCGACATGGGTTCAGCATGGCACGTTTCATGCAGATCTTTCAAGGAGATGTGGAAGTAAAAGAGGAGGGTGGTGGTCAAAAAAGGGACATTCCACATTTTTATTCCCATAGGATCATTAACTCCCTTCTGCACAAAAAGCGGCTGAACAGAAGTACACCAAACTGGGCATGAAAGTAGAACGTTTCTCAAGAAAGTGCTTTCCCTTGGTTTGATTTAAATCCGTTCAGCAGTTTCTTAAGAAATTAGTATTAGAACAGTGTTTTTTGTAGAACTCAAATTGAGCTGCCCTGTCAGTCAAGATTGAGATATCTGGACCATTAGTCCATAGATAGTCCGTGAACCAAAATTTGAACAAAAATAAACAAACGCTATTAGACTAGGGAGCTATTTACTTTCCTATAATCCATTTCGAGATCCACCGGCTTAAAACTGAGAATGCGGCCCGAGCGCTTTGATTTCCTGGCAGCAAGAGAACATTTTCTTGTGGCTGCAATTACAGGATGAGGGACATGGTTACCAGTGCCCTGAAAAAAGTTTGAAAAGTGCTTAAGAGTGCAGGATGAGCACACCCCGATCCCCAGACATAACTGTGGGGACCCTCAAAGGACCCCCCAAAAACATCAAAAATTTAAATAAAAAATTGTCATGTCATGGGGTCCGCAAATCCCGTGAAGGGACCATGGACCTTGACAGGCATAGACCCGCCTAAGCCTATGGCGACCTATATTTCGCAGCCATGGGACTGTGGCCCCTGACTATGACGTCCATGTTGATCATATGTTATGTAACCGCTGAGGCAGTTGACATGACACACCCAAAATGACTACAATACTTCAAGGCCTAGTTGTTGAGGCTACAGGACGTTCACCCCTATCCTGAGCTCCTCAACCACAAGTGAATCTGGTACCCTGACTTCCTTTTGGCCCAGTGTTCACAGTATCCTATGTGTCCGTGGAGGCCTTGGCCTAAAATTGACACTTTGACCCAGAATCTGTCTATGGGGTTAAGTGGATAGCGTCAAAACCGTACCCCTTGACGACATGAGACCACGGTCTTTGTCCCTGGCAAGTGTACAGTGAGTGGTGTTGGCAACATATAATTTTTGAATCCTTAGTACTTGAACATGTCTTTTTCGCTATTCCAAAATAGTGTGCAGTGCCCACTCCTGGAAAGTTCTGTTCATGTGTCATGCCTAGCCCCTTCACTAACATCTCTGTATGTCAAGTGTATTTTGGGTGTTCAGTGGCTGCAAGCAGAACTCCATGTTGGTTGTCAGTGTATGTAGGTAGCTGTAACTTTGAATGGGGAAAAGGGCTGCCCTGAGGGCTCAGCTCTGCGCATAAAACTGGAACACCGGTATAGCTAGTGGACTCCATTTTGGATTACCCCTGGGATTGACACGGCGCAATATGGAGGTGGTGATCTAGCCTCCCTGGAGGTGTAGCTTCAGACACTGCAGTGTGAAGGGAACTAGACAGGGATGCTCTTCCATTCTATGTGACCTGTTTAGAAGGGAATTGCTGGTTAGTCCTTCGTGAGCACTGCCATTTGGGTGATTCTAAGGAAATGGGGGTCAGTTAGCAGATTCTGTTTTTAGAGGGGAAAAAGTTTCTAGGCAGAGCCTGGGCCTTTGTTTTCACTTGAGAGGAGCATCTATGAAGGCTGATGACTGCTCGGTGCAGAGCTTCACTCTCTTTTTTTTTTCTTTCTTTTTTTAATAAGTGTTTATTAAGCGCTTTTCAGAATACAATACAAAGTGAAAAAAAATATGCATACAATCTTCTACGAAATCATTCCCCCTCCCCCCACACCCCTCCGCAGCTGATCCAGCTCTCTTAAACCAAAGAAAAGAAATTCCATTCATCAAGAAATATAAAAGGAACATTGCCCATGAAATTAAGTATAAAAAAACAGTCTTAACTGCCCAAAAAATAGAAAGAAAAGGAGAGCTTTTAACTATCCCAGATACAGTTCAGTTCAAATCAAAGTTTATTTGGACTAGATAGTCCTTAAACGTTAAAAATCTATATAAATACAACTCCTAAAATCACAGTTCTTAAATTAAAACATCATAAAATTCATATAATAAAATCATTTGACCTTCCATCGATCCGTAAAACGTACACCATATTATATGGTAAAACAAACATTTCTGTTCTATTCACAATTAAGGATTTCTTTAACTTTTTGAATGAACTTCCCCATAGCACAAGCTATATCTAAACTACTCATTTCTGTTAAAAGATCTACTGCTTGTACCCTATTGTTAATACCATACTTTTTAAAAATTGGGCGTAAGACCTCTTTCCGTGTATCTAAAACCTTCTGACAATCCAATAATATATGTAAAGTATCACACGTTGTTCCCAGGGTACAGGCACAATTCCCCTTACTATCGATCATTGCTCTTTTTACCCTGTTGTTAGCATAGCGAAGGTTAACACCAATTCTTAGCCTTAGTAATTCTCTTCTTAACCAACGACAGGGTAACCTGTCGATATAGGGGAAGTGTTGTTCATTTTGCCACGAGGTAGCCATAAAAAGTACAGATTTTTTCCCCAGGAGGTAATCTTGGTCCTGGGCTCAAGAGATTTCTTTTCCCAGGGCCCTAAGTTCCCTCTTGTCAACCTCAATTTGTAAAGTCAGGGGGCACAGCTTGAGCCGCATCATTCTACAAGCTTTAATAATGGTCTCTCTTATCCCTTTTGCCCACTTTAACTCTCTCTTCAATATCTCGTTTCTGCACCATTGCGAGATTTTGTATTCTTCGCCCATTCCCAGGCGCTGCCAGAATCTTAATTGGGCCATACAAGCCGTTATACCCCATGAGGTGATTCCTATTTCTAGTCTCGCTGCCTGGACCGTTGAGGACATAGGTAATGATAATACGTTTTTCAGGGTTTTTCCCTCCTCGGCATCCCATCCGTTTTTACCACTCAGGTATAGCAGTGCAGCTCCATATAAGAATTGTGGTGGTACCATGGCGGAGTAAGCTTTTAAAACCGATCTATCCGACTTTTCACCATAGACTCCATTGAATTTTTTTAGTCCACTAACCGAGGCTGATGTCCTCAGTTTTAATGCATTGAGATGGGTATGCCAGTTCAGACTTTTCTCAAACCACATCCCCAGGTACCTATATTCTTCTACCTTTTCCAACTTCGTGGAGCCTAAAAACCAGTTAAACCTAATTTTCCTTATACTAAAACCTAAAATCTTTGTCTTATCCATGTTGACTACAAGTTTTTTAAGACCACAGTATTCGTTGAACCTGTTCATCTTTCTTTGCAGGCCGATCTCTGTTTGGTCAATTATTACAAGATCATCCGCATATAGTAAACATGGAATATGTTTTCCATCTAGCTTTGGACTAGCCCCCCTTTCATTGCCTAAGACTGAAGGTAAGTCTGCAATAAATAAGGAAAAAAGTAAGGGGGCCAATACGCACCCCTGTCTCAACCCATTTCCAATTTGGATTTTCTGTGATAGGCTCCCCTCTATGTCCAAAATTACCTGCGCCCAATTGTTGGTGTGTAGTACTTGTATTAGCCTTAGCAGATCTCTTGGGATGTTATATCCAATCAACGTCTCCCACAGCGTCTCACTGTCCACTAGATCAAATGCTGCGCGAAAGTCCACGAAGCAGCAGAACAGACTCCCTCTCTGCTCAATAGACTTCCGCGCAATGGACCAGAGTACAAAACAGTGGTCGACCGTTGAGTGCCCCTCTTTAAACCCCCCCCTGTTCCGGGGGCACAACCTGATTTACTTCTGCCCAATCCTGATTATTTTGGCAAATACTTTTTCTCCTATGTCTAGAAGATTTATTAATCTATAGTTCTTCGGGGCTTTTGTGTCTCCTTTTTTGTGGATGGGCCTTATGATTGCTCCTCTCCAGTTTTCTGGTATAATACCTGTATTAAGTATCCCCAAGAACATTTTTGAAAGGAACTCTGCCCACCACTCTGGCCTATTTTTTATAATCACTGCAGGGAGGTTATCTGGGCCCGTGGCCCGGGTCAGGGTTAGGTTAGATATAATTTTTTTAATATTTCTGGGGGTAAAGTGTTCCTTAAATTCCTCCCTCACTCCAGGCCATGATATTGGTCTCAGTCTCTCTAATACTGGCCACTTTCCATAGATTTCCCCCAGGTATCTCACCCAATCGTCGTCTGGTACTGCGCAATGCAAGGACCCTGGTGTTTTGCATGAGCTTTCTTGGACCAATTTCCAAAAGCCTTTCAAATCTTTAGATTCTATTGCAGCTAACGATTTTGCCCAGCAACTCTCTTTGTAGGTTCGTTTTTTATTCCTTATAATCATTTTATATTTTAACCTTAATTTCTGGAGGTTATGGAACGATTCTACATTATACTTTACCCTAAGTCCCCTGCAGCACAAGACCACTAGGGGGTTCCCCCCCAACCCCGCTGGTCCACTCATACACCCGGTCCTCTGCTTCTTCTCCTATGACTACTCAGAGAACACAACATAGGCACGCATGTAGAATATCGAGCCCCAGCACGAAGATAGAGTGTATGCACATGCTATACCCGAGAGTAGGTTCTGATGACAATAGGGGCTCTGCCCTGGGACGGGGGGAGGGATAGGGCCAGCTGAGTTAAAGGGATGGAAGGGAGAGTAGGGGGGGGGGGGAAGTTAAATCGCTCTCATGCATCACCTTTACCTTCGCAGACCCTTGGGTACCGATGTATCAATGTTAAGTGGTTCAACAGTGGTTAAAAACTGCATTAATCAGAATAACTGCAATAATACGAATGACTGTAACTGATACAAGAAATGTTTGATATACTATCTGAGAACCCCAACGATGTACTTGTGATTGAAGGTATGAAGAAGACTGAAGAATAACACAAATACATTTGTTTTTTATGTATGATGCTATATTGGGAAAAGTTCAATAAAATATGTTTAAAAAAAAATACTTTACCCTAAGTCTTCTTTCCCTTTGTCTGATACTTGCTTTTACCTTGCGACATTCTTCATCAAACCATGTCCTCACTTTGCTTTGGGTTCTGTTTTTCCTACCATCCCCAGGTTTACTAGCTTTGATTTTAACCCTTAGGCATTCCACCAGTTGTGTGATTGTATTTTCATACCAGGCATTATCATTCGTAATATTTTCTAGCGAATGGGTCTGGTGTACTGCAGTTAATTTTTCGATGTATTCCTCCGATATACGGGTTGTGAGCCACCTAGGGTAGTCCACATGTACCTGAAGAACTATATCTTTGTTTTTTCCTTACTCCATATATTTTGGTCTTCAGGGGATAGTGGTCACTACCTTCCACTCTTACCACCTCAAAGTGCTTAATTAATTCAAAGTTCCAAGCATGTATAAACACATAATCAATTGGGCAGGGTTGCTGGCCTATCTTGAAAGTACGCTTTGCCGGTCGATCTGCGTCCATTCTACCATTCACGCATACTAGACCCATAGAGCCCAAAATCTGTCCTAGAGCCATATCTTGTGCCGACATGTCCCCCCTCGGAAATATGGCATCCTTTATATTATAGGAACTCAGCAAATCCTTACACCATGGATCAATCCTACAGGGATCCAATTTGTGATTGAAGTCACCCAGCACAAATAGTACATCTTTCTGGTAATTATCGGTTAAAGTTAACATATCTTCTTTTAGTTTTTCCAATTCTGCCTTATACTCATTCTCTTTCCCCTTCTGTTTATACACATTGACAATAACTATACCTTCATATCGCGGGACGGGGTTCAACAACAACACTCTACATCCTATTGCCCATTTGCATTTTATTTCCAAAAGTTCTACCTTTCTGGCAATTTTTGTAGAGATCAACGTCATTTGCCCTCCTGATGGTCTACCAAATTGTTTCTTACTCGCTACTTTCGTCTGTTGGACAAACCCTTTGATTGCTAGGGTTTCGTCGCACAGCCAGGTCTCCTGCAGACACACAACCTCGTTGCTTGCAATAACACTAACATCTCTGTATGTCAAGTGTATTTTGGGTGTTCAGTGCCTGCTAGCAGGACTCCATGTTGGTTGTCATTGTATGTAGGTAGCTGTAACTTTGAATGGGGAAAAAGGGCTGCCCTGAGGGCTCAGCTCTGCGCAAAAAATTGGAACACCGGTATAGCTAGTGGACTCCATTTTGGATTACCCCTGGGATTGACACGGCGCAATATTTAGGTGGTGATCTAGCCTCCCTGGAGGTGTAGCTTCAGACACTGCAGTGTGAAGGGAACTAGACGGGGATGCCCTTCCATTCTGTGTGACCTGTTTAGAAGGGAATTGCTGGTTAGTCCTTCGTGAGCACTGCCATTTGGGTGATTCTAAGGAAATGGGGGTCAGTTAGCAGATTCTGTTTTTAGAGGGAAAAAAGTTTCTAGGCAGAGCCTGGGCCTTTGTTTTCACTTGAGAGGAGCATCTATGAAGGCTGATGACTGCTCGGTGCAGAGCTTCACTTTTTAAAAAAAAACATTTTTTTATAATAAGTCTTTATTAAGCGCATTTCAGAATACAATACAAAGTGAAAAAAATATGCATACAATCTTCTACGAAATTACTCCCCCCACCCCTCCACAGCTGATCCAGCTCTCTTACACCAAAGAAAAGAAATTCCCTTCATCAAGAAATATAAAAGGAACATTGCCCATGAAATTAAGTATAAAAAAACAGTCTTAACTGCCCAAAAAATAGAAAGAAAAGGAGAGCTTTTAACTATCCCAGATACACTTCCAGATCAGTGTCCCATCTCATTATTCTCCCGAGGCCAACTACTTAGAGAAACCCAAATTGCCAACCCTTTAACCCTAGCCTTACGTCCCCTTCTAGAGTATACTGCAGTTTCCAGCCTATATACCGCCAGAAATCTTCCTAGCCACCGTTGGCAAGTTGGAGGGACAGGATCAAGCCAGTGGGTGGCCAGGCAAAGTCTAAAAACTGTTGTAGCAATATATAGGAATGCCTGTATCTGACCTGAAAATAGAGGACTTCCCACCCCCAGTACAGTCAGTTGTAGTGACAGATCAATTTTCCTCCCCAGCATGGTTTGCAGAGTGGTGCTAACATCACGTTTCAAGGTATCTAAAACGCGGCAGGTGGCGAACATATGAACACTATCAGCAGCTTGATAATCGCATCGCAGACATGTTGATCCTGCCTCCCTACCCCATTTAGCAATCTTAGCCGGTGTGATGTAAAGATTAAACTATGTTTTAAAACACTGAAGTTGAAGATTAGCAGCAATAAATGATGTTTGGGCCAGGTACAACGAGTCTTCCACTTCACCCACTCCCACATGTAAAAGTTTCTGCCACCGATCACAGTGTTTGGTCAAATCATCCGGTATCGGCTCATTCAGAGTTTTATATATCCCGCCCAATGTGGTTGAGCCACCGAGCAGCCCCTCCATCAGACTCACCCTTGAAAAACCACAGCTGCCCCCTATCTTCCCGACTAGAAAATCTCTTCACTGAAGATATTTAAAAAACTGTCTATTCTCCACCCCAAATCTATCCCTAATGCTGTCAAACGATAATATCCCTGTCTCATCTATAACATCACCTATTGTCCTCACACCTTTGTCATACCAGTCTTTCATGTGCCCATCATTGAAGACACTTGGGAGGGACTGATTGCTGTATATTGGGGTATAGGCGTTAATACGTCCCAAACCTAGCTTTTTCCGGACTGCAGTCCAAACTTTAAACGCACAGGTTAATGTTTTAAACTTCACCCTTTTGTAATAGTTAAATTCGGTGTGACGCAGAAGACAGCCCCTAGCCTTTTCACCTAATGTCAACTCCAAAATTGATGTTGGGGTACCTGTCTGTGCCATGTCCAATTCCCCGCTGAGTAGGATTCCCATCTTGTGTAGAACTGAGGCCCAATGATATAACTGAAGATTGGGTACCGCCCAACCACCTCTATCTCTTGGCAGTGTTAAAAATGTAAGCGCTCTTCGAGTGCGGCAGTTAGCCCAAATAAACCTAGAAAACATCTTATTCATGGAATTAAACCAGGAACTACAAATAGTCAAGGGAATAGCCCTGAATAGATGTAAAATCTTTGGTAAAAAAAGCATCGTAATAGCATTGCATCTCCCAACCATCGTAAGTTTAAGGTTCTCAAGTCGGTTAAATTCGATTTTAAATTTAGAGAGTAATGGGTCTAAATTAACTTCAGCAATCTTAGACACATCTGCCATTAATTCCACCCCCAGATATATTGCCTTCTGTACCACTCGCGAATCAATCAGCTGGAGCCCTTTACCAACCAGAACTTGGGTCTTATTTTGATTAAGGCGGTAACCTGAAATCTTCCCAAAAGTATCTGCTTTGCTTTCAATCTCATCTAATGCATCCATGGGACTCGAGGTGACAGTTGCTAGATCGGCATATGCCAATATCTTAGTGCTCCCCCCATTACTATGCACTGCTAGAATCCGATTATTACATTCGATCTTCCTGACTAGCGGATCAATATATAATGCAAACAATAAAGGGGAGCACGGACATCCCTGGCGAATCCCCCTGCTGATCAAAACAGGATCCAACATTTCTCCCATTATTGATATTCTAGCCACCGGGTTATTGTACATTATTTCAGTAGCCTTAATGAAATTTTCACCCAGCCATCTGCTCTTTAGAGTTGCCCATAAAAAGGGCCAGGAGACCCTATCGAAGGCTTTCTCCACATCTAGCAGGATAAGCCCGATAGGGTCCCCGGTAGTGCTTGCAGCGTCAAAAAGAGCAATAGCCCGCTGAATATGTTCTATAGTGCTGTGTCCTGGGACAAACCCATGTTGAGTTGGGGAAACCAATTTCTTAATAACCATCGCCAGTCGTTTAGCCAAGATCTTGGCATATACCTTAACGTCACTATTTATTAATGTGATAGGACGATAAGACCTCATTTCCTTGACCGGCTTGCCTTTTTTGGGAAATACCACAATATTGCCTGATCTTCAGGAATCGGGAGCCCCTCGACCAGACTGAGCTTAAAAAAAAAAAAAACATCTTTCATCAATTCCTGTAGGGAAGGAGCAAAAATGTTATAAAATTCCCCCGGAATGGAGTCTGTTCCTACCGCCTTCCCATTTACCAGGGAACTAATTGCACCTTGAATTTCATCAGCCGTAATGGGTACCTCTAACGCCTATCGTTCTTCTATTGACAATTTCTCACATGGTATCCCAGCTAAGTAATTCTGAATTGCTTTTTCCCCCATCACTGGCTTCTTCTGTATAAAGTTTCTGGTAAAATCGTTGAAAGGCGGCCCGTATTTCCAAAGGCTCAGTGACTAGACCTACCCCAGGATCTTCAATTTCCTTTGTCCCCCTTGTGTTATTCGCTGTCTAATGCGAAGTGCTAGAAGGTGTCCCACTCTCTCACTACATTCATACATTTTAGACCGCCAAGCGCAGTACTTTCCAGCTGCCTTGTTTGCAGAGAGATCCAATATTGTGGATTTTGCTAAAGCCACCTTTATTTGTGCCTGCTCTACTTCACCGTTATTTGTGAGTGCCTCTACCAACTGGGTTTCTGCTTCAATCAGTCTTCTATACTGGTCCTGAAGATGGTACTTTTCCATCCTCTGCGAAGTCCATCCATATCTTAATGTTTCCCCTCTTATCCCAGCTTTTAGTGCATCCCATACTATCTCTAGCCGCGTGCTGCTCCTATTCTCAATTATAAATCTAGGAATCCACTTCCTCATATGTTCAATATACTCTTCCTCATAGAGGAGTGCTGTGTTAAAAGTCCAGCGAGATATAGAGGGCTTTAATGTATGCAGTGAGATTTCTAGGACTAACGGATTGTGATCGGACATCACGTGAGGGAATTTTACAATCCGGCATCTTGTCAGCACCTCCTGAGACACAAAAAAATAATCTAACCTAGCATGTGTTTGATGTGGGGCAGAAAAAAAGGTATATACTGCGTCTTGAGGTTCCAGTGTGGCCCAGACATTGATAAGCCCCTGTGTCGTACATAAGTTAGCTAAAGCCTTGAAGACTTTGGGCTTACGGCCATGATATGACCTTTCTCCAAGCTTGATGTTGTTAGTACTTAAATTTATATTAAAGTCCCCACATACTATCAGGGGCAGCGGCCACCCAACCAGGTCCGTATTCAGCCAGTTAAGCAAGGCAGGGTCATCAAATACTGAGCCATACACCGATCAAAGTGTAAAAGAATATTTATCCGCAAAGCATTGCGTAATGACCCATTTGCCGAGTTGGTCCGATTTAGATTGTGGAAATCTAAATGTTTTCTTACAAGCCATAACAGCGACCCCTCTTGTACGTGTTCCCGAGTTGTGGCCGAAACCAACTGATATCCCGCTAATTCTACCATCTTCTGCCGGCCAGCTTCTATATGCGTCTTTTGCAGACATACTATGTCTGCCTTCAAGTATTGAATATCCTCATTAACTCTGTTGTTTGAGGGGGTTATTCAAACCGCAAATGTTAACAGAGGCAATTCTTAATTTAACCAATCCCATTTATGATACAACGTAAATCTAGTCTGTTCCTAATCCCTAATGATACCATCAAATCAAATTCAGCCTACTGGATCAGCCCCCCCTTCGCACACACCCCACCACCCCAGACCCACTCTCCCCCCTTCCTTTCCCCCTTCCCTAGGCAAGAGAGGTCCGAGGACCCTTGTGATGCCTCCTGCATAATGCTGCACCCCACCACCACCCATCTACCTCCACCCGGAAAAAAGAAAAACAAGCAAAAACCGCTTATTCACACAGATTCATCTAAACTCATCCTCATCGTCCCTCAGGTTCCTTCTGATTCCTGGTCTCAGAAATTTCTCGTAGGAAATCTTGTGCCTGTATCTCAGACGAGAATACTCTAGTGGTTCCCCTATGTATGATTTTATGTCGAGCCGGACTTAATAAATAAGCCTCACACCCTGTCTTTTGGAAAGGCGTGATTAATTGTCGGAGCCTCCACCTTCTTTCCACAGTAGTATGGCAAAAATCCAGCCTGACAAAGAAGGTGTGCCCCTCGGCCGAGCGTCGTGCTTGTGGCCGGGCCTTATCAAACACTGCTTGTCGCAGGAGAAAATTCCCCAAAAATATTAGGATGGCTCTAGGCTTCTCATTCATACCATTCTGCCCTTCCTATTTTTAAGCATAAGTGGGAAACGATGAACGCGCTGTACCTTCTTATCCCAATCCCAAAGTACTAATTCGGGGAAACCACCCTTCACCAAGCGCAATACAAATGCTCTAATGTCTTCCCCTTCTGCATTTTCCGGTATACCCAGAATTCTCAAATTGTTACGCCTTTGGCGATTTTCAAAGTCTTCCAGTTTCCCCATGGCATCCACCATTCGAGATTCGTTTGCTGTGGCTTGGCGAGCAAAACTCTCAGTTCCGGCCTCTAGTGCTACTACTCGCTCTTCCAGAACCGAAGTTCTCTCCGCAATCTCAGTACATGCCTTGTTCACTTTCCTGATAGCACCTTGAAGCTTCTTTGTTGCAAGATGGGCCCGCTTGTGCTCCTGTCTAGCTTCCCCCTGTATCTGTTTGAGCGTAGAGTATATTAAGCTCATTGAAGGGGAGGATTCCATTGCAGTCTTGGGCTCATCGAGCAGTTCTTTAACTCCTTGTGTGATGTCATCTCCATCGGGTCCACCATCCTACGTAAAAAAATGAGAAGTTGAGTAATCCCATTTTAATTGACTAGAACGACTATGGTCTGAACCTGAATGTCGAACATCAAACTCTTTTCCGCCTTTATTTCTCAATCTTCTAGTTTGGGAGGCAAGCCGCTTTTGAGTGCTATGGTTGGAAGATGAGCTGTCCGACTCCAACTCGGAGTTATCCAGCTCAGATACCTTGCCACCACTGAGATTGGATAGTTCTGAATCCTCATTAAGGGAAAATAATTTGTCACCGCATTCTGGGGTCCCCCCCACCTTGCCTTGAGTCAATAAAAACTTAGTCATTTGATAAACCACCATTACCGACTTCCTCTGCCAGAGTGATATCAGCACCCTCTATACCGCCCTGTAAGGACTCACCAAACCCCATAGTTGCAAGTCTCGTACTCACTTTGTCCACCAGTGGGGGATTGTTGTTACCAGCAGCCGGTGTCAACAGGATCTCTCCGTCTGCTCTAGCTGGAGTTTCTCCCTTCTCCTCCACCTTTCCGCGGCCAGCAAACATCCCTGGAATCACCCGATGCTTAGTAGGTCCCGCCTCCTCGTTTTGACCCTGGCCTTTGACTTTGGTTTTCCCCGCCTCTATGTTTCCAGTTGCGGGAGCAGCGTCTCCAGCCTTCCTCCCGATCGGCGTCTTCCACTGAGCTAAAGGGCCACGGAGATTCCCCGCCGCCCCAGCCCCCGTTGTGCAGCTCTCCGCAAGGTCTCAAGGAGGCTTCGCTTGCTTTGGAGGCATGTTGTATAACCGGAGCCGGCATCCCCCGTTACACCAGCCGAGCAGCGACTTCAACACGGCGCGGACCAGCAGGTGAGTGAAACCGGCAATTCTTTCCTGCAATCTCCTTCCTCGCGGCCACCTCCTGCCGTCCACAATCAGAGGGATAACCATTGAGGTAATTTCAAGCGGATTTAAGAGTTAGCCATGGAGCGGCAGATGGGTGGCTTCTTGCAGCACTTACACAGCCGCCATCTTGCCCTCCCTTTTCAAACTTCACTCATTGTGCTTGTGCATAAGACATTGATTTTCCATATCTTGAGGAAAATGGTGCGCCTTTTTGTTATCATCCATATCTAAATGCAGATCTCCTGGAACCATAATGAACCTCCCTTCAGATACAAAGATTCCAAAACGCCCAAGAACGCTTCTAAAAAGGCAAAGTTAGCTGAAGTACCATCTGCCTTGACCATAATATCACAGTTCATTTTTACTTACTTATAACTCAACTAATACAGTGTAGCACTCGAATCACAACTTCTGTCACAAAACAGGGAAAACCCTCAACAGCGCAGCATAATTAGTGATTAGATTAGCTTTCTCCACATGAGGAATTTCTGGGACTGGTTTTGTAATATACTTTATTCCCCTGGGGACTAGTAGCAAGTTGAAACCATGCATAATGAAGTCCTCCACATATCCATACATTAATATAGCACCTGTTCATGATACAAACTGTCTTTGTCATCTCATACCTTGGGCCCTGGTCTTTTTTCCCAAGCAAAATGAGTAATAGACAAGAAGACGTCAACACCTGCAAGTGATGAAATTCAGGTAACACTTTAGAACCCTATTCCTGAGTTTAATTTCTCACAGCGGATGGGAAAACAACTTCCAGAAGTTGAAGTCCTTAATTCCTTTGCCCACCGCTGCAGTCTCTTCAAGACACTGAACATCTTTGTCCTGTGCAGCAGTGGAAGGTAGTACTGGAAGGTCTCCCTCTGCAGACTATGCCACTCTGGAAGTTGCAAGTAGCAGCAACACCTGAACAGGACACTTGCTCCTCAAAAAGTAATGGATGCATGTTCTGTTGCCAAAGAAATTCCACTTTTGTTGTGGCATAATGACACCTGAGCTCTCAGCCAACAAAGAGCTCAGAATCCCCTTTAAAATGAAGAAGAGTCTGCAGACATCCGCAGACTACACAGGAGCCTCTGGACTTGTTACTAGGCTTGCAAAGTCTGCACTCTCGCAGGAGAGACTGTGGACTTGATTCTCTATAAAAAAAAGATCAGCAACCCTGTCAGTACATGTTTGGGGGCTACAGAGCATGCATGGGTACCGGGTCTCAACCGTGTGGTTTGGGCTGTTTACTACTGGTGTCCTAGGGCCTATCTTAATATGGCGCTATAAAATGGGCCAGGTGCGCCCTGTCCACACTTGACTCTCAGGGTGGCGAGGAGAAGCAATCCTAGGTGTGTCAGGGAGGAAGTTTAGTGGGTATAGACAAATCATGCAACAATCATGCATTAGGCACAAGAAGTGAATGTCTTGGCAAATAATTTTCTTTTAAGTTCTTTAATCACAATGAACCTTAATGCTGTACATAAAGTAGAAGTAGTACTAGTTGGTTGCAATCTAAAGGGTCTATGGGGATCACTACACAGAGAAATAGAAAGTATTAGAATTAAGCGCAGGTGCAATTATGGCAAAAGTGGGGCAGCTTCCCTATAACCTATGTCCCGTAGGTCAATCATAACATTTGACTGTTAGGCAGCTTCTCTCACAGTCACCGTGTTTCAGCTTGGCTGCTTCCTTGCTTCTCTCCTGCCTGCAGCAGCTCAGCAAAGGCACTCTCAACATGGGGCTCCAGCACTCGCAGTGAGGAATCCTTTCCCTCGTTCCAAGCACTCGGTTGAGGTCCTCTGGTATGGCAAAGGCTGAGTTAGCACAGGTCCTCCTCCTTCCTCTGTGGTGGTTGCAGACGCAGATGCCCGGGGTGAACCGTTAATAAACTTTGGGCCTAATTACGATGTCGGGCGGACTGCCACCGACAGGCCGTCGGTGGTGGTCCGCTCAACCGTTAGCCCTCCGGTCCAACCGCCGCATTATAATGCAGGCAGTCGGAACCTTGTTGGACGGGCGCCAGACCGCCGCCTCCGACAGGATCTACTGATCCTGACGTGGCGGCGGTCAGAATCGCAATCCCTAATGAAGGGGATGCCAAGGCAGACACCACCGTCGAGATTACGATGTCCTTTTCCGACAGCCTTTTCATGGCCGTCCCAACGCCATGAAAAGGCTGTTGGAAATGGACTTTGGGGGCCTCAAACAGGGCCCCTGCAAAGTGGCCTAGAGAGCACATGTAGTGCCCCCACGCACATCTATGCAAAGTGTGCCATGCACCACAAGGTGCATGGCACACAGTGCATGGATGTGCACAAAGTGCTCTTTAACACTGCAGCTTGTGCTGCAGGCCTTTTCCAGGGCCGCAGCACAATCCGCTGTGTTAAAGAGCACTTTTCCGACTGCCAGCCCGGCAGTCGCATCATAATTGGGGCGGTCGGACTGCCCCCTGTTTGTCGTTCGGTCTCCTGACCGACGTGATAGTGAGCGGTGGTCCGACAGCCCATTATCGTAATAAGGCCCCTAGTCTTTACTTGGACAGTAAGTTCAGGAGACCCGGGGTACATGCCGGTCTCCTCCGGGCACACTCCCTTAGCAAACTGCTTTTTCAGGGCTGCATCACTCCTGAACTCGGCAGCTGGACTCTTCCTCCTTGGGCAGGCAGCTCCTGGGGGACAAGACCCCCTTCTCTCCTCTCAGAAAGCAACAGGTTCCCAAGTCACAGGGCAGATGGTCCCTCGCATCAAACGAGTGACAACTTAGACTTAATTTTTGGGCACAAAGATATTATACATGTGGAACAGAGCTTATTATGAGCAAAAAGGAGTGATGATGCATAATAATTGGAGTAAAATAGATATGGGTAAAGCAATAGCAGTGTTCAATAATAGTTAGAATGACGTTTCCACCCTTGATGTTGCCAATATTCTGAATGATCAATTTCAATCTAGTTTAGCTAACCTCATTAGTGAGACATTTCCAGTAATTGAACAGAAATTGGGTTAGCGTCATAAAAAATAATCATTGGTTCTTAAAGCTAGTGAGAATTGAAAGGTTAGAGAAAAGTGAGTCAGGCAGAAAGAATAAATGAAGAAATAGAAATTATGAAGAAAGTGACAGGACAAAATTAAAAGAAATGTTAAGGTCCTACAAAAAAACCCTACTGGTTTGCGAGTCAGGAAACTGCTCAAGAAAGACGTTTCAAGTTGTAAGTGGGCTTATTAAACCTGATTGCTTCCTAACAAGGACTCGCTATACAAAAGACTTATGCTATAAACTCTCCTCTTATTTTATGGAGAAGATTACAGATATAGATGATGATGATATTAAAAAGACCTTAACAATAGCGCAGCAGTTGCTGAGATGGAAAGTATGGAATAAGTTTAATAAATTAGATCTGGCTCTCCTAAGAATCTGTGTCTTCCTAAGATCTTAAAGGAACTATAGCAGGTTACCGTTCCTGCCATACTGTGCTGGAATTGGAAACAATATACCTCGGGAGCACATAAATTCGGGGTCAAGGTGTGGCAGAGAAAAGGGGGTAGAGCCACGAGGGGAGGAGCATGGAAAGTAAAGTCTGTAAGTCATTTTATACATTTATTTAAAAATAAATCCGCTCCAAAGGAATTGGTAACAAGGACACATGTGACTGACGGTAAATCTCTTCTAGCTTAATTATTTGTCCACAAACATTTTAAAATATCTTATAGGGTAAAGATACCTGCTGCCGAGATCTTTGTGTGCATAGCAGTTCTGAGGAGATTATAATAGCGGTAAGATAACTCCAGTGGTTAATGCATTTCTGAGAGAGTTCTGTGTTTTGTCCAGTCACGTTTTTGACTCCTAAAGTAGCATAGACGGTTAATGTGCCTTCTACAAAGCACATCGTTTAACATGCAGATCACCGATTTGTATTTTATGTAGATAGGTAAGTGGGGTACTGCTTTTGATATTGAATTATTTTGTTACTTCCAGTTTATAAATTGCAATCATTCTAAAACACCACAGCGACCTTTTTCACAGCATCAAGGAGCTGCATGCAAACTAAGTAAATGGGTTTAGAGCTTAGTTTTGTTCTCAATCTGTTTTTATGCCAAGATTCCAAAGGGTTCCTTTTCGAAGTAACAAATTCTTGTTAGTACAGATAACCACAATCACTGCTTTACGTTTTATATCCTGACTTTGTGTTTCTCCCATTCACTCTTTACATAATGTTTACAAGTATGTTTGGTGTCTTATGTAATATTTCCTGTACATTGATTTATGCACTTGTATGATTCATTGCACCTCTGTGTGTGATGTAAAGCACTCAGACACCCTACACTGGGATGAGTAGCGCTGTAAAAGAATTAAATATAAAAAAATGAGGTGCCATTTAAATTCTTATTTGTGCAATTACTCATTCACACAGATAAATCTTGCATTTTTACAGTGCATGCACATGTCTTACATGGGGGGTGGGGGATTTGAACAAAGTCAAATCCTTGCCTCCAAGTCATAGTTTCTCTAAAACACGTGTAAAGCGATAAGCTGTGTGCCTTTGTTTTCTACCATTGCATTGGCATCTAGGTGTAATAGGCTCCAGATAGCTCCCAGCCAGAGCGATACTTGAACAAAAGAAAGCATGATGGCTCTTTGAATCGGCCCTTTGACTTGATCCCAGCTGGAAGTGAAAAAGAGAAAGCCCGGTCACTGCCTGTAGGTCGCTGCTCCGAACGGAATGCAGACAACACGTGGGCTCTGCTGAATTAAGCCACAATGTCGGAAATGTACACCAGTACAAATTCAGCATGTTTCCCTGGGCCGGCCAGATCCCAGATTTGGACCAGAAATAGCTGCCGGAACCAGGATCCGGCAGTATCCCCCCTACTTTCCAGCACTGCTGCCATGACTACTGTTGGACTTGGCCCTTTCTGCAGAGTCCTTCCCAAACGTTTTGCCTTCACCCTCCTGTTTTCTGAGCCCGTTAGTTTTGGCTTTTAGGACTGTGCACTTTACCGCTGCTAACCAGGTCTAAAGTTCTTGCACTATATCCTTAAAACATGGTAGAATTGGCTTATACCCAATTGGCATATTTAATTTACTTATAAGTCCCTAGTAAATTGGCACTAACTGTGCCCAGGGCCTATAAACTAAATGCCACTAGTGGGCCTGAAGCACTGATTGTTCCACCCACTTAAGTAGCATTTTAAACATGTCTCGGGTCTGCCACTATAGCCTGTGTGTGCAGTTTTAAACTGCTATTTCGACCTGGCAACATACACCATTTTCCAGGCCCAAACCTTCCTTTTTAATACATATAAGTCACCCCTAGGTTATGCCCCGGATAGCCCAAAGAGCAGGGTGCAACGTATTTATACGGTTGGGCATTTACTTTTAAGTTTTATATGTCCTGGTAGTGAAAAACTCTTAAATTCGTTTTTCACTACTGCAAGGCCTACCCCTCCCATAGGATAACATTGGAGTTACCTTATTGCATTTAATAAGCTGTAAAATAAGCTGTAACTTCCAATTGGGACCAGGTAGGCAGGTCGAGTTTGGTGTTGTAAGAACTGTAATTAAAAACCCTATTTAATGGTAAAGTCGGTTTTTTAATCATAATTCTGAAAATGCCACTTTTAGAAAGCTTTCCATATTAAAAGCGGTTGGGCCCTTCCGGTCAACTAGAGTTGTACTGTGTAAACCAAACAAAGGCTCTAGCTGCCTGATTTCTGTGATGATTCAACAAAATGGACCAATAATTTAATTTTCAATAGCCCTTGTGTTTTATTCACATCTTCTTCATTCATTTAATCTTTTATAACACTTTTTTAGCATGTCATCAATGGGCCACCTTTTGCATTTTAAACAAACACACAGAACTGTTATAACCCTATATCTGTCTGCTCCGGTAGGTAGCTGGGTCGGTGCGCATACCAGATTGAACGCCGACCCAGCACGATTGAAAGGGCGGTTCAAAGAAAACTCCAAGAAGAAAAGTAAAAGTCTGGGGTTTTTTATTGATCGGGATCTCGGCTGTATTCCACAAATAAATTTGGTTGTGGTCTTCCAGCTTTTTACACCAAAAGTTGTTAAGAAAAAATCTTCTTCTTATACCGAATGACTGAAGACCTATAGTAGCTGTGCAGTGGTGAATTCTCGATTACGCTACATTCGTTTTTGCTGCCTGGAACTGCCAGATAAGAGTATTAAAAAAACTTCAGCAGGTGCAAAATGCTGCTTTTAGAGCAACTTCGAAATGGGTACATTTAACTTCGTTCCTCATCCTCAAAGAAAGATGTACTAGCTTCTGGTTGCCTGTCATATTCAATTTAAAACATTGTGCATGTGTCATAGGGCAGTCTATGGGAAAGATTCTTTCTTTGTCAGTAGTCTGCTGCCCCAAAAACCTGCTAACAGAGTATTAAGATCTGACAATTCTCATCTGCTATATATTGATAGAATGAAAACATCTAGAATTGTCAGAAAAGCGTTTTCAGCCATCTCTCCTAGACTGTGGAACAATCTGTTATAAGAACAATCTTCGGATTTTTAGAAAAGCACTGAAAACCTTTTTATTCAACTAGATGCAGCTGCTTATATACCTGTTCTTTATCTAGTAATGCTTGAGCGCTAAGAAGCCCTTGGGCGTTTGAGCCATGCAAGCATGCATTCATCATCATACTTATTATCATCATTCTCATCAGGATGATGAGGACAGTAACAAAAAGTAGCTCACAGTTCTAAATAAGTTGAGCATGGATTAGTTGTGGCTATTTACACGCTTAAATCAGAGTTGGCATTAAAAAAACCTAGAAGTGACATCACAAATTTTACGATGGAATGCTTGTGGTCTCAAAAACATCCCCAATGACCGAAACTAAAGATTTTATTAAATATTCGCGGAAGATTGAAGTGCTATTGAGTATAGCTTGACCAATTACTGTGTAGTTTGGAATTCTAATATCTGTACTTCTGGGGCAGTTAATTCTGCATGTGGTCATGGGCGAATGAGTTGTTTAGTCAAATCAAACCCTGATATTTTCTTGTGCTGTCAGAGATTCCCATTGGAGAAAACTTATGCAGCCAATTCAAAGATATAAGTAATTTAATACATAATTTGCTGCTTAAGCCGGTTGCCAGAACCAATTCCTCAACCATTCGGTGTTTTGACAAATCTTTTTCCCTTGCTAACAGGAATCTATGGCTAGTCTTGACAGCCATCCCTAGAAATCCCATTATATATGCTCAAGCTAGGGCACATTATAAAGAGGCCTTGGGGATTAGGAAACATGAAATACAAAACGTTAATTGGGACAGTCTGTCTTGTGCAGCTGCTCTCAAGAATTCGAGTGAATTCTGGAGAGCGGTTAGTGAATTCAACGTACAAAAGGCGTCACTCCCCTTGATGAGCAGTCAAATCATGGGTGAGCAGTGGGTAGCACATTCTATTAATATATACTGTAAAACTTCTGATGGTACCCATTTTGATGATTTACCATTTTTAGATGATATTATCGATAGTCTTAATTTTGCTGTAGATGAGGTGACCATCACTCTTAATAGCAGCTCCTATTCCAAAGCTCCCCAACCGGATGGAGTACCTATTGATATTCTTAAATGTAATACCGATTTCTGGGCACCTCTGCTTACTAACATTTTTATTAACTTAGATGTAAAGGCTCTTCCCCCAACTTGGTCTATCTCTATTATAGTCCCGCTTTTCAAGAAGGGCAGCTGCAAAGATCCAAATTATCGACCCATATCCTTAATCCACTCCTCCATTAAAATAATGGGCAGAGTCATTTTTAATAGGATAAGGGTCTTGGTGCAATAACAGTAGTATTTTATCTCCCTATCAATATGGGTTCAGGGAAAGCTTAGGAACAATGGAGCACTGCTTAAATCTTAATTTGCTGTTGGGGAAATATACTGTGTCTAAAAAGACCCCCTTATACCTTGCCTTCATGCATTTATCGTCCACCTTTGATAAATTTAATTGTAATAAGTTGTGGGCTTTTTTATAGGAGTTAGGGATTGACTTTGCAGTTGTTCATTTTTTGGCCTATTTACACCAAAACCTGACCCTTCGAGTCAGGTTTGGTCCAAACAGTGAGCCATCTGAGGCTTTTATCTTGCAGCGTGGTGTTAGGCCAGGTTGTGTTTTAACCCCACTTTTATTTATGTTATAGATGAATAAACGTAATTCTTTTCAAGGACAGTTACTCAAGATGTTCCCCACGCCAATTCCGTTGCTATACCGGTACTGCTGTATGCTGATGATGCTGTGCTTTTAGCACGCACCCCAAGTGCTTTGAGGTGTTTGCTACAAGCCTTTTCTGAGTTTATGCATTATTTAGACTTTTCAACTAATTATACCAAGTCTCACACTATGGCGTGTGGCCCTAAGCACTACCACCTATGCACCTTATGTGTCCATGAGAACAGTCTAGAGAGTGCCTGTAGGTTACCCTATTTAGGATTAGTTTTTTATACCAATAGCTCTTGGGTAGACAACATTAGCTTTAGGAATACTAAATTTAAGCAAGTCTTGTGCGCTTTATATAATGTATGTAGGTAGGTCAGTTGGGGAAAAGCCGATATCATCTCTTATTGAAATATATTCCAAACAATGTGTACCCATTGCCAGTTATGGCTGTGGAATTTGGGGCTATGGAGAATGTAGTGTATTGCAATTGGAGGAGAATCACTTTTGCAGGCGTCTCCTCTCTCTTCCAACCCCCCACTATTTTTGCCACAAAGAATTGGCTCAGCGGTATCTTGAGGACTCCATTAAGCTGGGTGCTCTTATGTTGTGGCTCTTTATATGGAACAATCCTAAAGCTTCTTTTAGTCATAATATAACTAATGATTGCATTCAGTGTGTCCGGGGTCTGGACATCCCCTGGCTCAATTATGTCAAACAGAACCTTACAACCTTGGGTAATTTCAGCCTTGTTTTGATAATCCTTCAACAATATATAAGGCCGATAAGGCTGCCATGAAGCATCTATTTCTGGAAAGATGCTGTGCTAAAAGGGATAGCCTCAAATCAAGCAAACCATTAGTGAGGAATTATCTTCCCCATAAAATTAACCCCGGTCCTGAACCTTATGTTACTTATGTGCCTAACCACTGGGAAAGAGTCTTCTTGTCTAAATTCTGAGCTGGCACTATGTTGCATGTTATGTTTTCTGCGGGGTTACTATAGGAATTTGGAAGAGAAGAAGTGTGTTTGTGACACTGCGTCTTCCCAATCTCTATTGTACTTTGCGGTATTTTGCAAACTATTTAAACCATTTAGAGCTCCCTATTTATTACCTCATTAAAATTCACAAGTGTAAATATTGCAGAGCTGCTCTTCGGTTTTTACAATTGTTACCCAGTACTGATGTATGTTTTAGAATGGGTAGTTTTCTTAAAGCAGCTGTGTTGTATTGCAAAAGTTTGGATTTTTAGATTACGCAATTTTTGTTGTACATTCTATTGCCTATCACATGTGATTTTCTATTATGTATGCATATCTTTTATGATTGTCTGACATTCGAATAAAGATTTTGATTGATTGAGTCTGCTCATTGGTGTCTCACATTTTTCATGTTTTACAAATAGAGGGTGTTTTTTACAGTGATGAAATGTGAAGCACTGGTAATGGCGCTAGACAGATCATTTGATAAAATGCATTCTAAGCCCAGGAGCAACTCTGACCTTGAGTGGTGATTTCAAGTTGAAAATGTCATTCCAGTTTGATTATGAAACTAATTGATTCATGCACCAAGTGTTTAACAATCTATTGGGTGATAGTCAAGAATATAAAGTATTGCTATTTATAGAACTACGTAATTTAAGAATGTTCAATGGGCCGTGTAGTAGGGGATCCCAGGTTCACACTACTGGGCCATTCATTCATGAGAGGGTGTCATTGAGCATTAGTTAAACAACATATATTTATTGACCAATATGAAAGTGACCATTTTTTGTTAGGTAATTACTTTAGGTTGTTATATGTCTGATGGTAATCATAAACTAAGTTGCCCAGATACAATCTCTGGTGAGTGAAGAGCTAATTGGTTAAAACAATCTCTCGTTAAACTGGGCTCGTTATTAAATAAGCACACAGGCAGAAAATTAAGGATCTTGATGGTGAAGGTGAATTTGAATGCTGACTTGGCTATTGAAAATAATTAGAGTATTTCCAAATGCAAAGTGTTACTCACTAAAGCCAAGTGTTGCTCATTAAACCTAGAAACGCACTGATTACAAAAGGGAGCAAGTTTGATGGGGAAATCTGGCATTACGAAAGGAGAGGTACTTAGAAAAAGTAAGATGATATACTCTTGGTACACAAAGTCTTCCATAGAAAGAACGTGATGCATCAAAAGCTGAATTTGGAATTAAAAAAATATTAGAAATGGCAAAAGGAAGACTTATCTTGGCAAGTTGAGAAGTCCTAGTTAATATTTTTAGAATGCAAAACTATTTTTAAAACGTGGCGGTTGAATGCCAAATGAAGGGAGGAATAGCTAGTAATTATTGTATAATTCAAGCTCATGTCTTGATACAGTAGGTGGTGGAAGACATTGTTTCCAACACTGTTTTGGGGGGTTTTATTCACCTAGTGTGCTACCAGAAACTTGTAAGAGTAGCACTCTAGCTCCAGCCTTTAAAAAGTGTGACAGGGGGATCCTAGTAGTAAGTTACTCTTGATATTAGTTCCGTTATTTCCTGGATGTAACCTGCTTGCTTGAGCACTTCATTAGAGCTATCAACTTGGGCAGGGAGTGACGTGATAAGTATTACCACTGGTTCTAACAGGATGAAGATGCAATGGTTCTACTATCCACAGTCGCCTACGTCTGATTGAACAAGAAACGCAACGGAAAACAAATTGCCTCCTCTATATTGTAGCTTCATTGATTTTAAATTGGCATTTCATCTGATAGATGTATGGTATGGAAAAAGTTAATAATTATTCAAATCTCTCGATCATTGTTAAAGGCAAGCCTCTTTTAATACTTGGGCCACAGTGTGGATGTCTGACAGCTGAAAGTTTCAACCAATGCAAGGAGAGAAGCGTGTATATTGTCCCTTTTATTGTGAATTTAATGTCTTAAACGAAGGTGCGATTGTAGAGGAGCCACAAACTATTTTAAAACAGTTTTATTCCACTAATAATAGCATGATAGTTAGCCTGACCAAAACTAAGTGTATGACATTCACAGGTCCAAGACATTACAGACTAGTTTACAGAGATGATGGCCACATTGGAGCTAGAGAGATGAGCCTCGCCATCTATAATGGTCTTTAGTAGAACAGTCATTACCTGGTCATTAAAGATTTAGTTAAGACCATAATGAGAGACATAATCAACTTTAAAAAAAAAAAGTATGAGGACTTGCATAGCTACCCTTTTGAATTAGCTTACCTGCCAAAGTTGTTGGCCCTCTCGACGTATGGTGCACCAGTGTGGTGATCCAAACAAAAGTTTTTTTCAACACCTTGGGAGGCCTCTTATGGAGAGAAGGATTAGTTCTGCGCAGTTCAATCTTGATTCACGCTCTGTGAATGGAACTGCAATTATGATCTGTGAAATATGACATCTCAACCTGTATTGACAAATTGATGTTACCTCATCATATCCTTTGAGTGTGTTACTGAGTGAAATCTCTAAATATATTGTTGAATCTTTGGACAGATGGGTGATGGATGTGAGGAACACAATCTTAAGAGTATAGTCCTGCTAATCTTTGATTTAATATCTAGAAGCAGCAATATAAAGGTATTATGAAATGGACCTGTCGGCATGGAGCACGGAAGTACATTTGAGACTTGTTTCCAAATTATAAACCTATCATCTGTTCACCCACAATTTTAGCCATTGCGTTAGAATGAGTATTTGAGGGCTAGATCTTCTTTAAAGGATAAGCTATTGCATCATCTGTTCAAAGGATGTCCTTTGATCGTGTGCAGCGGTAGGTGGAGGTGCAGGGCCTGGACTGCAACCAGGCCCTGTGCCCAACCCATCGCTGATCATGGCCTGCGGCTGTGCGCAGTGGACGTGTGTGGCCTGTTGGCTAACATTTCCTTTTCTTTTTTTTTTGGACTTGGATTTTTTGTGGGAGTTCTGCAGAGGTCTGGCAGGAACACAGGGTGTTTTCCGGCATCTTTGTTGAATTTTTCCTGTGGCAAGTGCATGGCGGAAAAAGTGTTTTGGGCCCCTACTTCAAGAATAACCCTGAAACATTCCAGGAAGGAGCTGAGGAGGATGACTTTTTTTGTGTGAAAATGTTTTATACTTACTATCAAAACAAAAAACGCACTACCTACCGCCATTGTGTAATATATATATATTTTTCCTCCAGATCCAACTTCCGAGTATAAATCGGAAACCAACACAAGGTACAACACTCCCAAAAAATTTCCGCACTTCATTTAATTTAGATCGATATTTATCTCCCCCTCCCCTCAATCCCCCCCCCTTTACTGGCAGTTGTCAGTAGGTAGTTATAGTCAAGACCATGTTTCTATTCAAATAGCGTTTTTTCGTTTGTCAGTATTTTTGGCGCCGATTGACGAATCTTCACGAAATTTTCAAAACTAATGGGGCGGTCAGGTCTGCTACCGTATTGTAAGTTTTGGGGTGATTCGTCAAGCGGGGGCCGAGAAAAAGGGGGGGTCCCAAAACGTGTTTTCTCCATGTTCATTTCCATAGGAAACTTTAGACACGGCTCCAGCCCGAACTGCTGAACGGAATTACACCAAATTTGGCAAAAAGGTAGCTCTTGCTTCAGAAAGCACTCTTTTTGTTAAATGGTGTAAATCCATTTAGTAGTTCCTGAGAAATTTAAAGATTTCTCAGATATCTATATATGGAAGCGAAGGATCAGCAAACCCTCCCGATCTCGAGCCTGTGATCTTATTGACTCTCAACACTTCAAACCAGGAAGTGTTGGCAGCCATCTTGTAACTCGGTTGAACCGAGTCACAAGAAAAAAGATAAAAAAACAAGAAAAGGGGGCAGGGTGGAAACACCCTGACACCCTAGGCCTGCTCAGGGGGTCCCACAAGGACCCGGTGGCTTTCCTTGAAGCAATGATCATAAAACATGTGGGGCCCTGCATGGGACCCTGCAGCCCCGGGGATCGCCACCTCCCCGGGGCTATATTAATTAAATGTGGGGGTCCACATGGGCCGCCCGCAGCCCTGGGGACAATTTTTAAATAAAGGCGTGGGGGCGCAGCCCCAGGGACCACCACCTCCCCGGGCTATGTTCATTAAATGTGGGGGGCCACGCGGGACCCCCAGCCCCGGGGACCGCCATTTCCCTGGGGCTAAATGAAAAAGATGCGTGGGGGGGCTCCAGCCCCCCCGGGGACCGCCACCTCCCCGGGGCTGTATTGAAAAACAAAGTGTGGGGGGACTCGAGCCCCCCATGGCCCCGGGGACCACCTCCTCCCCGGAGCTTTAATCATATTGGAGGGGGGCCGTGCGGTCCCCCTCGTTGAGCTGTTAATGGCCCTGGGGACCACCATCCCCCAGGGTCGGCTCAAGCTATGTCCAGGGGCGCCCACCCCTGGGATATTGCAGTTTGCTATGGCTTGGCGGGAGCACTGCTCCCGCCAATCCATAGCAAACTCTGCTTCTCTTCATGGAAGCGAGAGCAGAAAAGATGCTCTCGCTTCCATGAAGCGAAGCAGATTTGCTTTTGGGTAGAACGAGCTGCATGTTAGCAGCTCCCTCTGCCCAAAAGCAATACCGACTCCCGCAGGAGGCAGGGAGCCGGCAGGGACCGTGGGGGCCTTGGGGCTCCCCCCGTGGTCTACAAGGAAGTGGCCGTGCCCCAGGGGATGGGGTCCCCGGGGCTATATCTGCCTCAGGAGGGGGGCCGCCCAATTTATTTATTTTTTTAAACGAGGGCTGGCCCCGTGGGATGGGGTCCCCGGTGCTAAAACATGCCCAAAGAATGGGGGCCACATGCCCACCCTTCCTTAAAAACCAAATAAAATTTTTAAAAAGGCCGGGCCCTGGGGGATAGGGGCCCTGGGGGATAGGGTCCCTGGTGCTGAAATCTGCCTCGGGAGGGGGGCAGCACGGCCCCCCTCCCGTTAAAAAAAAAAAAAAGCAAAGGGCCAGTCCCAGGGGATGGGGTCCCCGGAGCAGAAATCAACCTCGGGAGGGGCGGCTGCGCGGCCCACCTCCCATTGTATTATTGATAAGAAAATTAAAAAATGGGTCAGGCCTCGGGGCCCAAAAGGGTATAGGAAAGGGGGGGCCACACAGCCCCCCCTCCTAAAATAAAAAAAAAAGGAACCCTGCAACTCGGCGAGGCCCTACCCCCTTTCTTCACTACTCCCCAAACGCACCTCCTGCCGTGTTTTAGGTTGGAGGATGCAGTGCCCTTCGTTGCTGAGGGTCCTTAGGGGCCAAGTAGCCCACCTGTTACCTCCAGTAAGCCCCACACAGCTAGATTGCTGAGAGGTGGTTCAAGGCCACGCCCCTTTTTCTGCTATCAGAACTGAGCAATCCTGCTCTGTGAGACTTACTGGAGGTAAAAGGAGGGGTAGTTTGCTCCCAAGGACGTCCTTGGGGGCCAACTACTCCTGTTTCCTCCAGTGTCCCACACAGTGGAACTGCTAAGAGGTCTTCGGAGGCCATGCCCCCCTTTGTCCACCACTCTTCAAACACGGCTCCTGGCACACTACTGGTTGGGGGATGAAGTCCACTTTACTCCTGAGGGCTCTTGGTGGCCAAGAAGCCCTCCTGGTACCTCCTGTAAGTCCAACGCAGTGGAATTCCTGAGTGCTGGTTGGAGGCCCAGCCCTCTTTCTCTACCACACTGTAAACGCGACTGCTAGTTAAAAAACCATAGAAATTCACTGGAAAAACCACAGGTTTCAGGGACGTTATAGTTAGAAATAAGCATTTAAAAAACCTTAGAAATTCACTGAAAAAACCACAGGTATCAGGGACGTTATAGTTGGAAATTAGCATTTAAAAAACCTTAGAAATTCACTGAAAAGGACGTTATAGTTGGGTATTAGCATTTAAAAAACCTTTGGAAATTCACAGAAAAAACCAAAGGTTACAGAGACGTCATAGTTAGGCTGACATTTCACTTGTACAAAACCAGAGAAATTTAGCTGTTCTAGTTAGCTGAGCTAACTATAACTCTCGCCCCCGCAATGCACTGCTTATGACCTCACATATTTCATCACTCATGACATGGTCAGTGACATCACTGATGACATCTCAAGTGCCATCAGTGATGACATCATCCACAGCATCTGACGCACCCACTCACACCACTGTAGAATGTTATATACCCACTGCCGCTCCCACACAACCATTCACAAACCCATTCACAGAGCCATACCAGTACTTACACATCCACTCACTGACTAATTGATCTATACACACATCCACTCGCTCACCCATACTGCTACTCATAGACCCACTCACTAATACAGCCATTGACATATCCACTCATACAGGCATACAGGCGCTAACACAGTGAGTGAGTCACCCATAGAACTACTCACACCTAGACACTCGCCATACAGCCAATCATACAGCCACTTACTCGCCCAGTTACACACCCACCCACTTACTTACTCATACAAATAGTAACACATACTCACTCAGCTACACAGTCACTTATAGAAGCATGCACTCATCTATATAGCCACTCACATTCACTCAGTCACTCATATACCTTGCCACTCACGTATACTGCCTTTCACATACCCAGTTACTCACCCATACTGACACATGCACTCAGTCATCGACACAGCCATACAGACACTCACTCACCCATACACCTCCTCACACACAAACACAGACACCCAGACAACCATAGACGTAGTCAGACAAGCAATCAATCACCCATATAGCCATTCACGTACCCACTAACACACTCATACACCCACTTAGACATTAACTGACAGATACACGCATTCACACAACCAGTCACTCACCCATACATTTACTGAGACACCTAATCACTCACTTATACAGTCAGTGAGGCACCCACTCAGTCATCCATACAGTCACTCATACACCCACTGATTCACCAACGCACCCAGGTATGTATTGTACAATGCGGAACAGGCGTATATATCTACACCGCTTAGTAGAGGAGGGCGATGATCTGATTGCAGAAATCAAGAAGGGGGCAGGCGCATAGGGGGGCGGGGGAAAGAGGGAGAAAGGAGGCCCGACAAAATGTGTTTTTCTATACCCGATGATTGAAGACCATCAGGCTTTATGCCTAAAATAGCAGGGAGGCTTCCTCAGTGGAGGGGGGGGAGACGGGGGATGGGTGAGGGGTGGGGCACGAGCTGGGGAGCAGTGGGAGAAAATTAATTTTAAAAATCCTCTATCATGTCAAAGCTTTTTGTTTCATTATGGTATTAGTTTTGACAGTACATAGGCCAAACATTCAGGACAATAGGAGTTAATGAGTTAGTATTCCTTTCATGGAATGTTGATGGTCTCAGGTGTAAGCGCAGGCGAAGACTGGTTATGAAATATCTTGAGCAAAGTAAGGCACAGATATGTCTGATTCAGGAAACCAATTTAGATATTTTTGAGAGTTGAGCCATTTTTCCTGGGTACCCCTGGGTAGAGTCTTTTCTTGTCTCAGAGCAGACGGGACATTGTAAGGGTGTCGCTATATTGATTAAACGGGGGCAGGCTGTGTTATAAAATCTTCCAAAACTGATAAAACAGGGAGGTGGTTAATTGCTGTCTTAGATTTCGGAGGGACGGAGTTAGCCTGTGCAGCTTTCTATGTCCCTAATATTGACGACCCTACTCACCTATCTAACCTCCAACGGAATTTGATGGAAATTGCAGCCCCTATAATAATTGGGGGGGGATTTCAATGTTTTACTTGACCCTCTTCTTGATAGATCAAATAGGAGTTGTCACGATAATGCTCCTCGGGTTCGTCAGACCCTAAACAACATGATGCATGACTTGGCCCTATCGGACGTATGGAGGGCTAAAAGGGGTGTTAGCCAAGGCTTCACCTTTCATAGTAAAAAGCATGGGCATTTTTCAAGATTAGATTATCTTTTCGCAGACAGATCTATTATAGAATCTATAACTACTATCAACATTCTCCCGAGTCATATCAGAGACCATGCTGCAATCTGTGTCTCCATCGTAGATTATAGCCGGCCATCTAGACCAAGATGGACTTTAAAGAGGGTAATGCTCACAGATCCAGAGATAGTAGAAGCACTCAAACAGGCATGTGTGGGCTATTTTGCGGTTAATATCGGGTCTACCTCCCTGTATGTGGTATGGAATGCCGTTGAGGCTTTCATTAGGGGCACTTTACATAGCCTCACCTACTCTAAAAATAAAGCAGAATCTTTAACCCTAAAAAAGATGGAGGATAAAGTGGGTTCATTAAGGGCCGATCTATCCCGGGTACACTCAGGGCCGGCTGACGTAAGGGCACGGGTACAGAAACTGCTGCAAGAGGCACGACAGGAATACAGGGTTAAGCTAGATCCAAAGTGCAAATCTCAATGGTATACAAGATCTATGCAGAATTTTGAGTGGTGAGAAAACGGGTGCACTGTTGGCTTGGAAGGCCAGGGTAGATCGGTCTAGGAATCATATCAGCCAACTAGTTGTGAATGGGAAGGCGATGTCTCCAATAAAATGGAGGATATGCAAGCCTGCTTAGTCTCTCTCTTTTCTGCTCTATATAGGGAAGACATTTTCCCAAGTCCGGAGGTCCTCATGGCCTGGCTGAGTAAGATACAATTACCCAGCCTAACAACACACAGCCGTGAGATTTTGGATGCCCCGATGACAAAGGAGGAGATTCGTCTAAGTCTTAGTAAAAGCAGGAATGGCAAAGCTGCAGGTACCGATGCACTCCCTAACAAATTATATAATCTCTTGACAGAGGAGCTGGTACCGATTTTGGAAACTCTGTTCAATTCGATCTACCAACCAGGGGGTCAAGTTCCTAGATCTTGGAAAGAGGCAACAATTGTACTTATTTTGAAACCTTCTAAAGATCCTACTCAAGCTGATTCCTATAGGCCAATCTCCCTGCTGAATGCGGATTATAAGATCTTTATGAGTATTTTAGCAGGGAGATTGGCAAAAGTCGCCCCACAGTTAGTACATCCTGACCAGAAGGGCTTTATTCCAAAGAGGTACATACAGGAGAAGACCCAGCAGCTCATTGGTACGATACATCTTGCCATCGAACGTTCTGCGACCTTGGCCGTGGTGGCCTTGTACACCGCTAAAGCATTTGATAGAGAGTGCTGGGGTTTCCTGTGGGAGGTGATGAGAGCAATGGGTTTTGGGCCTACCCTCTTATATACACTAAAAATGATTTATGAGGGAGCTTCGGCTAGGATTCTGTTAAATGGGGTCCTGACCCCCATTTTTGGTATATTAAGAGGGACACGGCAGGGTTGTCCCCTTTCACCTTTGTTATTCGATATATATAGAGCCATTGGCCCAGCTGTTGAGATCTGATGTCTCCGTAATTCCTTTCAGATCTCAGTCCTATAGTAGTTAGGTTGCGCTTTATGCTGACGATCTATTACTCTATACGGTTGATCCTGTTATTTCTATTCCGAGGGTGGAACATCTATTAGAGGTGTTTGACCTTGCCAGGTAGGTCGCTCCCCCACCACACAGCTCCGCCTGTGTTGTCCGCCCGCTGCTGCTGCTGGTAAGCTCGCCCCTCCGCTTGTGGCCTCGGTGCCCGTATTTCTTGCTTTCTGTCTCTCCATTTTTCCTTCTGTGCCCCTCGCTGCCCCATTGTACTGTGCCCGTATTTCTCTGTTTGCTTTCTCTCCTTTTTTCCTTCTGTGCCCCTCGCTGCCCCATTGTACTGTGCCCGTATTTCTCTGTTTGCTTTCTCTCCTTTTTTCCTTCTGTGCCCCTCGCTGGCCCATTGTACTGTGCCCGTATTTCTCTGTTTGCTTTCTCTCCTTTTTTCCTTATGTGCCCCTCGCTGCCCCATTGTACTGTGACCGTATTTCTCTGTTTGTTTTCTCCCCATTTTTCCTTCTGTGCCCCTCGCTGCCCCATTGTACTGTGCCCGTATTTCTCTGTTTGCTTTCTCTCCTTTTTTCCTTCTGTGCCCCTCGCTGCCCCATTGTACTGTGCCCGTATTTCTCTGTTTGCTTTCTCCCCATTTTTCCTTCTGTGCCCCTCGCTGCCCCATTGTACTGTGCCCGTATTTCTCGGTTTGCTTTCTCTCCTTTTTTCCTTCTGTGCCCCTCGCTGCCCCATTGTACTGTGCCCGTATTTCTCTGTTTGCTTTCTCTCCTTTTTTCCTTCTGTACCCCTCGCTGCCCCATTGTACTGTGCCCGTATTTCTCTGTTTGCTTTCTCCCCATTTTTCCTTCTGTGCCCCTCGCTGCCCCATTGTACTGTGCCCGTATTTCTCTGTTTGCTTTCTCTCCTTTTTTCCTTCTGTGCCCCTCGCTGCCCCATTGTACTGTGCCCGTATTTCTCTGGTTGCTTTCTCTCCTTTTTTCCTTCTGTGCCCCTCGCTGCCCCATTGTACTGTGCCCGTATTTCTCTGTTTGCTTTCTCCCCATTTTTCCTTCTGTGCCCCCGCTGCCTCTCTCCATTCCCGCCGCTGCGTCCCCTGCGGCCCCGCCCCCTTGACTGACCATTCGCTGCCCCTGCCTCCCAGCTGCTCCTCCCTCCCACCTCCCCATATATGGCGGCCGCTGCGCGCCGAATGCGCGCCTAAGGCAAGTTCGTCTGCGCCCGTCCGCGACTGGACTGCGCCCAGCGCCAGAACCCCTGGACCGCGCGCCCCCCGCTCCAGCCTCGAGGACCGACGCCGATACGATGCCACCACACTCCACGCCCTCAACCCCGGACGGACGCACAACTGCTTCAAGGCTGCCCCGAAACGCACCCATGGTCCTTTCAGCTGCCGGAACTGCAGCTACACCAGCCTCAGAGCCACCGAGGCGCCCGCCAAGAAGGACCTCAACCACCTCCGGTGCATCCTACTGAACACCCGCTCCGCACGCAAACACGCCGTCGAGCTCTGGGACCTGCTCGACACCTCATCACCAGACGTCGCCTTCCTGACAGAGACCTGGATGAACGACTCCTCCGCCCCCGACATCGCCATAGCCATCCCAGACGGCTATAAGATCACCCGCAGAGACCGCGTCAACGCAGTAGGAGGAGGAATCGCCATCGTCCACAAGAACACCATCAGGGTCTCGACCAGCACCGACGACACTCTCAGCACCGCCGAACACATGCACTTCCAGATCCACACGGACCCCAACACCACCCTTAGAGGCACCCTTGTCTACAGACCCCTGGGCCCCGACCCCAGTTCAGCGACTCCATCGCCGACTTCATCAGCACGCACGCCCTGACCTCTACCGACTACATCCTCCTCGGAGACCTGAACTTTCACCTGGAGAACAACAACGACAGCAACTCCACCACCCTGATCGACAGCCTCGCCAACCTCGGCCTGAGCCAGCTCGTCACAACACCAACCCACTCCGCCGGCCACACGCTTGACCCCATCTTCTCCTCAAGCTCCCACGTCTCCTTCAGCCACACCACGGAACTCCTCTGGACCGACCACCGCTGCATCCATTTCACCTTCCAGAAACCCACCACACACCACCGCACCCAACGGATCCCACGCCGCTGCTGGAGCAAAGTCACCGAAGACCAACTCCGGGCAACCCTCGCTCTCAGCCCTCCCTCCGACCCATCCAACACCGACGACGCTGCCTGCAACCTCAGACGATGGATGGACGACTGCGCCAACACCCTCGCCCCGCTGAAAAAGCTCACCTACAGCGACACCACCAAAAGAGCCAGCTGGTTCACCTCGGAACTCCTAGCTTCCAAGCGTACCTGCCGGAAACTAGAGAAGAAATGGCACAGCGATAAGACACCGGACAGCCACACAGCCCACAAAGACGCCATCCGTAACCACCACCACCTCATCAGGTCCGCCAAGAGAATCTCCTTCAAAGACCGCCTCGACAACAACGCACACAATAGCAAGGAGCTTTTCAACATCGTGAAGGAACTCTCCAATCCCAGCTCCAACACCAACGACATCCCGCCGTCGCAACCCCTGTGCGATTCCCTTGCCACCTTCTTTCACCGCAAGATCGCCGACATCCACGACAGCTTCAACACCCAGACAACCCCAACTAAGATCGATACACCAGACCCGCCACACACCATCGACCACGACCCCCTGCCAGCCTGGGCCAGTGTGAACATCGAGGACACCATCAAGACCATGAGCACAATACACTCCGGCTCCCCGTCAGACCCTTTCCCGCACCACATCTTCAACAAAGCCAGCAGCTCCATCGCACCCCACCTGTGCAACATCATCAACCTCTCCTTCGAGACCGCGACCTTCCCAGAGAGCTGGAAACACGCAGAGATCAACGCCCTACTCAAAAAACCCAAGGCGGACCCGAGAGACCTCAAGAACTTCCGGCCCATCTCTCTGCTTCCGTTCCCAGCCAAGGTCATCGAGAAGATAGTCAACAAACAGCTAACCCGATACCTCGAAGAAAACAGCATCCTGGACCCATCCCAATCAGGGTTCCGCAGCAACCACAGCACTGAGACTGCCCTCATCGCCGCCACCGACGACATCAGGATCCTGCTGGACAATGGTGAGACCGCAGCCCTCATCCTGCTGGACCTCTCCGCCGCCTTCGACACTGTCTGCCACCGCACTCTACGCGCACGCCTCCACGACGCAGGGATCCGAGACAAGGCCCTGGAATGGACCACCTCCTTCCTCGACGGCAGAACCCAGAGAGTCCGCCTCCCACCTTTCCGATCCGAAGCCTCCGAGATCATCTGCGGCGTACCCCAGGGATCGTCCCTCAGCCCAACACTGTTCAACATCTACATGGCCCCGCTCGCACGCATCGCCAGACAACACGACCTCAACATTATCTCCTACGCCGACGACACTCAACTGATCCTCTCCCTCACCAAGGACCCCTCGCCGCCAAAGCCAAACTCCATGACGGAATGAAGGCCGTCGCCGATTGGATGAAGATCAGCCGACTAAAGCTGAACACGGACAAAACGGAGGTGCTCATCCTCGGCTCCAACCCCTCAGCCTGGGACGACTCCTGGTGGCCAACGACGCTGGGAGCAGCCCCGACACCCACTGACCACGCACGCAACCTGGGAGTCATCCTCGACTCAACGCTCTCCATGACCAAGCAAGTCAACGCAGTCTCATCCTCCTGCTTCAACACACTCCGCATGCTTCGCAAGATCTACAGGTGGATCCCGACAGACACAAGAAGAACAGTCACCCAGGCCCTCGTCAGTAGCAGACTAGACTATGGGAACGCCCTCTACGCGGGAGCCCCGGCCAAGCTCATCAAGCAACTGCAACGCATACAAAACGCCTCCGCACGACTGATCCTCGACGTACCACGCCACAGCCACATCACCCCCACTTGAGGAACCTGCACTGGCTCCCCGTCGACAGGAGGATCACCTTCAAACTCCTCACCCACGCACACAAGGCACTCCACAAAACTGGCCCAGCCTACCTCAACAGACGACTCTTCTTCTACGTCCCCAACCGCCAGCTCCGCTCCGCCGACCTCTCCCTCGCCACCGTCCCCCGCATTCGAAGAACAACCACCGGCGGCAGATCCTTCTCACACCTCGCCGCCAAGACCTGGAACATCCTTCCACTAAGCCTACGAAAGACCCAAGACCTGCTGACCTTCAGGAGGCTACTCAAGACCTGGCTGTTTGACCAGTAGCAGCACCCCCCCCCCTTCCCTCCCCCCAGCGCCTTGAGACCCTCGCGGGTAAGTAGTGCGCTCTACAAATTGTGTGATTGATTGATTGATTGGGTCCCTATCTGGATATTCAGTCAATAACTCGAAAACTGAGGTGATGTGCTGGAATATTAAGGATTGGGACGGGAAAGTTAGTCCTAACTTCAAATATCTGGGAATCACAATAGTAGATGAGATTGATAAAATTCCGCTGCTTAATCTACAAAGGGTAGCAAGAGAAATAGACAGTCTATTTGCTAGATGGAAAAAACTCCCCCTAACCATATTTGGACGGGTCAATCTAATAAAAATGGTTATACTTCCCAAATTAACTTACCTTTTCAATGCTATCCCCCTTGGTTTTCCTAAATCAGGTATCGATAAAATTCAGGGGAACTATAACGGCCGAATTTCTCTGGTTTTGTCCGAGTGAGACTAATTATAACGTCCCTGAAACCTGTGGTTTTTTTCAGTAAATTTCTAAGGTTTTTTAAATGCTAATTACTAACTATAACGCCCCTGAAACCTCTTGTTTTTTCAGTGAATATATATATTCTAGTTTTGAAACAGAGAATACCTTCTATCCTTCAAATGAAATTGGATAAATAGAGAGAGTCTGTGACTGAGCTCCCACAAGGCCCAAACATTCTGACCTCTATGAGATAAACTGCTTTCTGTAATTAATGCCTGGCTTGCACTTGGTGCATGTGGCACATGTGCATCAAGTAGACCACACAATGTACTTATGAAACAAAAAACATAAAAGGCACAAACAAAGGTAGTTACAATGAAAAGTAAGATTAGGCAAAATCAATGAAATCTGATGTAAGTTTTACAGACTATAGAAAAAATTAATTTACTGTTAAGTGATCAAGCACGAGATGCTTAGAGTGATATTTCTGCCAGTTTCCCATGGAATGGAATTACTACTCCGCATGATATCAAGTATTATAGATTGTGGAATTGTACCCTGTAATGGCAACTGCAGGCCAGATCACTGTTTCCACCTGTTACAAGCAGATGGAAAATGTGAGCACAATACAACCAATAAAGGGAGAAAAATGTGCAGGAAATAGCCAGATAATTCGGGGGTTCACGTTGTTCCTCCTTCGGCACCTCAGACACTTAATTGCAAGCCAATGGTAGGCTGTTTCAACAAGGCAATGGTAGTTTCAGGTATACCCCACCATTTCATTGAAACCTGTAATTAGGGTCTATTTTTTTTTTTTTTAATTTAAACTGATCTGTGGGGAAAACAAATAGTTATTTCTCAAGGTGGCCATCGGGGGAATGCAGTGCATTTGATTTTGATGCTAAAGGGAAACTCTGAGAAAATGTGGAAAATAGATATATAAAACGAATAAATGTTTTGTTTACTTGCTTCGGGTTTATCCAATTTTATAGATAATTCTCTTTAAAAACAGTACCTTCATTAGAATAAAATCTTCAAATCTTTAGGACTTGTATGAAGTTGCAGGACACTCCCCACAAACCACCATCAGCCACAGGAGCATAGTTGTCCACGAGCAAGCTTGGAAAATGTCCATGTGTAACTGAACTAGAAGATTGAAGTCAATCCACAGTTCCACGGTCTTCAGCACTGTCCAGCAACAGGAAGTAGTTTCCACGAGGGAAGCTGACTTCACTACCAGAAACTCGGCCAGTACATTATTGAGGCATACCAAGATTCTAGTCCTTCGAGCAACCTTCGTGCCTCCGGGATTCAAAACAGTGCTTGGATCACTTCTCTGTCAGGCAGACAGGACGTTTTTTTTCAGTTCACAAGTGTAGTAGTCTTCTTTTCTTCATCAATCCCAAGGATGTTCTCCTCGAAATGTGTCAAGTAGGACATTTAAGGGGTAAAAACATTCATTTATCAGTGATGAACATAAAACGAAACGAGTAATGTCATGCCTTCTGCGGCGCATAATTTAATTTGCAGCGGTATCACTCATTTCCTGTACCAGGGATATGCTTTCAGTAAATAATGCAAAGCTTCAGTATCCTACAGATTTGAAGCCTTCATGATGGATCTCTTATTGCCTTGAGCAGAGCTGTCTCTGATCAACTTGACTGACTCAGTTACTCGTATTAAGCTTCCAAGGAAATCTCCACCCCCAAAACCCATCTGCTCCATTCACCTGTAGAGTTTGCCCTTAGAGATTTGTTATTGACCCCACGCTCAAAGGAGTAGAGTGTCTCTAGAGCTAGTCACAGTCACTTCAAAAGGGAAAGGATTGTCTGAGGGTAATTTTCCCTCCCCATCTTGCATATTTTGGAGCCTTGTGGAAGCTGCTGGTTCTTACTGTCACAAGGGGCGAAGCATCTGAGAATGGCATTCATTCCAGTCAAGGATGTCGAGGCCTGCAGACTATTTTTAATAATGCCAAATTGGATTAAGTACTGCAGGTAAGAAACATCTTCTGATACCAGTGATGTTTCCATAGTAGATTACCTTATGTTGCAAAAATGATTTTCCTATCAAAATTTACTAATTTAAATGTGTATTCCATGTGACTCATTTGGGAAATGTCAAAAACAGGTCATTAGTTGCATTTTAAGATGCAAGTTGGAAAGCAAATGTGACTCCTAGACCCCTTATGTGCACTATGTATATCTGTGCAAAACGTATTTACAGAGAATTGTCAAAGTGATGACAGATATGGCAATTTTAGAAAGAAAATGGCTGCACTTTCAAATGGAGTACATGTAGCTGGCTTGTTTTCAGAAGCGTCTGCCTTCACAGAACTCAAAACAGCAGATATTCTGAGAAAAAATGGGGCAAAACGTGGCAAAAAGATAAATGTTTCTCAAACGCAATGCTTTTACTTGATGTTACTTTGAACAAGCTTATATTGTAAATCTAAAGTTTTATTACAACCAGAGATATCTTTACCACCTTATGGTTCTTTATTTTTTTAAATTTCTCCCTTCCGGACATCTCAGTAAAGTTGATTGTGGTATGCAGCAATTAAGCAGGAGCAAGCTGGGGTCAGTGTGCCAACTACCAGCTCAGTTTCATGACATTCCTCTTTCATTTAAAGTGTAGAAACGCCTGATTATTAACTTGGGACTGAATATGAGGGCCCTATGTTATAGTTACGCATGGATTAGCTGCAGAGGAAAAGGCCAAAAGGCACAGCAGAATCTAGTGGGATTGGTTACATTGGTATGTCAGGTAAAATATTTCCTGGGCCCAATTTCTTCTTCAATTGTGTTTATCAATCAAATAAGTTTTATTTCGGCACAGAGCCATGAAAGCAAAGAGAAACACAAATTACAGCTTAAAAGGAATAAAACCGACTTCAGTAAATCATACATTAAAATAAGGAATAAATTAATCACAATTCTTACCCCCTGTTCCATATAAAAAAAATACAATCTTCCAAACACTTTATAGCAGCTTAACAAGTTAAAAGACATTGTAAGCAGATCCAATCCCATTGCAATGACTTCTTTAAGAGGGGCTATTAATTTGGACCTTCTGCATTTTTAGAGAGCCGTGATAGTATGATTTTACGTCCCTATTGCAACGTAAAGTGACCTGTGCATAACTCACAATCTCTGTCTATTCGTCTCAGGGGCTACCACAAAGAAGATGCATCACTAATTGCAGAACTTGCAGTTTCGAAGCTTTCAACATTTTATCGCAAATTGATGGCATGGACTGCGTACAATCTTATGATCCCTTTTCCACCATGCCTGACTGTGCCATTTTCCTCAGTCTCCACATTTCCATTAGGAATCTACTTAGGCCAAAACCAATTAGGTGATTAGTATCAGATTTGAGCATCCTAGAGGCCTCTTTGTGTTCTCTGACCCCCAGTGTTCGACATAGTGGAATAATCCATCTTTTTCCGCAGTTAGTATACAGGGGGCAGAAAAACAAGACCTGTTAAACCATTTCTTTTGGTGCACCACACACAAGGCACTGTACATCCTGGGCCTCCATGGGATGAGACCGCTTAGCTGTAAACAAGCCAAGAGGCAAGGTTCTGTACCTGAACTGTAAATTGTCTAGCTAGTGGCGGGTTTATCTCATATAGGAGAGAGGATCTCCTGGATGAGTCCTTAACAGTAAGAAAAGTTTCTGTCTGAGAGCCATAATTCTGCTGGCTATGTAGCAAAGAATCTCTGTTGCGCTAGAATGTCAGTTTGAGCAATGACTTTGAGACTTCCCTTGGTGGACCAGAACAACACCACAGGCTAGCAAGCCCAGCCTCCAATAAGGTGGCCGTAATATACCGTAGTCAAGCAATATCTAGAGAACCAGACATAGACGATTTCCTCCAGACCTCTATGATAGGAGATAAGCCCTCGGGTGAACCATATTCTCCGCCAATAAACTATTGACATAACCCCACTTTGTCAGAAAGAGACCTCAGCACAAGATCCAGCCTAAGTGGGAGCAAGAGTGTACTTACAGGGAGCCCTATGAGCTGTCGCAAAAAAGATTTTCTACTGCTGCGAGGAAATCAATTCTAAGATGTCCCCTCAATTCGGCTCCATAGCAGGCTGTCGCCCAGCACTTAAGAGTTATACATTTCTAGGCCAGGTCTTATTGGTCAGAACTAAGATCTGAGTAGCATCCTAATAAGTCCTCCCGCTACTTGTTCTAATTTAATTGTGTTTTTTAGCTTCACTTTTTTTTGGAGGGCTTGTCTTGTTATATGTGTGATTGGGATTTCCGCTTGCTGATAGGACTATTTGTCTTCGGGAACTAGATCTTCGCGATAATACCTTGTCAACTTTTCCCTGGGGCAGCCAAATAGGCAAGCAGATCTGCTTAAAAACTCCAGTGTCTTATTTATTCGATGGAATTATATTTTTGTTTGTTTTGTCAGATATATTTTTGGCCATTTATCAGTCTTTAACCTTCCGAAATTAATTTGAAGTTGAATTTTTATATTTGCTTGCACCTTTTTAAGAAAATTTAGCAAGTTAGACTTTCTACAACAGACACTGAGAATAAGTGCACTCATACTGCTTTTTGCAAGACCTCAATTGCATCCTCTCTAGAAGCTTCATACATTGGATATTACGAATATTTTCAGTTGTGCTTTCCAGTATCTAATACTTATATGCTTGCGGAGCAGATTAATTAATAACCTGCTGGTGCAGGGATCATCACTTCGTCACGGGTTCTTATCAAATTGAGGAGGACTCGACACTGGAGCGAAGGCAAACCATGGATAGTTTATTCAATCATTCATGAATGGGTCTCCATCCGACAAGTACCATTAAGATACCCAAGGATAAAAGCACACTGAACGATGGTTACATGGGTTTATATAGGGAAAATCACAGACTAGGAACGCCCAGAGGTAAATAGAGCTTTGGGAAGAACACACAAATGAGACAATCGGTAAGAATCAACAACCTTGGTGCCTTGAGTAACTGTCGCGTTTTGAGGCTGCACAACAAGATAGGCTTATCTGAACAAACTTTATCTAAGGCTTTACCATTGTTTAAAACACACACGAAACCCACAGTGCAGACATCAGCTGTTCTTTTGTGCTGACTTTGCATGTTTACGCAGCCTACAATGTCTCAACTTTAGATTCGTGACCTAGTGTTTATGCAGATGTGATGTCAAGGATAGAGTCAGGCTGAAAACAGGTCAAAGGTGAGCATAGATAAAGCGCAGCTGAATGAGAAAACGAGAGATTCAGATTTTAAGGTTTCACAGTCCTTCCTTTTCAGCTGTGCTGAATCTATTCTAAGGGATCTATGTATTAATCATGTACATTAATATTCATTAGGTCATGGATTTCAGTGTGCATAATCCTTTCTCTATTCAATTCATGAACATTGACTGGGGAAGGTTTAATACTATTACAGATATTTATACAAGTGGTGCATATCATAGGGGCACATTGAATGCAGCAGCAACAAGTGAGAAAAATGGCTCCTATGATTACTATTCCCGTTAACAATTTCCAACCCCAAGTGGAGATAAGTCCCCGTAACCAGTCAGACCAGGACCATGTTCCCTGGTCTTGATGTATTTCTGCCGCTATTTTATGTAATTTTGAAATGGCGTTATAGACAGAAGGGGCGTGGTCAGGTATGAACACACAACAGTTACTACCGATGATGCGGCATGCTCCACCACGATCAGCGAGCACTACATCAAGCACCATCCTATTTTGAAGAGTTACAATTCTTGTAATTTGGAACTCTTCTGTAACATTTCCTAGAGCCATTGCTGTCTGATTAGTTACTGCTTCTACTACTCGGGTTAGGCGTCTAATTTTCCTACTATTTAGGGCTGCACCAACGAAGAAGAAGAGTCCCAAATTAAAATCTACATATTGCTGCAAGGCTGTATCAGTCTGATCTACTTCATCACTATTTATGGTCCGTTTGAATCTATTTAAAGAGATGTCATTAAATAATTTCAGGTCTTTGTGATAAGAGGCAGGTGCTAAAAACACAGGAGGAAGTAAGAAAGACACATAACAGATGCCAGACCAACTGACTGGTAGATGATAGTAACCCTTGCTACCACAGATAAAGTAAGTATTGTGTGAGGACAAGAAGCTACTGCTATTTGTTCCAGTAATGTTTAGTACTGTTGTACAGTCACTTTTTCCCACAGGAATACTGCCAATACTGCTCACACAAAGTTCTGCTCAGGCTCTGGTTACAGCGATAATAGGAGGCCCATTACCCTTAGCTGTTCGGGTGTTGGGGAAGACATATCAGGTGGAGGAATTCCCTCTGCGATACTCCTCCATTTCCCATACAGTTCCTTTGGCTTGGGGATCTCCTTCCTCATCGGGGTAACACACTCTGTTGAGCTGGGCGTTGAGTCCACCTACATCAGCAAAAACTTTGTGACTTATTTCAGATGCCCACAATAATGCGAACCAGGCTCTACAGGAGCCATTATGTGAGAATGGCAAGGGGATAAAAGGCGTTCCTCCCTTCTTCTGGTGAGCTGGCATCATTCCACACACCCAGCAGTTGGTAGTGTTCGTAGCATTGTGGGTATGATGTAGCATTTGTATAAAAGTGTTATTGAGGTAGGACATCCGGTGCTTTTTCTCATGGTAGGGAAGAGTGTAATAAAAGTGTTCTGTGGGGACAGGAGTAGTAGCGGGCAATAGGTTTCGAGCCGGAATCACTTTCTCCATTGTCCAAAAGACTGCTGCCAGGATTATCAAGAGTATGATCAGAGTCACCATACACAGAGGCTTGTCTTTGTTTCGCAACTGCAACTTAGATCCCAGTCTCTGCATGTCTCCTTCTCGGTATCGATACACCACAGGTCGGAGAGAGATCCAGGCAACACTGAACACGTATCACAATCCCCTCTGAACCTAGTTCAGCCGATTCTGTGATCCCACCGTGTCGCAGCCGAACCGTTCCACTAATTGAAATCGGTCCTCCGGTATCTCTATCTGCTCCTTCCCTTCCTTGGTCGCAAATCATACCTTGTTACTGAAGGCGTAGTTTGATCATTAAACAAAGTATCTTCATTCAGAGGAGCAACACTTTTCTGAGTCTGCAAGATATCCTTCAGATCGTTTCTGCCTTCTGGCTGGAGAACAGTTGCTTGGATTCGTTTGCAGTGCCCTGCATGGATCCAGTGGCGTCTGTTGGTGACGCAGACAGCAGTTCGGGTTGCCAGCAGCACTTGCTCAATGTTCTTGCAACGAGGTTCCAGATTCTTAGCTTGCTGGAAGTTCTTAAGGAGCACGAAATCCCCGGGTTGGAGACCATGGGCCAGACCCTCTGATTTGTCTGGAATAGCTTCACGCACCTGCTGATAAATCAGAAACAATTTTTCAGTCAAGTTTCTAAGATAGTCACTCAAAACAGGGTACTGTATTTCTTTAATCATATTTGGTCTTGGGGGTCCCCATACATTCATAGGCCTACCAAAGACTATCTCGTAGGGAGAAAGTCCAATCTTACTGTGTGGAATGGAACGAACAGATAGCAAAGCGAGTGGCAAAGCATCTGGCCATTTAAGGCCCGTTGTTGCTTGAATTTTTGCCAATTTGAGTTTCAGGGTGGCATTGTATCTTTCTACCAATCAATCAATCAATCAATCAAGCATTTGTATAGCGCGCTACTCACCCGGAGGGTCTCAAGGCGCTAGGGGGAGGGGGGTCCGCTACTGTTCGAACAGCCAGGTCTTGAGTTGCTTCCTGAAGGAGAGGTGGTCTTGGGTCAGGCGGAGGTGGATGGGTAGGGAGTTCCACGTCTTGGCAGCCAGGTAGGAGAAGGATCTTCCTCCCGTTGTGGCTCTTCGGATGCGGGGGACGGCGGCGAGGGCGTGGTTGGTCGATCGTAGCTGGCGGGTGGGAGTGTAGAAGGTCAGACGGTCGTTGAGGTATCTGGGGCCTTGGTTGTGGAGAGCTTTGTGTGCGTGGGTGAGGAGTCGGAACGTGATTCTCTTGCTGACGGGGAGCCAGTGCAGGTCTCTCAGGTGTCCGGCGATGTGGCTGTGTCGGGGGATGTCCAGGATGAGTCGAGCTGAGGCGTTCTGGATGCGTTGGAGTCTTTTCTGAAGTTTGGCTGTGGTTCCGGCGTAGAGGGAGTTGCCGTAGTCCAGTCGGCTGGTGACGAGGGCCTGGGTGACCGTCTTCCTGGTTTCGGTGGGGATCCACCGGAAGATCTTCCGCAGCATGCGTAGGATGTTGAAGCAAGACGAGGAGGCGGCGTTGACTTGTCTGGTCATTGAGAGGGAGGAGTCCAGGATGAAGCCCAGGTTGCGTGCGTGGTCCGTTGGTTTGGGTGCGTTGCCCAGGGCAGGGGGCCACCAGGAGTCATCCCAGGCGGAGGGTGATGATCCTAGGATGAGGACTTCCGTCTTATCTGAGTTCAGTTTCAGGCGGCTGTTCCTCATCCACTCGGCTACGTCCTTCATCCCTTCATGTAGGTTGGTTTTGGCGGTTGTGGGGTCGTTGGTGAGGGAGAGGATCAGCTGGGTGTCGGCATAGGAGATGATGTTGAGGTTGTGTTGGCGTGCGATGGCTGCGAGGGGGCTCATGTAGACGTTCCTGGGGATAATTAGCAGCATGAAACTTCTGCTTTACCCCTAAACCTTTCATTAGGTACTCTATTATCTGGCCAGTGAAGTGGGGGCCGGTATCGCTCCATAAAACTCTACAAACCCCAAAACGGGGGAAAAATTCTTTCAACAGAACTTTAGCTGTTGTCAAGGCTGTGTTATCTTTGGTGGGATAGGCTTCCACCCACTTACTAAAGGAACAAACCACAACTAGTACGTATTTTAGGTTGTTACAGCGCTCCAATTGGATGTAGTCCATCTGGAGTGCTTCAAAGGGCACTTGAGGCGGAGAAAATCCACCAGTAGGGGTTGATATTCCCTTCCCAGGATTGTGCTGTAAGCAAATCATACAATTTTTAACTACACGCTCAGCCGTTTTCCGAATGAGCGGACTATCCCAGACTGGATTCAATTGGGAAATGATGTTTTTGGCACTAACGTGAACAGGTCCATGAGCCATAGTCACAAAAGGTAATACATAAGCATAGGGCAATTTCCATTTCAACATGTCTTTTGATCTCCAACATCCCTCATCATCTAATTCTCCTTCCTTTTGCCATTCTGCCCTTTCCTGTTCAGTGGCTGACTGCTGTATGTCCTTAACTTCTGCATACAGGTTTTCCCATCTTTCAGCTTGGGATTGTAACACATACATTTTACTTGCGAGTGCACTTGCGGTCTCTCGTGCAACTTCGTCAACAAAAGCATTTCCTTGTCCCACCTTGTCTGTAACTTTCTTGTGGGCACTACATTTGATAATGGCTACACTCTTCGGCAATGTCAAAGCAGTAAGAAGACTATTTACCAATTCACCTTGTTGTATTTTAGAGCCATGGGAGGTTAGGAATCCCTGTTCCTTCCAGAGCTTGCCGAAGTCGTGTGCCTCACCAAATGCATACTGACTATCTGTATAAATATTCACTCTTAATCCTTCACTAAGTTCACAAGCCCTCAAAAGCGCAATGAGTTCAGCTGCTGGGGCAGATTTTTGTGGGATGCGGGCTGTTTCTACCACAGTCTTCAGGGTGGTAATGGCATAAGATGCAGAGGTGGTGCCATCAGGCAGTCTTAGACAAGATCCATCCACCCATAGTTCTCCCTAAGGGTCTAAAAAAGGTGTATCCTTTAGATCTATTCTTCCCTTAGTCTGTTCTTCTGTTAGGAAAATGCAATCATGCAAATCATGCACTTATTCAGCCGTCAAAGGTAGCAATGTAGCTGGGTTCAATGTCAAACATCTCTTGAGTGTGATATGAGGTGCCAAAAGTGTAAGTTCATATCCTGTGAGTCTAGCGCTAGTCAAGTGTTGTGTCTTAGTCTGATTCAGAAGTGCATCCACGGAATGTGGTACCATGACCATAAGCTTATTACTCAACACTATTCCCTCAGATTGGCGTATAGAAATTGCTGTGGCGGCAACCGCTCTTCGACAACCTGGGAGTCCTCTGGCTACTGGGTCTAATACAGCTGAGAAATAAGCATATGGACGATGCTTATTACCATATGGTTGTGTCAAAACTGACAATGCACATCCTTCTCTCTCGTGTACATATAGTATGAAAGGCTTTGTATAGTCCGGAGTGCCTAACACTGGAGCAGAGCAAAGGGATGCAGGGAGCTGCTGATATGCTTCCTGACATTCAAATGTCCATGGTAGAGGAGAGGGAGTGTCTTTAGTAACAAGGGACAAAAGAGGTTTGATAATTAGTGAGAAGTTGGGGATCCACTGTCTACAGTAGGAAGTAATACCAATAAGTGCCCTGACTTCTTTTTGAGTACTTGGAATAGGAATTTTTAGGATAGTTTGAAACCTGTCTTTGGTCAGAGTGCGGCCTTCCTTAGACAAGAGGTGACCTAGATAAGTGACCTCAGACTGACAATATTGTAGCTTATTCTTAGAGACCTTATGTCCCTTAACAGCAAGATGATGCAATAGAGAGAGAGTGGCTTCTTTACAATGCTCAACTGTGTCTGCGGCTAGCAGAATGTCATCGACATATTGCACAAGTGTAACTCCTGGTGGCAAAAGAAGTTCATCCAACTGTCGTTTAAGTGCCTGACTATAAATGCTAGGACTTTCTGTATAGCCTTGTGGAGCTCTACAAAATCTGAATGAGCGGCCCGGTAATGAGAAACCAAAAGATATCGGCTCTCCTCATGTATAGGAATAGAGAAGAAGGCATTCTTAAGGTCAATGACCGAGAATACAGTAGCTGTAGATGGAATTAATGTCAACAAAGTCGTAATATCTGAGACGACAGGATATTGAGGGATAACTATTTTATTGACTTCTCTCAAGTCAATCACAAATCTGTAAATCTTATCCCCTGTTCCATCACCCCGTTTTAGAATGGGCCTATTGCATACATTAGAGGAAACTTCCTCAACAACTCCTGTACGTATCATGTCATCAATGATAGAAATCCATGCATCTTCACCTTCTTTTGATATTTTATATTGCGGGACCCTTGGTAAGGAAGCACCCTCCCGAGCCTGTATGTATACTGGGGAAATGTCCATTCTTCCCACATCTGTGTCAGCAGTAGCCCAAACACATGCAGGGACAGAATCAAGATCCGAACATAAAGAAAAATTATATTGTTTAGGCAATATCTTTTTCCCAAAAATGACACGTACTCCAGATGGGGAACAATGTATAGTAGCATGGAAATATTTCAAAAGATCAAGTCCAATCAGATTATCTGGAGCATGTGGGGTAAGTATAAAGGGGGCTGTAGTGATGAAATTCTCAACCTGCAACGGTAGTTTTTGGGACACAGGGCTAGGAGTTGGTGTTCCATCAAACCCTATCGATGTGATCACTTGGCCAGACAAAGGTGTCCCAGGGACCAGTTTCTGAGATATCGCACTACGTGTTGCCCCTGTATCCACTAAAAACTTTTGTTCCTGCCCAAGTATGGTTGCTGTTACATAGGGCCCTGACTGATCTACAGGTATTTCAACTGGTCCTCCTTGTCCTACGCTGTCCTAGGCAAAATGTGTTCCCACAGTTTCTTCTGATTCCCAATCTTCCATAGAATATTGATTATTTATTTGATCGAAATAATTTCCTGACCTATTCCTCTCTGGAGCTTGAACCTGCTGTGGCTGTTGTCGGGGAGCTAAAGTCCCTTGATTACTGTTCACCTGTGCCCTTCCTTTTCCACCAGCAGCTAAAACAGGACATTCAGAACGCCAATGTCCCTTCTCCTTGCAATAAGCACATTGATCTAGCCCTAGTGGAATTTGTCTACGCGGTGGCCCTCCTGGAGGTGGTTGTCTATAATTCTGACCATAATTTTGACCACGGCCCCTACCTTGAGGTACATAGGCCTGAACCATCATTACCTTAGTTTTCAATTCTTTTAATTTTCCTTCTTTTCGTTCTTGCTCAGCGGTCACCTGATTCTGATAATACTGAGCCATATCTAATATAGCTTTCGGGGTTACTGAAGCCATGTGCTCTCTGAATTCTTTAAGCGAACAGATATTTCTGGGAGTAAATTCCTTACGAATCGGTCTACAAATAAATGTGCACCCGTAGGTGTAGATGTATCTTGTCCACTAAAATCATGGAATACTTCCTCAAAGCGAGTAAAGAAATCAGGTACGGCCTCTCCCTGTTTTTGTTTACAAGCAGTAAGGAGTGCCCAGTCTATTTTCCTAGCTGGAACCATCGTTTTTATATAAGTAAGTATGTTACCAGGCAGATGCAATATGAGCTGACTAGGTTTCTGATCAGGTTTCCTATCCATATCGGCTGCTATTATGGCAGTCCAATCTCCTCCCAAATCAACGGCATGATCCTGTTTCCGGGTAAGTCGCCACATATCTGGGGGCAGGATCATACCAAAAAAAATATCAATATCTGCTAAGGTCATAATACAAGAATCAATGGCTGCCTGTACATCATCATAAAATCCTCTAGGATTTTTCCGTATGTCTGGTAAGGAGGCTTTTAAAGTGAGTACATCCGTCCTTTTCCAGGGCGTATATATCCAATTATACAAAAAATGGGCTCTAGCATCAGCACTATTTGGGTCATCATTGTCTGCATTCCCTCTTCCAGGAATGAACTGTGGTGCAGCTTCCCTCATAGGTCTTATTCAGGGAGAGGAAGAGAGTTCATCACGATATCCAATTATTGTTACTATGGCAGTGTTAATTCTGCTTACAGGAAAGGCTCCTATCTGACACTGTCTATTAATAGCTCTAACATCATCTGGGCCATTTCGTCCTGTAATCATCTCCCATTGAACCATAAGTTGATGAGAAAGCTTATTTATAAGACAAAGAAGCTCGCCCTCAGAGAAATCTTGTATCTGATCTATCATTTCTCCTACCTCCATTTCTAAATCACTCAACCAATTTAATACCATTAATCTTATCACATCCTGACGTGATTGAGATACAGTAGAGCGAAGAACTCGAGGAGTCAGGACAGATGCAGGAAGCACAGAATCATTAGACATTTCAAATGCAGTGGACTGAGGTGGAGGCGCAGAGGCTTGGGGTGGGGTGCAGTGGCCTGGGTTGGAGGGGGTAAGAAATGTACCGGTACTGGTTGGAAAATAGGGAGCTGGACAACCGCGGGCAAAGGAGGTGGAACCGGGGGTACAGGGGGAACAACATTCGGTGGTCCTGGGGGAAGAGGTGTTAAAGGTACATATGGGGGTGGGGGTCGTTCTATCAACAACCCATCAATATCTGAATCCACATCTTCTTGGTGGACCTGAACTGCTACAGTTGGTCTAACTATATATTCCTTAGATGTTAATAATCTATGCTCTCTATCTAAACATTCATTTTTCTCCTGAACTTCCTTATCCTTCAATTCTTTATACTTTTGATACTCTGTCTTCCTTTCCTGTTCCCTTTGTATCTTTTCTGCCTTGAGCTGCCGCTCCTTCACTTCTTTCCTCCACATACGCAAACTGTCAAACATAGCCGGCTTAACTTTCTTTAAAAACAATCGTTTCTCTAGATACTCGAGTTTGTGAGGGTCCATAGTTCCCTCTAATGGCCATTGTAACTGGGGATCCCCTTTTGTATATTTGTTCCATAATGCATTATACATGATGGGACAAATACCATATTTGATGTACATCTCAAAAGTCGGTGTACATCTGGTGGCGCCGGCTAAATTGCTTCCAACATGCTCTGCTTATCGCAGAAGCAACAACAAAACTTCCAAAGGGTGCTAAACACAGGCATGTTATATAAGATTAAAAAAACTTATAAACAGAGAGAAATAAAAAATATTCTCACATTACCTGTAAGAAATAATGTTAGTCAAAACAAATAGCAAGTCTCAAAACAAAGCCGAGGTTTCAAAATTCAAAACAGAGTCTGAACGGATTACCAAATTCCGACCAGATTACCAATCAAATACCAAGTCAAGACAAATACCAAGTCAAGCAAAAATCAAACAGATTCTAACCAAAGGAACAAATGAACTGGTTCAATACAGATTTACCTCATGCGTAGTCTTCGACTCCCACCTGTCGATCCTCCTGGATCCAAAGAAAATCACAGACCGAAGACCCCAGTCTAGGCCAGCAGCCGCCAGGAAGATCAGAGTCGGAGAGCTGAAAAATCATCTTGGACCATGAGCAACACTAGTCTCTTCAGGTGGGGCGCCCCTCAGTGAAGTTGATCTTACCGACCCGATCTCCTCTCCTGGTCCAACTGCAAGCCTTTGATGGGGCCCCGCGTTCGGGCGCCAATTTGTGGAGCAGATTAATTAATAACCTGCTGGTGCAGGGATCACCACTTCGCCACGGGTTCTTATCAAATTGAGGAGGGCTCGACACTAGAGCGAAGGCAAACCATGGATAGTTTATTCAATCATTCATGAATGGGACTCCATCCGACAAGTACCATTAAGATACCCAAGGATAAAAGCACACTGAACGATGGTTACATGGGTTTATATAGGGAAAATCACAGACTAGGAACGCCCAGATGTAAATAGAGCTTTGGGAAGAACACACAAATGAGACTATCGGTAAGAATAAACAACCTTGGTGCCTTGAGTAACTGTCGCGTTTTGAGGCTGCACAACAAGATAGGCTTATCTGAACAAACTTTATCTAAGGCTTTACCATTGTTTAAAACACACACGAAACCCACAGTGCAGGCTTCAGCTGTTCTTTTGTGCTGACTTTGCATGTTTACGCAGCCTACAATGTCTCAACTTTAGATTGGTGACCTAGTGTTTATATGCAGATGTGATGTCAAGGATAGAGTCAGGCTGAAAACAGGTCAAAGGTGAGCATAGATGAAGCGAAGCTGAATGAGAAAACGAGAGATTCAGATTTTAAGGTTTCACATGCTTATGAGTTTTCAGTAGGGCCATGCAGCTCTTGACTGCTGTATTTTCTCCTGCCCGGTTCTGTTCTATGCGTGTAAGAAGATGAATAACATTCTAAAGTTGCTTCAAACTTAAAGCCATTTGAATGTAAAATCATATTTCTAGTGCTCTCAATGTTGGAAAGGGAGAGGAGACCCCATGAGGATAATTTATGCAGGCAAGGAACATTGCAAACGTACACTGGTATATAATTATTGATTATTATTATTTTTTTTCGTCTCTACCTCCAGGAATTGGCTATTTTACTTTACCGTTTCTTGTGCATGCGGGAGCAGCATTTGTGCACGCCTGTGAATGGAATCCACAAGCAATTTTGGCACTGAGGAGGAACCTGGTCCTGAACAGAGTTTCTGATCGGTGTAGGATACACGAGGGTGACAACAAGCATGTACGGTTTGGCTCTTTATCATATTGAGTTTAATGCTTGGCTTGATGTTCTCTTCCTTCAGACAAGGTTTGATTCGGGCAGTGTGCAATGATGCATAGGCCCATGGTGGGTGAGAGGGGACCTAGCACGTACCCCATAGTTCTGCAGGTGTATATTTTCAGCCAGTGAACTCCTTGCCACCATGATTTCTTGTTTGTTTTAGCACAAAGAGCGATGCTTCTTCTCTGCACCACCCAGGAAAACATTGTGCGGTGTCATATTCTGTGTTATCACTTGGAACGGCATGTAATCTCCGCCTTTGATTCTAATGAATGATGATTGGGAAATCTGCCAAACCATGGATTCCACAACTTTGATGTCATTAGCAAGTCTACGCTCAAAATAATGGTCACAGGGCAACAGAGACTGAAACGTAGTAGTAAACTTCGAACATGTTTTACTCAAAAGGTCACACATAACAAAACACCTCACTATAAAGCACTGTAGGATTTATCACGTTCTTGTCTAGTTTAATTGTCCCCTTTAATGTAAGGTTTCCACTATGCAAAAAAAGGTGAATTATTAGATCCTTTTTGGAATGATTCCCCAAAATTATATTTTTGTCAAAAGTAAGATGTCTTTAAAATTCCCCTCTCTTTTGGCTTAAATGCTTTCTTCTATTTGTACCCTAGCGTTGTCTGTGTTGTGGTTTTTCACCACTAACATGCAGCAAAAGACAAGGTATGGAAAATGTGATTGTGCTTATATCATCTTCTTTGGTGCATCCATTTGGGTGCCATGGTACCATTAATACAATATTCACAGAGAGAAGCTTTTCCATTGTCAGACATTCACAAAATATCTTAGAATCTATGCCTCTGGTCCAATTGGGTTGTTGGTTTACTAGGGTGTTAACCCCGCTCAAGCAACAGCACAATCCTTGTCAGGGTGAACCATAAAAGTCCCTAAATTAACCTGTGCTTAACCCTCTGGTAGCTTGGCACAAAAGCAGTCAGGCTTAATTTAGAGGCAATATGTAAAGTATTTGTTAGACCTGGCACCATTGGCGTGGGTCTCCCTTCCATTTTTTGCCTTTACCGCCTGTGTTTTGCTGTGTGTTGGATTCCATTTTTTGCTGGTCTAGATGCTTTGGGCACTTTGCCACTGCTGTTCAGTGCCAAAGTGCAAGTGCTCCCTTTGTAAAGTATTGTTATGGATTAGTGATTCCATGATTGGCTTATTTGGTTTACTTGTCAGACCCTAGTACAGTGCACTATGTGTGCCCAGGGCCTGTAAATCAAATGCTGCTGGTGGGCTTGCAACACTGACTGTGTCACCCACAGAAGCAGCTTGTAAAATGTGACTCAGGCCTGCCATTGCTGAGCCTGTGTGCAGTCTGGGACTGCCATGTCGACTTGGCAAGTGCACACACTTGCCAGTCCCTAAAACCTTCCCTTTTCTACATATTAGTCACCCCTCAGGTAGGCCCAAGGTACCCCTGTGGGCAGGGTGCATTGTATGTGAAAGGTAGGACATGCCCTTATGTGTGTGGCATGTCCTGATAGTGAAATACAGCCAAATTTGTTTTTCACTATTGCAAGGCTATCTGTTCCCAAAGGCCAGAATGGGGAGTTTGTTTATAACATCTTATAAACCTAACTGACCCTAGGAATAAGATAGAAAAGTAAAGTTTAGTATGCCTGAACTCAGAATGTTAAAATACATCTTTTAGTAAGGGTGATTTTTACATTCTGTTTGAAAATACCACTTTTAGAAAGTAGGTCTTTTCTTGCCTAACCATCCAGTGTGCCTCTGCTAGGTTTGTGTATTGCATGTCTGGCTTTTGGATGACAGGGGCTGGAGAAGGGCAGTGGCTCCAGAAGTCTGATGAGTCCGGGCTGGGCTGAATAGACCTGGGCTGCATTTAGAGTAGGGGGAGGAGATTTCCTTTTCACCTGAATGGGCCTGGTCTGCCTTCAACAATGCTATCTCCACCTCCTGCCAGGAAGATGCACGAGTGAGGACAGAACTGGTTTTGGTTGGGTACAGACACTCTCTGCCTTCAGAGAACAAAGGATTTTGGTGTATAAAAAGAGGGGCCCAGACTTTTAGATCACTTCTGGGAAATCAAGAGGAACCTTTGCCAAGGAGAAGAGCCGGATAAGCTGAGGAGGAATACTGCCCCTGTGCTGTTTGGAGTTGGTCTGCAGTGGCTACTTGCTGCCAAGGAAAGGAGAAAAGGACTTTGCTGTTTGCTTTGCCACCTGCTTGAAGAAGAATATCTCCAAGGGCTTGAAACTGAGCTTGCCTCCTGTTCTGAAGTCTCAGGAACACAAAGACTCATCCCTTCTGCCTCTCTGCATCTGGAACTGCTGTTTCAGCTGCTACAGAAGGAAATTGTAACACCGACGCCTGCTGACGCCGTGCTGTATCGACTCCGAAGCAGTCATCGGAGCCGCTGCCTGCACCGGAGCGGAGGACACCACTCGTGACGTGCACGACGCACCGTCCCGACTCGCACCGCAGTCCCGACTCCATCGACGCCGGTGCTTCATCAACGCGGAGGCGATTCTCGACGTGGGTGACTCCCGAATCCATCGGCATCGCACCGTCGTAAGGAACCGCCACCTCGCCGCCATTCGTGACGTCACCTCCCCGACACAGTAAGGAACCGACGTCTCCCCTCCCCTGCGCTGCATTAAGGAACAGAGGCATCACCTCCCCTGGGGTCGTAAGGACCCGACGCCGCAGGCACCAACAAAGCATCACCTCTCCGACGCCGTGCACCGTCTTTCTTTTCATCAGTTCCAGGTACTGTTCTTTGGGGGTCTGCTTGACTCCGGGCCCGACGCTGCGCACCTCGCGGTCGGCGCCGTACTTTGGGATTTTCATCTGTCACGACGTCGTAATAACTCCAGGTGGAGTTATTTGTTGCTAGGAACTTTATTTAAGTGAATAACCTATTTTTAAGGATATTTTTGATACTGTACTGTGGATTTTTGTCGTTTGGTCTTGTTTTGGGTTTAGATAAAGATTACTTATTTTTCTAAACTGGTGTGGTGTCCATTTGTAGTGTTTTCACTGTATTACTGTATGTGTTCACAAATGCTTTACACACTGCCTCTGAGATAAGCCTGTCTGCTCGTACCAAGCTACCAAGGGGGTGAGCAGGGGTTATTTTAGAAGTGTATCCCCCTTACCCTGACTACAAGCAAGGGTCCCTATTTGGACAAAGGTACCTACCTCTGCCAACTAGAGACCCCCATTTCTAACAGTATTTGTACAGCACACAAACAGTTGTAAAGTGAAAACACAATACAAGAAAAATTCCACACCAATTTTGAAAAATGGAGTACATTTTAATGAATTGACACCAAAACAACAAAAATCCAAGTAGCAGAACCGGAGTAATCCATTTTTAAAGTTTATGGTGAAAACTAGAGCCTAAAATATTAAAGCGCCAGCAACTGACATCTAGTCACGCGAGACCGGGTCAAAGTAAAACAAAATATGACCGACCGCGATTGAGCACAAGTTGGATACAAGAAATGGATTAGGCCCGGTCAGCACTTTCCGCAGTGAAGATTTCTATGTGCGGACTAAGTCTCTTTTTTGGAAGTTGAAAATCTCCAGCAGGACAAGGCTGGGGCTGTAGCTGAAGAGAGTTCCACGTGGGCGGATACCCCTTTGGCGAAGAACCACTTAACAGTATTTGCTGCTGCAAAGAGAAGAACATAGTGAGAGCTGCCGCGAAGTCAGGCGACCAGCGATGCACCTTGGGCGGCTAGACAAGCAGGTTCGTCACAGTCTCCTCTCGGTTCTCAGGACAAATTTTTGCCAAAAATGTTCCAAGTCCCAAGTTTTGGGTTTTGACTCTCTGGGCACCTTTAGCACTGTCACCAATGGTCTAGGACTGGAGGGGCACCACTTAGGGGTTAGGACTCACTCAGGCTGGTCCAGGTGCAGATTTAAGATGGTTGGAGACTTTTCTGTCCCTGAGGCTCCTATCAGGAGCCCTTGGAGTCTCTCTGGTAGTCCTGGTTTCAGTAATGGAACAGGGCTCAAGCAGCAATGCGGATCTCTGAGGGTTCAAGGCAGGCTTCAGGAAGCAAAGCAGTCTTCTGAAGTACATAGCAGGACACAGCAGGAGGCAGTCCTCTGAGAGTCGTTCCGTAAGTCCAGAAAGTGAACTGAAGAGTGGGTCTGAGAGTCAATTTTTTGTACGTGGTACCTTCTTTGAAGTAGGAGAAGTCTCTAGAGAATTTCCATTTGTAGTGCTTGAAGTTTCCTGCTTCCCATGCCCTGGCTCCAAGCTGGCTGCAGGGGTGACAAGTCCTCTGTGTAAAGGCAGTGCATAGTCTATTCAGTTGCAAGTGGGGCTGTGCCCAGCCCTGCCGTCATCCTGCCAGTGATGGCCCATCTAGGCACACCTAATCTCTCTATTGTGTGGCTATCTAGGAGGAATAAACAAAGTCCAACTGCCAACTACACCCAGTCATGTGGCCCAGGAACAGACTTCAGGCACCAAATAGGGCAGGAAAATGCCAACTTTCGAAAAGTGGCATTTTCAAAATTGTAACGTAAAATCTGACTTTACCATTAAGGAGGGTTTGAAAATTACAATTTCTCAGACACCAAACATGAAATGTTCACTTGTTTCCAATTTAAAGTTAGCACTTATTAAATGTAATAAGGCAACACAATGTTATCTTATGGGACAGGTAAGCCTTGCAATAGTGAAGAATTAATTTAGGAGTTTTCACTACCAGGACATGTAAACCTTAAAAGTACATGTCTATTTACACAATGCCTGCCCTATGGGCTACCTAGGGTTTACCTTAGTGGTGACTTAGATGCAATAAAAGGGAAGTTTAAGGCTTGGCAAGGGGCTTATATTGGCAAGTCAAATTGGCAGTTAAAAAATGCATTCATGCTGCAAAGGCAGACCTGGGACATGTTTTAAGGGGCTGCTTAGGTGGGTGACACAATAAGTGCTGCACGCCTAATAGCAGCATTTCAATTACAGGCCCTGGGTATATGGTATACAATTTTACTAGGGACTTATAAGTAAATTAAATACGCCGATCAGGTGTAAGCCAATTGATTATTATTATTATTATTAATTCAATTTCTAGAGCGCACGGCTACCTCCTGCGGAAGTGTCCCGGCGCTAGCGGTAAGTGCAGATAGCAGACAGAAGCAGAAGAATTATGCAGTAATTTGGGTTAGACTGAACAACCAGGTTTTTAAGGCCTTTCTGAACAGAGGCTCTGAGCTCGCCTTTCGAAGATGAGCTGGCATAGAGTTCCACAAAGAGGCTGTTTTCACAGCAAAGGCACGGCCCCCATCCTGGCCTTTTTGAAGCGTGGGGTCACCATTAGGTCCTGATGGTTTGACCTTAGCGATCTTGATTAGCAATACTTCCGAAGTCTATGCTTCAGATATTGAGGGCCCACATCTCTCATGGATCTGAAAGCTAGTACCAATGCCTTGAATTCAATCCGTCTTCTGACAGGGAGCCAATGAAGGCTACGCAAGTGAGGAGAGATGTGGTGACGAAGAGGCACATTTCTGATCAGCCTCGCTGCAGCATTCTGTATAATCTGCAATTTTCTCAACAAATAATCTGGGAGCCCCAAGTAAAGACTATTTGCGTAGTCCAATTGAGAGGTAACAAGTGCATGGACTACATTTTTTCTACAATTCATTGGCAGTAAATGCAGAACTCTTCGTAAACTTTTTAATTTCCAAAAGCATGCAGAAGAGACTTTACAAATTTGGGCACTACCCGAGAGATTAGCATCAAATCTAAATCCCAAGTTCCTAGCAGAGTGCACCGGACTAGGAGGGGTTAAGCTCTGCCGGCCACCAAAGTTCCGACGAAGGTGGAGATGGTTGATTAAAAAACAGAACCTCGGTTTTTCTGTATTCAACTTCATGCAATTGTTCGTCATCCATGTCAAGATTTTTCGTAGACATAGTTTAAAATTCATAAAAGCTACCTCCGTGTGTTCTTTAAAAGAGAACACAAGCTGCGTATCATCAGCGTACGAGACCACCTTCACCCCACACTGTTCAATCTGTGTGGCGAGAGGAGCCAGGTACACATTAAAAGGGTGGGGCTCAGCGCCGATCCCTGTGGGACCCCACAGCTAATGGATCTAGAGGCCGAAATAAAAGGGCGCAGGAACACATTTTGAGAACGGCCCTCTAAAAGGAGCGGAACCAGTTTAGAACGGTGCCCTTCACACCAAGGGACTCAAGTCTCTCTAGTAAGATGTGGTGTGACACAGTGTCAAAGGCTGCGGACAAGTCCAACAGCACTAACATTGCACTTCTGCCTTGGTCCACCGTTTCCCGTATGGTTTCCGCCACTTCCAGAAGGGCCGTCTCTGTGCTGTATCCCTTCCTGAAACCCGACTGGGAGTCGTGGAGAAGATGGTTGATCTCCAGAAACTCTGACAATTGCATTTGGACTACCTTTTCCAGCACTTTGGCCGGTGCCGGGAGGAGAGAGATCGGTCTAAAGTTTTTTAGATCTGAAGGGTCCGCGTCATCTTTCTTTAAAATAGGTTGGATGTAAGCCGTTTTCCATAACACTGGAAAAGTGCCCCGGCTCAAGGAGGAGTTCCATAAGACATTCAAGACGGGATTGAGCCGAGGAGCCAGTAATTTAAAAAGATTAGCCGGACAAGGATCGGTCGGAGCACCTGATTTTATTTTACTAAGTTCCGCCAGTGAAGTAATTGTGCATAATGGCTGAAATTCCGACCAGATGTTAGAAGGATTAGGATTGTGGGCTGATGTTGCTAACAGTGGAGGGAACCCAGTTAAGGGGAAAGAAGAGTAGATTTTCTGAATCTTATCGTGGAAAAAACTGGAAAGATCTTCACATAGAGAGGCTGAGGGGGTAATAGTACTCTTCAGGGCTAATGGTTTCAAAAAGCCTTGAACAATCTTGAATACTTCTTTGGTAGAATTATCTGCAGTATTAATCTGGTTGGCTATATAGTCTCTAATTGTGTTACGTTTAGAAGTATGAAATTTCTTTAATGCCATTTTATATCTACATTTGGCGTCGGTGTTATAGTTTTTCTCCACAAGCGCTCCAGCTGCTTACATGAACTTTTCTCCGTCCGGAGTTGAGTAGTGAACCAGGGGGCAGAGGGACTTTTTCTGGACAACTTCATGCTTTTAAGTGGAGCAACCTTGTCCAGGGCCGATATGATCCAGTTGTTGAAGAGAGAGGCGTCTTGACTAGGCTCTCCCGTCAGTACTGGAACTGTGTCATCTAGCACACAGCCAATGATCTCTGGTATAACCTTCCTCCAATCCCTTCTTGTTTCAGGTGTGGGGCTAACCTGATTCTTATTAGAAGGGATAGTTAAGTAAAAAGGAACTAAAAAATGGTCTGACCAGGTCAATGGGAGAGGAGTGTCAGCTCTTAAAGAGGGGATGTTGGTAAAAATGAGGTCCAACATGTGGCCAGCCACATGTGTAGGGGAAGAAACTTTTGAGTCAAGTTCAACCCTTTAAGGGTGTGTAGTAGTTGAACGGCTAGTGGGCATATATCATTGTCCATGTGGACATTGAAATCTCCAAGGATGGTGCAATTTGCGTATTTTAGAGAGAGATCAGCAATAATATTATATAGTTCAGACCACTGAGCAGTCGGTGAGTCTGGGGGTCTATAAACCAGCAATCCAGCAAATGGGAAAGTGGGGGAGATTTGGACACAAAACGACAGTGCCTCAATTATCCCAGTATTCTCTATTTTCTTCACCGTAATCTCCCAGTCCCATCTATGGATCACCGCAAGTCCACCTCCTAGTCTATTACCAGGCCGATTGGCTACTGTAATCCTGTAGCCTTCTGGGACCGCTAAAGATAGGTCAGGAAGAGAATGATCCCTAAGCCAGGTTTCGGTTAAAAACATAAGGTCCCAAGAGCAAGACTCTAAATGGAGCCAAATGTCATCAGCATGCTTAGGGAGGGATCTACAATTGACTAAACAAGCCCTAATTTCTGATTTGACAGTACCAGTGGGAGTACAGGCTGTCTGAGCGGATACAGGTGGAACCAAAATATTGCTTTCTTTCCCATATGTACTGCTATCAAATGAGTAAGAGCATGTATCACAGCATCCATCCTGAGTGTTCCGCCCAACTTCCATATGACCCGAGTTTAAACATATGGGCCTGATACATTTCACCGATGCAAACTTTAATAATTGTTCCCTAGTCCAGGTGCGGCGAGCTACGTCTCCACGGGCATCGTGGCTAGCGCTAGCCGCGTTCCAGTCGCGGACGGGCGCAGACGGGCTTGCCTTAGGCGCGCCTTGATCACAAGCACTTTAGCACAGGTTAGCAGTAGTAAATTGCACAAAGCCCTAAAGCCAAAAAATACGATTTCAGCAATATGAGGGTGAAGGCAAAAGGTTTGCAGGAGCGCCATCCTAATGTTCACAGGTATAACAAACGACAGATTCACACTAACTTTGCATTGGATAAGTCTGCTTTGTTAATGATCTGAGAAGGTTGAATGAAACTCTATTTCTCAATCTGGTTATGAGATTTGACATTAATAGGCATTTTATATAGATGATGCTGAAGCCATATGCCATTCACTTGTGTCATTGCAAGAACAGGGTTCTCTTGGTATCTAATGGTGTTTACAGCATACGATTGCTCTAGAGTGTTGTAAATCTTGTTTGAAAAACCTATGTACAGTTAATACATTTAAAGCAGAAGTATCAGTTTTAAGAAATGGATTGAACAATCTGTATTTAGGATTTTTTAGAACCGAAATTTATGACAATATTTATACACACAACTATCAATAAATAAATTTGTCAAATGCTTCTCACAATGAGTGTTCTAAGGTAAGTGCAAAAAAAGTGAAAACGTGAAAAGGAGCAGTGCTCATGGACTTATCACACAAGCATGGAATGTAAATAAGATGAAGCATGTAAAGTTCCACAAAAAGGGGCTGTGGTGAGACCAGTGTATGAGGGGTACAATCCTGCAGATCTTGCCCTAAGTTTAACAGACATACTTGTGAATGTTGCATTGTTCTAGAGAACAAATCATATTCAACAGTCTCATTGTAGATTTTCACTGCTAATGGGATACCTTGCTTTTAAAAACTTTATAAAATTCAGCTGTCATACCATATCTTCCTGGTGACCTTCCCGTCCCAATGATACCTGGCCCTTTCTGCATGGTCATCCCTAAATGTTTTGCCTTCCTCCTCCTATTTTTGCTGAATTCGTTTTTGTTGACCTTGGGCCTTTGTGCACTTTACCACTGCTAACCAGTGCTAAAGTGCTTGTGCTCTTTCCTTAAAACATGGTGGAATTGGCGTCTACCCAATTGGCATATTTAATTTACTTATAAGCCCCCAGTAAAGTGGTACTATATGTACCCAGGGCCTGTAAATTAAATTCTGCTGTTGGGCCTGCAGCCCTGATTGTGCCACCCACTTAAGTAGCCCTTTAAACATGTCTCAGGCCTGCCATTACAGAGCATGTGTGTGCGGTTTTAAACTGCCATTTCAACCTGGCAGAATAAATCTTTTGCCAGGCCCAAATCTTGCCTTTTAATACATATGTCACCCCTAGGCTAGGCACTGGACAGCCCAGAGGGCAGGGTGCAAAGTATTTACAAAGTAGGGCATGTACATTTAAGTCTTACATGTCCTGATAGTGAAAAACTCTTACAATCGTTTTTCACTACTGCAAGGCCTATCTCTCGCATAGGAACAAAATTGGAGTTGCCTTATTTCATTTTATAAGTGTAATTACCAAAATGGGACGAGATAACCAGTTCATGTTTGGTGTCTCTGGAATCCGAATTCAAAACCCTAACATATGGTGAAGGCGGATTTAAGTTTCAATTCTGAAAATGACACTTTTAGAAAGTTGCAATAAGAACAGATGATGGACGGAATGCTGAACAAATCAAACATTCACCCCCAGTCACAGATCTGGGTTAAATCCATCATTTCTTTGCTTGCCACTCCATTCCAGTTTAGACCCAACCAAATGCAAAACAGTCTTGACTCTGCATCCTATGGGAACAGTCTAGCCCGAACTGCCAGGCCAGGTCCTCCCAGGGCCAGAAACTAGCATCCTGGGGCCGGTTTTGGAGTATCTCCCTTCATCAGCCAGTCTAGCTTGAATCTGGTGGCATAGCGAGCACGGGACCCACGTCCATCATTTGTTTGTGCAGCATTTATTGCCCAAATTGGGATATGTATGCCCAAATATGGGTCCCTTGCTTGCTGTGCCACTGGATTCAGGCTAGCCTGGCTGATGAGGGGTGATACTCTGAAACTGGTCCAGGATGCTCGTTTCCGGCCCATAGACGACTTGGCTTGGCAGTTCGGGCTGGACTGTTCCCATGAGGAGCAGGGTCAAGACTGATTTGCATATGGCTGGGTCCAACCTGGGGTGGCATTGTGAGCAAAAGAACGATGGATTTAACCCAGACAACTTGACAGGGGATGAATGTCTGATTTGATCAGCAGTCCATCTATCAGTTTTTTTGCGCAGCATTTTTCGCACTAAGTGGGATGGTAAGGTAATGTTTATTATATGCTTAGTTAATAAAAACCATTGCATAAAATCTAAGTGGGATGGGTATGCCCAGACGTGGGTCCCTTGCTCGCTGTGCCACTGGATTCAAACTAGCCTGGCTGATGAGGGATGATACCCCGAAACCAGTCCCAGGATGCTTGTTTCTGTTCCAGGGAGGACCTGGTTTGGCAATTCGGGTTGGACTGTTCCCTTGAGGAGCAGGGTCAAGACTAATTTGCATATGGCTGGGTTGGCATGGTGAGCAAATGAACGATGGATTTAACCCATGCCAGAACTAGGGGTCTCTAATTGGCAGAGGTAGATCCCTTTGTCCAAGTAGGGACCCATCTTCTAGTCATGGTAAAGGGGATGCTGGAACCAGTTCTGCCTTTTGAAATAATATTTGTATTAGTTTCCATAAACAACCCTCTTAAAAAAATGTTGACTGTTCCAAACAGTTGCGTGACTCCTTACAGTGCCTACATTTCTACTTGGAGTCCTGAATTTCTTTTGCATTGCTGTAGGTTTGCCTCTGATCTCTGCTCCACCCGCACCCAAAACAACAAGATTCAGTCAACAAATTCAGGTTTTAGAATTATTTGTACACGGGTGGCTTACTTTCTGTTAAGGGTGCCACATATCCATTGTTGATATTTACAATCAATACATTCTGAGTCATGTGCTTGTCAGGCAGTGATAAATCAATCCGAGATTATCACCTGTATGAGTCATTATTTCTTAAATAATGAACAGACCCATGTGCCCAAGCATCAACCACCACATGATGTGTGCAAAATGATTGAAAAATCCTTCTAATCTAAGGTCCTATGATCCTAGATGCCTAGACAGCTATCATGAACTGCATATGGAACAAATTGAGATCACCTTTTACCAGGAGATCTGTACAATGTATTGCCAAATGTGCACTATCTAAGTTACACAGAGGCTGCCACAGATTGGCATAAGTTTGAGAAACATTTAATAGAGTAATCGCTATATCTGCCACTGATGATTTAACCAAAAACCCATCTTCCATTAACAACACCTGTTCTTGAAAAAATTGTGCTATCTGTTCACTTTTTTTCTTTTACTTTACGCTAGCTTCCTAATTCTACCATGCAACTATAAGAATTGTGTTCTGACACTTTGTATCAAGAACACGAAAATATGTAGTGACTTAAAAAATAGTTACTTTTTCTGTGCTGTCTCATTACTGGAATTCAGATTTTAAATTGTTATGGCACAATTTTTATTCCTTTGGATTACCCTTTCTTTCAAAAGTGCGAACTGTATTTTGTGCAGCAAATGGCTGACATCAAGAATCCCAGACTTTGGGGGTTATCTTGAGTTTGCCTCCTGCCCTCCAATGTCGTGCGTCCTCAGCCCCATTTGTAGATTTTCCCTAGCACAGCATGGCAGACCCGGGCTGGGAAAACTCACAGTGGGTCCCACAGAGCCACTGCGAACACTCCAGACACATCCGTACCATTGGGTATTTCTTTGTCATGAAAAGGCTTCTGATGGAGACCAAATATCAAGCAGGCAAAAATACCTGGCGGAACACTCTGTATTAGCAGTGACAAACGTGTATCCACCATCTTGGTGGGTGCGCCATCATCAAAGAAATCTCCACCAGGTGCAGATCTCTAAATGTGACAGGTGGTCTCCTGCAAGACCGGTGACTGACCTGGCAGGCTGACTGTCTGCTCTCCAGGGCCTACATGATCCAATTTGTGTCTAACCATGCCTTTATTTGGTACTTCAGCGTTTGTTCAAATAATTCTGCACTGTAGCCTGGTTCATTATAAGACCCAAGAACTACTGTTGGTATACCACAAGAGGCTAACGATACATAAATGGTAACACATCTGTTGTACAACACCATGACTATTGAGCAATTTGGCGGTATCAAATGACTTATTTACTTTAGATTCCAATGGATGATCATATGGGCACAAATCCCACAAAGAATCTGTTCATGGTTACTAGTTTACTATGCTAAAATTGTTGCAAGTGTCAGCAGCTTCCATTCTTCCTCATGGAACTCTCTACCAATACCTTGTCACCAGTTTGACAGGTTTTAGCCATCATCGCAACTAGTGGCTTCTTTATACTCTGATTATTCATCACCTCTCGTGGGTTGATCACCCAGCCTTCTCTTGTTTATCACTCTCCTTCTCCAAGTTACCTTTGAAAAGTCAAACGGGCTGCATTGATTACCTAATAAATACAAGGAATAAAATGAATAACTCTCCTTAATATGATTTTAATTCTTTCTTCATTGCAAGCCCCTGCTTGTTATGTTTAGCTTTGAAAGAGTGAACAGCATCAATGGAAGGCTAAATCATTCTTTGGAAATGACTTTGGCATTCTTATGTCATTGAAGCAGGTGACTTCTGCTTGGAGGATGAAAACATGTGGGGTTTTAAAGTGTCCAGAAGCAAGTTTATGTTTTTCTGATGAACCTTGACAATGCAATAATGTTGCCTTGTTTTTAGAGGTCATACAGTCGCTGATCAACAACTACTAGTGAAATTGAATTTTATTTCTGAAACCTTGTTGTCTTTTTCTTTTTAAAACAAATTTTTACTCAGGTTTTATATTTGGTACAACATCGGCCCGAGGGCCTATACGCCAATAGCATTTCAATGTAAATGTCACCTTGTACCAGTTGAGAGTAAAAATATATATATGTTAAGAAGGAGAAAAGAGAATAAACAGTTAACCCATACTAAACTTGAGCATATATTCAGCACCCCAGCTTCTCCCCACACCACCCTTGTTGTCTTTTTCTAGATCTGTACAGTACGTTGCATAGTGCTCACAATCATGGGTCCTGGTTTCTGTTGTAACTGACCATGACCATTATCAAACCTTATGACTCCCATACAGATAGGAAGTGCAGGGCTCTCTATACTGATATGGTTTTCAATCAGCAATGCCTGACTAGTAAATTAAATAAATAATGATTGAAAATTAATTTATCTTAATTGTATACATCACTTTTAATCATTATTGATGCATAATATATTTTATTTCTTTAGGTGGGATTTCGTTTTTGGCTAAACTTCCCAAAAATAATTTTAGATTTAATATATTTCTAATAATTAAAGAGTTCTAAATATATTAAATGTTTTTACATTACTATTTAACATACATTTTTAAAAAATATTTATTTGCGAGTTAAATATATATTTTTTACTTTTCCTCTCTGCTTTACTACGTGAAGATCTGAGTCTCCCTATGGTAAAGTATAGAGGATATACATTCCCACCTAAAAAAAAATATTACGCTTTAATAATTATTTAATGTGATGTATAGAATGAATAAAATTAATTTAAATACATTTTAATAAAAATGTTGTTACATTAATTTTTAAATTCAAAATAGGGTATTAAAGTTTTTATAATTAAATAATATGCATTACTTTTATTTTTTGTTAACATTGTTATATTTATTTATATAGTTATCTATTTAAATTTAATTTAACACTATTTCCTATGGGGTTTTATTTTAATTTGGTTCCCTCCATCATTTTCTGTCAGAGGGTGTTGAAATACCACTGGTTGGCCATGTGTGGTGCTGGATTTACTATTGTTTTTTTTCTGTTTTCTTTTTCAGTAGTACCTTACACTTGGATTTTGTGAAGAGGCAAAAAGTTGTAAACATACTCAAATTTTTTATTACTAAATGGTGTAAGTTTCCTTTGTAAATCAGGACCTCAGAGTTCAGCAATCTATCAAACAACACCTAATAATTTACTGGCGTGCCAGTGCTTTATCTTTTTAAATTGTAATAGCACTTTATTACACACTGTACTAAATAGTATGCCTTAAATTAACAAATATATACAAAATGATAGGGGGAATACCTACAGTGACACTCTTTAAAGAGCCTAATTAGGGGCCACACAGTAAAAAAAGATCTTGCAGGTATGGTAACCCACTAAATGTACCCTTGAGCCCTGCTCTTGAGGCACCTCTAAGGATCTACGAACCAGCAAGCACTGAACCCTAAAAACACAATACCACCCATGAGCCAAACACAATACGAGTAGTGCATTAATTAAAACCGGCTTTGTCAAGGTGTTACTCAATTTTAAGCTAAATTATAAACTCCTAACACAATGCAAATTAATCGAAATACTTGAGGATGGTACCATGTTTCAATGACATTAACCAACAAATACACTGATTTAGGACCTTATTTAGAGTTTGGCAGACAGAATACCTTGTGACAAATGTGGCTGATATCCCGTACACTGTATTACAAGTGCCATAGGCTATAATGCACTTGTAATACAGTGGACGGGATATCCACCACATTCGTAATGGAGTATCCTGCCCGCCAAACTCCAAGGCCCCATTTCATTGCTTATATTGGGTAATATCACTGAAAGGTGGTATCAGAGTTTACAGTGAGTGAGACTCAGTTAGTGAAAACCACAGCAGACGTCCAAAAACTAGGTGACCAAAAAGCGAAAAATCTAAGGGTGGGAGCGGTTTAAAGCAGGTAAAACCTCACTTTCTCACACCTAAGAAAAGTGGTTGTGCGGTCACAATTTCTTTATCTTTTCTAACGTGCAAAAACAGAGACAAATGTATCTGCTTCAGAAAGAAAGGGAGTCAATCCTGGTTGTAAATGTGACAGACACTTAGGGCCTGATGACGACTTTGGCGGTGTGGGAGCAGGCTGTTACACCTCCGCCCTGGTCCCACACCTCCAAAGTTGACCGCCACCGCCAGACCTTTGGGTCTGGCGGACGGAGCTACGGCGGTCCCGTGGCGGTGCAGTTCTAAGGCTCATATGTGAGCCTTAGAACTGCGGCGCTGAGGGAGTTCCAAAGCACTTTCCTGCACGACATGGACTGTGCAGTCCATACCGTGCAGGAACTGGTCCATTAAATATAATGGGGTTACCCTGTGGCCCTCAGAACCTGGGTATACAGTTATGAGTTCTGTCGGGTAAAGGAAACGTAAATGTTATTCATTAAACATTAAATAATGGAAGGGCCTATAACTGAACCCATTCAACATCTGGGTAACTTCTCCTGACCCAAATAACACCAATCTTTGAAGAAAATACTATCTTATACCCACCGACACAACACAAATATCAAATTATGTTTTAAATATATTATTTTTCATATATCAAAATATATATATATATATTCATATTTCTCTTTTCAACAGCTGTCCAGAAAACATAAATAATAGTACATCATATTAACATATACAGAGTGAGAATCAAAATCTAACAGTGATCGCATACACAAACATGAGACCTTGGAACCACATATAATCAAAATGTCTAAAACACATTTTGTTCAGTGTATCCTTATATCTTCATCACATATTTCCAAGGATAGCGGACATAGGACATAACGTAATGTCGTCGACTTTTCGACCCTGTGTTCAAGTGTTATTGACTATACAGCATGTCGGGTCTTCCTCAGGGCTAAAACATACCAAAAGACAGCCTTACATGTATTGAAAGAAAGACACGTGACATGTCCAGAATGGTATCCTTCGATATATACCATATCATCTCAGCACCCTGCCGGGGTTCACTCGCTGTGGGGAGGGTTTTTTTTGTCTTGATCGGTTATCCTCCTTCAATTATAGTCCTCTTGGCCCAAACGTAGCTTCATTTGTTTTTAAATTTAGAGTGTGACCCGCAGCAGCACCTTTCTTGTCTGCTGTCCTCCTGCGTGTACGTGTTGCCTGACAGAACTGTTTCCAAGTGCAGGAACTGGGATGCATGCACACAGGGGAACACACACCATGTGCCCCCCTGCATGTATCACCAGGCCCTGAGGCAACAGGGGGCCCCCTTAGTTTCCTCACTGCCAGCATTTGTATGGCTTGAGTACCACCATGAGACTGCTGATGGTGAGGAAACTCGTAATATGCTTGGCGGTGCTGCAGCAGCACCGCCAAGCATATTGCGGCCTCAGACTGCCGCGCCACCACCAGGGATTGCTGATCCCTAGTGGTTGCGGCGGTCCTATGGAGGTCCAACTGCCAAAGTTGTAATACGGCGGTTTGACCGGCAGTCCACCCAACCCCCACTGCACCTCCACCACGGGTTTGGTGGTCCGATGGACCGCCAAACTCATAATTAGGCCTTAAGTGGGAGAGCACTATAATACACAGGAATGTTACCCAAGAACACTAAGCTTAAGTTAATCAAATGTTTAGTCAAACTGAATGACTGTTGCTGGGAAGGTGTTGTATCTCGGTGGTTCAAAGCTATCTGATTCACCCATATTGTCTTTTTTTTTTTTTTAACTGATGTTCCAAAGAAAAGTGAGCACCACACAGAAATGTATAGATCTTTGATATTAGCAAAAAGGGTAAGTATGATATCTTGAAAATCACTCAATAGTAGTGCTTATTCAAAGTAGACCTGACCAAATTGGCAGGCGTAGAGTTATCAGTGTTGTGTAACTAACAGAATTCAGGCAATTTAGAGATGGCAATTTTAAAGAGGAGTGTCCTAGCTGACATCTTTGATACACCTACTAAACGCCCTCTGTGAACCACTGTCAGTGGTTGAATAATATACCAAATGAATAGTAGTGTTAGGTTGCTGAAGGATGCTTGTGTTAATTGAAGATGAGTACTCTACAACACAGACACTTGGTCATTTACAAGTGAATTATGCTAACTGAACATTAACTCATAAGAAGGAATCACAGATGCAAGATGATACGTGACCTGGATACAAACTGTACTAGTATTGACCAGTGTTCAATATTTATTATAAAGCAAATAAATCTAAAAAGACACTATGACCTGGTATGCTGTATGTACTTACTATAACTGCTGCTTTGTACTTCAAGAAGCAAGCAACCACCGACCCTGAATTTAAAATCAAGCTTCCTGAAGAACAATCAATGTGAAATCTCTGCCAGTGACCTACAGACATTAACACCACAGTTCTGTTTTATTATTGGTCTCTGGAGATAATGGTAATTTCTCTCAGTTGGCCTCTTTAATCTAATTTGTATTGTTATTAAGCCTTATGAGGCATTGACATATATTGCTGAAAGCCTCTCTACGACTCGTTTACCAGACACTGGGACCCCCTCTTGATCATTAAGTCACTTTTATAAACTTCTCCACGTTTCCCCCATGAGGGCATCAAAGGGAACTGAACTTTGTTTTGTGATGAAGATGAAACCCCCTGTTAAATTCATGTCTTGGAGTTCTTACTTTTGATTTGGGAGAATACCTTTCTGGTGGCCACATTGTCAATTGAATTCTAGTTTCTCTCTGTTTCAGAAGCCTACATTTTCTTTCACAGAGTTAGAGTTCAACTTCTCGTCAGTGCTTCATGCATCGGGTAATTTAAATTTCTTATTGATCAGACACTCTGCCTCTTCATTTACAGGCACCACAATTCTAGGTAATGTGAATGTTGCAGATTATGTACGTTTCATATTGACTGAACTAAAGTGCTACACTATGCTCCTCTGCAGTTTATGTAAGGCTAACCATGTAATTTCCTGGGCTTGCTAAGACCGTCTTCCAATGCCTCATTTGTCTATTGTATTTTCTAATCCGTTACTCATCATTTTAACACCCAGGGGTGAAAGAGCAATGACAATATCTGTGGTGTTTCTGAAAGTTATCCCTGTTTCTAACATTTGTAGGGCAACAATGTAAACCACCTTATACAGCCAATTCTCTGGATGCAAGCCCAAAAGTAGTTTTTCAATAGGTCCTTCCTAATATGCTTGCCTATTTTCTATCTGCTTTCTCCTGGCATTCTTTGCTATGTCACATGTTCCCGATAGGACAAGAAGGGAGCTGAAAGAGTAAAGAAAAAGTGCACACTTTTAAAATGAAAATTCTACTGTGAATTTCTCTATGGCTAAAGAAGTACCTCCAGCCAACTTTCCAAAATGCAGAAAAAAAGATTGAGCATGCAGGGGCAGAATGGTAGGTCTGTGATGTACAAAGATTTATGGTATACAAGTAGTTGTAGGAGGGATACTTTGGATTAGGAATACTAGTAGGACTCATCTTAATATTTTCTAGCAGATTTCTTTTCTTAGCCGACTTTGAGAAATGTGTTTTATATTGTCCATTAGAGCTACACCTGCACCTCTGCTTCCCAAATTTAATCGCCGCTCATAGGCAAGGTCAGGCAAAAACAAAATGGCAGCAGCCACGAGTGTTCTGCTTCTCGCCTGAAATCTGCTGAAGAGATTGATGTTTGAAGGACAAGAACATCAATGTCTTCTAATACAACTTTGCTAAGTTGCTTGTCACCTTTAGGGAAGTGAGGAACGCGTTTGGAATATGTTTCTCTCAGTAAGGTCAGGCATGCCTTGTGTGGTCAAGATGCCCAACTAGTATAGATCCCCTGTATAACTACCTACCTTGGTTTTGGTAGCCACTGTTTCATTTGTTACAAAAGCCGTCTGACTCATTCATATACCTTACCTTACGGAGTCGTGGCTGTAACTGTGGCTTTACAGATTAGTGGCTTTACCTTACCTTAATGATTAGTGGCTTGGCCTATAGTGACCTAATTTGCCATCAGCTTCTATGATTGCGGCCATAATACTCAATTATTCTAAATCCAGGTTACCATTTTCAGTATCCGGGGATTCCTGTGGTAGAGCAAAATACGGCACTAAGGTTAACATTGCCTCATATCTAAACACACCACACTTCATTAAAGGGCGCCAGAGCTCGGCCTCTGGAGATAGAAGGTAGCAAGGAGAATGACATGAAAGCCTCCAGAGAGGTAAAGACTGGGCAAAAAAGACCCAAATCCACTCTGTCACTACGAGAATCGCCACTAAAAACGAAGCCTGATCATCCACCAAATTTAGAATTTATTCTACATAGATTATCATCATTACATGATCTAGCCCAGAGTGCAAAAACTAATACTGATCTCATTCAGGCAGACATCTAAAGGCTAAGGAAGAACTTTAAAGATTTGGCGAGCAGAACTAATGAAGACAAATCATGAATCAGCTGATGTAGGATGGGAGGCCAAAATCTCAGAAACTTACTGATGCGTTGTGCTCAAATGAGTCTTGCCTGGAACGTCAGTCTTCACCTCTTTGGACAATGCTCTCTAAGTGTTTATGTTTAGGTTGTAGTTATGAATATCATCTTGCCTGTTCTACTTAGCCATCTAATTGGCCATGTATCACTTTTTTAACAGCTTGTATAGGTATGATTTAATTTATAGTTGGTGTACTTACACATATATGTGAAAGGTTTTGTCACCATGCTTTGTATGGAGCTACCCGCAACCATAATTACTGTTACTTGTTTTTTAGATGTCGACCTTTATTCTGAAGTTGTTCTTTACTATGATTTGCTTGCAGGATGACATTTAATGCCAGGTTTACTATATTGTGTATGATATTGGAGGCCTTCTCGCTGTGCTCGCTTACCCTGTGTTGATAGCATTGGGTTGGTCAAGGAGCCTTCGGGCTCAGGTTGAATGGGGTGGGTGTGGATTTGTATTTCGGTTACATTTCTCTGTATCTTTATTGCTCTTCATTTTCTCTAGTGCTCTACTTTTCTTTATAACATCGCTTGGACGAAATTCAAAATACATACCAATATACATTCCCACTAAATGCATTCAACTCTAAAGGGTCTGTGTTCTTAACCACTCTGCATAATCCATTAAAAAGGTATGACTACTAATATAACTGAAACACTGAAAGTGCTATCTTTGAACACAAAAGGGCTAAACCATCCGGTCAAAAGGAGGAAAATAGTAGATTATTGCCACAAACTCAGGGGGCATCATTTTATTGCAAGAGATCTGGATTGAGATTTAAGTATAATTGGATCAATGAGTGTTACCGTTCCCCGCACAGCAGAAGAAGAATAGGGTCATCACCTTCATTTCCAAAAATATCCAGTGTCACTGCCACCCTTTACAAACAAAACAATGTAGACAATGTATTGAGACAACACTGAATTTTACATTATAAACATTTACACACCCAACAATAATGATCCCGAATTCAACAAAGTGATGTCAGGCCTACCACAAAATATTGGCACAATACTAGGTGTGGACTTTAATCTACCCTGGATGGGAACCTAGATAGACTATCAAAGCTAAAGTTTAGATCCCCAGAATCCCCGTCCTGAAGAGACCTGAAGAGACCCCGTATCACCAGAGGGTCGAAACGTTGTCGACAACTGTAAAGGGAGAGCCCAAGCAAACTAGGAGTTGCTTATCAAGAATTGATTGTATTTGATCTCCAAAGCCTCACCTTTAATTACCAATAACCATCGCCTTCTTTCTTTATTAGCACTACGTATATTGCACTGCTTTGGTTATGGTCACTTCACTGGGGTCACAAAGTCACGTCAAAATGTGGAAACGTATATAATGTAAATACACAAGATTTTTATGTCTCTTTTTCTGACTTGAAATACTGTCTTTGCAAAATAAAGTACACTCACTTCGGCTGAAGTGGGTACAGCTAAAAAAACGTTGTTCTGTGGGTTTCTAAAAAATGTTTGCTACAAAAGTGATAGGCCTAATTCAATTATGGTTTGATTTTTCATTTGTGTTGTCTTTGTTTAAATCACGTAAGATATACTCCTTGCAAAAAATCTTATCAATTGGTTCAAAAAAATAAGAGATCAGCAATGTCTCAACGATCTTGAGGTTCAAATCAAAGATTTAGAATTCAAACTTAATCACAATAAAGAATCCGCTGACTTTAATGCTTTGAAAAACCTCAAATATGTATATAATAAAACTTGGAGCTTTAGGCTCCACAAATGGGTGTTAGTGAGGAAAGCAGAAAAATAAGGTGGGACGTTATAAATTATTTAAAATTCAGGAAAAATAGCTGGACTATTCCATCCAGAAGAAACCAATATGGCCTAAGAGTCACTTCTTCAAATGAAATTTAAGAAGCCATTGAAAATGCCTATAAAAATTTATACCAACCAGATAGAACTATTGAGACTAAAGACTCTGAGCTTTTACTTTATCATCTCTCAAGCCCAACATTAGATCCATGCTCTAAAGAAAATCTTAATAAACACATTACGCAAGGTGAGACACTTAAAGCCATTCAAGGTCTGGAATTAGGGAAAGCTCCTGGAGTGGATGGATTCACCAGTAAGTGTTACAAAACGGTATCCAGTCTCTTCTTACTCCTTTTCACAATTTATTCTCTAGCTGTCAAAAGTGTAATCATACATGGTTTGCATCTAACACAAATTGCGTTTGCTAGATTTTCGTGGACCTTTTTGAAAGCCAGCCTACTCAAATATGACCTAGTCGACAATTTGATTAGAATGGCTCTTGGTCTCTTTTCTAACCCACAAACTTCGATGAGGATATAATGGCTGCTTATCGAAGCCTTACATTTTAAAGCAAGGCACTAGAGAGGAATGCCCTATGTCACTGCTTTTATTTCTCCTGATGGTCGAATCCCTTCTTCTAGAGATACGTTCTAACAATTAGATTAAAGGGATTCCTTTTAAAGCTAGACCGCAAAATGTTGCTGTGCATTAAGATGGCGTACTGATTTTCACAGAAGAAACTGATGGTGCAATTCCCTATCTGCTGGATGTAATAGTAAATTATGCAAGAGTGTCCGGTTGCTCCCTTAGTTAAGAAAAAACTGAGGTATTCTCTCTTCATGTACACTGCCTCCCCTCCCTTATAAAAGATTCGGGATTGAAATGGCAAAACAAGACATTAAAATATCTTAGAATTTGGTTCGGAAGAGATATTAAGGAGACATTATCAGTAAATGAGAATAAAACTATCTCCAAGGTTAAAGACTTAGGGGCCGATTCCGATCTCGGTCGGAGGCGCAACTGACACCATTCGGTCGGGAAAAAAGCCATGCGAATGCCTGTTTCCCGACCGATCCGCACATTAATCCGAACGAACAAGTACGATGCGCACAACAGCACAGATTCCGACCCAGTCGTACTCACCCAATCCAGGTCCTGTTCCCCGACCGAGCCGGATCCGTAAACGCACATTTGAGTCGCCCGGAAGCCAAAAGCAGCCCCGTCCGGCCGGACAAGTATGATGCGCTTCCCATACGCGCCCGAACCCGTCGCTACGCACGGCACGTCAAAGCATCCGGGAGAGGCGCACATAAGCTCCGATTCGCGCCACAACACGATCCACGGCTACGAGACGAACACGCAAGCGACGAGGACGAGGCGAAGCAACGACAAAGACGAACGAGACGAACCAACCATGAATCCCATCGTTCCGATCCTACCAATATTCTACATCTACTACCGGAACAGGCACGGACGCGTACGGCGCAGAAGGTAAGTCAGACACCAACCACAAAATCAAACTACACGTACCAGACATATCACACACACACAGAGGGATGCACAAATTACTTACACCAGAAACAGCAGCACCATAGGGGCGGGATGCCCATCACCAATGCCACATATACACATAGGGGCCCGGATGCCTGTCACCACTACCACCTCGATCCAGGGGGGGCTGGATGCCTACCACTACTACCACCTCTACCCATGGGGGGCTGGATGCCTACCACCACCACCACCCTTACCCAGGGGGTGCCAGATGCCTACCACTACTACCACCTCTACCCATGGGGGGCTGGATGCCTGTCACTACTACCACCTCTACCCAGGGGGTGCCAGATGCCTACCACTACTACCACCTCTACCCAGGGGGTGCCAGGTGCCTACCACCACTACCACCCTTACCCAGGGGGTGCCAGATGCCTACCACTACTACCACCTCTACCCAGGGGGTGCCAGGTGCCTACCACCACTACCACCCTTACCCAGGGGGTGCCAGATGCCTACCACTACTACCACCTCTACCCATGGGGGGCTGGATGCCTACCACTACTACCACCTCTACCCATGGGGGGCTGGATGCCTGTCACTACTACCACCTCTACCCAGGGGTGCCAGATGCCTACCACTACTACCACCTCTACCCAGGGGTGCCAGATGCCTACCACTACTACCACCTCTACCCAGGGGGTGCCAGGTGCCTACCACTACTACCACCTCTACCCAGGGGTGCCAGATGCCTACCACGACTACCACCTCTCCCCAGGGGTGCCAGATGCCTACCACTACTACCACCTCTACCCAGGGGTGCCAGATGCCTACCACTACTACCACCTCTACCCATGGGGGGCTGGATGCCTACCACTACTACCACCTCTACCCATGGGGGCTGGATGCCTGTCACTACTACCACCCTTACCCAGGGGTGCCAGGTGCCTACCACTACTACCACCTCTACCCAGGGGTGCCAGATGCCTACCACCACTACCACCCTTACCCAGGGGTGCCAGATGCCTACCACTACTACCACCTCTACCCATGGGGGGCTGGATGCCTACCACTACTACCACCTCTACCCATGGGGGCTGGATGCCTACCACTACTACCACCTCTACCCAGGGGTGCCAGATGCCTACCACTACTACCACCTCTACCCAGGGGGTGCCAGATGACTACCACTACTACCACCTCTACCCAGGGGTGCCAGGTGCCTACCACTACTACCACCTCTACCCATGGGGGGCTGGATGCCTACCACTACTACCACCTCTACCCAGGGGTGCCAGATGCCTACCACTACTACCACCTCTACCCAGGGGTGCCAGATGCCTACCACTACTACCACCTCTACCCAGGGGTGCCAGGTGCCTACCACTACTACCACCTCTACCCAGGGGTGCCAGGTGCCTACCACCACTACCACCCTTACCCAGGGGTGCCAGATGCCTACCACTACTACCACCTCTACCCATGGGGGGCTGGATGCCTACCACTACTACCACCTCTACCCATGGGGGCTGGATGCCTACCACTACTACCACCTCTACCCAGGGGTGCCAGATGTCTACCACTACTACCACCTCTACCCAGGGGTGCCAGATGCCTACCACCACTACCACCCTTACCCAGGGGTGCCAGGTGCCTACCACTACTACCACCTCTACCCATGGGGGGCTGGATGCCTACCACTACTACCACCTCTACCCATGGGGGGCTGGATGCCTACCACTACTACCACCTCTACCCAGGGGTGCCGGATGCCTACCACTACTACCACCTCTACCCAAGGGGTGCCAGATGCCTACCACTACTACCACCTCTACCCAGGGGGTGCCAGAATCCTACCACCACTACCACCCTTACCCAGGGGGTGCCAGATGCCTACCACTACTACCACCTCTACCCATGGGGGGCTGGATGCCTACCACTACTACCACCTCTACCCATGGGGGGCTTGATGCCTACCACTACTGCCACCTCTACCCATGGGGGGCTGGATGCCTGTCACTACTACCACCCTTACCCAGGGGGTGCCAGGTGCCTACCACTACTACCACCTCTACCCAGGGGGTGCCAGATGCCTACCACCACTACCACCCTTACCCAGGGGGTGCCAGATGCCTACCACTACTACCACCTCTATCCATGGGGGGCTGGATGCCTACCACTACTACCACCTCTACCCAGGGGTGCCAGATGCCTACCACTACCACCTCTACCCAGGGGTGCCAGATGCCTACCACTACTACCACCTCTACCCAGGGGTGCCAGGTGCCTACCACCACTACCACCCTTACCCAGGGGTGCCAGATGCCTACCACTACTACCACCTCTACCCATGGGGGCTGGATGCCTACCACTACTACCACCTCTACCCATGGGGGGCTGGATGCCTACCACTACTACCACCTCTACCCAGGGGTGCCAGATGCCTACCACTACTACCACCTCTACCCAGGGGGTGCCAGGTGCCTACCACTACTACCACCTCTACCCATGGGGGCTGGATGCCTACCACCAACAACACCCCCACTCACAGGATGGCAAATACATGCCACAAGAAGCACACACCAGCAGAAAGAATGCAACACAAAGACATCCCCCCAACACCATGACAAGCGTGTGTAGACTGTGTCAAATGCCTACAACACTGAACAGGACTGTGAACATACAATGTGACCCCCTATCACAAGTGCCACACATAAATGTGTGTGGCACCCACAATGCAAGCAGGCCATGACCATTGTGGCAATGGGGTCCAAACCCCCATCATCACAGTGTCCAAAATGTAAGTGTGGGGTCCATAGCTGAAGCACATATTGAACATTGTGGCAATGGGGTCCAAACCCCCATCATCACAGTGCCCAAAATGTAAGTGTGGGGTCCATAGCTGAAGCACATATTGAACATTGTGGCAATGGGGTCCAAACCCCCATCATCACAGTGCCCAAAATGTAAGTGTGGGGTCCATAGCTGGAGCACATTTTGAACATTGTGGCAATGGGGTCCAAACCCCCATCATCACAGTGCCCAAAATGTAATTGTGAGGTCCATAGCTGAAGCACATTTTGAACATTGTGGCAATGGGGTCCAAACCCCCATCATCACAGTGCCCAAAATGTAAGTGTGAGGTCCATAGCTGAAGCACATTTTGAACATTGTGGCAATGGGGTCCAAACCCCCATCATCACAGTGACCAAAATGTAAGTGTTGACAAAGAAAAAGCTGCAACTGCCAAACTGCATGGATGATTCCTGGTCACAGAACAACAAACACATCAGTGGCAAAGTAGTGCTTGTGTCCCATAGCAACATAGAATGGGGGAGGCAAACAGTGCAGTGCAAATAAGACATACCTTTGGCCATGTGCAGACAAACATCACCCATGGGGGCTGACACTGTCAACATTCATCAATGACACAATGACAGAAGTGACCATCAGAATGCAGACCCACATATTTACACCAATGGGCACACAAATTCAGATACCCAGTGGAGACTGTAGATGTGAGGTGAACAGATACCATACCATGGCAGCAATGGGACACACACACAATGATCATTGTGCTGACTGATGACCTAGGAGTCCCAGGGACAGCAGGGCAAACACACCAAACAACATACAGCCAATGGCACACCTAAGATATGTCAATGCAGTGGTGCCGATGCACATACACAAACAGGCAGACCCACACTGCACATCAAACACAACAGGTGAGGGGGTACCAGTGTCCCCAGGCAACCACACAACACATGAGGAGGCCTGAATACCAATTACACAGATGTGCATACAGTGCCACACAAAGGTAACTCATGGATCCAAATCCCCTATGTGGGCAATCAGGCATTGTCAGATGAGAGGGAGCACAAATCACACATGTCACACAAGCATGTAGGAACAGCAACTGACACAGCAAGACACAGAGACACCACAGCACTACCCCCGGGGCCCCCACAATGTGGTGACCCTGGGCTGCATTACAATCCCACTGTGATGACAAAGCTAGATGTCGTTCACACTGTGAACCACAGTCATGTGTCCTGAGCAACAAACTACCATCACACCTACACAAGCACAAATCAATCAGCACGGCCTGTCAGCCAAGGCCAACATGGAGGCAGGGGTCTAGCCGGGCAACAACTCTCATCTGCACACACTCAACACCACACACCTCGACCTCCAACAATGTGCAGCAGTGAATCTCACATGCACTGGTGACATTGCACATGCACCCATGACAATCCCAGGGGGGGTGGTGGGAACCAAGGTGCAGAAACACATCACACATGGCCACTCAACCAGACTCCTGAATGTCTGACACACTGCACACTACGCTGTACATGGACATGACGGCAATACCACACCAACCAATGGGATCCCAGCCACAGTCACACACCTATGAAGAAGCCAAGGTCACCCGCAAAGAACACACATAGACAACTACCAACATTGCAGCCCTCAGGAGTGCCAGCAGTCACACACACAACGTGTCACAACCAATGAAAGCTAACACAAACAAGAAATCACATGACAGGAGTAAACAACAAGTGCAAAGGGGAATCCTGACTGTGACACATCAGCGTCTGCCCACAAACTCAGCCCTGACAGCAAACACACCTATGGGTGACACCCTGATGACCAGTAATGTGCCATGCACCCACATCACAGAGAACCCAGGGAGAAGACTTTGGGGGAACATAGGTCAACTCAGCAAGCATCACAAACAGGAACATCACTAGGGATCCCAGCATGCACAGCAAAATGGAAGTGAACACACAGACATGCTCATACAACACACACCTTGGGCGAACGAGATGTCACAGGAGTACACACTGCCATGAGGGGACTCCACTCCTGTGTGAGGAAAGCTGTGCCATATGTCGCATCAGTAGGGCTCCATCATGTCAGCAGAACACTTGGTCACACAGTCAACAATTAGCACAAAATGAAGGCTCCCGTCACAGCCTGGTCATGGGAATGTCAACGAAATCAACAGCACAGATCCAACACACATGTATAGCAAGTTGCACTGACAACACAGATGAGTCCTTCCCCATTGATGCCCAAACCTGCATGTCCAGTGGAGATGGCCACACGGTCAGGGAAGTAGACTAATTGAACAATGGCAAACACAACAGATGTGCATGGGTGGAACCCACAGATGTGACATTGCTAATGTAAGTAGGAAATCCCATTGCTAAATATTGAAAACATTACACCCTCAGATGCTGCTAAGGATGACATGGATACACCACAGGATAGGACACTGTCCCCCTGGACCACATGGGTTCCTGCACAGTAACACTTCATTTTCATGAGACCAAATATCACCATCACTGCAGCAAGTGCATGGTTAGCGTCATCAACATCATGTACATCAGAAGTAAAAGCACTAGAGAACAGAAAGTTGCTTTATTCAGCATATGTGGGTTCAAAACTTGGAAAAACTGTAAGGAATCAACAAAGGCCAATGGCCAATGGCCAGTCCATCAAGGAAGTCAATACAGGGTGACAGTGGCAGATGTCACCCTACGCATGCCTGCACTGATCAAAACCAGGGACAATCCCCTAGGAGGGGCATATGGGGGGGCAGGCCAGGCACCGCAGGGACATGATCAGGGCTCACCAGGAGGAGGCAGGGAAGGGGTGGTGGGTGCTGGAGAGCCACTGACGACTGCAGTGGAGGTGTCTGACATGGTGTGTGCCGGCACAACTGGGGGGCATGACTCAGATGTTGTGGGTGCCGGCACAACTGCAGTGGACCCTGCAGATGGAGTGGACAGGTCCGCCACTGCAGTGCCCAAGTCAGACAGGGTAATAGTGGACTCCACTGCAGTGCCTACCTCCAGGGGAGGAGAATGGGGATCAGGTAAGGTGGGCAGGACAGAGGGGAGGACACCCTCACCACATCAGTGGTACAGACAAGCGCAGCGGGGGTGTGGGGCCGGAAGAGCAAGTGGCAGGGGGTGAAGGCCTGACCCTTCTGGGGATGGTGTATCTGTGGGTGGGGGAACCTGGGGCAGGGTGTGGTGGGGGCACCTGTGGAGTGGGGGCCTGAGGGATGGAGGAAGGAGACTTGGTGCCTGAGCTGCAGGGCGGCGGCGGGGTCTTGCTCTTCCGGGACCGGGGGGACTTGCGGGTGGGGGCCTCAGTCGGTCTGCACCTGGGGGATGGTGTCCGGGGGCCAGAGGCACTCCGCTCCGTGTGGGTGGGCTTCCTCTTCCCCCTGAATGCTGGATCAGCTGGGTCGGAGGGGAAGAGGCCAAGGTCACAGAGGAAGAGCCGCTGTGTATTTGGGGTTGCAGGTGAGGCAAGGGAGGGGTCTTTGGAGGGAGAGGCAACTGAGGACTGCGCAGTGCTTGTGGATGCGGGTGTTTGTGCCTGTGCCCCATCCCCTGTGAGTGTGGTTTCAGTCCCCTGACGGTGCGTGCGTGTGCGTCTTGTTTGTGGGGTGTGTGTCTGTCTGCTGCATGTGTCTGTGCTGGTGTGTGCATGTGCCAGTGTGTGTGTGCTTGGGACGGGTAAGGTGCTGGGGAGTGTGGATGGGGCAGAGGCAGGAGGGGTGAGGGACTGTCGGAGGAGGGACACTGCTGCCGTCAGGGAGGAGTCCATGGACCTATTGCCCCTCTGTAGGTCAGACATGCCCGATGAGATGCCCTCCATGAATGACACCAGCTGAGTCAACAGACTGGTGTGTGCATGGAGGACACTCAGCATCGCTGTCTGTCCTATATGGAGCTGGCGGAGGAGGTACACAGACTCCTCACTCAGGGCAGCAGGGGACACAGGGGCAGGGGGTGCGGTGCCTGGCCCGAAGGAGACACGCTCCCGAACATGGGAGCCTCCACGGACCTCGGGAATGGGAGCCAACGGGAGGGCGGTGGTGGTGGTGGCGGGGACAGCAACACTAGCTGGGGTGTGGTGGCTGCTGACACCCGCCTCCATAAGGGAGTCATCGTCCGAGTTGCTCTGGTCCTCAGCTGAGGTGGATGGTGCTGAGGACTCCTCGGTGTGGCTCCCCTCGCCCTCCGTGCCACTGGGTCCCTCCGACCACTCCTCGGCTGCTGACCCAGTCTGGCTCTGCGGCTCCTCCTGGTCCGTGGAGCTGTCCCCTCCTGTGGCCGTGGATGTATCTGCAATCAATAGGGAAACATACCGACATCAGTCACCTGCACCGAACGCACACACCACAGTAAGTACAGCACATTACAGAGCAAGCCCTGGCATCCTTAGTTGAACATTGCTAAAACTGCACAAACAGAACAGGAGAAGCCAATTGTCAGTCTGATGGTCAACCATGGCACTCACATCCCACCTGGCCTTGCACCCATCTGTCTGGTGTCTGTTGGATGGCAATACCCCAGTGTGGACACATGCACCACCTACACAGTATTTGGACAGTGCAGAGAACCCGGTGAAGCATGTGGACATGCACACATCACAACTCTTGCCACTGAGTCAGTACAGGTGTCCGGATGTAAGGGATGCCCAGAGTCAAATAGGGAATGCATGTCATGCATACCAGCGACAGACACCATGATGCACCCATGTCCTGATAGCCATTGCCACAATGGTGTGCATGTAGCACATGTCACTCCCCTGCAGGATCACTAATAGGAAGTCACATGCCATGGCACAGCCATGCCTGCTAAGTCATACATCACTGTCTCCAGTCACATGGGCAGGGCAGCCAGACAACAACACTCTGCACTGTGTCACAATAGTAGATCATGGGGAATGCAAGTCCTGGAGCTGAACAAGTGCACATGTACATCCCCCACACACCAAATCATCTGAACCCTCATCTGTCCAGGTCATACCCATTGGACATATGGGAGACCTGTAAAACTACCCTCTGCACCTGAGCACCTCACAATCTGCTGTGAATGGGAAACAGCTGCCTGAACTTCACATTCGCATACCCCAGTCTGCACGGTCAGGTGATCAAACACCTATGTGTCACACAAGTATCATCTCCTATGGTCACATCTCCGGTGGCATGCGGAGCCCCAACCGAGGAACACCCCAGCAGACCTGACAACGAAGCCACAGCACACTGACACAGAGGCAGACACCTGAGGGGACAAATCACTGAGCAAAACGTGTCAGCTGATACACGGCAGTGGGAGTACAGAGTGTATTGTATGGCCTGGAGTAGGCATGACTGTCCTGCCCCACATGAATGAGGGATGAGCCCTGGACAGTAGGCAGCTGGCTACGTATGTGTGACACACGTTATATACACACTCCTGGGGCCCAAACATTGTTCCCACCCGCAGCATGGGTGTGTGCCAGATACCCCAGGCACATGTGGTGGATCAGCTCAGTAATTGGGCCACATATCAAAGTAACACGCAGAACACATGTCAGAACTCAGGCATTGTGTAAGCAATGGACCCACCCATGATGCCCACCACAGTCAGGGAAACAGATGCTGTCCCCCACCTTGAGTCAAGCAAACTGCAGGGACACAGTACCCAAGTGACACAATACCCTGACTGTGAGGGCCACACCTGGGTATCCGATGAGGAGTGGGCAGTGCACAATAGAGGGACATGGGTCCTGGACCACAAGACTGATGTACTGTGGAAGTTTAACCAGGCCAGAGGAGGGCACATAGCATGGCAGACATAGTTCACAATGCAGACATGGACTCACCCCCTCCTTGCTGCTCTCTGGCCTTCAGCTGCCCATCCAGATCAGGGAAGACCACCGCCAGGATCCTGAGCATGTGGGGGGTCAGGGTCCGGTGTTCGCCCCTCCTGCGAGGAGGCGACAGCTTCAGCTGGACCAGTGCGATCCTCCGGGTCCAGCCCCGAAGGTCCTGCCACCTCTTCTGGCAGTTGCGGATCCGGCGCTTGTAGTCCCCCACGGATCTCACTGCCCGGACGATGGTCAGCCATATCTTCTGCTTCTGGTGGGCATCAACCTGTGAGGATGACAAAGTGAGAATGCCATTACTACACATGCACCATAACCGTGCATTACACAGTTGGATATACATGTCTCAATCACAGGGGCACATGATGTACACAGGCAGTGCAACGATGGCCATGGACAGTACCAGCAGTTACTACTTGGTATCATTGCCTGGGCAGTAAAACCTTGTTTAAATGCACTGTCACTGCACTATTCCTGTCCAGTGCATATGACTACACACTATGGGGGGTGACAACTACTCAGTGAGCCTGCTAGCCAGTGGCGTGCAGACTGTTAGCCTTGCCAGTCAGACAACATGCACATTTAGAAAGGCAGTGGACAGAACACTCACCTGCTCCCCTGGTTTCCCATACAGCTTGCTGTACTGTGGAAGGAGGCTGTCCAGCAGGGCCTGGTTCTCCTCAGAGCTGAAGGCTGGGGCTCTCTCCACAGTACGTGCCATTGCAGGGTCCAGAGGGGGCAGAGACAGCAGCAGTGTAGTCCTGTGGCAGATGTCGTCCTGGAGCATGTAGTGCAGGCAAATGAGCTCTATGGGGAACAGCCAGCATTATATGTGTGCTGCAGAGGCAGATACTGTCCCATGTGTCCAAAGTGATAGGTCCAAGTCGTTTGCATCTTCTGAATCTGGCCAATCCATGGAATCGCACCACTTACACACGCCCCCAGCATCCTTCAAATGTTCAACTTCATGACACCCATGAAATTGCAACATTGTTGTGGGTGACCAACTGAATTTACAGCATCAGACTCGTTCAAATTTTGAAAACGCGTCCGTTGCCAGGCCAGGCCATAGCCAATGGGTGCGCACCGATCGGACCATTGCCGTTCAACGCGTACCTAGGATACAACGCGTACCCGCACACATTGAATGCAATGGGCCGGCCGGGCACACCGATCGGACCATTGCCGTTCAACGCGTACCTAGGATACAACGCGTACCCGCACACATTGAATGCAATGGGCCGGCCGGGCACACCGATCGGACCATTGCCGTTCAACGCGTACCTAGGATACAACGCGTACCCGCACACATTGATTGCAATGGGCCGGCCGGGCACACCGATCGGACCATTGCCGTTCAACGCGTACCTAGAATACAACGCGTACCCGCACACATTGAATGCAATGGGCCGGCCGGGCACACCGATCGGACCATTGCTGTTCAACGCGTACCTAGGATACAACGCGTACCAGCGCACATTGAATGCAATGGCCAATGTGTGCGCACTGATCGGTCCATTGCTGTCCAGCGCGTGTTGCGAATACAACGCGTACCAGCGCACATTGAATGCAATGGCCAATGTGTGCGCACTGATCGGTCCATTGCTGTCCAATGCGTATTGCGAATACAACGCGTACCAGCGCACATTGAATGCAATGGCCAATGTGTGCGCACTGATCGGTCCATTGCTGTCCAACGCATCCCTGTACAAGTCACTGGCATATGTTACCATGCCTGTCACAGTTGAACATATGCCAGCCACATATACTTCCCAGGGAGTGAGGGGCACACCTACAACACCACAGCCTGTCCAAACTGTATCCTACGGCATGTAAGGCTGCATTACCTATTCCGTGTATGGGGGTGAAGATGTTGTTCTGTGGGTGTCACTTGGGGGCAGCCACCCCCAGGCTGTGCACGTGTTCATGGGGACAGAATCCTTGGTGTTTCGTGTACATGACCACTGTGATGTGCAACTGTTCATATCTGAGCATGTGGCATGGTCACATTTCATGGTGGTGTATGTGTATGTCATGTCACATACACCCTGAGTCCCATGTGGGACGGTATGTTTAACCCAGGGTGACCCATTGGCACAATGGTGATGGTCCCTCCACAGTCTGTGTGCATGTTGTGTTACCAATGTCTCTGATTTCATGTGCACAATGGGAGGCAGTCTCCACATCCATGTTGTTTGTGCATGGACTTTGATGTTGTGCGTGTGTGTGTCACAGACGTCCATGTCTGTCCTGCCGAGGCAACAGGGACCACTACCTGTGGGGGTCATGGTTGTTTTGCTGTGGTGTATACATGATACACCATGTCATGCCAGTGTCCATGTGGCAATACAGGGTCCCTGGGAATCTACCTGTCGTTGAGCTGTGATGCCTGGGGCACATCAGTCCTCACATGTCACTGTGGGGTGTGTTTGTAATTTGGCAGCAGGAGATGGGAACTGGGACACGGCCTCATGATATCCAATGGCACGACCTGGGACTTATTGATGCCACTTGTTGAACTGTGATGTTAGATGTTGGCCATGTATGTGCCATACATATCCTTACGGAACTGCACACATCATGTACTTGTGCCTCATAATGATGTATCATGTGATGTTGAGTGTGTTCAATGCCACATATGTGGGGTGATTGACAATCTTGCTTTCTTCACCTATGCACTGCAGGGCACCAGCTGTCCTTAGACCATTCCCTGACCTGGCAACGATGGTGGAACGTGACAGCATCCGACGGTACCGCTTCACCAGGCAGCTGATTGAGGATTTGGCAGTGCGCTTGGCACCACATTTGCAACCTGGCCGTCCGTACCCTACAGCGCTGACCCCCAAGGTGAAGGTGATGGCAGCCCTACACTTCTTTGCCACCGGTACCTTTCAACACACTCTGGCGACTGCTGGTGGGATGTCACAGACCATGTTCAGCCGTGTGCTCCGGGATGTTTTGGAGGCTATGTTGATATACCTGAACCAGTACATCTATTTCCCTAGACTCCAACGACTCACTGGCGTGAAGAGTGACTTCTATGCCCTGGGGAGGATGCCGCATGTCATTGGCTCCATTGATGGGACACATGTGGCTTTGGTACCACCACAGGCCCAAGAGCAGGCCTACCGTAACCGCAAACACTACCACTCGGTCAATGCACTGGTGGTCTGTCTTGCAGATATGAGCATCACACACGTGTGTGCCCGTTTCCCTGGTTCTGCACACGATGCCTACGTGATGAGGAGTAGTCGCATCCCGAGGATGATGGCACAGATGCCGAACCAGCGGGCCTGGCTTGTTAGTGTGTACTGACTTTGTACCATTGTGTGTGTTCTGCTATGTAGTGTTCCACCCTCTTTTCCAACACTGCTAATGTGCAATTGTCTGTATGTAGGTGACTCCGGATACCCCAACATGCCGTGGTTGCTGACGCTCCTCAGGAACCCTGTGACACCAGCCCAGATGCGCTACAATGAGGCACATGGTCGGACGAGGAGAGTGATTGAGCGGACATTTGGTCTCCTGAAGAGCCGCTTCCGCTGCCTCGACAAGACAGGAGGGTCCCTCCCATATGCCCCAGCAAAGGTGTGCAAGATTATCATCGTCTGCTGCATGCTCCACAACCTGGCAGTGCGGAAGGAGTTGCCTCTCATCCTGGATGACGATGACCAACGTCCGCCATCTGTGGTGGATCCTGGCCTGGACCACGATGCCAGTGATGATGATGATGATGATGGTGATGTCCGCACACAGCTTATCACCAACTTCTTCAGCTGAATGTGAGTACCCAGAGATGTCATGTCAATGATGTGAGTTAGCATGATATGTGTTGGTGGTGCTCTGGTGCTGTTTGAGTGTGTCCATGGGCTACATGACTGTATGCGTGTAGCGATGTGTCCTTGCAGGTAGTCTGTACTCCCCAACAGTGTTGACATGCTAACTTGGTTCTGTGTGGGTATCTTGTAACATGTATTGTGCATGAGTATTGCAGTTCTGTCCTGTTCTTCAGTGCTTTTGACTGTGTGTCATTTCTGTCCTTCACAGGGTACTTTCAGAGTCGTTTGGTCAACTGTGTTCCCCAACACCGTGATTTGACTTCCCGGGTGGTAGCTGTTGTGTCCCTACAGGTGATGTGCACCACACCCATGGACTTCCTTCCTTCTACACTTGTTGACTGTGTGCCGGCTGCCAGGTGGGATTACCTTGCATCTGTGGTGGTTACAACATGTTGCAAATGTGTAATAAACCTGTGCTTCACTTTGGGATGTGCGTTGTCTGTGATCACACATCTGACTGACATTTGCTTACTGCACCAGTGGGCTAGTTAACACAGACTGTGAATAGGTGTTGGGTCTGTGCAATGCAACGTATTTCCTGGCAACATCAGTGTAGGCGATGAGTCAGATGGCCATGGTGTGTATGTGTTGTGTAGCCCTGGTGGTGTGCCTCCCTCATATGTGTGACGTCGCCATGACTCACATGCCGGTGTTGTACTTGCTGTAGCAGTTAGCATGCACAGTGTCATTTCCCAGATCATCATAGCCACTTCTGAGACAACATAGGAATCACAACAGAGGCAAGTATGGTGTATTAGTGAGTTTATTGACATACATGTGTGAGTATAGTGCACAGGATGGTGGGTGCTGTACATTGTGATTGTAATCCAAAGTTCCTAGATGATTTGGAAGTCCTGGTAGCAGAAATGTCCAGAGTGAAGTCAACAGTAATCAGAGACATTGGTCCAACTTGAGCTCCCCATGTCATGTGGGAGAGTTGTGTTGCAGTCAACAGGGTGAACAGTTTGCGCACAAAGGTGATTATCCAGAACAGGTTTTGGCTTCCTGGGGGTTGCACATGGCCATCGGCCTCTCACTTGCCCCTCCTCGGACGGCCCCTCTTCTTGGGGGGGACCCTCAAGTGCAGGCTGCTGTGGTGCAGGGGACTCTTCGCCAGAGTCATACGCCCTCCCTGTGGCAGTTGCAGTTGTTTCAGCAGCAGATGTTGTGGGCACACAGGGAGGTGTTGACTGGTTGCTGCTCATCTGGCGGAGGCATTGTAATATGTCCCTATGCACCGCCGTCATCTCTTGCAGTGTGTCCCACTTGGACTCCACGCGGGACATGTGTGAGTCCAAGCGGGCATGATGGGCAGCCTGCTGCTGTTTAATGTCCCTGAGGAGCCCCACTACCTGGCTGAACTCTCCGGTGCTGGACTGGTACGCATCGGCTATGCGTGCCAGTTGTGGGTCATCATGCAGTCCAGACCCCTCTGTGAGCAGCGACCTATGTCTCCCACCCCTCCCACCACCCCTGGCGACACGTGCAGTACCTGAGGTGGCACGCACAGGTGACCCTGGGCCCCCTTGTGGGTTGTTGGTGGTGGTGGTGTCCATGGCCCCACGTTGGTCCAGGGTCCCTGTGCTGGTGGTGGTGGTGCTCCTTGGTCTGTCCATGTCGGCAGGGGTGGTATGTGTGTTGACAGTCGTTGGAGGGGTGGGTGCAGGGGTGCAGCTAGTGGTCCTGCTGGTGCTGCATGATGACTTGCTCCGGAGGTGCCAGGTAGGTCTTCTTCATCCGAGGAGGGCAGAGGCTGTTCCCCACCAGTGAGCTCCATATCCTCTTGAGCCTGGGACGAGGACTCCTCAGCGTCTGCTGCTGTGTCCCCATCATCACCTGTTTTTGGGAGACACACACAATGTATGTTATGTTTCTGCAGGCATCAATGGTTGACACACCTGACAGTTGTGACTGTGCCTCTGGATGCGGGCCTGTACATTGCATTGTCCTAAGTTGTCACAGTCAGGGGTTGATATTGGTGTAGCACATTGTCCTGCATTATTTGGGCATTTCTATGTGAATGTTGGGGTGTGTACATGATCTGCATTGGTTGTATTTGGTTGACATCCGGTCCTCCTTCCCACCCAGCCAGATATCCCACCATGGAACGTGCTTTCATTGCAGGGAGTGCAAGTTGTCTTTCAGGATGTCAGTCAGTGGTGTCCTGCTGTTGGTTGTTGCACAGTTGCCAGCAGGGCCTTGTGCTCCCCACAGCAGTAGCCAGTGTCAGCCATCTTGTGAGTCCTTTTCCACTCCCTGTGATGTGAGCATGGTTGAGAGTGGTGTTGATGGGCCAATTGTGAGGGTGAGCAATATCTGTGCCTGCAACTCCCATCATGCTATTGCCTCCACCCCCTTCCCAGCATGCCCATCCTTCCTTCCTTTTGACTCTGCTTCCCTGTGGGGTGGGCTGCCTGTGCTGAATGGATGGCTGGGAGTGTTGTCCTGGCAGTTGTTTGGCTAAAAGTCCCAGGAGTGTCCCTGTGCTTCACACAGCATAACCCAGAGTGGTGGTTCTTTGTGGGATCTTCAGTTAGGATGTGAGGCATTGCATTCTCCCAGGTGGGTTATGTGGAGTTTGTGTTGAGGGGGTGTGTGAGGGAAGGTGCTTGTGACTATGGTCAGTGCTGTGAGTCCTCCTTCCCACCCAGCCAGATATCCCACCATGGAACGTGCTTCCATTGCCGGGAGTGCAAGTTGTCTTTCAGGATGTCAGTCAGTGGTGTCCTGCTGTTGGTTGTTGCACAGTTGCCAGCAGGGCCTTGTGCTCCCCACAGCAGTAGCCAGTGTCAGCCATCTTGTGAGTCCTTTTACACTCCCTGTGATGTGCGCATGGTTCATGGTGGTGTTGATGGGACAGTTGTGGGGGTGACCAATATCTGTGCCTACAACTCCCATGATGCTATTGGCTACACTGACTTGCCCAGCATACACATATTTCCTTTCTTTCAGTGGGCTTCACTGTGTGGTGGTGTTGTAGCGGTGGCTACTTGTCTGGATGTGTTTGTCAGTTATATTTGTGCCACTGCCTAGCTGTAGTTGTAGTTGTGTTTGTACATGTGATGACACAGTTAAATGTCACTTTGAGATGGCATGTGTTGTGTTTCTCTGAGTGACATACACATTTTGGGATGATTCTGTTCTGGTTGCTGTGTATTTGCTAAGAGTGCATGGTTTGACTCTCCCCTTGACAGTGATGTGTGTGTGTAGTCGCAGAATATTGTGTACATTTGTTGTGTACTCACCAGGCTCTGGGATGTTTTCTAGTCCATAGACGCTCACTGGTGGTAGGATGGCCCGCACCTTCTCCTCCCAGGGCCTGAGGTATACTGGCTTGGCAGGAGGGCCACTGCCGGTGTGTTGGCTCAAGAGGTAGTCCTTCTTCAACAGCTCCTTGACCCTCCTGCGCACGTCATACCACCTGTTCTGGATGTCTGTCTTTGTGCGCAAACATGGTGATTGTGCGTTCACCCTGTCGACGATCCTCTCCCACATCTTTGTTTTCTGTGACATGGGTGTCTGTTGGACCAGTGTACCAAAGAGCTGTGGCTCTACCCTGAGGATCTCATCTACCAGGACTTCCAATTCACTATCTAGGAACTTATGATTCTTCTTTGGGGGCATGGTGATGGTGATGGTGAGTGATGTGTGTGTTGGTGTGCAGGTGTAGGTGTGTGAGTGTGTGTTTTGCTAGGTGTATGTGAGGTTTCTATTTGTTGTGGTGCTGATGGTGTGTGGCTTGTGTGATGGATGAGATGTGGGTGTGTGGTTGCTGTCTGTTGAGTGCTGGCAGGTAATTTGAATTTGCAAAGGATCATGGTAGGGATTTGTGTCCTTTATATAGGTGGAGTTGTGGGTGTGTCTTTGTTCCCTGCCCCTCCCCCCCCCAGTATTTATTGGCTTTGTAATTGCTTGTTTGGCCTTTTTTTGTGTATTTTCCCTTTGTACTTTTCGTGCATGTAGGAGACGTTCTTGTGACCGAGTCGGACCCTGCAGTTGTCTCGTACGGGCTTATCCGTTTCGTTCACGCTGTGTTTGTGCTGTTTTCTATGCTGCATATGCGTCGGTCGCGGTGTTTTGGGTTGCTTCGCCTCGCAGTTTTGTATGCGTGTCGGTCGTACGGCTTGTCCTCCGTGCGACTCGGTCGTGTTTTCCACGCCTTGCATCGTACTTGGCGGGTGGGAGTCCGCGGGTACGTCTCGTTCGGTATTGTTCCGGGGGCGAGTCGGTCGGTTCGAATCGCGTGTTTTTCCGGCCGGATTGCTGTTTTCCGCGCGGCTCGGTCGTTCGGCTTGTGTTCCGTACGAGTCGGTCGGGTTTTGCTCGCTTTCATCGTACTTGGCGGGTCGGGCTGCACCGGTACGTGTCGGTCGGAATTCATTCCGGCTCCGAGTCGGTCGGTACGTTTTCCGGCCGGAATCGGCCCCTTAGTATTGCAATGGTCGCCAAAGTTCATAACTTGGTGGGGTAGATACCACTAGGATGATAGTGACACCTATAATTAATTTCCCAATCAGTATGTTACTCTCTCAAATTGTAATCCAGTTTTTTTCTCTCTCTCAAAAACATGGACACATTATTCATGGATTTTTTCTGGAAAAATAAGAAAGCCAGGACTCCCTTAGAAACTCAGAGTGGCAGGGGTGAGGGGTGAGGCAGGGAATTAGTTACATTTCTGGATTACCGTAGAAATCAATAGGCCTTCTTGTCCATACAGGGAGCGTGGTGGTTCTCAGAACTCTGCCACCCCATTTACCCCAATGCTCACTACTCACAATACACAGTATTTTTCGGCTTAATATGGAACACTCAGTTGCTATTATGACCGATACAATTGATACCCTACATATGCTAGATAAGAGTTCTACGGACTGGGTGGCAAAAGACATCAATCTAATCAAAGATTTAGTTTTCAGTTCAAACTCCCTCTTATTCGCAGAACTACACCTTAAACATAATCTTTCTAATCTGGATTTTTATGATTTTCTGAAACTCAAAGCCATAATTTAAAAGCTTGGTGTCATACATGCTCCATATTCGCCATTGCTGTTGGGAAAGTTCCTTAAATTAGGTCATACTGTATCTAGAATACATAATTTTCTCTTGCCCCTTAGCCAAGGCTGACACAGAAAAGTACAGACTCATGAAACTCTATTAACATAATACACTAGGGGTGGACATTTGCGGTACTACTTGCTCACATATCTGACATTCTCTTTTTAAACGAAAGATTACCCCTGCCTTATTGCAAATGAGATTCTGGTTATTACATATCATCTATTGGACTCCATCAAAACTTTATAGGCAAGGTGTCTTGGATTCAAATCTTTGCTGGAACTGCAGTCTTAAATCTGGAGTCCTTCTTCAAATTTTGCTTAAATGCAATAATGCTCGACCTTTGTGGCATCAAATTCAAAACGAGTTACAAAAAGTGTTAGAAATGGGATTTTTGGTAGGCCAGGGCGTGGGCCAAAGCCAGGCAAAAACCACCCCTCTAGTCGGGATAAGGGAGCTACACTTCTAAAAGAACCCCTGCTCACCCCCTTGGTAGCTTTGCACGAGCAGCCAGGCTAATCTTAGAGGCAGTGTGTAAAGCATTTGCACATAACCAACAGTAATACAGTGTACGCACTACAAAAGGACACCACACCAGTTTAGAAAAATATCCAATATTTTTATATAATTAAGACGACCAAAAAAACGATAAAAATCCACAATACTATACTTAAAAGCTCACAGTTCCAAAAATACGCTAATTAAAAAGAGTTCCTTGTGTGGATAGCTCCGTCCGGCCTACCACGGCGTCGTGAACAACAAATCCAACAGTTCTCGCTGGTCACAGGCCAGCTACGGTGTCGGGAAGACCCGCAAAACAGTACCTGTGAGAAATGCAGGGCGTTGAGGCCCTTGAAGTCACTCGCGTTGCAGGTCGATCTCCTCTCTGGTGGAATCAGGGGCGCCGGCAGGCGTCGGGTGCTGCGGTGCGGCGTGCGGTGCCCCAGGTCGCGGTGCGAGCAGCGGCTCGGTGGCGGCGTCAGATGGCGTCATCGGTGAGACCAGGGTCGTGGTGCGAGATGAAGGCGGTGCTCGCCACGGTGCTAGCAGGTCACGGTGCAAGCAGCGCCGTCGTCGTTGCTGAAGCGCCCTCTGCTGACGAACTGGAGTCGATGGCGCCGTCATCGGTAGGCCAAGGCTGCGGTGCGGGATGAGGGCGGTGCGTCGTGTAACTTTACGAGCGGTGCCCTCAAACCACGGTGCAAGCAGCGGCGTCGATTTCGGCGGGAAGTGGCGGCGTCAGGAAGGCCAAGGCGTCCTCGTGAAGCAAGGCAGTGCGGTGCCCACAGGTCGCGGTGCGAGCAGCGGCTCGGTGGCGGCATCAACAGGCGTCGACGGTGAGACCAGGGTTGCGTTGCGGCGGTTCCCGCTGCGGTGCCAAAGCGAGGCGTGAAGCGAGGCGGTGCGGAGTGCGGTGCCCACAGGTCGCGGTGCAAGCAGCAGCTCTGTGGCGGCGTCAACAGGCGTCATCGGTGAGACCAGGGTTGCGGTGCCCTCTGCGGTGCCTTCAGGACACGGAGTCGGCAGTGGCGTCGTAGACGTCGTCAAGTTGGTGTTCTTCGTGTTGCAGCAAAAACACACAGTCCCCAGTGCTGCGGGTCGAAGAACTTGAAGTCTTTGCTGTTCCTGAGACTTCGTGAACAGGGGGCAAGCTCTACCTCAAGCCCTTGGAGAGACTCACAAATTAGGTTGCAGAAAGTCCAGTCCAGGCCTTTCGCTGCCCAAGACAGAAGCAGCCACTGCAGGTCAGCCCAGCAAAGCACCCAGCAAAGCAGTTGTTCCTTTTCGCAGCTTCTCCGGCTCTTCTTCTTGGCAGTCTTCTTGTTCCAGATGAGTTCTAAAGTTCAGGGGTCTGTGCCCCAGTATTTGTACACAAAAATCCTTTAATCTTCCAGGCAGAGGGTGTCTGTGCCCAGCCAGAACCAGTTCGGCCTTCTCTGGTGTGAATTCCTGGCAGGAGGTGGAGACGGCTTTGTCAGAGGCAGACCAGGCCCTTTGAGGTGCGAGGAAATCTCCTCCCTCTTCCCCCCATCGCAGCCCAGGTCTATTCAGCCCTTTCCTGACCTACCTAGACTATCTGGAGCCCCTCCGGCCCCCCAGCCTTCTGTCATCCAAAACCCAGACAGGCAATCCACATTCCAGCAGAGGCACACGGGATGACTGAGCAAGAAAATACCTACTTTCTAAAAGTGGTATTTTCAAACACAGAATGTAAAAATCACCTTCACTAAAGATGAATCTTTAGATTCTGAGTTCAGGCATACTAAATTCTATTTTCTTACCGAATTCCCTGGGCCAGTTATGTTTATAAGATGTTATAAACAAACCTCCCATTCTATCCTATGGGGAACTGGTAGCCTTGCAATAGTGAAAAACGAAATTGGCTGTAATTCACTATCAGGACATGCCACACACACCAGGGCATGTCCCACCTTTCACATACACTGCACCCTGCCCACAGGGGTACCTTGGGCCTACCTGAGGGGTGTGTGACATGTAAGAAAAGGGAAGGTTAGGGACCGGCCAGTGTGTGCACTGGCCAAGTCGACATGGCAGTTACAAACTGCGCGCAGACTTCTGCAATGGCAGGTCTGAGTTACCGTTTTCAGGGCTACTCACGGGGATGGCACAACCAGTGCTGCAGGCCCCCGAGTAACATTTGATTCACCAGCCCTGGCACACGCAGTGCACTTTACTAGGGGCTAACAGGTAAATCAAATATCCAATCATGGAAACATCCATCCATAACACAATTTACACAGAGAGCATATGCACTTTAGCACTGATTAGCAGTGGTAAAGTGCCCAGAGTCCTAAAACCAACACAAACAGGTCAGAGAAAAATAGGAGGAAAAAGCAAAAAGTTTGGGGATAACCCTGCAAAAAGGGCCATTTCCAACACAACCCCCTTCCAGCCTAAAGCCAGGGGAGAGCAATCCATACCTCGATGGGCTTCCCTGCTTGGGGTGCGATAGAACACGGAACCTGGCCCGCAACAGCAGGGTTTCCTTCCCGTTTTACGCCTTCCTGCACCTAGTTGGATTCCTCTATCCATACTCTCAGGGCCCACTAAGCTGACCCATGGGGGACCTTTCTCCTCACCTGTGGACCCCATCTGTGCAGCACCTAAACTTACTTGGCTCACAGATGTGTCCCAACAGGCAGACAGGACCCCCAAGGCCAACACAATCGTGTGGCCCAGTCCACCTCCGGGGCGTGACTCCTGTCCCCCTCCCAGGGGCAACTCTGTCCACCAGGACAGCCAGCCATAGTGGCCACTGCCAAATGTCAGTGATGAGAGCCAGGCCTTAGGCCTTTCAGGCCACTCCAACCGCTGTGGCGTCAGAGAGTGGGGGCGGTAGCCCCAGGTGCCTGGCACCCTTTCTCCACTCTCCCCTCTGCCAAGTCAGGTATGGCATCCTGACACTGGCCCACTAGCCCAGGGCCTCTACCCTGCGGCTGGACAGGAGACTGGGGTGGGCTCTCCCACACCCTCTCCTTCTCCCTGGGGCTCTGTACCCTCCCACCTGGAGCGGTACCCCCCTCCAGAATTGTCAGGGCACGTGTGGCAGGTGTCCTGCTCAATTCACCCACCAGTTCAGGGGTGCTATCCTGCAACTGGTACACCAGCCCAGGGCCTGTACCCTGAGGCTGAACAAGGGACTGGGGTGGGCTCTCCCACACCCGGTCCTCCTCCCTGGGGCTCTGTACCCTCCCAGCTGGAGCGGCACCCCCCGAAGATAACCTGGTAGGGGCACTGTTAGCAGTCGCCCCTTCCCCCAGGTCAGGGGGGACACCCTGAACCTGGTCCTCCAACCCAGGGTCTGTACCCTCGGGCTGACCAGAGGTCTCGGGCGAGGCTCTCCTCCCCTCACCCCTCCTTCTGGAGTCCTGCACTCTCCTCCCAGGAGAAGCACCCCCAGAACCAAAAACTGTCAGGACGCTGGAACCGGACCTCCTACACAGTTCTTCCACCAGTTCAGGGCCTTGACCCTGCAACTGATCCACCACCCTCGGATCTAAACCCTCAGGTTGAACCGGGGTCAGAGGCGAGGACTCCCTCCCTCTGCACCCCCTTCCAGAGTTCTGTACCCTCCCACCCAGAGTGGTACTCCTAGAAGACAAACCGGTCAGGACACTGTTTACAGTCGTCCTTCCCTCCAGGTCAGGCAGGACCTTAACCTGGCCTCCCAACCCAGGGACTAAACCCTGCGGCTGAGCACCTGCCCGGCACACCAGGACTTCCTTGGGAGCACGCATGCCCCCTGAGGGTAACACATGACTCATGTGTTGTGTGACAGTCTGCCTGGCACAGATCTCCCGACCCCTGTCCATCTGACAGTGCGCGAAGATCCCCCAGGACAGAAGTGGTGTCACCATGGTCACTCCTAGGAGGCTCAGCCCTTCTGGCTGGCCCCTGACCCACTGGTCCTCCCACTGGGGAACGCATCCCCCTCTCACCCCTCCATCCGGACTTCTGCACCCTCCACTTAGGAGCGGCACCGCCAGACACCAGAACCGCTGGTACTCTGTTTACAGACACTCCACGTTCTCCTGACAGTAGGAGATCCCCCCTGAACGGATGGCCTACCAGTACAGTCTAGGCTCCCCACCTGGTGTTCCCTCCTGCGCCTACTAGAGGGGGTCCAACATCCAGAGGAGGTGAATCTACTAGTAACCCTGGATGTTGAGGCCCTTTATACTAATATCCCACAGAGGGCTACCCTGGACGTAATTGAGGATGCGTTGGGCAGGATCGAATGGGCCTCCTCCACCCCAGTGACTTTCATCCTTGAGTGTGCGACCTTGGCCCTTACTGAAAACTTTTTTGAACATAATAAACAATTGTATCACCAGACACAGGGCACTTCCATGGGGAGCACCTTCGCGCCGAGCCTGGCATGTCTTTACATGGCAGCGTTCGAGGAAAGGGAGATCCTTGATTCCAACAACCCCTTTCAGGCGAATGTGCTCCTATGGAAAAGATTCATCGATGACATCTTGATCCTTTGGAAGGGAGATCGGACTAGGTGTGAAGACTTTTCCAATGGATTAATACTCTTAACCCATTTCTCAAGTTTACTAGCTCTATCTCTGAATGTGAGATACCATTCCTGGACCTACTAATAAAACTGGACGGGGGTCAGATCAGCACTACTCTCTACCGTAAACCTACAGACAAGAACAGTCTGTTACATTTCAGCAGTCACCACCCGAGAGCCCTTAAACAAAACCTTCCGTTTGGCCAGTTCCTCCGTATCCGGAGGAACTGTAGCTCGGTGACAGACTTCCAAAAGGAGTCCCAGGTTCTGGAAAGACACCTACGCAGGAGGGATTATCCCCAATGCAACATAGCTCTCTCTCAAAAAAGAGCAAGGAATCACAACAGAGAAGGCTTACTAGAAACCAGACCTAAAGAAACAAAAAATGATTCACTGACCTGTGTGACCACATTCACACCTGATTCCAACCAATTAAAAAGCATCATTAAGAAACATTGGGGGATCCTGAATACAGGGGATCTACAGTTCCCAACACCGAGGTTTGCTTTTAAACGGACGAGCAACCTCAAAGACATGTTAATACATACGAGACCCAAGGTACACACCACAATAGCCCAAAGATCTTTGTGGGATATGCCACCTGTGAAGGGACATTACCCCTGTGGTTCATGCTCTGTGTGTCCGTTTACCAAGATGACTAAAGAAATCACATTTGCTAATGGGTTCAGGTGGCAGCTTAATAACCACACGAACTGCAACACGAATAACTGCATCTACATGTTGTTGTGCCCGTGCAATCTCCTTTATATAGGGATGACCACGAGACCCATAAAGATTCGCATCACGGAACACCGTAGCAATGTCAGGTGCCACAAGACCAACACCAAGATGACGGCACACTTTAACACCTTGCACCATCCACCAGATTCCATCAGATGGTGTGTCCTAGAAGCACACCCTGGTATAATGAAAGGTGCCCTCTTCAGAATCGAACAAAGATGGGTACTGCGATTGGCATCTGATAGAGAGGGTCTAAATGAAGACATTCCTTGGGCATCACTGACGAGATGAGTATCAAGCCTGGATTCAGTACACCTTCGGTATTAGTTTCATTACTTGGAGGTCGGGAGAGTGTCGGTCGTTGACAGTTTCACATCCAGGATGTAGTATGACGCTAATTGTCGTACATTACCTTCTCAATAGTTTTCACTTTGGCCACTTTAGCTCATTCCATTTATGAGTCCACCGGGTAACCGGATTCCTATAATTGGCACTTGGAATATGATCACTTTGTAACATTTTGTGCACATAAGGCAACATTGGGGTCATAAATGAACGGTTCACCCCCCGTGGTATCAGATAACACCCACCATCACGACCGTGGGACTAATACACTGTAGTCGTGATATACTAGTAGGGCGCATCCTGATGATTTTGATAGGCCTAGTGTGCCCTAGACATGACTTGATATACACCGCACATTACCATTGCCGACCGACATAGCCAATTTTATTAAGGAGCAGCTCGACCTCCAGGACGCTACTACCATATTGGTTGGCGACGTGAGGAACCAACCACAGACTTTACAAGCCAATCGCATTATGGCGCCAGTTGTAAACAGTGCGCATGACCGAACGCGGCTTACGTGCATCCGGAAGTACCCGCCCCCTGCATCAGCCGCTCGGTGAGTATACAGGGAAGCACTGTTGGCTTCCAGTGTACCAGCGGCACCGGCAGAGCTGGGGTAGGTCTGCTGACTTTATGCGCGGATGTCCAAGTAAGTACCTGTGCCGGCTACACAAGGGCTTGTGACACAACATGGGCGAGATTACAATCCATACCGGGCACTACGTTGGAACTAATGCTGATTCCACGAGTGGCGCACCGGTTCTAGTGTTTGCTAGGAAACCTACTTCACTCACCAACACTTTGCCATGACTCGTCACGGGGAGATGGGTGTGGCCATGTTGGGGGCAGTGGGTTACTTACCAGTAGACCGGAGGTGTACCCTGTGTGTTCAGCCTTTTATTGTTATGTGGATGAGATGTGATTGTACACGCTGAGGCTGTTCCCGAACACGAGGTGGGTGGACCTCTCGGCTGACACCCCAAGTTTACCTATTAGGTGACGTTTGGGTTTGGTAGGCTGTGGGACCACACCGGTTAGCGTGGGGGTAACATGACACATGCGCTACAAGAGCATCAACCCTCATTATTGGTGTAATCAACCTCCTGTGCCTGAGTACCCGATACTGACAGTTACTTTCCAGAACTTGACTAATTTCTTTGTATCTCTCGCCTAATCAAGGACACTGTACTATTCAGTGTTTGAGCTCGCTCGACCACCGATGTAACATCTCTTTGACCCAGACTGGGTGAGTTCTCTTGACGCTAGGAGCAAGCATATTTTACATATTTCACACATAATGCTCCTTTGTTATCATAGTTTTTAATTCTCTTTGCTACTCCATATCGCTTTGTGCATGGTCACTACCACTGTGTGTGATGCATGCCCTTTTATCACATTTTTAATTAGAACACTATATAAGTATAGTAGGTTCATACAATGTCCTGACATACTTCTACACGTATATTTTTCTACAGGTTGATGTCATAGATCTGCAGGTACCACTTTTTAGGGTGCTGTAAGGGTGGTCACTTTATTAGTTAATTGTGTACCACTACCAAAAAGTGTGGATAGATCTTGATTTGGTCCTGAAGAATTGCCTTCTAATTGAAGTATTGGCAAGAAACATGTTGACCCCAAATGCGCACAGCACCGTGACCTTATAACAGGGGTGCGCTACTTTCACGTTGTTAATGAGGAGAGTGGCCACGATCATTAAAGTTGTTTTGGGTGGACCACCCCCTTCTGTTTTAACCTCACTTCTACACTCACTACATCTACACTCACTAGGGCCCTCACACGCACGGCACCTTACGGCAAAAGGAAATAAAGATCTCCGCCAAAAGGCCCCGTTAAGGGCGCCGATCGGGTATTGCAGCGCCGACCCGATAAGGAGCATACCCGATGATGAAGCAAGACACCCCACTGATGGGGGGTGTGTGAGGGTCTCTTTTCCGAAAGGAGGTAATGTTCTCCTGCTCTTAGTGTGTTACTCATTACACTAATCATACGTCAACCTATAGTGTTCACTAGGAACTGCATACCATTCTGCTTTGTGTCCCTCCTGGAACCACCCAGGCTCTGGGACCGGGTTTTGGGCACCTTGGGCCGCAGCCCATTCCCACTCCTCCGCGGAGACAGGACGTGAGTCCCTACACCCTTCCCACGACACCGGGACCTATCGGGGCTACCACGAACCTTTCCCACCACCCTTGGTTGGGAAATACCTAAGCCACTTCCTTCCGGGTCACCCCCATATGCTTCACCAGACCCTCTGGAATCCACCAAAAGGTCTGCCTCCAGTGCAAGCTCCCTGGGGTCAGAGAACTCACAATCCACTGGGTGTTGGCATAGCTCTGGAAAACAGGGACTTAAAATATGCTCTCCAACAATTGAATCACACAGCTCCACACAGGTGTTAGCCAAACTACCCAACCATCCAGTGCCTCAGAAAAGTACCTCACATCATTCTCACAAGGCTGGCGAGACAGTGTCTGACTGGTGCTGTCTCTTAACCCATACTCTTCTGGCTGGTCTCCATAACCACTTACTAGGGCTTCTATCATGGGGGAACCCCTCTCCCTGCACCTCTCATCTAGAGTCAGTAGAGTGTCCCTCCCACTACCAGGAAAAGAATCCCCTGTGCCCGTTCCCCAATCCACCTCAGGGACACTGCGCACCACTGGAGTAATCTCATAATCCTGAACCCCCGGGTGTATGTCAACCCCCTCCTTGAAGCAGGGCCCCAAATGGGTGTGTGTGTACCTCATCCTCAGTACTGGACCTAACACTTTTGCTGCCACCATCTGTGCTGGGCCTAGCCATACTGGCTTCCCAGTCCAGCTCTCTCATTTTAAACTTTTAGTCTAACATCATCCTTTTCTCCTCCATGGCTAACTTAAGCTTCTCCAGTTCCATAGCAACTCTCCTTGCTTCCTGCCTGTCCTCCAGCTCCTCTGGGGCCAAACGGCTGCTGCCTGGTTTAGAGGGCGCCCCCCTTCCCAAAAGCACATCCACCCTTGGAATAGGCACCTCTGCCTCCATGCCAAGATCCCCAGACAGCTCACTAGCATGTCTGGCTGCTACCCAGGCCCTCAGCGCCTTTTGTAGCTCCTCTCTTCTGGTGAGGCCCCTGATTTGGATTTTGAGGTTTTTGCAGATCGCCTTCAATTTCTTCACATTGTAGGTTTCTAACCTCTCCTCCTCAAAGGCCACTTCCAAGGGTGCAACACATGATGCAATTGATTCAGGCATGTTGTACTGGAAAGTTCAACTTCAAAACCAATGGGAAGGCAAAAATAGACCAAAAAAAACAGTATGTGGTACGTATTGGTCTGCGATATGGTAGTAGTGCCCACCAATCACTGTAAGTCAAGTGCAAACGCAAGTCCTATCCTCACCGCTGCCAACCAATGTTAGAAATGGGATTTTTGGTAGGCTAGGGCATGGGCCAAAGCCAGGCAAAAACCACCCCTCTAGTCAGGATAAGGGAGCTACACTTCTAAAATAACCCCTGCTCACCCCCTTGGTAGCTTGGCACGAGCAGCCAGACTTATCTTAGAGGCAGTGTGTAAAGCATTTGCACATAACCAACAGTAATACAGTGTACGCACTACAAAAGGACACCACACCAGTTTAGAAAAATATCCAATATTTTTATATAATTAAGACGACCAAAAAACCGATAAAAATCCACAATACTATACTTAAAAGTTCACAGTTCCAAAAATACGCTAATTAAAAAGAGTTCCTTGTGTGGATAGCTCCGTCCGGCCTACCACGGCGTCGTGAACAACAAATCCAACAGTTCTGGCTGGTCGCGGGCCAGCTACGGTGTCGGGAAGACCCGCAAAACAGTACCTGTGAGAAATGCAGGGCGTTGAGGCCCTTGAAGTCACTCGCGTTGCAGGTCGAGCTCCTCTCTGGTGGAATCAGGAGCGCTGGCGCCGGCAGGCGTTGGGTGCTGCGTTGCGAAGTGCAGCGGTGCGGCGAGCGGTGCCCCCAGGTCGCGGTGTGAGCTGCGGCTCGGTGGCGGCGTCAGATGGCGTCATCGGTGAGACTAGGGTCGCGGTGCGAGATAAAGGCGGTGCTCGCCACGGTGCTAGCAGGTCACGGTGCAAGCAGCGGCGTCGTCGTTGCTGAAGCGCTGTCGTCGGCTGACGAACTGACGTCGATGGTGCCGGCGTCGGTAGGCCAAGGCTGCGGTGCGGGATGAGGGCGGTGCGTTGTGTAACTTTACGAGCGGTGCCCTCGAACCACGGTGCAAGCAGCGGCGTCGATTTCGGCGGGAAGTGGCGGCGTCAGGAAGGCCAAGGCGTCCTCGTGAAGCAAGGTGGTGCGGAGTGCGGTGCCCACAGGTCGCGGTGCGAGCAGCGGCTCGGTGGCGGCATCAACAGGCGTCGTCGGTGAGACCAGGGTCGCGGTGCGGCATTGCGGCGGTGCTCTCTGCGGTGCCATAGCTTCAGCGTGAAGCGAGACAGTGCGGAGTGCGGTGCCCACCGGTTGCGGTGCAAGCAGTGGCTCGGTGGCGGCGTCAACAGGCGTCGTCGGTGAGACCAGGGTTGCGTTGCAGGGGGCCCTCTGCGGTGCCAAAGCTTCGGCGTGAAGCGAGGCGGTGCGGAGTGCGGTGGCCACAGGTCGCGGTGCAAGCAGCGGCTCTGTGGCGGCGTCGGTGAGACCAGGGTTGCGGTGCGGCGTTGCACTCTGCGGTGCCTTCAGGACACGGAGTCGGCAGTGGCGTCGTAGACGTCGTCGAGTTGTTGTTCTTCGGGTTGCAGCACAAAACACACAGTCCCCAGTGCTGCGGGTCGAAGAACTTGAAGTCTTTGCTGTTCCTGAGACTTCGTGAAGAGGGGGCAAGCTCTACCTCAAGCCCTTGGAGAGACTCACAAATTAGGTTGCAGAAAGTCCAGTCCAGGCCTTTCACTGCCCAAGACAGAAGCAGCCACTGCAGGTCAGCCCAGCAAAGCACCCAGCAAAGCAGTCGTTCCTTTTCGCAGCTTCTCCGGCTCTTCTTCTTGGCAGTCTTCTTGTTCCAGATGAGTTCTAAAGTTCAGGGGTCTGGGCCCCAGTATTTGTACACAAATATCCTTTGATCTTCCAGGCAGAGGGTGTCTGTGTCCGGCCAGAACCAGTTCGGCCTTCTCTGGTGTGAATTCCTGGCAGGAGGTGGAGACGGCTTTGTCAGAGGCAGACCAGGCCCTTTGAGGTGCGAGGAAATCTCCTCCCTCTTCCCCCCCATCGCACCCCAGGTATATTCAGCCTTTTCCTGACCTACCTAGACTATCTGGAGCCCCTCCGGCCCCCCAGCCTTCTGTCATCCAAAACCCAGACAGGCAATTTACATTCCAGCAGAGGCACACGGGATGACTGAGCAAGAAAATACCTACTTTCTAAAAGTGGTATTTTCAAACAAAGAATGTAAAAATCACCTTCACTAAAAGATGCATCTATAGATTCTGAGTTCAGGCATACTAAATTCTATTTTCTTACCGAATTCCCTGGGCCAGTTATGTTTATAAGATGTTATAAACAAACCTCCCATTCTATCCTATGGGGAACTGGTAGCCTTGCAATAGTGAAAAACGAAATTGGCTGTAATTCACTATCAGGACATGCCACACACACCAGGGCATGTCCCACCTTTCACATACACTGCACCCTGCCCACAGGGATACCTTGGGCCTACCTGAGGGGTGTCTGACATGTAAGAAAAGGGAAGGTTAGGGACCGGCCAGTGTGTGCACTGGCCAAGTCGACATGGCAGTTACAAACTGCGCGCAGACTTCTGCAATGGCAGGTCTGAGTTACCGTTTTCAGGGCTACTCACGGGGGTGGCACAACCAGTGCTGCAGGCCCCCTAGTAGCATTTGATTCACCAGCCCTGGCACACGCAGTGCACTTTACTAGGGGCTAACGGGTAAATCAAATATCCAATCATGGAAACACCCATCCATAACACAATTTACACAGAGAGCATATGCACTTTAGCACTGATTAGCAGTGGTAAAGTGCCCAGAGTCCTAAAACCAACACAAACAGGTCAGGGGAAAATAGGAGGAAAAAGCAAAAAGTTTGGGGATAACCCTGCAAAAAGGGCCATTTCCAACAAGAAGTCTTTAGAATCTCTGCATACTGATGCAACATCAGCTCTCTTACGCATCTATTTTTCTCCTGAGATTCTCAAATTGACTCCCACAGACATTCAGCTGATTTACCTCAGGTTGACCATAGGAACCAAGCTGATCCTTTCTGAATGGAAGAGTTCTCCAAATCTTTCCTTTCACATTTGGTGGGCTGCATATGCTTAGTTAGAAGTGATGACAATACATATTTCCAGAAAGCTAACTATCTCTCATCTTCCAAACTATTGTGAGGCACCTTGAATGCCTACCACCAGAAAAACGTGCCTCATAATCTATCTAGGTCGGTTATTTAAAACACAGTAGGCGCACGTCCTTATCCACACACCTATTTCGATACAGATCCACTTGTTTTTAGATTTCAGCCTGATACGTTGTTGAACCTCTGAGATTTCCTTTCTTCTCTTTTTCTTCTACCTTTTCATTATTTCCTTTTGGTTGCCTTGATCTATTTGTAAAATCATTTTCTCTGACATTTATCTGGTACATTATTATAAGTGAGAGTATAGTACTTATTGGTTCGTGGTTTTAATACTGTGCACTCTATTATGGTCCTCCAGAGGTTCATGCATTAACCATTCTCACAGTGTTCATCTTTTACTACTGATGTCATATACATTGATGCTAATTGATCACATTGATTATTGTTATGCCGAATTACATACTTTCTTGTTACTTTAATCAAGATCTAATAAGTATCGTTGTATCTGAGATCATGCTCTTTGTTCTATAAAAAAAAACTGATATAGTCATTTGGATCATGTATAGTTTGGTCTTGTTTCCTCTATTTCTTTTGTGTCTGCCTATTGCTTTGTGTTTTAATTTTTTTTAGTTCAATTAGCAGTTTGTAGTTAAAAATATTCACATTTGTGAAAATCAATTTTAAGTGAGGAGAGGTTGCTCTTAATAATTATTACACTAGCTGAACTGTCTAATGATACTGCTGCCTCATTCACCTCTGTTTTCTCTTTCCTTGTAGCTGGACTTGCAGAATGTAGCTGACAGAGTAAATCTTGGATTGATCCCAAGCTCTAGGGAAGGCTGGCCCATTGCTTGCAGGGTTCTAAGACAGGATACAGGAGGTGTTCTACACATCCATCAAAATGTTGAATCCTTTCTGGGAAAAAATCATCAGGATTCAAACAGCTATTATCACCAGCAGGTTTTCTCTAAAGGAAAAGTGTGCAGTGCAGCTGTGAAAGATGATGATTTGGAGCAAAGTGTTGACCTATGCACCAAGGGAGATGCAGTGACTATCATGAGGGAGACAGTGATAAACCCGGAATGGGAGAGTTGGGCAGAGTCCACAAAGAGCCAGATTCAGGAGTTGCTTTATGAGCTAAATGGGAAGCGATGGAAAACCCATATCCTACATATTGAACATGTGAAGTCATACGCTCCTCATGTGGACCACATAGTTCTGGATCTGGAGTGTCGCCCCTTTCCAAACTGAGACAAAAGCAATTGTTGCTGTGCTAGTTTCTAATCTCTTCCTCCATGTTTGGACAGCAGAATCCTAAGCTCGGTTTAGTCTATTACTTCTGCCATTACTACAACAATCTGGTTCCTAGCGCTCAGACTCTCATTTCGTACCCGGCTCATCCCATATGTCTATTTTGCTTCCCAAGAATGGGATAATTATTCTGTGGTTCAGTATAATGCATATTGCTTTAATGGTATTTTTGAACTAGGTAAATAATTTGTGTCAAGATATCCTATGATTCTGGTTATATTAGCTTTCGTGGTTTAGCTCCCTATACAGCAACAGTTTCCTAAATTGTTAATTGAAAAGCATCTAGAAAGTAGACAACCTATTTATAAGTCCTTCCTTTGTGTTAAATGCAGAAATACATTGCTTGATGTGAAAACCTTCCTGCAGAGCTGTTCCAGAGGGTTATATGTTACATCCTGCAGCAAGAAAACTCAACTGAAACCTATTACTTGAAAAATATTAGTTATAAAATATGACCTCGTTCTACAGACTTTTCATGTGCACACTTGAACCCAACGTTGAGCTCTCCTTTCACTTGTCTTTGCCTTGGCAAAGGGCTATCTGAAACATTGGGGGCTCCCTTCACACTATCTTTCTCCAAGTTGCAGTCTTACCCTTTGTCAGATATTTGGTTATTAATTTGGGAGGCTGAGACTCCCACCAACTTAATAAACAGAATCTGGTTAGGTCCAAACACAGTCCTTAGATGAACTGTTCATCCCTGGCAGGCAACCCAGAGAAGGGCATAAGAAGTTCAAGCATTACCAACACTTTTTGAGTAAAGACGACAACACAATAAAATTCACAAACCAATTTAGGCAAATAGAGAAAAATGTAGTCATCAAAAAGACACTAAAATCATTAAAATTGCACGAAGGAAACCAGAGTTAACTTTTTTAAAGTTTGTAGAAAAAAAGTGTCTAGAAAAGGTTGTGTCGTTAGAAAGAAAAAAAACGATTCACAGTTGAATGAGACCTAGGTGCGATTTCAGGATGACTGCAATGGAGTGGAGATCGGATATACCAAGTAGGTGATCACGGTCAAAGTTTTTACCTTCGAAATTAGTCTCAGAAATGGAAGTCGGAATCCTTCAGCCGGGCAAGGTCCAAGGCTGTGACCAGAGTGAGTCCCTCGCAATTTGATACATTTTGTTTAAACTCCTGGTAAAGCAGCTGGTGTTGGTACCAAGAGCTTGTAGCAGGACAAAGCTGGATTTATTATGGATGTATTAGCCAGTCACCCTGCCTGATGGCCTTTCAAGACACACTAGTGGTGACATATTACTATATAAAAATAGTTTTATATTTATAGTGAAAGCACTTTGCTTGTCACTGCTGTACTTTGAAACTGCAGCCTAGTCAGAGCACAGTGTGTGTTTCTGGCAGCCGCAAATTTCCATGTATGTGGGTGCCCACTTATGATATTTAACTCCCAATACATTGCCGTATTTGCAGCACAATTTTCTATGGCCTAACAGGAAAGGTAACTAGACCAAATGGGTGAAACCAAGTTTACCAATCCAATTTTAGGGCAAGCACTATAGGGTCCAGAAAAAAGGTTTAAAAAAATGGGGTGGTCAGAAGGAAAAGGCGAATTTGCTGCAACCCTTCATTTCTTTTCTCTGATGTTGTGCGGTAAACTCCAGCAGGCCTCTTGCTGTTACACAACCGGGCGAGGGTAAATAACCTGAATTCATGCTGCAATTAGCCCTATATACACAGCAAACCTATACGGTCTAGTTTTCTGTACTACTTTTAAGAATATATAATTTATAAATATCTTCATTCTCCATCTAAAGGATATTTACCTGGGAGATTGGGAAAGCTCCAGAAGTCCTACGTTTATTAAAATGGATGGGTTTATTAGAAATTATTACATCCTACGAAGTAAATCAGTTAGCATTTATGAACATGTTTAGGTCATCAATAGCATTCATTGTTTCATAACAAATAATATGGAGTCAATGAAGAAAATGTCCTCCCACGTGCACTGTGTTTTCCTGCTGTCCTGTTAGTGACTTTAACTTCTTACTGTTACAAGTTAAAACGTCAAGGTATATTTCTGATTTCTCACTGGCAGCAGTGCGTGTATAAACCTAGGGTATGGATACTCTTTGTACATTTAGATATTTTCCGGTTTCCTGTATGCAAACTTGTTTAGCACATTTTGTTTATACCATTTTGAATATAGTTTGCATTACTATTGTACAAATTTTTACACCATTTTATTTTTCAACTTCTGTGGTTCAGCGAGTATATTACAGCACTACTGAATATACCAATTGTACAGACTACAAAATACTTGGATTTTTGCTTTACCATAGTTCCATATTCTCACAGAAGATTTTCTTTGATCTCAATCATAATGGCTCACCATTACTCTCCCACTTCCTTAACTATGAATTATATTAAAAACTACCTTCTTACCAACATTCATCTTATGGGTGTCCAAGTTCAATAAACAATATTAGGTGTGTGGTTCTTGGAGGAAGTTTATGATTATCTCCCATGGAGTTGGCAAGCCAGAGGGGAAAAGTCTGTGTGTACTCTGTTCAGCCATTCTCGGTTGCTGAGCGTTTTGTATCTAATTTGTGTTTCTGTGCTTGATCTAGGGGGGATACAGGTCCACCCTTATGTTATGCCTAGTTGTGTTTTTGGCAGCACCATAAGGCCCCATTCATTTCCATTGTTATTACCTTGTGTAGGCCTGTCATCATTATTCCTGTCTCCAAGTATCTGTATCATCACTTCCCAAGCTCTGGTTATTTCTTTCTCTTAGTTACCCTTGCTACATTCCATTTGCAGTTTTCTTATGTTCAGCTCAGTAAACAAAATCTGTTTCCTATCTCTTGATCTCTGGGAACCAACCAATTTCCATGCCTTCACTATACATCGTTTGGCCAGTGCTAGCGCCAGATGAATGAATTAAGTGCTACCTTTCTTTTTCCTTTGTCTGAGTAGAAGACCCATGAGGCATTTGTTTGGTCATAGCAGGCCAGTACTTTCCATTACTTCCACAATAACTGACCTAACCTTTCCCCCAAATGTGGCTATTTTAGGGCATGACCAGACCATAAGAATAAAGAACATCTTTCTACTCCCTGCATCTCATGCATCAGTCAACAGCACCTTGATACTTCTGTCATATCATATGAAACTCCATAAGATCAAATACATTTTTCTTCTTTGTTTGTCATGAAACCTAGCTTGTTTTTTTTCATGACTATGACCTATTACGCACACTGGAAAACTGTTCCTTCAAGGAGACAATAGCTCAACTAAGTTGAGAAACTCTGTTTTTAGATCAAGAATCTGAACTGCTAGTCTACCCTTTATACCAAATAGAAAAGGCCAATAACTGAACCCAGCTGTGACTGAGTGAGAAGGATAGTCTGTTAAGTATAACGGAAACTTTGCTTTTCATTCCATCTGAACACAAACCTCCAACCTCAGCTCTTTATATTTTACCTTTTTTCTCACTAAGTTGCTTATTCTCTCTGATGGGAATATGGGCATTCATCCTCTCTTACACCTATTAGTGTCTGTAATCCTAACCTCACTCTTTTTTTCATAGCTCTTTATTGAAATTTTATATGAATCCATAAATGGCAGGATAACGTATAGTCATGCTGTATTTCACTTTATGCACAAGAACAGAGGTATGTGGCAGTACAAAATATGCAATACAATAAAATACAATTCCAGAAATAGTGATATGCTCTCTACTTGAGTACCTCTTGGCTGGAGTTTGATAACAATAAAAGATTTGGCCGCAGTAATCAACAGCATTTCATGCAATGAGCCAGAGGAGGCTCTATCCCAACTAATTGAGGAAATGGGCGCCCAGGCAATCTCAAAATGGGAAACTTTTGATGGAAAATCTCCTCTGCAGCAACCTATGAGATTGATGTTCTTCATCATTTCCACACCTTCTCTCGCCTCAGTTCACCTGTCACTTCAAACCAGAAATGGTTTCTCTAGCACCTTCCAGCCAAAATGAGACAAATCAGAAGCAGTATTATATTGCTGGCCATAACACAAAAGCACACTGGGGCACAAAGCCCCTCCAAACTAATGTAGAGGAATGGTCATTTGCCAGACTAGCACAGCTGAACTAGAATAAGACAAATTACCAATCATAAAAGAAAGCACACTGATCAGGTAGGTTCCCCCTTGGCATTCTGAGGAAGACAAAGACCAGACCAAGGAGCCTGTAAGAAAATATCATGACGGTTACATAACCACACCGTACAAAATAAATTTATTATTATCGAATCGAAACCAATTGAAGCAACTGATGGACACATTATAGTTCTAAAAAAGTTTTACTAATGTACTTTCAAGAAAATAAATTATTTAAATAAATATTCAAGGAAGAGTTTCCTTGCAAAGGTTCTGGAGAAATAAACTAGCCTATTAAGCTTCCGATACTTTAATACAATAAGACATGGAAGACCAAATTAAAATATTTACAAATGTTTAATAGGAAAAAAAACATATTAAAAGGTACTATATATCTGCTCCTAGGAAACAATTGAAAAGTACTGCCTTATCTCACCAAATGAAAACATCAATTGAGGAGGATCTAAGTACTTAAAGGGTAAAGACCAATTGAATAAAACGATGGGAAGAGCACAACTTCCACATAATATATGTGCAAGGGCAAACGTTTCCAAAAATAACTGACAAACAAGAGGACTTACACATTCTGATTATTGGTAAAGTTGAGATATAAAAATAACATTAATAAAATAAATAACTGGCAAAAGGAGGCAAAGGCATCACCATCACAGTAATCACAACTGTGTGGATAAATATTTCCTTTCATGAGCAGCCACGCTACATCTAACTCATTTCAAAGATGGACAATATGCCAGACAAGAATCTCCAAGATTGCTAAGTGACGTTATAATACCAAAAACATCAAACCTCCACCATTTTATTTTTACGGCAACTGTAATATAGAAAATAAAATGCTGACTTTTGTAATAGAAAAAACATTCAAAAATTCCAAAATTGGCTTACCCATACTATAAACAGAACCTTTATCTATTGCACACAGCAGTTTTCTGTGAGATTTGTTTATTCACAAAACATTGTGCCCTTGATTGTACTGTTCATGACAAACGTAAAGCATTCAAAGAAATATATCTTGCCAAAAGAATAATATAGCCTAATATCTGTATATTTGGTTCATGGATGTTTGTTTTGTTGACCATGAGGAACATGTGATTATCCGACCTTAGTCTGTGTGAACGCCTTGTTAATGCTTGATAGACGTTGAAAAGCAAATTATGCTAGGTGTAAAATCCAGAACAAGTATGTGAATGTGCTTCAGTTTATGAAGTCTTAAATTAATTTGTTCCCAGAGAAAATGTGTTAACATGCAGAATTGAGCGCTCACATGGATATGAAAAGCAATGTTAACCAAATCACTGTTGTACTGTGATATTGTTTTTGTTAGCAATATTCTATGCAAATGATGTATATAAACTATCTGAAAACAAGCCAAAATGTGTTATTGATATTCAAATACAAATATTTGAAGCAATAAAATGTATTGCCACATAATTAAATAAATGGTGGTTGTTCCATTGAAAACAGGCTATCTTGAAAACTACCAATGGAGGCGCCAAGCTAGGAGTGGCTGCTCCCTAGATTAGCTCTGTGTGTGTAGCTCTCGAAACACCTGTTTTGACAGAGAAAAACCCTCACCCTCTGTTTCCTACTTCTCATATCTCACTGGCCCAGAGTGGTGGAAGTCGCGGACTAGCTGAGAAAACTCTTGGCGACAGTAGTGTTCAGAAGAGGAGCAGGTCCAGAAAACGACCCGGGAAGTGCTGCTGCTGCTATTGCCTCCTGAAATAAATCGGAACGGGGTGAGGTAAGGTTGAGGAACTCTGGAGGTCTAAGGATGAGGAGAGAATCGGCATCTCCTGCATTCGGGCTGTGGCTGACTACATGGGGCAGCACACTAATCCATAATCAGGAGGCAACCGGTTGGGAGGGTCATTTTGAGATAACGCTTCCTCCCAAAAGGGAACAGACCTCTTGCTCACAAATCCGCAGAACATATTGAGGTAATTGAGGAAGATGCTGCCACCAATGAAGGTTTAGGCACAGCCTGGGTTTTGTAGGCATGGCAGTGGCTCACTCAAGCACATAATAGCATTTCTGTCTGGTACCCCTGAGCTAAGAAGTTTTTGTTTACATTTAAAAAAAACTTTATTTATGAAGTTTTATATAGCGTGAACAAGACCATTTCTGGTTTCAGAGCGCTGTACAGCATAAAAAATAGCAATGTACAAGAGTAATATATAGAATCATACGGTGATGTCAGAGCACTACACAATGGAGACAAGCATATTGGCTGCACAAATAATATAAAGTCAGAGGGTGATAACACAAGCATGACCGATTGGGCTATATAATGTAGAGTACCCATAAGTAGTGTTGAAGGGGGAGCAGCAAGAACAAAATTGGTAGGGATATGAGAATAACGAATGAGAGTAGACAAAAATAAAGGAAGTATCGGGAAACAATTGTATTCAAAGTGGTACAGTTTTTCACATCATATAGGAAGGAGACTATTCAGTGACCTAATTTTTACTCCTTTTTTAAAAGAGTAAATGAAGGGTTGGTACTGGTCTCCGGAGGAAGAGAGTTCCACATTTTTGGGGCAATTCCAGAAAAGGCTCTCTTGTAAGTTTTCTTTTTATAACATTTTTTGGGTTTCAGCAGAAAGGAGCTTGTGCTACAAGAAGATCTGTTCTCTCCAGATATAGCAGGTTTCTGAGCCAAGTAGAGAGGAGTGCTGTGGTAAATGGCATTATATGTCATGCAAATTATTTTTAGATGGATCCTAGATTCATAAGGTAGCCAGTTCATAGAATGTAGGACAGGGGTGATTATGATCACTTTTTGTGCCTGTGATGAGCCTAGCAGCCGCATTGAGGGTAGCCCTCAGAGGTGCCAGTTTTATTTTTGGTAAGCCAGCAAGGGTAGCATTCCCCTTGTCCAGTTTGGAGATCACAAGAGCTTGAACCGCTATATTGAGATCTACAAAGGACAGGAAGGGCTTTAGTTTACTTAAAGCATGGAGTTGGTAATTGGCTCCTCTGGCTGAGGTTCTGATTTGGTTCAGCATGGAGAGGTTGTTGTCCAGTGTTATTCCTAGGGGTTTTGGTGAATCAACAATATGTGGAATACAGTTCAAGGCGGTGAGAAATGGAAGCCAATCTTTGATGTTAGAGGTGGAGTTGGGTGGAGAGATGAATAGAAATCCGGTTTGGAGGGCATTAAGTTTGAGGTGGTTACGAGTCAGCCAGTGTTGAATTTTGGCCAGAATGTTATTGAGGGTGCTGATATCATCAAGAGGGGCAATTTTCATGTAAGGTTGCGTATTATCAGTATACTTGTGGTAGAAGATGTTAGAGTGTTTGAGGATTTCGGTCAGGGGTTCCATGTAAGGATTGAACAGAGTGGGTAAAGTGAAGAACCTTGGGGTACGCCGATCGGGACAGGCACCTGATTGGATAGGGTGTGATTGATTAGGACTCTTTGAGATCTGTTTTGTAGGAATGACCAGAACCATTTTAAGAAGGTACCTTCAAGACCAATCCTGTGTTCTAAGAGGTTCAGGAGAATCTCTTGTTTGACGGTGTCAAACACTGCTGATAGGTCAAGTAGGATTAATAGAGAGGATTCATTTTGATCAAGTAAGCGTAATGCGTCGTCGACAATGTGGACCATGGCAGTTTCAATACTGTGACCCGATGTCAGTAATGATTGAGGAGTTGGTATTGAGCAATGTGATTGCAGAGCTGCTGATGGACATGTTTTTCCAAGAGCTTGGCGAAGGTCGGGATGCTAGATATGGAGCGGTAGTTGTTGGGATCAGAGAGGTCGGCGTTGGCCTTTTTTAAGATGGGGTGACTTGACCACTTTTTAGACAGTCAGGAATATAGCCTTGCGTAAGAGAGGCGTTGATAATTCGGTTCACTGACACAATATGGAAACCATAAATATTGTGATACCAAAATATTGTCAAAAATATCAATCACATAAATATAGTTTGTCTCTAAATATAATGGTAAGTACAAAAATATTTAAAAAATATTGTTTTCACTAATATCAAAAATATATTGAAAAATATAGTTTTTTACTATATATGTAGTGTAAATATGTAAAACTTAAATATTTTAACATATAACATTAATATGTAAATTAAATGTTTAATACAAAAAAAATCTATATATAAACATTTACTAATTTAAACACACACATATATATCAGTGTGTATGTTTCTATGCACATATATAATGTAAAACTTAAAAAATATTAATTTTAACCTGTATTAAAATTTTAGAATTGTTTTTAAATTTACCAAAATAACAAGTATATATATATGTACATACACACAAAAACTAAAAAGTGCAACAAATAAACTGCCATTTTTAAAAAGATTTCCATTTTAATTATACATAAAATGTAAACCATATATAAAAATAAGTTTTATTTAAAATATCTTTAAAATTACATACATTTATATATAAAAAATGTAAATACACAAACACATAATATATATATTTAGGTTTAACTTTTTTTATTAGCAGTTTCATTGTACATACAGTTGTAGCTCTGCCATTTAATACACTTGAAACAAAGAAGTATTGACAAGACTCTAATGCTTGCAGTTCTGACGTGTCCCTCGCTTACATTATGCTTCACCCTATGTATGCGAGTCAGTCCGTTTGCTAAAGTATGACTAGGCCTAACTTGAGGAGGGCAAAAACTTGCCCCCCGACACGAAACAATGAAACTCCCTCCCTACCCACCCCCCCACTGGTATGCAGTTTTCTCCTTCCCCGTTAACTCCATCACGAGCTTGTGCTCTGTGCCTTCACCATGCCTCCGAAGCATCCTCCGTTGCTGTTAGTCGAAGGAGGCGAAGGTACTTGGGCACGTAATCTCATTAAATTCGTTGGACAGTAAGGACAGGAGGGGTTTCACACCTCCCTAAAGCTGGACCCTGATCCTGTGAGAGAGGCCTGAATGCGTTCCATCCCCAATATGTACCACAATTTATGGAGCCAACCAGTGTGAGTGGGTTCGGTTGGCGTGCCCCACAATATTATGTTTTGAAGCGCCGCCCCCAGCGCTAAGCCCATCTGTTTTCCTTCGCGGGACTTCAGTGGAAAGGTAAGGGGATTGGGCAATCCTAGAACCACATAGCTCGGGAATCTCGGAATCTGCGTCTCAAACTGCCCGTCAATTTCTTCCAGGATCTTCGGCCAGTACTTAGATAGAACCGGGCAGTCCCATAACAAGTGAAGTAGAGTCCCGTCCTCCCCGCATCCTCGCCAGCACGTAGGGCTGCAGTCCGGATTCCCCTGATTCAGTCGCACCGGAGTCAGATACCAGTATGTAACTATCTTAAACGCTGTTTCCTTACTGGCCGTGTTCCTCGCTGTGTGTTTGGCCCTGTAATAGATGTCTCCCCATTCCTTCTTCGACAGTTCTCTACCTAACTCTCTCGTCCACCGTCTCTGACTGGGGGTCAGCTCTGTGGGGGCTGGCTTGCGGAGCATGTGGTAGAGTTCAGAGAACAACTTTTTGTCCGATGTCTTTGTGACCAGCCATTTTTCATACTTCGTCAGCTTTCTGTTTACCTTGGGGTGTACGTCTGGGTGTAGAAGCCAGTGTCGCACCTGCATGTAGCGATACCGTTCCGTCTCTGGGAGCGTGTAATCTTTCCTCACTTGCGTGAAGGGAATAATCCCGTCTATATCGAACAGGTGGCCTGGTGCTTTACAAGGCGTGGCTTGCCATGCTCGAAAAGCGATGACATCCATACCCAGTGAGAATTCCCTGTTCTCGAGCAAGGGCGTCATCGGGGAGGGAAAGGACGTGAGCTTCTTCTCCGTGGCCACCCCCTTCCATGCGTCCAACACCGCCATAGTGATGGGGGAGCCCCTTAGGCCTTGCGGCCTATCGGCCTTTTCCAGGAATGGCACCTTCCACAGAGAGATCTGGGCCAGAGCTCTATCCTGGAACAGCCACCGCTTTTCGGTTTCCTCCCGGCTCCATTCCACCAAGTATCTCAGTTGAGATGCTCTATAGTACTCATCAAGGTTCGGAATCCCCAGCCCTCCCTCTTCTGCCCTCAAGTAGCCCAATTCCCGGCGCATGCGTGGTCTCACTCCTGCCCTTACGAATTGAAATATCTCTTTCTGTAAGGCCTTGAGTGTCCCTTTCGGTGGCTTGGCCGGTAGCGTCTGAAACAAGTATAATGCCTTCGGAAGGATCGACATCTTTATTGCAGCCACTCGGCCCATTAGCGACAGCTGGTGTCGCCTCCATGCCTGTAGGTCTTTCGTGATCTGTCTAGTGAGTTTGTCATAGTTCGTGGTGATCGTTTGTTGGACCGACGGAGCCAGCTCAATCCCTAGGTAAGGGATCGACTTTGTTATTGGAATCCCCAAGAACCGATCTCCCACCAGCCTTGAGCCCAGCTGTGTCTCGGCCAGGTTTCGAATTTGCGATTTCCCAACGTTGACCTTAAACCCGGATACACTCCCAAATATCTCCAGCTCTCTCAGGAACGCCAGAACTGACCTCCCAGGGGCCTCGAGTGAGGCCAGAATGTCACCCGCATACAGACTTATGGTATGCCTCTCCCCGCCAAAGGGTAGGCCTGTGATGTCCGGGTTGTCTCGTACCCTCTGTGCCAGCGGCTCGATGTATAGAGCGAACAGGAGGGGCGACAAAGGGCACCCCTGGCTGGTGCCCCGTTGAATTGGGAAAGGGCGAGACGAAATCCCGTTGACCCTAATGGAGGCGGTGGGAGAGATATAGGAGCTCGCTATCCACGCTCTAAAGCGTTCCCCTATACCGAATTGAACCAGCGTGCGTTCTAGGAAGCCCCAGTCAATGCTTTCTCGGCGTCGACCGTCAACAATAGTGCGTCCATATTCGTGCGGTGGGCCTTGTCTATCAGGTGAAGGATCCGTTTCGTGTTGTCCCCTCCCTGACGATTCTGTATGAATCCCGCTTGGTCCGGTTCTATTATTCCGGGCATCATCGGACCCAATCTCGCCGCCAGAATGCCCGTGAGCAGTTTGAGATCCACATTCAATAGGGACACTGGACAGTACGAGCTGCACTTCGTCTTGTCCTTCCCTGGCTTAGGGAGGACCACGATAGACGCTGCCAACATATCGGTAGGAATCGAGCCCGGCCCCACAAATGAATTAAGCAAACGTGTCGAGATTGGTGCGAGCAGGTGGCAAAAGGACTTATAAAAAACCCCGGAAAAGCCATCTGGCCCCGGTGACTTAAGAGGTTTAAGACGTGCTATCGCCCCTATCACCTCCTCGATCCGGATCGGAGAGTCCAGCGACTCTGCTTGGTCTTTAATTAGCGCAGTCGTCTGTATCCTTTGCAAGTAGGATGTCATCAAACTATCCGATTTATCCTCTTTGGAGTATAAGTCTGTGTAAAAGTCCTGAAATGCTTGTGCTATGTCCTCGTCGTCCGTTAGATTCTCCCCACTGTCAGTCTCTATAGTCTGCACCCTCGTCTGCTGATTCTGTGCCCTCAGTTTACTTGCTAGCATTCGTCTCGTTCTGTCCCCACTGCTATAGTAGGAGTGCTTTAGCCTCAGTGCTGCGTATTCCACCCTGTCTCGGTCCAGCCCCGCCAGTTGTGCTCGTGCCGCCTTTAACTGCCGCCAGACCCTTGGCGCCCCTGTCCGGCTATGCACTCTTTCTAATTCCAACACCTGTGCTGAGAGATCAGGCCTCTTTTCTTTGCGCTCCTTATTCTCCGCCGCAGAGATCGCAATTAATTCCCCTCTCACTACCGCTTTCAGGGTCCCCCATAGTGAGGCTATAGGGGTGTCCGGAAAGTCATGTTCTTCGAGGTACCCTTGGATGCACTTAGCGAGCTGTGCTTTCACCGCTTCTTTGTGGAGCATCGTTTCCCTCAGTCGCCAGCCCCCCTGTGTTCTCTGTTGCGGTGGCACCTGTAAAGAGACCGTCACGGCATCGTGATCGGACAATGCCGCTGGGCAAATGTCCACCTCCCCTACCATCTGATTGATCTCTATCGTTCCCAACAAGTGATCCAAGCGTGCATATGTCTTGTGTGCATGCGAGTAATATGAAAATTGCTACGTGTGGGGATGAGCCTCCCTCCATAGATCCACCAATCCCAGGGACCGAAGCCACTCCCTGCCTTCCTGTGATACCTCCCCCATCTGTGAGTGTCGACTACCCGACCTGTCCTGTGTCTCATCCATCACTATGTTCAGATCCCCCCCTATGATCGTCTTACGTTCTTGACTGTGCATGACCTCCATAAGAGCCGATCTCAGAAACTTCTCTTGGCCTGTGTTAGGTGCGTAGATGGAGCCTATCAGTAAGTTGTGTCCCCCAATCTGGAATGCGTGAGCCAGTAGTCTTCCTTTGATCTCGACCACCTTTTCCCCCACTGTCCCTTTGAACCTTTTAGCCACTAAGATAGCCACCCCCGCTTTTTTATCCGAGGTAGATGAAAAGAATTGTTGTGGAAAGACTCGGGATCTGAATCTATGTCAGTCTTTGGAGAGGAGATGCGTCTCCTGGAGGAGGCAAATATCTGCCTCCGAGTTTTCCAGATAGGAAAGGATGGACCTCCGTTTAATGGGATTATTAAGGCCTCTCACATTGAGAGTGAGAACTTTCATTGTGGGCCGGGCCATATCTCCCTGTGGGGTGTGTATCCTCGTTGGCCTGTCCCCGCACCCGTGCGTTTCTCCTTCCCCCCCCGTTGTCCCCTCCTCCTCCAGTGTCCAGTGCCCACGCTCTTTCCTCTCCGTGTCAAGAAACTGCATACCAGTGTCCCACCCTCCCCTCCCTAACCCCAACTGTGAACCCCCTTGGTCCTCATAATGTCCAGGGCCCGCCAAACCTGTTCGCGTGTCCTTGGTATTCAGAAAGGTTGGGGGCATCATGTGACCATAACCCCCGCCTCACCGCTCCTGTTGGGTAGATCCGCCACCCCCCAAGCCCTGCATATGTCACTTATCTGTCCCTCAATCGTTCAGGGTATCTGCATGTGGGGATGACCCTCTAGACAACATCTCCCGCACCGCTTGTCTTTCCTGCGCCATAGTCGTGGGATCGGGTCTCATCGCTCGCTCTGTGCTTCACCTTCCGGTGACTTTTTGCCACCTTTCCCTGGGGGCCTTGCTCTGTCTGGTCTCCGCCTCCTCCTGCTGTGGGACCTCAATGCCCAGCACTCGGCAGGTGTCCTGTAATGATCGAAGTTGGTGTAGCTTGCCCTGCCACTTAAAGATTAGCCGAAATGGGTGTCCCCATGAGTACGGTACACCCTGGTTCCGGAGATGTGTTGTTGCCACCCGAAACTCCCTCCGCTTCTGGAGAGTTATCAGGGCCAAATCTTGATAAAGGGCGATGGGGTGATCTTGGTATCGTATGGGTTGTTTGTCTCTGGCCGCTCGTAATATGCGCTCTTTAAGTTGAAAATCCGGAATATACGCCAGTATATCCGGCGGGGGTGCGGGTGCTCGGCGCGGGAGACCCACTCGATGAGCTTTGTCTATTTTTATGTCAAAGTCCGGTGGGACCGCCAGCACACGCCTGAAGAGACCTTGTAGATACTGCGTAATGTCCGGCCCTTCTTCCTTGGGTGGCACTCCTTTAACGCCTTAATATTAATTTAATTATTAATTAATTAATATTATCTGCGTTCCAGCGCCCCCTGTGTGTCTGGCTCGCTTGAACACAGATAATATTTCGGCGAGAACGATTTTCCGAGTCCTCTGTGTGTGCCTGGAGGTCGATCTGCTGCTCCTTGAGCCTGAGAATCTCCTGTTGCAGTTGTTCTACTTCCTCCTCCTGCGCTTGTTCTTGATCCTCAATGGAGGCCACTCGTTCGCCCACTGCGTCGATGTCTCGACTCACCTCCTTCATATCCCTCGCAATTTCTCTCTTCAGTGCCTGAAAGTCGTTCCTCAGTGTGCCGAAGAGCGTCTCCAAAAAAGCACTAGTGACTGGAGCTTCGTGGGAGTCTGTGTCCTGCCCCGCTTGTGTTGTGGGGGAAAGTCTTCCGTCTCCGCTTCTAGATGGGGGAAGCATGGTCAGCATCTCTTTGAGGGTTCAGTCCTTCTTGCCCCTCACTGTCGACAAGGCTGCACTGTCTCCCTCTGCCTCTCCGGGCCACCGCTGTCGGTCGTGGAGGGGTATGGCACCTGTCCCCGGGCGACGGCTGTCTACTAGTGCGCCCGCCCTCCGATCGCCGTCCACGCTGACTCTAGAGGGGTGTGGGCCCGTTAACAGAATCCCCTGTCAGATGCGAATCCCTGCGGAGCTGCAGAGGACTCCCCCCCCCGGTGTTGCTCCCAGTATGTGCCCCAAACTCTTCCTTCAGTGGTCTTTGTGCCCGGCTGTCGCAGGCCCCCAGGGGAGGGTCCGGCTGCGCTCGCCGTCTCTGAAGGCACTGCAGCCTGCCTGTGCATCTCGTCGGTCGTGTGCCGCCCTGCGCCCTCCTGCTTTTGGTTCCTGTCTTCGCCGCTTCTTCCCTCTATGCGGAGCACCCTAGCAAGCCCTCCGGGGCCCGGCCTCGCAAAGATGGCCCCGTACTTTCTCTCTGGACGCAGGCCCGCCGCTTATGCTCGCCGCTTACTCTCTTTGCGCAATGTAGCGCACTTCGGCCTTTCACCCACAGGCGTGGGCCTCCCTTGTGGGAGCGGGAACCTCCGTGTCACTCAAACCCCTGTTCCCCTCCTGGAGGCCCCCGGTGCCCTCCGGGCCCTCGCCGGGTCCGCACGTCGCTCTCCGTCCTCCTGGGACTTCTTGGCCTCTCCCCTGGGGGCCTGTGTCTGGGGTGCAGGTCCTCTCGCGGACCCTGATTGCAGCCCTGGGTTTCTCGCACTGGGCCCCTGGGGAGCGAGCATCCACCGCGCGGTCTCCGTGTGCACCCTACCTTGGGGGTGTGCCTGCGGTTGCTCGCTGCCGGGTGCCTCCTCTCTCTAACGGGCCCTCGTCCTGCGTCCAGCTCCCGGCTCCGCTCACTACGCCGTCCCGGTCCACACCAATCGATGCCTCTGGCCGCCGTGCAGTGGGGTGAGAAGGGCTCCTGCCCGGCACCCTGTTGTTGCTGTGGCCCTGATGGCCCTCCTTTTATCGCCTCGGCCCTCTGGTGTTTCTCCGGGTCCAGCCTTTGGCGCGGCCCGCCTGCTGTACGCCTCGCGGCCTCAGGCGGTTGGATGCCGGCTTGTGCTCCGGCACTTCGAGCCGCTCCTGGGGGCCTCGCACTCCGTGGGCCACTCACCATCCCTCCTCAGCGTGCCTCTGGTCTCCGGTGGGCTCAGCTGGTCCACTGCCTGCCTTCGGTGAGGTCCGGCACCCAGGGCCCCTCAACCGGCCCACGCCCGTCCGGCTGCCATTTTCCGTCCCCGGCCTCTCAACTTCCCGGGACCCTTTCTCCTCCAAAGGCGGGCCCCTGTATCGAATCTCCCAGTCTCTCGAATGCAGGCGGGTCAGGGCGTACACATCCCCCGCTGATGCTATATTTGGAGGGGAAACTTCTGAAGTTTGGGCTGGATTGGGCGCTCGGGAGCGAGGAGACGAGAGAAACATGTCTTATCCGCTCTCCGTCTTGGCCACGCCCCCTATTATATATATATAAACAATATTAATACAAAAATTCAACTATGTAAATAATATAGTATTCTCACTCCAATTTATACAACAGTAAACCAAGCGTTTAACTCGAGAGGGGTGAAATTTACTATTCCCACTCCAGTCTGTGCAACAGTAGGGAAAGCATTGGACTCAGGAGGGGCCAAATGTACTATTCCCCCTCCAGTCGGTGCAACAGTAGGGAAAGCGTTGGACTCAGGAGGAGTAAAATTTACTATTCCCTTTCCTGTCTGCAGGGCTGGACTGGGAACAGAAAGCACCCCTGGCACATTTTATTAGACCAGCCCTCGCACTGTGCGTAGCGAACAGAGCGCAGTGAGCGAGCCCCCTCCACTGTTAGGGTGGTTTGGGGGTTCTCCCCCAGGAAAATTTTGGAAAAGGAAAGACCTAAACAAAGCATTTTACAACACATTTTTCATTACATATTTTATTGTATTAACTTTCAAAGCACAGTAAATAGTAAATGATAATCTTAAAGAGCACCAGATTACCAAGTCATATGTACCCATAGACATTCTTACAGAGAACACCAAAAATAGACACAAGAGTAGCGAATCAGACAACACAAAGTACAAGTCAGACCAGCCCCCCCCCACCCCCCCATACGCTGTGTAGTGAGCAAGCACAGTGCGCGAGCATGACCACTGCTAGTGGGGGTTTAGGGGGATTCTTCAAGAAACTTTTGGAGTCAGAAAGGTCAAAACAATGCATTTGTCAACAGATTTTTCATCACATATTTAATAATAATAACTTTTAAAGCATAGTAAATTATGACCTTACGGTGCACCAGGATACCCAGTCATAACTCAGACATTCCTACAGAGAACACCAAAAAATGATATGTCGAGCACAAAACATAAATTTAAATATAACAGATTTGATCTTAATATAAAATAGTATAAACAGATTTAAAAATTAAAATACACTTAACCTCAAACAACAGTGCAAAGGTGTAGAGGAATAAATGTACAAGAAAATGTTAAAAAATAAAATGATTTTTATATCCTGAGTTTTGTAAACAGTGCTAAAATAAAGCATCTTTTTTAAAGTGCAACAGTGCACAACATTAGGATTGTGGGAATTCTGACATTTTAAACCGTTAAAATGGTCTGCAGCAAATTCCTTACTATGAAATACTGTAAAAACATAATTTAAACATACTTAATCTCAAATAAGTGTTCTGTTTAATCGCACTTAGTGCTACTTTGCATTAATTTGTGTCAAGCAACCACCCATGGGTTTTGATGCAAAGCCCTACCTACTAACAAAGGTAGACCTAGATTTAAGCCAAAAACTGGCACCTCCTTGAGGTTTTTGAAGAATGCACGTGTGCTCTACTGTACAGCACAAATACAGTGCAGCAAACATTTTAAAGTTAGCCTAAGCATAGGATTTTGTAGTGGATGGATATCTTTACAGTGCAAAACCTATGCTAGACATAATGCTCACAACCTTTCGCTATGGTACAAAGGTGTGTGCATGGTGCAAAGCAGGCTCAAAGAGTCGACGCAAGGAGATCAGCTCTGGTTATTGCAATGCGTCATTTGATGGTTTTAAATCGGCCTCAAAATGTTCACAGTAACGTGCAAAAGTCAAATGCTTTTCATGTCCTGAGTCCTACATGCAGCCTTCAAATTAAATATGTTATTAGAAGTGCTCAGCTTAAAAAATGTGGCAACTTGAGCTCACATTTTAAAGTGTTAAAATCCCTTGCATCAATTTGCTTTTGGAGGCAAAAAGATCAATGATTGTCTCATTGCTTACTCGCATCAATGCATCTTTTTCCACAGACATGAGCATGAGGGCTTCCAAACGTGACTGAGAGAATTATGCAGCCTGTTCAAGATGTACTTGAGCTTAAATAAAGATTTTTCACAAGCCACCTGAGAGGAGGAAAGAGTCAATGTCAACTTGTAGGCATTAAAGAGAGAACAGTAGGCTTTACTGTACCTGTTATAACGCAATAATAAACTATAGCAGCAAGCAATACAGTCCTTGCAGGTCTTACACTTAAGGTTTTTTGCTCAACAATAACGTGTTGTACTATCTCATCCTCAAAGTTGAGATAATGGGTATCTAAGTCTTGCTCATCTTGAACTTCTTGGATGGTATTGTACTCTTCCTCAATATTGAGTTTTAGTCTGCTCCACTTAGATGCAAAATCAAGTAACTCATGCTGCAGTTTTTCAACAGACGCTTCTGGATCAAATCTGGTTTTCAACCCACTTAGTTGTTGAAGGACATTTTGGGGAATTTTCGGGAGGATGTCTTCAACGTTTCTGGGCTCCAGGCATGCCTAATATGCAAACAACTGACCATGAGTTGTGAATCAACTTTGCAGACTGGTAACTACTTTGTCCATTGCAGCATTGTAGACCTCTATCCTGTATTTATCAGTAGCTGACCTTATGGGTTCATCAGTCGCAATTTCGCCAGGCATCATCTTCCTGCGTACTCGAACCTCTGGGAATTCAACTTGAATCAAAATTTCGCTATCACACTGATCCAATTTGTCTTTTGCCCAATTGATAAATTTGTAGCATCCATTATGCAGCTTAAATCCCGACCCTGATGCTGTAGGGAGTCTATGGTTTTAGTTACCATTCTATATGCCTGCAGTACTTCAATACCTTGTGTTTGCAAGTACAGAGATAAAGGAGTGGTATTTTGAGAAGTAAACGGATACATCTGTGCAGCTAAAATGGTGTCAAATGTAAAACGTGGCGATCGAAATGAAATGGCTCTGTATCTGATCTCATCATTGAAGTTATCTGAAGTGGATATGTCTTCCTTAGTTTGAAGAACCTCAATGTACTCCGATTTGCTTAAGTCGTTGTATAGACCAAACATTTTTTTGAGTGCTACATCTTTGGCCATCTTGTTTCTCCAGTTGTAGAGATGTACCGAAACTGTGCTTCAATACTTTTGTCTCGTCGCATGTTCATTCGAAGGTATGCATCCCTTAGAAATTCAGCTCAAGAATTTAACAGCCCAAACACTGATACTGCAGATACAGAGATTTTAGTGACATCAGTTATGACAAGGTTATGACAAGGTTAAGTACCTGCGCATAGCACCATACATGAATTTGATCGGGTGCCTTCTTACTCAGCCATGCTGTGAACCCATTTTACTACGCCTGCATATTGGAGGCTCCATCTGTTGAGTTACCAACACAATTTGCAACGTTAATGTTCATGGATTCAAGTGCAGTGCAAACTAGCTCACACAATGCCTCTCATTGTACAATTCACAACAGACATAAGACGTTCATGGACAACATTGGTCACATATCTGATCATAATAGAGCACTGGTCTACAATATGTATGTCCTGTGTTGTATCCAGCTGTATTGAGAACATTTCGGCTTCCCTGATTTCTTCAGCAATACCCTCTTTTAGTAATGAGGAAATAATATCTATGAGAGAGTTCACAGTTGTTTTTGAAATCAGGGTAACCAGATTGCCACGTCCTTTACCACTCTTTGCAGCCTCATGATGTTTTTTTACTCTGTTTAATGACATCCTCAAGATGGCTTTTCAATAATGGATCACATTTTTTAAGATACTGAAGAAGTTCCAAAAAAGTTCTTTGATCCAATGTTTCATCTTCTAAGGTGTAGGTAGCTTCTGTAGTTGCTTGATAGCTCAGACCTCTTTGCCAATCAGTTTTGTTTCCACTACTCTTTCTAAATGGGCACGTTTTCGCATGACTTCCTCTTGTTTTGCAGTTGTGTGCTTTTTAAAAAGATGGCTACTTATATCTATGTTTCTTGATCGCATCATGAAGGATTCCATAGTGTGATGAAGGATGCTGTCTTCGTGCTCATCGATTCTTTGATACATATGCCTTTAATCAGAACAGCCCTCAATAAAAGCACTTCTATTCGTCTGTTTGCTAAAATCTAGACATATCACACATAAAAAAGTTTCAGCTTCGTGTGAAAGTCAATTAGTTCCTTGGTTTCTCATTTTTTTGCTGATATCATTTTTTTGCATTCCAACGTAGAACATCTGATTGACAGGGATGAAACTTAAAAAAGGCATTTAAATTTTCAGATGTTGGTCACAACACTTTCATCTGGACCAATCAAACTCACATCTGCACAAGCTGATTTCTCAACTATGGGGTCTTCTTGTCACTTGTCTTTAGAATCTTCTTCACTTTCTAATCCATTGTAACCTTCTACAGACTTGGGAGCTGCATCCTTTACTGTAGCATCACTACTTATTTCAGTCATTTGGCCTACATCAGTTTGTTCAGCAGCTTCAGTTTTGAAGCTGGTAGACGTGATGTCGCCTTCGAGAGAAACCAAATATTTTTTGGGCCTAACAATATTAGTTAATTTTTGGTATTGGCTTGCTTCTTTCTCTTGTATTTTTTTCTTCTTTTCAGGTTCTTTCCCAGCTCCTCCTTTCTTGTGCAATTTCCTCTTTTCAAAAGCTGCATGAGTCAAAGTCACATCAGCACATACTGATTTCTCAACTACAAGGTCTTCTTGACACTCCTCTTTGGAATCTACATCACTTTCTAATTCAATGTAACCTTCTATTGACTTGGGAGCTGCCTCCTTTACTGTGGGATCACATTCCTGTGAAACGGAGGCTCTAAAGAACGGAAGATTGTTGGAGCTTTTGACTTTTGCGAGCCCACCATTAAGAAAATATTGAATTTATATAGGAACGACTAAAGAACCACAAAACCACGTCCTTTTCTGACTTTGGAGCCTGAGGGCCCATCCTTTTACAACTCGCCACGGCATGCACCGGTGGCCTAAGGGTGTCCCACCCTTGGTCCTGATGAAGACCCTACTGTAAGAACTTCAATTATCTACACATAATCCCAGGGTCGAAACGTCGACGACTTTATTTTGTGTTTACCAGTGTGGACAACAGTGATTTATCTCTCGTGTGTCCTATTATCATGGTGTTGTAAATAGATTGGCTTTTTTTGGGGCACCTTTTGCTTATAAAATTGTATATAACACACGTGATCTTTGTGTACATGAGTCTCCGTGCTTCACATGATTAAATATGTTTAATCTACTGAAAACTGTTTGGAATTAATTCAGCAGATGATACTATAGTGTTCTTTCATTAATATTGTTTCCACTGGGGCCATTTTCTCCTGTATCGTGCATTACCCAGGTCCTAGTGATTTGTCTGGGTCAACCCCTTATCCTATAACTCTCCTTTACTGTGGCATCACTACTTATTTTAGTCCTTTGGCCTTCAGTAGTTTGTTCAGTAGCTTTAATTCTGAAGCTGGTAGATGTGATGCCACCTTCGAGAGAAACCAAATTTTTTTTGGGCCTAAAAATATCAGTTAATGTTTGGTAATGGCTTGCTTCATTCTCTTGCAATTTCTTCTTTTTTTCACGTTCTTTCTCAGCTCCTCCTTTTTGTGTGATTTTCTCTTCCCAGAATCTTTCATATCCATAGCAAAAATCTAAGATGATAGTCAAGAGAGTTTTCAAAGCTGGCGCAAACTGATAAATTTGAAACTATTTGTACTTCAGCACACATCAAAACTATTGATACCGGAATTAAAAGAAATAACACAATTTGAAATCAATCTGACAAGTTCTCTGTGTTTCTATTCATGTAACAAGGTGTCACGGAAGCCCTCACTCATTAGGTATGGACAAGAAATACATAAGGATGCTACAATCTTAGATCTTTCATGCTTTTTATGGGAGAAAAACCATAGTCCACAAACACCTGATGCATGGGGCTTGTTATATGGTATACAGAAACTGTTGTGTCACTTGTGCGTAGATCATGCTTTGGACAATTTCATTTCCTAGATAGCACAATACAAAGTGAAATCACAACCTAGAGATTACTCCCTGGGTCAGTCTAAGAGAGAGTGAAATTGCATACATTGCTGCCCAGGACTCTTCAAGGGGTCGTACAGTACTGATCACAACACCCTTTGTGCCACTCTTGTCTTTTCAGTCCAAAGTGCAATGCATTTTAGGCTGTTGGAAGACTGTTTCAATACCATAACTTTACAGCATAAGAACTACATTCTGATATTCTTTTTTGCATTTTCAATAAATTGTCACTCACATTGTCACACATTACGCACTAAAATGTCACACATATGCATCCAGGCCAGAAAGCATGGAAATGTCACAGATAAGCACCAAGGCCAGTAAACATGGAAATGTCACACATAAGCACCCATTATTATTAATTATTATTAATTAATCTGGGATTAGGATGAGGTTTCCTTGGCGATTGGGTAATAATGGTTTGAATCCTTTCAGATGGTGTGATGTGGTAAGTTGGGGTGAGGTTATAAAAAGCGGGTATATCATTGATCGATAGGTGCCTAACTAATCTGTTGGATCAGGTGGAATGGTCTAGATTCGGTTTGCATCTCCATCTAGGTGATGCGGGAGGGTATGTTATGCTTCTGGTGGTGGGTCGAATGGTTTGACCAATTATGTTCCAGGTTAGCAGTGATATGTAGAAGATTAAGGATATCAGCCCACATCAACAGTATATCAGATTGTTTAGCATCAAGCGTAGAATAGAGCATTGGGTTACTATAGAGTTGCTTCAAAGGGGGGAGAGAGTTATGTATTAGATTGTGCATGAGGGAGTGGGTCTTCTGTTTGAGGCAGTGGATAGGAGACTTTAGAGTATCCCGAGACAAGGTGATGGGGTTATGGTCAGACATCGTACTTTGAGGTGGAGTGAGGGGGAAAGAAGGAGAGAGGTCATAGAGACTAGAGGTGGGGAGATCATTGAAAGGCCCCTGTCCAGAGGTAGTACTGTCTGAAAGGGAGCACGTTAAAACTGAGGAAGTGGATAAGTAGTTATTGGGAGCCACAAAAGGTATTGTAGCAGTAGTTCGCTGATTGAGAGTGGTGTGGCTCCTAAACTGAGTTGGAGCAGTGTTGATAATAAGTTCATTAGTAGGTTGGTTATGAGAAATGACAAAGTGATGGTTGGGGGGTATGGTCTGTGCTATTATGAGAGGAGGTACTATTCTGAAGTATAGAGACAAGTGTGGGAGAGTGGGTGTCAATCATTGGAGAGTAGTGGGATGAGGTGGGCAAGGGGTTGGGTGGTAAGTGGTTGTTATTAGGAAGGGAATCCATAGGGAATTGTGATAAAGGCGGTGGGGATTTGTCAGTGCTGAGCTTGTCCTCTGGGTAGAGAAAGACATTGTCAAAGAGTTCCAGGATGTGATTGGAGGACTGAATGAGCACAATGCCATTATTGTAGATGGAGATAGTGGCGTCAGAATTGTACATAGGAGAGGGTAAGATGGTGAGTATATAGCCATGAGGTATTTTCATAGTGGAGGTAGTTTTCAGTACTGAGGTTAGCGCCTTTTTCCACTGAGCACAACAACTGGTGAAGAAGACAAGGTCATTAATCAACATACCATTTTTAATGCAAAAGTAGAGGTCTAAAATAAATGTTTCTGAATTCAATTTGAAAGTTTTATGCTTGAAAGTTTGTCGCTTTGTTGGATAGATTGGGAGGATAGCTGATATTGAATGAATTGCGACCAGTGGGGGATAGAGAGGGGTTCAACCTGTCTATATGGGTTGGTTACATGATGCAAGACCAAAATCAGGAGGAGCACAAGAGAGAGAGAGTGGCCGTGGATGAGAGCAGTATGGGCAGGAGCCATTACAAGTTGGCTGCCGAGAAGCAAGCGGGGATGAGGGCTACTTCTTAGATGGGCTGTTGTAGTTCTATTTCAGTTGTAATGCTGGTGTGGTGAAGGATAGTACTATTTTGCTGTCTAAGAATGTGGGAGGTGCGGGTTAATGTAGAGAGATGGGGGCCATCTTGGATAACGTGAGAGAGGCCCGGCTATGGGTGAAGAGGAGGGTGAGGGCTGAGATGAAGAGAACCAGCTGACCAACAATGATATTAAGATGGCGGCCCAATGAATTATAGGTGAAATCATGGGTAACGAGATGTCAAAAACAAACGATCAGAGTTGATGATCAGTGAATGAGCAAAGCATCTGGAACACATCTGGGTTAGAGCAGAAGAGCCAAACTGAGCAAAGAACCCTGGATGGCACAGCGGCAGCCACCTGTGAATCAGCCATCAAACCTCCATAAGCTAGTCAAACAGAGGGGAAAGCAGGCGTGCCTCACATAGCAAGGGACACTGGCAGTGCAAAAGTTGGAAATAAGGATCCAGTTCTAGCAGAGAGACAGCAGAGTGCAGAGGTGTTGTCACCCGAGTACTCCGGGACCATGCCGATTATACATGGGAGGAGCAAACGCCACCTGTGAGCTAATATGTCAGTTGGGGTCTTGGCTACTGGGGCAGGGATTGATAAAGCAACTTGCTGCGCAAACTTCAGACAGCCTTAAGGGAACAATGAATGGTGGAGCGCTACCGTGCTGTGATGGATGGCTCCGGTTGGACGCATGGAGGGGGAAGCTGGGACATCTCGCTTTTGCAGCAATCAATCAAAGTAGCAGTGGGGGAGAAACAAGTTAGATCGGCACAGAGTTGCTCTGAGAATTAAGGGCAGCCCTCTTGGAGAGCGGGGGCCTTGAGAGCATAGACGGTGCAGTGAGGCAGTGCAGAAAACAGAGGAGTCGGCAGCAGTCTGTGTGCAGCAAATAGAGAGCGCTTACCGCTACTAAGGAGTAGATATTGGCGTGAACCCTGAAGGTTCCGTACTCTCTCAGAGATCCCCAAGATCATATGCTGCATTCTTAGATGGCACGGCAGAGCACTGCAAATACTCAATGCAGGCAGTCATTTCAGATGGTTCGATTGGCAGGGGGGGCAGGCAATGGCAGATCAGAGGGAAGACAGTCGGGCTGCCGAGACTGCCTCCTCGGGCTTGCATAGAGTCAGACCAGGTGCAAAACGACCAAAGTCAGGTACGGAGTTGAATCCGGTTACTTGGTGGCATTGCTGGGAATGAACCCAACGAGTTGCAATGTAATACGGCGTTGATAGCGTAGAAATGAGAAAACAATACAGTCAGAGAAAATCCAAGATTTTAGGACAGATTTCAAGAGCTCTGCTAAACATATGATCCCAGTACTTATGCAATGCCACTGAAAGTTCGACTTCAAAAACTTCCAGTCCAACCTGTCAAAGATTTTTTCAGCATCTTCGGCTAATGATGTTCATGCCTCATGGAGAAGCAATGTTTGGTGGATAGGTCTTTTTGTACCCACATTGGGTACGGCCTGGTTTTTTGCGGACCTTCTACAAGCTTGCACTATTTTCTTATGATTATGGTACTGTGGTATTGATAGTGCTATTGAACATTGTATGCTCTAGTAAATTTGTACCTTTGATATTCTGCTGGTCCTACTGCAATACACCATGTGCCCTCATGCATCCTCTACCAGTGCTGTGGTGTGAAAGGACTGTCTTTTGTGTGTTACTCCCTCAGATTCTTGCTTACTGTTGCTGAACCCGCTTTTGTTGGCCATTGGTCTCTGTGCATTTTTCCCCTGCTAACTAGTGGTGTAGTGCTTGTGCCCTCCCATCCAAACATGTTACAATAGGTATACACGTGATTGGCACATTTAATTCTCCTGTAAGTCCCTAGTATATCTTACTACCTGTACCCAGGGCCTACAACTTAAATCCTACTAGAGGGCTTCAGCACTCATTGTGCCACCCACTAAAGCAGCACTGTAAAACATGTCACCAGGCTTACCCCAGCAGCTTGGGTGTGCAGTTTTAAACTGCCATTTAAACCTGCAAAAATAAACCTTTTGCCAGGCCTAACCCTTCTTTTTTAATACTTATAAGTCACCTCAAAAGAAGGCCTTAAAAGCCCATAGGGCAAGGTGAATGGTATTTAAAAGCTGGACAGGTATATTCAAAGCCACTGGAATCCTGCGATTCTGTGGCCGTAGCTTTTTTTTTGCATAATTATGGTTTTGGCGCACTTGCCATGTAACCCATCGCCATAACCTGCAGATTTGAACAAAAAAAAGAATGTGTTTATTGCTCAAATGGATCAAAACTACTTACTAAACACGTGGCGATATGTGCTTGCGGGCTGGGGAAGCTCCTTCGCAAAGGTTAACTGGGCATCTTTCAGTTGCTTATTTCTATTTTTAGGTATTAGACTGCTACTAATAAGGTGACATCTTTGCCCAGACAGTATTACCATGTGTGAAAATTACAAAACAATTAAGTAATATTATCAAACAATGTGGTGAATTATGCCGCATAATTTGCCTTTTCTTGCCTTTAATTAAGTCAACCCTGCCACATAATGTGGGGCAAATTGCCCATAATTCCATTGGCCCTGGGTATATTTAATGTTTTACATGTTCTGGCAGTGAAAAAACACCAATGTTGTTTTTCACTGTGGCAAGGCTGGCTTTTCAAAAGGGTAACACTGGTGTACACTATTACATTTAATAAGTGCTAAATTCAGTTTGGGAATAGCTAGAAAAACATTAAAAGGACTTCTAATAAAAATTCAAAATACAACTTAATGGTCAAGTAGGATTTTATATTACTATTTTGGTAATGACACTTTTAGAAAGTTGTGATTTTCTGACCTAAAACCAAAATGCTTTCCTGCTGTTGAATACATGTCACCTGATGGCTCCCTTGTGGTGAGATATGTATTGCTACCAGACAATGGACATACGGCTGTGGGGCGAGCGCCTCTTCCCTTGACAAGATAACCTGAGGGCTGTGCACAGCCACTTCCTGAGTTGCAAAGAATGCCTACCCTTTCACTGACAGATAAAGCTCACTTATTCTCCACGGCACTCGGTGGTGGGAAAAGGAAAAAGCTTTTTTTTTATACAACCCTCACCCACTCTAGTAGTAGAATACTGCATCATCGGGTTCACCCTGACTCCTAAAGGTCAGGGTGGGTTCGCCCATAGTCCAGGGAGCTCTTTGAAGAAGTGCTTGTTTTTTTGGGGAGGGGGTTTACACTATTAGATAAAAATTCCTCATCCAACCCAAGGTATCCCTTTATTCACTTGGTGAATGGGAAAGATTAAAACTGTAACTATATGCAGGGCAAGCAGTGCTTCTATGACCCTAATGTAAAAACACCAACATGTTTCTGCCCTACTCTATTGGCCTAACATAGGTCCTAGGCATTCCTCAGGGCGACAACAGAGAAAGTGATTCCACCCCAGTGGCGCACTACTGAAAATTGTACAGACAAATTCGTAGCATGCAAAAGGTAAGCTTGTGCATGCAGAATAAAAGTGATGTATTTGCCGTATATTGGAAGTACCTGTGAACAAAAGAGAGAAGACATACCACAATTTTACATAACTATGTTAACTCTATAAGTGTATTTTATCTCCTTATAACTTCATTGCTATAGGTTGAAAATATAGGCATACTTTGTCCTCCTAGATGTCTAGGTGCCGCATTTATATTATTCCCATGGTTTATACTTTGCTGGCATAATCACTGTAAAGATATACGTACCAGACTTCAGTGTATCTCAGTGTGTGTCCAGATGACAGACTAATAAGAGGCTGTTGCGGTCTGTGGATTTTTGTTTACAAGGATGTGGTGAGTTTGCCATCCTTTCTTTGATGGTGACGTCCAGAAAGGATACAGTATTTCTGTCCGCTGTCAGTGTAAACTTTAGAAATGCATTTCTCCCATTCAGCCATGTCATGAAAGGTTTGATGGTTGTGTCTGTACCATGCCAGATCACAATTATGTCTATGTGCCGTCGCCAGAGGCAAAACTCAACGCTGTAAGGGTTGTTCATCCAGATGTTTTCTTCTTCTTCAAACCAGCTGACGTACAGACATGCCAAGCTTGGAGCAAATGTACTGCCCATAGGTGTCCCATGACATTGTAGGAACATCTGATCTTCAAAAGCAAAAAAGTTCTCGTTGATGGCCAATTTGGCCAGCCTCATAATCCACTGGACATTAGCTGCACTGTCCCAATCCTGGGCCAGTAGGAGATCGGCAATCACCCTAGGGCTCTCTTCTTGTGGGATACTTGTGTATAGGGCCTCAACATCTAAGCACATCATCACGTCTGTGGCTGGGTCAAACTCGACCTCCTGTAGAAGGTTGAGGAGATGCTTGGTGTCTTGTATGTATGACTTGATGTTCTTCACCAGAGGACTCAGGACTCATCTTAGATTCTCTCTGTTTTTGACATATGCCTACCAGAGTTTAACTACAGGGCCTACCCCATCACTCCCTGATCAATATAACTTACTTGATGCTGTGGTAAGTTTAAAAACTATTTTTGTGACAAACCATCACGCACTTAGTTCCTGAAATTATTGCATGTTACGGCCATTGGCCTTTTTACGTGTTGGATTTTATGACCAGTGTATGACTGTGAGTCTCACCGTTTTCAAGGTGCACCATGTGCACCCACAAAAGAGTTTAGTCTGTAATCCACACACATGCTGAGATACACCAAAGTATGGTATGGATAGCTTTATAGCGATTATGGCAACAAAGTATAAACCATGGGAATACTATAAATGCGGCACCTAGAAATCTAGGAGGGCAAAGTATGCTTACATTTTCAACCTATAGCAATGAAGTTATGAGAAGATAAAATACACTTATAGAGTTAACATAGCCATGTAAATTGTGGTATGTCTTCTCTCTTGTGTTCACAGATATTTCAAATATACGGCAAGTACCACACAAGCTTACTTTTTGCATGGTACGCATTTGTCTGCACAATTTTCAGCAGTGCGCCACTAGGGAAATCACTTTCTCTGTTGTCGCCCTGAGGAATGCCCAGGAACTATGTTAGGCCAATAGAGTAGGGCAGAAACATGTTGCCGCTTTTACATTAGGGTCATGGGACCACAATATACTGCTTGCCCCACATAGTTACAGTTTTAATCTTTCCCATTAATCCCGTTAATAAAGGGATACCTTGGGGTGGATGAGGAATTTTTTGCTAATAGTATATAATCCCCCCCCAAAAAAGCACTTCTTCAAAGAGCTCCCTGGAATATGGTCGAGCCCATCCTGACCTTTAAGAGCACGGCTGAACCCGATGATGAAGCATGCCACTACTAGAGTGGGTGAAAGTTGTATAAAAAAGGTTTTTCCTTTTCTCACCACCTCGTGCGGTGGAGTATAGATGTAGTTCTAAACTCCATACCACATTGCCACCTAGAGAGGAGGATGCTATATAGGTTATTGATTATTGTATAGTGAGTTTGTATCCCCTCTCCTTCCATTTATGAAAGGTTCTCTCTACCCTTCTGGGTCCAGGAGTTGCCCTCCTGCTCCTAATTGTTCTAGGTAGATTAAGATCACACCTAGGCCTGCCCTCCATTGTCTCTCTAGCCAGGATGTCTAAAGCTCCAGAGGGAGGGGAGGAATTGACCAGAACCGGTTTAGGAGGTGGACAAAGGATGGCTCGTCACCCACATTAAGCATAAAAGTGGAGCCCATAGACCTCTCCGCAAAACACTCCTGGACCTATGAAGAATCAGAAGGACTGCCCAGAGCCTGAAGGAAGACTGGACCTTCTTGATTGAGCCCAGGACCCCAGAAGTGACACCAAGGGTCAGTTGGCTCACATCCTGTTTGAGCTACAGAGACACAACACGCTTATTGAGGCCTCTCTCCCTGCAACTGTCCTGACCAGTTCCAACTGCATCTGAGCTGGACCCTTCTGCTTGCATTTGCTGGAGCGAGTCCTAACCCCCAAGTGGTGCATCTTCGGTCCTGGACCTTTGGCTGGTGTTAGAGTGTACTCTCCTGTCCCTAAACTGCAAGAAGTGGGACTTAAAGCTTGTCGGTTTGCTGCCACGGACATCATTTGGGAGTAGTCAAGGGTCGCAGCTGTGGCCTCTAGCTTGCTCCCTGCTACTTCTGGCACTTCCTTTGTGACCCCTGGCCTCGGGGGAGGCAAAACCTTTGCCTCCTCTAAGGCCAGGGGTTGCAGAGGAAGTGCCAGGAGTAGCAGGGAGCAAGCTAGAGGTCACAGTTGAGACCCTCACTACTCCCAAATGATGACCATGTTTGCCTCGCTGAAGCAGATCTGACTAACAGAAAAGTTTCTAAGTCTGCACGAAGATAGTTTCACCAGGACTGATGCCGAGCAGCATCCAATTCACTTTGATGCCTTTCTGGGCATGGACTCGGTCTTGACCTGCTCGGAGCTTTCCGGCGTTCACAAATAACCACACAGGGACCCCGCTCTTCAGCAGCCTGCTATCGTCGAGCCCTACTTTCGATCCAGCTTGCCCTGCCACCTCATCAACGGGCACTTTTTCTCCTTAAAAGTTTCTAAGTATAATGGGAGGAACCTACTCCCTGTATCCAACTGACGATCCAACCGCAGTTGGCCTTTACTTTTGACTTTGACCCAGTCTAGCGTGACCAGATACTCACGGTTAATGCGCTATGCTATTTTAGTGCTAATTTTAATTCAGATTTTAAAAAATTCATACATCTGGATCTATTTACTGGATTTTTGTTGTTTTTGGTGTCATTGTATTTCATAAAATATTCTCTATTTTTCTAAAATGGTTTGGGAATGTTCTTGTCTTTGTGTTTTCACTATATCACTAGTTGAGTACAGCCTAAATGTTTTACACATTGCCTCTAGGTTAAGCCTGACTGCTTTGTGCCATGCTACCGGAGGGTTGAGCACATATTTATTTGGTTACTTTAGTGGTTCCCCCTGACAAGGATTATGATTAATATTTGAAATGGGTTCTCGTCTCCTTTAACTAATACTCCAATTTATTACAGATGCCAACTGCAGGGGGTTGCAAATGGATCTCAGCCATCCCAGAAAATAACTGGGGCTCTTCTCCAACCCTTTGAAAGAAAGGGAGGTTTACATGAAACATCCACCAGCCACTGACTGCCCCTGAGGTGAGGTTCCCATGGCAGCTGTTCAAGGTCACATAGAGGGGCGAAGGAAAAAATAAATTTCTTCAATTATATTTCTCCATTGGCACCACATTGATGGGAAGATAGACATAAGGAAACACAGCATGAACATTCAACAGGAGCATGCACTCTGGGATTTGCTGCAAGGTCAAATTTCAGAATTCCCTGCACATTGCAAACCAATGGTGCATACTCAGGCCATCATGTTTTTGTGTTCCTATAAGTTGCCCTAAGTGGGAAGGGTATACCCAGACATGGGTCCCGTGCTCACTATGCCTCTGAATTCAAGCTAGCCTGGTTGATGAGGGGTGATACCCCAAAATTGGTCCCAGGATGCTTGTTTTCCAGTCCAGGGTGGGACCTTTGTGAGCAGTTCAGGCTGGATTGTTCCCATGGGGAGCAGGGTCAGGATATTGCATATGGCTGGGTCCAAACTGGGGTGGCGTGGTGAGCAAAAAAATGATGGATTTAACCCAGATTATAGTTTTTAGATTTAGATTTGAGTAGATGCCAAGGACACCGTCCTACCTGCAGGCTTTAAGCCCAAGGAGAAATCTTAAGAGTTTTAGTGCAAGCTACAGGTATTTGTATGTAACTTGTCAAGTCAATGAACCTGATGCACAAATGTGACCTCAATTATTTATATTAACTTGTAAGTTACAACCAGACTGTTGGTTCGGTGACTTATCACTTGCACTCTGTTTTATTGGACTGCCAGTTCAGGGCTGAAGCTACAGTAATTTAAGAACTTGCCATTCTGGTTATTAATTGAAACATTTAACTAGTAGGGTCATTTGTATGAATCACCCTAAGAGACATTTGTGCAAGATTAAGAGCACTTTCATGCTGCAAGCAGCTTTATTTGGACTCTGCGTTTCAGAAAAGCAAATACTAACACAAAGAAAAGTGTTAGCAATACTAGAACAGCCTTTATAATATCCTCTTATGTATCTATATTACATAATGTTTGATATGTCAAAAGTCTCTGGTGCAGGAGCCATGTACAATCCTGCTCCCCATTTCAATATTCTGACAGACCAGGTGTGCTTTACTCTCTAGGTGACCCATGTCAATAGCCGTCTAGTAGGGGGGTCTACATTATGCACTGTAAAGACGTAGCAGTGGTGAACTCCTTTTAAAAAGAGTTAATTTCTTACTCATAACTAGACGATGAGTAATAATTGGTGACATCTAATTGATAGCCATGTCTTTTTGCCAGCACACCAAACTGTAGAGATTGCCAGTAGACTGTCTATGGTACCTCCAGATATTGTGTCACCCCTGCATGTGAGAGGAGTGTGTGAGAAGAAAGAATTTGTGTATGTCAGTGGTGGGGTATTCCAGGTTGTGGCCCCTTGTGTGTGTACGTAGGATATTACTGAGGGATAGCTCTACTTCAGAGAATAAGTTGCCTCCCCTTGCTGCATGCCCCACTGCACTGCTCTATTGCTCTATCTCCTCTGTGCATCAGCAATTGTAAACCAGGTTTTGTGTGACAGATTCTGAAATCACATCAACTTCAATGGGGCTGGACTTTTTTGTGTTCCCCTTTGTGGATTTAACAGATTCCAGCAGGTCAGCCCGTGGCCTGAGAAAAAGAATACCATAACTCTGTCCATGTTTCAATTCTTTTCTAAGGCTGTGCAGCTAATGGGGATCTGCTTCAATCTAAGACTCGGCTATGCCCTCCTTCTTGCCCCTCTCGCTTTGCCTGCACTATAGCAAAATCAGTATTTTGGGGATGGACATAGACAGTGGATAGAGATGGTGCAAGAAACATAGCCACCAAGCTTGCTGATAAAAAATGCAAATATGTTAGAACGAAGATCACCTTGAAACATAACGAAGATCACCTTGAAACATATATATATATATATATATATATATATATGTTTCAAGGTGATCTTCGTTATGTTTCAAGGTGATCTTCGTTCTAACATATTTGCATTTTTAATTAGGATATATATATATATATATATATATATATATATATATATATATATATATATATATATATATGTATATATTACCTACTGGCGACTAGTTAGGACCTAGTTTCCATAGGAAAAGTGTTTTTGATTTGCCAATAACATTGGCGGCATTTGACGACTTTGCAAAATGTTTAAAACTAATGGGGCAGTCAGGTCAGCTGCTGTCTTGAAAATTTCAGAGTGATCCATCGAGCAGGGGCCAAGAAAAAGGGGGGGAGCCCAAAACGCTTTTTCTCCATGTTAATTTCCATAGGAAACTTTTGACTCGGCTACAGCCCGAACTGCTGAACGGAATGACACCAAATTTGGCAAAAAGGTAGCTTTTGGTCCAGAAAGCACTCTTTTTGTTAAATGGTGTAAATCCATTCAGTAGTTCCTGATAAAAATATAGATTTCTCAGCTATACAACTGTGGCCGCGGTGGAGCCACGAACCCTCCTGATCTCGTGCCTGAGGTCTGATTGGCTGCCAACACTTCAAACCAGGAAGTGTTGGCAGCCATCTTGTGACTTGGTTGAACCGATTCACAAGAAAAAACGTTAAAAAAAAACAAGAAAAGGCGGCAAGGTAGAAACACCCTGACCCCCTAGGCCTTTTCAGGGGTCCCAAAGGGGACCTGCGTGGCCCCCCTCCTGGAGCCGTAAATGGCCCTGGGGACCGCCATCCCTCAGGGCCGGCTCCAGCAATGTCCTAGGGTGCCCATTCCTGGGACATTGCAGTTTGCTATGGGTGCTCCTGCCATCCCATAGCAAACAAGTGCTCCGGTTTGAACAAGTGGGAGCATTTTGCTCTCGCTTGTTCAAAGTGGAGCACTTTGTTTTTTACACCCAGGGAGCTACATCTTAGCAGCTCCCTGGTGGCAAAAAGCAATCCAGGGTCCTGCCGGAGGCGGAACCGTAGGGGCTTCAGGCACACCCCCGCGGTCCCCAAGGAGATGGGCATGCCCTGGGGGATGTGGTCCCCAGGGCCGAAACTGGCACGGGAGCTGGGCCGCTCGGCCACCCTTCCCTTGAAAAAAAAAGCATAAAAATTGGTCGGGCCCGGGAGATGGGGTCTCCGGGGCTGAAACTGGCCTCGGGAGGGGGGGCCACACATCCCCCCTTCCCTTGGGCTTTAAGTGGGATAAAATACTGTGGGGGTCACTCAAAGGGGTGTGGCCGATATAATTAAGGGTGTGGCTTAAAACATTTATGCAAAAAATCTGTGCTCAGCCAATGTGCCGCCGACTGGTATTTCGCTGCTTCTGTTATTGCCGCCTGTTATCAGTATCATCCATATAGCCATTCTCACATTCACTTACTCATGCATACAGTCACTCATAAACCCCGTCACTCACCTATACTGCCTTTCACATACTGTTACTCACCCATACTGACACATGCACTCAATCACCGACACAGCCATATTACCCATACAACTTCTCACACACGCAACACTACCCCATACAGCTACTGACTCACCCACTCACTCATCCATACAGGCAGTCACATACCTCCTTCACCCACAAACACAGACACCCAGACAACCATAGAGGTAGTCAGACAACCAACCAATCACCTATATAGCCATTCACGTACCCACTAACACACTTATACACCCACTTAGACATCAACGGACAGCCAAATACACACATTCACACAACCAGTCACTCATCCATACATTCACTGAGATACCTAATCACTCACTTATACAGTCAGTCACGCACCCACTGAGTCATCCATACAATCAATCATACACCCACTGATTCACCAATACACCTTGGTATATATATTTAACACTCATAAACATTTTAAAAACACTCACAGTCACTGGATGATGTCATCACTGATGTCATCAGTGATGTCACTGACCATGTCATGAGTGACGTAATATGTGTGGTCATAAGCAGTGCATTGCGGAAGCGTGAGTTATAGTTAACGTAGCTAACTATAACGGTTGAATTCTCTGGTTTTGTATGAGTAAAATCTGACCCTAACTATAACGTCCCTGTAACCTTTGATTTTTTAGTGAGGAAAAAAAAAATATATATATATATGGTTAAAGCCCACTTTATGTTTCTTCATTCTAAGATAAACATATGTTTAGACTAGGACCGGCTTGAACTCTTTGACTATTGGGTGTTGTATTTTCCATGTGCCGAATATGCACAATCTTATTGAATATTTGCAGCACAATTAAATATGCTTTTAGAGATCATATTCGGGATTTTAACACAGACAATTGCAAGAGATTGCATCCGCATTTACCAAAATGGATGACAAAGCTTATGTAGATCTACAATTGATAAAATATGGAGCAATTTGTTTTGCTTTAAATACTTTACTCAATTTCCATTAATTGCACATAGTCCAAGCTCGTCTCTGTGGTTCATAAAGTAGTACTTTGGTTCAGTGTTTGGCGATGCAATCTTAAAGTTGTCACACTAACACAGCACATTGTCAAACTGAGGAAAGGAAAGAAAACATTATAAATTGTGTTGGTCCCTTAGACATATCACCAGTGACCACCTGTGTCTAGCACAGGAGGAACCGGGAGTTATACCAGTCCTGGGGACGTGTCACTTAAAGTAAGCACTGGTGGAGCTAAGCTAAATATCTAAAGCCCTGATTTCGATCTCGGCAGATGGGTTTCTCCTTCACAATGGTGACGGATATCCCGTTGGCCGAAATCTAAATCCCATAGAATATAATAGGATTTAGATTTCAGCAGACTGGATATCCGCCACCCTTGTGATGGAGTATCCCTTCCGCCGAGATCGTAATCAGGTCCCAAGTCTTTGCCACAGTTTTGGGATGCCAGGTGACTTAATTAGTTGAAGAGGTGGAGCAGCACTGTTTTACAACCTTAGCTGCAAATATTTGTTTGTCACAGGAACTTTCAAGACGTGCTGCTTTTGTTTGGAAATATAGGTATTACAATATTTGACACATCTAAAGTAAACACTCAACATAACATAACATATATGAAGGAACATACCATAATTAAAATAACACATGGCACATCACGAAAAAAACTGACAAAACAGAACACAACAATGTCAGTACAACAAATTCACATTGCAATAATGCAGTACAAAAAAACCAAAATACTTCCCCGCCACAACAAATTGCCACACAATAAAAGTGTACATACATTCTTGTCACACATTACCACCTCCAGAATCCTCTTGTTTCAATACGATGGTAAAAGGTGATTGGAGCAAGAGCTTATTTAACTTACCACCAATGATATGAAATAGCACCAGCCAAAACATTTTCAAGATCCGGCCCATTGTCACCATTTTGGAAATGTTTCAAAATGTTGTCCAGTGCTAGAGAGTGCAATGCCGGAGCCTGCTATTCTTGCAGACAGTGCACTCTGTTACTGTGTTATTAACGTTTGGCGGCAAAAGAAAATTAGCTACAGGCAGTAGTGAGATGCCTTTTTTAAAAATGCCTGCAGAGGGCAGTAGAGCAGTGTTGATGCATTTCAGGGTGGCCCATTCTCAGTCATACGTAACCTGAATACTAAATAAAATATGCAGGCATGTTTCTCCTTCAGGCTTCCCCGACTGCTGCTACAGATAAGAGGCTTCCTCGTTTTCAGTTCTTTCATCTGGGCAGATGTCACATACATCTAGTAAATGAAAGGACAAGAAGATGGATTTTGGAGGGGCACCCCATGTAAAATACCAAGGAGCAGAATGGAATGGTGGTAGGATTGCGAATGCTACCCAGCAGAAATTATTTAAACCATTAATGCTTAGGACTTTTGAATTCAGCCATGTTGAATGTTTTTAGAAAGATGATGGATTATGTGGTAAGTGTGGCAAATCTATAATATGTGAAAATTGTCACGGCTGCATAATCGCCTAATTCCAGTGGCTTTGCCAAGACCCTTTGTACACTGTCTGTGAGCGATACACATAACAATCCAGGGGAGCCAGCCAGATCAGGTGACACTGGACCCTGGCAGATAGGTACATTTGGTGTAGGCAGGAAATTGACAGCTTTCTAAAAGTTTTTTACAAAAATAGTAATATAAAATCTGATTTTACTATTAAGTTAGATTTGTAAATTACTATTCAAATGAGTCCTTGAATCGGGTTTCTAGCTGCTCCCAAACTGAAGTTAAGCATTATAAATTGTTGTAATGTAACTCAGTGTTTTTCAACAGGATAGCCAGTCTTGCCACAGTGCAAAAAAACTTTGGATGCTTTTCACAGTCATGTAAACTTTAAATATAGATGTCCTATTTTTTAGTTACCCTACCCTCTGTCCTATGGGCATTTTAGGGCCTACCTTAGCAGTGACTTATATGTATTAAAAAGGAAGGTGTAGGACTGGCAAAAGGGTTATTTTGCTAAGTTGAAGTGGCAGTTTAAACTGCCTACCGCTGCAAGGGCAGGCATGGAGGCCTATTTTACAAGGCTACTTTAGTGGGTGGCACAACAAGTGCTGCAGCTCACTTGCAGCATTTAAGTTACAGGCTCTAGGTACATGCAGCACCGTATACTTAGAACTTACAAGTAAATTAAATGTACCAATCAGGCGATTACCAATTTTAACATGTTTAGAGAGGAGAGCACAAACCTATTACCACTGGTTAGCAGGAGGTAAGTGTGCAGAGTCCTATGGCCAACAAAAATGGGTTCAGTAAAGGAAGGCAAAAATCTGGGATGACCCTGCAGAAAGGACAAATTTCGAACAGTATTATACCTCAGATAAGCTACCTAAATTTCAAAGCACAAGCTCTAACAAATATCCCAGGTATTGCAATAACAATATAGGAAGCTGGAACCACATAATTTGGGCATGTACACTATTGGAGAAATTTTAGGTCCAAATTTATAACTTCATTTCTGTTGTTATATCAGTTCTCATCAAGCCAAATTCTGGGACAAGCTTGTTCATCTGCACCTTTGAAAGACGAGGCTTGGATGAGAGTGAGCACAAAATGATATTTATTGAGATGTCTCACTAAACAAAAGTTGAAGGAGGGGAGCCCTCCAGAAATCATTCGCTGGTTAGAGATGACTGTCCAAAGTAGAACGTTCAAATATTGCTATGCCAAATGAAATGAGGTCATCAGAAAATGTGAAACAATATGGAACAAGTTTGAAAACAGACAAGCAAACCATACTGACCTCAAAATAATTATACTAATAAATAAGAACAACTGAGAGCACAACATAATTAACAATACATACTGAAACCAATAAATAATACTGCATTCATAGTTGTCTCATTCATAGTATTTAGGATAGTATGATATTTAATCTAATTTTCAAGATAATTTAAAACATTTGTTTTTCCATCTGTCACATTAAAGATGAAATTATGAGCATTGCATTTGCTGTGTGAGATATGGCTTGCATGTCTGTTGTGTGTGGTATGAATTGCTGTCCTAGCAACAACTTTCCAATTATATATGACAACCATAACTACACTTTAACTGTTGGAATTGATGTTTTTTTAAAAACTTACATATGGTTGTTTAGGTGTTTGAACCAAAGCTAACCATAGCTTTGCTTCTTCATTGTACCATTTGTTTCACGCACACATACATTCACTGAAAAAACAGATGTTAAATTGATGTCAACTAACTATGACTTGCACACCCATCATGCACTGCTTATTAATTCACATATTACATCATTCAAGACAAGTTAAATGACATCATTGATGAACTGCGGTGCAGCCATCCTCTTTCATTTTTAAATTATTTTTTGGTACTGCAGAACTACTGTAAATCCCATGGTAATACCACAATATTCTGAATAAAAACAGCTTTTTAAAAATTTAAGACAGTGGGGGAATCCTTATGCACACCCCCAAATGGGCCTGGGGATCAGGGTGTGCTCACACTGAACCCTCATATGCCCTTTTTTTCTCTTTCAGGACCAAGGGAACAAGCGCCTTGAGTTCTGTAATGGAAGACACAACATTTTACATCATTGTTGGGGCCAGCTAATCAGAATGCTCCTGGACCCGAGTTCCCGTTCGAGTCCCAAGGTACCAAATTGGCTGATGGTAGAACAAGACCAATCAGATTTGAATTTTAAAAAAAAATGTGTACAGTGAGAGTACCATGTTACCAGTACCTCTGTATCAAAGGTACAGATATCTCTAACTTTTTCTGAGGGTTAACCCCCTTAATGCCCAAACTAAACCCCTTTTTAAAATACATTTCTCAAAAATGACTGAAGTGATTTGCACCACATCATAAAAAGCACTGTTTTCTAAGTAAAGTTCTAACTTTGTGCCAAATTTGGTGCCATTCCACTCAGTCTTTTTTTTCTGTATCGGAGAGCAAACTTTCCTATGGGAATTAAAATGAGAAATCACAGTTTTAGGATCCCTCCCTTTTTCTTGGCTCCAGCTTGAGGAATCAGCTCAGAACTTTTCATGAAGGAAAGGAGCCAATGTGGATAAAAAAAATGTTGTGGAACATTTCATGCAGATTTATGAAATGTCACCATAGTAATTAAGAAAACAATAAATGCCTTCCCTATGGCAAGTCTGACCTAGCTATAACTACACAGGTGCTACCGTCACCTGTGTCATATATATATATATGTATAGCAATTCACTGAAAAAAACAAAGGTTAAAGTAACATTACAGTTAGGAGATAATTTCAGTGATAACGTAACATTTTAAACGTACAAAATCACAGAAATTCACCAGTTATATTTAGCTCTGGTAACTATAACTCGTGCCGTAAAGGAATGATAACTCCACTTTGCACAGTTTTCTCATCTATAATTTCATTGCAAATGTTGCAGTGATATTATTAATGATGTCATAGAAGATGTCATGAGTGATGTAAAATGTGGGGTAATTAGCAGTGCATTGCAAGGGTGGGAGCTATAGTTAACTTAGGGCAAGGGTTATAGTTATTAGAGCTATCTATTGCTGCTAAATTTCAGTGGTTCTGTATGTTTAAAGCATTATGTTGTCACTTAAATTCTCACCTAACTATAACATTACTTTAATCCTTTTTTTCCCAGTGAATTTCTAGGTTGTTTTTAACATAAATTAATATTTTGTTACCATACAAAAAGCCAGCCCCTGCCTGCGGCGGGGTTGCCCACAAGGCCTGATTTGTGGCCAGATCTTGCATCCAAACCCCCCCACAGGCAGCCAACCCAACCCAATCGGAGGCAGCCAGCCCAACACTTCGCATGCTTTTCCCCAGACCAGAGGGAACCCATTGGGACCAAAATAAAAACTCTGGTACTGCCTGGGGAAAAGAGGGCAGAGCCATCCTATTATATTATATTATAATCCCCCTTTGGTGGGCCAGGGCTTGGGGGTGTTGACACATTATATATATATATATATATATATATATATATATATATATATATTATCTACTGGCGGTCGCCAGTAGATAGTTATAGTTACAACCTATTATCCATAGGAAATCCGCGACATTCTATTTGAAATAACTCTCTTGCCGGTTGACGTATCTTCGCAAAATTTTCAAACTTTGTGGCCCGCTCCGGTCCGCTCCTACCCTGAAAGTCTCGGGGGGATTCGTCAAGCGGGGGCCGAGAAAAAAGGGGGGTCCCAAAACGCGTTTTCCCCATGCAATTTTCCATAGGAAACTTTAGACACGGCTACAGCCCGAACTGCTGAACGGAATTACACCAAATTTGGCAAAGAGGTAGTTCTTGGTTCAGAAAGAACCCTTTTGTTAAATGGTGTAAATCCGTTCAGTAGTTGCTGAGAAAATCAAAAGTAAAAAGATAGTGATATCTATGGCCGAGTAGGGTCCGCGTACCCTCCCGATCACGAGCTGCATGTTAATTGGCTGTCAGCTGGCTGTCAACATTCCGATTCAGGAAATGTTGGCAGCCATTTTGTCCTCGGTAGAACCGAGGGACAGAAACAAGTGCGCAAAGCGCACAAAGGGGCAGGGTAGAAACACCCTGACCCCCTAGGTTTGCTCAGGGGGTCCCACAAGGACCCCCTGGGCAAAAATTTTTTTTTTTTTTTTTTTTTTTAAATCGGCAGGATGCGCTCCGGGTGCGCGAATCCTGCCGAAAAAAAATCGAAGCGCGGTCTCCGCGCTTCGATTGTATTTTGCCCCGGGTGGCCCAAGTCCCGGGGGCATGGTGGGGGATAATTTAATGTGTGGGGGCCTCAAGGGCCCCCTAAGCCCGGGGACCGCCACCCCCCGGGGCTTTTTTTTAAATGGTGCGGGAGGGCTCTGAGCCCTCCCGCAGCCCCGGGACCACCACCTCCCCGGGGCTTTTTTAAAATAAATTGAAAAACCTGTGTGGGGGGCTCCAGCCCCCCACACGCCCGAGACCGCCACCTCCCCGGGGCACTAAACATTTAAATATGGGGGTCCGTTACGGACCCCAGAGCCCCGGGGACCACCACCTCCCCGGGGCTGTGAACTGAATGGGAGGGGGCCGCGCGGCCCCCTCCTGGAGCCCTTGATGGCCCTGGGGACCACCACCCCCCAGGGCCGGCTCCTGCAGTGTCCCGGGTGCCTACCCCCGGGACACTGCTGTTTGCAATGACAGGACGGGAGCCTCGCGGCTCCCGTCCTGTCATTGCAAACTTGCTTTGGATATTGGAAGAGAGAGCAGGAAACCTGCTCTCTCTTCCAATATCCAAACCGACCTTTCCACATGGGGAGCTGCATCTTAGCAGCTCCCCATGTGTAGCAATGCCGGCTCCCGTAGGACACGGGGAGCCGGCGGGACTGTGGGGGCTTGGGGACCCCCACAGTCCCCAACGAGAGGCCAGGCCCCGGGGGATGGGGTCCCCGGGGCAAGTAGTGGCCCGGGAGGGGGGCCACGCGGCCCCCCTCCCCAAAGTTAAAAAAAATAAATAAATTTTAAAAAAAGGGTATGGCCGGCCCCGGAGATGGGGTCCCCGGGGCCTTAAATGGCCAGAGGAGGGGAGCCACGCAGCCCCCTCCAAAGAATAAAACAAAAATCGAGGCCATGCCCCGGGGATGGGGTCCCCGGGGCCAATACAGGCCCAGGGAAGGGGGCCACGCGGCCCCCTTCCCGTTTTTTTTTTAAATAAAAATTTTAAAAAAGGGGTAAGGCCCTGGGGGATGGGGTCCCCAGGGCCCAGAAACAGGAAAAAGGAAGGGGGGCCACACAGCCCCCCTTCAGGGGACAAAAAAAAAAAAAAAAAAAAAAAACGATCGGGCCCACAGGCCCCGCCCCCTTCCTTCACCACTCTGCAAACGCGCCCCCTGGCGCGTTTGCAGAGGGGGAACGAATTCCCCTTGAATACTGGGGGTCCCTGGGGGCCAACTAGCCCACCAGGAACCTCCAGTATGCGCCAGGGGGCTGCCTTGCAGAGACGTGTAGAGAGGCCACACCCCTTTTACACCTCTCTGCAACGCAGCTCTGTGGCGCTTTGGAGGTATATGGTGGGCTAGTTGGACTCCGGGGACCCTCAGGATTCAAGGGACTTAATCCCCCAACTTAAAACGCGCCACGGGGCGCGTTTGCACAGTGGTGAAGGGAGGGGCGGGGCTTCAGGTGACATGTGTGCAAACAGGCCCCGTGGCGCGTTTTAAGATGGGGAATTAAATCCCCTTCAATCCTGAGGGTCCCGGGGGGCCAACTAGCCCAATAGGTACAACCAGAAAGCGCCACAGAGCTGCGTTGCAGAGAGGTGTAAAGGGGTGTGGCCTCTCTACACGTCTCTGCAACGCAGCACCCTAGCGCATATTGGAGGTTCCTGGTGGGCTAGTTGGCCCCTAGGGACCCTCAGGATTCAAGGGGACTTAATCCCCCAACTTAAAACGCGCCACGGGGCGCGTTTGCACAGATGTTACCTCAGGCCCCGCCCCCTCCCTTCACCATTGTGCAAATATTCTTCTAAAATCATCCGAAATACGAATTCCGATTTACTCACCTGTTATAAGGAGAGACCTCAGTGCTGTATCTTTCAGCCCAGTACTGGTCCTGAAAAGTAATTTTAATCGTACTTACCAGTAACTTGAATTTCCTTCCATAGGCTAACATTGACTGGTTTCACTTGGAAATTCTTCTAAGTGTGGAGTTTTGGAACTTTAAAATATTCCTCTAAAATCAGCCGAAATACGAATTCCGATTTACTCACCTGTTATAAGGAGAGACCTCAGTGCTGTATCTTTCAGCCCAGTACTGGTCCTGAAAAGTAATTTTAACCGTACTTACCAGTAACTTGAATTTCCTTCCATAGGCTAACATTGACTGGTTTCACTTGGAAATTCTTCTAAGTGTGGAGTTTTGGAACTTTAAAATATTCCTCTAAAATCAGCCGAAATACGAATTCCGATTTACTCACCTGTTATCAGGAGAGACCTCAGTGCTGCATCTTTCAGCCCAGTACTGATCCTCAAAAGTAATTTTAACCGTACTTACCAGTAACTTGAATTTCCTTCCATAGGATATCATTGCCTGCTTTTTGCTGAAAAAGTTTCTAAGTGTTGATTTTTGAAACATACAAATATTCCTCTAAAATCAGCCGAAATACGAATTCCGATTTACTCACCTGTTATAAGGAGAGACCTCAGTGCTGTATCTTTCAGCCCAGTACTGGTCCTGAAAAGTAATTTTAACCGTACTTACCAGTAACTTGAATTTCCTTCCATAGGCTAACATTGACTGGTTTCACTTGGAAATTCTTCTAAGTGTGGAGTTTTGGAACTTTAAAATATTCCTCTAAAATCAGCCGAAATACGAATTCCGATTTACTCATCTGTTATCAGGAGAGACCTCAGTGCTGCATCTTTCAGCCCAAGACTGATCCTCAAAAGTAATTTTAACCATACTTACCAGTAACTTGAATTTCCTTCCATAGGATATCATTGCCTGCTTTTTGCTGAAAAAGTTTCTAAGTGTTGATTTTTGAAACATACAAATATTCCTCTAAAATCAGCCGAAATCCGAATTCTGATTTACTCACCTGTTATCAGGAGAGACCTCAGTGCTGCATCTTTCAGCCCAGTACTGGTCCTGAAAAGTAATTTTAACCGTACTTACCGGTAACTTGAATTTCCTTCATAGGCTAACATTGACTGGTTTCACTTGGAAATTCTTCTAAGTGTTGATTTTTGAAACATACAAATATTCCTCTAAAATCAGCCGAAATCCGAATTCTGATTTACTCACCTGTTATCAGGAGAGACCTCAGTGCTGCATCTTTCAGCCCAGTACTGGTCCTGAAAAGTAATTTTAACCGTACTTACCGGTAACTTGAATTTCCTTCATAGGCTAACATTGACTGGTTTCACTTGGAAATTCTTCTAAGTGTGGAGTTTTGGAACTTTATAATATTCCTCTAAAATCAACGAAAGTACGAATTCCAATTTACTCACCTGTTATCAGGAGAGAACCCAGTGCTGCATCTTTTAGCCCAGCACTGACCCTGAAAAGTAATTTTAACCGTACTTACCAGTAACTTATATTTTCTTCCATAGGAATCCATTGTCTGGTTTTCAGCAGAAAAGTTTCAAAGTGTCAATTTTCACAAACTACAAATATTCCTAAAAAATCGCCTGTATGACTTAAACGCATTCTTTCAACTGTTTACAGGAGATGCACCAGTGCTGGATCCAGGATCCAACACTGAGTAAGAAAAAGTAACTTGAGAACAGTTTTTACCTTCTAAGTGAATTTCCTTCCATAGGATAACATTGGTGATTCTATGAGAAAAAGTTTCTAAGTGTCAACTTTTAAAGTACAATAATATTCCTTAAAAATCACGACTGTAACCAAAACGCTTTTACTCAACTGTTTACAGGAGATGTCACAGGACTGAATCTAGGATCCAGTCCTGTGGTTAGAAAAGTAATCCATAAAGTAACTAATATTCCTCTAAAATCAGCCGAACTACGAATTCCGATTTACTCACCTGTTATCAGGAGAGACCTGAGTGCTGCATGTTTGAGCCCAGTACTGATCCTGAAAAGTAATTCTAACCGTACTTACCAGTAACTTGAATTTCCTTCCATAGGCTAACTGGTTTCACTTGGAAATTCTTCTAAGTGTGGAGTTTTGGAACTTTATAATATTCCTCTAAAATAAGCCGAACTACGAATTCCGATTTACTCACCTGTTATCAGGAGAGACCTCAGTGCTGCATCTTTGAGCCCAGTACTGATCCTGAAAAGTAATTTTAACCATACTTACCAGTAACTTGAATTTCCTTCCATAGGATATCATTGCCTGCTTTTTGCTGAAAAAGTTTCTAAGTGTCGAATTTTGAAACATACAAATATTCCTCTAAAATCAGCAGAACTACGAATTCCGATTTACTCACCTGTTATCAGGAGAGAACCCAGTGCTGCATCTGTTAGCCCAGCACTGACCCTGAAAAGTAATTCTAACCGTACTTACCAGTAACTTGTATTTCCTTCCATAGGAATCCATTGTCTGGTTTTCAGCAGAAAAGTTTGTGTCGATTTTCACAAACTACAAATATTCCTTAAAAATCGCCTGTATGACTTAAACGCATTATTTCAACTGTTTACAGGAGATGCACCAGTGCTGGATCCAGGATCCACCACTGAGTAAGAAAAAGTAACGATAACACTACTTATCTGCTAAGTGAATTTCCTCCCTTAGGATAACATTGGTGATTCTATGTGAAAAAGTTTCCAAGTGTCAAGTTTTAAAATACAATAATATTCCTTAAAAATCACTACTGTAACCAAAACGCTTTTACTCAACTGTTTACAGGAGATGTCACAGGACTGAATCTAGGATCCAGTCCTGTGGTTAGAAAAAGTAATCCATAAAGTAACTAATTGCATTTAACTAGAAATTCACATTGAGCTCAATGTTGCATTGTGTTTGAAATTGTGTTGCCCATTGCAACAACTGTAACTACTGTACTTAAAAGTCTATTGCCTATTTGCAAAGTATTTAAACTAAAGTAATTAATTCTGAGAAAGTATATTTTGTAATGTAATGTATAATGTAATTACAATGTAATTTAAAAAATAAAATATCTAAAAATAAATAGTTTAAAAAAATGTAGTAAATCAGTATCAAAAAAATAAATATAACAATTAATACATTTAAAAATTGTCATTTACAAAACCTTTGAAATTCACTGAAAAAAACCATAGGTTTCAGACATGTTATAGTTAGGAATTAGCATTTAAAAAACCTTTGAAATTCACTGAAAAAACCATAGGTTTCAGGCACGTTATAGTTAGAAATTAGCATTTAAAAAACCTTTGAAATTCACTGAAAAAACCATAGGTTTCAGGCACGTTATAGTTAGAAATTAGCATTTAAAAAACCTTAGAAATTCACTGAAAAAACCATAGGTTTTAGGGACAGTTATAGTTAGTTGGACATTGCACTCGTACAAAACCCGTGAAATTCCCCCGTTATAGTTAGTTCAGCTAACTATAACTCGCGCCCCGCAATGCACTGCTGATGACGTCACATATTACATCACTCATGACATGGTCAGTGACATCACTGATGACATCACTGATGACATCTCAAATGACATCACTGATGACATCATGCAGTGACTGTGTGTTTCTATAAAGTTTAAATATGTTTAATATATATGCCAAGGTGTATTGAATAATGAGTGGGTGTATAAGTGTCTGGATGGAGGATTTAGTAGGTGCGTGACTGACTCTATAAGTGAGTGATTAAACGTATCTTACTAAATGCATGGGTTAGTGACTAAACTGTGTGAATGTCTTTATAACGTGCCTGAAACCTATGGTTTTTTCAGTGAATATATATATATATATATATATATATATATATATATATATATATATATATATGAACACCACATCCGACTCCTCACAATGAAACCGGACGCCGACACGGGGGTAGCATTGGCAATACCGTCTTTAATTCAGAATTACGCTGTGACGCTTTTCGGCAATTCCTGCCTTGATCACACAGTTAAGTTATGTTATGTTATAAAGCTTATAGAGCGCACAGCTGCTCCAGCAAAGGAGCGTCCCGGCGCTAGAACAGTCAAGAGGAGAGGACCACCAAAAGGAAAAGACCTACAGTGAAGGGAAGAGATAAGTCTTGGTGTCCTTACGGAATGCCAAATAGTTGTTTAAGCTACGAATGGACAGTGGGAGAGAGTTCCAAAGTTTGGCCGCCAGTGCGCAGAAAGCACGGCCCCAGCCCGTATTCTCCTCACCCTCGGAACTACCGCCAAATTTTGGCCCATTGAGCGAAGTTGGCGGGAAGGAGTGTAGGGCGAGAGCAGGGTGGCCAAAATGGCTGGGGAGGAGGATTTCAAGATCTTAAAAGCAATGCATAAAGATTTGAATTCCACACGTCTGGCCACGGCAACCAGTGTAGTCGGCGGATGGCAACAGAGGTGGAGCAATTCCTCGGCAGGCCAAGGAGGATTCTGGCCGCCGCATTCTGGACTCTCTGCAATCTTAAGATTTCTGACTTGTTGGAACCCAAATAAAGTGAATTGGCATAATCCAATCTCGACAGGATGGCAGCCTGAATGATAACCTGCCGAGTGGACGGGTCAAAATAACCTAGCAATGGTTTGAGCCCACGTAGAATACCCATGCAGTTCCCTGCCACTTTCTTGGTTTGGGCCTGAAAACTAAGAGCGGAGTCCACCCAGACACCCAGATTCTTTACTATCTGTTTGGGGGTGGGGATACAGCCCAGGGTGGTGGGCCACCAATGTTCACTCCACAGCTCACCGTCACGCCCAACCAGCAGGATTTCAGTCTTGCTTGCATTAAGCTGCAGACAGTTGGCGGACATCCACTCAGAGATGGCCATGAGATTGCTCCGGAACATACAGGCGTCCTGCGCAGAGTTGCCAGAAAGTGCCACTACCAACTGAGTATCGTCGGGGTATGAAACCAGAGTCAGCCCTCTATACAGTGATCGCTACTCCATCAGCACACCTTAAAACAGCAGAGTACCATGGTCACATGACCCGTGATTCACAAAGGGCAGCAAAGAAAGTCTTTTACATGTGCATATTTTCAGCAATAAACGCTCACATTATGCCACTTGTCTAAAAGCGAACTATTTTCATTGTTACAATTCATTTCTGTATTCTCTTGACTTGTATGTAAGAAAAGTAACAATTATACCTTCATTGTTTTCCTTTTCATTATTCGTCATAAAGTGCCTGTGCAAAATGCTCTTAACCTCTCATAATTCATTATGGCATAAAAGGCATGTGCCTGACTTCCAATGTTAAAAACTCTTTACAATGCAAAACCTTACAATAAAATGATGCATCTCATTCTATATTGTAGTTAGAATAATCTACTACAGAAAAATATTTGCATATCAACTTCATTAAAATTCATGAAATACTTTTTACTAATTTGAATTACGTTAAAACTGAGGTTGGATGCAATAATTACTTTCCAATTTGTGAATATTCTTCTCAAAAGGGGTAATTGGTACTAAACATCATTACAGTGTATTATTTAAACCTTTATCAACAGTAATGCAGATAAGAACAGGTGCTGAATCTCAGTTAAATTTGAGCCTCCGATTGCCTCATTTGGTGATTCTGATGTTTTCCCAATTAAAGAGGTGTGACATCTATGGATTAATCAGAAAGTGGAAGTGCTTCAGTATTGGGTTTAAAACATTGTCCATATGCCAGTGCAAAATTGTGCAATAAAGTGCAAGTGCAATACAGTACTATAATATCAATTATATATCGGCCAGTACCGGAGCAATCAGTGCAAGTGCATCACCTGATATGTCCTCCTGGTCTCTATATTAGTGCGAAAGTTTTTTATAATAAAGTGCAAATGCAATACAGTACTCTGATGTTAATTAAAAGACAATCCATTCCTAAACCCAAAATTACTATATTTCAAACCTACTCTTCATCATAAATTCCAAAACATCCTCATTAGAATCTCTTCTGATAATAAAACACGGCTCTAAACATGTCACTGAAATTAACCCCCTTAAAAGTAATCCTTTTAGTAAAAACTATACAATTCTGAAGTTCATGTTACCTCCCTCCTTTTGTCACGTTTCACATGAGTCTCGTCAGTCTAAGCTGATTTAAAAAGTTATAGCTCTGCTGAAATACCATTAAAAAAATCTGAATCTGGATAACTGATTTAAAGTAAATGGACATATAGATCTTCTTCAACATTTAGTCCAAACGGAGTCTTTGTGTTAAATAACATAATATATCTAGACTCAAGTTGGCGGAGTTTGCCCTCTCTGTCACCGCCTCTCCTCAGTTTAGGGACTTGGTCTATCGCGAAATAGGACAGATCATTTAAATTGCCTTTATGAAATTCATTTAACTGCCGAGCTACCACATAGTTTTGTCATTGTTCTTAACAGCCCTTAAGTGCTGCAGAATGCGAATGTGTACCATATGGATAGTACCTGATTTTCCATGGACTGTTCATTAGTGGTGACATCACCTGTTTTTCATTGCGTCCAATTTTGCAAGCTTTGCATTTGGAGCATTTGTGAAATCCTGGGCCGCTCTTCAGCCAACCCTCCACTTTGTTTACTTCCGGGCTGCTAACTACCAGATCATTCCTCATAGATTTGGCTTTGTTGAAGGTGATCATGGGTCTGCGTGATAGCATCCCACTAAGGATAGGGTCTCTTTGCACTAAGTGCCAATGCCTACACAGGCTATCTCTCACTTTAGACTGGTAGGCATTGTATCCAGTAATCATTCTTATTTGATTTCCTGTATTTGCCTTCTTCATCATTACTTTCTCAGTATCAGGTTTCAAAAGTGTCTGCCTCTCTATTTTGTTAACCTTCTTACATGCTTGATCTAGTACAGCAGAGTTGTAGCCTCTCTGAATGAATCTTTCAGTTAGGGAGTTCTGGGCTTCCACTAACGCTAATGCCTCACTGCAGTTGCGTGTCATCCTCAGATGCTCAGCATAAGGAATACTCATTTTGAGCCTCTGAGGGTGAAAACTCCCAGCGTGGAGGATGGTGTTTCCTGCTGTCGGCTTTCTGAATGTGCGAGTGTGGATCACCCCATGTTCTACATATACCTCTAGGTCTAGGAACGATACCGTAGTCTTACTGATGTTATCTGTAAACCTCAGGTTAAGCTCATTGTCATTAATGTCCTGTACAAATTTCTTTGCTAAGTCCCACGACCCATCCCAGACCACAAAAAGATCATCAATGAACCGAATTCAGGTTATGATGTTTTCATCCCATTCCTTAACATGCTTGACTTTGAGCACCTGCTCCTCCCACCAGCCCATATGCAAATTAGCATAGCTGGGGCGAAGCAGGTGCCCATCGCCGGCCCTTGTAACTGTTTGTATGTCTCACCCCCAAACATAAAGTAGTTGTTATTCAAGCATAATCTACACATTTCCACTAGCATCCCTGAGTGTTGATAAAAGCAAATGGATCGTGTGTTGAGATAGTGGCGGATTGCATAAAGGCCGTCTTCATGTGCTATGCTTGTGTACAAGCTAGTCACATCTAATGTGATCAGGAAATAAGATTCTTTCCAAACCACATTAGAGATTTTGTTCAGGAAATCCCTAGTATCCTAAATATATGCCGGGAGTGCTTTGACAAATGTCTGCAGGAAGGAATCTAGGTATCTGGACGTGGGTTCGAATAGGCTCCCAATTGCAGATATTATGGGTCTGTCTGGTGGGGTTTCCCTGTCTTTATGTATCTTAGGAATTAGATAGAGGATGGGGGTGACAGGATGCTCTATCTTCATACATAGATATTCTGCCTGGGTTAACCGCTTAACCGCGGCGGCAATTCCGCCGCGGTGCGGCGGTTTAGCGGAGTGGGCGGGGCCGCGTCGGCCAACGGACGTGCGCAGCACTACAGAGGTAGTGCTCGCGATGGCCGTTGGCCGACAGAAGCACGCAACGGGTTAACAACCCCATCCCTCTCCAACGAGCCAGATCTTTCAAGAATTTGTGTTTTACCTCTACTAAGTTACTTTGGGGTACTTTTAGATAGCATTTGTGGTCCCTTAGTTGCATTTTTGCCTCCGCATTGTATGCATCTAGTGACCAAAGGACCACATTCCCACCTTTGTACCTATATATATATATATGTGTTTTACCTACTCGCCAGTAGGTAATTATAGTTAGTACCTCATCAATTAATAAAGCTTTATCAGGCTTAAAAACAAACCATAAAAGATCATCATAAAATATAGCCAGATAAAATTTTCATAAAATACTCACAGTCAATCAAATAAGTTATCGACAATCACTTAAAGTGCAGAGAACGTGCATAAGGTTATATTATTAAGTTAAAAATCAAACAGAATATTTAAAAATACTTTAAAAAAACCTGTTAAAAATACTCTCTGTGACATATAGCACCAGCGATCAGATTTGCTCTATTTCCCAGTTATACTCCTGTATTTTACTGCAGATGCAATAAGCCTGTAGATAGCAACACATACCTAGTTTACAGCAACTGCAAATATTCCCTGGCCTCTTTACAATGTCCAATACCTAAGTATCTCAGGGGTGTTTTATATATACGTGTTCTTTGATCCTTGTACAAATCACAGAAACACATCAGATGTATTTGTGATTGCTCGGAAATTGCATCGCATGGGCATGGAATCAGGTATTGGTCAGCATATACATTGAAGGGAAAGAACACCAATCAAGTTAGGACCTAGTTTCCATGGGAAGAGCATTTTTTCATTTGCCAATATCTTTGGAGTTATTTGATGAATCATCACAACATTAGTATGATGCTCACTTCAGCTGCTGTCTTAAAAGTTTCGTAGTGATCCGTCAAGTGGAAGACGAGAAAAAGTGGTGGGTCCCAAAATGCATTTTCCCCATGTTGATTTCCCTGGAGATTTTAGACATGACTACAGCCCGAACTGCTGAACAGAATTAAACCAAATTTGGCAGAAAGGTAGCTGTTGGTCCAGAAAGCAACATTTTTGTAAAGTGGCATAAATCCATGCAGTAGTTTTTGCGATATTAAGAGAAAAGCCTAATTTTATATATATAGGGACACAGATCTTCAGAGGATCCAACAGTCCTTGTGCTGAAATCTGATTGGCTGCCTACAATTCAAACCAAGAAGTGTTGGCAGCCATGTTGGGGTGCGGCCTGAGCTGAGTCCCACAATAAAGCCTTAAAAAAAGAGAAGGAAGCAGGTTAGGAATACCCAGACTACCCTAGGCCTCTTGGGGGGTCACAACAGGGACCCCACAGGCCAACAAAAGCAATAAAATAAAAAAATATTCAGCGGGAGCTGTGCTGGATCTGCAGCTTTCTGTGCTTCTCTAATCTTTAGTCCCTGGGTGTGCCAGGTCCCGGGGGCATTCCCACATATAAGTATGTGGGTGATGCTGGCACACCCCTTCCCACACCCTGGGGACTGCCACCTCCCAGGGTCAAACATTTAAACACATCCCCCTAGCTGCCTTGAAGACCGCCAACTTCCTGGGGCACTATCAAAATACATATGCGGGCGGGCCCAATGGGCCCACCATGCTCCAGGGACCGCCACTTACCCAGTGCAAGTCAGATGAAAGTGATGTGGGGGGCCCGCGCAGCCCCCGCAGCCCCAGGGACTGCCACCTCCCCAAGGCTGAAAGAAATTAATGTAGAGGGCCTGTTGTGGACCCTCGGCCTGATGACTGTCACCTCCCCGGGCAAAGTTTTATGATGGAGGTAGGCAACTGGGCCCCCCTCGTGGAGCTATGTATGGCCCTGAGGACCGCCACTCCCCAGGGCCAGCTCTTGCTATGTCCTGGGGGGCCCACACCCGGGACATAGCTGTTTGCTGTGGCTTGGCAGGAGCTTTGACCACTCCCGCAAAGCCACAGCAAAGACTCCGTTTCCACCAAGCGAGAGCAGTGAAAATGTCCTTGCTTGATGGGAGTCTGCTGTCAAGTGAGCAGAGAAACAGGCTAATTGCTTTCAGACACAGAGAGCTGCATGTTTAGCAGCTCTCTGTGTCTGAAAGTAATGCCGGCTTCAGCCTTGTGGCTTACCCCACGGTCTTGTAGCACACTGGGTGCTCTGTGGGCACCCAGGAGACATTGCTGGCCCCAGGGGATTGGGTCCCCGGGACTAAAATCAGTCCAGGGAGAATTGCTGTGCAGCCCTCCTCCCCAAATGAAAAACTACATAAATTAAAAGGTCGTGCCCCAGGGGATGGGATCCCAGGGGCTGAAATAGGCCCAGGGAGGCGGGCCGCCTGGCACCCTCACCTAAAAAAAGAAATGAAAATACATAAATTAAAATGCTGGGCCCCGGGGGATGGCGTTCCTGGGCCAAAATTGGCCCTGGGAGGGGAGCCACGCTGCACCACTCCCCTAACAAAAAAAGGCAGGCCCCAGAGAAAGTCACAGGAGGCACTGCTCCCTTTTTCAACCACTCTGCAAAGGGGCCTCCTGTCGCACAACATGTAGGAGGATGAAGTCCGCTTGGTTGGTGAGGGTCGTTGGGGGCCAACAAACCCTCCTGTTATCTCCAGTATGTCCCACACAGGAATTTCTGAGAGGTTATTCGAGGCCTGCCCCCTTTCTCCACCACTCTGCAAATGCCCCTCCTGGCGCACTACTGGTTGGGGATGACGTCCCCTTATATGCTGAGGGTCTTGGGGGCCAAGAACCCCTCCAGTAAGTCCCATACAGCGGGATTGCTGAGAGCTTGTGGGAGGCCCTGCCCCCTTTCTCCAACACTCTATAAACGTGCCTCCTGGTGCACTATTGGTGCACTATTGGATGGCCCCCAAGGACCCTTAGCTGCCAAAGGTCCTTGGGGGCCATCAACCCCTCCTGTTACTTTCAGTAAGTCCCACACAGCAGGATTGTTGAGAGCTCATCTGAGGCCCGCCCCCTTTCTCCACCACTCTGCAAACATGCCTCCTGGCACACTACTTGTTGGGGGATAAAGTCCCTTTAGATGCTGAGGGTCCTTAGGGGCCAAGAAACCCTCCTGTTACCAGCAGTAAGTTCCACACAGCGAGATTGCTGAGAGCTGGTTGGAGGCCCTTTACTCTCTCTCCACCACTCTGCAATCGCGCTGTCATAAGCCACCTACCTGGATCCCAGATGATTCCAATGGGGCGGCAATGCTAGTTCCCAAATCCCTCCGAGACTTGTCCTCAGTTTACAGGAGGAGACTCTGCTTCGGTGGCAAATCCCTGTGGGAAGGGGGTTGAAATGGAGAGAGCTTGTAGAATCAAAGATGCTGTGGCTCCTCTACTCAACAGCAACACTGCAGTAGGCATTCACACCGGTCTGATGAATGGTACTGGCAGATATGATACCTATAAACAAATAATAAGGCTTTAGTCTAGTATTAACTCTATCTCTTAAGGAATCACCTCACGAAAGCTTTTCAAATCTCAACCAACCTTTAGTTTTGTTGTTGTTTTGTTTTCATTTAGATTGTCCATAGAGGCCCTTCATCAAAGTTTTTGAAACTGTAGTGAGTATGATTTCAGCATCAAACCCACAAGCAAATTTGGACAGGGTTAGCTGCACCCAAGTTCTCTCTGGCAGAGCCCTGCCAACAGTATGTATAAGTTGACAAAAACACTGGTTATCTTTGTTTTCAGCACACTGTTGTGACTGAGCTCAGCATGTAGTAAAATCAAATCTGTTATTGCATCTCTCCTTTTCTTCTTGTTCTTTTTTCAATCCATGTGAGACTAATGCGGGACGTTCTTTGCGGTGAGGTTGAAGCGGGAGGATCAAGGGAGCTGGCAAGACAGAGTCCTGGAAGCAGGGAAACAGGTAAGTGGCAAGAGAAGAGGCTAATCAAAGGGGAGGAGTTTGGATGATCTTTAAATAGGACTGCTTTAGAACGTTCATAATGGTCACATTCTAGTTGTTTGTAGCAAGGGACAGGTGCAGATAATTAACTTGATGAGGCTGTCTTCTAGAATGTGCTTTAAAATCTTCACAAAGGTCGCGTTCTAATTGCTTATAGCAAGGAACAGGTGCAGATAATCAATTTAATGAGGCTGTCTTCTAGATGGGCGAAAAAAGAGAGAGCGGGGACTAATGAGGGAGAGGGGACCAGCTGAGGAGAAAGAGAGGAGGGACAGACGAGGAACGGAGATTATGGACTGATGGAAAGGAGAGCAGTGTGCAGGCACTGGTGAGCGCGAGGGACAGACTGGCAGATATTAACGAGGGAGAGAGGACAGATGGACGAACAGGAGGATGGTCAAATTTGGGGGGTGTGCGGCGAGAGCAGACTGGCCAATGGAGAACTACAACTAGATATGGGAGAGAGGCCCAATGATGAAAAGAGGAGCACGGACTAGCGGGGAGAGGCGGGTGAAAAGGTATGGTTTTTCGTGGTCCCCTGATTTGTGACCGTTACTCAATCTGGATATTATCCTCCTCCCTTGCCCGTCCTCGTCCTGGAGTTTTCCAATTGGCTGTGTCGTCTTCCTTATGTGACTCACCCACCCCCGTTTTCAATGTATGTTTGTGACTTCTCATCACTCCTGCTAAACTGCACAAGATTGACCCAAGCATTCCCTCTACTTTTTTACTGCCACACGAGACAACCGCTAGCGACCAAACATAGAAGCGGAACGCTGGGCTAGCACGAACTGCAGTAGACCGGTTGTTCTCCCCACCCCCTCTCCCTCCATCCGCATATCAACACTGCCGCTGAAGAAGCTGCCACAAAAGAGGGGGCCAACGACAGAGCACCGACCCCCCCCCCGAGGACCCATCCCAGTGCGCACAAACATCTACTGAGGCATACAATGCAATGCATAACTGACTATATCTTACTGAGTGTGGCCTGACCCCAAGATGGCGCCCGTGTTCGATCGTGAGGAAACAATCCTAAGATCTAGAGACAACACCACCTACAGAGTCTTGGAGATCAACAGACTCGATTTGCCTGACCTTAAGATGGCTGCCAAGCTACACTCCCCTTCCTATCCTACCACCCTTGCCAGCTCCACCAGCCCGTCTCTGGACTCTAGACTTTTGGTCCCTTCCTGATTCTCATCTTTATCCGGCGGAGTCCGAAATGTATGACCGATTCCCGGTGGAGCTGCCCCTACAGCTATAGGGGAGACAGGCTCTGGCACACTGCTATAGCCGTCACCTACCCAGCCGGACCTCTGACTTATGTCTCGTATCTTTCTCCGCTGCTGACTCCCTCCCGTGGACTCCCTGCTCTCCCTGGCCTTTTTCTTTTTTTCCCCTCTCTTTTCTGTGGATCTTGTTTTTCATGGTCGCTAATCACTCCTGTATTGAATTTGTAACCTCTCTGTAATTAATGTGATCATTTTTGTAATTTGTAACACAATGTTTCCTTATGTTAAGCGCTAGACCTAGTTTTTGGCCGATGCCCGGTGGAGTTACCTGATAGCTATAGAGGAGATGGCCCCCTTGGCCGTCACCTACCCAGCCGGACTTTGGGCAGACCTTCCTTCGTCTCGCCTTCGCATTCTCCCTCCCACCCCTTTACCCTACCCCCTTTCCCCCTCTGTGCTCCATTTTTCGTCCCCTATGCTTTTTAAATGTTTTTTCCGTTGAGACCTAAATATTTGGCCGATGGCCGGTGGAGCTACCTGATAGCTATAGAGGAGAGGGGCTGTGGACTTCCCCCTCGGCCGTCACCTACCCAGCCGGACTTTGGACAGACTCTCCCTCGTCTCTCCACCCTATTTCCCTCCTACCCCTTTAGCCCACCCCCTCTCCCTTCTAAGCTCCATTTATCTCGTCTTTACGCTCTTGAAATGTTTTTCTAGTAACTGATGTTACTGGTAACTGATGTAATTTTGTGGAACCCTATGTAAAGCGCTCTAATACCTCCGGGTCTAGCCAGCGCTATATAAAACTCAAATAAATAAAAAATAAATAAATAAAAAATAAAATTCTAATTGCTTATAGCAAGGAACAGGTGCAGATGATTAATTTGATGAGGCTGTCTTCTCAAAGGTGTTTTAGAATGTTAACAAAGGTCGTGTTCGAATTGCTTATAGCAAGGAGCAGGGGATTAATTTGATGAGGGCTGTCTTTTGAAAGGTTCACGTTAAGGTCATCTATGCCGGTTGCTTGATGGTCGTTCTGATGGATTTTCTGGATGTTTCCAAGGCATCTGAAACCTGACCATGCATATGCATGGTAAAACATTTGTAAACGCTATTAAGCCTTTTCAAACAAACTGGGGAAGATCAGTTGCAGATTACCAACAGCATATAATATGGTCAAAGGTCAGGGTATAAGATGTTTGTTCATTTGTAAGCGTTGGGAGGAATGATATGATTCATGCCAGCATATTGTAATAGTCAAGAGAGGTGAGCTGTGGCAGGAATCCTGACACGCGCCTAGTAGTTTAACCCGTTCGCTGCGGTGCAAATTTCCCCGCTGTGCGGGCGGATTTTACGCGTGCGGAAATCGGACGGCCCCCAGCCGTCCGACGCACACGCCCACCGTGACGTCAGACGGCCGGGGGCCGTTCAACGCATGGAACGAGTTAAAAAAACATAGAAATTCACTTAAAAAAACAAAGGTTACTTGAATGTTATAGTTAGGAAATGGTTTTTATAAAAAAGGTAGAAATTCACTGTAAAAACCAAAGGTTACAGGGATATTATAGTTTGGAAATAGAATTCTAAAAACCATAGAAATTCACTGAAAAAAACAAAGGTTAAAGGGATGTTATAGTTAGTGTCAGATTTCACTCATATAAAACCATTGAAATTCAGCAGTTATACTTACCTGAGCTAACTATAACTTACACCCCACACACTCATACAGCCTCTCAACACAGCAACTCACTCACCCACATACCCATTACACATACAAGCACTCACACACTCACTCACATACCCACACAACCACTTACATACCGATACACACATCCATACAAGCACTCCCATATCTGGTCACTCATCTTTTCAATTATTCACACAGACACTCACTCTCCAATACAACCACTCAAATACCAACTCACTTATCGAAACACTCACTCAAACAGCCACTCACTCACTCATCCATTCAGCCACTTACACACCCAGTCACTCACTCATACAGCCATTCAGATACCCTCTCACTCACCCATACAGTCACTCAGACAGCCACTCACTCACCCATACGGCCACTGACACACTCATTCACCAACATAGCTACTCACACACCCACAAAACCACTCACACACTCACTCACACACCCATACAACCACACAGATAGCCACTCCTACACCCATACAACTACTGACACACCTACAGACCTAGTCAGAAATCTACTCACTCCCCCATACAGTCAATCATGCATGTACTCACACACCCACACAGCCACTCACACAGCCAGTCACACACCTACTCATATTACACATGTTAACAATAGCATCACTCAGTAGTACAACTAGTATGCTAATCTAACTTTTGGAGTATGTTAGAATATATGTTTAACACCCATAAACTCTTAAAAACACTTGCACTCACTTGATGTAATCAGTGATGTCATTTGAGATGTCATCAGTGATGTCACTGACCAGGTCATGAGTGATGTAATATGTGAGGTCAGAAGCAGTGCATTGCTCGGGCTTAAGTTATAGTTAGCTCAGGCAAACTATGACTGCTGTATTTCAATGGCTTTGTATGCGTGAAATCTGAGACTAACTATAACTATAACTTTTGGTTTTTTCAGTGATTTTTATATATATATATATATATATATATATATATATATACACATATATATATTTCTACTCCTTTTCCTTCGAGAGCAGGGGTTTTGTGGATATATATATATATTTCAAAAGTCTCCGCTGCCACGGATGCGATGTTGATCCAAAAACGGACACAGACCCAAATTCAGTGCAGGTTAATTTTTATTCCTCACTCGTCGCCATTACGCGTTTCGGCTCCGGAGAGCCTTGATCACATGACAGGGGTAAGATTTGGAAAGTGCAATTTTTAAAGTGACAGTGCCTAATCACATGGTCTATATCAGCATAGACATAAAAGAAATACCATGTTAATGAGTGTCGATCTCGTAAATTTCTCAAATCATACTTACATTTTTATATCATATGATTATTCTGAGATTGACAATTAATTGACAAATCATACATACTGGTAAAATACCAATTTCTGCAATTTTTTTTATATATATAACCTGGTATGCTTATCATTTCTCATAAAACTCGGACATGAATCCCTTTGTATAAATCAACATTATTGCCAATATTGGTATTCCTATAATGTACATGCTTTTAAATTACCAAGAACATACAGTGTAAAAGTGCTAGTGCTCAAAAAGTGCAATAATTAACATATTGTGTGCAAAAATAGCTTCAGTTGAATGGACCTTTATCATTAATTTTTAACTGTTGTTTCAGTTGTTGGTATACTATGGTGGGATCTCAGTCCGACCTCCCGATACATATCGTTTCATTCACTTACTTAAATTCCAGTTTGGTTAGAACCTTTGAACTCAGGCAATTATTAGTTTTAGTTTCTCATAAAAGTTAAAGTGCATGAATTAATTAGATATCTTTCACATGTATATATCTTTTGATGATGAGAGCTGTATGATTAAGCAGCTATATGATTCTAACAGTACAAAGTAAGACAACTGTGCAAAATAATGCCTATGTGAGCCTGTATGAATCTATATAAAATCATATTGGCCACAACAATTATAGGTTAATACACATATAAATAAATATATAGATATGTAACTATATAAATACTTCTGTTGTTAAAAGAATTGGTAAAAGTTATTATCATTGTACTAAAAAACTGGTAGAACATATGTATATACATGAACAGATATCCTTAAAATTACATGTGCAAAAAGATGGTTGTTTAATATGATTGTTTAAAAGGATTGTTAAAAAGCGGTTCCACATGATCTTTTCCTCTTATATTACCCATTATCTCAAAGGTGTGACTTGTAACTGTAAATGATTGGATTATCAAATCAGACAGGTGTATAAGTCTTCAGTGGCATTCAACCCCCCCGGGGATCTAGTGTCTAACTGCAAAATGTATCTTGTTTCAAGCTTTCTTAATTTCCTTTCTCTATCACCCCTCTTCTACTGGGGGGACCGTAGTCAATTACATAAAACTTAAGATAGGAGTTGTTAGATTCATGTTTTTCCCTGAAGTGACGTGCCACCGGATAAGTGTTGTCTTAATTGGTGATCACACGCAAGTGTTGTAACACTCTTTTATGAACCGGTAATTTGGTACTGCCTATGTACTGTAGGCCACATCAGTACATAGACAGCAAATTCAGTTCTACAAGTCAACAGTTTAGAGATTTTGCAAACTTTTTCACCAAAGGGTGTAATGTACGAACTTTTATTGATACCGTGGGAACACGCTTTGCACGTCTTACATTTGTAAAATCCTTTATTAGACTGAAGCCACGTGTTGTTATCAATAACCTCAGGGCTGGTTTTAACTAATTTATCTCTCATGGAGGGTGCTCCTACTGTATGTGATGGACACTCGCTTTGATAGATGTGGTCCAATCACTGGGTCACTTAACACTATGGGCCAGCTGCGCTGAATGATTTTGCTCAACGCTTTGTGTTGTTTACTGTAACGCATTATTAATCTAAACTCATCACTGCCTGGATCACATTAATTCTCATGCTGATGTGCATTGGTTTCTCTTTTAGAGATCTCAATAGACTTATCTTCTAATGCCTCATTCCTTGTCAATAGCATGGATTTTGTTATCGCTTTTTGTATTATCTGTTTTTGATAACCCCTTTGTTCAAATCTTAATCCACTCTCATGTTGTCCTTTTTTAAGATCTACATCATTACTACATATACGACGTAGTCAAAGCATTTCCCGTAGGGGATGCTATTGATGAGATGTTTCGGATGTGAGCTGCTAGAGTGGAGTGTTGAATTACCTGCAGTTTTTTTCCTAAATAATCGGGTCTCCATTTGATTATTCTTTACATATACCTGAGTATCTAAGAATTCAACACTAATGTTACTAATCGTAGCAGTGAAGTGCAAATTGATGTTGTTTAGATTTATTGCTGCTACAAACTCATGGGCATCTTCTACTGTTCCTTGCCAAATTACAAAGAGGTCGTCAATATAACACAACCATATTTTGACGTTATTTTGCATATATTGGGTATGGGTTTGCATGAGGACCAGCTCCTCCCACATGCCCATAAGTAAACAGGCATAACTGGGTGAGAAGCTGGCCCCCATCGCTACCCCTTTAATTTGACGATACAATTGGCTACTAAACATGAAGATGTTATTGAATAAGCAGAAACGGATCATTTCAATGAGCATGTTACTATGGTCTTTGTGTTGCTCCGGTCTATATATATATATCTCACAAGATCTGACTGCTCTCTGCGATAACTTCCTACCCCCTCCCTTGCACATGTCGGACGTCCACGACCTCACGGACCACTATAACCGCTCAATGTTCTAGACTCGGTTGCTCCACTACAGCTTAAGAGAATGTCCTCTAAACTCTCCAAACCATGGTTCAACGAGAGTCTCAATTCCGATAGAAGAAACTTAAGGCTTGCAGAAAGGTCCTGGCGAGCCAACCCCTCCCTTGAACATCTCCAACATTTGAGATCCCTGAGAAGCCTATACAATAAACGCATCAGAGTCTCGAAGGCCACCTTTTCAGATCTCAACTAGACCGAGCAAAAAACCGTCCAAAAAAACTGTTCGAACTCATCAAGTCCCAAGCTAACAGCCATCCTAATCTCTCGTCACCGGGTCAAGGGTCTCTGCCGAACTGTGAAGAATTTGCGGTCTTCTTCACGGATAAGACTATCAAGATTGAGACTGAATTACGCTCTGCCCTTGATCACCTTTCGATCAATCCTCTGATCACCCTCCATCCCCCAGGCCTAGATCTCACTGACCCTGCGCAGCCCTACCTGCCCAAAAATAACGCATCCTGGAGCTTGTTCCAAACCTTGGATGAAGACACTATTCGCAAAATGCTGGGGATGTTGAAACCTTCCAATCACTACAATGACCCTTTGCCAGCGAACCTTTTCCCGGAGGTTAGAGCCGCCTTACTAAAACTCTGGACTACGATCGTCAATGCTTCACTTCAGCAAGGTGCAATTCCTGATTGCCTTAAATCGGGTCAAGTGACCCCAATTTTAAAGAAACCATCCGCGGATCCCACTGACCTTCATAACTTTCGCCCAATTTCTAACATCCCCACTTTAGCAAAGCTCCTGGAGAAATGTGTGCTCGCCTAACTTTGTTCCCATATTGAACACTTTCAACTCCTAGACCAATATCAATCTGGTTTCCGCCCGGGTCATAGTACAGAGTCTGCATTAACGCACATTGTTGATGATGCGCTAAGAATATTGGATCATAATGAGTCGTGCCTACTGATCCTTCTGGACCTCTCGTCAGCATTCGATACTGTCAAACACGATAACCTAATTGACCTCTTGAAACACAGGATGGGGTTGTCTGGGCCTGTACTTAACTGGTTCTCTTCATTCCTTCAGAATAGATCCCAAAGCTTCAAGGTGAACCAATCCCTTTCACATCCTGCACTGGTCACGCTGGGGGTCCCCCAAGGTTCAGCACTGTCTCCCACGCTCTTCAACCTGTTTATGGAGCCTCTGACAGAAATTGTGAAATCAACCAGCATTCACTATCACATGTACGCGGATGATACCCAACTATACCTGAAAATTGCCTCCCCTGAGGACATCCAATCCCTCAATTCAATCCTGCTGGAAACACAAAGCTGGCTGACACGTAACCACTTGAAGCTAAATGCTTTAAAAACTGAATTCGTCCTAATCTCACCCCACAAGCATTCCCCGGTCTTAGAACAATGGTTGAATCAACTTACGGCTCTAAACTGAAGACCTCTCCTCGTTGATTCAGCATCTTCTTTGGGTATCATTCTAGACAAAAGCCTGAACATGCAGAAGCATATCAGCTCCCTTACCAAAGGAGCTAACTACCAACTCAGTATCTTGAGGAAACTCAAACCCTATCTACCGGCTCAGGACCTAAAGGTGGCGATGCAAGCACTAGTGATCTCCAAGTTGGACTATGGTAGCGCAACGCTTTGCGGATTGCCTAGAGTAAAGACAGCTCCTCTTAGGGTTGCCCTCAATTCTGCTGCTAGGCTCATAACGGGCACTAACAGATTCAACCATATCTCTCCGGACTTGCTGGCCCTGCACTGGCTTCCCTATGAAGCGCGGATACAGTTAAAAATTGCATGCATGGCTCACAAAGCCATACACTTCAAGACTCCACTGTACCTCGCTCAGAAACTGGAGCTCTCATGTGGTTCAAGAGCCTCCAGAAGCACCATCACCCTTTTACTCAAACCACAAAAATGTAAGAAAAAGAAGACATACAATCGAGCCTTCTCAGGTATGGCACCGAGGATCTGGAACTCCCTTCCCCCCGAAGTCAGGGTGAATTCCTCCACGGTCCTCTTCAAAAAAGAGGACAAAGGGCTCCTGATGAAGAAATTCTTGCCTCTGCTGGGCCCCCCCATCTGAATTGGGGCCAGAAACGTAGATTTGTGGCCCAGCTGCTGGGCTCACGAGAATTTGCGGCCAATTTTTAGACTGTTAATCTGTCGCCTTTTTGTTGATGTTGTTTTGATTGCTTGTATTCTGCCTGATGTATAAACTGTAAAGCGCTCCGATACCCTCGGTGGTCATGTTTGCGCTATATAAAACGTTCAAAATAAATAAATGTATTGGGCCCGGGAGATCAACCAATATTGTTCCCACCTTGGGTGGGAGCAGAAAGGCTTCCACCCGGAGGAAGCAGAAAGCAACATTCTTGCCCGCAAGAGCAAATGTGCTCCTGCAGGCGGAGCAGAAATTAAACTCCTGCCCTACGGGAGCACAAGCCCTGTTGTCAGAAAGAGATCCCCTTTGGGCAGTTTAATACAACACGGCAAAAACACTCATCACAACTAATATATCACCAGAACAAAACACCACCACCCTCAGAGGCCAAGTGCTCACAATAGTAAAATTATTTATTAAAATTAACCAAGCCTGTGGTCAAATACATTCAATTGTAGTACAGTTTAAAAAATACACAAATACAAAATTAAATTGTTATAGACATTAAATACAAAAACATAATCATAGGGAGAACCTGCAAGAAAAGATGGTTTCTAATCAAGAAAATGAAGGCAAATACATTAGATCAAGATCAATATTTCAACATAGATATTACACAGAGAACCTTAGACATAAAAGATTCGAAAAATGTTTAAAAATGTCTTCACAATCTACAGTATGCCTTCAAACAGTTGCGTCGATGCGTTTCGGTGGGTATCACTGCTAAAACACCACCTTCCTCAGGACAAGGAACAATGTCTCCCACACGAAATCCTGGATCTATACATAATCGCAAAACAATACATACAAAAAGAAACAGTTAGCCTTTGAAAGATGAAAAAATATTTAAAAAGCAGTATTTTTATCCTGGTGATACATCCAAACATACCCATATCTCTTATTCTCAAACTCCACACAAATATAATTGGTGACTACAAGGGAAAGTCATTCTCCAAACCACTAAAAATAGAGGGTGCCTATTATAAAACCCCCTATATTTGTTTTTAAGAAAGAAAAAGACACAGACTTTCATGCCGCATATACATTTAAGTATGTCGGCTCATATAATAAAACCTTCTTGGTTATATAAAAATATATATATACCTGTAGGAATATCTTCTGACACATCCAATAGAACCTGCAGGAAATAATCCTTGCAAATTTATGTATGAGGATTATTAAATCTGTCAATTCAATATCACTTTTTTTCAAAATTTAAAAGGGAAGAAAGACAGTTCTGTAAAAAAATGAAAAAGACCCTTATTACTTAGGAGCCATAAATAGTATCTCTAGTTAATAATGCAAGAAACCTAACCAGTCTTTACCTTTCTACTTCCTACTGTGGACGCCTCACAAATTAAAATGAAGACAGCTATGCATCTCTATAGATAAAAAACAGAAAGGTATTATGCTCCAATGATCTCTAGGATTATATTTGATTCACAAATATTTAAAATTATCTTAGTCCTTATTACCTTCTGAGACGTATATAACGCACAGCGTCTTTGATGTATTTTTGTCAGATTACTCTATCATTTTCCTCCAAACTGCTCGTGTTAAATCTGGAAAGTATAGACACCACCAATTTTACTTGTAGTAAAGATTCAGGACTAAACAGCTGAATGTATCTATAAAAATAGCCGGTACCCCATGGAGATTCCACTCGGCTCTTCCTCAACCATCCCAAATACGACATGCCCCTCCACACACAGTGAGGGCAAAATAGAAAGCCCAGGCATTATATTTTAAAAACCAGATCTATCAACAACATCCCATCGACCTACTTCTTAAACGCCATCCGCACAACCGGCTGACATAGCGTGCAGGCACGAAATAATAACATACCCCCGCATCTAATTTAAATATCCGGCTTTCTAATATAAGACCGACAGCCCCCCCGCTACACTAGCGTGTAGTATTCTTACCTTCCTGGCCAGCGTAGCAGCCTCCTACAGGGTCAAACAAATGCCTCCGGACAAGAGAGAGTTTCTCTCGCTTCTCACTCACACACAGTATATAAACCCACCTCACTGGCCCATGTGACCAATTTAGTAGAGGAGAATCAGCTGAGCCTGCTCTCTCCTATGCGCAAAAAAGCCTCATAATCATGGCGGCCATCTTGGACTGCTGTTAAATATCAAGATTAGTGGCAATTCGGTTCTATCACATTACTTCACAATTCCTGTATCTAGCTACATCACTAAGCAATGTTCCTGCAACTAAAAACACTAAATATAAAATAATAAGAATGATGATAAATCCTCGCACATTACGGGATACAGATCATTCTTAGAAGGGTTACAACTGCATTGTTAGCCTTCATATTTAAGTATTATCAAGGAGATATCAACTGCTTGCATCCACATAAAGCGGCCATCATAGCCTACCTAACTATTTGTTTTCTAATATCATGAGGGAGAGCCATTACTCTCGATGTAACCTCCGGCGGACATCTTAGCCTTCCTACTTCCATACTATCTAATATTTTCTCTATAGTCAAGATGTTTGTACTAATAGTTCTTGCTACTGTCCATTCAAACCTCAATAATACCTAAACTTGTTCTTATATCTTAACTAAGTAGCAATATCAGAGCAGTAATACTAAAATAAATTAAATAAAGTTGTCCCTATATTGGCATGAACTAAATGCTCCCAATTAAACGATCCCATTCCTCGTCAGAATTGAGACCGTTCCTAACTATGTTGAACCATGAAATAAACCACTGTTCTCTGGCTTTCCTTTTCAATTCAATATTGCCACCTCGTGCCCCCGCCCCAGATTTTTTCTAAAATGAACCATTCTATTTCTGAGTCTCTATGTCCTTTTTCTAAAAAATGTGATACCAAAGGTGCATTAACTTTTTTAGTTCTGATGGCTGAGCGATGTTCTTGCAGTCTGGTTCGTAATTCCCTACTCGTTTCCCCTATGTAACCCATACCACATGGGCACCGCAAGAAATACACTATATTCTTACTCCTACAGTTATTTAAAGACCTGGAGTTAACATGACACCCATTGTGTGTCAAACTGTTCGACTCAATGCATAAAGCACAGACATTACAGGTACCACATTTTACATTCCCAATGGCTGGCCTTCTGTCTAGTGTGCTTTGAGTACTTCCTTGCCCTTCCCTGTAAGTATGGACCAACTCATTTTTCAAATTTCTGTTTTTTTTAAAAGCAAATATAGGCTTGTCTAGCTTCTTCTCTTCTTCATTATTCACAATATGCCAATTGCTGTTAATTACATTTTTAATCCGATTGCTAATGTGAGAAAAATTACTAACAAACACGATCTTTTCCAATTCCTTTTTGCTCTGTCGAGTCTTGTTGAGCATAGCCTCTCTGTCATAAAATCTCGCTCGTTTACATGAATGCGAGATTAATTTCTTGGGGTAGCCTCTATCTCTGAACTTCTTTTTGAGGGTCTCTGCATGTTTATAGAAGTCAGTAATATCCGAACAATTTCTCCGCAAGCGGAGAAATTGACTAAAGGAATGTTGTCCCTTTGGGATTTAGGGTGGAAACTTGTATAATGCAATAAAGTATTCTTTGCCATAGGTTTAGTGTAAAGTTCCACCACTAAAACCCCTTCTTCTTCTTTAATGGAAATATCAAGAAAGTCCACTTTGGACCTGCTATACTGGCACGTAAATTTCAGATTAGGATCACCTAAATTAAGCCAAAGCAAAAACTCCTCTAACTGATCTTCTCCTCCTTCCCAAATGAAAAAAATATCATCAATAAAGCGGTACCAGCCCGCTACATTCTCATAGAAAGGGGCGAGTTCATTATAAATATGTTTATTTTCGAATTCACCCACGTAGAGGCATGCTAGACTGGGGGCACAGGTAGTCTCCATACTGCCTTTCTTTTGTTTATAAAGTTGATCTTTAAACAAGAAAATATTGTTCATCAGAACCATCCTAGCGCACTCTACAATAAATCCTTTATCTACGCCATCCAATACAACATCATCAATAGCCCTGCGGTCAACCTCTACTGTAGCTTCTTGCGGAATGTTAGTGTAGAGAGACTCAATGTCCAGGGTCACTAAACACTGAGTCTCCCTACAAAACACTTTTCCTTCCAATATGGAGATAATGTGAGATGAATCTCTGACATTGATAGAAATTGGGTTCCTTAGCAAAGGTTTTAGTTTCATTCCCTCCACAGGGATTAACAAATATCAATTAGAAAAGGACTTGCAAGCTTTTTTTTAGAAAAGTGAGACTTAAAAGGTTTTTTTGAAGGTCGTCCAGTTAGAGAGAATACTAATAAATCAGATTTTAAACCAAGATCTACCTTTACCCCCACACTCTCCATGGTTGGAAAAAACCTGGAGGTTTTCGAGAAAGCTGTGGAAAGTGGTATACATAATATTCTGGCGGAGAATCCTAGATACCACACAGAAAACATGAGCAGAGAAGAGAGGCTAGCCCTTAAGTCCCTAAAAGAAGATCTGTATTTCACTATTAAGCCTGCAGATAAAGGTGGAGGGGTAGTTATTTTTAACACCAATGATTATGAACATAGAATGCAGGAGATGTTGAAGGTGAGTGAGCATTATGAACCAGTTTCAAGAAGTAAATTAGTGACTCTTTCTAGGGATTGCCTTGCGCTACTCACTGAGGCCAAAGAATAAAGTTGGATATGTGAGGATGAATTTAAATTCTTGAATAATGTAGAACCTAGGATACCGGCTTTGTATGGCCTACCTAAAATGCATAAGAGCTGTGATAAACCTCCAATGAGGCCAATAGTTAGTAGTATTAATTCACTCACAGAGCCTTTAAGTAAATATGTTGATCACTTTCTACGCCCATTAGTGATGGGCTTGAAATCTTATGTCAGAGATTCATCTCACATTATCTCCATATTGAAAGTAAAAGTGTTTTGTAGGGAGACTCAGTGTTTAGTGACCCTGGACATTGAGTCTCTCTACACTAACAATCCGCAAGAAGCTACAGTGGAGGTTGTCCGCAGGGCTATTGATGATGTTGTATTGGATGGCGTAGATAAAGGATTTATTGTAGAGTGCACTAGGATGGTTCTGATGAACAATATTTTCTTGTTTAAAGATCAACTTTATAAACAAAAGAAAGGGACCAGTATGGGGGCTACCTGTGCCCCCAGTCTAGCATGCCTCTACGTGGGTGAATTCGAAAATAAACATATTTATAATGAACTCGCCCCTTTCTATGAGAATGTAGCGGGCTGGTACCGCTTTATTGATGATATTTTTTTCATTTGGGAAGGAGGAGAAGATCAGTTAGAGGAGTTTTTGCTTTGGCTTAGTTTAGGTGATCCTAATCTGAAATTTACGTGCCAGTATAGCAGGTCCAAAGTGGAATTTCTTGATATTTCCATTAAAGAAGAAGAAGGGGTTTTAGTGGTGGAATTTTACACTAAACCTATGGCAAAGAATACTTTATTGCATTATACAAGTTTCCACCCTAAATCCCAAAGGGACAATATTCCCTTTAGTCAATTTCTCCGCTTGCGGAGAAATTGTTCGGATATTACTGACTTCTATAAACATGCAGAGACCCTCAAAAAGAAGTTCAGAGATAGAGGCTACCCCAAGAAATTAATCTCGCATTCATGTAAACGAGCGAGATTTTATGACAGAGAGGCTATGCTCAACAGGACTCGACAGAGCAAAAAGGAATTGGAAAAGATAGTGTTTGTTAGTAATTTTTCTCACATTAGCAATCGGATTAAAAATGTAATTAACAGCAATTGGCATATTGTGAATAATGAAGAAGAGAAGAAGCTAGACAAGCCTATATTTGCTTTTAAAAAAAACAGAAATTTGAAAAATGAGTTGGTCCATACTTACAGGGAAGGGCAAGGAAGTACTCAAAGCACACTAGACAGAAGGCCAGCCATTGGGAATGTAAAATGTGGTACCTGTAATGTCTGTGCTTTATGCATTGAGTCGAAAAGTTTGACACACAATGGGTGTCATGTTAACTCCAGGTCTTTAAATAACTGTAGGAGTAAGAATATAGTGTATTTCTTGCGGTGCCCATGTGGTATGGGTTACATAGGGGAAACGAGTAGGGAAATACGAACCAGACTGCAAGAACATCGCTCAGCCATCAGAACTAAAAAAGTTAATGCACCTTTGGTATCACATTTTTAGAAAAAGGACATAGAGACTCAGAAATAGAATGGTTCATTTTAGAAAAAATCTGGCGCGGGGGCACGAGGTGGCAATATTGAATTGAAAAGGAAAGCCAGAGAACAGTGGTTTATTTCATGGTTCAACATAGTTAGGAACGGTCTCAATTCTAAAGAGGAATGGGATCGTTTAATTGGGAGCATTTAGTTCATGCCAATATAGGGACAACTTTATTTAATTTATTTTAGTATTGCTGCTCTGATATTGCTACTTAGTTAAGATATAAGAACAAGTTTAGGTATTATTGAGGTTTGAATGGACAGTAGCAAGAACTATTAGTACAAACATCTTGACTATAGAGAAATATTAGATAGTATGGAAGTAGAAAGGCTAAGATGTCCGCCGGAGGTTACATCGAGAGTAATGGCTCTCCCTCATGATATTAGAAAACGAATAGTTAGGTAGGCTATGATGCCCGCTTTATATGGATGCAAGCGGTTGATATCTCCTTGATAATACTTAAATATGAAGGCTAATAATGCAGTTGTAACCCTTATAAGAATGATCTGTATCCCGTAATGTGCGAGGATTTATCATCATTATTATTATTTTATATTTAGTGTTTTTAGTTGCAGGAACATTGCTTAGTGATGTAGCTAGATACAGGAATTGTGAAGTAATGTGATAGAACCGAATTGCCACTAATCTTGATATTTAACAGCAGTCCAAGATGGCCGCCATGATTACAAGGCTTTTTTGTGCATAGGAGAGAGCAGGCTCAGCTAATTCTCCTCTACTAAATTGGTCACATGGGCCAGTGAGGTGGGTTTATATACTGTGTGTGAGTGAGAAGCGAGAAAAACTCTCTCTTGTCCGGAGGCATTTGTTTGACCCCGTAGGAGGCTGCTACGCTGGCCAGGAAGGTAAGAATACTACACGCTAGTGTAGCGGGGGGTCTGTCGGTCTTATATTAGAAAGCCGGATATTTAAATTAGATGCGGGGGTATGTTATTATTTCGTGCCTGCACGCTATGTCAGCCGGTTGTGCGGATGGCGTCTAAGAAGTAGGTCGATGGGATGTTGTTGATAGATCTGGTTTTTAAAATATAATGCCTGGGGTTTCTATTTTGCCCTCCACACTGTGTGTGGAGGGGCGTGTCGTATTTGGGATGGTTGAGGAAGAGCCGAGTGGATTCTCCATGGGGTCCCGGCTATTTTTATAGATACATTCAGCTGTTTTGTGAGGCGTCAACAGTAGGAAGTAGAAAGGTAAAGACTGGTTAGGTTTCCTGCATTATTAACTAGAGATACTATTTATGGCTCCTAAGTAATAAGGGTCTTTTTCATTTTTTTACAGAACTGTCTTTCTTCCCTTTTAAATTTTGAAAAAAAGTGATATTGAATTGAGAGATTTAATAATCCTCATACATAAATTTGCAAGGATTATTTCCTGCAGGTTCTATTGGATGTGTCAGAAGATATTCCTACAGGTATATATATTTTTTTATATAACCAAGAAGGTTTTATTATATGAGCCGACATACTTAAATGTATATGCGGCATGAAAGTCTGTGTCTTTTTCTTTCTTAAAAACAAAGATAGGGGGTTTTATAATAGGCACCCTCTTTTTTTAGTGGTTTGGAGAATGACTTTCCCTTGTAGTCTCCAATTATATTTGTGTGGAGTTTGAGAATAAGAGATATGGGTATGTTTGGATGTATCACCAGGATAAAAATACTGCTTTTAAATATTTTTTCATCTTTCAAAGGCTAACTGTTTCTTTTTGTATGTATTGTTTTGCGATTATGTATAGATCCAGGATTTCGTGTGGGAGACATTGTTTCTTGTCCTGAGGAAGGTGGTGTTTTAGCAGTGATACCCACCGAAACGCGTCGACGCAACTGTTTGAAGGCATACTGTAGATTGTGAAGACATTTTTAAACATTTTTCGAATCTTTTATGTCTAAGGTTCTCTGTGTAATATCTATATGTTGAAATATTGATCTTGATCTAATGTATTTGCCTTCATTTTCTTGATTAGAAGCCATCTTTTCTTGCAGGTTCTCCCTATGATTATGTTTTTGTATTTAATGTCTATAACAATTTAATTTTGTATTTGTGTATTTTTTAAACTGTACTACAATTGAATGTATTTGACCACATGCTTGGTTAATTTTAATAAATAATTTTACTATTGTGAGCACTTGGCCTCTGAGGGTGGTGGTGTTTTGTTCTGGTGATATATTAGTTGTGATGAGTGTTTTTGCCGTGTTGTATTAAGCTGCCCAAAGGGGATCTCTTTCTGACTACGGTCTATTTGGTGCCCTACTCCTTTGTGGTAAAGGGGCCCGTCTCACTTTCTTTGTGTTGCACATGCCCTGTTGCCAGATCCTACCAGTACCCATGATGGGTGCTAGCTGTGGGACCTTGGGCCAATCCCCGTGGCTCCCTACATAATGTGAAGGTGTGGGTGTTCCTTGTGGGAGTGGGGTACCCATCAAACAAAATTAATTGCACAGCAGCGTGGGAGTGGGGTCCCAGCACTGCCATTTAAAACAAAAATATATTTAAAAAAAGATAGGCTGTGGGTGCCCCAGGTGGTACAGGGGCACCTAAAATATCAAAATTAAAAAGTAGTTGCGCCTCGCCGCTTCAGTATTGAAGCAGCGAGGCCGCTCATTCAGTATTCACTCCTCCCTTCCGGGAATGACTCATAATGCCCTGCGTGGCTAGAGTTTTTAAATATTGTCATCGTCTTGGTGCCCCAAGTAGGAGCAGGGGCACAACCAACATTCATAAAAGTGTTGTGGGGGGCTGCAAGGAGCACAGCAGCCCCCTAGGAAAGGTAAGAAAACTCTGTAAGTCTCCTGCGTCATTTAAGGCATGACCCCAGGAGAGCTTACCATCATTTTTAAAGCACTGCGAGCTGGAGCTGTATGCTCTTCATCTGTAGTGCAGGGACCCATAGTGGTTATATGGCCGCATTTTGTGTCCTGAAGAGTTTAAAAGAAATGCTCAAACACAAATTTATGGTTGTTTGGAATAACAATGCTTTATTTTAAATATGGTTGTGACAATTATTATGCATTGTTGTGTGTATTTATAAGGAACACTTTGAAATATGGTTGTTGATACATTTTTTTGGTTACTGTTTGACAAGGCTAATAGGTCTGCTGTATATTGGTGGATGTGCTGACCCTCTGCTAAAGCCAGTAGTTCAGCCTTCTATATTTTGGTGTTCTGTCCCTTTAACAAAACCAGTAAATCTGCCTTACTCAAAATGACACCTCTTTATATTGTTACTTTATGTTAAAAGAACAACAACTCAGAAATTCAGTGAAAAAATAACAAAGGTAAAGTGACGCCATAGTTAGGTCTGGTAATAATATTTTACTGTGCATTTAAAAAAAACTCAGTAATTAATTGAAAAAACAAAGGTTAAAGTTAAGTTATAGTTTATTTATTTAAAAGTTATTTTTATTGTATTTTAAGAGAGTGAACCATTACAGAAATACAGAAACGGAGCCACACTATTGCTCCTTATATGCTTTCTGGCGAGCTTGCCAAGAACAGAGTAATCTCAGGCAGTGATGCTACACAGAGCAAGGAAAGTTAAGTTATAGTTAGGTGAAAATATCAGTTTAAACGTAACATTTAAAAGAAAAAAAACACTGAAATTCACCAGTTATATTTAACTGAAGTATTTATAACTTGTGCACACACCATGTACTGCTTATGACCTCACATATTACATCATTCATGAGATGTTATATTATATCATTGATAACATCACTGATAGCATCTGACATGACATTATTAGTCACAGTGTTCATGGCGAAATAACGTTATAGTCTCTTCCAATTAACTATAAGTGATACATTTCAGTGTTTTTTTGTTTACAATGTTATGTTTTAACTAACATTTTCACCTAACTATACTGGCACTTTAATGTTTGGGTGCTTTTATTGCACAAAATGGAGTGGTATACAGACACATTTCACAGGCTTGTGTGTAAATATAGAATTTCATCATCATATTAACAACCCTCAAACCATTCTACAGAGCTTTACCATTGTCAAAGCTATTGGGATTGTGTGGCAAGGAGTATCAAATTAGGCAGCAAGATTATCTAAATTATGTGTCAAAAGTTACTAGTGCTATAAGTTTCATCCATTTCAGTTAGAAGCAACATTTTTGGTGAAATGTGCACATTCTGAAAGGCGTGTGAAAAATGTCCTAAATCAATTATTATACAGCAATCACTGTAACCACAGCATTTCATAAATTCACTGACCCTCACCATTGCCCGATGTTTTATTAACTATTTATTCATGAAAGGTAAACAAAATGTAAGCAGTCTAATGCCAACCACTGCCCATTGTTAGCTGCAATTGGAACAAAACAGTTTTTTCAAGCTAACTATACAAAAATAAACAGTTAATATAAAAAATACAGAAAGGGTAACAGTGTAATATGGTCCTATAATAGGATTCTGGTGACATCGCGGTGTGGATTTACAAACCACAGGGCCTTTGGCCTCGTGATGACCATAAACCCTCAATGGCAAGATTGTACCATATTACAGAGTTACTCAGGTAGCCATTATATATATGATGGAATATACTGCTGCTGGTTGAGGATTTTATTACAGATGAAAATGTTTATAAGATTTACCCTATGTTATTAACTGAAACCTTGAGAAATTGAAGAAATTAGGTCACTGCATTATTGTAAGAGACTGCTGCACTAATAATGCAAAAAGTAATGTGTGTGCATGAATCAATTTATATTCAATCACAACATTTTATGTAACATCTGCAACAGTTGCGATTCTGCAACAATTCTACATGAGCACTTTTATAGACAAGTTAAAATGTGCATTAAGAACACTTGCATTCAAGCCCTATGACTCTTTTCTGTTTCTTCAAGCTTTTACATCATTTAAACTTAAACAGCCTTTTGGGGGAAGGCACACAATTAGCTTACCACCAACCCGGCGCAGAAAAAAAGAGATAGAGTGAATGGATGGAAAGAGAGAGAGGCGAGGATGAAGCAAATGGCTTGAACATTTTTGACTGGGCTGCTTTTGGTTCCCAGTTAGGCCATTAGTGGGCCATGTGGTAAAGGTGTGTACTTTATAATGTACACCCTACTCCAATATAGGAAAATACGTTGATACCATCTATGATACAGCACTAAACTTTAAATACTGAGGGGCTTAAAGCAAGACACAAAACATATACATTAGTTATCACATTTTTTAAAAGCAGTCAATAAGTGAACTATTGGCTAGTTACTGAGATAGTCTTATGACTGTTCTGCTTATTAAGGGATTGTTTTAGAAGGCTAGCCAGCACCTCAGAAAGGCATGATAGCTCAGGGCTGACAGGATAAAACACACGTGGGAGTACATCTCCTAAAAGATAAATCCAATTAATTCACTGGGTATATTTTTAAAAATGCCTTTACTGACTTGCGAAAATCCTACACTCTACTGTGACAGATGCTGACATGACTTTAATGAAATGTATGTTGCGTTGCTCTGACTCTATTTAATTTAAAGCCAATGCAGCAGTGTCGCTGAAGGCTTCTTGTTTAATATTGATTTATGTTATTGGATCATATTGGATAAAAATCAATAACATGTTCAGCCCACTCCTCAATAAATAAGGTATTAAATGCAGTTGGCTGTAAATGAAGACACATTTAAAGATACGATGTTAGAGCATGGTGTGCCGGTTCTAGCCTATACAACCACAAACAGCAGTAATTTTACTACACACTCAATCTGTACTCATCCTCAAGCTTCTACCGTTCTGGAAGAACCCAAACACCACGACCACTGGAATTATGACTAAATCATACAGCAGGGTTGACTGTATAAAGAAAAGGCAAATTATGCAACGTAATGCGACACATTTTGTGATAGTATTACTTGATTATTTTGGCTCATGTTAACTAAGCCCGGGCGTAGTTTGCGTAGTAGCACTTCACGTAGCTACGTGAAGTACAGCTTCAACTACACGTAGCTATGCAAATTGCGTAGCTGTGTGCTTGACTGCACTGTACAATAATTACCAAAAGCAAACTTGTACAGTGCAAGTTAAGATAAAATAAATATCTCTGTCTTTATATGCTAAAAATGCATATAGTCATTTCACTAAAGTGAAAACAAAAAGTTAACAAGCAGTGAGAGAGGTGATGATTTTGGTATCCTCACTAACTTAGGGAGAGCTTGAATCCAGTGGCAAAGTGAGCAAGGGACCCACGTCTGGGCATACCCTGCCAACTTAGGGCGAACAAAGCAAACACAATGAGATGATGGGCGGAGTGCTGAAACTTTTCAGACACTCATCCCCAGTCACAGATCTGGGTTGAATTCATCATCATTCTTTAGCTCACTTCGCCACCTCAGTTCAGACCCAGCTATATGCAAATCAGTCTTGACCCTGTGCCTCATGGGAACAGTCCAGCCCGAACTGCCAAGCCAGGTCTTCCCTGAACTGGAAACAAGCATCCTGGGACCGGTTTTGGGCTAACAGCCCTCATCAGCCAGGCTAGCTTGAATCCAGTGGCAAAGTGAGCACGGGACCGACGTCTGGGCATACCCTTTCAACTTAGGGCGAACAAACCAGTTGGCAGGGTATGCCCAGATCTGTGACTGGGGGTGAGTGTCTGAAAAGTTTCAGCACTCCGTCCATCATCTCCTTGTGTTTGCTTTGTTCGCCCTAAGTTGGCAGGGTATGGCCAGACGTGGGTCCCTTGCTCACTTTGCCACTGGATTCAAGCTAGCCTGGCTGATGAGGGCTGTTAGCCCGAAACCGGTCCCAGGATGCTTGTTTCCGGTTCAGGGAAGACCTGGCTTGGCAGTTCGGGCTGGACTGTTCTCATGAGGCACAGGGTCAAGACTGATTTGCATATAGCTGGGTCTGAACTGAAGTGGCGAAGTGAGCTAAAGAATGATGATGGATTCAACCCAGATCTGTGACTGGGGGTGAGTGTCTGAAAAGTTTCAGCGCTCCGTCCATCATCTCCTTGTGTTTGCTTTGTTCGCCATAAGTTGGCAGGGTATGCCCAGACGTGGGTCCCTTGCTCACTTTGCCACTGGATTAAAGCTAGCCTGGCTGATGAGGGCTGTTAGCCCGAAACCGGTCCCAGGATGCTTGTTTCCGGTTCAGGGAAGACCTGGCTTGGCAGTTCGGGCTGGACTGTTCCCATGAGGCACAGGGTCAAGACTGATTTGCATATAGCTGGGTCTGAACTGAGGTGGCGAAGTGAGCTAAAGAATGATGATGGATTCAACCCAGATCTGTGACTGGGGTGAGTGTCTGAAAAGTTTCAGCGCTCCGTCCATCATCTCCTTGTGTTTGCTTTGTTCGCCCTAAGTTGGCTGGGTATGCCCAGACGTGGGTCCCTTGCTCACTTTGCCACTGGATTCAAGCTAGCCTGGCTGATGAGGGCTATTAGCCCGAAACCGGTCCCAGGATGCTTGTTTCCGGTTCAGGGAAGACCTGGCTTGGCAGTTCGGGCTGGACTGTTCCCATGAGGCACAGGGTCAAGACTGATTTGCCTATAGCTGGGTCTGAACTGAGGTGGCGAAGTGAGCTAAAGAATGATGATGGATTCAACCCAGATCTGTGACTGGGGGTGAGTGTCTGAAAAGTTTCAGTGCTCCGTCCATCATCTCCTTGTGTTTGCTTTGTTCGCCCTAAGTTGGCAGGGTATGCCCAGACATGGGTCCCTTGCTCACTTTGCCACTGGATTCAAGCTAGCCTGGCTGATGAGGGCTGTTAGCCCGAAACCGGTCCCAGGATGCTTGTTTCCGGTTCAGGGAAGACCTGGCTTGGCAGTTCGGGCTGGATTGTTCACATGAGGCACAGGGGCAAGACTGATTTGCATATAGCTGGGTCTGAACTGAGGTGGCGAAGTGAGCTAAAGAATGATGATGGATTCAACCCAGATCTGTGACTGGGGGTGAGTGTCTGAAAAGTTTCAGCGCTCCGTCCATCATCTCCTTGTTGTTGCTTTGTTCGCCCTAAGTTGGCAGGGTATGCCCAGACGTGGGTCCCTTGCTCACTTTGCCACTGGATTCAAGCTAGCCTGGCTGATGAGGGCTGTTAGCCCGAAACCGGTCCCAGGATGCTTGTTTCCGGTTCAGGGAAGACCTGGCTTGGCAGTTCGGGCTGGACTGTTCCCATGAGGCACAGGGTCAAGACTGATTTGCATATAGCTGGGTCTGAACTGAGGTGGCGAAGTGAGCTAAAGAATGATGATGGATTCAACCCAGATCTGTGACTGGGGTGAGTGTCTGAAAAGTTTCAGCGCTCCGTCCATCATCTCCTTGTGTTTGCTTTGTTCGCCCTAAGTTGGCTGGGTATGCCCAGACGTGGGTCCCTTGCTCACTTTGCCACTGGATTCAAGCTAGCCTGGCTGATGAGGGCTATTAGCCCGAAACCGGTCCCAGGATGCTTGTTTCCGGTTCAGGGAAGACCTGGCTTGGCAGTTCGGGCTGGAATGTTCCCATGAGGCACAGGGTCAAGACTGATTTGCCTATAGCTGGGTCTGAACTGAGGTGGCAAAGTGAGCTAAAGAATGATGATGGATTCAACCCAGATCTGTGACTGGGGGTGAGTGTCTGAAAAGTTTCAGCGCTCCGTCCATCATCTCCTTGTTGTTGCTTTGTTCGCCCTAAGTTGGCAGGGTATGCCCAGACGTGGGTCCCTTGCTCACTTTGCCACTGGATTCAAGCTAGCCTGGCTGATGAGGGCTGTTAGCCCGAAACCGGTCCCAGGATGCTTGTTTCCGGTTCAGGGAAGACATGGCTTGGCAGTTCGGGCTGGACTGTTCCCATGAGGCACAGGGGCAAGACTGATTTGCATATAGCTGGGTCTGAACTGAGGTGGCGAAGTGAGCTAAAGAGTGATCATGATGGATTCAACCCAGATCTGTGACTGGGGGTGAGTGTCTGAAAAGTTTCAGCGCTCCGTCCATCATCTCCTTGTGTTTGCTTTGTTCGCCCTAAGTTGGCTGGGTATGCCCAGACGTGGGTCCCTTGCTCACTTTGCCACTGGATTCAAACTAGCCTGGCTGATGAGGGCTGTTAGCCCGAAACCGGTCCCAGGATGCTTGTTTCCGGTTCAGGGAAGACCTGGCTTGGCAGTTCGGGCTGGACTGTTCCCATGAGGCACAGGGTCAAGACTGATTTGCATATAGCTGGGTCTGAACTGAGGTGGCGAAGTGAGCTAAAGAATGATGATGGATTCAACCCAGATCTGGGACTGGGGGTGAGTGTCTGAAGAGTTTCAGCGCTCCGTCCATCATCTCCTTGTGTTTGCTTTGTTCGCCCTAAGTTGGCAGGGAATGCCCAGACGTGGGTCCCTTGCTCACTTTGCCACTGGATTCAAGCTAGCCTGGCTGATGAGGGCTGTTAGCCCGAAACCGGTCCCAGGATGCTTGTTTCCGGTTCAGGGAAGACCTGGCTTGGCAGTTCGGGCTGGATTGTTCACATGAGGCACAGGGGCAAGACTGATTTGCATATAGCTGGGTCTGAACTGAGGTGGCGAAGTGAGCTAAAGAATGATGATGGATTCAACCCAGATCTGTGACTGGGGGTGAGTGTCTGAAAAGTTTCAGCGCTCCGTCCATCATCTCCTTGTTGTTGCTTTGTTCGCCCTAAGTTGGCAGGGTATGCCCAGACGTGGGTCCCTTGCTCACTTTGCCACTGGATTCAAGCTAGCCTGGCTGATGAGGGCTGTTAGCCCGAAACCGGTCCCAGGATGCTTGTTTCCGGTTCAGGGAAGACATGGCTTGGCAGTTCGGGCTGGACTGTTCCCATGAGGCACAGGGGCAAGACTGATTTGCATATAGCTGGGTCTGAACTGAGGTGGCGAAGTGAGCTAAAGAGTGATCATGATGGATTCAACCCAGATCTGTGACTGGGGGTGAGTGTCTGAAAAGTTTCAGCGCTCCGTCCATCATCTCCTTGTGTTTGCTTTGTTCGCCCTAAGTTGGCTGGGTATGCCCAGACGTGGGTCCCTTGCTCACTTTGCCACTGGATTCAAGCTAGCCTGGCTGATGAGGGCTGTTAGCCCGAAACCGGTCCCAGGATGCTTGTTTCCGGTTCAGGGAAGACCTGGCTTGGCAGTTCGGGCTGGACTGTTCCCATGAGGCACAGGGTCAAGACTGATTTGCATATAGCTGGGACTGAACTGAGGTGGCGAAGTGAGCTAAAGAATGATGATGGATTCAACCCGGATCTGTGACTGGGGGTGAGTGTCTGAAAAGTTTCAGCGCTCCGTCCATCATTTCCTTGTGTTTGCTTTGTTCGCCCTAAGTTGGCAGGGTATGCCCAGACATGGGTCCCTTGCTCACTTTGCCACTGGATTCAAGCTAGCCTAGCTGATGAGGGCTGTTAGCCCGAAACCGGTCCCAGGATGCTTGTTTCCGGTTCAGGGAAGACCTGGCTTGGCAGTTCGGGCTGGACTGTTCCCATGAGGCACAGGGTCAAGACTGATTTGCATATAGCTGGGTCTGAACTGAGGTGGCGAAGTGAGCTAAAGAATGATGATGGATTCAACCCAGATCTGTGACTGGGGGTGAGTGTCTGAAAAGTTTCAGCGCTCCGTCCATCATTTCCTTGTGTTTGCTTTGTTCGCCCTAAGTTGGCAGGGTATGCCCAGACGTGGGTCCCTTGCTCACTTTGCCACTGGATTCAAGCTAGCCTGGCTGATGAGGGCTGTTAGCCCGAAACCGGTCCCAGGAGGCTTGTTTCCGGTCCAGGGAAGACATGGCTTGGCAGTTCGGGCTGGACTGTTCCCATGAGGCACAGGGTCAAGACTGATTTGCATATAGCTGTGTCTGAACTGGGGTGGCGAAGTGAGCTAAAGAAAGATGATGGTTTCAACCCAGATCTGTGACTGGGGATGAGTGTCTGAAAAGTTTCAGCACTCCGTCCATCATCTCCTTGTGTTTGCTTTGTTCGCCCTAAGTTGGCAGGGTATGCCCAGACGTGGGTCCCTTGCTCACTTTGCCACTGGATTCAAGCTAGCCTCGCTGATGAGGGCTGTTAGCCCGAAACCGGTCCCAGGATGCTTGTTTCCGGTTCAGGGAAGACCTGGCTTGGCAGTTCGGGCTGGACTGTTCCCATGAGGCACAGGGTCAAGACTGATTTGCATACAGCTTGGTCTGAACTGAGGTGGCGAAGTGAGCTAAAGAATGATGATGGATTCAACCCGGATCTGTGACTGGGGATGAATGTCTGAAAAGTTTCAGCGCTCCGTCCATCATTTCCTTGTGTTTGCTTTGTTCGCCCTAAGTTGGCAGGGTATGCCCAGACGTGGGTCCCTTGCTCACTTTGCCACTGGATTCAAGCTAGCCTGGCTGATGAGGGCTGTTAGCCCGAAACCGGTCCCAGGATGCTTGTTTCCGGTTCAGGGAAGACCTGGCTTGGCAGTTCGGGCTGGACTGTTCCCATGAGGCACAGGGTCAAGACTGATTTGCATATAGCTGGGTCTGAACTGAGGTGGCGAAGTGAGCTAAAGAATGATGATGGATTCAACCCAGATCTGTAACTGGGGTGAGTGTCTGAAAAGTTTCAGCGCTCCGTCCATCATCTCCTTGTGTTTGCTTTGTTCGCCCTAAGTTGGCAGGGTATGCCCAGACGTGGGTCCCTTGCTCACTTTGCCACTGGATTCAAGCTAGCCTGGCTGATGAGGGCTGTTAGCCCGAAACCGGTCCCAGGATGCTTGTTTCCGGTTCAGGGAAGACCTGGCTTGGCAGTTCGGGCTGGACTGTTCCCATGAGGCACAGGGTCAAGACTGATTTGCATATAGCTGGGTCTGAACTGAGGTGGCGAAGTGAGCTAAAGAATGATGATGGATTCAACCCAGATCTGTGACTGGGGTGAGTGTCTGAAAAGTTTCAGCGCTCCGTCCATCATCTCCTTGTGTTTGCTTTGTTCGCCCTAAGTTGGCTGGGTATGCCCAGACGTGGGTCCCTTGCTCACTTTGCCACTGGATTCAAGCTAGCCTGGCTGATGAGGGCTATTAGCCCGAAACCGGTCCCAGGATGCTTGTTTCCGGTTCAAGGAAGACCTGGCTTGGCAGTTCGGGCTGGACTGTTCCCATGAGGCACAGGGTCAAGACTGATTTGCCTATAGCTGGGTCTGAACTGAGGTGGCGAAGTGAGCTAAAGAATGATGATGGATTCAACCCAGATCTGTGACTGGGGGTGAGTGTCTGAAAAGTTTCAGCGCTCCGTCCATCATCTCCTTGTGTTTGCTTTGTTCGCCCTAAGTTGGCAGGGTATGCCCAGACATGGGTCCCTTGCTCACTTTGCCACTGGATTCAAGCTAGCCTGGCTGATGAGGGCTGTTAGCCCGAAACCGGTCCCAGGATGCTTGTTTCCGGTTCAGGGAAGACCTGGCTTGGCAGTTCGGGCTGGACTGTTCACATGAGGCACAGGGGCAAGACTGATTTGCATATAGCTGGGTCTGAACTGAGGTGGCGAAGTGAGCTAAAGAGTGATCATGATGGATTCAACCCAGATCTGTGACTGGGGGTGAGTGTCTGAAAAGTTTCAGCGCTCCGTCCATCATCTCCTTGTGTTTGCTTTGTTCGCCCTAAGTTGGCTGGGTATGCCCAGACGTGGGTCCCTTGCTCACTTTGCCACTGGATTCAAGCTAGCCTGGCTGATGAGGGCTGTTAGCCCGAAACCGGTCCCAGGATGCTTGTTTCCGGTTCAGGGAATACCTGGCTTGGCAGTTCGGGCTGGACTGTTCCCATGAGGCACAGGGTCAAGACTGATTTGCATATAACTGGGTCTGAACTGAGGTGGCGAAGTGAGCTAAAGAATGATGATGGATTCAACCCAGATCTGGGACTGGGGGTGAGTGTCTGAAAAGTTTCAGCGCTCCGTCCATCATCTCCTTGTGTTTGCTTTGTTCGCCCTAAGTTGGCAGGGTATGCCCAGACGTGGGTCCCTTGCTCACTTTGCCACTGGATTCAAGCTAGCCTGGCTGATGAGGGCTGTTAGCCCGAAACCGGTCCCAGGATGCTTGTTTCCGGTTCAGGGAAGACCTGGCTTGGCAGTTCGGGCTGGACTGTTCCCATGAGGCACAGGGTCAAGACTGATTTGCATATAGCTGGGTCTGAACTGAGGTGGCGAAGTGAGCTAAAGAATGATGATGGATTCAACCCAGATCTGTGACTGGGGGTGAGTGTCTGAAAAGTTTCAGCGCTCCGTCCATCATCTCCTTGTGTTTGCTTTGTTCGCCCTAAGTTGACTGGGTATGCCCAGACGTGGGTCCCTTGCTCACTTTGCCACTGGATTCAAGCTAGCCTGGCTGATGAGGGCTGTTAGCCCGAAACCGGTCCCAGGATGCTTGTTTCCGGTTCAGGGAAGACCTGGCTTGGCAGTTCGGGCTGGACTGTTCCCATGAGGCACAGGGTCAAGACTGATTTGCATATAGCTGGGTCTGAACTGAGGTGGCGAAGTGAGCTAAAGAATGATGATGGATTCAACCCAGATCTGTGACTGGGGGTGAGTGTCTGAAAAGTTTCAGCGCTCCGTCCATCATCTCCTTGTGTTTGCTTTGTTCGCCCTAAGTTGGCAGGGTATGCCCAGACATGGGTCCCTTGCTCACTTTGCCACTGGATTCAAGCTAGCCTGGATGATGAGGGCTGTTAGCCCAAAACCGGTCCCAGGATGCTTGTTTCCGGTTCAGGGAAGCCCTGGCTTGGCAGTTCGGGCTGGACTGTTCACATGAGGCACAGGGGCAAGACTGATATGCATATAGCTGGGTTTGAACTGAGGTGGCGAAGTGAGCTAAAGAATGATGATGGATTCAACCCAGATCTGTGACTGGGGGTGAGTGTCTGAAAAGTTTCAGCGCTCCGTCCATCATCTCCTTGTAGTTGCTTTGTTCGCCCTAAGTTGGCAGGGTATGCCCAGACGTGGGTCCCTTGCTCACTTTGCCACTGGATTCAAGCTAGCCTGTCTGATGAGGGCTGTTAGCCCGAAACCGGTCCCAGGATGCTTGTTTCCGGTTCAGGGAAGACCTGGCTTGGCAGTTCGGGCTGGACTGTTCCCATGAGGCACAGGGTCAAGACTGATTTGCATATAGCTGGGTCTGAACTGAGGTGGCGAAGTGAGCTAAAGAATGACGATGGATTCAACCCAGATCTGTGACTGGGGGTGAGTGTCTGAAAAGTTTCAGCGCTCCGTCCATCATCTCCTTGTGTTTGCTTTGTTCGCCCTAAGTTGGCTGGGTATGCCCAGACGTGGGTCCCTTGCTCACTTTGCCACTGGATTCAAGCTAGCCTGGCTGATGAGGGCTGTTAGCCCGAAACCCATCCCAGGATGCTTGTTTCCGGTTCAGTGAAAACCTGGCTTGGAGGTTCGGGCTGGACTGTTCCCATGAGGCACAGGGTCAAGACTGATTTGCATATAGCTGGGTCTGAACTGAGGTGGCGAAGTGAGCTAAAGAATGACGATGGATTCAACCCAGATCTGTGACTGGGGGTGAGTGTCTGAAAAGTTTCAGCGCTCCGTCCATCATCTCCTTGTGTTTGCTTTGTTCGCCCTAAGTTGGCAGAGTATGCCCAGACATGGGTCCCTTGCTCACTTTGCCACTGGATTCAAGCTAGCCTGGCTGATGAGGGCTGTTAGCCCGAAACCGGTCCCAGGATGCTTGTTTCCGGTTCAGGGAAGACATGGCTTGGCAGTTCGGGCTGGACTGTTCCCATGAGGCACAGGGGCAAGACTGATTTGCATATATCTGGGTCTGAACTGAGGTGGTGAAGTGAGCTAAAGAGTGATCATGATGGATTCAACCCAGATCTGTGACTGGGGGTGAGTGTCTGAAAAGTTTCAGCGCTCCGTCCATCATCTCCTTGTGTTTGCTTTGTTCGCCCTAAGTTGGCTGGGTATGCCCAGACGTGGGTCCCTTGCTCACTTTGCCACTGGATTCAAGCTAGCCTGGCTGATGAGGGCTGTTAGCCCGAAACCGGTCCCAGGATGCTTGTTTCCGGTTCAGGGGAGACCTGGCTTGGCCGTTCGGGCTGGACTGTTCCCATGAGGCACAGGGTCAAGACTGATTTGCCTATAGCTGGGTCTGAACTGAGGTGGCGAAGTGAGCTAAAGAATGATGATGGATTCAACCCAGATCTGTGACTGGGGGTGAGTGTCTGAAAAGTTTCAGCGCTCCGTCCATCATCTCCTTGTGTTTGCTTTGTTCGCCCTAAGTTGGCAGGGTATGCCCAGACATGGGTCCCTTGCTCACTTTGCCACTGGATTCAAGCTAGCCTGGCTGATGAGGGCTGTTAGCCCGAAACCGGTCCCAGGATGCTTGTTTCCGGTTCAGGGAAGACCTGGCTTGGCAGTTCGGGCTGGATTGTTCACATGAGGCACAGGGGCAAGACTGATTTGCATATAGCTGGGTCTGAACTGAGGTGGCGAAGTGAGCTAAAGAATGATGATGGATTCAACCCAGATCTGTGACTGGGGGTGAGTGTCTGAAAAGTTTCAGCGCTCCGTCCATCATCTCCTTGTTGTTGCTTTGTTCGCCCTAAGTTGGCAGGGTATGCCCAGACGTGGGTCCCTTGCTCACTTTGCCACTGGATTCAAGCTAGCCTGGCTGATGAGGGCTGTTAGCCCGAAACCGGTCCCAGGATGCTTGTTTCCGGTTCAGGGAAGACATGGCTTGGCAGTTCGGGCTGGACTGTTCCCATGAGGCACAGGGGCAAGACTGATTTCCATATAGCTGGGTCTGAACTGAGGTGGCGAAGTGAGCTAAAGAGTGATCATGATGGATTCAACCCAGATCTGTGACTGGGGGTGAGTGTCTGAAAAGTTTCAGCGCTCCATCCATCATCTCCTTGTGTTTGCTTTGTTCGCCCTAAGTTGGCTGGGTATGCCCAGACGTGGGTCCCTTGCTCACTTTGCCACTGGATTCAAGCTAGCCTGGCTGATGAGGGCTGTTAGCCCGAAACCGGTCCCAGGATGCTTGTTTCCGGTTCAGGGAAGACCTGGCTTGGCAGTTCGGGCTGGACTGTTCCCATGAGGCACAGGGTCAAGACTGATTTGCATATAGCTGGGTCTGAACTGAGGTGGCGAAGTGAGCTAAAGAATGATGATGGATTCAACCCAGATCTGTGACTGGGGGTGAGTGTCTGAAAAGTTTCAGCGCTCCGTCCATCATCTCCTTATGTTTGCTTTGTTCGCCCTAAGTTGACTGGGTATGCCCAGACGTGGGTCCCTTGCTCACTTTGCCACTGGATTCAAGCTAGCCTGGCTGATGAGGGCTGTTAGCCCGAAACCGGTCCCAGGATGCTTGTTTCCGGTTCAGGGAAGACCTGGCTTGGCAGTTCGGGCTGGACTGTTCCCATGAGGCACAGGGTCAAGACTGATTTGCATATAGCTGGGTCTGAACTGAGGTGGCGAAGTGAGCTAAAGAATGATGATGGATTCAACCCAGATCTGTGACTGGGGGTGAGTGTCTGAAAAGTTTCAGCGCTCCGTCCATCATCTCCTTGTGTTTGCTTTGTTCGCCCTAAGTTGGCAGGGTATGCCCAGACGTGGGTCCCTTGCTCACTTTGCCACTGGATTCAAACTAGCCTGGCTGATGAGGGCTGTTAGCCCGAAACCGGTCCCAGGATGCTTGTTTCCGGTTCAGGGAAGCCCTGGCTTGGCAGTTCGGGCTGGACTGTTCACATGAGGCACAGGGGCAAGACTGATATGCATATAGCTGGGTCTGACCTGAGGTGGCGAAGTGAGCTAAAGAATGATGATGGATTCAACCCAGATCTGTGACTGGGGGTGAGTGTCTGAAAAGTTTCAGCTCTCCGTCCATCATCTCCTTGTGGTTGCTTTGTTCGCCCTAAGTTGGCAGGGTATGCCCAGACGTGGGTCCCTTGCTCACTTTGCCACTGGATTCAAGCTAGCCTGGCTGATGAGGGTTGTTACCCCGAAACCGGTCCCAGGATCCTTGTTTCCGGTTCAGGGAAGACCTGGCTTGGCAGTTCGGGCTGGACTGTTCCCATGAGGCACAGGGTCAAGACTGATTTGCATGTAGCTGGGTCTGAACTGAGGTGGCGAAGTGAGCTAAAGAATGATGATGGATTCAACCCAGATCTGTGATTGGGGGTGAGTGTCTGAAAAGTTTCAGCGCTCCGTCCATCATCTCCTTGTGTTTGCTTTGTTCGCCCTAAGTTGGCAGGGTATGCCCAGACATGGGTCCCTTGCTCACTTTGCCACTGGATTCAAGCTAGCCTGGCTGATGAGGGCTGTTAGCCCGAAACCGGTCCCAGGATGCTTGTTTCCGATTCAGGGAAGACATGGCTTGGCAGTTCGGGCTGGACTGTTCCCATGAGGCACAGGGGCAAGACTGATTTGCATATAGCTGGGTCTGAACTGAGGTGGCGAAGTGAGCTAAAGAGTGATCATGATGGATTCAACCCAGATCTGTGACTGGGGGTGAGTGTCTGAAAAGTTTCAGCGCTCCGTCCATCATCTCCTTGTGTTTGCTTTGTTCGCCCTAAGTTGGCTGGGTAAGCCCAGACGTGGGTCCCTTGCTCACTTTGCCACTGGATTCAAGCTAGCCTGGCTGATGAGGGCTGTTAGCCCGAAACCGGTCCCAGGATGCTTGTTTCCGGTTCAGGGAAGACCTGGCTTGGCCGTTCGGGCTGGACTGTTCCCATGAGGCACAGGGTCAAGACTGATTTGCATATAGCTGGGTCTGAACTGAGGTGGCGAAGTGAGCTAAAGAATGATGATGGATTCAACCCAGATCTGGGACTGGGGGTGAGTGTCTGAAAAGTTTCAGCGCTCCGTCCATCATCTCCTTGTGTTTGCTTTGTTTACCCTAAGTTGGCAGGGTGTGCCCAGACATGGGTCCCTTGCTCACTTTGCCACTGGATTCAAGCTAGCCTGGCTGATGAGGGCTGTTAGCCCGAAACCGGTCCCAGGATGCTTGTTTCCGGTTCAGGGAAGACCTGGCTTGGCAGTTCGGGCTGGACTGTTCCCATGAGCCACAGTGTCAAGACTGATTTGTATATAACTGGGTCTGAACTGAAGTGGCGAAGTGAGCTAAAGAATGATGATGGAAGGTGGATTCAACCCAGATCTGTCACTGGGGGTGAGTGTCTGAAAAGTTTCAGCGCTCCGTCCATCATCTCCTTGTGTTTGCTTTGTTCGCCCTAAGTTGGCAGGGTATGTCCAGACGTGGGTCCCTTGCTCACTTTGCCACTGGATTCAAGCTAGCCTGGCTGATGAGGGCTGTTAGCCCGAAACCGGTCCCAGGATGCTTGTTTCCGGTTCAGGGAAGACCTGGCTTGGCAGTTCGGGCTGGACGGTTCCCATGAGCCACAGGGTCAAGACTGATTTGTATATAACTGGGTCTGAACTGAGGTGGCGAAGTGAGCTAAAGAATGATGATGGATTCAACCCGGATCTGTGACTGGGGGTGAGTGTCTGAAAAGTTTCAGCGCTCCGTCCATCATCTCCTTGTGTTTGCTTTGTTCGCCCTAAGTTGGCAGGGTATGCCCAGACGTGGGTCCCTTGCTCACTTTGCCACTGGATTCAAGCTAGCCTGGCTGATGAGGGCTTTTAGCCCGAAACCGGTCCCAGGATGCTTGTTTCCGGTTCAGGGAAGACCTGGCTTGGCAGTTCGGGCTGGACTGTTCCCATGAGGCACAGGGTCAAGACTGATTTGCATATAGCTGGGTCTGAACTGAGGTGGCGAAGTGAGCTAAAGAATGATGATGGATTCAACCCAGATCTGTGACTGGGGGTGAGTGTCTGAAAAGTTTCAGCGCTCTGTCCATCATTTCCTTGTGTTTGCTTTGTTCGCCCTAAGTTGGCAGGGTATGCCCAGACGTGGGTCCCTTGCTCACTTTGCCACTGGATTCAAGCTAGCCTGGCTGATGAGGGCTGTTAGCCCGAAACCGGTCCCAGGATGCTTGTTTCCGGTTCAGGGAAGACCTGGCTTGGCAGTTCGGGCTGGACTGTTCTCATGAGGCACAGGGTCAAGACTGATTTGCATATAGCTGGGTCTGAACTGAAGTGGCGAAGTGAGCTAAAGAATGATGATGGATTCAACCCAGATCTGTGACTGGGGGTGAGTGTCTGAAAAGTTTCAGCGCTCCGTCCATCATCTCCTTGTGTTTGCTTTGTTCGCCCTAAGTTGGCAGGGTATGCCCAGACGTGGGTCCCTTGCTCACTTTGCCACTGGATTCAAGCTAGCCTGGCTGATGAGGGCTATTAGCCTGAAACCGGTCCCAGGATGCTTGTTTCCAGTTCAGGGAAGACCTGGCTTGGCAGTTCGGGCTGGACTGTTCCCATGAGGCACAGGGTCAAGACTGATTTGCCTATAGCTGGGTCTGAACTGAGGTGGCGAAGTGAGCTAAAGAATGATGATGGATTCAACCCAGATCTGTGACTGGGGGTGAGTGTCTGAAAAGTTTCAGCGCTCCGTCCATCATCTCCTTGTGTTTGCTTTGTTCGCCCTAAGTTGGCAGGGTATGCCCAGACATGGGTCCCTTGCTCACTTTGCCACTGGATTCAAGCTAGCCTGGTTGATGAGGGCTGTTAGCCCGAAACCGGTCCCAGGATGCTTGTTTCCGGTTCAGGGAAGACCTGGCTTGGCAGTTCGGGCTGGACTGTTCACATGAGGCACAGGGGCAAGACTGATTTGCATATAGCTGGGTCTGAACTGAGTTGGCGAAGTGAGCTAAAGAATGATGATGGATTCAACCCAGATCTGTGACTGGGGGTGAGTGTCTGAAAAGTTTCAGCGCTCCGTCCATCATCTCCTTGTTGTTGCTTTGTTCGCCCTAAGTATGCCCAGACGTGGGTCCCTTGCTCACTTTGCCACTGGATTCAAGCTAGCCTGGCTGATGAGGGCTGTTAGCCCGAAACCGGTCCCAGGATGCTTGTTTCCGGTTCAGGGAAGACATGGCTTGGCAGTTCGGGCTGGACTGTTCCCATGAGGCACAGGGGCAAGACTGATTTGCATATAGCTGGGTCTGAACTGAGGTGGCGAAGTGAGCTAAAGAGTGATCATGATGGATTCAACCCAGATCTGTTACTGGGGGTGAGTGTCTGAAAAGTTTCAGCGCTCCGTCCATCATCTCCTTGTGTTTGCTTTGTTCACCCTAAGTTGGCTGGGTATGGCCAGACGTGGGTCCCTTGCTCACTTTGCCAAGGATTCAAGCTAGCCTGGCTGATGAGGGCTGTTAGCCCGAAACCGGTCCCAGGATGCTTGTTTCCGGTTCAGGGAAGACCTGGCTTGGCAGTTCGGGCTGGACTGTTCCCATGAGGCACAGGGTCAAGACTGATTTGCATATAACTGGGTCTGAACTGAGGTGGCGAAGTGAGCTAAAGAATGATGATGGATTCAACCCAGATCTGGGACTGGGGGTGAGTGTCTGAAAAGTTTCAGCGCTCCGTCCATCATCTCCTTGTGTTTGCTTTGTTCGCCCTAAGTTGGCAGGGTATGCCCAGACGTGGGTCCCTTGCTCACTTTGCCACTGGATTCAAGCTAGCCTGGCTGATGAGGGCTGTTAGCCCGAAACCGGTCCCAGGATGCTTGTTTCCGGTTCAGGGAAGACCTGGCTTGGCAGTTCGGGCTGGACTGTTCCCATGAGGCACAGGGTCAAGACTGATTTGCATATAGCTGGGTCTGAACTGAGGTGGCGAAGTGAGCTAAAGAATGATGATGGATTCAACCCAGATCTGTGACTGGGAGTGAGTGTCTGAAAAGTTTCAGCGCTCCGTCCATCATCTCCTTGTGTTTGCTTTGTTCGCCCTAAGTTGACTGGGTATGCCCAGACGTGGGTCCCTTGCTCACTTTGCCACTGGATTCAAGCTAGCCTGGCTGATGAGGGCTGTTAGCCCGTAACCGGTCCCAGGATGCTTGTTTCCAGTTCAGGGAAGACCTGGCTTGGCAGTTCGGGCTGGACTGTTCCCATGAGGCACAGGGTCAAGACTGATTTGCATATAGCTGGGTCTGAACTGAGGTGGCGAAGTGAGCTAAAGAATGATGATGGATTCAACCCAGATCTGTGACTGGGGGTGAGTGTCTGAAAAGTTTCAGCGCTCCGTCCATCATCTCCTTGTGTTTGCTTTGTTCGCCCTAAGTTGGCAGGGTATGCCCAGACATGGGTCCCTTGCTCACTTTGCCACTGGATTCAAGCTAGCCTGGCTGATGAGGGCTGTTAGCCCAAAACCGGTCCCAGGATGCTTGTTTCCGGTTCAGGGAAGCCCTGGCTTGGCAGTTTGGGCTGGACTGTTCACATGAGGCACAGGGGCAAGACTGATATGCATATAGCTGGGTTTGAACTGAGGTGGCGAAGTGAGCTAAAGAACGATGATGGATTCAACCCAGATCTGTGACTGGGGGTGAGTGTCTGAAAAGTTTCAGCGCTCCGTCCATCATCTCCTTGTGGTTGCTTTGTTCGCCCTAAGTTGGCAGGGTATGCCCAGACGTGGGTCCCTTGCTCACTTTGCCACTGGATTCAAGCTAGCCTGTCTGATGAGGGCTGTTAGCCCGAAACCGGTCCCAGGATGCTTGTTTCCGGTTCAGGGAAGACCTGGCTTGGCAGTTCGGGCTGGACTGTTCCCATGAGGCACAGGGTCAAGACTGATTTGCATATAGCTGGGTCTGAACTGAGGTGGCGAAGTGAGCTAAAGAATGACGATGGATTCAACCCAGATCTGTGACTGGGGGTGAGTGTCTGAAAAGTTTCAGCGCTCCGTCCATCATCTCCTTGTGTTTGCTTTGTTCGCCCTAAGTTGGCTGGGTATGCCCAGACGTGGGTCCCTTGCTCACTTTGCCACTGGATTCAAGCTAGCCTGGCTGATGAGGGCTGTTAGCCCGAAACCCATCCCAGGATGCTTGTTTCCGGTTCAGGGAAAACCTGGCTTGGAGGTTCGGGCTGGACTGTTCCCATGAGGCACAGGGTCAAGACTGATTTGCATATAGCTGGGTCTGAACTGAGGTGGCGAAGTGAGCTAAAGAATGACGATGGATTCAACCCAGATCTATGACTGGGGGTGAGTGTCTGAAAAGTTTCAGCGCTCCGTCCATCATCTCCTTGTGTTTGCTTTGTTCGCCCTAAGTTGGCAGAGTATGCCCAGACATGGGTCCCTTGCTCACTTTGCCACTGGATTCAAGCTAGCCTGGCTGATGAGGGCTGTTAGCCCGAAACCGGTCCCAGGATGCTTGTTTCCGGTTCAGGGAAGACATGGCTTGGCAGTTCGGGCTGGACTGTTCCCATGAGGCACAGGGGCAAGACTGATTTGCATATATCTGGGTCTGAACTGAGGTGGTGAAGTGAGCTAAAGAGTGATCATGATGGATTCAACCCAGATCTGTGACTGGGGGTGAGTGTCTGAAAAGTTTCAGTGCTCCGTCCATCATCTCCTTGTGTTTGCTTTGTTCGCCCTAAGTTGGCTGGGTATGCCCAGACGTGGGTCCTTTGCTCACTTTGCCACTGGATTCAAGCTAGCCTGGCTGATGAGGGCTGTTAGCCCGAAACCGGTCCCAGGATGCTTGTTTCCGGTTCAGGGAAGACCTGGCTTGGCCGTTCGGGCTGGACTGTTCCCATGAGGCACAGGGTCAAGACTGATTTGCATATAGCTGGGTCTGAACTGAGGTGGCGAAGTGAGCTAAAGAATGATGATGGATTCAACCCAGATCTGGGACTGGGGGTGAGTGTCTGAAAAGTTTCAGCGCTCCGTCCATCATCTCCTTGTGTTTGCTTTGTTCGCCCTAAGTTGGCAGGGTGTGCCCAGACATGGGTCCCTTGCTCACTTTGCCACTGGATTCAAGCTAGCCTGGCTGATGAGGGCTGTTAGCCCGAAACCGGTCCCAGGATGCTTGTTTCCGGTTCAGGGAAGACCTGGCTTGGCAGTTCGGGCTGGACTGTTCCCATGAGGCACAGGGTCAAGACTGATTTGCATATAGCTGGGTCTGAACTGAGGGGGCGAAGTGAGCTAAAGGATGATGATGGATTCAACCCAGATCTGGGACTGGGGGTGAGTGTCTGAAAAGTTTCAGCGCTCCGTGCATCATCTACTTGTGTTTGCTTTTTTCGCCCTAAGTTGGCAGGGTGTGCCCAGACGTGGGTCCCTTGCTCACTTTGCCACTGGATTCAAGCTAGCCTGGCTGATGAGGGCTGTTAGCCCGAAACCGGTCCCAGGATGCTTGTTTCCGATTCAGGGAAGACCTGGCTTGGCAGTTCGGGCTGGACTGTTCCCATGAGGCACAGGGTCAAGACTGATTTGCATATAGCTGGGTCTGAACTGAGGTGGCGAAGTGAGCTAAAGAATGATGATGGAAGGTGGATTCAACCCAGATCTGTCACTGGGGGTGAGTGTCTGATAAGTTTCAGCGCTCCGTCCATCATCTCCTTGTGTTTGCTTTGTTCGCCCTAAGTTGGCAGGGTATGCCCAGACGTGGGTCCCTTGCTCACTTTGCCACTGGATTCAAGCTAGCCTGGCTGATGAGGGCTGTTAGCCCGAAACCGGTCCCAGGATGCTTGTTTCCGGTTCAGGGAAGACCTGGCTTGGCAGTTCGGGCTGGACTGTTCCCATGAGCCACAGGGTCAAGACTGATTTGTATATAACTGGGTCTGAACTGAGGTGGCGAAGTGAGCTAAAGAATGATGATGGATTCAACCCAGATCTGTGACTGGGGGTGAGTGTCTGAAAAGTTTCAGCGCTCCATCCATCATCTCCTTGTGTTTGCTTTGTTCGCCCTAAGTTGGCAGGGTATGCCCAGATGTGGGTCCCTTGCTCACTTTGCCACTGGATTCAAGCTAGCCTGGCTGATGAGGGCTGTTAGCCCGAAACCGGTCCCAGGATGCTTGTTTCCGGTTCAGGGAAGACCTGGCTTGGCAGTTCGGGCTGGACTGTGCCCATGAGGCACAGGGTCAAGACTGATTTGCATATAGCTGGGTCTGAACTGAGGTGGCGAAGTGAGCTAAAGAATGATGATGGATTCAACCCAGATCTGTGACTGGGGGTGAGTGTCTGAAAAGTTTCAGCGCTCCGTCCATCATCTCCTTATGTTTGCTTTGTTACGCCCTAAGTTGACTGGGTATGCCCAGACGTGGGTCCCTTGCTCACTTTGCCACTGGATTCAAGCTAGCCTGGCTGATGAGGGCTGTTAGCCCGAAACCGGTCCCAGGATGCTTGTTTCCGGTTCAGGGAAGACCTGGCTTGGCAGTTCGGGCTGGACTGTTCCCATGAGGCACAGGGTCAAGACTGATTTGCATATAGCTGGGTCTGAACTGAAGTGGCGAAGTGAGCTAAAGAATGATGATGGATTCAACCCAGATCTGTGACTGGGGGTGAGTGTCTGAAAAGTTTCAGCGCTCCGTCCATCATCTCCTTGTGTTTGCTTTGTTCGCCCTAAGTTGGCAGGGTATGCCCAGACGTGCGTCCCTTGCTCACTTTGGCACTGGATTCAAGCTAGCCTGGCTGATGAGGGCTGTTAGCCCGAAACCGGTCCCAGGATGCTTGTTTCCGGTTCAGGGAAGACCTGGCTTGGCAGTTCGGGCTGGACTGTTCCCATGAGGCACTTGGGCAAGACTGATTTGCATATAGCTGGGTCTGAACTGAGGTGGCGAAGTGAGCTAAAGAATGATGATGGATTCAACCCAGATCTGTGACTGGGGGTGAGTGTCTGAAAAGTTTCAGCGCTCCGTCCATCATCTCCTTGTATTTGCTTTGTTCGCCCTAAGTTGGCTGGGTATGCCCAGACGTGGGTCCCTTGCTCACTTTGCCACTGGATTCAAGCTAGCCTGGCTGATGAGGGCTGTTAGCCCGAAACCGGTCCCAGGATGCTTGTTTCCGGTTCAGGGAAGACCTGGCTTGGCAGTTTCGGCTGGACTGTTCCCATGAGGCACAGGGTCAAGACTGATTTGCATATAGCTGGGTCTGAACTGAGGTGGCGAAGTGAGCTAAAGAATGATGCTGGATTCAACCCAGATCTGTGACTGGGGGTGAGTGTCTGAAAAGTTTCAGCGCTCCGTCCATCATCTCCTTGTGTTTGCTTTGTTCGCCCTAAGTTGGCATGGTATGCCCAGACATGGGTCCCTTGCTCACTTTGCCACTGGATTCAAGCTAGCCTGGCTGATGAGGGCTGTTAGCCCGAAACCGGTCCCAGGATGCTTGTTTCCGGTTCAGGAAGACCTGGCTTGGCAGTTCGGGCTGGACTGTTCCCATGAGGCACAGGGGCAAGACTGATTTGCATATAGCTGGGTCTGAACTGAGGTTGCGAAGTGAGCTAAAGAATGATGATGGATTCAACCCAGATCTGTGACTGGGGGTGAGTGTCTGAAAAGTTTCAGCGCTCCGTCCATCATCTCCTTGTGTTTGCTTTGTTCGCCCTAAGTTGGCAGGGTATGCCCAGACGTGGGTCCCTTGCTCACTTTGCCACTGGATTCAAGCTAGCCTGGCTGATGAGGGCTGTTAGCCCGAAACCGGTCCCAGGATGCTTGTTTCCGGTTCAGGAAAGACCTGGCTTGGCAGTTCGGGCTGGACTGTTCCCATGAGGCACAGGGTCAAGACTGATTTGCATATAGCTGGGTCTGAACTGAGGTGGCGAAGTGAGCTAAAGAATGATGATGGATTCAACCCAGATCTGTGACTGAGGGTGAGTGTATGAAAAGTTTCAGCGCTCCGTCCATCATCTCCTTGTGTTTGCTTTGTTCGCCCTAAGTTGGCAGGGTATGCCTCAGACGTGGGTCCCTTGCTCACTTTGCCACTGGATTCAAGCTAGCCTGGCTGATGAGGGCTGTTAGCCCAAAACCGGTCCCAGGATGCTTGTTTCCGGTTCAGGGAAGACCTGGCTTGGCAGTTCGGGCTGGACTGTTCTCATGAGGCACAGGGTCAAGACTGATTTGCATATAGCTGGGTCTGAACTGAGGTGGCGAATTGAGCTAAAGAATGATGATGGATTCAACCCAGATCTGTGACTGGGGGTGAGTGTCTGAAAAGTTTCAGCGCTCCGTCCATCATTTCCTTGTGTTTGCTTTGTTCGCCCTAAGTTGGCAGGGTGTGCCCAAACGTGGGTCCCTTGCTCACTTTGCCACTGGATTCAAGCTAGCCTGGCTGATGAGGGCTGTTAGCCCGAAACTGGTCCCAGGATGCTTGTTTCCGGTTCAGGGAAGACCTGGCTTGGCAGTTCGGGCTGTACTGTTCCCATGAGGCACAGGGTCAAGACTGATTTGCATATAGCTGGGTCTGAACTGAAGTGGCGAAGTGAGCTAAAGAATGATGATGGATTCAACCCAGATCTGTGACTGGGGGTGAGTGTCTGAAAAGTTTCAGCGCTCCGTCCATCATCTCCTTGTGTTTGCTTTGTTCGCCCTAAGTTGGCAGGGTATGCCCAGACGTGCGTCCCTTGCTCACTTTGGCACTGGATTCAAGCTAGCCTGGCTGATGAGGGCTGTTAGCCCGAAACCGGTCCCAGGATGCTTGTTTCAGGTTCAGGGAAGACCTGGCTTGGCAGTTCGGGCTGGACTGTTCCCATGAGGCACAGGGGCAAGACTGATTTGCATATAGCTGGGTCTGAACTGAGGTGGCGAAGTGAGCTAAAGAATGATGATGGATTCAACCCAGATCTGTGACTGGGGGTGAGTGTCTGAAAAGTTTCAGCGCTCCGTCCATCATCTCCTTGTGTTTGCTTTGTTCGCCCTAAGTTGGCTGGGTATGCCCAGACGTGGGTCCCTTGCTCACTTTGCCACTGGATTCAAGCTAGCCTGGCTGATGAGGACTGTTAGCCCGAAACCGGTCCCAGGATGCTTGTTTCCGGTTCAGGGAAGACATGGCTTGGCAGTTCGGGCTGGACTGTTCCCATGAGGCACAGGGGCAAGACTGATTTGCATATAGCTGGGTCTGAACTGAGGTGGCGAAGTGAGCTAAAGAGTGATCATGATGGATTCAACCCAGATCTGTGACTGGGGGTGAGTGTCTGAAAAGTTTCAGCGCTCCGTCCATCATCTCCTTGTGTTTGCTTTGTTCGCCCTAAGTTGGCTGGGTATGCCCAGACGTGGGTCCCTTGCTCACTTTGCCACTGGATTCAAGCTAGCCTGGCTGATGAGGGCTGTTAGCCCGAAACCGGTCCCAGGATGCTTGTTTCCGGTTCAGGGAAGACCTGGCTTGGCCGTTCAGGCTGGACTGTTCCCATGAGGCACAGGGTCAAGACTGATTTGCATATAGCTGGGTCTGAACTGAGGTGGCGAAGTGAGCTAAAGAATGATGATGGATTCAACCCAGATCTGGGACTGGGGGTGAGTGTCTGAAAAGTTTCAGCGCTCCGTCCATCATCTCCTTGTGTTTGCTTTGTTCACCCTAAGTTGGCAGGGTGTGCCCAGACATGGGTCCCTTGCTCACTTTGCCACTGGATTCAAGCTAGCCTGGCTGATGAGGGCTGTTAGCCCGAAACCGGTCCCAGGATGCTTGTTTCCGGTTCAGGGAAGACCTGGCTTGGCAGTTCGGGCTGGACTGTTCCCATGAGGCACAGGGTCAAGACTGATTTGCATATAGCTGGGTCTGAACTGAGGTGGCGAAGTGAGCTAAAGGAGATGATGGATTCAACCCAGATCTGGGACTGGGGGTGAGTGTCTGAAAAGTTTCAGCGCTCCGTCCATCATCTCCTTGTGTTTGCTTTTTTCGCCATAAGTTGGCAGGGTGTGCCCAGACGTGGGTCCCTTGCTCACTTTGCCACTGGATTCAAGCTAGCCTGGCTGATGAGGGCTGTTTGCCCGAAACCCGTCCCAGGATGCTTGTTTCCGGTTCAGGGAAGACCTGGCTTGGCAATTCGGGCTGGACTGTTCCCATGAGGCACAGGGTCAAGACTGATTTGCATATAGCTGGGTCTGAACTGAGGTGGCGAAGTGAGCTAAAGAATGATGATGGAAGGTGGATTCAACCCAGATCTGTCACTGGGGGTGAGTGTCTGAAAAGTTTCAGCGCTCCGTCCATCATCTCCTTGTGTTTGCTTTGTTCGCCCCTAAGTTGGCAGGGTATGCCCAGACGTGGGTCCCTTGCTCACTTTGCCACTGGATTCAAGCTAGCCTGGCTGATGAGGGCTGTTAGCCGAAACCGGTCCCAGGATGCTTGTTTCCGATTCAGGGAAGACCTGGCTTGGCAGTTCGGGCTGGACTGTTCCCATGAGCCACAGGGTCAAGACTGATTTGTATATAACTGGGTCTGAACTAAGGTGGCGAAGTGAGCTAAAGAATGATGATGGATTCAACCCAGATCTGTGACTGGGGGTGAGTGTCTGAAAAGTTTCAGCGCTCCGTCCATCATCTCCTTGTGTTTTCTTTGTTCGCCCTAAGTTGGCAGGGTATGCCCAGACGTGGGTCCCTTGCTCACTTTGCCACTGGATTCAAGCTAGCCTGGCTGATGAGGGCTGTTAGCCCGAAACCGGTCCCAGGATGCTTGTTTCCGGTTCAGGGAAGCCCTGGCTTGGCAGTTCGGGCTGGACTGTTCACATGAGGCACAGGGGCAAGACTGATATGCATATAGCTGGGTCTGACCTGAGGTGGCGAAGTGAGCTAAAGAATGATGATGGATTCAACCCAGATCTGTGACTGGGGGTGAGTGTCTGAAAAGTTTCAGCTCTCCGTCCATCATCTCCTTGTGGTTGCTTTGTTCGCCCTAAGTTGGCAGGGTATGCCCAGACGTGGGTCCCTTGCTCACTTTGCCACTGAATTCAAGCTAGCCTGGCTGATGAGGGCTGTTAGCCCAAAACCGGTCCCAGGATGCTTGTTTCCGGTTCAGGGAAGACCTGGCTTGGCAGTTCGGGCTGGACTGTTCTCATGAGACACAGGGTCAAGACTGATTTGCATATAGCTGGGTCTGAACTGAGGAGGCGAATTGAGCTAAAGAATGATGATGGATTCAACCCAGATCTGTGACTGGGGGTGAGTGTCTGAAAAGTTTCAGCGCTCCGTCCATCATTTCCTTGTGTTTGCTTTGTTCGCCCTAAGTTGGCAGGGTATGCCCAGACGTGAGTCCCTTGCTCACTTTGCCACTGGATTCAAGCTAGCCTGGCTGATGAGGGCTGTTAGCCCGAAACTGGTCCCAGGATGCTTGTTTCCGGTTCAGGGAAGACCTGGCTTGGCAGTTCGGGCTGGACTGTTCCCATGAGGCACAGGGTCAAGACTGATTTGCATATAGCTGGGTCTGAACTGAAGTGGCGAAGTGAGCTAAAGAATGATGATGGATTCAACCCAGATCTGTGACTGGGGGTGAGTGTCTGAAAAGTTTCAGCGCTCCGTCCATCATCTCCTTGTGTTTGCTTTGTTCGCCCTAAGTTGGCAGGGTATGCCCAGACGTGCGTCCCTTGCTCACTTTGGCACTGGATTCAAGCTAGCCTGGCTGATGAGGGCTGTTAGCCCGAAACCGGTCCCAGGATGCTTGTTTCCGGTTCAGGGAAGACCTGGCTTGGCAGTTCGGGCTGGACTGTTCCCATGAGGCACAGGGGCAAGACTGATTTGCATATAGCTGGGTCTGAACTGAGGTGGCCAAGTGAGCTAAAGAATGATGATGGATTCAACCCAGATCTGTGACTGGGGGTGAGTGTCTGAAAAGTTTCAGCGCTCCGTCCATCATCTCCTTGTGTTTGCTTTGTTCGCCCTAAGTTGGCTGGGTATGCCCAGACGTGGGTCCCTTGCTCACTTTGCCACTGGATTCAAGCTAGCCTGGCTGATGAGGGCTGTTAGCCCGAAACCGGTCCCAGGATGCTTGTTTCCGGTTCAGGGAAGACCTGGCTTGGCAGTTTCGGCTGGACTGTTCCCATGAGGCACAGGGTCAAGACTGATTTGCATATAGCTGGGTCTGAACTGAGGTGGCGAAGTGAGCTAAAGAATGATGCTGGATTCAACCCAGATCTGTGACTGGGGGTGAGTGTCTGAAAAGTTTCAGCGCTCCGTCCATCATCTCCTTGTGTTTGCTTTGTTCGCCCTAAGTTGGCATGGTATGCCCAGACATGGGTCCCTTGCTCACTTTGCCACTGGATTCAAGCTAGCCTGGCTGATGAGGGCTGTTAGCCCGAAACCGGTCCCAGGATGCTTGTTTCCGGTTCAGGGAAGACCTGGCTTGGCAGTTCGGGCTGGAATGTTCCCATGAGGCACAGGGGCAAGACTGATTTGCATATAGCTGGGTCTGAACTGAGGTGGCGAAGTGAGCTAAAGAATGATGATGGATTCAACCCAGATCTGTGACTGGGGGTGAGTGTCTGAAAAGTTTCAGCGCTCCGTCCATCATCTCCTTGTGTTTGCTTTGTTCGCCCTAAGTTGGCAGGGTATGCCCAGACGTGGGTCCCTTGCTCACTTTGCCACTGGATTCAAGCTAGCCTGGCTGATGAGGGCTGTTAGCCCGAAACCGGTCCCAGGATGCTTGTTTCCGGTTCAGGGAAGACCTGGCTTGGCAGTTCGGGCTGGACTGTTCCCATGAGGCACAGGGTCAAGACTGATTTGCATATAGCTGGGTCTGAACTGAGGTGGCGAAGTGAGCTAAAGAATGATGATGGATTCAACCCAGATCTGTGACTGAGGGTGAGTGTATGAAAAGTTTCAGCGCTCCGTCCATCATTTCCTTGTGTTTGCTTTGTTCGCCCTAAGTTGGCAGGGTATGCCCAGACGTGGGTCCCTTGCTCACTTTGCCACTGGATTCAAGCTAGCCTGGCTGATGAGGGCTGTTAGCCCAAAACCGGTCCCAGGATGCTTGTTTCCGGTTCAGGGAAGACCTGGCTTGGCAGTTCGGGCTGGACTGTTCCCATGAGGCACAGGGTCAAGACTGATTTGCATATAGCTGGGTCTGAACTGAAGTGGCGAAGTGAGCTAAAGAATGATGATGGATTCAACCCAGATCTGTGACTGGGGGTGAGTGTCTGAAAAGTTTCAGCGCTCCGTCCATCATCTCCTTGTGTTTGCTTTGTTCGCCCTAAGTTGGCAGGGTATGCCCAGACGTGCGTCCCTTGCTCACTTTGGCACTGGATTCAAGCTAGCCTGGCTGATGAGGGCTGTTAGCCCGAAACCGCTCCCAGGATGCTTGTTTCCGGTTCAGGGAAGACCTGGCTTGGCAGTTCGGGCTGGACTGTTCCCATGAGGCACAGGGGCAAGACTGATTTGCATATAGCTGGGTCTGAACTGAGGTGGCGAAGTGAGCTAAAGAATGATGATGGATTCAACCCAGATCTGTGACTGGGGGTGAGTGTCTGAAAAGTTTCAGCGCTCCGTCCATCATCTCCTTGTGTTTGCTTTGTTCGCCCTAAGTTGGCTGGGTATGCCCAGACGTGGGTCCCTTGCTCACTTTGGCACTGGATTCAAGCTAGCCTGGCTGATGAGGGCTGTTAGCCCGAAACCGGTCCCAGGATGCTTGTTTCCGGTTCAGGGAAGACCTGGCTTGGCAGTTTCGGCTGGACTGTTCCCATGAAGCACAGGGTCAAGACTGATTTGCATATAGCTGGGTCTGAACTGAGGTGGCGAAGTGAGCTAAAGAATGATGCTGGATTCAACCCAGATCTGTGACTGGGGGTGAGTGTCTGAAAAGTTTCAGCGCTCCGTCCATCATCTCCTTGTGTTTGCTTTGTTCGCCCTAAGTTGGCATGGTATGCCCAGACATGGGTCCCTTGCTCACTTTGCCACTGGAGTCAAGCTAGCCTGGCTGATGAGGGCTGTTAGCCCGAAACCGGTCCCAGGATGCTTGTTTCCGGTTCAGGGAAGACCTGGCTTGGCAGTTCGGGCTGGACTGTTCCCATGAGGCACAGGGTCAAGACTGATTTGCATATAGCTGGGTCTGAACTGAGGTGGCAGAAGTGAGCTAAAGAATGATGATGGATTCAACCCAGATCTGTGACTGGGGGTGAGTGTCTGAAAAGTTTCAGCGCTCCGTCCATCATTTCCTTGTGTTTGCTTTGTTCGCCCTAAGTTGGCAGGGTATGCCCAGACGTGGGTCCCTTGCTCACTTTGCCACTGGATTCAAGCTAGCCTGGCTGATGAGGGCTGTTTGCCCGAAAACGGTCCCAGGATGCTTGTTTCCGGTTCAGGGAAGACCTGGCTTGGCAGTTCGGGCTGGACTGTTCCCATGAGGCACAGGGTCAAGACTGATTTGCATATAGCTGGGTCTGAACTGAGGTGGCGAAGTGAGCTAAAGAATGATGATGGAAGGTGGATTCAACCCAGATCTGTCACTGGGGGTGAGTGTCTGAAAAGTTTCAGCGCTCCGTCCATCATCTCCTTTGTGTTTGCTTTGTTCGCCCTAAGTTGGCAGGGTATGCCCAGACGTGGGTCCCTTGCTCACTTTGCCACTGGATTCAAGCTAGCCTGGCTGATGAGGGCTGTTAGCCCGAAACCGGTCCCAGGATGCTTGTTTCCGGTTCAGGGAAGACCTGGCTTGGCAGTTCGGGCTGGACTGTTCCCATGAGCCACAGGGTCAAGACTGATTTGTATATAACTGGGTCTGAACTGAGGTGGCGAAGTGAGCTAAAGAATGATGATGGATTCAACCCAGATCTGTGACTGGGGGTGAGTGTCTGAAAAGTTTCAGCGCTCCGTCCATCATCTCCTTGTGTTTGCTTTGTTCGCCCTAAGTTGGCAGGGTATGCCCAGACGTGGGTCCCTTGCTCACTTTGCCACTGGATTCAAGCTAGGCTGGCTGATGAGGGCTGTTAGCCCGAAACCGGTCCCAGGATGCTTGTTTCCGGTTCAGGGAAGACCTGGCTTGGCAGTTCGGGCTGGACTGTTCCCATGAGGCACAGGGTCAAGACTGATTTGCATATAGCTGGGTCTGAACTGAGGTGGCGAAGTGAGCTAAAGAATGATGATGGATTCAACCCAGATCTGTGACTGAGGGTGAGTGTATGAAAAGTTTCAGCGCTCCGTCCATCATCTCCTTGTGTTTGCTTTGTTCGCCCTAAGTTGGCAGGGTATGCCCAGACGTGGGTCCCTTGCTCACTTTGCCACTGGATTCAAGCTAGCCTGGCTGATGAGGGCTGTTAGCCCGAAACTGGTCCCAGGATGCTTGTTTCCGGTTCAGGGAAGACCTGGCTTGGCAGTTCGGGCTGGACTGTTCCCATGAGGCACAGGGTCAAGACTGATTTGCATATAGCTGCGTCTGAACTGAAGTGGCGAAGTGAGCTAAAGAATGATGATGGATTCAACCCAGATCTGTGACTGGGGGTGAGTGTCTGAAAAGTTTCAGCGCTCCGTCCATCATCTCCTTGTGTTTGCTTTGTTCGCCCTAAGTTGGCAGGGTATGCCCAGACGTGCGTCCCTTGCTCACTTTGGCACTGGATTCAAGCTAGCCTGGCTGATGAGGGCTGTTAGCCCGAAACCGGTCCCAGGATGCTTGTGTCCGGTTCAGGGAAGACCTGGCTTGGCAGTTCGGGCTGGACTGTTCCCATGAGGCACAGGGGCAAGACTGATTTGCATATAGCTGGGTCTGAACTGAGGTGGCGAAGTGAGCTAAAGAATGATGATGGATTCAACCCAGATCTGTGACTGGGGGTGAGTGTCTGAAAAGTTTCAGCGCTCCGTCCATCATCTCCTTGTGTTTGCTTTGTTCGCCCTAAGTTGGCTGGGTATGCCCAGACGTGGGTCCCTTGCTCACTTTGCCACTGGATTCAAGCTAGCCTGGCTGATGAGGGCTGTTAGCCCGAAACCGGTCCCAGGATGCTTGTTTCCGGTTCAGGGAAGACCTGGCTTGGCAGTTTCGGCTGGACTGTTCCCATGAGGCACTGGGTCAAGACTGATTTGCATATAGCTGGGTCTGAACTGAGGTGGCGAAGTGAGCTAAAGAATGATGCTGGATTCAACCCAGATCTGTGACTGGGGGTGAGTGTCTGAAAAGTTTCAGCGCTCCATCCATCATCTCCTTGTGTTTGCTTTGTTCGCCCTAAGTTGGCATGGTATGCCCAGACATGGGTCCCTTGCTCACTTTGCCACTGGATTTAAGCTAGCATGGCTGATGAGGGCTGTTAGCCCGAAACCGGTCCCAGGATGCTTGTTTCCGGTTCAGGGAAGACCTGGCTTGGCAGTTCGGGCTGGACTGTTCCCATGAGGCACAGGGGCAAGACTGATTTGCATATAGCTGGGTCTGAACTGAGGTGGCGAAGTGAGCTAAAGAATGATGATGGATTCAACCCAGATCTGGGACTGGGGGTGAGTGTCTGAAAAGTTTCAGCGCTCCGTCCATCATCTCCTTGTGTTTGCTTTGTTCGCCCTAAGTTGGCAGGGTATGCCCAGACGTGGGTCCCTTGCTCACTTTGCCACTGGATTCAAGCTAGCCTGGCTGATGAGTGCTGTTAGCCCGAAACCGGTCCCAGGATGCTTGTTTCCGGTTCAGGGAAGACCTGGCTTGGCAGTTCGGGCTGGACTGTTTCCATGAGGCACAGGGTCAAGACTGATTTGCATATAGCTGGGTCTGAACTGAGGTGGCGAAGTGAGCTAAAGAATGATGATGGATTCAACCAAGATCTGTGACTGAGGGTGAGTGTATGAAAAGTTTCAGCGCTCCGTCCATCATCTCCTTGTGTTTGCTTTGTTCACCCTAAGTTGGCAGGGTATGCCCAGACGTGGGTCCCTTGCTCACTTTGCCACTGGATTCAAGCTAGCCTGGCTGATGAGGGCTGTTAGCCCAAAACCGGTCCCAGGATGCTTGTTTCCGGTTCAGGGAAGACCTGGCTTGGCAGTTCGGGCTGGACTGTTCTCATGAGGCACAGGGTCAAGACTGATTTGCATATAGCTGGGTCTGAACTGAGGTGGCGAATTGAGCTAAAGAGTGATGATGGATTCAACCCAGATCTGTGACTGGGGGTGAGTGTCTGAAAAGTTTCAGCGCTCCGTCCATCATCTCCTTGTGTTTGCTTTGTTCGCCCTAAGTTGGCAGGGTATGCCCAGACGTGGGTCCCTTGCTCACTTTGCCACTGGATTCAAGCTAGCCTGGCTGATGAGGGCTGTTAGCCCGAAACCGGTCCCAGGATGCTTGTTTCCGGTTCAGGGAAGACCTGGCTTGGCAGTTCGGGCTGGACTGTTCCCATGAGGCACAGGGGCAAGACTGATTTGCATATAGCTGGGTCTGAACTGAGGTGGCGAAGTGAGCTAAAGAATGATGATGGATTCAACCCAGATCTGTGACTGGGGGTGAGTGTCTGAAAAGTTTCAGCGCTCCGTCCATCATCTCCTTGTTTTTGCTTTGTTCGCCCTAAGTTGGCAGGGTATGCCCAGACGTGGGTCCCTTGCTCACTTTGCGGCTGGATTCAAGCTAGCCTGGCTGATGAGGGCTGTTAGCCCGAAACCGGTCCCAGGATGCTTGTTTCCAGTTCAGGGAAGACCTGGCTTGGAGGTTCGGGCTGGACTGTTCCCATGAGGCACAGGGTCAAGACTGATTTGCATATAGCTGGGTCTGAACTGAGGTGGCGAAGTGAGCTAAAGAATGATGATGGATTCAACCCAGATCTGTGACTGAGGGTGAGTGTATGAAAAGTTTCAGCGCTCCGTCCATCATCTCCTTGTGTTTGCTTTGTTCGCCCTAAGTTGGCAGGGTATGCCCAGACGTGGGTCCCTTGCTCACTTTGCCACTGGATTCAAGCTAGCCTGGCTGATGAGGGCTGTTAGCCCAAAACCGGTCCCAGGATGCTTGTTTCCGGTTCAGGGAAGACCTGGCTTGGCAGTTCGGGCTGGACTGTTCTCATGAGGCACAGGGTCAAGACTGATTTGCATATAGCTGGGTCTGAACTGAGGTGGCAAATTGAGCTAAAGAATGATGATGGATTCAACCCAGATCTGTGACTGGGGGTGAGTGTCTGAAAAGTTTCAGCGCTCCGTCCATCATTTCCTTGTGTTTGCTTTGTTCGCCCTAAGTTGGCAGGGTATGCCCAGACGTGGGTCCCTTGCTCACTTTGCCACTGGATTCAAGCTAGCCTGGCTGATGAGGGCTGTTAGCCCGAAACTGGTCCCAGGATGCTTGTTTCCGGTTCAGGGAAGACCTGGCTTGGCAGTTCGGGCTGGACTGTTCCCATGAGGCACAGGGTCAAGACTGATTTGCATATAGCTGCGTCTGAACTGAAGTGGCGAAGTGAGCTAAAGAATGATGATGGATTCAACCCAGATCTGTGACTGGGGGTGAGTGTCTGAAAAGTTTCAGCGCTCCGTCCATCATCTCCTTGTGTTTGCTTTGTTCGCCCTAAGTTGGCAGGGTATGCCCAGACGTGCGTCCCTTGCTCACTTTGGCACTGGATTCAAGCTAGCCTGGCTGATGAGGGCTGTTAGCCCGAAACCGGTCCCAGGATGCTTGTTTCCGGTTCAGGGAAGACCTGGCTTGGCAGTTCGGGCTGGACTGTTCCCATGAGGCACAGGGGCAAGACTGATTTGCATATAGCTGGGTCTGAACTGAGGTGGCGAAGTGAGCTAAAGAATGATGATGGATTCAACCCAGATCTGTGACTGGGGTGAGTGTCTGAAAAGTTTCAGCGCTCCGTCCATCATCTCCTTGTGTTTGCTTTGTTCGCCCTAAGTTGGCTGGGTATGCCCAGACGTGGGTCCCTTGCTCACTTTGCCACTGGATTCAAGCTAGCCTGGCTGATGAGGGCTGTTAGCCCGAAACCGGTCCCAGGATGCTTGTTTCCGGTTCAGGGAAGACCTGGCTTGGCAGTTTCGGCTGGACTGTTCCCATGAGGCACAGGGTCAAGACTGATTTGCATATAGCTGGGTCTGAACTGAGGTGGCGAAGTGAGCTAAAGAATGATGCTGGATTCAACCCAGATCTGTGACTGGGGGTGAGTGTCTGAAAAGTTTCAGCGCTCCATCCATCATCTCCTTGTGTTTGCTTTGTTCGCCCTAAGTTGGCATGGTATGCCCAGACATGGGTCCCTTGCTCACTTTGCCACTGGATTCAAGCTAGCATGGCTGATGAGGGCTGTTAGCCCGAAACCGGTCCCAGGATGCTTGTTTCCGGTTCAGGGAAGACCTGGCTTGGCAGTTCGGGCTGGACTGTTCCCATGAGGCACAGGGGCAAGACTGATTTGCATATAGCTGGGTCTGAACTGAGGTGGCGAAGTGAGCTAAAGAATGATGATGGATTCAACCCAGATCTGGGACTGGGGTGAGTGTCTGAAAAGTTTCAGCGCTCCGTCCATCATCTCCTTGTGTTTGCTTTGTTCGCCCTAAGTTGGCAGGGTATGCCCAGACGTGGGTCCCTTGCTCACTTTGCCACTGGATTCAAGCTAGCCTGGCTGATGAGTGCTGTTAGCCCGAAACCGGTCCCAGGATGCTTGTTTCCGGTTCAGGGAAGACCTGGCTTGGCAGTTCGGGCTGGACTGTTTCCATGAGGCACAGGGTCAAGACTGATTTGCATATAGCTGGGTCTGAACTGAGGTGGCGAAGTGAGCTAAAGAATGATGATGGATTCAACCAAGATCTGTGACTGAGGGTGAGTGTATGAAAAGTTTCAGCGCTCCGTCCATCATCTCCTTGTGTTTGCTTTGTTCACCCTAAGTTGGCAGGGTATGCCCAGACGTGGGTCCCTTGCTCACTTTGCCACTGGATTCAAGCTAGCCTGGCTGATGAGGGCTGTTAGCCCAAAACCGGTCCCAGGATGCTTGTTTCCGGTTCAGGGAAGACCTGGCTTGGCAGTTCGGGCTGGACTGTTCTCATGAGGCACAGGGTCAAGACTGATTTGCATATAGCTGGGTCTGAACTGAGGTGGCGAATTGAGCTAAAGAATGATGATGGATTCAACCCAGATCTGTGACTGGGGGTGAGTGTCTGAAAAGTTTCAGCGCTCCGTCCATCATCTCCTTGTGTTTGCTTTGTTCGCCCTAAGTTGGCAGGGTATGCCCAGACGTGGGTCCCTTGCTCACTTTGCCACTGGATTCAAGCTAGCCTGGCTGATGAGGGCTGTTAGCCCGAAACCGGTCCCAGGATGCTTGTTTCCGGTTCAGGGAAGACCTGGCTTGGCAGTTCGGGCTGGACTGTTCCCATGAGGCACAGGGGCAAGACTGATTTGCATATAGCTGGGTCTGAACTGAGGTGGCGAAGTGAGCTAAAGAATGATGATGGATTCAACCCAGATCTGTGACTGGGGGTGAGTGTCTGAAAAGTTTCAGCGCTCCGTCCATCATCTCCTTGTTTTTGCTTTGTTCGCCCTAAGTTGGCAGGGTATGCCCAGACGTGGGTCCCTTGCTCACTTTGCGGCTGGATTCAAGCTAGCCTGGCTGATGAGGGCTGTTAGCCCGAAACCGGTCCCAGGATGCTTGTTTCCAGTTCAGGGAAGACCTGGCTTGGAGGTTCGGGCTGGACTGTTCCCATGAGGCACAGGGTCAAGACTGATTTGCATATAGCTGGGTCTGAACTGAGGTGGCGAAGTGAGCTAAAGAATGATGATGGATTCAACCCAGATCTGTGACTGAGGGTGAGTGTATGAAAAGTTTCAGCGCTCCGTCCATCATCTCCTTGTGTTTGCTTTGTTCGCCCTAAGTTGGCAGGGTATGCCCAGACGTGGGTCCCTTGCTCACTTTGCCACTGGATTCAAGCTAGCCTGGCTGATGAGGGCTGTTAGCCCAAAACCGGTCCCAGGATGCTTGTTTCCGGTTCAGGGAAGACCTGGCTTGGCAGTTCGGGCTGGACTGTTCTCATGAGGCACAGGGTCAAGACTGATTTGCATATAGCTGGGTCTGAACTGAGGTGGCGAATTGAGCTAAAGAATGATGATGGATTCAACCCAGATCTGTGACTGGGGGTGAGTGTCTGAAAAGTTTCAGCGCTCCGTCCATCATTTCCTTGTGTTTGCTTTGTTCGCCCTAAGTTGGCAGGGTATGCCCAGACGTGGGTCCCTTGCTCACTTTGCCACTGGATTCAAGCTAGCCTGGCTGATGAGGGCTGTTAGCCCGAAACTGGTCCCAGGATGCTTGTTTCCGGTTCAGGGAAGACCTGGCTTGGCAGTTCGGGCTGGACTGTTCCCATGAGGCACAGGGTCAAGACTGATTTGCATATAGCTGGGTCTGAACTGAAGTGGCGAAGTGAGCTAAAGAATGATGATGGATTCAACCCAGATCTGTGACTGGGGGTGAGTGTCTGAAAAGTTTCAGCGCTCCGTCCATCATCTCCTTCTGTTTGCTTTGTTCGCCCTAAGTTGGCAGGGTATGCCCAGACGTGCGTCCCTTGCTCACTTTGGCACTGGATTCAAGCTAGCCTGGCTGATGAGGGCTGTTAGCCCGAAACCGGTCCCAGGATGCTTGTTTCCGGTTCAGGGAAGACCTGGCTTGGCAGTTCGGGCTGGACTGTTCCCATGAGGCACAGGGGCAAGACTGATTTGCATATAGCTGGGTCTGAACTGAGGTGGCGAAGTGAGCTAAAGAATGATGATGGATTCAACCCAGATCTGTGACTGGGGGTGAGTGTCTGAAAAGTTTCAGCGCTCCGTCCATCATCTCCTTGTGTTTGCTTTGTTCGCCCTAAGTTGGCTGGGTATGCCCAGACGTGGGTCCCTTGCTCACTTTGCCACTGGATTCAAGCTAGCCTGGCTGATGAGGGCTGTTAGCCCGAAACCGGTCCCAGGATGCTTGTTTCCGGTTCAGGGAAGACCTGGCTTGGCAGTTTCGGCTGGACTGTTCCCATGAGGCACAGGGTCAAGACTGATTTGCATATAGCTGGGTCTGAACTGAGGTGGCGAAGTGAGCTAAAGAATGATGCTGGATTCAACCCAGATCTGTGACTGGGGGTGAGTGTCTGAAAAGTTTCAGCGCTCCATCCATCATCTCCTTGTGTTTGCTTTGTTCGCCCTAAGTTGGCATGGTATGCCCAGACATGGGTCCCTTGCTCACTTTGCCACTGGATTCAAGCTAGCATGGCTGATGAGGGCTGTTAGCCCGAAACCGGTCCCAGGATGCTTGTTTCCGGTTCAGGGAAGACCTGGCTTGGCAGTTCGGGCTGGACTGTTCCCATGAGGCACAGGGGCAAGACTGATTTGCATATAGCTGGGTCTGAACTGAGGTGGCGAAGTGAGCTAAAGAATGATGATGGATTCAACCCAGATCTGGGACTGGGGGTGAGTGTCTGAAAAGTTTCAGCGCTCCGTCCATCATCTCCTTGTGTTTGCTTTGTTCGCCCTAAGTTGGCAGGGTATGCCCAGACGTGGGTCCCTTGCTCACTTTGCCACTGGATTCAAGCTAGCCTGGCTGATGAGTGCTGTTAGCCCGAAACCGGTCCCAGGATGCTTGTTTCCGGTTCAGGGAAGACCTGGCTTGGCAGTTCGGGCTGGACTGTTTCCATGAGGCACAGGGTCAAGACTGATTTGCATATAGCTGGGTCTGAACTGAGGTGGCGAAGTGAGCTAAAGAATGATGATGGATTCAACCAAGATCTGTGACTGAGGGTGAGTGTATGAAAAGTTTCAGCGCTCCGTCCATCATCTCCTTGTGTTTGCTTTGTTCACCCTAAGTTGGCAGGGTATGCCCAGACGTGGGTCCCTTGCTCACTTTGCCACTGGATTCAAGCTAGCCTGGCTGATGAGGGCTGTTAGCCCAAAACCGGTCCCAGGATGCTTGTTTCCGGTTCAGGGAAGACCTGGCTTGGCAGTTCGGGCTGGACTGTTCTCATGAGGCACAGGGTCAAGACTGATTTGCATATAGCTGGGTCTGAACTGAGGTGGCGAATTGAGCTAAAGAATGATGATGGATTCAACCCAGATCTGTGACTGGGGGTGAGTGTCTGAAAAGTTTCAGCGCTCCGTCCATCATCTCCTTGTGTTTGCTTTGTTCGCCCTAAGTTGGCAGGGTATGCCCAGACGTGGGTCCCTTGCTCACTTTGCCACTGGATTCAAGCTAGCCTGGCTGATGAGGGCTGTTAGCCCGAAACCGGTCCCAGGATGCTTGTTTCCGGTTCAGGGAAGACCTGGCTTGGCAGTTCGGGCTGGACTGTTCCCATGAGGCACAGGGGCAAGACTGATTTGCATATAGCTGGGTCTGAACTGAGGTGGCGAAGTGAGCTAAAGAATGATGATGGATTCAACCCAGATCTGTGACTGGGGGTGAGTGTCTGAAAAGTTTCAGCGCTCCGTCCATCATCTCCTTGTTTTTGCTTTGTTCGCCCTAAGTTGGCAGGGTATGCCCAGACGTGGGTCCCTTGCTCACTTTGCGGCTGGATTCAAGCTAGCCTGGCTGATGAGGGCTGTTAGCCCGAAACCGGTCCCAGGATGCTTGTTTCCAGTTCAGGGAAGACCTGGCTTGGAGGTTCGGGCTGGACTGTTCCCATGAGGCACAGGGTCAAGACTGATTTGCATATAGCTGGGTCTGAACTGAGGTGGCGAAGTGAGCTAAAGAATGATGATGGATTCAACCCAGATCTGTGACTGAGGGTGAGTGTATGAAAAGTTTCAGCGCTCCGTCCATCATCTCCTTGTGTTTGCTTTGTTCGCCCTAAGTTGGCAGGGTATGCCCAGACGTGGGTCCCTTGCTCACTTTGCCACTGGATTCAAGCTAGCCTGGCTGATGAGGGCTGTTAGCCCAAAACCGGTCCCAGGATGCTTGTTTCCGGTTCAGGGAAGACCTGGCTTGGCAGTTCGGGCTGGACTGTTCTCATGAGGCACAGGGTCAAGACTGATTTGCATATAGCTGGGTCTGAACTGAGGTGGCGAATTGAGCTAAAGAATGATGATGGATTCAACCCAGATCTGTGACTGGGGGTGAGTGTCTGAAAAGTTTCAGCGCTCCGTCCATCATTTCCTTGTGTTTGCTTTGTTCGCCCTAAGTTGGCAGGGTATGCCCAGACGTGGGTCCCTTGCTCACTTTGCCACTGGATTCAAGCTAGCCTGGCTGATGAGGGCTGTTAGCCCGAAACTGGTCCCAGGATGCTTGTTTCCGGTTCAGGGAAGACCTGGCTTGGCAGTTCGGGCTGGACTGTTCCCATGAGGCACAGGGTCAAGACTGATTTGCATATAGCTGGGTCTGAACTGAAGTGGCGAAGTGAGCTAAAGAATGATGATGGATTCAACCCAGATCTGTGACTGGGGGTGAGTGTCTGAAAAGTTTCAGCGCTCCGTCCATCATCTCCTTCTGTTTGCTTTGTTCGCCCTAAGTTGGCAGGGTATGCCCAGACGTGCGTCCCTTGCTCACTTTGGCACTGGATTCAAGCTAGCCTGGCTGATGAGGGCTGTTAGCCCGAAACCGGTCCCAGGATGCTTGTTTCCGGTTCAGGGAAGACCTGGCTTGGCAGTTCGGGCTGGACTGTTCCCATGAGGCACAGGGGCAAGACTGATTTGCATATAGCTGGGTCTGAACTGAGGTGGCGAAGTGAGCTAAAGAATGATGATGGATTCAACCCAGATCTGTGACTGGGGGTGAGTGTCTGAAAAGTTTCAGCGCTCCGTCCATCATCTCCTTGTGTTTGCTTTGTTCGCCCTAAGTTGGCTGGGTATGCATAGACGTGGGTCCCTTGCTCACTTTGCCACTGGATTCAAGCTAGCCTGGCTGATGAGGGCTGTTAGCCCGAAACCGGTCCCAGGATGCTTGTTTCCGGTTCAGGGAAGACATGGCTTGGCAGTTTCGGCTGGACTGTTCCCATGAGGCACAGGGTCAAGACTGATTTGCATATAGCTGGGTCTGAACTGAGGTGGCGAAGTGAGCTAAAGAATGATGCTGGATTCAACCCAGATCTGTGACTGGGGGTGAGTGTCTGAAAAGTTTCAGCGCTCCGTCCATCATCTCTTTGTGTTTGCTTTGTTCGCCCTAAGTTGGCATGGTATGCCCAGACATGGGTCCCTTGCTCACTTTGCCACTGGATTCAAGCTAGCCTGGCTGATGAGGGCTGTTAGCCCGAAACCGGTCCCAGGATGCTTGTTTCCGGTTCAGGGAAGACCTGGCTTGGCAGTTCGGGCTGGACTGTTCCCATGAGGCACAGGGGCAAGACTGATTTGCATATAGATGGGTCTGAACTGAGGTGGCGAAGTGAGCTAAAGAATGATGATGGATTCAACCCAGATCTGTGACTGGGGGTGAGTGTCTGAAAAGTTTCAGCGCTCCGTCCATCATCTCCTTGTGTTTGCTTTGTTCGCCCTAAGTTGGCTGGGTATGCCCAGACGTGGGTCCCTTGCTCACTTTGGCACTGGATTCAAGCTAGCCTGGCTGATGAGGGCTGTTAGCCCGAAACCGGTCCCAGGATGCTTGTTTCCGGTTCAGGGAAGACCTGGCTTGGCAGTTTCGGCTGGACTGTTCCCATGAAGCACAGGGTCAAGACTGATTTGCATATAGCTGGGTCTGAACTGAGGTGGCGAAGTGAGCTAAAGAATGATGCTGGATTCAACCCAGATCTGTGACTGGGGGTGAGTGTCTGAAAAGTTTCAGCGCTCCGTCCATCATCTCCTTGTGTTTGCTTTGTTCGCCCTAAGTTGGCATGGTATGCCCAGACATGGGTCCCTTGCTCACTTTGCCACTGGAGTCAAGCTAGCCTGGCTGATGAGGGCTGTTAGCCCGAAACCGGTCCCAGGATGCTTGTTTCCGGTTCAGGGAAGACCTGGCTTGGCAGTTCGGGCTGGACTGTTCCCATGAGGCACAGGGTCAAGACTGATTTGCATATAGCTGGGTCTGAACTGAGGTGGCGAAGTGAGCTAAAGAATGATGATGGATTCAACCCAGATCTGTGACTGGGGGTGAGTGTCTGAAAAGTTTCAGCGCTCCGTCCATCATTTCCTTGTGTTTGCTTTGTTCGCCCTAAGTTGGCAGGGTATGCCCAGACGTGGGTCCCTTGCTCACTTTGCCACTGGATTCAAGCTAGCCTGGCTGATGAGGGCTGTTTGCCCGAAAACGGTCCCAGGATGCTTGTTTCCGGTTCAGGGAAGACCTGGCTTGGCAGTTCGGGCTGGACTGTTCCCATGAGGCACAGGGTCAAGACTGATTTGCATATAGCTGGGTCTGAACTGAGGTGGCGAAGTGAGCTAAAGAATGATGATGGAAGGTGGATTCAACCCAGATCTGTCACTGGGGGTGAGTGTCTGAAAAGTTTCAGCGCTCCGTCCATCATCTCCTTGTGTTTGCTTTGTTCGCCCTAAGTTGGCAGGGTATGCCCAGACGTGGGTCCCTTGCTCACTTTGCCACTGGATTCAAGCTAGCCTGGCTGATGAGGGCTGTTAGCCCGAAACCGGTCCCAGGATGCTTGTTTCCGGTTCAGGGAAGACCTGGCTTGGCAGTTCGGGCTGGACTGTTCCCATGAGCCACAGGGTCAAGACTGATTTGTATATAACTGGGTCTGAACTGAGGTGGCGAAGTGAGCTAAAGAATGATGATGGATTCAACCCAGATCTGTGACTGGGGGTGAGTGTCTGAAAAGTTTCAGCGCTCCGTCCATCATCTCCTTGTGTTTGCTTTGTTCGCCCTAAGTTGGCAGGGTATGCCCAGACGTGGGTCCCTTGCTCACTTTGCCACTGGATTCAAGCTAGGCTGGCTGATGAGGGCTGTTAGCCCGAAACCGGTCCCAGGATGCTTGTTTCCGGTTCAGGGAAGACCTGGCTTGGCAGTTCGGGCTGGACTGTTCCCATGAGGCACAGGGTCAAGACTGATTTGCATATAGCTGGGTCTGAACTGAGGTGGCGAAGTGAGCTAAAGAATGATGATGGATTCAACCCAGATCTGTGACTGAGGGTGAGTGTATGAAAAGTTTCAGCGCTCCGTCCATCATCTCCTTGTGTTTGCTTTGTTCGCCCTAAGTTGGCAGGGTATGCCCAGACGTGGGTCCCTTGCTCACTTTGCCACTGGATTCAAGCTAGCCTGGCTGATGAGGGCTGTTAGCCCGAAACTGGTCCCAGGATGCTTGTTTCCGGTTCAGGGAAGACCTGGCTTGGCAGTTCGGGCTGGACTGTTCCCATGAGGCACAGGGTCAAGACTGATTTGCATATAGCTGCGTCTGAACTGAAGTGGCGAAGTGAGCTAAAGAATGATGATGGATTCAACCCAGATCTGTGACTGGGGGTGAGTGTCTGAAAAGTTTCAGCGCTCCGTCCATCATCTCCTTGTGTTTGCTTTGTTCGCCCTAAGTTGGCAGGGTATGCCCAGACGTGCGTCCCTTGCTCACTTTGGCACTGGATTCAAGCTAGCCTGGCTGATGAGGGCTGTTAGCCCGAAACCGGTCCCAGGATGCTTGTGTCCGGTTCAGGGAAGACCTGGCTTGGCAGTTCGGGCTGGACTGTTCCCATGAGGCACAGGGGCAAGACTGATTTGCATATAGCTGGGTCTGAACTGAGGTGGCGAAGTGAGCTAAAGAATGATGATGGATTCAACCCAGATCTGTGACTGGGGGTGAGTGTCTGAAAAGTTTCAGCGCTCCGTCCATCATCTCCTTGTGTTTGCTTTGTTCGCCCTAAGTTGGCTGGGTATGCCCAGACGTGGGTCCCTTGCTCACTTTGCCACTGGATTCAAGCTAGCCTGGCTGATGAGGGCTGTTAGCCCGAAACCGGTCCCAGGATGCTTGTTTCCGGTTCAGGGAAGACCTGGCTTGGCAGTTTCGGCTGGACTGTTCCCATGAGGCACAGGGTCAAGACTGATTTGCATATAGCTGGGTCTGAACTGAGGTGGCGAAGTGAGCTAAAGAATGATGCTGGATTCAACCCAGATCTGTGACTGGGGGTGAGTGTCTGAAAAGTTTCAGCGCTCCATCCATCATCTCCTTGTGTTTGCTTTGTTCGCCCTAAGTTGGCATGGTATGCCCAGACATGGGTCCCTTGCTCACTTTGCCACTGGATTCAAGCTAGCATGGCTGATGAGGGCTGTTAGCCCGAAACCGGTCCCAGGATGCTTGTTTCCGGTTCAGGGAAGACCTGGCTTGGCAGTTCGGGCTGGACTGTTCCCATGAGGCACAGGGGCAAGACTGATTTGCATATAGCTGGGTCTGAACTGAGGTGGCGAAGTGAGCTAAAGAATGATGATGGATTCAACCCAGATCTGGGACTGGGGGTGAGTGTCTGAAAAGTTTCAGCGCTCCGTCCATCATCTCCTTGTGTTTGCTTTGTTCGCCCTAAGTTGGCAGGGTATGCCCAGACGTGGGTCCCTTGCTCACTTTGCCACTGGATTCAAGCTAGCCTGGCTGATGAGTGCTGTTAGCCCGAAACCGGTCCCAGGATGCTTGTTTCCGGTTCAGGGAAGACCTGGCTTGGCAGTTCGGGCTGGACTGTTTCCATGAGGCACAGGGTCAAGACTGATTTGCATATAGCTGGGTCTGAACTGAGGTGGCGAAGTGAGCTAAAGAATGATGATGGATTCAACCAAGATCTGTGACTGAGGGTGAGTGTATGAAAAGTTTCAGCGCTCCGTCCATCATCTCCTTGTGTTTGCTTTGTTCACCCTAAGTTGGCAGGGTATGCCCAGACGTGGGTCCCTTGCTCACTTTGCCACTGGATTCAAGCTAGCCTGGCTGATGAGGGCTGTTAGCCCAAAACCGGTCCCAGGATGCTTGTTTCCGGTTCAGGGAAGACCTGGCTTGGCAGTTCGGGCTGGACTGTTCTCATGAGGCACAGGGTCAAGACTGATTTGCATATAGCTGGGTCTGAACTGAGGTGGCGAATTGAGCTAAAGAGTGATGATGGATTCAACCCAGATCTGTGACTGGGGGTGAGTGTCTGAAAAGTTTCAGCGCTCCGTCCATCATCTCCTTGTGTTTGCTTTGTTCGCCCTAAGTTGGCAGGGTATGCCCAGACGTGGGTCCCTTGCTCACTTTGCCACTGGATTCAAGCTAGCCTGGCTGATGAGGGCTGTTAGCCCGAAACCGGTCCCAGGATGCTTGTTTCCGGTTCAGGGAAGACCTGGCTTGGCAGTTCGGGCTGGACTGTTCCCATGAGGCACAGGGGCAAGACTGATTTGCATATAGCTGGGTCTGAACTGAGGTGGCGAAGTGAGCTAAAGAATGATGATGGATTCAACCCAGATCTGTGACTGGGGGTGAGTGTCTGAAAAGTTTCAGCGCTCCGTCCATCATCTCCTTGTTTTTGCTTTGTTCGCCCTAAGTTGGCAGGGTATGCCCAGACGTGGGTCCCTTGCTCACTTTGCGGCTGGATTCAAGCTAGCCTGGCTGATGAGGGCTGTTAGCCCGAAACCGGTCCCAGGATGCTTGTTTCCAGTTCAGGGAAGACCTGGCTTGGAGGTTCGGGCTGGACTGTTCCCATGAGGCACAGGGTCAAGACTGATTTGCATATAGCTGGGTCTGAACTGAGGTGGCGAAGTGAGCTAAAGAATGATGATGGATTCAACCCAGATCTGTGACTGAGGGTGAGTGTATGAAAAGTTTCAGCGCTCCGTCCATCATCTCCTTGTGTTTGCTTTGTTCGCCCTAAGTTGGCAGGGTATGCCCAGACGTGGGTCCCTTGCTCACTTTGCCACTGGATTCAAGCTAGCCTGGCTGATGAGGGCTGTTAGCCCAAAACCGGTCCCAGGATGCTTGTTTCCGGTTCAGGGAAGACCTGGCTTGGCAGTTCGGGCTGGACTGTTCTCATGAGGCACAGGGTCAAGACTGATTTGCATATAGCTGGGTCTGAACTGAGGTGGCAAATTGAGCTAAAGAATGATGATGGATTCAACCCAGATCTGTGACTGGGGGTGAGTGTCTGAAAAGTTTCAGCGCTCCGTCCATCATTTCCTTGTGTTTGCTTTGTTCGCCCTAAGTTGGCAGGGTATGCCCAGACGTGGGTCCCTTGCTCACTTTGCCACTGGATTCAAGCTAGCCTGGCTGATGAGGGCTGTTAGCCCGAAACTGGTCCCAGGATGCTTGTTTCCGGTTCAGGGAAGACCTGGCTTGGCAGTTCGGGCTGGACTGTTCCCATGAGGCACAGGGTCAAGACTGATTTGCATATAGCTGCGTCTGAACTGAAGTGGCGAAGTGAGCTAAAGAATGATGATGGATTCAACCCAGATCTGTGACTGGGGGTGAGTGTCTGAAAAGTTTCAGCGCTCCGTCCATCATCTCCTTGTGTTTGCTTTGTTCGCCCTAAGTTGGCAGGGTATGCCCAGACGTGCGTCCCTTGCTCACTTTGGCACTGGATTCAAGCTAGCCTGGCTGATGAGGGCTGTTAGCCCGAAACCGGTCCCAGGATGCTTGTTTCCGGTTCAGGGAAGACCTGGCTTGGCAGTTCGGGCTGGACTGTTCCCATGAGGCACAGGGGCAAGACTGATTTGCATATAGCTGGGTCTGAACTGAGGTGGCGAAGTGAGCTAAAGAATGATGATGGATTCAACCCAGATCTGTGACTGGGGGTGAGTGTCTGAAAAGTTTCAGCGCTCCGTCCATCATCTCCTTGTGTTTGCTTTGTTCGCCCTAAGTTGGCTGGGTATGCCCAGACGTGGGTCCCTTGCTCACTTTGCCACTGGATTCAAGCTAGCCTGGCTGATGAGGGCTGTTAGCCCGAAACCGGTCCCAGGATGCTTGTTTCCGGTTCAGGGAAGACCTGGCTTGGCAGTTTCGGCTGGACTGTTCCCATGAGGCACAGGGTCAAGACTGATTTGCATATAGCTGGGTCTGAACTGAGGTGGCGAAGTGAGCTAAAGAATGATGCTGGATTCAACCCAGATCTGTGACTGGGGGTGAGTGTCTGAAAAGTTTCAGCGCTCCATCCATCATCTCCTTGTGTTTGCTTTGTTCGCCCTAAGTTGGCATGGTATGCCCAGACATGGGTCCCTTGCTCACTTTGCCACTGGATTCAAGCTAGCATGGCTGATGAGGGCTGTTAGCCCGAAACCGGTCCCAGGATGCTTGTTTCCGGTTCAGGGAAGACCTGGCTTGGCAGTTCGGGCTGGACTGTTCCCATGAGGCACAGGGGCAAGACTGATTTGCATATAGCTGGGTCTGAACTGAGGTGGCGAAGTGAGCTAAAGAATGATGATGGATTCAACCCAGATCTGGGACTGGGGGTGAGTGTCTGAAAAGTTTCAGCGCTCCGTCCATCATCTCCTTGTGTTTGCTTTGTTCGCCCTAAGTTGGCAGGGTATGCCCAGACGTGGGTCCCTTGCTCACTTTGCCACTGGATTCAAGCTAGCCTGGCTGATGAGTGCTGTTAGCCCGAAACCGGTCTCAGGATGCTTGTTTCCGGTTCAGGGAAGACCTGGCTTGGCAGTTCGGGCTGGACTGTTTCCATGAGGCACAGGGTCAAGACTGATTTGCATATAGCTGGGTCTGAACTGAGGTGGCGAAGTGAGCTAAAGAATGATGATGGATTCAACCAAGATCTGTGACTGAGGGTGAGTGTATGAAAAGTTTCAGCGCTCCGTCCATCATCTCCTTGTGTTTGCTTTGTTCACCCTAAGTTGGCAGGGTATGCCCAGACGTGGGTCCCTTGCTCACTTTGCCACTGGATTCAAGCTAGCCTGGCTGATGAGGGCTGTTAGCCCAAAACCGGTCCCAGGATGCTTGTTTCCGGTTCAGGGAAGACCTGGCTTGGCAGTTCGGGCTGGACTGTTCTCATGAGGCACAGGGTCAAGACTGATTTGCAAATAGCTGGGTCTGAACTGAGGTGGCGAATTGAGCTAAAGAATGATGATGGATTCAACCCAGATCTGTGACTGGGGGTGAGTGTCTGAAAAGTTTCAGCGCTCCGTCCATCATCTCCTTGTGTTTGCTTTGTTCGCCCTAAGTTGGCAGGGTATGCCCAGACGTGGGTCCCTTGCTCACTTTGCCACTGGATTCAAGCTAGCCTGGCTGATGAGGGCTGTTAGCCCGAAACCGGTCCCAGGATGCTTGTTTCCGGTTCAGGGAAGACCTGGCTTGGCAGTTCGGGCTGGACTGTTCCCATGAGGCACAGGGGCAAGACTGATTTGCATATAGCTGGGTCTGAACTGAGGTGGCGAAGTGAGCTAAAGAATGATGATGGATTCAACCCAGATCTGTGACTGGGGGTGAGTGTCTGAAAAGTTTCAGCGCTCCGTCCATCATCTCCTTGTTTTTGCTTTGTTCGCCCTAAGTTGGCAGGGTATGCCCAGACGTGGGTCCCTTGCTCACTTTGCGGCTGGATTCAAGCTAGCCTGGCTGATGAGGGCTGTTAGCCCGAAACCGGTCCCAGGATGCTTGTTTCCAGTTCAGGGAAGACCTGGCTTGGAGGTTCGGGCTGGACTGTTCCCATGAGGCACAGGGTCAAGACTGATTTGCATATAGCTGGGTCTGAACTGAGGTGGCGAAGTGAGCTAAAGAATGATGATGGATTCAACCCAGATCTGTGACTGAGGGTGAGTGTATGAAAAGTTTCAGCGCTCCGTCCATCATCTCCTTGTGTTTGCTTTGTTCGCCCTAAGTTGGCAGGGTATGCCCAGACGTGGGTCCCTTGCTCACTTTGCCACTGGATTCAAGCTAGCCTGGCTGATGAGGGCTGTTAGCCCAAAACCGGTCCCAGGATGCTTGTTTCCGGTTCAGGGAAGACCTGGCTTGGCAGTTCGGGCTGGACTGTTCTCATGAGGCACAGGGTCAAGACTGATTTGCATATAGCTGGGTCTGAACTGAGGTGGCGAATTGAGCTAAAGAATGATGATGGATTCAACCCAGATCTGTGACTGGGGGTGAGTGTCTGAAAAGTTTCAGCGCTCCGTCCATCATTTCCTTGTGTTTGCTTTGTTCGCCCTAAGTTGGCAGGGTATGCCCAGACGTGGGTCCCTTGCTCACTTTGCCACTGGATTCAAGCTAGCCTGGCTGATGAGGGCTGTTAGCCCGAAACTGGTCCCAGGATGCTTGTTTCCGGTTCAGGGAAGACCTGGCTTGGCAGTTCGGGCTGGACTGTTCCCATGAGGCACAGGGTCAAGACTGATTTGCATATAGCTGGGTCTGAACTGAAGTGGCGAAGTGAGCTAAAGAATGATGATGGATTCAACCCAGATCTGTGACTGGGGGTGAGTGTCTGAAAAGTTTCAGCGCTCCGTCCATCATCTCCTTCTGTTTGCTTTGTTCGCCCTAAGTTGGCAGGGTATGCCCAGACGTGCGTCCCTTGCTCACTTTGGCACTGGATTCAAGCTAGCCTGGCTGATGAGGGCTGTTAGCCCGAAACCGGTCCCAGGATGCTTGTTTCCGGTTCAGGGAAGACCTGGCTTGGCAGTTCGGGCTGGACTGTTCCCATGAGGCACAGGGGCAAGACTGATTTGCATATAGCTGGGTCTGAACTGAGGTGGCGAAGTGAGCTAAAGAATGATGATGGATTCAACCCAGATCTGTGACTGGGGGTGAGTGTCTGAAAAGTTTCAGCGCTCCGTCCATCATCTCCTTGTGTTTGCTTTGTTCGCCCTAAGTTGGCTGGGTATGCCCAGACGTGGGTCCCTTGCTCACTTTGCCACTGGATTCAAGCTAGCCTGGCTGATGAGGGCTGTTAGCCCGAAACCGGTCCCAGGATGCTTGTTTCCGGTTCAGGGAAGACCTGGCTTGGCAGTTTCGGCTGGACTGTTCCCATGAGGCACAGGGTCAAGACTGATTTGCATATAGCTGGGTCTGAACTGAGGTGGCGAAGTGAGCTAAAGAATGATGCTGGATTCAACCCAGATCTGTGACTGGGGGTGAGTGTCTGAAAAGTTTCAGCGCTCCATCCATCATCTCCTTGTGTTTGCTTTGTTCGCCCTAAGTTGGCATGGTATGCCCAGACATGGGTCCCTTGCTCACTTTGCCACTGGATTCAAGCTAGCATGGCTGATGAGGGCTGTTAGCCCGAAACCGGTCCCAGGATGCTTGTTTCCGGTTCAGGGAAGACCTGGCTTGGCAGTTCGGGCTGGACTGTTCCCATGAGGCACAGGGGCAAGACTGATTTGCATATAGCTGGGTCTGAACTGAGGTGGCGAAGTGAGCTAAAGAATGATGATGGATTCAACCCAGATCTGGGACTGGGGGTGAGTGTCTGAAAAGTTTCAGCGCTCCGTCCATCATCTCCTTGTGTTTGCTTTGTTCGCCCTAAGTTGGCAGGGTATGCCCAGACGTGGGTCCCTTGCTCACTTTGCCACTGGATTCAAGCTAGCCTGGCTGATGAGTGCTGTTAGCCCGAAACCGGTCCCAGGATGCTTGTTTCCGGTTCAGGGAAGACCTGGCTTGGCAGTTCGGGCTGGACTGTTTCCATGAGGCACAGGGTCAAGACTGATTTGCATATAGCTGGGTCTGAACTGAGGTGGCGAAGTGAGCTAAAGAATGATGATGGATTCAACCAAGATCTGTGACTGAGGGTGAGTGTATGAAAAGTTTCAGCGCTCCGTCCATCATCTCCTTGTGTTTGCTTTGTTCACCCTAAGTTGGCAGGGTATGCCCAGACGTGGGTCCCTTGCTCACTTTGCCACTGGATTCAAGCTAGCCTGGCTGATGAGGGCTGTTAGCCCAAAACCGGTCCCAGGATGCTTGTTTCCGGTTCAGGGAAGACCTGGCTTGGCAGTTCGGGCTGGACTGTTCTCATGAGGCACAGGGTCAAGACTGATTTGCATATAGCTGGGTCTGAACTGAGGTGGCGAATTGAGCTAAAGAATGATGATGGATTCAACCCAGATCTGTGACTGGGGGTGAGTGTCTGAAAAGTTTCAGCGCTCCGTCCATCATCTCCTTGTGTTTGCTTTGTTCGCCCTAAGCTGGCAGGGTATGCCCAGACGTGGGTCCCTTGCTCACTTTGCCACTGGATTCAAGCTAGCCTGGCTGATGAGGGCTGTTAGCCCGAAACCGGTCCCAGGATGCTTGTTTCCGGTTCAGGGAAGACCTGGCTTGGCAGTTCGGGCTGGACTGTTCCCATGAGGCACAGGGGCAAGACTGATTTGCATATAGCTGGGTCTGAACTGAGGTGGCGAAGTGAGCTAAAGAATGATGATGGATTCAACCCAGATCTGTGACTGGGGGTGAGTGTCTGAAAAGTTTCAGCGCTCCGTCCATCATCTCCTTGTTTTTGCTTTGTTCGCCCTAAGTTGGCAGGGTATGCCCAGACGTGGGTCCCTTGCTCACTTTGCGGCTGGATTCAAGCTAGCCTGGCTGATGAGGGCTGTTAGCCCGAAACCGGTCCCAGGATGCTTGTTTCCAGTTCAGGGAAGACCTGGCTTGGAGGTTCGGGCTGGACTGTTCCCATGAGGCACAGGGTCAAGACTGATTTGCATATAGCTGGGTCTGAACTGAGGTGGCGAAGTGAGCTAAAGAATGATGATGGATTCAACCCAGATCTGTGACTGAGGGTGAGTGTATGAAAAGTTTCAGCGCTCCGTCCATCATCTCCTTGTGTTTGCTTTGTTCGCCCTAAGTTGGCAGGGTATGCCCAGACGTGGGTCCCTTGCTCACTTTGCCACTGGATTCAAGCTAGCCTGGCTGATGAGGGCTGTTAGCCCAAAACCGGTCCCAGGATGCTTGTTTCCGGTTCAGGGAAGACCTGGCTTGGCAGTTCGGGCTGGACTGTTCTCATGAGGCACAGGGGCAAGACTGATTTGCATATAGCTGGGTCTGAACTGAGGTGGCGAATTGAGCTAAAGAATGATGATGGATTCAACCCAGATCTGTGACTGGGGGTGAGTGTCTGAAAAGTTTCAGCGCTCCGTCCATCATTTCCTTGTGTTTGCTTTGTTCGCCCTAAGTTGGCAGGGTATGCCCAGACGTGGGTCCCTTGCTCACTTTGCCACTGGATTCAAGCTAGCCTGGCTGATGAGGGCTGTTAGCCCGAAACTGGTCCCAGGATGCTTGTTTCCGGTTCAGGGAAGACCTGGCTTGGCAGTTCGGGCTGGACTGTTCCCATGAGGCACAGGGTCAAGACTGATTTGCATATAGCTGGGTCTGAACTGAAGTGGCGAAGTGAGCTAAAGAATGATGATGGATTCAACCCAGATCTGTGACTGGGGGTGAGTGTCTGAAAAGTTTCAGCGCTCCGTCCATCATCTCCTTCTGTTTGCTTTGTTCGCCCTAAGTTGGCAGGGTATGCCCAGACGTGCGTCCCTTGCTCACTTTGGCACTGGATTCAAGCTAGCCTGGCTGATGAGGGCTGTTAGCCCGAAACCGGTCCCAGGATGCTTGTTTCCGGTTCAGGGAAGACCTGGCTTGGCAGTTCGGGCTGGACTGTTCCCATGAGGCACAGGGGCAAGACTGATTTGCATATAGCTGGGTCTGAACTGAGGTGGCGAAGTGAGCTAAAGAATGATGATGGATTCAACCCAGATCTGTGACTGGGGGTGAGTGTCTGAAAAGTTTCAGCGCTCCGTCCATCATCTCCTTGTGTTTGCTTTGTTCGCCCTAAGTTGGCTGGGTATGCATAGACGTGGGTCCCTTGCTCACTTTGCCACTGGATTCAAGCTAGCCTGGCTGATGAGGGCTGTTAGCCCGAAACCGGTCCCAGGATGCTTGTTTCCGGTTCAGGGAAGACATGGCTTGGCAGTTTCGGCTGGACTGTTCCCATGAGGCACAGGGTCAAGACTGATTTGCATATAGCTGGGTCTGAACTGAGGTGGCGAAGTGAGCTAAAGAATGATGCTGGATTCAACCCAGATCTGTGACTGGGGGTGAGTGTCTGAAAAGTTTCAGCGCTCCGTCCATCATCTCTTTGTGTTTGCTTTGTTCGCCCTAAGTTGGCATGGTATGCCCAGACATGGGTCCCTTGCTCACTTTGCCACTGGATTCAAGCTAGCCTGGCTGATGAGGGCTGTTAGCCCGAAACCGGTCCCAGGATGCTTGTTTCCGGTTCAGGGAAGACCTGGCTTGGCAGTTCGGGCTGGACTGTTCCCATGAGGCACAGGGGCAAGACTGATTTGCATATAGATGGGTCTGAACTGAGGTGGCGAAGTGAGCTAAAGAATGATGATGGATTCAACCCAGATCTGTGACTGGGGGTGAGTGTCTGAAAAGTTTCAGCGCTCCGTCCATCATCTCCTTGTGTTTGCTTTGTTCGCCCTAAGTTGGCAGGGTATGCCCAGACGTGGGTCCCTTGCTCACTTTGCCACTGGATTCAAGCTAGCCTGGCTGATGAGGGCTGTTAGCCCGAAACCGGTCCCAGGATGCTTGTTTCCGGTTCAGGGAAGACCTGGCTTGGCAGTTCGGGCTGGACTGTTCCCATGAGGCACAGGGTCAAGACTGATTTGCATATAGCTGGGTCTGAACTGAGGTGGCGAAGTGAGCTAAAGAATGATGATGGATTCAACCCAGATCTGTGACTGAGGGTGAGTGTATGAAAAGTTTCAGCGCTCCGTCCATCATTTCCTTGTGTTTGCTTTGTTCGCCCTAAGTTGGCAGGGTATGCCCAGACGTGGGTCCCTTGCTCACTTTGCAACTGGATTCAAGCTAGCCTGGCTGATGAGGGCTGTTAGCCCAAAACCGGTCCCAGGATGCTTGTTTCCGGTTCAGGGAAGACCTGGCTTGGCAGTTCGGGCTGGACTGTTCCCATGAGGCACAGGGTCAAGACTGATTTGCATATAGCTGGGTCTGAACTGAAGTGGCGAAGTGAGCTAAAGAATGATGATGGATTCAACCCAGATCTGTGACTGGGGGTGAGTGTCTGAAAAGTTTCAGCGCTCCGTCCATCATCTCCTTGTGTTTGCTTTGTTCGTCCTAAGTTGGCAGGGTATGCCCAGACGTGCGTCCCTTGCTCACTTTGGCACTGGATTCAAGCTAGCCTGGCTGATGAGGGCTGTTAGCCCGAAACCGGTCCCAGGATGCTTGTTTCCGGTTCAGGGAAGACCTGGCTTGGCAGTTCGGGCTGGACTGTTCCCATGAGGCACAGGGGCAAGACTGATTTGCATATAGCTGGGTCTGAACTGAGGTGGCGAAGTGAGCTAAAGAATGATGATGGATTCAACCCAGATCTGTGACTGGGGGTGAGTGTCTGAAAAGTTTCAGCGCTCCGTCCATCATCTCCTTGTGTTTGCTTTGTTCGCCCTAAGTTGGCAGGGTATGCCCAGACGTGGGTCCCTTGCTCACTTTGCCACTGGATTCAAGCTAGCCTGGCTGATGAGGGCTGTTAGCCCGAAACCGGTCCCAGGATGCTTGTTTCCGGTTCAGGGAAGACCTGGCTTGGCAGTTCGGGCTGGACTGTTCCCATGAGGCACAGGGTCAAGACTGATTTGCATATAGCTGGGTCTGAACTGAGGTGGCGAAGTGAGCTAAAGAATGATGATGGATTCAACCCAGATCTGTGACTGAGGGTGAGTGTATGAAAAGTTTCAGCGCTCCGTCCATCATCTCCTTGTGTTTGCTTTGTTCGTCCTAAGTTGGCAGGGTATGCCCAGACGTGCGTCCCTTGCTCACTTTGGCACTGGATTCAAGCTAGCCTGGCTGATGAGGGCTGTTAGCCCGAAACCGGTCCCAGGATGCTTGTTTCCGGTTCAGGGAAGACCTGGCTTGGCAGTTAGGGCTGGACTGTTCCCATGAGGCACAGGGGCAAGACTGATTTGCATATAGCTCGGTCTGAAATGAGGTGGCGAAGTGAGCTAAAGAATGATGATGGATTCAACATAGATCTGTGACTGGGGGTGAGTGTCTGAAAAGTTTCAGCGCTCCGTCCATCATCTCCTTGTGTTTGCTTTGTTCGCCCTAAGTTGGCTGGGTATGCCCAGACGTGGGTCCCTTGCTCGCTTTGCCACTGGATTCAAGCTAGCCTGGCTGATGAGGGCTGTTAGCCCGAAACCGGTCCCAGGATGCTTGTTTCCGGTTCAGGGAAGACCTGGCTTGGCAGTTTCGGCTGGACTGTTCCCATTAAGCACAGGGTCAAGACTGATTTGCATATAGCTGGGTCTGAACTGAGGTGGCGAAGTGAGCTAAAGAATGATGCTGGATTCAACCCAGATCTGTGACTGGGGGTGAGTGTCTGAAAAGTTTCAGCGCTCCGTCCATCATCTCCTTGTGTTTGCTTTGTTCGCCCTAAGTTGGCATGGTATGCCCAGACATGGGTCCCTTGCTCACTTTGCCACTGGATTCAAGCTAGCATGGCTGATGAGGGCTGTTAGCCCGAAACCGGTCCCAGGATGCTTGTTTCCAGTTCAGGGAAGACCTGGCTTGGAGGTTCGGGCTGGACTGTTCCCATGAGGCACAGGGTCAAGACTGATTTGCATATAGCTGGGTCTGAACTGAGGTGGCGAATTGAGCTAAAGAATGATGATGGATTCAACCCAGATCTGTGACTGGGGGTGAGTGTCTGAAAAGTTTCAGCGCTCCGTCCATCATTTCCTTGTGTTTGCTTTGTTCGCCCTAAGTTGGCAGGGTATGCCCAGACGTGGGTCCCTTGCTCACTTTGCCACTGGATTCAAGCTAGCCTGGCTGATGAGGGTTGTTTGCCCGAAAACGGTCCCAGGATGCTTGTTTCCGGTTCAGGGAAGACCTGGCTTGGCAGTTCGGGCTGGACTGTTCCCATGAGGCACAGGGTCAAGACTGATTTGCATATAGCTGGGTCTGAACTGAGGTGGCGAAGTGAGCTAAAGAATGATGATGGAAGGTGGATTCAACCCAGATCTGTCACTGGGGGTGAGTGTCTGAAAAGTTTCAGCGCTCCGTCCATCATCTCCTTGTGTTTGCTTTGTTCGCCCTAAGTTGGCAGGGTATGCCCAGACGTGGGTCCCTTGCTCACTTTGCCACTGGATTCAAGCTAGCCTGGCTGATGAGGGCTGTTAGCCCGAAACCGGTCCCAGGATGCTTGTTTCCGGTTCAGGGAAGACCTGGCTTGGCAGTTCGGGCTGGACTGTTCCCATGAGCCACAGGGTCAAGACTGATTTGTATATAACTGGGTCTGAACTGAGGTGGCGAAGTGAGCTAAAGAATGATGATGGATTCAACCCAGATCTGTGACTGGGGGTGAGTGTCTGAAAAGTTTCAGCGCTCCGTCCATCATCTCCTTGTGTTTGCTTTGTTCGCCCTAAGTTGGCAGGGTATGCCCAGACGTGGGTCCCTTGCTCACTTTGCCACTGGATTCAAGCTAGGCTGGCTGATGAGGGCTGTTAGCCCGAAACCGGTCCCAGGATGCTTGTTTCCGGTTCAGGGAAGACCTGGCTTGGCAGTTCGGGCTGGACTGTTCTCATGAGGCACAGGGTCAAGACTGATTTGCATATAGCTGGGTCTGAACTGAGGTGGCAAATTGAGCTAAAGAATGATGATGGATTCAACCCAGAACTGTGACTGGGGGTAATTGTCTGAAAAGTTTCAGCGCTCCGTCCATCATTTCCTTGTGTTTGCTTTGTTCGCCCTAAGTTGGCAGGGTATGCCCAGACGTGGGTCCCTTGCTCACTTTGCCACTGGATTCAAGCTAGCCTGGCTGATGAGGGCTGTTAGCCCGAAACTGGTCCCAGGATGCTTGTTTCCGGTTCAGGGAAGACCTGGCTTGGCAGTTCGGGCTGGACTGTTCCCATGAGGCACAGGGTCAAGACTGATTTGCATATAGCTGGGTCTGAACTGAAGTGGCGAAGTGAGCTAAAGAATGATGATGGATTCAACCCAGATCTGTGACTGGGGGTGAGTGTCTGAAAAGTTTCAGCGCTCCGTCCATCATCTCCTTGTGTTTGCTTTGTTCGCCCTAAGTTGGCAGGGTATGCCCAGACGTGCGTCCCTTGCTCACTTTGGCACTGGATTCAAGCTAGCCTGGCTGATGAGGGCTGTTAGCCCGAAACCGGTCCCAGGATGCTTGTTTCCGGTTCAGGGAAGACCTGGCTTGGCAGTTCGGGCTGGACTGTTCCCATGAGGCACAGGGGCAAGACTGATTTGCATATAGCTGGGTCTGAACTGAGGTGGCGAAGTGAGCTAAAGAATGATGATGGATTCAACCCAGATCTGTGACTGGGGGTGAGTGTCTGAAAAGTTTCAGCGCTCCGTCCATCATCTCCTTGTGTTTGCTTTGTTCGCCCTAAGTTGGCTGGGTATGCCCAGACGTGGGTCCCTTGCTCACTTTGCCACTGGATTCAAGCTAGCCTGGCTGATGAGGGCTGTTAGCCCGAAACCGGTGGCAGGATGCTTGTTTCCGGTTCAGGGAAGACCTGGCTTGGCAGTTTCGGCTGGACTGTTCCCATGAGGCACAGGGTCAAGACTGATTTGCATATAGCTGGGTCTGAACTGAGGTGGCGAAGTGAGCTAAAGAATGATGCTGGATTCAACCCAGATCTGTGACTGGGGGTGAGTGTCTGAAAAGTTTCAGCGCTCCATCCATCATCTCCTTGTGTTTGCTTTGTTCGCCCTAAGTTGGCATGGTATGCCCAGACATGGGTCCCTTGCTCACTTTGCCACTGGATTCAAGCTAGCCTGGCTGATGAGGGCTGTTAGCCCGAAACCGGTCCCAGGATGCTTGTTTCCGGTTCAGGGAAGACCTGGCTTGGCAGTTCGGGCTGGACTGTTCCCATGAGGCACAGGGGCAAGACTGATTTGCATATAGCTGGGTCTGAACTGAGGTGGCGAAGTGAGCTAAAGAATGATGATGGATTCAACCCAGATCTGTGACTGGGGGTGAGTGTCTGAAAAGTTTCAGCGCTCCGTCCATCATCTCCTTGTGTTTGCTTTGTTCGCCCTAAGTTGGCAGGGTATGCCCAGACGTGGGTCCCTTGCTCACTTTGCCACTGGATTCAAGCTAGCCTGGCTGATGAGGGCTGTTAGCCCGAAACCGGTCCCAGGATGCTTGTTTCCGGTTCAGGGAAGACCTGGCTTGGCAGTTCGGGCTGGACTGTTCCCATGAGGCACAGGGTCAAGACTGATTTGCATATAGCTGGGTCTGAACTGAGGTGGCGAAGTGAGCTAAAGAATGATGATGGATTCAACCCAGATCTGTGACTGAGGGTGAGTGTATGAAAAGTTTCAGCGCTCCGTCCATCATCTCCTTGTGTTTGCTTTGTTCACCCTAAGTTGGCAGGGTATGCCCAGACGTGGGTCCCTTGCTCACTTTGCCACTGGATTCAAGCTAGCCTGGCTGATGAGGGCTGTTAGCCCAAAACCGGTCCCAGGATGCTTGTTTCCGGTTCAGGGAAGACCTGGCTTGGCAGTTCGGGCTGGACTGTTCTCATGAGGCACAGGGTCAAGACTGATTTGCATATAGCTGGGTCTGAACTGAGGTGGCGAATTGAGCTAAAGAATGATGATGGATTCAACCCAGATCTGTGACTGGGGGTGAGTGTCTGAAAAGTTTCAGCGCTCCGTCCATCATTTCCTTGTGTTTGCTTTGTTCGCCCTAAGTTGGCAGGGTATGCCCAGACGTGGGTCCCTTGCTCACTTTGCCACTGGATTCAAGCTAGCCTGGCTGATGAGGGCTGTTAGCCTGAAACTGGTCCCAGGATGCTTGTTTCCGCTTCAGGGAAGACCTGGCTTGGCAGTTCGGGCTGGACTGTTCCCATGAGGCACAGGGTCAAGACTGATTTGCATATAGCTGGGTCTGAACTGAAGTGGCGAAGTTAGCTAAAGAATGATGATGGATTCAACCCAGATCTGTGACTGGGGGTGAGTGTCTGAAAAGTTTCAGCGCTCCGTCCATCATCTCCTTGTGTTTGCTTTGTTTGCCCTAAGTTGGCAGGGTATGCCCAGACGTGCGTCCCTTGCTCACTTTGGCACAGGATTCAAGCTAGCCTGGCTGATGAGGGCTGTTAGCCCGAAACCGGTCCCAGGATGCTTGTTTCCGGTTCAGGGAAGACCTGGCTTGGCAGTTCGGGCTGGACTGTTCCCATGAGGCACAGGGGCAAGACTGATTTGCATATAGCTGGGTCTGAACTGAGGTGGCGAAGTGAGCTAAAGAATGATGATGGATTCAACCCAGATCTGTGACTGGGGGTGAGTGTCTGAAAAGTTTCAGCGCTCCGTCCATCATCTCCTAGTGTTTGCTTTGTTCGCCCTAAGTTGGCTGGGTATGCCCAGACGTGGGTCCCTTGCTCACTTTGCCACTGGATTCAAGCTAGCCTGGCTGATGAGGGCTGTTAGCCCGAAACCGGTCCCAGGATGCTTGTTTCCGGTTCAGGGAAGACCTGGCTTGGCAGTTTCGGCTAGACTGTTCCCATGAGGCACAGGGTCAAGACTGATTTGCATATAGCTGGGTCTGAACTGAGGTGGCGAAGTGAGCTAAAGAATGATGCTGGATTCAACCCAGATCTGTGACTGGGGGTGAGTGTCTGAAAAGTTTCAGCGCTCCGTCCATCATCTCCTTGTGTTTGCTTTGTTCGCCCTAAGTTGGCATGGTATGCCCAGACATGGGTCCCTTGCTCACTTTGCCACTGGATTCAAGCTAGCCTGGCTGATGAGGGCTGTTAGCCCGAAACCGGTCCCAGGATGCTTGTTTCCGGTTCAGGGAAGACCTGGCTTGGCAGTTCGGGCTGGACTGTTCCCATGAGGCACAGGGGCAAGACTGATTTGCATATAGCTGGGTCTGAACTGAGGTGGCGAAGTGAGCTAAAGAATGATGATGGATTCAACCCAGATCAGTGACTGGGGGTGAGTGTCTGAAAAGTTTCAGCGCTCCGTCCATCATCTCCTTGTGTTTGCTTTGTTCGCCCTAAGTTGGCAGGGTATGCCCAGACGTGGGTCCCTTGCTCACTTTGCCACTGGATTCAAGCTAGCCTGGCTGATGAGGGCTGTTAGCCCGAAACCGGTCCCAGGATGCTTGTTTCCAGTTCAGGGAAGACCTGGCTTGGAGGTTCGGGCTGGACTGTTCCCATGAGGCACAGGGTCAAGACTGATTTGCATATAGCTGGGTCTGAACTGAGGTGGCGAAGTGAGCTAAAGAATGATGATGGATTCAACCCAGATCTGGGACTGGGGGTGAGTGTCTGAAAAGTTTCAGCGCTCCGTCCATCATCTCCTTGTGTTTGCTTTGTTCGCCCTAATTTGGCAGGGTATGCCCAGACGTGGGTCCCTTGCTCACTTTGCCACTGGATTCAAGCTAGCCTGGCTGATGATGGCTGTTAGCCCAAAACCGGTCCCAGGATGCTTGTTTCCGGTTCAGGGAAGACCTGGCTTGGCAGTTCGGGCTGGACTGTTTCCATGAGGCACAGGGTCAAGACTGATTTGCATATAGCTTGGTCTGAACTGAGGTGGCGAAGTGAGCTAAAGAATGATGATGGATTCAACCCAGATCTGTGACTGGGGGTGAGTGTCTGAAAAGTTTCAGCGCTCCGTCCATCATCTCCTTGTGTTTGCTTTGTTCGCCCTAAGTTGGCAGGGTATGCCCAGACGTGGGTCCCTTGCTCACTTTGCCACTGGATTCAAGCTAGCCTGGCTGATGAGGGCTGTTAGCCCGAAACCGGTCCCAGGATGCTTGTTTCCGGTTCAGGGAAGACCTGGCTTGGCAGTTCGGGCTGGACTGTTCCCATGAGGCACAGGGTCAAGACTGATTTGCATATAGCTGGGTCTGAACTGAGGTGGCGAAGTGAGCTAAAGAATGATGATGGATTCAACCCAGATCTGTGACTGAGGGTGAGTGTATGAAAAGTTTCAGCGCTCCGTCCATCATCTCCTTGTGCTTGCTTTGTTCGCCCTAAGTTGGCAGGGTATGCCCAGACGTGGGTCCCTTGCTCACTTTGCCACTGGATTCAAGCTAGCCTGGCTGATGAGGGCTGTTAGCCCAAAACCGGTCCCAGGATGCTTGTTTCCGGTTCAGGGAAGACCTGGCTTGGCAGTTCGGGCTGGACTGTTCTCATGAGGCACAGGGTCAAGACTGATTTGCATATAGCTGGGTCTGAACTGAGGTGGCGAATTGAGCTAAAGAATGATGATGGATTCAACCCAGATCTGTGACTGGGTGTGAGTGTCTGAAAAGTTTCAGCGCTCCGTCCATCATTTCCTTGTGTTTGCTTTGTTCGCCCTAAGTTGGCAGGGTATGCCCAGAGGTGGGTCCCTTGCTCACTTTGCCACTGGATTCAAGCTAGCCTGGCTGATGAGGGCTGTTAGCCCGAAACTGGTCCCAGGATGCTTGTTTCCGGTTCAGGGAAGACCTGGCTTGGCAGTTCGGGCTCGACTGTTCCCATGAGGCACAGGGTCAAGACTGATTTGCATATAGCTGGGTCTGAACTGAAGTGGCGAAGTGAGCTAAAGAATGATGATGGATTCAACCCAGATCTGTGACTGGGGGTGAGTGTCTGAAAAGTTTCAGCGCTCCATCCATCATCTCCTTGTGTTTGCTTTGTTCGCCCTAAGTTGGCAGGGTATGCCCAGACGTGCGTCCCTTGCTCACTTTGGCACTGGATTCAAGCTAGCCTGGCTGATGAGGGGTGTTAGCCCGAAACCGGTCCCAGGATGCTTGTTTCCGGTTCAGGGAAGACCTGGCTTGGCAGTTCGGGCTGGACTGTTCCCCTGAGGCACAGGGGCAAGACTGATTTGCATATAGCTGGGTCTGAACTGAGGTGGCGAAGTGAGCTAAAGAATGATGATGGATTCAACCCAGATCTGTGACTGGGGGTGAGTGTCTGAAAAGTTTCAGCGCTCCGTCCATCATCTCCTTGTGTTTGCTTTGTTCGCCCTAAGTTGGCTGGGTATGCCCAGACGTGGGTCCCTTGCTCACTTTGCCACTGGATTCAAGCTAGCCTGGCTGATGAGGGCTGTTAGCCCGAAACCGGTCCCAGGATGCTTGTTTCCGGTTCAGGGAAGACCTGGCTTGGCAGTTTCGGCTGGACTGTTCCCATGAGGCACAGGGTCAAGACTGATTTGCATATAGCTGGGTCTGAACTGAGGTGGCGAAGTGAGCTAAAGAATGATGCTGGATTCAACCCAGATCTGTGACTGGGGGTGAGTGTCTGAAAAGTTTCAGCGCTCCGTCCATCATCTCCTTGTGTTTGCTTTGTTCGCCCTAAGTTGGCATGGTATGCCCAGACATGGGTCCCTTGCTCACTTTGCCACTGGATTCAAGCTAGCCTGGCTGATGAGGGCTGTTAGCCCGAAACCGGTCCCAGGATGCTTTTTCCGGTTCAGGGAAGACCTGGCTTGGCAGTTCGGGCTGGACTGTTCCCATGAGGCACAGGGGCAAGACTGATTTGCATATAGCTGGGTCTGAACTGAGGTGGCGAAGTGAGCTAAAGAATGATGATGGATTCAACCCAGATCTGTGACTGGGGGTGAGTGTCTGAAAAGTTTCAGCGCTCCGTCCATCATCTCCTTGTGTTTGCTTTGTTCGCCCTAAGTTGGCAGGGTATGCCCAGACGTGGGTCCCTTGCTCACTTTGCCACTGGATTCAAGCTAGCCTGGCTGATGAGGGCTGTTAGCCCGAAACCGGTCCCAGGATGCTTGTTTCCGGTTCAGGGAAGACCTGGCTTGGCAGTTCGGGCTGGACTGTTCCCATGAGGCACAGGGTCAAGACTGATTTGCATATAGCTGGGTCTGAACTGAGGTGGCGAAGTGAGCTAAAGAATGATGATGGATTCAACCCAGATCTGTGACTGAGGGTGAGTGTATGAAAAGTTTCAGCGCTCCGTCCATCATCTCCTTGTGTTTGCTTTGTTCGCCCTAAGTTGGCAGGGTATGCCCAGACGTGGGTCCCTTGCTCACTTTGCCACTGGATTCAAGCTAGCCTGGCTGATGAGGGCTGTTAGCCCAAAACCGGTCCCAGGATGCTTGTTTCCGGTTCAGGGAAGACCTGGCTTGGCAGTTCGGGCTGGACTGTTCTCATGAGGCACAGGGTCAAGACTGATTTGCATATAGCTGGGTCTGAACTGAGGTGGCGAATTGAGCTAAAGAATGATGATGGATTCAACCCAGATCTGTGACTGGGGGTGAGTGTCTGAAAAGTTTCAGCGCTCCGTCCATCATTTCCTTGTGTTTGCTTTGTTCGCCCTAAGTTGGCAGGGTATGCCCAGACGTGGGTCCCTTGCTCACTTTGCCACTGGATTCAAGCTAGCCTGGCTGATGAGGGCTGTTAGCCCGAAACTGGTCCCAGGATGCTTGTTTCCGGTTCATGGAAGACCTGGCTTGGCAGTTCGGGCTGGACTGTTCCCATGAGGCACAGGGTCAAGACTGATTTGCATATAGCTGGGTCTGAACTGAAGTGGCGAAGTGAGCTAAAGAATGATGATGGATTCAACCCAGATCTGTGACTGGGGGTGAGTGTCTGAAAAGTTTCAGCGCTCCGTCCATCATCTCCTTGTGTTTGCTTTGTTCGCCCTAAGTTGGCAGGGTATGCCCAGACGTGCGTCCCTTGCTCACTTTGACACTGGATTCAAGCTAGCCTGGCTGATGAGGGCTGTTAGCCCGAAACCGGTCCCAGGATGCTTGTTTCCGGTTCAGGGAAGACCTGGCTTGGCAGTTCGGGCTGGACTGTTCCCATGAGGCACAGGGGCAAGACTGATTTGCATATAGCTGGGTCTGAACTGAGGTGGCGAAGTGAGCTAAAGAATGATGATGGATTCAACCCAGATCTGTGACTGGGGGTGAGTGTCTGAAAAGTTTCAGCGCTCCGTCCATCATCTCCTTGTGTTTGCTTTGTTCGCCCTAAGTTGGCATGGTATGCCCAGACATGGGTCCCTTGCTCACTTTGCCACTGGATTCAAGCTAGCCTGGCTGATGAGGGCTGTTAGCCCGAAACCGGTCCCAGGATGCTTGTTTCCGGTTCAGGGAAGACCTGGCTTGGCAGTTCGGGCTGGACTGTTCCCATGAGGCACAGGGGCAAGACTGATTTGCATATAGCTGGGTCTGAACTGAGGTGGCGAAGTGAGCTAAAGAATGATGATGGATTCAACCCAGATCTGTGACTGGGGGTGAGTGTCTGAAAAGTTTCAGCGCTCCGTCCATCATCTCCTTGTGTTTGCTTTGTTCGCCCTAAGTTGGCAGGGTATGCCCAGACGTGGGTCCCTTGCTCACTTTGCCACTGGATTCAAGCTAGCCTGGCTGATGAGGGCTGTTAGCCCGAAACCGGTCCCAGGATGCTTGTTTCCGGTTCAGGGAAGACCTGGCTTGGCAGTTCGGGCTGGACTGTTCCCATGAGGCACAGGGTCAAGACTGATTTGCATATAGCTGGGTCTGAACTGAGGTGGCGAAGTGAGCTAAAGAATGATGATGGATTCAACCCAGATCTGTGACTGAGGGTGAGTGTATGAAAAGTTTCAGCGCTCCGTCCATCATCTCCTTGTGTTTGCTTTGTTCGCCCTAAGTTGGCAGGGTATGCCCAGACGTGGGTCCCTTGCTCACTTTGCCACTGGATTCAAGCTAGCCTGGCTGATGAGGGCTGTTAGCCCAAAACCGGTCCCAGGATGCTTGTTTCCGGTTCAGGGAAGACCTGGCTTGGCAGTTCGGGCTGGACTGTTCTCATGAGGCACAGGGTCAAGACTGATTTGCATATAGCTGGGTCTGAACTGAGGTGGCGAATTGAGCTAAAGAATGATGATGGATTCAACCCAGATCTGTGACTGGGTGTGAGTGTCTGAAAAGTTTCAGCGCTCCGTCCATCATTTCCTTGTGTTTGCTTTGTACGCCCTAAGTTGGCAGGGTATGCCCAGACGTGGGTCCCTTGCTCACTTTGCCACTGGATTCAAGCTAGCCTGGCTGATGAGGGCTGTTAGTCCGAAACTGGTCCCAGGATGCTTGTTTCCGGTTCAGGGAAGACCTGGCTTGGCAGTTCGGGCTCGACTGTTCCCATGAGGCACAGGGTCAAGACTGATTTGCATATAGCTGGGTCTGAACTGAAGTGGCGAAGTGAGCTAAAGAATGATGATGGATTCAACCCAGATCTGTGACTGGGGGTGAGTGTCTGAAAAGTTTCAGCGCTCCGTCCATCATCTCCTTGTGTTTGCTTTGTTCGCCCTAAGTTGGCAGGGTATGCCCAGACGTGCGTCCCTTGCTCACTTTGGCACTGGATTCAAGCTAGCCTGGCTGATGAGGGCTGTTAGCCCGAAACCGGTCCCAGGATGCTTGTTTCCGGTTCAGGGAAGACCTGGCTTGGCAGTTCGGGCTGGACTGTTCCCCTGAGGCACAGGGGCAAGACTGATTTGCATATAGCTGGGTCTGAACTGAGGTGGCGAAGTGAGCTAAAGAATGATGATGGATTCAACCCAGATCTGTGACTGGGGGTGAGTGTCTGAAAAGTTTCAGCGCTCCGTCCATCATCTCCTTGTGTTTGCTTTGTTCGCCCTAAGTTGGCTGGGTATGCCCAGACGTGGGTCCCTTGCTCACTTTGCCACTGGATTCAAGCTAGCCTGGCTGAAGAGGGCTGTTAGCCCGAAACCGGTCCCAGGATGCTTGTTTCCGGTTCAGGGAAGACCTGGCTTGGCAGTTTCGGCTGGACTGTTCCCATGAGGCACAGGGTCAAGACTGATTTGCATATAGCTGGGTCTGAACTGAGGTGGCGAAGTGAGCTAAAGAATGATGCTGGATTCAACCCAGATCTGTGACTGGGGGTGAGTGTCTGAAAAGTTTCAGCGCTCCGTCCATCATCTCCTTGTGTTTGCTTTGTTCGCCCTAAGTTGGCATGGTATGCCCAGACATGGGTCCCTTGCTCACTTTGCCACTGGATTCAAGCTAGCCTGGCTGATGAGGGCTGTTAGCCCGAAACCGGTCCCAGGATGCTTGTTTCCGGTTCAGGGAAGACCTGGCTTGGCAGTTCGGGCTGGACTGTTCCCATGAGGCACAGGGGCAAGACTGATTTGCATATAGCTGGGTCTGAACTGAGGTGGCGAAGTGAGCTAAAGAATGATGATGGATTCAACCCAGATCTGTGACTGGGGGTGTGTCTGAAAAAGTTTCAGCGCTCCGTCCATCATCTCCTTGTGTTTGCTTTGTTCGCCCTAAGTTGGCAGGGTATGCCCAGACGTGGGTCCCTTGCTCACTTTGCCACTGGATTCAAGCTAGCCTGGCTGATGAGGGCTGTTAGCACCGAAACCGGTCCCAGGATGCTTGTTTCTGGTTCAGGGAAGACCTGGCTTGGCAGTTCGGGCTGGACTGTGCCCATGAGGCACAGGGTCAAGACTGATTTGCATATAGCTGGGTCTGAACTGAGGTGGCGAAGTGAGCTAAAGAATGATGATGGATTCAACCCAGATCTGTGACTGAGGGTGAGTGTATGAAAAGTTTCAGCGCTCCGTCCATCATCTCCTTGTGTTTGCTTTGTTCGCCCTAAGTTGGCAGGGTATGCCCAGACGTGGGTCCCTTGCTCACTTTGCCACTGGATTCAAGCTAGCCTGGCTGATGAGGGCTGTTAGCCCAAAACCGGTCCCAGGATGCTTTTTCCGGTTCAGGGAAGACCTGGCTTGGCAGTTCGGGCTGGACTGTTCTCATGAGGCACAGGGTCAAGACTGATTTGCATATAGCTGGGTCTGAACTGAGGTGGCGAATTGAGCTAAAGAATGATGATGGATTCAACCCAGATCTGTGACTGGGGGTGAGTGTCTGAAAAGTTTCAGCGCTCCGTCCATCATTTCCTTGTGTTTGCTTTGTTCGCCCTAAGTTGGCAGGGTATGCCCAGACGTGGGTCCCTTGCTCACTTTGCCACTGGATTCAAGCTAGCCTGGCTGATGAGGGCTGTTAGCCCGAAACTGGTCCCAGGATGCTTGTTTCCGGTTCAGGGAAGACCTGGCTTGGCAGTTCGGGCTGGACTGTTCCCATGAGGCACAGGGTCAAGACTGATTTGCATATAGCTGGGTCTGAACTGAAGTGGCGAAGTGAGCTAAAGAATGATGATGGATTCAACCCAGATCTGTGACTGGGGGTGAGTGTCTGAAAAGTTTCAGCGCTCCGTCCATCATCTCCTTGTGTTTGCTTTGTTCGCCCTAAGTTGGCAGGGTATGCCCAGACGTGCGTCCCTTGCTCACTTTGGCACTGGATTCAAGCTAGCCTGGCTGATGAGGGCTGTTAGCCCGAAACCGGTCCCAGGATGCTTGTTTCCGGTTCAGGGAAGACCTGGCTTGGCAGTTCGGGCTGGACTGTTCCCATGAGGCACAGGGGCAAGACTGATTTGCATATAGCTGGGTCTGAACTGAGGTGGCGAAGTGAGCTAAAGAATGATGATGGATTCAACCCAGATCTGTGACTGGGGGTGAGTGTCTGAAAAGTTTCAGCGCTCCGTCCATCATCTCCTTGTGTTTGCTTTGTTCGCCCTAAGTTGGCTGGGTATGCCCAGACGTGGGTCCCTTGCTCACTTTGCCACTGGATTCAAGCTAGCCTGGCTGATGAGGGCTGTTAGCCCGAAACCGGTCCCAGGATGCTTGTTTCCGGTTCAGGGAAGACCTGGCTTGGCAGTTTCGGCTGGACTGTTCCCATGAGGCACAGGGTCAAGACTGATTTGCATATAGCTGGGTCTGAAGTGAGGTGGCGAAGTGAGCTAAAGAATGATGCTGGATTCAACCCAGATCTGTGACTGGGGGTGAGTGTCTGAAAAGTTTCAGCGCTCCGTCCATCATCTCCTTGTATTTGCTTTGTTCGCCCTAAGTTGGCATGGTATGCCCAGACAAGGGTCCCTTGCTCACTTTGCCACTGGATTCAAGCTAGCCTGGCTGATGAGGGCTGTTAGCCCGAAACCGGTCCCAGGATGCTTGTTTCCGGTTCAGGGAAGACCTGGCTTGGCAGTTCGGGCTGGACTGTTCCCATGAGGCACAGGGTCAAGACTGATTTGCATATAGCTGGGTCTGAACTGAGGTGGCGAAGTGAGCTAAAGAATGATGATGGATTCAACCCAGATCTGTGACTGGGGGTGAGTGTCTGAAAAGTTTCAGCGCTCCGTCCATCATCTCCTTGTGTTTGCTTTGTTCGCCCTAAGTTGGCAGGGTATGCCCAGACGTGGGTCCCTTGCTCACTTTGTCACTGGATTCAAGCTAGCCTGGCTGATGAGGGCTGTTAGCCCGAAACCGGTCCCAGGATGCTTGTTTCCAGTTCAGGGAAGACCTGGCTTGGAGGTTCGGGCTGGACTGTTCCCATGAGGCACAGGGTCAAGACTGATTTGCATATAGCTGGGTCTGAACTGAGGTGGCGAAGTGAGCTAAAGAATGATGATGGATTCAACCCAGATCTGGGACTGGGGGTGAGTGTCTGAAAAGTTTCAGCGCTCCGTCCATCATCTCCTTGTGTTTGCTTTGTTCGCCCTAATTTGGCAGGGTATGCCCAGACGTGGGTCCCTTGCTCACTTTGCCACTGGATTCAAGCTAGCCTGGCTGATGATGGCTGTTAGCCCAAAACCGGTCCCAGGATGCTTGTTTCCGGTTCAGGGAAGACCTGGATTGGCAGTTCGGGCTGGACTGTTCCCATGAGGCACAGGGTCAAGACTGATTTGCATATAGCTGGGTCTGAACTGAGGTGGCGAAGTGAGCTAAAGAATGATGATGGATTCAACCCAGATCTGTGACTGGGGGTGAGTGTCTGAAAAGTTTCAGCGCTCCGTCCATCATCTCCTTGTGTTTGCTTTGTTCCACGTGTAGCCAAGGCAGAGCCAGAGCCAGTGTGTGCTGTGGATAGCTCTTTGTTGTCTTCTGGCTTGATTCGGTTCCACACCAGTCTATTGACTCTAGTTTGTGTCAACAGGTACATGGAGGAGACAACCTTTGACCTCATTGACAACCCAACATTTGATGTTATTTTTGGCATACCTTGGCTCGAGTATCATAATCCCAAAAAAGATAGGGTCTCAAGAACCATTACTCTAGATTCCCCGATTTACATGACTACTCGCTATCAGGGGGTCCAACATCCGGTGATACCACTTCATTGTGCTGTAACCCACGATCCCCAAACCGGCCAACTACCAAGGGCATGCCAAGATTTCCAGGATGTTTCCGACCCTATTAAGGCAACTACCCCCTCACAGGGTTTATGACTGCCGCATTAATCTAGTTCCTTCCTTGTAGCAGGATATATGCTTCAACCGAACCTGAGACACAGCACTTGCGCAAATACCTAGATGAACTACTCGAACTGGGGTTCATTATGCATTCCACCTCGCCTGTCTCCTCACCCCTCTTTTTCATCCCAAAAAAGGATGGGGAATTATGGGGCAGCATCGATTAAAGAGCTGTCATCAAAGCCACCATAAAAAAATCAGTATCCCTTGCCCCTCATAACAGTCCTCCTAGAACAGGTCAGTGGTTCCACCATCTAGTCAAAACTAGATTTACACGATGCTTATCGCCAGTTGCGCGAAAAAGAAGGGGGACATATGGAAGACCGCTTTTAAAACAAAATGTGGGCTCTATGAATACATCGTGATGCTCTTTGGCCTCTGTAATGCCCCAGTGGCCTTTCAATACTTCATTAATGAAGTACTTCATGATTTCCTTGATATCTGTGCTGTCGTCTATATAGATGACATTCTGATTTACTCAAAAAATTAACAAGAACACATCTGGCATGGTCAGGCCATACTGCAATGGTTACGCAAACACTCCCATGAGCTAAACTAGAGAAGTGTACTTTCCACGCGAAATCAGTGGAGTTTCCCACAGGGACTGCCATGGACCCTGAAAGGTTGATGCTATTCTCACTTGGGTAACTCCAACCTCAGTCAAGGGCATCCAAAGAATCCTTGGTTCTGCCAATTTTACAGACAATTTATACCACGATTTTCAGAGATAGTGGTCCCCATTACTACATTACTAAAGAAAGGGCAATCATTTGTTTGGTCAAAGGTTGCAGAGCTGTCATTCCACACCTTAAAGCAAACCTTCACATCAGCACCCATATTATGCCATCCAGAACAAAACCAACCATTTTTTGGTCGAGATGGATGCCTCACAGTTCGCCCTGGGGTGGTGTGTTGTCTCGCAAAGACCCACAGACAGACCATCTCCATCCCCAGGCTTATTACTCATGAAAACTACTTCCTGCTGAACAAAATTATAAAATAGCAAAAAAGGAGTTATTTGCTGTTAAGTCTGTGTTTGCAGAATGGCAACGCCATTTACTAGGAGCCAAACACACCATCACAATATTCACAGACCACAAAACCTACAGTTCTTTAGTTCTGTGAAGGCTCTCACTCCATTACAAATGCGCTGGCTTCACTTCTTCAGTGATTTTGACTTCCCTATTACGCACCGACCTGAAACCAAGCAGTTGGAATCAGATATCCTATCCATATTGGGACACCCTGGAGATCCTAACAACACCAATATCCCTCCCAGTATAATTCCATGTAATAAGACTGTGGCCACAACAGACACAGATACCTTTATGGATGCTGTCAAAAACGCACTGATAAAATGCAATCCCGAAAATTGGACAAAGAAACCAAACAATACCATAGTGGATGGTTACTACCTTCACACAGGCAAATTATGCATACCAGATACTAATATATGGGTAGATAGGTTCCCCCGTCCACATATTAATGAAATGCTAAGTTTCATGGGTAGTGCCAATTATTTCAGAGTAATTGACCTATCATCTGCTTTTCATCAGGTGGAACTTCACCCCGATTCTAGATCTCTGACATCCTTTATTATCTCAATTGGAGCCTATCGCTATTTCAAAATGCCCTTCGGCATAGCGTCTGCTGTGGCGGTTTTTCAACGGATTATGCAACAAGTTGTGGACCAAAGAAGTAGGGTATTTTGCTTCCAATGTGACATTTCCGTTTATGGAACCTCAAAGGAAGATCATAATGACATGTTGTGGAAGTATTCAGAGCACTAAGGGAAGAAGAGTGAACCATTAAATTAGTAAAATATCAAATTGGAGTAAATTCTGTCGACAACTTAGGCCATATAATATCTAGGGGTCAGATCAAATTTAGGATTAAAAGATTGAGGCAATAAGGGAAGCCCCTCTGCTGACTTCTAAGAATGAACTCAAATCCTTCCCAGAATTAGCTGAGTTTATGTCCAAATTCATTAAAAAACTTTGCTGACCAGGTATCACCGCTGAGGGACCTCTTAAAAAAGGGGGTTGAGTTTAATTGAAGCGAAGAGTGTCAAACTGCATTTAACAAAATTAAACAATCTTTTGTGGTAGCCCCCCACTTTAGAGAGTTTTGATGTCCACTTAAGACTATCTTGACAAATGATGCTAGCGCTAGGGGGCACTCTGACACAAAAGGTAATTGTGGCATTTGAATCTCGCACCCTCAAGGACATTATTATTATATATAGGGAAGCCCTAGCCTGTTATTGGACCACACTCCACTTTACATATTTTGTATGGGGTTTGTCGTTTATCTTGAACACAAACCGCAAACCACTTGCCTTCTTTATTTTTTCATCAAAAGGGATGGAACGCACCACACCTCGTATAGCCAAATGGTTATTGGGGCTGGAAGAGTACTATTATAAGATGGAGTACATCCCTGGTAACAAGAACATAGTGGCAGATTGCCTTTCCAGGTTGCCTTTACAATATGATTAATTCGAAGAAAGCAAATTAGAGGAACCCATACTTCCAGTCACCATTCCTGGCATTACTAGAGAAGAATGGGACAGGCATATCAATAATGAACATATGTTGACCTTAGTGTTAGAAATTGGGTTTCTGGTTGGCTAGGGTATGCACATAAGCCAGGCAGAACCCAGCACTCTAGTCCGGGTAAGGGAGCTACACAGCAAAGATAGCCCCTGCTTACCCCCTTGGTAGCTTTGCAGAGCAGTCAGACTTATCCCAGAGGCAATGTGTAAAGTGTTTGCACAACACACACACACACCAGTGACACACTAGACACACCACAAGAGACTCCACACAAGGTTATTAAAAATATCCTTTGCATTATAAATAAAACACATCACATAAATCACTTTGACAACTAGGCAGTTGTCATAATAATGCATAGATCATAAATCACTTTGCCATAAGGCAATTGTCATAAACATAACAGTTAGTGCACTGTATCAAAGACTTATAAGTTGTACATGTCATAAAAACATCAGGGCATGAAACACAAATGCAGTAGTTAGGATCACATATACCACTATATATCATGGTATATAAGTCTGCCGTACATCACTCTTCAAAATATTACCCAATTTAGAAACTTGCAAAAAGTGATTTCTACTGGATAGAAATCGCATTTTGCGATTCCCTAAATGCCTTTGTACATTGGAAAAGGCTTTTTTGCATTTCATAATTGGCAAAAATAGCGTTCGGCCCGTTAAGAAATGCATGTACATCTGTACCGTAGAGTTCGTTTTGGAAGTTACATTTATCCAAAGAGTTGTTGATAGTTCTATAAGGAATTGCTGCAGAGCTCTTCATGAGGATGTTCTTGAATATATGAGCAGGACACGGGTCTGACGGAGATCGTGCTGGCCTACAAGCTTTTACAGCCCTGATGAAGTCTTGTGTTGTCATGAGGCGAAAGGTGAGCAACTGATTATTTTATTTTCTAGTGAGCTGCACCGCTGAAATTGTGATTGAGCAGTGGAGAGGAAACTGTCTATATGTTTGGAAGTTATGCAGATGTGCCACGCATACAGCAAGGGCCAGCGGTGAGTCCTTCTGTTGTGATGTCAAGGCAACTGGATGCCCCAAGGTAGTACCACTTCGGGAACTTTGGTTGGATGACTATTTTTCCTGTGAACTCTTCTGTTGTTTGTAATTTCGAGGCCCCTTATTAGCTCTCCCCATTCAAATCTCCTGTTTCATGTTCCGGTCTCTTGACCATTGTCTACTCTTCAGGCTAATGGTCAGCTCTTCAGGATGAAGATAAGCTCTCCAGGATATAGGACTGGTCTCACTGTCACCTGGCTCCAATCAACTTTCCTTGCTACCTACTCTGGAGTTTACTTCAGAAGAAAAGAAAATGAAACATCCATCTTGGTCACCATTTAAAGGGTGAACAGTGGCTATTCCTGGAGGTGTGCTCTGTATAGACATGGGCAATGATTGTAAAGAATATATGTTTAGTACAATGATTATAAATTCAAACACATATTTACATTAGTTTAGTATCCACTCAATGTCACGTTTACAGGGGCTGACTAAACACGTAAAGATGAACAGACCACAAGAGAAGCCATATTAATTTAGGAAAATATAAATGCAGGAACATGGCTTCTACTAAAAAGTCACTGTTATTCACTTAGCACCTACATTTCAATGGGAGTTAAGAGCACAGTGGGTGCAGGTAGAAACTGTGCAGGGTTATGGGCACTAAAGGAATTAAAGGAAAGAAATGAAAACAAAGATTTTTTAAATAAAATGAGTTGTTATGCTCCTGGATAGTCACCAGTTCTCTGCATCGCTTGACAGAAATATGTGTTAGTCTGTGAAATTTGAAGTACTTGTATAGTGTTGTGATGGGCATTTTTAGTAAAGAGCCTTAGTTAATGGGCGTGTTTCAGAACATCTGAGATTTAGAAATTTACTTTCTAGATCGTGCTTCACAACCCAGTTGTTGCCAGACCTTATGTGATCAACAGAGTTTTAGAAGCACACCTGAGAGAGGGGCTTTGACTCTATCCACATATTGGTTACCTGGAGTAGAGCATTCAATTAGGCATAAGTTGTCTGCTGCCACCACAAAATAGTGCTTGTTGCACTCCTGTTGACTCCTGGGGTAGGTTTCCTCACCTAAAAAAAAATATAGATCAGTTTACAAAGGGAAGATCTGTCTACCATGCTTAATAAAATTGGCTAAGAATATTGCTCCATGAGCCAGCAGCTGTATGACCGGCATAGGCATTATGACATGCTCACTGTGATACGTGCCCCTAATTCCAGCAAGCAAAAGCAATATACAGACTTCTTTTTGGCAGATTTGGGAGGAGTGGGGGCTCTCCCCGAGATTTCACCTTGATCTTTTTTTTTTAAATATGGGAGCATGGGATTTGCCCACTGACCCCAAGATGACCATCCTTCACATAAACTTAGAACTGGACGTGAACAGATATAAAATGGTACTCATGATTGGGGCTTCGTGTTGCAAAGATGGCCATAACTTAACAGTGAAAGAACTCAAACACTCCCTCTCTACAGAGTTGGAAAAAAGGTCTAGATAAGTGCAAGTGGCCTTGCTGGGGTTTTTTGATCCACCTACCCGCCAGTTGATCGTCCAAGCGGCCATCTTATCTAGACTGGATTATGCCAGCTCGCTCCTCTTAGGGGCTAATCAGGCTGAGGTTGTGCGCTTGCAGCGAGTCCAAAATGCAGCCGCCAGAGCCCTGTTGGGACTCCCCCGTAGCTGCTCAACAGCCGGTGCTATCCGGCAGTTACATTGGTTGCCCATGGCCAAGCGGGTCGAATTCAAGCCTCTTTGTTTGTCCTTTAAAATTCTCAAGCTTGCGTCTCCTGGGCTCCTGGCTAACTTGCTGGTACCTTATGTTCCTAGACGCCAGCTGCGCTCTCTGGGGCAACACTTGGTTGTGGTCCCTCGAGTGAACCGTCTCCGTGCTGGGGGTCGGTCCTTCCGTTGTTTGGCAGCCAAATTATGGAACTCCTTGCCCTTTCAGATTCGTAGTCTGGATAGCTTGTTGGCTTTCCGAAAAGCCATTAAGACACACCTCTTCCCCTTGGCCTAGTCCCCCTTTTCTATGTGCACTACTTTCTGCGCTGTGACACCCAGTTTCTTAGCCTCTATGTTCCTCTGCTGTTAGCGCCGGGACGCCTCTTTGCTGAGGCAGCTGTGCGCTATACAAGTCTAATTAACATTAACATTAACATTAACATTAACATTAACATGAGTTTGGAGAAACCTATTCCAGGTTGGAAGGTACTCACAGAAACATAAAATCTGAAAGCGTTGGGCCCAATACAGAGGAGTCACACTGATTTCACAGGAATATGGGCATAGGTCACTGGATGATGCAGTCATAGGGTATAGGGGCACATGAAATGGTGATGGTATTTGTGGACCTGATGGTTAATGTGTGGTGTTTCTGTAATTCTAGTGGATTGTGTCAGAACAATTATGTTCTAATGTCCGGGATAAGACAGACCTGTTTGTTCCTTGTTTGTATTTTCAACATGAAAAATCAATAACATTGATTTATTTTAAAAAGTATGGAATCAAGTTGCGCATTTCAAAGAATTTTTTGTCATAAATTTGCTAAAAAGACATAACCAATGAAAGAACTCTAATGAAATATTCCAGTACTTTCATGGTGTGCCGGGAGGAGACCCCCTATTTTTCAAACTCTGCCATGGGTTCACCACATATGTCTAAAATTACTTCCCCTATGCTAAGGCCAGCTAAAACAATGGAGCTTGCTAAAAACTTGACTGTCCACCACTGTAACAGCCCCCAGGAGCTGTTTGGCCAATGTTGCAGCAACATCTGCAAACCCCACTCGTCCTCTAGTCCCCCTGTGTAGCAGCAGCAATTGGGCGTGTCTGAATTGAGAAGATAAACAAAAATGCTCACTGCTGGCACCTGTGTTCCCATGCCATGCCATGCCATGCCATGCCAAGCCTAGGCTTTTCTGTGCTTTCTCAAGCCTCAACCATGGAGCTGAAATATTGCTGGGTCTTGAATCCCAGTGCCCTACAGATGTTGGCACCCGTGCCCATTATGGCTGTCCACAATGGTATCACCCGCTACAGAGCACTACCTTCATGTAGGCTAATGGGGCCCAAATGCTGATCTACTTCTTGGCTTCACAGCAGCAAAGAAAAGCAGGCCTTTGTGTAGGGCAATAGGACCAGGCGTATGATTAAAAAGTATCTCTGGAGCTTGTACCCTCTTCCCCTACCCACATTGCACCATTATTCTGCAGTCCCCAGTCGATCCCCACATCAGGCCACAGCCTCAATTGCATTGCTTCACTCTTAGTAGTTTTCACTTGATTCTCCCTCCTGCAGCCTTTGCCTGCTTTCTCTACCTCTTCACCACTCCTCCGCAGCTCATCCCTACAGCCTCAGACCTATCTCCAACCCTGAACCATATCTCAAAACCTCAGCCTGAACTTCCTTCTCACAACATCCCACAGCCTCAGTCCACTTTCCCCTCTTGCGTTGGCTTCATACTTGTAGCTGGAACTAAATAGGCATATAATTATATGGAAAGAGAAGGTATTTGTAGTTTTGTAGAAATGTGCATATGTACACAAGTACATGGTAATTTTGTGTGTTCAGTGTAAGCAGTATGCTCATGTAAGTGCTGGGTGAGTAATGAGAGGTGTGAGCGCAGAGTGTAAGGTGTGCCCATGTGAGTGCAGGTTGAGTTGCACGAGTGAAAAGTGAGAGGTGGGCCCATGTGAGTATAGTTTGAGTGGCACAAATGCAGAGTGAGAGGTGGTCCCATTGGAGTTCAGGGTGAGTTGCACAAGTGCAGAGTGAGAGGTAGGCCAATGTGAGTGCCGGTTAAGTTGCACAAGTGCAGAGAGAGAGATGGGCCCATGCGAGTGCAGGTTAAGTTACATGATTGCAGAGTGAGAGCAGAGCCCATGTGAGTGCAGGGTGACCTGTGTGACCATGTGAGTGCCTGGTGACCAGTGAGTGTAGGTGAGAGGAGTGAGTGCAAGTTAAGTGATGTCCGTACAGGGTGAGCAATGTCCCCATTTGAGTTTGAGTGCAAGGTGAGCGGTAAGATTACAGGGTGAGCAGCATGAGTGCAGGGAGAGCTATGCATCCTTGTGACTTCCAATAGACCACTGTGCCCGTGTGAGTGCAGGGTGAGCCGAGAGAGTGAAGGGTGTGCTGTATGAATGATGGGTGAATAGAGTGCCTGAGTGAGTGCATTATGTGATGCAAGTGCAGGATGAGTGGTGTTAGTGATGTGCTCATATAAGATTGAGTGCAAGGTGAGTGGTAAGAGAGCAGGGTGAGCAGCAACAGTGCAGAGTGAGCGGTGTCTCCCTGTAAGTTCCAAGGCGATACCAAAGGGGATGATGGACGGAGCATTAGAGCAAATCAAACACTCACCCCCAGTCAACTGATCTGGGTTTAATCCATCATCATTCTTTAGCTCACTCCACCACCCCAGTTCAGACATGGCCATATGCAAATCAGTCTGACCCTGTGCCTCATGGGAACAGTCCAGCCCGAACTGCTAAGCCATGTCTTCCCTGGACCGGAAACAAGCATCCTGGGACCGGTTTCGGGTTCATAACCCTCATCAACCAGGCTATCTTGAATCCAGTGGCAAAGTGAGCAAGAGACCCACGTCTGGGCATACCCTGCCCTTTTTTTTTTTTTTAGGGCGAACATAGCGATACTAAAGGGGATGATGGACGGAGCGTTAGAGCAAATCAAACACTCACCCCCAGTCAACTGATCTGGGTTTAATCCATCATCATTCTTTAGCTCACTCCACCACCCCAGTTCAGACATGGCCATATGCAAATCAGTCTGACCCTGTGCCTCATGGGAACAGTCCAGCCCGAATTGCTAAGCCATGTCTTCCCTGGACCTTTGTTCGCCCTAAGTTGGCAGGGTATGCCCAGACGTGGGTCCCTTGCTCACTTTGCCACTGGATTCAAGACAGCCTGGCTGATGAGGGTTATGAACCCGAAACCGGTCCCAGGATGCTTGTTTCCGGTCCAGGGAAGACATGGTTTGGCAGTTCGGGCTGGACTGTTCCCATGAGGCACAGGGTCAGACTGATTTGCATATGGCCATGTCTGAACTGGGGTGGTGGAGTGAGCTAAAGAATGATGATGGATTAAACCCAGATAAGTTGACTGGGGGTGAGTGTTTGATTTGCTCAAACACTCCGTCCATCATCCCCTTTGGTATCTCCCTGTAAGTTCCAGCAGATCTTTGTGCCCACGTGAGTGCACAATGTGTGGTGTGAGTGCAGGGTTAGTGATGTGCCTATATCAGATTGCGTGCAGGGTGAGTGATAAGAGAGCAGGGTGAGCAGAAAGTGTGCAGGGCGAACAGATGACTCTTAGTTTCAGCAGATCTTTGTGCCCATTTGCGTGCTGAATGGTTGGTGTGCATGAAAGGGTCAGTGGTCTGCCCATTTGAGGGCAGGGTGAGCAGTGTGCCTTTGTATGTGCTGGCAGACGATTTTGTCCATGCGAGTGCAGGGTGATCGGTGAGAGTGTTCCTTTGAGTGCAGAGTAAGTTGTGTAGATTGCGCGTGTGTCAGTGCAGAGTGAGCGGTGAGATTGAAGGCTGATCTCTGTGAGTGACAGATGAGTGTAGTGCCCATGTGAATGCAGGGTGAGCGGTGTGCCCATGTGAGTGAAGGGTTAAAGGAGTGACTACAGGGTCAGTGGTCCAAATACAGAGTGCGCAATGTGCCCTTTTGAGTACAGGATAAGCGGTGAGAGTGAAGGGTGACAGGTGAGTGGTTTGAATGCAGTATGATCTATCCCCAGAAACTCTGAGTAACTCACCATATGACTGACTGTTGACAAGTGGGAGGTTCATATGTAATTTAATGTATTATCATTATGGTGTCAATCAGGGTTTTAGGGGATATCAAATAAATGGTTCACTGACCCTGCAATAATTTATTTTCTGGTAATACGTTCTCCCACTCTGGTAGGAATATCCCTAGGGGCAATGCAGGATGCTGGGAGATTAAGAAAAACACAAAGCCTCTGTAACAATAAATCGCCTTTTGAAGCCCTATGTACTTGGATGAGACTGAGATTGCAGCCCCTGCCCAGGCGAGCCCGCATCAGGTGAAGAACTGTGCGTGTGTCCTAGAATCTGAAACTGAGCGTTCCGGTCTAAGAGACAAGGGGGGAGGGGGAATGGCTAAAGCCCTTTCGGCCCAATGGGCGCCTGGTAACGATTTGGCAAAGGACAGGCGAAAGGCAGACTTCACTGTGACCTGACCAATGGAATCTTGGGTAGAGTGATGAATTATTGACGAACGCGAGGATATAGGTACCGTAGGGATAGCTCAAGAACAGTATGTCAAAAGAAGAAGCCACTGAATTTTCGGAGCAATTATTTTGGGAAAAGTCGTTTTAATGGAGAGAAGGGAAGATAATTCCACATATTTCAATAATGGATGAAGTGATACAATTGGGGCACGAAAGGCATATTGATATTTGGATAAAGATGAACGAACAATTTATTTTTCGGAGGCTGGAGTGTATGTGCAAATAGTGAAATTAGCGAGTGGGTATCCAACTTGTGAGGCATTTAACAAGTCACAAAAACGCTCAGTCCTCTCCTTGTATTAGCAAAGTGTCCTACTGCGCAATGGGAACGAGCTGTTTTGACTTTGCTGGTGTTACACCAATAGAAATGTGTCATGTAAAATATTTGCTGGTAATGACGAAAAATTCCAGTAAACAGCCAGAGGTGGGTGTGGAGGACCATTTGACAGTTCAAGGCGCATTCAGATATGGGCCGGAATGTTGAGGAGAGAGTAGGTATCCAAGTGCAGAATAAGGGCCAGTGATGTGCACTTTACTTCGATTAAAATAAAATATTCCACAAAGAGGTATATTAGTGAGCGCACCTTGACATCCCTTTGTTATCTAGAAAATTATGTTCCTTTTAGACTCCATACAGTCTACAAGGTGATATTCACTTGACTATTCAATTGTTATTAGATGACTGAATCGAATTTTAGAAATAATCTGGGAGTATGGCAAAACTGAATTTTAAACAGCTGGGTACTCTAAATTTCAATTAATAGGTTCTAGTACTTCAGAATGACTAAATTAGATTGCTTGCCATAGTCAAATGTGATGTTGTGGAGGCCATGAGTTCAAATTTTGACACAGGCAGATTCAGGCTACCATTCCTTCAAGGTTGGTAAATTGAGTACCATTCCTTAGGTAATAGTAATATTTCTTACTAAGGGTGGGATGAAGTGGTATGCAAACATAAGCTATTATTAATTAATTGCTGGATCAATTAATCATAAAGGGTTGAGGGGTCAAAAGAAGAATTCAGGAAAGCATGGCTTTTGAGCATGAAAGGTACAAAAAAACATGATTACAATACAAGAGTTTGATGACAAGGCTCTGTTGGGATATGATAAACCAGCAATGGGATGACTCCAATAATAATCCTCCTATCTCCCTATCTCTTACACAAAGTATGTCGGAAGTCGAGGAAAATGTAACATCCAAAGGCCCTAGTTAGGAAAAAACAGGGGTGTGGGTATAGAGTAAACACCAGTGGGAACAGCCAGAAGTCTGATCGCTACTCTTAAATTAGAAGTACAGTATGCATGAAACATGCAGCAATTGAAAATGTATAAAATAACAAACAGGAATGTCACAAAACCAGAGTCCCCCTCTCACCTGCAGCAAAGCTTATCAGATGTTCAATGTTGATACTCTGTGACAGACCCAGGGAATGCCTGAAGACCTTCTACAAATTGCAGAGCATCAAGTCTCTTCAGGACGGACTTCTGGAAACAGCCAGTAAGGAATAAAGAAGCCAAGGATGATACAGAACATGGTGTAACCTATAGCTGTAAAACCTCTAAGAGTAAGGGTAGTACCATAGAAACGATGGAAGCGAAAAATACAAATAAGGTGACAGGACGCCAAATGCTGTTGACTGTATGTAGCAGTGGAACCCATTTGAATTTGTGAGGCACCAGGTATCCAGGCTGCCGCTACTTACGGAGATCTCGGAAGAACTCCCCTCATGCCTGTGCTCTGTGATTTGTAAATATCCGATTGACTGGTTGTCCCATTCAGGCTGGCCCAGTAGCTCCATCTCTCATGCTCCAGCCTCCATTGACGAATGCACCATTTCATCCAGTCTAGAACTCATCCCCCTCTCAGTCCTGTGTGCCTGATCTTGTTATGATTATAAGGGAGCTGAGTGAAGGACATTTTGTGTGTGGGCTCTCACTAGTTACACATGTAAGCCAGTGATCAAAGCACCAGCAGCCTGTAGATGCCATCACGACCGGCGCTCCTTCCTGCCTGATTGACAAGTTCACCATCTCGGGTGGCAGATGTGGCACATCCACAACCAGAACACCATAAGACTGGGGACAAAGAATTGCAAACAAGAAGAAACAAGGCAACCTAGGATTTGGAACAATATCCCTGCTCAATTTTAAGAAAGATCTCAAGACTCACCTCTTTAAATAACACTGCATCAGAATGCAGTAGTACTACATTAATCAACTACTTCTCCAATCACACATTGACCATGTCTTTGACTCTGACCCTGTACAGCATTCAGCTGCCTTTAAGCTAGGCTTGTGCCATATTAATACCATATGCATATGTACATACATAAAGACAGTGGGTCAGAATTAAAGAATGAGGATTTGTACATAAAGCCGAAGTTAGGTTTGTGGAACTCCAAGTAGATATAGTGATTGCGTGTAATTCTGTAAAGTTACAAGATGGTAGGCAGTGCTTGATTTGTAAAAGAATGAGTGCTGATGCCTAAAGCTCTTCTCCGGTGGTACTCTTAAAAATAGGAATGCTGAATACCAAAGCTGCTCCCCGACCTCTTTAATCCACTACCAGACACTGCTGCTCCTTTATCTCACTTTTGTCGGTCCCTGCTTTTTCCCTTTGTGACTTGTTTTGTCTTTCTCTTACACCTTCTTTCTTGGTTGTGTGTATTTATCTCTTGCTCTCGGTCAATATCTCATGAGGAAAAATAAGTGCCGGACCCCTATAATGAGTGGCGGTGGGCCCCGCCGCCATCCACTGGCAACAATTAAACACTGATGGTAGGGTTTGGCCTTTAAGGAGAGTAGTAAGGAATTGTGGATTCTGGACAATTTATTGTGGGGGGGCTGAAAAGGAAAATAGTGGTAGAATGAGAAGTAAAAAGGTGACTATGAGGAATGAAGACAAGTGCAAGGTGGAGGTACAAGGCCCAACTAATTCAGATGAGTGAAGCAATCAAGAAGGTTTTAGGACAAGAGCTCTTATGAGTAATTATGAGAATGAGAGGTATCACCATGTAGGTTGTTCTGGTGAACCAACTAGTAGCAGTGGGGGTCTGGCACAGGTCTCATGGTGCCACAATCATCCTCTTTCCCTTGCATTGTGTGGAGGGAATTCCCAACTGGCTGTTCTTTTTAGGCAAACTACAGTAGTCTCAGAGGATGCCTCTCTTGGTATCACTGTCATCAAGAATGTGAAGTCATCTCTGAAGAGGATTGATTCTGCTGCAATATTTTCTTTGCATACTGATAACTGTGCAGCCTACACTTTGCAGTCCATGCTCCAAGACTTGCAGTTCTGTTGGTTGCAAGCGGGAAGGGGAGGATTGATTTCCTATATTAGAAGTAACGAGGTTATATTCCCGGGTTAGGCCCATGTAGCGAAGCAGCTTATTTCTTACATTGTCCTATTTTTCAGCAGTGACCTTTTGCACATATTTGTGTGCGTGACAATGTTGGATTAGTTCTCAGAAACGAAACTTGTTTTCGACACCTAGTTTTGCACAACCTTATCACAATGCCCTGAACATCATGTGCAAGGTCTCTTCTCGCACTATATACAAATTTCATCTCTATCTTCGTCCACAGGACGACAGGGCTATCTACATAGCCATAACATCACTAATCTATATGCGCATCACAAGGCTGCTTTCTATTATGAAAGATTAGCATCCCGATAGATTAGGAGAGGAGGCACTTAAGCTGACACCGAGGGTCCTTGCATGTTGAAACTTCTCCACGCAATGGTCTGACATCTCGTGAGAGGTGTCCAGTTCGTGACCAATATGGGCCCTTCATTCTGTCCCATCAGGTAATGGGGTTGGATCGTCTCTTGGGTGGATTCTTGGCTCTACACCTACACACATTCTAGGTACACCTAGAGAAGGGTTTGCACAGTAGGAGTAATCTTGATTATTGCCTTGTTTAATATGCCTGCATATAAACACTGTTTTAGCACCATGGTAGAACTATACCTACTATTTACGCTTTTGGTGCTTGTAATCACATTTATCTGCTTCTGTCTATTAATCATTCCAGCACACGTATTTTATTCAAGAATAACGGTGGTTCAATAAAACTCTTGAAAAACGTCCCACCGTGTATTCTCTGTATACTTCTCTGAGAATAAGTGAGCAATAAGTGAGCATGAGTGACTGAGCGAAAGGTTCTGTACTGTTTCCACGATCCCTGAAGGGTCAGGGTTGCCATGTTCAGTGGTTGCCAGAAGCCATTTGCTCCCTGGTAAGGTTAGGGCGGGGCTTACGGTGGCACTGTTAGCTATCTGGTCTCTAGGTCAACATATCCTGCTGTGGTGTCCCGAATCAGCCTAGACTCTAAGCCCTTAGTTTATTTTGTCCAACAAATGCGCAGATCCTACAGATTAGTAGGAACTACACGACAATGGAAAAGCTTCTGCAACTGGCTTTTGTTGTGGCCTCTACTTGGTTTAAGGCACCTGACCTTGTGGATCTTTCTGCAGTAACCACAATGGTCTTCAAACCCTTTAATGCAATGCCCCCATTATGTAAAAATCATTATGGCCGCATAGAATGACAAACATATTTTTTCACAATTATTCTATAAAATTGACAGCACTAAACATATTTAACGATCAAACATTGCATCCAGGTTCAGCGCCTTTTAAAAATCCTATCAAATACATGATTGCCAACATGCTATGGTCAGCGTAGTCTCTCAAAGTTTAAAAGTGCCCACAGTGTTATCCTTTATCAGAAATGTGGGGAGGAGCTTTGAGGTTTATTTAGAGCCCCCCCCCATCCCCATTGACACCTAGTCCCAGCATTGACTAGTAACAAACAAGGTTACTGATATGTTGTACTTCCACTATGTATAGTGTAATTTATGTAGAATTTTCCATTTTGATATTCTACAGCTGCGTCTCTCATGAAGAACATTCCACTGGTGTCAGTTGGAGTGGCTCCTGAGAGAGCACGGCAGTGGTGGCTTCGTACATGTACAGCTTAATCAATAAACAGCTGTAATAAAACCCCTCCCAGGCCTGCGAGTTCTCTCCTCTTTTCTTCTTCTTGGCCCCTAACATTACACCCCTTTTCCCTTCACATCATTCGGAGAACACTCGTTTATGGTGTATGAAAGGCTGCAGTTTATTATTCCAAAACATAACATAGATCATACATTTCGCAACATATTGGTTGGTCATTCAAAAACCCATGTTTTCTTGTCAGACTTTAGATCTCTCAGTAGCATTGTCCCGTCTTGTTTTGTTTCCATTCCTGGCTGACAGCACTAATCTTGCGCGGTGGCCCCTTCTGCAGGTATCTCAGTGTTTATGGTTCTACGCTTCCCTTGCTACCGACCACGTGGGCGGCTGTCAGACCTGGCCCAGGCTGCAAGTGTCATTCCGCTTGCCCTGGACCCTTACTGACCATTCACCTGCTCACTGTGCCCCTGTCGTGTGGCATCCCAAAGACATTGTATGAGCAGCCCTTCTATTCTGGCTGTCTTTGTGTGCTGTCACCTGCTCCCCTGTGCCCTGCCGTGAGGCATCCCAAGGATACTGTTTGAGCAGCTTTTCTATCTAGGTTACCCTTTTCCATGGGTACCTTTCTGTGCTGCCTCCACCTTGCCCTCTCCCACTGCCTTCACATCTGTGACTGCCGTATTCTTGGTGTGGGTGGGTGGGTTTCTCTGGCGAGGTCAGTTGTGTGACCAGGGAGGCCTGTGCCCCCTTTTGACCTTTTCATTCTTGCCCGCCCGCTATCCTTTTAGGCAGCTCACACATTTTGAATCACTGCCTGGCATTTTTGCAGGCTTTCCGCCTCGCGACCTTAGTGCTCGTTCCCCCCCGCCAGAAGGGGTTGCCTGTGGTCCCTAACTGGTCCGGCTTTTGCCTCCCCGGCCCACGTGACCAATCTGAGTTCCTGATTATTACAGCACAACATAATAGCCCTTTATAGAGTAGTTCACTATCTCTCTATTTTAAAACACCCTTTTCAACATGATGCTCCTCTTGGCTAGTGCCTGACGGTCCCTCTAAGATCAATTCAGCCCCCCCCCCGCCAGGCGATCCAGTCCCCAGTGTGAAGGTCTCTGATGCAGAGGATGTGGGACCCCTTGAACCTAAGCCTCCAGTGACAGCATGTAGGCACTCTGCACCTTGTTCCCCAGTCCTGCTTTCCGTCTTGGGGGATTTCTGTATTAAATCTATTGTTATGTTCATGAATGATTGCACGTCAATGGCCCAGCTTGTGCTTTTGATAGGCTTCCGCTTTTTGTTTACTAATAAAAATGGGATGAGGGGGTCATTCCTTAACAGAGTCCTGCCCCTTCCCATGCTACCTGGTGGGATGAGCGCCTCTCTGATGTTAATCTTTGTTACCTGGCTTGCTACTCAGAGGGTGGGTTCCTATTGTTTGACCCCCTTAAGCCTTAAGGCCGCTGTGGTGGGGGGGGGGCATCGAAAGAAAAAAACAGGGAATGACAACCGCTTATCTTTGGGTGGGTTAACTAGATAAGTAAAACGCGTGAAGAGTGTAAGTAGGACGCTAAGTAATACATATTGCTGGTAAATATTCCAGGCACTTTCTATCTTGTTTTAAGGTCGAACATTTTACAAGCATTTAAGCAAGTTGTGTTTTATGCTGCTGTCCACCGCTTTTGCATGTCTGATTTATGCTTTAGAATTATACATAACAATATACACAAACGACAGAAACACTAAAGATGTCGGAAATTCTGCACTCAGGAACTTTTCTCTATGTAGCAGTCTGCTAGGAGGTTCACGGCCGATGGTTGATTCAGAGTTTGCTTTTATTCTATATACATTTTTTCATTTAGCGAAATGCAGTAGTGAATGCTCTGAGTTCAGACTTCAGGAATAACAAGAACACAGCGACCCGTGATCCTTTCACCAGCAGAATAAAAATCACTCTTTGTTTCCTGTTATTATGAATGTCCTTAAGAAAGTATTGTTTACCATCCAGTGGAGACTAAAGTCAGTGCAGAGAGAAGCAGAACCCGTAACATTCAGGAACTCTCAGCCAAACTGTTCTTTTACTAATATCCTGGATCTTTTAGCCCGAAACATATGAGCACCTGTTGTCTATTCTGATGCCCAGGTCAGGTCAACTATTATCTCCCCTCCCCTCCAGATAGCTGCCCCCGGTAGAAATCATGGCGAAATGGGTCTCCAAGAAGGAGAGGATGGGTGAGTGCTCACAACCTCATTTATAGGCCAGTTTTATTTGGGAAATGGTGATTTTTAGGAAGACAAAAGGTTCATTCTTACAGGAAATGGATGCACATTAAAGAGTAAATGGTTGCTTGCGACATAGCGATAAGGGTTTAATGAAAGGAAGTGTGCGGAGTCTCCTAAACATAACCAGGGCAGATTTACAAGCCCCTTGCGCTGTCAATACGTCTCTTTTTGTGACGCACTGGCAGTGCAATACACTGCCCCATATTTACAAGGACAGGAAAAGCCACCCTGCGTGGCTTTTCCTGTCCTTGTAAATATGGCCCCTTAACACGCGGCACTTTGCGTGAAAGGGGCGTTTCATGGGTGTTGCTGTGGGTATTCCCACGCAACACCCATGGAACGAGACACATTTCCAGATTTACGAGGAATCGTAAATCTGGAAATGCGTGTCAATGCTACGCTTCCGGAAGGGAGGCGTAGGGAGGCGCAACGAGGAGAAATGTATTAATTTCTCCTCGTTTTTGTTTCCTGTTTCTATGCGTGCTGCATTCTGTAGCACACATTGAAAGAGGAATCACCTCTAATGATTGTTTTTGTTCAGGAAGAGCTCCCTTCCTGCACATAAACAATCATTGAAACAATGCTGTTTTTCAACTTCTATGTGTGCTAATGCAGCACACATAGAAGTTTGAAAAACGGCATTTCAGATTGTTTTTGTGCAGGAAGGGAACCCTTCCTGAACAAAACAATCTCCCACGACGCAGGCATCCTTGCACCATGGTGCAAGGGTGCCTGCGTCGGCGCATGGCAGCAGTTTGTGCGCCAGCGCGGGGAAGCACAAAGATGCGACATATTGTTGTAAATATGTCGCATCGCTGTGCTTTCTAAACTAACGCAGCACAGCGCAGCAAAATGACTTGCTGCACCGTGCTGCATTTGTTTATTGTAAATCTGCCCCAACCGTCTTCTATCCTCCATTCAACATTCAGCCAAACCAGAACAAAATAATATGTACTGCTCTCAAACCAAATAAATACATTCACGTTAATAAGTATAAAGCCACCTTTATGCTGCTTCTTTTATTTCAGGACTGACTGGCCTCTAATTCCCAGCCCCAGGCTAGCCTAGCGCCCAGTGAGTGGCGGGGTTGGGAGAGGCTTTTAAAAGCTGTGGGCCTCATTTATGAGGTTTTGCCGTAGGGCAGCGCAGCAGGCCTTCCTGCTGCGCTTCCCTACGGCAAAAGAAAAGGGTAGGAATGCGCCGTAAATGTAAGATACGGTGCATTCCTGTCCTTTTCCCCTGCGCCGGTGCACAATGGGCTGCCGTGCGCCAACGCAGGCACCTTTGCACCGTGGTGCAAGGGTGCCTGCGTTGCGGGGATGATTATCTTTGTACAGGAAGGGAAACCTTTCTGTACAAAAATAATCACAAGAGGCGTCTTCCTCTTTCTATGTGTGCTGCAGAATGCAGCACACCTAGAAAAAGGAAAAACGAGGAGAAATAAAGATATTTCTCCTCGTTGTGCCTCCCTTACGCCTCCCCTGGGGAGGCGTAAGCTTTTAGCGCTGCCTCAGATTTACGATCTCTCGTAAATCTGGGGCAGTGTCAAAAGGCCATGGATGTTGCTGGGAACGCCCCCAGCAACACCCATTGCACGCCCCTTTAATGCAGAACACTGCGTTAAACGGACTGATATTTATCTGCCTGATAAATTAAGCCAAAAAAGTGGTTTAGTGCTACCTGATAAATATCACGCAGGTTTCTGCACCACGGAACGTCAAAAAAAGTGACGTTCCGGAGGCGCAAGGAGTCTCATAAATGAGGTCCTGTGAATCTAGAGCATTGTGGAACCAGTGCCACACCCTCTCCTGCTCCCTCTCTTAAACGGGTAGTAAATTGCTGTGGTTGTTTTGACTGAAAAGTCTCACAGGAGGTCACCGGCAATAAGGGGAGCCTGCGACTAGGAATAGCAGAATCACCACTATGTAAACTTGTAACTTTATCCTACACATGAATTATGGCTTCTCATATCATTCTATGTAGGTAGTTTCTACAGAAAAGACTGGACTAAAGTGAGGCTGAGAAAAGTAAAAAGACCTAAGTAAGCTAACAGCATATGAAAACAAGGCCTGTGAGACCACTCGGCTGAGCAGCACAGTACTGTGGAATGCAACACGAAGCGTATATTACTCACAGGATGTGTGAGTGTGGCCCTGGTAACATATCTTTCTTGCCACCTTATCTATGGTGCAATGTGCATGGATATTCCAAGCAAGCTGCTTCACATGTAAGATGCAACTATGACCAGGAGCCAATCGATCTGGCAATGGTGATTTTTAAGCAGTGTTGCCCGTGTTTAGCGCACCATATTAACAAAATGCTGGTTGCAAAAGGTTCACACAGCTGGTTCTGCCGAGATATAAACGAAACTGGAGACCTGGTTTAGAGGTTGTTTGTAATCTCCTCAGGTGAGGAAGTGGAGGTGCACAGATGAAAAGTCTTGGAATTAATCTCCCCATTTAGGTGGAATTTAATAAATAAATGTGGCATAAAGAGGGGATGAGTCCTGCATAACCCTCTTCTGCATAACCCTCTTCGTGCATCAAGTGTAAAAGAAAAAGGTAGAGGTCCCCTCTGACTAAACAAATGCTTATTGGAAGAAGCTAATATGGCAGGCAAGTCAGAGTACATTTGTGGCCTAGATCGATATTGAACACCGTTGCCTTCACCTACTTTTCTTGGCATGTAGGCACTCAATGTTGCTAAGTAGGTCTCAGAAGTATACAATCTGTAGATCCGAGCACTCCAATAATCATTAATACAAAAGTATGTAGGTTATAGTCCGCTTTAATCCACGTTCAGGCCCATAAAACAGTTGTGTGAATCATAAATTCGAGTAAAGATCCATGTCTCAAGGAAAGTACTCCTCGTATCCATATCGCGCGGCTTGATTGGACCTTGGCACTATTTTGCCTAACGGATTTGATACTCACCGGGTGGATGATTTTCTACATATCGCCCGAACAGCCCTGAAGAAGTCGAGGTGCTTACGACCTATCGACGAAACTCGTGTTAGCTTGTTTCTTCCTAAATTGATTTTTCAACCGTTCGATGTTGTGAACTGTCATTTTGGACTGCTTTCCTTTCGGATACAACTGTAATGACATTCGTCACAAAATCAATGTGAAGACTTGGATTACATTTTATGGGCCTGAACGTGGATTAAAGCGGACTATAACCTACATACTTTTGTATTAATGATTATTGGAGTGCTCTGATCTACATATAGACTTATTTGTGCTCTTCCTCTCGGGGGGCAGTGTAGGATTGTGGATGGTAACCAATCCTTTCCTAGAAGCACCATGTAATTTGTGTATACGCTTAATACTTTTTCCCCTAATAAGAGTGCAGTGCGCCCATTTTTTGTTTCATACCTGGTTACCATATCTTTTCTATTGAGCTCAGAAGTATACACCTGAACGCTTGAATCTACCAGGTGCCTGAAGAATGAGATGACATCTTCTGTGAGCAAAACAGGTGATTGATGACCCTGTGGTAGAATTTCAGCTACTCACCTTGTCCAGGGACCACGTGGTGGATTTTGCCGAAGCTGCTGAGACACTGCAGTCAAGTAATTGCAAGAGGGGTGTAAGTTGGAGAAGTCTGGCTCCTTAGATTCCCGGTGATCAATGAGAGCGAGTGTAGCAAGGAATTGGCAGAAGGCCTGCGCTGATGGTGACTTTTGAAAGTCGTGGGGTGTAAAAGTGTCTGTCAATGGAGTGAAGCAAACAAGTAGGTCCCATTGCCAACTGAAGAATTCATGATGACAAAATGATGCGTTTTCCAACAAATGCTGATAAGGTATTTGGCTAAAAAGCACAACCAATTGTTGGTGGTTAATCGTTCAATGAAAATACATTTGAACAATTAGGAAGCATAAATGAGCAGGTGTGCAGGCCTTGGCCCCGTCTTCCCACCAGCAGCAGGGTGTGCAAAATCTGTACAGGTGATGCTCATTTCTTATATTTGCATTGAGAGACAAGCTGCTATTACAAAATATGTATAGCATAACAAGGGTACCCCATTCTTTCAACCTGGGGTGTATGATAGTTTTGCAAAAGACAATGGTTGATAGAAGGCCAATAGGTCCTTAAAGAGACCTATTATCATAAGAAATTATTAATCCTTTAAACTCCGGCAGAAAAACCTCTACTAGATAGATGTTGGAAGGGACACAAGAAAATATTGAAAACGGTTTCATTTATTTAACAATATTAGTTGTTTGGATTTATAGATCCAGTGCTCACACAAAAGTGAAAAAGAACGTGATGTGGTAAGAGAAGAAGTATACAAACATACATTGCATTGACAACATAAGTAAAACTCCTTGGTACAAATGTTTGGAATAAAAGGAGTTTGTGGTTGTAAGGAGGTCAACGGCGTTTCGATCTCAAGAGTTTGAGATCTTCATCAGGACAAAATATGTGAGCAAATGGTATTTGAGCATAATTTTGGGAAAACTAGACACCCAGGGGAATCCAGGAGGGGGTGACTTGTGTGGCTCTCATCAGGTTCTGTTACCCAGAATCCCTTGCAAACCTCAAACTTTGTCACAAAAAACACATTTTCCTCACATTTCTGTGATGGAAAGTTCTGAAATCTGCGTGGATCCACAAAATTCCACCCACCCCGCATTCCCCAAAGTCTTCTGATATAAATGGTACCTCACTTGTGTGGGTAGGCCTAGTGCCCTTGACAAGAAATGGGCCAAAACGCAACATGGACACACCACATTTTTACAGTGAAAACTGACCCTTTTTTTCAAAGTGCCTAGCTGTGGATTTTGAACCCTAGCTCTGCCGGCACCTAGGGAAACCTAGCAAACCTAAACATTTTTGAAAAGTAGACACCCATGGGAATACAGGAGGAGGTGACTTGTGTGGCTCTCAGCAGGTTCTGTTACCTAGAATCCCTTGCAAACCTCAAACTTTGTAGAAAAAAACACATTTTCCCTACATTTCTGTGATGGAAAGTTCTGGAATCTGCGTGGGTCCACAAACTTCCACCCTCCCCGCATTCTCCAAAGTCTCCCGATAAAAGTGGTACCTCACTTGTGTGGGTGGGCCAAGTGCCCGCGGCAGGGAAGGGCACAAATCATATTGTGGAGACATCAAAATTACATTATCACAAAACGACCTGGTTTTGCAAAGGGACTTACCTGGGTTTTTGGCCCCGCTCTCGGAGGCCATCTAGGGAAACATAACAAACCCAGACATCTTTGAAAACTGGACACACGGGGAGTTCAGGGAGGTATGACTTACATGGACCCCCCAACGTTTCCTACCCAGAATCCCTGTAAACCTAAATTTTAGCTGAAAAAATCAAATATTTCTCAAATTTCTGTGTGGGAAAGTTGTAGGATCACCGGGCTGACACAAATTTCCTACCACCCAGCGTTCCCCCAGGTCTCCCGATAAAACCTGAATGTCATTCATGTGGGTGGGCCAAGTACCAGCGACAGGCAAGGACCCAAAACGTATTGTGGAGACATCAAAATTACCTAAAACAAAACGATCTGGTTTTGCAAGGGGGGTCCCCTGGGTTTTTGGCCCCGGGCTCGGCGGCCATCTTGGGGAACCTATGAAACCCACACATTTCTGAGAACTAGACACCTGGGGGAGTCCAGGGAGGTATGGCTTGTGTGGGCCCCCAATGCTTTCCTACCCAGAATTCCCTGCAAAACTCAAATTTAGCTGAAACAAATCACATATTTCTCACATTTCTGTGTGGGAAAGTTGTGGGATTACCGGGCTGACACAAATTTCCTACCACCCAGTGTTCCCCCAGGTCTCCCAATAAAAATGGTACCTCACTCGTGTGGGTGGGCCAGTACTCGCGACAGGCAAGGGCCCAAAACGTATTGTGGAGATATCAAAACTACCTATCACAAAACGACCTGGTTTTGCAAGGGGGGCACCTGGGTTTTTGGCCCCGAGCTCGGCGGCCATCTAGGGAAACCTACCAAACCCACACATTTCTGAAAACTAGCCACCCTGGGGAGTCCAGGGAGGTATGGCTTGCATTGATCCCCCATCGTTTTCCCACCCAGAATCGTTGCCAGGGATTTTTTTTTCATTGGATTTAGGTGTGGCGGCTGCCTTAGATGGGAATGCCAATGCCCCTACCCCCGCAAAATTCCACAGTCTTTCTGCTCCCCCAGGAGGCAGATGGGGGCAACAGCCCCCGATCTGCCCCCGGGGGCAGAAAGCACACTAGGCACCAGGGATATTTATTCTAATGTATATAGGGGTGGGGGCTGCTTAAAATGGGCATGCCAATGCCCCCACCCCCAAAACAAATTCCACTGTCTTTCTGCCCCACCTGGAGACAGATGGGGGCAATAGCCCCTGATCTGCCCCAGTGGGGGTAGAAAGCCCACTAGGCACCAGGGATTGTTTTTTTTATACGTAGAGGTGGGGGCTGCCCAAATGGGCATGCCAATGCCTCACCCCCCAAAAAAAATTGCCACAGCCTTTCTGCCTCCCTTGGGAGGCAGATGGGGGCAATAGTCCCTAATCTGCCCCCCAGGGGGGGGGAAGCCCACTAGGCACCAGTTTTTAAAAAATGTATTTAGGGGTGGGTGCTGCCCAAAATTGGCATGCCAAGGCCCCCACCCCGTAAACAAATTCCACAGTCTTTCTGCCCCCTCATGGAGGCAGATGGGAGCAATAGCCCCTGATTTGCCCCCCAGGGGGCAGAAAACCTACTAGGCACCAGGGATTGGTTTTTTTTATACGTAGAGGTGGGGGCTGCCCAAAATGGGCATGTCAATGCCCCCATCCCCCCAAAAAAATTGCCACAGCCTTTCTGTCTCCCCCGGGAGACAGATGGGGGCAATAGTCCCTAATCTGCCCCCCCATGGGGGGGGCAGAAAGCCCACTAGGCTCCAGAGATTTTGTTGTTTTTTTATATGTAGGGGTGGGGGCTGCCGAGAATAGGCATGCTAATGCCCCCACCACCAAAAAAGGCTTTCTGCCCCCCTGGAAGGCAGATCGGGGCAAAAGCTCCTAATCTGCCCACCACAGGGAGCAGAATGCCCACTAAGCACCAGGGATATGTTTATGGGCATGCCAGTATGAAGCCCCATAGGCAAGGGTCACTCCCTTTTTTTAGGCACACATTTTGGCTGTTTCAGTGATATTTTTATTCTCATCTGCACACAAGCGGGGGTAGAAAACCATTAGAAACCAGGGAGAGTTTGTGTGTGTGTAAACTGGAGTTAGACTGACGGTCTCCGTGTACTGACCTTTGGCTGGTATTTTGCTGACGGTGTGTGTGGACCTGCACTTGGCTAATGGTGTGGGTGGACTCGCGCTTGATGACAGTTTGTGTAGATTGGCGCTTGCCTGATAGTGTGCATGGAGTGGCGCTTAGCTGGCGGTATACGTGGACTGGTGCTTGACTGGCTGTGTGCATGGATGGTACTTGGCTGCAGGTCCGGACTGGCTGTAGGGGGCACTGGAAGTTTCCCCAGTGGGCTGGAGGGGTGGGGGCGGTGTTCTGGGTGTGATGGGCAGTTTTGTCACTGGGGTCCGATTTGGCAGTTGTGCTGCAATATCGGGCCCCAGTAACAAAAGTGAGAGCGGTGCTTTTTACTAGCACGCCCCCCTCCCAGGGCCAGTTGAGCAACAATCTGCCAGGGCTGGTTGCTGTTCCCAGTCTGGCCCTGCTTGGCTGATGGCGTGCGGAGATGGCACTTGGCTGGCGGTGTACGTGTATGGTGCTTGGCTGGCGGTGTGCAAGGATGGCACTTGGCTGGCGGTGTGTGGATAGAGCTTGACTGGCGGTGTGTGTGTATGGGCTTGGCTGGCAGTGTGCGGGGATGGCGCTTGGCTGGTGGTGTGCGTGGATGGTGGTGTACGCGTACTGACTCTTGGCTGGTGGTGTGACTTGCATGGATCCCCCAGTGTTTTCTTAACCAGAATCTCCAGAAAACCTCAAATTTACTTACAAAGTCACATTTTCCTCAAATTTCTGTGTGGGTAAGTTGTAGGATCACCGCGCAGGCACAAATTTCCTACTATCCAGCATTCCCCTTGGTCTCCCGAGAAAAATGATACCTCACTTGTGTGGGTGCCCCAAATTAGCATCAGCCTAAAACCGTATAAACAAACTGCCCTTTTGGACCCTCTTTGGGCCCCCTCAATCTCGACACGTGTTTGGCCCTTCTATGTCATAGGCACTTGGCCCATTCACACAAGTAAGGTATCATTTTTATCAGGAGACTGAGGGGAACGCTGAGTGGTAGAAAATGTGTGCTGTGCGGTGATCCCAAAACTTTCCCACACAGATATTAGAGGAAAATTTGACTTTTTAGCTTAATTTGAGGTTTGCAGAGAATTCTTGGAAGGAAAATGTTGGGGGTTCAATGCAAGCCACACCTCCCTGGACTCCCACAGGTGTCTAATTTTCAGAAATGTCTGGGTTTTTAGGTTTCCCTAGATGTCTGCAAACAGGGAGGTATGGGTTGCATGGATCCCCCAACGCTTTCCTACCCAGAATCCCCTGCAAACCTCAAATTTAGCTGAAAAAAATCAAATTTTTCTCAAATTTCTGTGTGGGAAAGTTTGGGATCACCGGACTGAGACAAATTTCCTACCATCCAGAATGGGGATCCACTAGGGACAGGTACCATGGGAAAGGGGAGAGTCTCTCCTTTCCAATGATACCTCTCCTGTCTTTCTACGTGCTCGGAGGACTGAGATAGCCCCCTGAGCACGTAGAAAGTGAAACTGAAATGAGCCAATCGGCTCACTTTTCAGTTTCGGTTTCTGTGCAATGATGTCAGCGCGACGTGCGCGCTAACCGTCATTACACAGAAACGAAAGAGACAGCCTCAGGAGCTGAGGAGGACCTTCCCCAGCTCCAGAGGCTGTTGGAGTGCAAAGGAAATCCCTCTAGTGCCTGCACTAGAGGGCACTGGAATGGCTGAGAGCCGTCTGACGCACATGAGCACTGGTGCATCGGAAGGCTCCCGGCCGTCTGACGCACCGAAGGGGTTAAGATTTTGTGGTTATAAGATTGAGTCTGTCACATGTGCTCTCTATTTGTGTAGATGTTTTACAGGAGAAAATATACTGGTTGCATCCATCACTCAGACCATTGAACATTCAAAGAGTTAAGGATGCTCTAACATACCTCTTGAAAGGTGAACCATGAAGTTTGGTGATAAAATAGGAAAGGGCTGAAATCATCATAAGATCTTAAGTGTGTATGATTGGTATTTATATTCTGTTATGACTGTAGGAAAAATGCTAAAATTCTTTTAAGATCATATATATATATATATATATATATATATATATATATATATATATATATATATATATATATATATATATATATATATATATATATATATATATATATATATATATATATATATATATATATATATATATATATATATATATCAAAACGAAATCCCAGAAATGTCCCAGCCACAACGGCGGCGCAACACACGGGCACAGATTCCAAGAAGCAAAGTTGTAGATTTGATGGTTTTATTCACACATCAATGTACAAATGACGCGTTTTGGCCGCCAGACATGCGGCCTTGATCACACATATATATATATGATTCTTGCTTACATTTTATTATGCTGAAATGTGTTTGCGATGAATGCACTTTTATGCAGGGGTGAGCGTAATTTGCGTAATTCAATGTAGCATAATCACAAAGAGCAACCCAAAAATTATATGAGATTACGCAGAGTTATGCAAGATGTGTCTTGTGCATTGCGTATTGGAAAAATAGCGCAGTTCATGCTGTTCTTGCTCAAAAATAGTGCAAATGGCATGTCATGGTGAGCAAGCGCATGGCTATTTTGTTCCCTTAGACCTGCTCCTGCCTAGCCATTCTCTTGTGATTCCTGTTCCCTAGGCGCAATTCAACACTATCCACCCCATTCTGCTCCACCAGTCATCTTTTTTGAATATATTATTTTTTTTTATTTATTTCTACTCCCCTGTGTGTTTATTTTGTATTTTTGTTCCCCGATTTAGTCTGTTTTTGGTATCCATCCCACTCAACCCCCTAGCTAAGAGACTGGCAGCGCCCCTGAGTCCCACCCCCATATGGCCGATGGTGGCACGAGGGGGTGTTGCCACACCATATTTTTAGCAAGGTGGAGATGCCAGTGCTAGATTTTTATGCGCAGCAGCACCTCCCTCTGAAGCTGGCAGCAGGCCTGGCCGGGGCTATGGCCTAGTTGAGCATCGGCTGAGGTGGGGGAGAGTGTGGCCATGCATGCGGAACTATACTAAATTCAGTAGGAAGCTAGATCTGCTTTTATATTGTGCTTTTTGTGATTTGTGTTAATCCGTTCAGTAGTTTTTGAGTAATTAAGGGTAAAAAATTATTTTTTATTTTGGCAGTTAGGCTCTCGAAAGTCCTGTGAGCATCCTGCAAGAGTGTGAAATGAAAACTGTAGGCCTGTGATTGATTGAGAGGCCCGTTTTTCCCATGAGTCTTCATGTGCTCGCGGTAGAAAGAGGCTCCCACAAGTCCTGCGAGCGCTCTGATTGTCTGGCTGTTGGAATATTAGAAATTAAATGGCCGCCATTACTGTTTAATGTGAAAAATAGTAGGTGTTGTGGAAATGAAGTAAAACGTTATATAAGGGGACAACATAAAGGGATGTAGTCCCCTAGATTTAGAGAGGAGGTGTTTAACAGATAACTACTATGAAGCCTGTGAAGATAATAAATGTATATTGTTTTTAACTAATTTTTATGATCTCGTGGGGCTCACGGGTCCTGAATAGTAAAAAGGAGTAGATGAGTTCTTAATACACTTTATTAGTAGAATGCATATTGGGGTACTTGTTTTTGAGAAGAAGTGTGTAACAGAGAAGTACTGTGATGATTAGACTGTTAATTCTGTTTTAAAAAAAATAATTTAGGAACTCGAAAGACTCTCATGGGATCGTGAAAAGTAGAAAGAAGTAGGTGATCTTTGAATACACTGTAGTATGCATACTTGCTACTGTAGGAAGGAGTATTACTGGAGATGGTGTTTAGCACATTCTTCTATTTACACCAATTGGCTTGGTAAGAATTACTAGTAGAGCACAGTCCCTTCCACACCTATAATCAGAGAGAGGGGTGTAAGCAGGGAGGACATTTCCTCTCCACTCACTACTACACACACTTGTCATCTGAAAGAGAGGTGTCAGTGAAGAGAGGCCAGTCTTTCTCAACACACTCTACTATGCATTCCCATTATCTGAGAGAGGTCTGACAGGAGAGGCAACTCCCTCCTTACACACCAATATGCAAACCTGTCATCTGAGAGAGAGGACTGAAAGGACAGGCCTTCATTCTCCACACACTACTATGCACACCCATCATCTGAGACAAAGGTATGAAAGGAAAGCCCAGTCCATCCACACACCCTTCTACGTACACCAGTCATTTAAGAGAGGAGTCTCAGCGGAGAAACCAGTCTCTCTCCACACACCTTAAAATGCATGCTTGTCATCTGAGATAGATGTCTGAAAGGAGAGGCCCACCCCACCACAAACCCTACTGCGCACATCCGTTATCTGAGAGAGATGTCTGATAGGAGAGGCCAGTTCCTCCCCATGCACTACTATGCACACCTGTCATCTGAGAAAGAGCTGTAAAAGGACAAGCCTGTTATTCTCCACACACTACTACGCACACCCATCATCTGAGGTACAGCTCTGAAAGGAATGGCAGTCCATCCACACACCCTACAACACACACCCATCATCTGAGAGAGATGTCTGGAAGGAGAGGGCTGCCCCTCTCCACTCACTACTATGCACCCCCATCCCCTCGGAGAGAGGCCTGAGAGGAAAGGGCAAGACCTCCCCACTCACTACTAAACACCCCCGTCATCTGAGAGAGAGGTCTGAAAGAAGAGGCCAGTCACTCCCCACTGACTACTATGCACACCCGTTATCTGAGAGAGAGGTCTGAAAGGAGAGGCCAGTCCCACGACACATCGTACAATGTAAACCCGTTATGCAAGTGAGGGGTCTCAACAGAGAGGCCAGACCCTGCAGATGCCCTACTATGCATAGTTGTTATTAGAGAGAGAGGTTAGAAAGCAGAGTATAGTCCCTCTTCATACTCCAATATGCACACCCATTATCCAACACAGGGTTTTTGGTGGAGGGGCTAGTGCTTCCAATATACTACTATCCTGCAAGAGTCTCGCAAGAGTAGAGTGCAAGCTTCAGTGAGTAAGGCTTGCCGCACGAGGCATGTGCGATCTCACGAGACCCATATTGAAAATTGGTGAGCCTGTCACACGGTGTTTTACGATCTTGCGAGACTTGGTCACTGGGCCTGCCACAAGGTGTTTTACGAAATTGCAAGATCATATGGGAAGTGGTAAAAAAAGGGCCAAGACTCAACCAACAGTTACCATTCTTATTACATTGTTGAAGAAATGCTGTGATGTGACTGGCTGGAGAACCAGAGCTAGTTCAGTTTGTCCTTGGTGCTTGGGAGGAGAAACAAGGCTGTTTGAATTGTGATCAGAAGAAGTGAATTTATGTGCAGCTGAAAGAGCCTGGTGTCTTCATCTGTATTTAAGAAAAAATTACAAGTTCGGGTATTTTATCATTTGTTTTTTAAACTTTGTTGTGAAGTGTTAACAAGTGTAGTAATGTTTGTAAACATATTCTACACCATGTTTACAGAGTGAAAAGCTGTTTGGGGAGGTGTAGATGTGTTAATATAGCTTTTGAGAGGTATGCATTATAATGTAGAAAGATGTGAGAAAGGTTTGCAGATTGTGTTAAAACATGAAGTGTTCCAACTGTATGTACTTGAAAATAAAGGAGGCAGTGTTTCTTAAATTATAAAACAAAGAATGTGGAATGTCTTAATACAAGCCCTAGTGTTTTTATGAACCTCACTGTATATATACTTTAACCCCATGAGATGTTTGAGTGGTGATATTGCTATTTGTAGAGTGAAACACCATGCTCAAAAGGAATCTGTTATAAACGTTTATTAAATCAGGTTTGATGGCATGTTATAATTTATTTGTGAAAAAAATGCACTGGGTGAGGGTGTGGAATTTTTCTTGAGAAAGGAATAACAAGTCAGTGATACACTTAAATATAAATATGTGATTGTGGGTGAAAAACTGCAGAAAACTTTACAGAATATAGTGAAGAATGACTGTTATGATTTTTTGAATAGTATGTAACTTAAAACTTCTTTGGCTATTTTCTCTTTTTGTAGGAGAAAAATTGAAAACAGAAGCCGTGAACAAGAAAACTACTATGTGAGAAAATATATGGAGAAGAAAAAGAAGTCTTGTTCACTTTGAATAACCAGGAAATAATTACTATGTGGGATGTTATTAAAGAAACTATTAATTGGAGAAGTGATAATGTTTTGCAAGGGGGACATTTGTGATCTTGCACAAGCTTGTGTTGTGTAGATCTACTTGTCTCTGAGGAAATAATTTTCTGCTTTCATAAGCAGCAAAGATTAGTTTTATTAAGACATGAAGGATTATTGTCTTGTTGAGCAGTGAGTACCTGAGCAGGCACACTCTATCCAGGTTGAAAAGATATGGAAGCACATGAAGAGCTCTGTAGGTCAGCAGCACAAGCGAACTCTGCCCAAGCTAGCCTTTGTGAACTCTTTTTAAAAAACTGTATGCTTGAGAAACTTTGCCGAGACATTTTTGCAAGCTGGCCTCAAAACAAAAAGCCACCATATCAAATACTTTTTACCATCTGAGGTGGTTGAGGTGGTGTAGCTACACCAGGCTGCGAATCATAATGTGATGAAAACATTGTAAACAGGGGTTGCTGTTTGCTGTCTGCCTGCTGCTGTTGTGCTGAGCCAAGGGGGAAGCTGTGACACGAAGAGCACCACTGGGGGTCTTGAAGCCCCACCACCCCTTGCAGCCAAGATAAATAACACGCACTTCAAGTTCAACCATGACGGTGTCCCACAGCGTAGGTCAAGCCTGGGCTATGCCCGGGCTGAGGGCGGGCCCGTCTGCACCTGTCTGCAGCCGGATGAGGCAGGGGCAACCCCTCTGTAATGTGCTTAACAGCGCAACGCTGTCCTGCTGCATTGGGTTGCTGTTTGCTGTCTGCCTGCTGGTGTTGTGCCGAGCCAAGGGGAAGCCGTGACACAAGGAGCACCACTGGGGGACTTCAAGCCCCACAACCCATGTAGCCAAGACCAGTAGCACGCGCTTAAAAGCGCGACGCTGCCCTGCGGCTGTGGGTTGCTGTTTGCCGTCTGCCTGCTGTTAGTGTGCCAAGCCAAAGGGGATTTCAGACCCCCACCATCCCTTGCAGCCAAGACCAGCAACACAGCTTAAAAACGTGATGTTGTCCCGCGGCTGTAGGATACTGATTTCTGTCTGTCTGCTGCTGGTGTACTGAGCCAAGGGGAAAGCCGTGACATGAGGAGCAGCACTAAGGGACTTCAAGCCTCACCACCCAATGCAGCCAAGACCAGTAGCATGCGCTTAAAAGTGCGATGCTGTCTTGCGGCTGTGGATTGCTGTTTGCCGCCTGCCTGCTGCTGGTGTACCGAGCCAAGGGGAAAGCCATGACACGAGGAGCACCACTGGGGGACTTCAAACCCCACCACCCTTTGCAGCCAAGATAAATAACACGCGCTTGAAGTTCAACCATGACGGTTTCCCACAGCATGGGACACGCCTGGGCTGTGCCCGGACTGAGGGCGGGCCCGTCTGCACCTGTCTGCAGCCGGATGAGGCTGGGCCACCCCTTCAACGTCTTCCTCTGGATTACACAGTGAGTGACCCATCTCCATTACTACTCTTGCCTGCATTTAGTTGAGCTCACCTAATGATTGGAGGATCTATTGACTGGTGAACAATTCAGTCTGCAGTGACCCTGTTTAAGTACACCAGCATTCAGCGAGGCTCCTGTTAAATATGTTGAGTCTTAAGTAACTCTAATCACTGTTACAACCAGGCACACTATAGCAAGGCCCCAATGCAGAGCAGAAATGTGCTGGAGGGCCTCAGTCTGCCGCCCCCCCCCCCCACCTACAGCAATAGACAGAATGTTACAGAGTGTGATAGGGGTTGTGGCAACGGAAATAGAGTTGGTGGAGAGGCTCCTCTCTCTGGACACAGGGGTGCCACGGCCGACATCCAGGGGCCCATTTGATTCTGTTGCTGCTACTGCCACTGCCACCCCAGAGGATGAGACAACTGTGAACAATGGTACTAAGGAGGTCAGCGACTCTTTTTTTGATGCACCTAATGGAGACCGCACCCCAATGGCTAGCTGCGCGGAAACCCTACAAACAACTAGAAAAATGCAGAGAGTTGTGCGGAGTAAACAGAATAACAGAGGGGCGCAGGCAGAAACATCGCTTGATAATTGTTATATCTGCTGCTCAGCCAGTGTGAGTGTGGAGTGGAATGTTGGTGTGTGGTGATGCATGGAATGTTGGATGTCTGAGAGAGGCAGTTGGAGTATGGACAGGGTAGCAGGAAGACTGCTCCTGGTGAGGCTCTTGATCTCAACTACTTAATAAACCATCTTAGTTAATCTACTCCTGGACTACTGGACTTCTTTAATTACAACATTCTTTGGCGACGATCTTGGAAATGAAGAACCTACGTGAGTAAGCTGAAGAAAGTATTCCTATCCAGAAAAACTAAGAAACTGACATTACAGGGAATTAAGCCTCTAGAAACCATTCAAGAAAGAACTTTAAGGGAAACATCAGTAATACAGAATGCCCTGTGTCCCACCAGTGTCCTCTTCATCTGGACAGCCCAGGGTGAGAGTCTGTTATGTAAGTTTCCATGAATAGTGAGCCGTGATTTGGAGTAAACTTGAAGGAGCTGGTGGGACCGGTGGCAAATTTTGGTAATAACCCGGTTTCAGGATGCAGCTTTCATTTTAAGCATCCACGTTTTAGACTCTGCCAGCCGGGGGTGATGACGACAGTCTGCCAGCAGGGTGTGACGATGACAGTGTTGTGTTGTCAATAATAGACAAATATCTACAGCGCTGTGGCATGCATTTTCCACAAATATTAGGCTCTAAATATGCAGCTTTTGAATTGCTCACTCAAGGAAGGGGACGTTGACACCCTGTCAGGTGGCATTTTTGATTGAACAAACTTTGGTTGTAATATCATTTCTGTGAGGCGTGTGCACCGTTTCAGTCAGGTTCATTTTTAAAAAAATGAAAAAACACAACTCACCGCAACGGTTCTGCTTGAGCGGCAGGTCTTCACTGTGGCTAGTGCGAGCTCATACATTGGGAGCTTGCGAATTGGTAAGGAGCCCTGGAACCCAACGCTGTGCAGCACGTACGTGCCTGGAGCTACCCGGCCCGCTTCTAGTGTACGTGCTGCCATCTTGTCAGCTGGTGGTGGTCCCGGCTGTATTTTTTGCTCGGAAGTTGCATTTCGCCCCGAGTAACGCTCAGTAGAAGCGGATAAGCAAACAAGATTGTGGTATATGGCATGCAGCTTTATCGTAGCCATGGAGATCCGGTGAGGGCTGTTGTGTGTCCTGTCAAGCCGTGGTGGTGAGTTTTGTCATCACTGTTCTGGGACAAGTACGTGTGCTGGAGCATGTGGGAAAGTGACACTGGTAAAGCGGAAAGACTTTCAAGCGTTTTTTCATTTCCCAATGGATGCTTAACTTAAAGTAAGGTATTGACTTGGCTTGGGGGTATTTAGGCAGAGCAACTTCTTCACTGGTGGGAGAATCTTAGCTGCCCTGGTTTGGAGGAGGAACAACTTGAGTGCAGGTAGAGTGTCAGAGCGCACCCTGGGGAACCCTCTAGGCAATTTGAATTCCAGCCACAGTGAATGCAACAGACTTGCATATTTCAAGTTGAGTGGGCATGGGGAAAAAAAAACCCCACATGGAGTAGTGCTTTATCTTATGCTAATGCGTATGTGGTATGTGAAAAGATTGGTTCTCAAGCATATACTTGAGAGTTGCACAAGTTTTTTCTGTGCGTTGGTGTATTGCATCATAATTGCATATATTTTTTTTTTTGCTGAGTTTATACATTTTCTTATGTTTTCATAGGGTGCTCTTATTGACATTGAGGTTTTTTGAGCACTATCTTCCTGTGTAGGGTTCTACGCAGTTTATGGATGACTGTTCTTGGTGTTATGGTTGGGAAGGCTGTAGTCGATAAGTCACCTACTAATGATAGATTCAGAGAGTATGTGGGTTTGAGATGACTGCGCGTAGATTAAGTCACTCATTTTCGTAGGTGTTACAGTTAGGATGACTGTTGTCTTTGAGTTCACTGTGTGAGTTCAGTCACTCAGGTCTACCACTATTTTTTGTGGTTGTGGGTTGATTGGAGGTAAATGGGTCACTATTAGAGTTGTGTTTGAGATGGCCGTTCGTGGTTAAGTCACTCAGGTCTACCACTATTATGTTGTTGTGGGATGATGTAGGTACATCACCCACTGTTGGTGTTGCATTTGAGATGGCTTTAGGGTGTTAAGTCACACAGGTCTACCACTATTGTGTGGTTGTGGGATGATATAGCTACATAACCCGCTGTTGGAGTTGTGTTTGAGATGACTGGTTGAGAAGAAGTAAGAAGATGTTGCTCACGTCTACCCCTTTGTGTGGTTGGGGGTGGATTATAGGGTAATCACCCACATATATAGGCGTTATGGTTGAGATAACTGTATGGGAATAAGTCACTCTTGTCTACCACTGTTGTGTGGTTGTGGGATTGCCGTATGTGAATGTCCCACTTATAAGGGTAATGGTGATGTTTTAGTGTGGTATGATTGTGGGTATGTAACCCACCTGTGAGGTTTTTTTCTTTCGCTATGGCTGGTCTCTACTGCACATTCAGTGGTTGGTTCCCTGCATGCTGTCTTTCATGTCAGCCTGGCCAGTTGGCATGTTTGTGGCATTAGGGGTTTGGTAGAGGAGCTGTGGTGTGGTAGAGTGTATTATTTGTTTTTGTTGATGGAAAGGGATAAGATGAGCTAGGTGTGTTTGTTTTATTTATTGTTTTCTTTGATCTGATTGGCATGCATATGGTAGAGTGTATGTTCATAGTGACTTGTTTATGTGTACCATATCTCTATATTTAAAATGGCAATATGTTTGTTCTCAACAAGTTACTTGCATCTTTTCTGATTACATTTATATCTTCATTTTTATTTATTGTGATTAACATGCAAGGTCTTATACAATTAATAACTTACATGCAGGTTCTTATTACATTTGATATTGTGACGTGTACCATCTCTATATTTAAATTGGCAATATGTTTGCTTACTGAGTTCAGCAACATGTGTGCGACTTTTTCCACCTGATATTTACATGCACTTTTCTTGCCTCTCGTGTTTGCTACTTGTAGATATGCATGGAGTAGTTGCTAATGTTATTTTAGCCTTTGTAAAGAAGGGAGATATGTTATACCTGCTGCTCAGCCACTGTGAGTGTGGAGTGGAATGTTGGTGCGTGGTGGTGCATGGAATGTTTAATGTCTGAGAGAGTCAGTTGGAGTATGGGCTGAGCAGCTGCTGGTGGGGCCCTTGATCTCAACTACTTTATAAACCATATTACTTAATCAACTCCTGGACTACTGGACTTCTTTAATTACAACAATAATCCAGTGGCATCCCTTCTTTCAACTGAAGTCACTGACTTATTGGAAGGGGCACGATTCACAGCCTTGCTGGGTGGCGCAGCTAGCGGTGGAGATCATTGAGAATACAAAACTATTTTAAATACAGAACTCACTCCAATATTGGCCCGCCTCGCGATGCTGAAACAATCCTGTATGGACATTTTAAGGAGACAATTACAACAATAGGGGGTATTTAGGAGGTGTTGGTGATGCCCATACAATTCTGCCTCACCCGGGGGTGTGGCCGGCAACATGGCCGCATAGGATGTACCTCTGTGGTGCTCCCGCTGGAAGACAGGGAGAATCCGACATAATCCTATGGTGCGACAATAGCGCCGACCCCACAGACATCGGCCCGGCCAGGAGTTATCGCCTGGCATGGGAAACATCGGACTGGACGCAGAACTGAAGCAGAGCAGACGCCTTGGACCTGCTGACGGAGGGACGGAGCCGCCATTTTGGGCTGCCGCGGGCGTTGCTGCGGCTGGCTCGGAAGGAGTCAGTCGAAAGCGGGTGACCCGCACCCGTAGTGACGATAGCGAGCGGCTCTATGCTAATCGGGCTCGCCGCCGTGCAGAACTGCTGTCACTGAACGGGGGCAGACCTGCGGGGTGTGTCCATGGAATCGAGGCCGGACGGAGCATCGGAGGAGTGAGAGCGGGCCTGCCTGTGACGCCTGCGGGCAGCGGATCCTCCCGGGAAGAAAGGAGGTGAGGCGCTGACCTGTGAGGACCTTCGGACGGGGGAGTTGGAAGAAAAACAACAAAGGGAACAATAATCAATCAAAAAATAAATAAATAAAATAACGAACAGTGACTGGGTCGAGGTCCCGATGTTGCTGGGACCCAGAGGTGATCACGATGCACGCTGCGAGACAGGCTGCTGAATCCTGAAGGCCCCAAAGAAGATAGGTAGTCTTGCCCAACGGATTGGGGCTGAGTGGGCTTGAGCACGGCGCTTTGGAGGGGTTGGGTGCCCCCTAGGAAAGAGAATAATGCCGGCCCTGGGAATGAACTGAAGGGAGTGGAGCGCGAGTGAGCCTTAGTGGTGTGGGCCCTGACAAGAAGTGAGATCTGCCTGAGATTGAGGGGTGTTTGCCCTATTCTGGCCACCACCACCCTTGGTGATATTTGTTGGTCTCTGGCTGCACCTACCAAAAAAAAAGGGGTAACTGACATAGGGTGCCTGGGCCGATTGAACCCCTCGAAGTGCACCTTCATATTGGAAAAGAAGGGCAAACCTGATAATATGATACACGGAAATGAAGGGGATAAGAGGCAGACCCTACCAAAGGGTTGATAATTACAGCCGCAGGGGGCAACGAGGCTCCGGAGAACTTTTTGTGCTGCCCGGGCGCTGAGGTCCCCTGAGAGAAGAAGAAGAGCCAGAATGGGTAAAGACAAAACCAATAGGGCCCAATCTAACAAAATCCTTAACTATGTGCAGCCCATGCCCCAGGGACCAAACCAACAGGAACTGCAGGGGGATGATGTTGCAGAGGGGGTGCCAGTGAAAGACCAGGGAGGCCCTTCATTAAATGACATTTTGACGGCTATTCAGACCACCAGGGATGAGATGGTGACCAGAATTGATGCAGTCGCGATCGATGTCAATCTGCTCAGATGCGACCTACGCAAGGTGTGTGGCAGAGTCACCACGATGGAACAGAATGTGGACACATTCCAGATGGAGATGAAATCGCTCAGGGAAATGATCATGGAGCTACAACGGAAAACGATCAAGCTCGAAGATCAGGAGGGACGCTCAAGGAGAAACAACCTGCGGTTTGTGGGATTCCCGGAGCGGGCGGAGGGACCTTCGGCGGAGTTATTTCTGGAGGACTGGATCACGAAAGTGCTTGCACCCGGGAGGACCTCCAAGTTCTTTAACATCAAAAGGGCACAGAGGGCACACAGGGCATTGGTGCCCCCGCCGAGGGCGCCACCGAGGGCTATCATAGCCCAGTTCTTTAATTATCGTGACCGGGACGTGATCCTACTGGCCACTTGAGGAAAGGAGGCCATGCAATATGAGGGTCATACCATCGCAATGTACCCGGATTATACTCAGTGGGTGCAGGACCAGCAACGTAGCTTCCTTTTTTTTTTTTAAACAAAATTTTTATTGTTTCTTCAAAACATAACAATACAATCATCAGCAGAATATATAGGCAAGCAGGTGTTCATGTAAGGAAAGTTTGGCATGGCCGCGCCTAGTAACAAGTGACATAGTCTTAACAGATATATACAGTGGTCCACTCTACATTACAATGATATCAGATGTCAACAGAATCATTGATAAACAAGTAAAGTAGCGGCATCCAATTGTTCGTAAAGGATAACGTAGTAAATATCCCTGTCTCACAATTAAAAATACTAAGCTGGACTCCAACCCTCCCTCTTATCCCTCCCCCCTCCCCGGCATGTTACACTTAACAATGGTTATATCAACATCTAGATGTATTACATGTAAGTACATTAAAAGTCGTTGTACCGAACATCAGGAAAAATGCCTCCGTGTCAGAAGCAGGGGAATATGTGACAGCAGAGGGCATATGCATCAAGCTATAGGTTAGGCATTAATCAGGTCGAATCAGCAGATGCGACAGCTATAGGGTCCTCATCCAGGTCAGTGTCCGGAACTTTCAGCAAAACTACTAAGGTTTCCCAAGCCCTCGCTGCCTCCAGAGCTTTCTCACTATTTGCGCGTTTAGCTAGCTGTAATCTAACAGTTTCCTCGCTTTCCGCCCATTTGAGTAAATCAGGCTTCCATCTCCGAACACTTGGGCCCTTCTTTGACTTCCAATTTGCTGTAATGTCTCTTTTAGCTAGAAGAAGGCCCAAGTCCAAAAATTTGCTAGTGACTTTATTCTTTGATGTGTGGGGGAACCAGTGCAGCAGGAAGGGGCCTATAGTGGGTTCTATATCTCTATCAGTGATTTCATTTAGTAGTGTTACTACCTCTTCCCAGTAATTCTCCAGCTGGGGACAATCCCACATCATATGGCGAAAATCTGCTCCCTCCGTGTTACAACGCGGGCACATTGCCGAATTAGTACCAAAATATTTATTGATTTTGGCTGGGGTAAGGTATGCCCTGTAGAGGAAATAAAAATGCATCAGTTGAAAGCGGGCATTTCTAGTACTTTTCCACGCCCGTTCGACTAGTTCAGCCCACTTTTTCTCATGAATCTCATCACCCAGGTCCCCTCCCATTTTAGTCGTAATGTCATTAATGGAGTCAGTGCTTCTTCGGTCATGCGCCTATAAAGGCAGGTGACTGCTTTAAAGGTTCCCGCTGCTGATACTACATACTGGCAGGCCATTGATATCTGTGGTTCAAGCAACCCCTCTCTCCAGTGTTTTTGAATGGCCGCAATGAGTGCCAAATGGAGCAAAAAATCGCAGCGAGATAAGTCGTATCGTTCCTGCAATGTAGCGAAGGGAAGCAAGGTGTTGTCCTCATATAAATCCCCCAGTGCAGTCAGTCCCTTCTCCTTCCAAACAGTCAGCACGTTCCAGTTGCCGCCATGTGGTAGTGCAGTACACATGGCTAAGGGGATCTCAGGGGCATAAGAATGCGCGATCCGTGCTCGCCTCTGACTCCTATTCCAACAGAGCCAAAGCGTCCGCAACTCATTGGAAAGGAACTTAAGTCGTAGTGGCAATTGTAAGATTATTCAGGAGAGTGTCCGCCCGGAGGTCTGTTCCCTTACATGTTCACCCAGTCCTCGAAATTCCAATGCTACTGCTTGGGTAAGCCACTGTAGTTGAGCCGCCAAGTAATACGTCTCAAGGTCAGGAACCGCCAGTCCCCCCTCTGATTTCGGTCTCATTAGCACTTTCTTCGCCACCCTCCGTCTGCCAGCAGCCCAGAGGAACCCCGTAAACATCGCTTTAAGTTGTGCAAAAATCTTCGCTGGTATCCAAACAGGTAAGTTTCTAAAATAGTATAGCAACCTGGGGAGAGTCACCATCTTAAGAAGGGCCACTCGACCGGCCACCGATAGAGGCAGTGTACCCCAAAACTCAAGGTTACTTTTAAGACCCCTGATGGCTCTACCCACATTACCCTCCAATAAATCAGTTTGCGTGTGATATATACGGGTCCCCAGGTATGTCAGACAACGGTATTCCCATTGTACCCCATCTGTAACTTGAGGGCCACCATCCAATGAGGTGGTGGGGAACAGGCAGGACTTCGTCCAATTCACCTTGAGTCCAGCCACAGTACCAAGATCGTGGAGCAAACGTTTTGCTCCAATGAGGGCATCAGCAGTATTAGCTAAAAACATGAGCAGGTCATCGGCATAGAGCGCAATATAGTGAATCCGGTTATGCATGCGAAGTCCGGGATATCGCAGTCCCGTTCTGGCCTGGGCCGCTAATGGTTCCATGGCCAGGGCAAATAATAGAGGGGAGAGTGGACAGCCCTGTCTCGTCCCACGACTCACAGTGCAGGCATCAGAGATCAATCTGCCCGTTTTGACCCTGGCAGTGGAATGATTGTATAATAAAGCCGTCCAAGCCACAAAAGCATCTCCCAAGCCAAACCTGCGCATGACTTGAAATAAATAGGGCCATTCCAAGCTGTCAAAAGCCTTCTCTATGTCTACCGCTAGGATGGTGGAGGACTCCTTCGGATAGGTGTCAGCGTCTAATATGCGAAGCAGACGCCTTACATTTATATCTGTATTCCTGGTCGGGATGAAACTCGCTTGATCACTGTGTATTAAGTGAACCATGTGTGGTAGTAGCCGGGTTGCCAAGATCCGACTTAGAATCTTGTAATCAGTGGTTAGCATAGACAACGGGCGATAGGCAGTTCTATCCGAAGGTGGCTTCCCTGGTTTCAATAAAGGGATAATAATTGCTTCGCGAGTTGTGACAGGCAGTTGTCCCGCTCGCTTTGCATCATTGTAAAGTGTCACTAATTTAGGAGCCAGAAGATCGATATAGGTAAGATAAAACTCGATCGGCAGGCCATCGGCTCCAGGAGTCTTATTGTGCGCCATGTGCTTGATCACGCCTCGCACTTCCCCAAGGTCAATATTCCGACCCAATAGTCCCGCTTGTGCTCTGTCTAGTTTTGGAAGGTCTACCGCATTTACGAACTCTCCAATAATCCCATTATTCAGAGACAACCTACTCTGATAGAGATCCATGTAATAAGCATGGAACTGATCATTAATCCCTTGTTGGGTGCAGCAAACTTCTCCAGTCGGACTACAGAGCTCTAGGATTACCGTCCCTCGTCTGGCAGGATTGGCCAGCCAAGACAATAACGCTCCGGACTTATCTCGTTCTGCATGAGCGCGCGCTAGATATTTTTTATAATCAAAACAGCGCAATCTCTCGACCTGTATGGCGACTGCCTCCCTTGCTTCTAGCAGGTGTTTCTGCCTATCAGGCTGCCCAGGCCGTTCTCGCTCCACTTCTCGCAATGGTTGATCTGCAGTCTGTATATCTTGCAGTAACACCCTACGTACCCCCATCATGTTGGAAATGCAGTGGCCCCTCAAAACCGTTTTAAAAGCATCCCACTCTACAGCGGACAATGATGCTGTGCCAGTATTCTCTAGAAAGTATTGTGTTATGCCAGTTCCCACCACTTCGTGAAAGACCTGGTCTTCTAACAGCTCTGGGTTTAATCGCCAAGTCGGGATCTTAGGGTGCACATGAGCCCAGTGTATCCGCAAAAGAAGGGGGTTATGGTCTGAGAGTGTCCTAGTGAGATATTCGCTATGTTTGACTTCAGCATGGATGTCTGGGGAACAGAGTATTGCATCTAAATGAACATGAAGCTCATGAAGAGCCGAAAAGAAGGAATAGTCTCGAATTCCCGGATGATGCGCCCTCCACGTGTCAATCAATCCCCACCTATGTTGCCAGTCCCTTCTAGCCTTAGAAATCTTGTGAATGGGTGCATCAGGGAGGGGTGGATGAGACCGGTCCAGTAGTACATCAGGGATAGAGTTAAAGTCACCGCCCATAAGCACTGACCCTGTTAGGAGTGGAGCCAGTTTCCCCGAGAGCTGTGTAAAAAATGCCAGCTGTTCTGTATTGGGGGCATAAACACTGCCCAATACTATATCCCTGCCATTTAATCTTCCAGCAACCACCACGTATCTCCCTTCTGGGTCCACAAGCTGTTGTGTGGGCTGGAAAGGAACCCCCGCCCTAATCCATATCAGTAACCTCCGCGCAAAGGCCGAATAAATCGTATAAAAGATCTGACCCCGCCATCTACGTTGCAGGGCTAGTCCCTCTTGGCTTGTAATGTGTGTTTCCTGGAGGAAAGCGATTTGCACCCCTCTGCGCACTAAATAAGCATGAAGTTTGTGGCGGCGCACCATCGTATGCATGCCTCTGACATTCCATGATATACATTTTAAATCAGTTAGAGAACCCATGATGCAATAGAACACAGTGCCCTGCCAGTTCGTTTAAGGTGACACGCCGAAAACCAATAAACAACCCTTTACAAAAGAAAAACCCCCAACTCCCCCTCCCCAGAACAGGCACTAAAACACTAGTCCCCATCCAAACTAACTATACTCAGCGTCCTCTAGTAACTACAGAGGAACAAGGGGGAAAACGGCTGCAAGCCGGTGTTGCCTCGCAACGTAATCAATAACAATCTCAGCGCTTATGCCTTAATGAACACAGTGCCCCACATCCAGGGGCGCACATCAATATCTTAGAGCCCCCCCCCTACCCTCCCACCACCCCAGCAATGAGAAAGGGCAAGTCAGGGCCGGAGAACCCAAGGAGAAAAGAAAAACAATGGATAAGAAGGAAGATGAAGAGCGAGACAGAACGAGAAAAAAAAACAAAAACAAAGGGCAGAAGAGTAGTCAAGCAATTTCATCCGCAGTGCCTGAAGTGACATGCAGTAACTTAACACTGCCATCGTGGGATGTGTCTGAGTCCGAGCCGCCGGAGGCCTTTTCCGATCCTGTATCCGCTTCTGATGGCATTTTATGGTCCTGCAACATCTCCGATACCACGTGCAGTGCATCAGTCCTCTCTTTCTCCATCTGGGAGGAACCAGGTGTTCGCACAGACTTATGGCGGGACCGATTCCACCGAATTCTCTGTGGAAGTTGCTCTCCAGGAGGAGGCGTGCAACGTCGCTCCATCGGTTTGTTACCAGTTTTGTAGGTTTCAATCCAGTCCCATGCCTCCTTGGGATCGTTACAAAAGTGTGTCTTTCCGTGAAACATAATCCGCAGTCGAGCAGGGAACATCAAGGAGTACTGTATTCCTTCATCTCGTAGGGCCTTTTTGATTGTTAAGAAGGACCTGCGATGTCGCTGGACCTCCAACGTGTAGTCAGGAAAGATCGACACTCTGCTGTTATCCACTGTATAGGGCCCAGATGTACACGCTTTCTGCAGTAGGAAATCCCTGTCCTTGTAATGGAGAAGTCTGGCCACCACCGGGCGAGGAGGCCTCCCCGGCGCCAGGGGTCGAGCAGGGACTCGGTGGGCTCTTTCTAGGGTATAAAACTGGGTCAGTCCTTCTGGCGCCACTACATCTTGAAGCCAGACTTCTAGATATGTGATCATGCTAGAACCTTCTATTCCATCCGGGAGACCTAGGACTCTAATGTTGTTTCTCCGGTTGCGCCCTTCAGCATCTTCAGCTCTCCTTTTCAATGATTGAACTCTGTGAGAAATATCTCCCATCTGGGCAGAGAGGGATTGCTGCGCCAGCGCCAGGTTTGCCAGCGATGCCTCAGTTTGTTTCACCCGCTCAGCCAGTTTGGTGTGTGCTGCTCGCAAAAGACCCAGGCCCACCACTACATTAGTAATGTCCTGATGCAATGTTTCTTTAGTATCTGCTATAGCCTGCAAGATCTGGGCCAACTGTTGCTGTACTAAGTTGTCTGCTAACACCTCAGGTGAGTCCGGCTGTTTGTGACTCGGTTCTGGGTCGTCTTGGTCCGGGGGGGCCCCCGTTTGTTTGCCCCGGGCTTCCCCATGTCCGTGGTGGAGTAGCGCCAGCCACCAATTGCCAACACTCAGTGATGTTCTCCAATGCCACCGCCGGATCCAATGAAGAGGGAAGCCCCACACAATAATACAACAATGGCAGCCAGGCACGGCCCCTGTTGGCTCCGGTGTCAACCGCAAAGCTCCCCCCACCGGTGTCCGGCCACCGTGGACAGAACAAGAGCCAGTGAGAAGATGCACTCTAAGGACTGTTACATTTCTCCTCCCCAGGTACTAGATGCAGATAGGAAAAGCGTCAGGTGGGACGAATCTCAAGCACCCCCCCAGCAGAATCAAGGCCCCGGGGGCCACAGGGCTCCTGCAATAAGAGCTGGACAATGATCGCCCCTTCTACTAGGCCGCAGTGTCAGAGTCGCTGAGGATGCACGCCTGGATTCCACAGCTCGCAACCCCAATTATGAGGAGGGCAAAATCAGCAACAGCCTCTGGACTCCCCGACGTAGGCAGCAGCGTCCTCACCAATAGTCCCCCGGTACACCGACACACGCAGGGCATCTCCGACTCCAATTTGCGCTCGTTACCGGGGTCCCTTCATCACAGGGGCTCAAGCGGGACTCAGCAACCTCTAGGTGCGTGGGGATGAGCGAGTTTCTGCCCGCAGCCTCATTAACAAGATGGCGCCAACCCCAATACGCGCTAGTTCAAAATGTGGCAGAGTGCACTTAGGATGCCCTGCAAAGGGGGGTCGCCGCAGGCCATGGAGTGTGGATGTCGCTCCGGTAGCAGGCCCCGACCTGGCCCAAGTCCGCGGCTGACGTTGTAGGCAGATGTGTGAGGGCTCCAATGCGATGGGCTAGGCCCTACACCGGTAATGCGCTGCGTCACGTATTGCCACCTACCTCAGTCCTCAACGCCACTGTCAGTTCAATTCAGGGCCGTCAGAGCCCCCGTTCCACTACTGGGGCAATGTAGGCAGGAGCGGGGCATGGGTAGATCGTCTACACCCCCTCCGAGCGCTCCGATACAGGTAATGGCGCCATCTTGATTTCCCGGAGCCGGAGTCGCTCCCTCCTCCCGTCTCGCCGCTGCGGGGCTGCGACCGTCCGGGACCTCCGAATTTCGGACCCATGCAGTGCCCAGGCCCGGCAAAGTCCAATGTGCGCCCCCGGACCCGGGGCAACAGTACTTGTGTAAGATAATTGATTTGGCCGGTGTGGAGCTCAGAGCTCACGCGTCTGCCACAATCGGCTTGCAAGCCACGCCCCACCAGCGACGTACCTTCCTGATGGTGAAGAGGAGGATGAGGGAAGCGGGGATGAAGTACAGTCTGCTCTTCCCGGCCAAACTCCGGATTGAACACAGGGGTAGGGCGTTGTTTTTTTATTCGGCGGCAGAGGCCTCTGAATAGCTGGACACGACTGGGGAGCAGGATGGCCGTCGGAACTTACAACCTAGTTCGAGGAAAACACCAGACTAAACGGATTCTGTTCCGAGATCACGACGACCGTCTGGAGGGAAAAGACCAAAGGACACGGGCGGTTCTGGAAGGGTCAAGGTGTGTGCGGATGGCACCTTACAGGTTACGAAGGGGCCGTCAGACTCAGAGATTACCTCGTCGGTCATTGTGCCTGATACTAATGTCTCCTGAACTCAGATTATATGGAGGAGATGCAAGGCCATTAGCCAGAACAAACAGATAAGTGGGATGGGGGACCTATCCTAAATTGTAAGTGTTTCTTTCTATTCATATGTGGGGTACAATAATGTATGTATATTCTGTACTGGGGGGACCACGCCCCTCTGTAGAGGCTGGTATCTGGTCGGGGAGCTGGAGGTCTTGTCCTCGCACCCTGTCGAGTACCTGGCCACTTGCACGGCATCTATGCAATGGGACATGGCAACTGCTTATTGAAGGAGCCAGAAATAAGTAGAAGACAAATATGGTTCATATGGCAGTGGATAAGTATTTTGTTTGAGAAAGTTGAGGGGGAGGTTTGGGGCGGGAGATGGGACTGTTCGCTCACTACGATGTGGGGGGACGGATCCATATCACTGCCCAGTGGGTGGGGGGAAAGGGAGAATCAATCAGTTTTGTTTGTTATTTAATGGTTCGGGGAAGTTTTATGGGATCCATGTCTGGGATGTAGCTCACGGAAATGTGATCAATTTCTGAAGAGGATGAAGGAGTGGGAACCCAGGGGCATTGTCGATCATGGAATATCATGGCTGCCCCCATGATGAAGATGCTTACTTGAAATGTAAGAGGTATGGCAATGCACGAAAAACGGAGCAGGGTGTATGCATTTTTACGAAGGTATAAAATCTCTGTAGTGGGCCTCCAGGAGACACATATCTGGGGCGACACACTTCCCTATGTGAGATGTAGATGGCGGGGATAACTGTACACCACTTCATATTCCGCATTTGCCGGGGGGCTCTGATATGGGTTGCTGCAGGGAACCCCTTCCAACATTTGCACCATGTGATGGACTCCGAGGGGCAATATGTGATCTTATATGGCAGGCTTGATGGTCAGGAGATATGGTTTATTAATGGATATGCCCCTAATGCAGATGCCCTGGTTTTTTTTCCTGAGGTGCTGGCCGCAGCGGCTCCATATCTGGGGGGAGGGATTATTATGCTGGGGGATGTCAACTGTGTGCTGGATGGGGCGTTGGATCGGGAGCCACCCCGAGCGAACACCAAACCAGGCATGACGAGGCCCTGATGGACGCCCTGAGGGAAGTGGGACTAGTAGACATGTGGAGACTGAGACACCCAGACAGGAGAGTTTTCTCTTGCCATACCCCTGTGACAGACACATTTAGTAGACTAGACCAATTCTTTGTATCTGCGGAGCAGGTCCCTAGGGTGGGAGAAGTGGTATACCTTCCGAAACACATCTCGGATCATTCCCCTATGATGTTGTCTCTCAGTACGGAGAGACCCAGGTCTGCGATCCTGACATGGAGGCTCCAGGCCGAGGCGCTTACTGATCCACTCTTTGCAACCGCGATAGAAGATGAGCTTTCTAGATATTTTGCCACGAACTGGGATACAGGGTCCTCAAGAGCGTTGGAGTGGTAAGCGATGAAGGTGGTGATCCGGGGAATGTGTATTAATACAACCTATAGTGTACGCCAGCAGCTTGAAAGGGACATTAAGGTGCAGGAGGAGAGGCTAACAGTCCTGGAGAAGTAACTTCCGACGGCGCCCCATTTATTGGATGAATGGCGGATGGCACGGGAACAGATGTTGGCTGCATTGTGTAGGCTTGAAAAGTTTCACTATGCCGCACACCGACAGCATCTGCACATGGAGGGGGATTGATCCGGGGCCCTACTCGCTAAGTTGATTAAAAGTGAGAAATCTGTTTCCCCCATAGTGCAGATGTGGTCTAAGAGGGGGGACATAGTATACAGCCAAGGGAAAATTCTAGAGATCCTGGCCGATCATTTGGCGGTGGTGTATGCGGGACGACCTCCACCGGATTCGGAGACAATGAATGGGTTTATGGCTGCCCTAGATCTGCCCCGACTGGAGTAGGAGGCTAGCCAGCTGCTGAAGGCCCCGATAACGAAAGAGGAGGTACGGGGAGCAATACAAGCTTTAAAACAATCCAAAAGCCCTGGGAGTGACGGTTTACCCTCTGAGTTTTATATGAGGTTCGCACCCATTCTCGTGGACCGCCTTCCGGAAGTATATAATGAAGCTCTTCAGAAGCACATACTACCGCCTTCGATGAGAGAAGCGCTGGTGGTCATGATACCCAAGGCAGATAGGGATACCAAGTTGCTGGGCTCGTATAGACCAATATCTCTTTTAAATATAGATATAAAAATTCTGAGTGGGATCCTGGCAGCTCGACTTTAACCGCATATGCACCACTTATTTTCACTCTGACCAGGCTGGCTGTATCCCCAGATGTAGTACGACCCATAATTTGCGGAGACTAGTCCATGTGTGGCACTCCCCCTTGCTGGTTCAGGAAGATTATGCTCTAGCTCTGTTAGACATAGAGCAAGCGTTTGATTTGGTGGCTTGGATGTACATTTGGGAGGTTCTGCTAACAATGGGGGTGGGGGACCAATTCCTAAAATGGGTACAGCTGCTCTATTCGGCTCCTCATGCTAGGATACGAACGGGGAGGTTGGTCTTGAGAGCCTTTACGCTGTAGCGTGGTACCAGACAGGGATGCCCGCTGTCGCCGATTCTTTTTGCGACGGCAATGGAGCCGCTCGCGGCGGCTCTGAGAGGGGAATTGGCGGCATTCGGGATCTCACTGGGAGCGACTAACCACGTGGTATCATTGTATGCGGATGATACGCTGGTGTATCTCCGACAACCTGGACAGGCAATGCCGCCATTGTCGGATGTTCTTCGGAGGTTTGGGAATATATCTGGACTCCAGATAAACCTCGGGAAGTCAAAATTGATCCCGGTGGGAAGGCTGGCTTTACACCCAGATGACCCACGGCCAGAGGTGGGGCTCCCGTGGGTGGAGATGGACTCTAGGTATCTGGGAATTAAACTGGCCACGACAGCGGAATGATATCTAGCTCTGAATATAGGGAAGGTAGTTGAGGGAATACGGGGTTCGGTGCGTTTCTGGCCGGGGTTACCTCTGTCCCTTATGGGAAGGATCGCCATTGTGAAAATGATCATCCTACCGTGATGTCTTTATGCGATACAACACTTCCTTTATAGAATACCTCGACAATTCTTTGTGACCTTAGATAGTCTATTGGTGGACCTACTATGGGGCACTAAATGTAAAAGGGTCAGTCTAGCCACTCTACAGAGAACTTGGCAGACGGAGGGTCTGGAGGTCCCATGCCTGGAATTATGTTATATGGCCTCCCAGCTGCAACATGCCGTGCATTGGCTTGATGAAGATGATAACTGGGAGAAGAACCTGCTGGCGGGCACTTATGATGACAGATCGCTGCCTGAGCTATTGATGATGGGGACACATGTGCCCCAGACATGCCCCCACATAATCCGACATGTGGCAGAAATATGGGAACTTACGGTCAAGAAAGTGCTGAAGCGAGCGCGGTATGCACCGGATATGCCCCTGTGGGTAGTACAACCCTTTTAAAAAATTTCAGCTTCTAAGTCCACACGCAAATGGCGAGGGGGGGATGCCTAAGAATGGGTGATCTGTATGATAATAAACAATATATCACATGCAAACAGGCGCGGGACACCTTTGGTTTGGGCACAGGGCAGTTTCTTCAATATGAGAAAATAGCCCAGGTGGCTAGGGAGCTATGGCCCTAGTTTCCCGAGGAGCCTCCTGTTGCCAATGTATTGCGGGTTCTGTTGGATATGGCCCAAGGACGACGACTTATGTCACATTTGTATCGGGCAATTCGGGAGGACAAGACAGTTCAGACACCCCCTGTACAAACAAGATGGGACACAATAGTGGGGGACCCCATAACTCCGAGGGACTGGATAGAAATTCACGAGGGAGTGAAGCAAGTGAGCTCGAACACCCGTTTTAAATTGATATAATACAATTTTGTCCATCAAACATATCTAACCCCCAAACGACAAAACAGGATTTATCCTGACCGCTCAGGGCAGAGGCCCCAATGTGGAGAGGCAGATGCGGACTTCATGCATATTTCATGGTCCTTTTCGGTTGTGGGTCCTTACAGTACTGAGGTCTTACTTACACTACAGAGGGTGTCGGGTGGGTGATACCCCGAGAGGTCTGCATAGTCCTTCTGGGGTTACTTCCCCGCCCAAAAAATAAGAAACTCAGCAGGAAATTCTTGCTTCTAGGACTGGTCTTGGCAAAATGGTGGGTAGCCATATCGTGGCTGAGTCACGGCCCACCAAGGGTGTCGCAATGGGTACAAGATGTGAATGAATTGGCTACGGCAGAGTTGGTACGAATGCAGAGGGTCAGACAAGATTAAAAACTTAAAGATGACTTATGGGCCTGGAGGGCAATGGTGAAAGATATGCAGCCGGATCAGACACCGGACAGCTCTCAACCTAATAATTTGGAGGTCGCGCAGTCACAAGGGTTATAGGGTGACCACTTCATGAGACAAGATAATACACGACTCTGAAGGAGTTGGCGCAAAAGGGACAGATTGGAGGTAGTGGGATACACACATAGACATGGATGGGAGGGAGGTTGGGGCAAAGGGGGGGGAGTAGTTTAGTTTATATAATAGGTTTGGTTGATAATAGAGACATCAATTAAGAAAAACAGGTTATACAAGCTGAGGGAGCAAACGAGGCAACAATAAATCAAATGGTATTCTGAGATGTATATAACACTATATGCAGATATTGTGAGCATGACCAATTTTCTTTTGCTTGATTTCATTACTCTTGTTGCCTGACCGAATGGTATCCCTAGTTTAAAAGTGTTGAAATGTATTTCAATGTTGTAATATTTAATTTTGTCTCAACTGCCAATAAAGATATTTAAAAAATATATATATTCTGCCTCGCCCTCTAGGAGAATTGTACAGTGTTGTGATTGTAGGGATTCCCCCCCTGGTTGTACCCCCAACTTTATCCCCAACTATACTGCCTACAATATTTAGATCCAAACCCACCAACTTCTGCCTTCCCCTGGCGGGGTCTCACCAACAAGAAATATCCTACGGAAAGATGCTATGGGAGTCACGGGTTGGTTGGTCAAGTTGATCGCCATAAGCCTCTGATTATTAATCTAACCTTGTCCATATGTGTCAATTACGGCAAGTGTCACAGAACTACATGAGGGTCAGAGGGAAACACAGGATGATCTGGCCAATACATGCTTAAATTATTCATGTCTCTAATCAGTTTGATGCACTGGAGGGAGGGATACTGAAGAAATACTGAAAGTCAGGCTTACAGGCATAGAGAGCGGGAGTAATGTTTTTTCCAACTACCAACAAGACAAAGTTACAACCCAAATCAAGAATTATTGCAGGTCAGCTGCTAACCTTTTCACCAACCTATATGTAATAACTATGGTAGAACCTTTATATCATACTGTAGGTCATCAATCAAATTTAGTGGCTAGTGGTATGGGCAATATAGTTGCTACACATTATTCATCTGACGAACTAGGAATAGGTAGAGCTAGCATTGATAGTAGTACTGAAAAATCTTAAGATAGGGCTCCCCTTTCAGAGGTAAGTACTCAAGGAGTGGTACCAACTAGAGAAACAATTGAGGAGATCTTGAGAGTAACTCAACCTAGTCTTGCAGTAAGAGTAATATTGTGGAATGTTGCTGGCCTTGGTTCCAAAATCGACTGTACAGACTGGGGCTGCTTCTTTGGCCAATTAAATATCTGTCTTTTTCAAGAATCATGGCTAACTAAGAAAGTGCAGCGAGCTGGTTTTTGCATTTATAGTAAAGAGGCAACAGCTAGAGGCCAGGTCAGACCTTCAGGCTGATTGTCATCCTGGATAGACTCTCATCTTGGGTGTTCAGTGAATATGGTAGAGACAGCATCAGATGATATTCTTTGTATGAATCTTTTGTACCCATCTAAACTGGATGTTTTCATTTACAATGTGTATTCACGACCCACAGGCAATAGACAGGAATCTGATACGACAATAGTAGCAAAGCACAATAGTGACCACAACGCCTTGGCTCTTGACTTAAAACCTCCAGGTTGTAAATGTACAGTCACCTGGTGTGAGCATTTAGACAGCAGGCTCCAATTTGCAACAAATAGACACAAAATCAAATGGAGTTCAATAGCACATGCCACAAGAAACATTGACATCCATTTATCAGTTGGTAGGGAGAAAGTTTAGAAGACTTGAGCAACTTGGGCTTCCCTTTGGGTAATGTAGACTCAATTGTGAGGATTGATGAGGCCCATACCCATTTGTTTGACGAACTTAAAAACCTAAATATTTGGAAGCCACAAAAAGTGGGGCTCAGAAGTAATTCCCCTTCATGGTTTAACAAGCAGTGCAGAATGGCCAGACATGCACTAATAAATTCAACCAAGTCCCAGGATAGAACTCAAATCACAGTTATGAGAGCTGCCTATAAAAAAAACTCTCACCGCTACCAAAAGGGAATGGGACCAGGGAAGATGGGAGGCTCTTCTTAGTTTCTTGGAAATAAATGTGGATAAAACAAAATTCATGCTATTCAATACATGCCCCTCAACATGACCAAACCCCACTCTAGTTGAGATTCTGTTAAAGCAGGTACACTCTTTTTATAGTACTTTGGGATCACACTTAGTGACCGGATGGATTGGGCAGCCCATATCACCAAACGCAGACTTAAATTGGAGCAATATACTGGAGGGTTTTTAAAGGTGTTCCAGGGTCATTCTTTAAACCAGTCTCCCTGGTAATACACAGCATCACACTCCATGTGCTGAGTCCTGCCTTCGATGGGGCGGGGCCCTGGTAACACAAGGCCGTTAATGCCTTGGTCTTGGCAGAGAATCATTTCTTGAGGCAGCTGATGAATCTCCCAGTTAGCATGCAGTTAGTACCACTAAGACTAGACAAGGGGGTTAGGCCTATTTCAGAGGGGACTGCTCTTAGGCCCTTCCTGTATTGTAGAAGAGTCTGGGTAACTCCAGAGCTGATCTCCTAAAGACAAGGTCTGGAGGAGATACTTGGAATAAAGGGAGTGGGCAACCTACCATGGATTAGATACATCAGAGAAACCCTGAGAAGCAGGGGGAAAGACAGGATAGGGGATAAACCCTGAGGCATTCCAAAGCTGAACTCAAACTGAGTTACAAGAATTTCAAATTGGGCACTCTCCTAGCTAATTCAACATCGGGAGGACTGTTAAGTACATTTGTACAGTTAAAGGACTTTTACAAGGCTGAAGATTTTTTAGATGAAATCAAACCTTATTTGGCCAGAAAACTCTATGTGCAGTTTAGATGTGAGGCCTTTCCACTGCGCACACTCAGTCACAAATGGGCTAGTGCAGGCACCATAAAGGGGCTGACCGGCCCGTCTTGCAGATTGGCCAGTGAAACTGAGGTTCATGCCCTCTTTTTCTGCCCAGAGTATAACAGGGCTAGGGCCAAATGGTTAATTCCCATGTACAGAAACCTAGAGACTGCAGAGCATATGGTGGCATATAGAACCCTCAAAACAGATAACAGCTGAAACATAGTATTTGCAGTCTCAAAGTATTTATTTGCAATGTGGTGTATTCGGCACAAATGTGCTTTGATACACGCCGATAGATAAACCTTTATACTATCAAAATTTCTGTGAGTAGTACTATGGTGTAGCTTTATTAACTACAAGAAATTAGATGTTTTAAAAAATATATATATGTTTTGCATCTAATGTAATGGAATAATGAAAATAAAAGTATGCTATGTTTACCATATGTCTAGTGTATGCCAATGGATGGGCTGAGAGAGGTACCCCCTATTTGAAAGTTTTTACTGGACTGGTGTCAGCCTTCTTAATCAGTCTGTTTTATTATTTTTAATCAATGATTGTATGTTTTATCATATATATTGTATTATGTTTTAGATATTTATTTGTCTGTCTTTTATGGCGTAGTGCCGAAATAAAGAGTATTGATGATGATGTAAATTAGTGAAGTTGGTTGTTTTGTTTGTTTTATAATTGTAGATATCGTTTGTCAATGTAGTTGTTGCTGTAGTTTTGTAATGTTGTTAAATTAATTTTTGTAATAAAAAGGTTTAAAGTAACTTCTGATTTGTTTGCTTAATAGTTTTCATAGATTTGAATATTATAACAGTATTGTAATGTTGACTAAAACTGGCAGTTTCATCTACAGGGAGTGTAGAAGTGCTGCTGCATGTATATATATCTATATGGTACTATGCATATATTTTATGCTACAGAGAATGGAGAAGGGAATTATTTTAATACCTGCAGGAAGTAGAAGAAGGCAATTATTTAAAAACCCAAGTATGGTGACTGCTCATGCAACAGTGAGGTCTCACTAGAGAGATCAGTCCTTGTGCTCACTGTGGTATACAGATCTCTCACACAAGTGAGAGGTTTTGGCTCAGAGGCCAGTGCATCCTCATATTCTACTACGTACTGCTATCAGCAGCTGGAGATGTGATAGTGGAGAGGGTGGTTCTGTTATGGGCCTGAGTTAGCACCGCTGCACATTTTCTTACACGCCTCTTTCTGCACAATAACATTTTACTGTAACCTTTTGTACATATTTGCATGCGTGACAATGTTGGATTTGTTTCTCTGAAACTGCTTTGCTTACACCATTTGTGCAACATTATCATTATGATGCCTCAAACACCGTGTACAAGGCCTTGCATGCTGTACAATGTCATCCCATCCTTATCCACAGGGTGACAGTACTAATCTGTATATACATAGTAAGGGTGCTTTTTATTATAAATAAATAAGCATTTCCAACGGTTAGCTAGAGGAGACACGTCTGCTGACATCGAGAGGTCCCTACATGCTGAGGCTTCGCCAAGCAGCTGCCTAACATCTCCGTGAGGGGTGTCCAGCTAATGACCAGGACGGGGTCTTACATTCTGTACTACCAGGTAATGGGGTTGGATCATCCCGTGGTGGGATTCTTGGCTATCCATACACTCACACACACCCTAGACACACATAGTGTAGGGATTGCATAATAGGAGTACGCCTGATTACTTCCTTGTTTTATGTTCCTGCATATATACACTGTTCTTAGCACCATGGTAGAACTATACCTGCTATTTACTATTTTGGTGCTTATAATCACTTTCATATGCTTCTGTCTACTGATTATCGCAGAACATTTACTCTATATACAAGAATATAGTTGGTTCAATAAATATATTGAAAACGCCCCATTGTGCATTCTCTGTATACTTCTCTGAGTACAAGAGTGCACAAGTGATTATGCGAAAGGGTTCTAGATCTGTTGCCATATTCAGTGGTTGCCAGAAACCATTCTCGCCCTGCTCGGGTTAAGGGGGCTTATAGTGGCACTGTGAGCTAGCTGGTCTCTAGGGGTGCATGGAATCAGTATATGCACCTCCCCCTAGGTTTATGTTGTCCACAAATGTGAAGATCCTACTGATTAGTGGGAACTACAAAACATGTTACTATATATACCTGTGACTCTGGAGAGAAGTTTCAGCGAAGTCTGTCTCCACGCACACCCTAATACCTCTGATTGTCCCCATCGGGAGAGGTCTGAGAAAAGGTGAGTGTGTCCCCACATTCAATTATCCACACCAAACAACCAAGACACAGTTCTCAGCAAAGAGGATTCTCTATTGACATACCCTACTACCCAGAGCCTACTTTGCACATATATTACTCTGGGGATATGTCACAGCTGACAGGGCAGCGTGTTTACACATCAAAGTATCTATAGTTATGCAAGACAGACTTCTCAGCATAGAGATAATTTCATTTCCTCACCTTACTTGTACATCTATTTTCCTGGGAAGAGCTGTGACAATAGAGGTAAGCTCGTTTTCACAGACTAATTTGCACACCCATCATCCAAGACACAGGTCACAAGAGAGGGGCCAGTCTCTCCCGACACTGTTCTTGGAAGACTTATCATGCAAGAGAGATGTGTCAGCAAACAGGGAACTTCCTCCCCACAGTCTACTAGGCATACCTGTCAGCATAGGAGGAGGCATGAGCAGAGAGATAAACTTTTCTCAAACCTTACTACAGACACCTCTCACTCTGGACAGCTCACTCCCTTCCCAGACACCACTGTGCATCCCTGTTGGTCTAGAGAAAGGTGTTGGTAGAGAGGCCACTCCTTGCTAACAGCGTACTGCACATCTATGTTGTTCTGGAGATAGGTGTTAGTGGAGAGGAGAATGTTTCCCTACACACTACTGTATATGTCTGTCATCCTGGGGAGAGCTGTGACTGGACAGTGAAATCCATTCCCACACCCTAATACATATGGTTATTTTTCCTGGGGAGATGTCTCAGTGGAGAGGGTAGTACTTGTCATACTTACTATGGAGTCTCAAGGTCTTATATGTGAGGTGTGGTCCTTCCTCACCCCACTATGCATACTGCTGAGCCTGGGGAAAGGTGTGAGTGGAGGGACAGTGTCTCTTTACACCCTACTCTACACACCGGTTACCTTCATGCAAGGTCTCACTGTAGAGGTCATTCTCTCCCCATAGACTACTATACATTGTTGTTAGGCTGTGGAGAGGTGTCAGTGAGATCCCAGTGTTCCTTACACTCTAATATGCACTGTTGTTATACTGTGAAATGGTCTCATTTGAGAGTCTTCCTTCTCCCCACACCCTACTAATGGGGACTCTAAGACGTAAGTACTGTAATAAGGAAAGTGTAAATTTTTCCTCTAAAAAATGTTTTACAATCTCGTGAGACTCTCATGGGATCATAGAAAAAAGTAGTGATTGAACTTTTTCTAATAATAATAAACAGGCTTAAAGTAAATAAATGAGTATCAATGTGTGCTATGTACCAATGTTCGTCTCATGCAGATAAAATAAGTGGGCTTTTTCATAAATCTATGTGATTTATTTTTCCCCACAAGATTTCATTTCATTAAACTAAACACACTTTTACTATTCTGGTGTATATAAATTATGCATTCAACATCAGGATGTATTCAGTGCAATTGCAAAGTCCATTATAAAAAGTATGATCTCACGAGAGCAAACCTGGAAGCACTGCCCCCTCAGATTGCATGTGAGGGATTGCCCCCCTGGCTCTTGCGAGAGACTTGCAAGAGCTTTGGAGAAGGGAAAAAAATAGAAAAAAATAGTACAAATATCATAGCTCATGAAACTATAAGGCAGCTCTTTTTTGGGGTATTTTAAATTGTTTTTAAAAATGTACGACAAAAACATATAACTTAAAATGTTAAACAAATGCCAACAACATCTCCTGAAATACAAAAAGAAGAAAAACTTATAAAATAAATTGTTACAAAAAATGAACTTACTGCCTAGGGGGACACTTGTGTTCTTGGACATGCTTCTACCTGGGCAGACCTATTTGTTTCTGATGAAAAAATTATCTGCTTATACAAGCAGCAAAGTAGCGGTTTATTAATAAAAGCATGGGTATTATTCGCTTTTGTACTTAGAACCTGTGCAGGCAGGGTATCTCCTGGAGCAAATGTTGTTGAATCCCCTGTAGAGTTGTCTAGCTCTGCAGCATGAGCCAACTCTGTCTGTGCAAGCCTTTGCGGATGCAGAGACCTCAGGTATCACCACATCCCTGTAGTACTCATGCTATATTGTTTAGTTCTGCTCCCCCGGCTGAACTCTTTGCCATAAAGTTTACAGGTAACGTAGTTTGCAGAAACGTTCTTCGCACCTGGGCTCATTTAAAAAAATTGCCACAAAAAAGATTCCTTGTGTGGCTGATATGGCTGAGCTGGTGCAGAAGCCCTGTATGTTCATCTGAATCTGATGAAGACATCTTTGTAAAGAGAGGCAAACAGGAAAGAAGTGCAAGCCAAATATGTCTACTCTCATCAAAATCCAATAGCGAAATAAAGGAAAAAGGATGGAATCTTCTTCTTCTTAATAAAAACATCCATATGAACTAATCACAATCCTTCCTAAGTGTGTCGTTCCTCTCCTGGACCTCTCGTGAGATAACTGCGAGTGTCTCATAAGTTCATAAAAGTATTATTGCTTTATATATATAATGGAAAAATTAATAATCAATTTTTCCAAGCTAATTAATATCTGTAATGTCTTAATTTGTTCAGAATTATAAGAAACCACTGTTATTAACTTATTTGCAAATCTGGTGGGTTGATCATGAGAGCCGAACAGTAAATACAGCCCACTCGAATGCCACGCAGAGGATTGTGTATTGTGTGTTCGACTCCCACAAGCGTCTTGTGATATTGTAAAAATATTGTTGCATTATATATTCAATGGAAACAATTATAATCAATTTTACTAATATAATCAACTTCTGTAATCTGTTACTTTGTTCGCAATTACAGGAAAACACTGTTCTTAACTTAACCCCAAATGCACGCAGGGGATTGTGTGTTCGACTCCCATGAGCGTCTAGGGAAAATCACCACATTTGGCAAAAAAGAATATCACAACCATATTTTATGACTCTTTTTTTACAGATTAACATTAAATATTAACTGAATACATGAAAAAGAACTCTAAACATTAGATTAAAACAAAATATAGGATTCTAGTGAGCATTGACACACTTAAAAAATTGATTTATATGATAAAACTTAATACTATATAATATTCAAAAACTGATTATTGTCTTTCTGAATTATAGTTATGACTTTAATGTAAAAACATATACAATGGCTATTGGCTATGAAAAGTATGCTATTACAATATTAATGAACTTGCTGGAAAAATGTCTCAATATGAGAGTCAGAAGAACTGAGGAGATAGACAATCTTAACACAAATATTGTTGTATTACTCTGTTTTACACCCAAACATAATTTTTTAGAAACATTTTGCAGTGTGCACCCTTTCTTGTTAAGTTACAATACGAATGCAATTCCCTTTCAGAATAATGTCCGCACACAGCATATATTATTCAGTTACTCTACCATACATACACTTAAAAAAATAACTTTCAAGAAAATCCTAGAAATATACAGAAAAAGCCAAAGGCTAAAGTAACGTTATAGTTAGGAATGATAAAAAAGATATGTTTTTGTTTAAAGAAAAAAACCTTAGATATTCACTGAAAAAAACAAAGGTTATAGTTAGGTGAATTTCTCAGTGACTACGTTAAAGTTTTGAACTAAATAGTAACCCAAACGAGCACACTCATTGGATAATGTCATCAGTGATGTCATCAATGATATAATTTGAGATGTCATCAGTGATGTCATAAAACATGTCATGAGTGATGTCATATGTGAGGTTATAAGCAGTGCATGGCAGGGGCTCAAGTTATAGTTAGCGCTGCTAACTCTAACTGGTGAATCTTTCTGTTTTTATAGTTCTAAACAGCAATGTTCACACTGACAAATTCATGTAACTATAATGTTACTTTAACCTTTGTTTTTTCAGTGAATTTCTAAGTGTTTTTTAAAGAAAACATATTTTTATTATACCGAACTATAAAGTTACTTCAATCTTTATTTCTTTCAGTGAATTTCTAGGTTTTTTCAAAAGTAAATTAATGATTTCTGTGAGCATATGTATGGTAGAATGTTGTGCTTTGACATTATTTTAGTAAAAGATTTTTCTAATTCTAACAATAGAAATTGTTTATTTGCTCAGCTATTGTAACTCTGAAATTTGAGACATGTCTCCAGCAATTGTTTTTTGAGGTGTCATTACTCTTTCAATGACGGGTGTGCGTAGTATGGTGTGCAGAGGGACTGGCCTCTCTGCTGATACCTCTCTCGGTGATGATTGGTGTGTGTAGTAGGGTGTGGAGAGGGACTGGCCTCTCCTTTTAAACCTCTCTCTCTCAGATGACGTGTGCACATAGTAGGGTGTGTGGAGGGACTGGCCTCTCTGCTGAGACCTCTCTCTGTAATGACAGGTGTGCGTAGTAGTGTGTGGGGATAAACTCGGCTCTCCTTTCAGACCGCTCTCTCAGATGACAGGTTATGTTATGTTACTAGGTTTTATAAAGCGCTCATTCACCAAGCAGGTTTTCTGGCACTGGGTAAGAGAGACAACACACTTCACTGCAGAAGCTGGTCATAGGCTTGTCTGAAGAGCCATGTCTTGAAAGGTTTCTGAAAACTAGTTGGATGTGGATCTCAGCCTGGGGGAGGGGGAGTTACAGATACTTGGGACAAGAACAGAAAATCTAGAGCCTCCCAATCTCTTCTCTTTAAATGAAGGGTTTTGTTATATGGCCGCTGTGGTCATTGTTGACATTGCTAAGTTAGCTAGAGCACGGCTGCCATGATGCTGCTTTTGCACACGTTACTATATGACTTTGTTGGGCAAGACTCTGTTTGTGCCTTTCACATGAGAACTGTCTGCTTTCTGCGTTCTCTGCCTGCTCTTGGAGTTTAGTCTGAACACGATGTGCAAGGTTGATAAACATGCCCCTTGTTATTCTGTTCTGGTCAGTTCATACCATCTAGACAAAACATGCTAAAACAGCTGCGCTGCTGAAAGCACGTGTTTTGATATTATGGGGATACATGTTGTTCTAACACACACTTGGAGAGGGTCATTTCCAGGGAGAAGAGCAATGCGGTTCCTATGATGTAAAGCTTCCATCTAGGCACTAAGGTAGGGGGTCTGCTGACAAAGCCAAGAGATCTTCTATTATATAATAAACATCACTTTACCAAGGGGAGGGTGATTGGACCTTATAGTCCTTTTTCCACTGTCTATATATAATGACTACCCCCTTCATATTCTATGGAATTGTAACAATGCTGATTGTTCTAAGTCTATGCATTTCGCTGCTGGTAGTGGCTCGTATACTGCATTATAGAGCACAATAGTTAAAATTAGTTAAAATAAACATTTTGAACTATAATAGTGACTCTGACCATTCTTATTGTGGACGAGTACGAGTGAGCTATCGAAAGGGTATGTCTTGCTACCGCGATTCCTGAGAGAGTCGGGAGTGTTGTGTTCTGGTTTGTCTAATCATTTGTAGCTTCGTGATTTTGGAGGAGAACGAATGAGACACTATAGCTAGTCGGTTTTGGGATTTTGGGTACTAAGGTGGTAGGTTGGTACACCCCTTTACACCGAGGTCCTGTTTTCCTGCGCATAGTTCTGTGTAGGTGCAGAATCCCCGCAACATGGCGCCACCAACGTTTGGTCTGGTTCTTATCTGCGAGACTCTTGAGTAGTGCTTGTCCACAATCCCCTCACATCTGTTTCCGGAGATGGTTGTGACGGTGTAACCTCCTATATTGATGTTTTCTAGGTTCTTTCAAGCTTGAATTTTAAAAGGTTCCTTCTCTTTCTTATTAACCCGTTATTGCGCTGCTGCCTTTGGTTGTTATTTCTTTGTTATTCATTATGGTGGTTGCCATAGCACCGGCTAATCCGGGTGCAATCAAAGCTTATTTGACTCAAAATGGAGTCCCTAATGCTGGTGTTGCGCTCATTTTTGTTGTAGAAGCGGACGCAGCTTCCAGCTTCAAGGTCTTTTATTCTTGGGTCATCTTTCCGGCAGTGGATGGAACAGATAATTTGTTTCACGACTATACTGCCACGGCCCTACCTCAAAATTATCAGCCTTATAGGTCTCTTGAAGTTCCGCTAACGGCTTGGCAGCACCAAATATGGTTAAATGGCGCCCTTCCTCACCCAATAACGCCGGTCCGTTTAGGCCCTTTATCGATAGCTCGGGCCACGTAGCCCATTTTGGCTGGGTATACCCCACACCCGCGTTATCTAACAACTGCAACACTTGCAGAACTTCGGGTATTACATACTTCTTTAATACGTATACATAGATCTGTTATACAGTGGTCGTGTCGCGCAACTTCCAGGTGGGACCACCTGGCGTTGCTGCGCAACCAGCTGCACCTGGTGGTGTTACCATCAGTCCGCTTATGGTTAATTCGGTGATGGGCAAGCGTCCGCAGAATAAGGATGAATTCACATATTGGCTTGCTGAAAAATTTGGACAGATCGAAGCTGTTTTTCCGAATATCACTCCGGTGGAGAAACACAGGATACTAACCATAAGTTTACCTAAAGATTTAGTTCCCGAATTGGCTGATTGTAACACGTGGGGTAAAGTATTTGCAGCGGTATATTCAATGTGTTTCAGCACCCCCTCCATGACCGTACTCCCTTCTGTGATAAAACGTGTTCAGGATGAACACGAAGCCAAAGTGGCTCTGGAGCTGGGGATGAGACTGGTGGGGGTGTTCGACGTGGTTGCTGATATGTTCCTCGCTAATGTTATTTTTTTTTTTTTATTAAACTTTTTATTGGGGACAAGGTTAGAACACAATATACATCATACAGACATGTGTATCCGAGATTTTGTGCTGGCTCAAGCTTAACAGTGTATCCGAGACCATAGCGTTATTACATTCAATTTACATTGGGTCCATTTGTTACCGACCATCCCAGATCAGTGCCCCGTCTAGGCTGCGGTGGAGTGCATATTCCTACCCTGTATTCATTCCATTTACCCCAAATTTGTGTCCATTTGGTGGGGCACCCCCTCGACTCATATACCGTCTTCTCCGTTGCCATACTCCAATCCATATCTTTCCCCCAGTCACACAGTGTTGGTGGTTCCTGCGCCCCCCACAGTCTTGCAATATTCCTCTTGGCAATTATCATCCCATGTGTCACCCATAATCTCTCTTTAATGTTCAAATCCGTAGGGCCCCAAATATTCAGGAGACATAGCTTTATATTACAATCAATCTCATTGCCCATCACTCGCTCCATACACTTCTTCAATGATGACCAGTATCTCTGAATGACTATACACTCCCAGAGTATGTGCGCGAAAGTACCCTCCTGCCCGCATCCCCTCATACATCTGGCCTTAGTACTATATCCCATCTTTACCAGCATTGGTCCTGCAAGGTATATTTTATGAAGTATCTTTAGTTGTATGAGTCTAAGCCTTGAGGAGATAGCAGTCTCTCTAGGAGAAGCCAAGGCTTCAAGCCACTCTTCGTCCTCCAAACCCGCAACGTCGTGGTCCCACCTAGCTCTAAGTCGGAGAAGGGGGTCCGTCATGTTATTAATGAGTTTTTGATATATTAATGATATGGCTTTCTCCGGGAGATTCCCGTCTAAGACACGATCTTCTAGTGGGGCGGAGTCTGGTGGCGTCTCTTCCTTTGTAATCACCGCGAGTAACGCGTGCCGTATCTGTAGTACCTAAAATACTCAGTATTAGCTAGTTCATATTCCACTTGCAATTGGGCAAAGGGGATTACTCCTCCCGCCTTCCAGAGATCCCCAACCTTAGAGATGCCAATTAAGTCCCAGCGGTCAAATCCGCGGGTTTGTTGCAGGTTGCCCAGTAGGTCTGTGTCCCAGAGTGGGGTGGCCAATGTGATCCTACCCTCCCACCCCAGGCTCCTCGTAGCCACCCACCATACCTGGACCATGTGCCCAGTGGGTCCCGACAGTCTCATCTTGGCGGTGGTAGTGTATAGCGCCCCTGCAAAGCTTCCCCCCTGGAGGAGCCATCTATCCATATGAAAACCGGGATCTCCCTGTGGCCTATATGTGCACTGGTTTACAGCGGCAAGTTGCGCTGCCCAATAATATTTCTTAATGTCAGGGAGACCAATTCCTCTGTCATACCACCCTCGTGTAAGCTTCTGCATGGCAATTCTGGGTGGTTTACCGTCCCATAGGAGCTCTCTCAAAGCACAATCTATAGCCCTAAAGTATTCTGTACCCACTGGATGCGGCGTGTTCTGTAACACATAAGAACCGTGGAAGGGACATCATTTTAAATAAGGCTGCACGCCCCAACAGGGACAGTGGGTGCGACTTCCAGTGCAGGACATCACTCTTGAGCCGCTGCAGCGGGGGCAGGAGGTTGCAGTCATAAAATTGAGTCGGGTCTTTGGAGACCCGGATTCCCAAGTATTTGAACCCCGTCTCTGCTGTTGTGATAGTAAAGCCCCTGGGCAAGGAGGGTTGCCCTCCACTAAGAACATAGATGACTGATTTGGACCAATTGATCTTGTATCCAGCGAATCTGCCAAATACTACAAAGATGTGAAGCACTCTATTCAGGGAGGCCGCCGGGGATGCCAAGTACAACAGAATATCATCGGCATACAATGAAATACGGTCCTCCCATTCCTCAGCCCATCTAAGCTCCCTGATAATAGGGTCCTTACGTATCCACATCGCCAATGGGTCAAGCACTAGGGCGAAGTGCAATGGGGAGAGGGGACAACCCTGTCTGGTGCCCTACCGAGTTCGAACATGGGAGACTTTCTATTATTGACCACTATTTGAGCAAGCGGTTTTGAATAGAGAAGGCGGACCCACCCCAAGAAGCCCGGGCCAAAACCCAGCTTCATTAATACTGCAAACATATAGGACCATTCGATCGTATCAAACGCTATGGCTGCATCCAGGGACACCACCACCGCGTCTTCCTCGATCATGTTGGCTCGGTCAAGCACTCCCTGTAGTCTCCGCAAATTAAGAGAAGTATTTCTGACTGGCATAAAACCTGACTGAACCGGGTGTACCAGCTGTGTAATAACGCTTATTAATCGAGTGGCTAGAACTTTTGCCAATATCTTGGCTTCCGCAATGAGCAGTGATATTGGCCTATACGACGAGCAGAGGTTCTTGGGTTACCACTCTTGTGGAACACCACTATCGTCGCCAGCCTCTAGTCAATGGGGAGCAATCCCGCTTCCCTACTCTCCTGGAACATCCTAATCAGGTATGGGGCGATCTTACTCGGGGCCAGCTTGTATAGTTCAATGGGCAAGCCGTTTGGACCCGTCGCCTTGCCCACTCGTATGTCTTGTATGGCTTTCTATACCTCTGTGCTGTTCAATTCCAGTTCAAGATCCGACCGTTCTTCCTCAGAGAGCAGGGGCAAGGAAATGTCTCTCAAAAAGGAGTGCATATCTTTCTCTACGTGTGGCGTCTGTGACGTATAAATGCCACGATAATAATCACCAAAGGCATCTGCAACCTTCTGTGGTTCAGTAAGTCTCTCCCCGGACTCCATTGCGTGCTCCACCACCACTCTATTTGCCTGCTCTCTATGGTCTAACCAGGCCATTAGTTTTCCAGACTTATCTCCGACTTCATAAATCTTACTGAGCTGTGCCCTGTGCTGTGTCTTGGCCGCGTCGGTGGGCAAGACAGTATATTCCTTTATTTTTAGTTTTAAGGCATGTCGTGTCTCGTCTATGTTCGCGTCTCGAAGCTTCCCTTCCAGTTCCAGTATGTCCGCCTCTAATCTCACTAATTCTGCCTGTTTGTATTTTTAAACCCCTGCAATCTGAGAAATCTGAGAAATAGTGGCACCGCGAATTACAACTTTGTATGCTTCCCACAGTATCTGGGCTGAGTCCACCGAGTGCTCGTTTTCTTGGAAATAAAGTTCTGTATCCCGTACTATTTTCTCTTTTACCTGGGGGATCTTAAGATACTACAGATTAATCGGGCCGTTCTGCCAATTATGGGTTCTCCCACCTCGATCCGAGCCCAGATAGGTGAGTGGTCTGATATACCTCTGGCTAGGTGGTTCACTCTTTGATGTTTCCGAGCTGATTCGCCGGTGTTATTATATAGTCTATCCTAGACATACTCCGGTGAGCCCCCGAGTAGAATGTATATTGTTGCTCCATGGGATGGAGCACCCTCCAAGTATCTACTAGGCCCATTGCTCCCAGAAAATTATGAATTTGTGTACGAGCGGGTGGTAAGGCCTTTGGGGGCCACCTATCCAAGGAATCAGAAACAATTGAGTTAAAGTCGCCCCCAATCATAAGTCTACCCTCTGGTAGGGTGAGCAGGAGGTCGCCATGGTCTCTTAGTGCCGGGGCCTGGAGACCCGGCGGTAGGTATACTGAGACAAAATTTAATGTGCGTCCCTCCCATGTCCCCGAGGTCGCCACGAATCGACCCAAGTGGTCTGTCCATGTGCACTCAGTCGTCATCTGGAAAGTTTTACGAGTCATTATTCCCACCCCCCGAGATCCGGAACCAAACGCAGAATGTGCCACAAGTTTGAATCCCCATCTCGTCAGTGCTTTACATGCGTTACCTAGTAAATGTGTCTCTTGAAGTAGAATCACGTCGGGGGAGGTTCGTTTTATATATTGGAGCACTACTCCTCTTTTTATCTTATCCCCAAGCCCATTCACGTACCAGGACAACAGTTTAAGTCCTTGTTACGATGTTATAGCCATGCTTGCATAGGGTATTAAGCTGTGTCGTCAAGGGGGGGGGGACCCCAGCGTGCTCCACTACTCTGCCCAGTGTCCGTCGCCCAACCCTGTCGAGTATCAGTCTCATCTTATCTAGGCAATGAAATGCACTGTTGCCAGCTTTCCGTACAGTGTCAACCTTGTTCGAAATGTTCATGAACTAAACGTTCCCCAACCTTCTTCTCGTCACCAGAGAATTCTAATTGGTCCTTTGTGCGTGTGATGCATTGATTGCCGAAGATTCTCAGTGACTGAAATCCCACCCCTTTCATCATAAAGAACTGTACCCCTCTCCCTGCCTCCCTGCATGGCGGTTTCGGAACCTCCCGCCTCCCCAAACTTGCAGAGTGCCTATCGCTCACCCCTTTAACTTGTGGTGCGTGTGCCACCCCCACACCCGTTCGACAATCAATTTAAGGAAATACTGAATCAATGCTATAATTCCCAAAGCAGCTCCATCATTCTGTAAATTGTGCAGTCCATCGCCCTGTATAATGGACAGTCCGTTACATAGTACCTCACTCACACGTGCTTGTCAGCTGAGAAATCGAGTTCGTATGGAGCTCGAAGAGTCGTTGTAAAACATTTATAATAAAATTAAAGGATACAGACTAGTCCTTATTTGTCCCCATCAGCAGCCGAGTTCTCAGCTGTTGGGGATCGTGTTCTTTGTTCGATTCGAGATTTCCCTTGTTTATCTCGTAGGCTTTGGTGACCCTTTTTTCCTGCTACTCGCCATCCAACGAGCCAGTCCCACGCCTCCTCAGGAGTAACGAAAAACCAAACCTTTCCCTCCGATTCCACTCTTAGCTTGGCCGGGAAAAGCATCGCATATTTGATGTCTTTATCTCGCAAGGCTCTTTTAATTTCCAGGAAGCTGCGTCGCTGGCGCTGTACCTTGAGTGTAAAGTCCGGAAAAAAAGTCACCTTAAAATTTTCGAGTTCAATTGGAGGCGCTGTGCGAGCCGTTTGTAAAATGATGTCCCTGTCCCTGTAGTTGAAGACTCTCGGCACTATGGGCCTCGGGGGGCACCGGGCTTTGGTCTACCCCCGGGCACTCTGTGCGCCCGTTCGATCATAAAAAACTTTGATAGTCTCGAGGGCTTTAGATAGGTAGTGACCAATTCCTCTACGAACAAGTCCGTTGCCTACCCTTCCGCCTGTTCTGGAACGCCAAGAATTTGTACGTTGTTGCGCCTTGAACGCCCCTTATGTTCATCCAGTTGAGCTTCCATCCTTTCGCTGCGGGTCTGTAGGTCGTTCACTCTTTGTTGAAGGGTGGACGTATCTTTAACCAGAGAGCCTGCGGTCGATTCAACTTCTTTGAGTCTAGTATTCATTGATCTCATATCGTCTCTTATTAGGGAGACCTCTTTAGCAACTGTATTTATTCTGGACTCCAGTGATGTTCTCACCGTCGTGATTGCTGTCCTTATATCTTGGAGGGTTAACTCTGGCGCATTATCCACTTCTTGCCTCTGCTCAGGCACGTCTTCTACTTCTTTGTCTTTGGAGCTCGCGCCCTTGCTCCAGGCATATTTGTCTAACTTGGCCTGCATGGTGGACTTGGTATTCCAGCCGCCGGCCATGTTGGGGTCGTGTGGGCGCCCAGATCAGGTGAGCAACTCCGGCCCTGTAGTCTCCCCACGCCCCTGATAGAGGAGGGCTAGGCTTTATCCACCCTTATGGATGGCTCGGACTGCCTGGCGAGCCGCCGCAATATTCAACAGTCACTGTCGGCGAGTCGCAGCCAACGTTGCGCGTGCTTATTTTCTAATTATCCTGTAGGCCTTTCCCAGGCCGGCTGGCTGCAGAAGCATCACAGGGCCTTCCCATAGCTCTTGAAACCCCCAAAGGGAGAGACGGAATGGGGCCCAATCACCCAAACGACGTCGCAGACCTCAACATTCGGGAAACTTCACTGATGTCTTCATGGAGAAGCAAAGCAATCCCCATTGCCCATGACGATGAGAGAGCATAAGAATTGGACAGGGCCGTTAGGGACAACAATATGTGTGCATTTATTCTAGGTCCCAGTAAGTTATATGCTCGGAAGCGCAGCCGACAACAATTATGTTACGTGGTCTCAAGTTAGGCACGTCACCAGCTCCACTTGCACTTTGCTCTGGTTACTGGAGGAGTTTGATGTGCCCTTTCAGCCGTTAGTCGCTCCCCAAGGTGTTTCTTATTCTGGCTGGGACAGCCGATATTGCTTCCCAGTCTCAAGTGCTGACCATAGGCCCAACGGACCCTCTCTCAGCGTCTTCCTCTAATCGCGGCCGCGCCCTCCAGACCCTGGGTGAGTCCGCTTTACATATGCGTTACCCCCGTATTCCACGATACTCCCTCGGGCGCCAGCTGCAATAACGATTCGGCGTCGCTCCCAGCCTCGCGTCGCTCACTCACCACAGGCCCTACTGAGGCCGCCCGTCGGCCCCAGCGTGCAGCTCATCAGTACCTTTCACGCCGGTGGGCAGCCGAGGCTCAGGCTCCAGCCGGAGTGAAGCCCGATCAAAGCTCGTCCAGGCTGCTGAGTTCACCGGGTGTTGCGCTCGCCGTCTAGCCCAACGCCGATATAGGCTGCGGTGGCCAGATTCAGAGCACCCCTCCTCCGTCACTCGCACTGTCTCTCCAGGGGCCGAGCACGCAGTCGAGTCGTATTCCGTCTGTGGGCACTTGAATCGTCCGGTTCTTGGCTCGGGCTGCTCACGCTTGGTTCCGGTGCATTATTCAGCTGTTTTTCACTCAGCATCTCCGGATGATGAGGTGGATTTTACGTGAACAGGTATGTTAGGACAGAGCCGCCTAAAGGTGCAGCCATCTTGCTAGGCGGTTGGCCACGCCCCCCCTTGCTAATGTTAAGGGTGATGCTGTAAGCTTGCAAGTGGCTAACCGCTTGGAGGCTGTGGTAGACGCAGACAAGCCGTGCAAATTACCAAAGATTATTGCTAAGGCTTATAAAACCTTAGGCCGCAATAGTCTGGGAGTTAAGCCTTTTACACAAACGCAGATGCAATCTCAAACTCAACAAAAAGCCCAGACTGATAAAGAAGGGCGCCCGTTCTTTCCTAAAAAGAACTGGAAAAATAAAAAACAGGGGCAGCAACAGCAGAAGCAAGGTTCGCGTGCTGGTTAGCCGACACCTGAGTCTTCTGAGCATACTTATGACTTGCGCGACCGCGCGAAAATTAAGACTCCTGATAGATTTCAAGTCCCTGATCAGTGCTCTCCTCGTTCTTTACAGGACACATCGGACTCTCAAGTCGGTGGAGGGGAGCGCCAGGATCGAGGCAAAGGTCCAACCAAACAACAGGGACGAGATCTACCTCAACAGTTTGACGTCAAAGCCAAAGAAGAGGAACTGCCTCGTTTTAAAGCCCCGTATCAGAAGAAAAAGGTTGCCGCTTTAACAGCAAAATATGCCTCAGGCGGTGAGAACGCAACTCCTAGACTGAACATGGGCAGTGACTCTGCTCGACAGCGCAACGGAGGTTGCCATAGTGCGGGAGGCACTGCGTCCCTGTCTGGAGGCGACAGCAACTGATACATTCATTATAGTAGAAACAGCAGATACCCGGGTAGCCCCACCGGATAGACTCTATGAGATTGTCTTCCAAATTGAAGGTGATATACAGCGTCCAATCAGAGCGGTTTTCTGGGAGAATCTCACCTCTTCATACGACATTTTGTTGGCAGAGGCAGATTGGCCTCCACCATTTGTGCAAGCCGCTTCTAGAGGGGAGGACGTGATACTTCTGAGTTTTTCACGTTACGTTCCTGAGGAACATGCAAAGGCTTACGCAGCTGAGTGGGCTTTGGTCCTTGCCCCAGCGGTGTACCGTAATCAGGTGGGCTGGGATATTGATTCACCGGCACATGAGATACCTTTACGGTCTATGCCACAACCACAACCGCAATACCCAATCAGACGTGAAGCTAAGGCTCACGTTTGTGACATTCTAACACAGTTGGAGTATCAAGGAGTGATTGAATCCTGTGTATCACTGATGAATAATCCTCTTTTTCCAGTATCAAAACCTGACGGTTCATATCGTATTGTATTGGATTATCGAAATTTGAATAGTCATTGTCGCACTTTTGCAGTGCAAAACACGCACTGCTCTGTGCTGGTGAACAACCTTGTTCGTAAAAAGTATAAAACTACACTGGACATATCCAATGGTTTCTACAGTCATAATTTGGCTCCTGAGAGCCGTGACTTGACAGTATTTACCGCTGTCGGAAATCAGAAAAAATGTATGTGTTTGCCTATGGGGCATAAAAACAGCCCCGGGGCATTTGCTGCACGTGTTGTGTTTTTGTTGCACGACATAGATCCAGATGCGTTCTCGTACGCTGAAATTTATCTGACGGACGACGAACTAATACCGCATCTTGTCCGAGTCGACCGCATCATTTTATCGTTTCCCGACTATGGATACAAATTCAATTTTGCAAAATCACACATCGCTCATTTGGCGGTGCTCTTTTTGGGCTATGAGCTCAATAATGAGGGTAGGGGGTCAGCCCCCCACTTTCTGGAGAAATGTGCACAATTGCAACCTCCCTCTACGCTGAAGAAACTTTAGTCTTTGCTGGGATTTTTGAATTTCGGGAGGACATACATTCCTGATTATGCCCAGCGTATCAAACCGCTTTATGCGTTGATACAACCAACATATTCTTCTGCCAGCTGGCTTCCGGAACCTACCACTATCCTACAATCTTTGCAATCTGATATGCATGCAACTAACTACTTGTTGACGCGTGATAACACCACGAACCTGGTGATACGTATAGTACCAGGGAAGGTGGGTTTCACCTACTTGACGTTCAATGAGGGGGACACAGTACCTATTGCATACAAATCACATTTGTACACTGTGGGGGAGATGCGTTTTTCGAATGTTGAAATTTTTTTGACAGCGGTCCAAATGGCGATTCTGAAAGAACGATCACTGGCGCAAGGAAAACGCATTCTTATGGTCACGCCTTTCCCTGCTTTAGAGGCAGTGACTAAAGCAAGTGTACCCAACTCTAAGGCACTACATCCCCGTTGGACACAATGGGCTACTTCTTTGACATCATCTGATGTCACGTTTATCTTTGACCCCGCACTTCAGACATAGGAGTTTTTACAGTATGAAAACGTTCATCCTCCTCCGCTGTCGTTGCTTCCTTTAGATGAGTACAGATGTATCATTTATACCAATGGCTCGGCTCAACCGGTCACCGGCTCTAAACACGCTTATTCAGTGGCTTGCGCTACTGTGGCTGGTTCGATTGTCGATGGAGAATTTAAGTCTTCCATAGTGCATACTCAGGCGCTTGGGGACTGTACAGCACAATTGGCGGAGCTGCGTGCGCCTATTCTAGCCCTTGAGTTTGCCGACCCTAATGTGAATACTCCTATTGTATGCAATTCTTACTACTGTGTTCAATCTTTTAATGACAACTTATTCTTTTGGTCTCAAAATGACTATTGCGACTCTAAAGGCAGCGCAATCAAGCATAAAACGCTTTGGGTTCGAGTGGCAGACTTTAAACAACGTCTGCCCCTCACGCAAGTTATCCATACTCTTGGCCATCAGCGTGTGGGAGCACATGCTCTTGGTAATTCTTTGGCTGACGAAGCGGCCAAATCTGCAGTAGCCACGTGTTCCATAGCAGCAGTTACAAGGTCCATGACTAAAATAGATAATGATATTCTGGCAGAGGTAGCTGCTATGAGGGAGGGAACTGCTTATCCTCAGGGTTTCCCTTCGAAATAATCTTATCATATATCTCCCGAACAAGTTCCTTATGCTACGATTCCATCTGTTGGGGGGGGATCGGCTGATTCCCAACATGGACCGCAGACTTGCTTTGATCAGAGCCGCACACGAGGGCATTGCTTCTGCACATGCCGGGGTGTCTGCGACAGTCTCGATTCTACAGCAACGTTATTGATGGCGTGGTTTATATAAACAAACCCGTAATTATGTGCTTTCTTGTGACATTTGTCAGCAAATCAAACCGTCTACGGTCTCACGTCCACCACAAACACGGCTATGTATTTGTAATCAACCATTTGGCTGTGTATATCTTGATCACTGCGGTCCATTGTCTTCTGATACTGCATATAAATACATTTTACTTGCAGTTGATTCGTGCACTAGATTCCTTTGGGTTTGGCCACAACGCAGTGCTGACGCTCAAAATGTCATCAGGGATTTGCGTGTCTTTGTCGGGATGTTTGCCTGTGGCACCTTCCATTCAGACCAAGGTCCGGCGTTCGCCTCTAAGGCGTACAAGGATGCGATGAAGTCGATGGGAGTGCTGGTGCAGTTTTCGTCTCCATACAGGCCTGAGGGCAATTCTATTGTGGAGCGAATGAACCGCGACTTAAAGCAATCTTTGACAGCTAGAGTCTTAGGTACTGGCAGGAACTGGCTGGCCCATTTGTATGGGGTTCAACGTGCACTTAATAATCTCCCTAGAAGATCTCTGGGTGGGCAAATCCCCTACAAACTGCTTTTTGGCATTAAAATGTTTGTGCCTGACCTTGATGGTCTAGACGTTGTGGCGGCTGCCGCAACCTTTGACGTAGATAATCATTCTACTATGTTACAGGACCTACAAAAGATCCGTGACAGCTACGCAACTGAACATTTACCCTCTTCCAATGACACATCGATGCTGATTCCGGTTACCGACTGGCTTCCTAAGATTGGAGATCTGGTACGAGAAAAGCTGGAGAACAAGAAAGAATTTGGTCCCTCTTATCGTGCACCGGTCCCGGTTCTTGGATTGAAGGGTACTCATACAGTGATACTACCACCTTTACCTGGTCGCAAAGACAACAGATATATTTCAGTGGACAATGTCAAGTTACACCGTCTGGCCAATTCTGAATAGTGTAACTCCTGCTGTTTCAAGCAACGCTATCTCAATGAATCCGGTGCATTAGTCCAGTTCAAATCATCCTCGTATTACAGGGGGTGAAACGGAAACCATTATTGACCTTTTAACTGTCACCCCACCTCCCTGTTCCGCTGGAGAAGTCGAGTATACTTATCCTGCGGAAGAGTCCCAGACTGAAGTGCCGAACAGTCCACGTCAACACCAAACTGATGTCACCCAACTGCCTATGATGAATATGAGTGCAAGCGGTTATTTAGGGGACTGTCCGAGCTTCTCCTATGACTCTTCCTCCTTGTCTTCTACGTTGGCCCTTCCACCGACAAAATTAAGTATTTTCATCTCATGGTTCAAAAAGACTTACTTGGTGGCACCCTGGACCACATCTGGTTGGTGCTTATCCTGATTTTCCTCTTCATGTTGATCAGCTTTGTGACTGTCTTTTTCTTACTCGTCAATGGTCATTATTTGCCAGAACGCTCTGCTGTGAAATTGGTCGATGGAATTCTGGCCCCTCATACATCGTCCCATATAATGAAACGAGATCAAGCCCTTGTGAACATTTCAGCTTTCCCAGTTGCAGATGGCATCGTCTGGGATAAAGTAGCATTTGAAATCCATGGTCCGACGGAAGTCCTCAATGTGCCATACGTGTTTCGCGTATCTTTAGGAGACGTGGTGACACCAGACATACATTCCGATGAGTGGGATGTACAAGCAGTACATTCATTGTTTCAGATTTAAAGTATTATGCTGCTTTTGATGCCGAAGACTTATATTTCAATTCTGCCAATTACGCTGATTTATTCTGTTATCAACATTGTGGGCATTATTACTTGCACAAGACTAACATGTTAAGACCTATTTTTAATTACACACAATGGGAACATTGTCCAACACCTTTAAAGGGCAGTTCTAGAAAACTTAGGGATAAGTTCACCTATTTTACGGATTATGACATGTCCAATCCTGAAACCTATTTTTTTAAATTGTATTTGCCATTGCAATCTAAATTTATTCTCACCCATACTAAATTAATTTATTCCAATTCTTTTAGAGATGATTTGGCCATGCAGGGTTATGATCACTGGAGTGCTACCATTGATTTGAAAACAATGTGGGGCACTAAGGAATGGCAAGTTCAGGGAACTGAGGCTTTTTTTTTTGTTTGGAGATTTATATAGCGCGAACTCGACCCAAAGGTATTGGAGCGCTTTACATGAGCACCGGTTACGTTACACAAGGACACAGGCTTTCCATCGTGCCTGCCTAATACCTGCACAAATGTTGTTTTTAAATGTCACGGTATATCAAACTACTTGCCTTGGCCTCACAACTGCTAAAAATTTAAATAACCCGTCCATTCCGGCCTTAGCTGAATATGATAATTGGTGCATGCACACAAATTATTCAATTGAAGTTTTACAAACTCTTTTTCGAAACGGCACATTCAATGCTTCTGGTGTTGACCCTAATGGTTGGCTGCTGTGGCAAACCAGTTCAAATTCATGCCAACTGCGTTTTTATAATATAACGCCAGGTTTTGCACAGGCTAGACCAGATCCACGTTTTCCGCACTCACATTTTGTAACAACATATTCAGTGGGTAAATTGTGCCAACAATGGTTGGAACACTCCACGTTGTCCTCCGTTAAAAAACACTTGTCTCAATTGTCGAGTGACATCAATTTAGCTGATTTTCTTTTAGGTCCTAGGATCCCCAGAATGAAAAGATTTTTCTATGCTGCGTACAATGAAATATGGAAATTATCGCAGATGGAAGCAGCATTTCGTCTGCGACAAATTGATAAAGCGAATTTGGAAAAAGTCCTTGCAGTAGTTGGCAATAGCATTAACACACTGTCTTCACGCATTTATACCCTGGATAATATTGTTTCATCTGTTATTGATATTGTTCAGACTGATGTATCTGTGTTATATCATGGTCAAAATCAATTGCGATCCATAATGCAGTTTGCATGGACGTTACAAACTGTAAAAATGGGTAAAGTACCTTGGGATTATCTGAATGCTACAGCTTTGTTTTTACCATTTAATTTAACTGATAACCATCGTTTAATGTCCATGAAAGATGCTACATACACATTACTACACATTGAACAGTTAGAACATTTGCCTTTCTCTGTGGCGGAGACAGATTCAGCTGTGTGGTTAATACACGGGGTAATCTCTATCCCTTTCTCGCTGTTTCAATTTAAATCTTGCATGAAACAATTCCCAATTGGCTGATTTGAACCCCTGGGTAGTGCATTTTTCCATGAGTTATGGTCCCTACCTTTCACTTACAGATGTCATCGGGAGGATAAGGAAGTCTTCCTAACAGGGGAGGACTGCGATTCTACGGTGGGACACTCTTTAGTTTGCAAACACGTTAAATTGCACGGCGCTTGTAATGTTTCAGCACCTAATCTTGCTTGCTTTTTAAAAGGGAGTACCGTCCCAGCAATAATTCCCACTTTTACTTTGCTTACTAACGGCAGTTATCTTATTTTGAATAACCACGACTGCTGTGATTTACGGGCAGGAATCCCGTATATAGTAACAGTTTCACAACGTGTCAATGTGCTTTTTCCGCCCCCGCATGGGAAAGTAGATATCTCCATTTGGCCTTCCATTCCGACTTTGAAAACAGATTTCAACAAATTAAGTAGGCTCAAAGCGCTTTTTTTTCAACAAGATGTGGCTCTCACTTCAGCGCGAGAGACCTTCGAATTACAGGTGGCTAGAACTTCGAGCGAGATTCAGTCACTTCTGAATACGAATCTCCCACTTCATTTTGGGGAGCTGATACATCAAATATTTAATGCGTCTGACACCGAAGGCCTTGCTCATTTTTTTAAACTGGTGGGATCCGGCCTTGTGACTTCTTTTCAGGCGATATTTGGTGTAATACTGGCCTTTATTCATTCTACCTTTCCAGCGCCTTCAGAGGATTCTCATTGATACTGGCACTAGCAGGTGGAATCCTGCTGCTTCTGTTCCTGCTACGCAATGACTGCTAATCTTGTGGTACTGCACAGGCCATGCCAATTGCAACTGTACCGTGATTATATGCAACATGTTTTTGGATGCTTGCCATTAGCGACGCTTAGCGCGAGTTATGGATTAACCTTTCGCTTTGCCTACTTCACTTGCGTGCAACCTATATTCTACTGTCAATGGTGCCCCTTCTATTGGGCTACGGATTTATGCCTCTCCAATACGTCACGTCCTGTCCCGGATTTTAACCTGTTGGTGGGTCCCTTAGAGCTCCATGACCGGGTTTGTTCTGGAACTGGCCGTATGGTGCTTGCTGCTGCACTTGGAGTCTTGGCTGAATGGGATATATGTGCGGCTGCGCAGAACCTACTGCAACAGAGCTTTATTGAATATCACGCAAGTTGCCCGACTATGCTCTTAGAGGCATCGGATAACGAGGAGCACATTTGTTCCTTCGGCCTACTTGATTGGATGGCATCCCTCTTTGCAGCTAACGATAGGGATGACCTTTTGGAACGCATTGCATTGACAGGGTCATATGCCTTCATGGATACCCCACCTCCATGTTAGTCACGTTTTTCGTGACAACGAAATTCTTTTACCAACTTACAAATTATAACATTTATTTTTTTTAAAAACTTTTTCCAATCTGGTTTTTTAATGCGTGTTTGACCTCTGCTTACCCTTGAAATCTGTTTTGGTCCTTTGTCTATATGCTTTGACCTTACCAAGGGGAGGGTGTTATATGGCCGCTGGGGTCATTGTCGACATTGCTAAGGTAGCTAGAGCAGGGCTGCCATGATGCTGCTTTTGCGCACGTTACTACATGACTTTGTTGCGCAAGACTCTGTTTGTGCCTTTCATATGAGAACTGTCTACTTTCTGCGTTCTCTGCCTGCTCTTGGAGTTTAGTCTGAACACGATGTGCAAGGTCGATAAACATGCCCCTTGTTATTCTGTTCTGGTCAGTTCCTACCATCTAGACAAAACATGCTAACACAGCTGCGCTGCTGAAAGCTCGTGCTTTGATATTATGGGGATACATGTTGTTCTAACACACACTTGGAGAGGGTCCTTTCCAGGGAGAAGAGCTATGCAGTTCCTATGATGTAAAGCTTCCATATAGGCACTAAGGTAGGGGGTCTGCTGACAAAGCCAAGAGATCTTCTATTATATAATAAACATCACTTTACCAAGCCGAGGGTGGTTAGGCCTTATAGTCCTTTTTCCACTGTCTATATATAATGACTACCCTCTTCATATTCTATGGAATTGTAACAATGCTGATTGTTCTAAGTCTATGCATTTCGCTGCTGGTAGTGGCTCGTATACTGCATTATAGAGCACGATAGTTAAAATAAACATTTTGAACTATAACAGTGACTCTAACCATTCTTATTGTGGACGAGTACGAGTGAGTGAGCGAAAGGGTATGTATGTCTTGCTACCGCGATTCCTGAGAGAGTCAGGAGTGTTGTGTTCTGGGTTATCTAATCATTTGTAGCTTTGTTATTTTGGAGGAGAACGAATGAGACACTATAGCTAGTCGGTTTTGGGATTTTGGGTACTAAGGTGGTAGGTTGGTACACCCCTATACACCGAGGTCCTGTTTTCCTGCGCATAGTTCTGTGTAGGTGCAGAATCCCCACAACAGTTTGTGAGGAGATTCATGTAATTGGACCTTAAGTCGCAATTAGGGAATTTCCGAATCTTGATGATATAAAAACAGGGCTTTTGCCGTGAAGGGATTTGTAAATTATGCAGCCCGTTTTAAAAATAGAAAGTTCTACTGGTAGCCAGTGAAGCTTTCTCAGCAAGGGGGTGATATGGCCTTGGCTAGGCTGTTAAAAGATTATTGTGACTGCCTAGTTTTGAGCCAATTGAAGTCTTCAATCCAGGCCTTTAGGTATGCCAAGAGTTAAAGAATTGCATAGTCTAATCAAGAAATGACTGAGGCCAAAATGACCTGAGCAAGGCTTCAGATGTGAAACATTTGCCAATCTTCTTAATTTTTTGCAGCTGTACAAAGCAGGAGGACGTGACCGCTCCTAGTTGGGGTTTCATGCATAGGTTAATGTTGATAAGGACTCTGAGACTCTTTACTGAGTTCTTAGGCTGTGGGGGTGTGCCCATCGTGATGGGAAAGAAGGAAGAATTCCACATGCCAACCTTATTGTGTGTGATGAAAATCTCTGTCTTATCAGAGTTGAGTTTTAGTTGGTTGTTATTCATCCAGTCTCGGCTGAACAATATGGTATTTTGGAAAATTTCCATGGATTTGGAAGACTGGTTAATGGTAAACAACATCTGCAGATCATCCACATAGTTATAAACTTTGACTTACATCTCCTTTAGGGAGTGCATTAGCGGACCAATATACAGATTAACAAGATGGGGGACAGAGAAGATCCTGAGGTACTCCACAGGTTAGCCAGACCTTGGTGGAATTAAAGGGGACTAGCCGTACTGATTGTGAAAGATCCTTTAAAAAGGAAGTAACCCAGGCTAATGCTGCGTCCTGTAGGCCCGTGGCCCGACATGACTGATCAGAAGCTCATGGGCGACAGTGTCGAAGGCCACCGACAGATCAAGAAGGACCAACGCCTTGGTGGTGCCTCTGTCAGCTTCTTCCTGCATATCATCTATTACTGAAAGAACACTGTTTCAGTAGAATGAGCTGGCCAGAATCCTGCCTGATGGGGGTCAAGGAAATTAGATTCCTCTAAAAAGGGACAAAGGTGCCTGGCAACATGAGTCTCCAGCACTTTCGCCAAGAAAGCTATACAAGAGATTGGCCCATAGTTTTTCAAGAACAATGGGTCCACACTTGTTTTCTTTTGGATGGGTGTGCATAGTAGTGTGGGTGGAAGGACTGGTCTGGCCTCTCTGCTGAGACCTCTCTCTGTAATGATATCTGTGTGTAGTAGAGTGTAGCAAGGGGCTGGGCTCTCCTTCCAGAAATCTCTCTCAGATGATGGGTGTGTGTATTAGGGTGTGTAGAGGGACTGGCCTCCCTGCTGAGACCTCTCTCTGTAATGAGGGTGTGTGTAGTAGGGTGTGGAGAGGGAATGGGCTGTCCTTTTAGACCTCTCTCAGATGACAGGTGTGCGTAGCAGGTTGTGTGGTTGGACTGGCCTCTCCTTTTAGACCTCTCTCTCAGATAACAGGTGTACATAGTAGGGTGTATGGATGTACTTCCTTTCCTTTGATACCTCTCTCTCAGATGACGGGTGTGCATAGAAGGGTGTGTAGAGGGACTGGCCTCTCCTTTCAAACCCCCCTCTCAGATGATGGTTGTGCATAGTAGGGTGTAGGGAGGGACTGTCCTCTTCCTTCAGACCTCTGTCTCAGAAAATATATGTGCGTAGTTGGAGGTGGGGAGGGACTGCCCTCTCCTTTCAGACCTCCCTCTTAGATAGTGGGTATGCATAGTAGGGTGTATATATGGACGAGCCTCTCCTTTGAGACCTCTCTCTCAGATGGCAGGTGTAGTAGTAGGGTGTGTGGAGGGACTGGCCCCTCCTTTCAGACTACTCTCTCAGATGACAGGAGTGCCCAATTGGGTGTGGTGAGGGACTGACCTCTCCTTTCAGACCTCTTTCTCAGATGTCAGCTGTGTGAAGTAGAATTTGTGGAGGGATCGGCCTCTTTGCTAAGATAATGTGTGTGCGTATTAGGGTGTGGGGAGGGACAGGCCTCTCCTTTCAGACCTCTCTCTTAGGTGACGGGTGTACGTAGTAGGATGTAGGGTGGGACTGCCCTCTCCTTTCAGACCTCTCAGATGATGTGAGTGCTTAGTAGGGTGTGCAGAGGGACTGGCCTCTCTGCTGAAACCTCTCTCTGTAATGATAGGTTTGCACAGTAAGTTGAGGAGAGGGTGTGGCCTCTCCTTTTAGACCACTCTCTCAGATGACTGGTGTGCATAGTAGGGTCTATGGAGGGGCTGGCCTCTCTGCTGAGACCTCTCTCTTTGTAATGATAGCTATGAATAATAAGGTGTGAGGAGAAACTGGTCTCTCCTTTTAGACCTCTCTCTCAGATGACGAGTGTGAGTAGTAGGGTTTGTGGAGGGACTGGCCTCTCTGCTGAGACCTTTCTCTGTAATGATAGTTGTGCGTAGTAAGGTGTTGGGAGGGACTGGCCTCTCCTTTCAGACCTCTCTCTCAGAAGACGGATGGTCGTAGTTGGGTGTCCAGAGGGACTGCCCTCTCCTTTCAGACCTCTCTTTTAGATAACAGTTGTGCATAGTAGGGTGTATAGATGGACAAGTTTCTCCTTTGGGACCTCTCGCTCAGATAATGGGTGTGCATAGTAGGGTGTTTGGAGTGACTGGCCTCTCCTTCCAGACCTCTCTCTCAGATGACAGGTGTGCACAGTAGGGTATGGGGAGGGACTGGCCTTTCCTTTCATAGTTGGATGTGTGGAGGGATTGTCTTATTTGCTGAGCTAATGGCTGTGCATAGTAGGGTGTGGAGAGGGACTGCTCTCTCCTTTTAGACCTCTCTCTCAGATGTGTGTGCATAGTAGGGTGTGTGAATGGACCGACCTCTTTGCTGAGACCTCTCTCTGTAATGATAAGAATGGAAGTAGGGAGTTGCCTCTCCTTTCAGACCTCGCTCTCAGATGATGTGTGTCTGTTGTAGGGCGTGTAGAGGGACTGGCCTCTCTGCTGAGACCTCTCTCTCTGTAATTATAGGTTTACGTAGTAGGGTGTGAGGAGGACCTGGGCTCTCCTTTCAGACCTATCTCAGATGACGGGTGTGCATAGTAGGGTATGTGGAGAGACTGGCCTCTCTGCTGAAACCTTTCTCTGTAATTATAGGTTTGCATAGTAGCGTATTGGGAGAGGCTGCCCTCTCATTTTAGATCTCTCTCCCAGATGACAGATGTACGTAGTAGGGTATGAGAGGGACTGGGCTCTCCTTTCAGACATCTCCCTCAGATGAAGGGTGCATACAGTAGGGTGTGGGGGAAGGACTGTCCTCTCCTTTTAGACTTCTCCCAGATGATGTGTGTGCATAGTAGGGTGTGGGGAGGGACTGGAAATTATATTCTTCCACGCTTCTTATAACATAGAATAACGTTTATTGTAAAGAATATGGCAGGAACATCAGGTACAAAAGGGGCACAGAAAGCAACTGTCAAAGAGAGACATGGAACACGTGTATATCACACATTCTAAAGATGTCATCATGTTCCATGCTCCTCCACTGACATCACCACAGGACTGCCCTCTCCTTTCAGACCTCTCTCTCAGATGATGGGTGACCTCTCTCTCAGATGATGGGTGCATATAGTAGGGTCTGGGGAGAGACTGGCCTCTCCTTTCAGACCTCTCTCTCAGATGACAGGTCTGCATAGTAGGGTGTGGGAAGGGACTGCCCTCTCCTTTTAGACCTCTCTCTCAGATGATGGGTGTGCATAGTAGGGTGTGCGGAGGGACTAGCCTCTCTGCTGAGTCCTCTCTCTCTGTAATGACAGGTGTGTGTAGTAGGGTGTGGGGAGGGACTGGGCTCTCCTTTCAGACCTGTCTCTCAGATGACTGGTGTGTGTAGTAGGGTATGTAGAGGGACTGGCCTCTATGGTGAGACCTCTCCCTGTAGTGATGGGTTTGCGTAGTAGGGTAGGGAGGGGGACTGGCCTCTCCTTTCAGACCTCTCTCTCAGATGATGGGTTTGCATAGTAGGGTGTGGGGAGGGACTGGGCTCTCCTATCAGAGCTCTAGCTCAGATGATGTGTGTGCATAGTAGGGTGTTTGGATGCACCTTTACTCTGCTCACAACTCTTCTAAAACCAATAAGCACAAATAGTAGAGTCTGATAAACACCATCTCCAGTAAGACTCCTTCGTACAGTGACAAGTGGGCATAGTGGAGAGTATTCAAACATCACCTACTCCTTCCTACATTTCAGGATCCTGCTGGAGTCTCTCAAAATTGTAACAATTAAAAAAAAAGATTTAACCTTCTAATCATCATAGTCCTTATATCTTACTCATTTCCTTTAAAAAACAAATACCACAATATGCATTCTTACTAGTAGAGTGTATTGAGAACTCGTCTACTCCTTTTTGCTATTCATGATCAAGCGAGATCATAAAAATTAGTTAAGAACAATATACTTTTATAAACTTCACAGTAGTTATCCCATAGACACCTCTTCTCCAAATCAAGGGGGACAGCATGCCTTTCTGCTGCCCCGTTATATAGCTTTTTTTAACTTCATTTCCACAGCACCTTAAAATCTTCGCATGACAGGAATCTCATTTCTAAGATTTCAACAGCCAGTCAATCAGAGCGCTTGCTCTTGCAAAAGCCATGGGAACCCCTTGCAAGAGCAGAAAGGCTCACAGGAAAAAAGTGCCTCTTGAACAATCACAGTCCTTCATTTTTTATTTCACGCCCTAGCGGGATGCCCGTGGGACTCTCTGCGAGCCCAACTGCCAAAATATACAATTATTTGGACCCTAATATCTCAAAAACGACTGATAATGACCGGATTTACACCAAGTCACAAAAAGCATAGTCTGCAGACCAAGATTTAGCTTCCTGCCGAATTTGGTGTAATTCCGTTCAGTAGTTTTTGCTGTAGCCTTGTCCAAAGAAGTCTATGGAAAATATATGGGGATTTTGCATTCTGGGAACCCCTTATTTTCTCACCTCCCCACCCCCTCCCCGCTTGACGGCTCAGCCTGAAACTTTGCAGGAAGCAGCTGAGGTAGATGAAATACATTTTGGGAAAGTTTTCTGAACTCAAATTGCGCTAAAGTTATTAGCAAACCTCAATCCAAAAGATTGTTTCCACTTCTTGCTCTGGCCGGAGTTGTGGCGGCTAGTGTAAGAGGAGTGAAAAAGCCCATAAATCATATAAGACAGCACTGCATTCCAGATAGGCAGACCATCAAAGACACCAGCCTGTGTCTGTCTTGCAGGTGATTTAATTAGCTGCAGCCAAGATGCCCAACACGTTTCGTGAAACACTTCCCCGTGGTCATGGGACAAACAGATTTACATGGCAGCCAAACATTTGTGGTTTTTCAAGCAGTGCATTTAAGTGACCTAAAGAAAGGACAATAATAAAATGAATAACACAAGAAAAATCAGCAGTGTCATTTTGGAGTGATATCTCCTTCAACTAACGTCAATATGTAAACTGAATATTGTTTCAGGCAAGTGCAAATCAGCCATTTTATGCTAAGTTACAGCAAAAAAAACATAATTAATTATATACTCTCCAAATGAGAAAATACTCATTGTGAGAAGTTGGCCTGGCATATGCTGTTCACTAATTAAAGTGGACACCTTGCACCAGAACAATTCGACTCTTATGGTAGATAGGTTTAAGACAACCTTTATAGAAAGCTATCCTAGTGGTAGCTGTGGAGAGCAGCCTTCAGGCTAAGTCTTGAAGGAATGTAAAGCAGCTTGTTTTACCACACAATCTCTTGAATCACCAAATGAAAAGACACCACACAGGTATATATATCAAATATATATGTATTTATTAATAAACACCCTCTACTAATCTCTTTATGAGATTAGAGGTCAGGAACATATGTACAAGTCAAATATTATTAGAATCAGTTTAGCACAATTGAATATTACAATCTTAGTTTGCTAGACCTAGGTCTAGGTTATCTAGAATCGAGGGACCCCCAAGAACCACCCCAAGTAGTTGTAGGAGACCCACAGGGGACGGACGCGGTGACCTGGCACCGGTGCGAATCCTGTACGAGTCTATGCACTCAGACGCGATTGAGATATCAATGTTAAAGGTCCCTTGCGTGTTCGAGGCGAACACACCGATCGGTCCTTGTACGAGTCGAAGGACGCGGTTACAGATGGAATTGCAAGGGAGTTGGACGCGGTGTGTCTAACACAGACGCGAACCATGTACGAGTCAGTGCGATAGTCGCACTTGGAAAGTAAGAGTTTTAGGACACTTCGAGGGAAGCTACAAGCAAGACACTTACAGGGTAAGTAGTTCTAGGGCCCACACCCACAGGAGCACCGTAGTGCTGAAGTTACCTCACCCAGGGGAGCCGGGTGCATAGGTGTTCTTTGGTGTCGGGTCGCGGCGTCGTTTTCAATGGGAGCCAGTGAAGACTTGCTGCTTGCGGCGACAGGAGAAGTGTCCGGAGGAATCCAAGCCTGGATTCAGAAGATGGAAGACCTGAAAGCAGAGGGGACAGTGTTCAAAGTCACTTGGCAGTGACTCGGGGCAAGGAAGATGGATGCCCACCGTCGTCGCAAGATTCAGGTCGTTCGCAGTTGCCTTGATTCTTCAGCTACGAGGTCCAGGAGGCGTCGACGATGACCAGGAGCTGGATTCGGCGTGTCCCACAATGTCTGCAGCTTACTGCGGTGTCGGCAACTCGACCGGAGCCAACAAGCCTTGGTAACAGCAAGTCTTGGGGAAAGTGTGAAGAGGCAATGGCGCAAACCAGCAAGGTCTGTGGGACTCACCCAGCGAGGGTAAGTCAGGGCAGGCCTGGAGCAACCAGGGGAGCCCTTTGGTTTCTTTAGAAAGTCTTCTGGGGACCCACAAGCCGGCTGGCAAGGGATTGCAAAGACACCTTGGGAGAATTCACTCACAGGGGCCCACGGTCACTCCGGACGTGGTAGGCCTCTGATCTTAGGAGAGATTTCTGCTGGAGGCTGGGACCACACGTGGTCCAAAGCACAAGTTCGTGGAACATTATGAAGGGGTTGCACTCGACAATAGTGCATGGTACCCAGGGGTCGGGGTTCCTCGTTACTCTTGGGGTCCACTGGCCTCAGCTTCGCTGGGGACTCACGATGGCCTTTGAGAAGTCAGGAAATCCACTTCTTGGGCTGCAGGGACTTCAGACTCCGGCGGGAGCGGCGTTGTTTGTGACCGTCATTTGTAGTTTTTGGTGCCTGCCAAGCAGGGGAGTCACTCCTTGACTCCAAGGGAGATTCTTCAGTCTTCCAAAGGTAGTGGAACGTCGAAGGTCCGGGATTCTTCTTGTAGAGCGTCGTCCAGGGAAATCTAGGGTGCAATGCACAGGTTCCCCTCTTATACTAAAAGAAGGGGAGGGACTAGCTCTATGACCCTACCTATGGGAGGGTCAGGGGAGTGGGTGGCTACACCCACTTCCCTTTGTCCAGTTTCGCGCCAAAGCAGGGACAGGTAGCCCCTGAGCCGGTTTGAACTGGCATATGCACAGAGGAGCCTTCTGCTCCCCCAGTGCAGGACTTCAAAGCACTCTAGGAGTGCACCCACCCAGCCCCAATACACTAAACCCTGTCTGGGAGGTGGTCACACCCCCTTGGGACAGGATATCTATTGTTGGGCTACCTCCACTGCGAGTGTTGGTTATCAGCAGGAGGGCAGCCCAGTGTCTGTGACTGGTGGCATCCATTTTGTGATGCCAGGGCTCTGCAGGATTCTACCGCGTTTCCACAGTAGGTACATGTCTATCCCTCTAGAAGGGTGGAATGCTACCCCCGCCGCCAGGACTGGCGGGGGGGTAGTATTCCAAGGTGTTTGACACCAAACACGACATGTTTCGATGCAGCCATTCCAAAGTTAGCATTTTACCGCGAGGATATAATGCACTTAAAAGTATATGGTTTAACCACATCCACAAAGAGCACCAGAGAATGGACTCTGAGAGCTGCAGAGGGGCCCTGCTCAGGCAGAGGCACCCCCTCACATAGAAGCCAAGCACCCTGCCCTCAGGATTGATAGGGCCTGCCTTAGGGGTGACTGATAGGGTTACATGTGTTTGTAGGAGAGATATAGGGAACCCATATCTCAGTGAGGGGTGCTAGCACTTCCTCACTTAGGCTGCAGTAGCAGGCCTGTGGTGTCAGATTTAGTCTGCTTCCCAGGGGTGGCATAATACATGCTGCAGCCCCTGGTAGGCCTGTGAAGTACCTACGCCCTTGGTACCTAAGGTACCATATACTAGGGACTCATAAGGTGTCACAGTATCCAATCACTAGTGCACCTAGAGTGCACTCCAAATCGTTTAGAGAAAACAGAGAGGCTGGGGCCCTGGTTAGCAGGGGCCCAGCCAGACTATAGCCAGAAACCAGTGTAAACATCAGAAAAAAAGTGGGGGCAACATAAGAGGCAGATCCTACTCTCCTACACAACCCCCCCCCAAACGCAGGGACACTAAACTAACCTTGACCAGTTGAGTCTTCGTGTTCAAAGTGGAAATACCTTGAGAGTCCATCTGCATTGGCATGTTGGGTCCCAGGTCTATGTTCCACTGTATAGTCCATCCCCTGTAGGGAAATGGACCACCTCAAAAGTTTTGGGTTTTCTCCTTTCATTTGTTTAAGCCATAGGAGGGGCTTGTGGTCGGTCTGAACTATGAAGTGAGTACCAAACAAGTATGGCCTCAGCTTCTTCAGGGCCCATACCACAGCAAAGGCCTCCCTCTCTATAGCTGACCAACGTTTCTCTCTAGGGGTCAGCCTTCTGCTAATAAAAGCTACTGGCTGGTCTTGACCTTCATCATTCAGTTGAGACAGTACAGCTCCCACACCCAGCTCAGAAGCATCTGTTTGGACAATGAACTTTTGGTGTAGTCTGGACTCTGTAAGATGGGGGCAGTGCACATGGCCTGCTTTAGGTCTTCAAATGCCTTCTGACAGCTAGCTGTCCACTGAACCTTTTTGGCATTTTCTTTGAGGTGAGATCATTCAAGGGGGTCACTATAGATCCATATCCCTTGACAAACCTCCTATAGTACCCAGACAGGCCTAAGAAGGCTCTCACCTGTGTCTGGGTGGTTGGAGCAACCCATTCCATTATGGTTTGGATTTTGCTCTGTAAAGGCTGAACCTGGCCTCCACCTACAAGGTGGCCCAGGTACACAACCTGACTCTGCCCTATCTGGCACTTAGTGGCCTTGATAGTGAGGCCTGCTTTCTGCAGGGCCTCCAAAACATTCCTGAGGTGGACCAGGTGATCCTGCCAGGAGGAACTAAAGACAGCAATATCATCTAGATAAGCTGAGCAATAAGTTTCCATCCCTGTCAGAACTTTATTCACCAACCTCTGAAAAGTGGCAGGTGCATTTTTCAATCCAAAGGGCACCACCACAAAGTGGTAGTGCCCACCAGGGGTCGAAAATGCTGTCTTGGCTTTTGCATCATCAGCTAATCTGATCTGCCAGTAGCCAACTGTTAGGTCGAACGTGCTTAGATACTTGGCTGAGGCCAAAGTATCAATCAGCTCATCTGCCCTTGGTATGGGATAAAGCGATACCAAAGGGGATGATGGACGGAGTGTTTGATTTGCTCTAACGCTCCGTCCATCATCCCCTTTGGTATCGCTTGGTATGGGATAGGCATCCGTCCTAGTGACTGCATTGAGGCCTCTGTAGTCTACACAAAACCTCATTTCTTTCTTACCACCCTGGGTATGAGGCTTGGGTACCAGGACTACTGGACTAGCCCAAGGGCTATCTGAAGGCTCAATTACACCTAGCTCCAACATTTTCTGGACTTCAGTCCTGATACAGTCCCTGACATGGTCAGGTTGCCTGTAGATTTTATTCTTGACAGGCAGACTGTCTCCAGTGTCCACCTCGTGGGTGCACCAGGAAGTCTGACTAGGGGTCAGGCTAAACATATGTCTATACTGTTGCAGAACTTGTCTGCACTCAGTTTGCTGATGGTCAGTGAGGCTGCTTGCCAAAGCAACACCATCTACTGACCCATCATCAGGGTTCTGAGAGAGCAGGTCAGGGAGAGGGTCACTCTCCTCCTCCTGGTCCTCATCAGTTGCCATGAGCAAGCCCATGTCAGCCCTGTCAACATATGGCTTTAATCTGTTGACATGGAGCACCCTCAGGGGGCTCCTGGGAGTTCCAAGATTCACCAGGTAGGTGACTTCTCCCTTTTGTTCAACTATTGTATGGGGGCCACTCCACTTGTCCTGGAGGGCTGCTGGGGCCACAGGCTCCAACACCCACACTTTCTGTCCTGGCTGGTATACAGTCAGTACAGCCTTTTGGTCATGCCAAGCTTTTTGTAATTCTTGGCTGGCCTCTAGGTTTTTGGTTGCCTTTTTCATGTACTCTGCCATCCGGGAGCGGAGACCAAGTACATAGTCCATCACATCTTGTTTGGGGGGCTTGAGAGGTAACTCCCAGCCCTCTTTTACCAAACACAGTGGACCTCTCACAGGATGCCCAAACAGAAGCTCAAATGGGCTGTAACCAACCCCCTTCTGTGGAACCTCTCTGTATGCAAACAACAGGCAAGGAAGAAGAAGGTGCCATTTCCGCCTAAGCTTCTCTGGGAGTCCTTTAATCATTCCTTTCAAGGTTTTGTTGAAGCGTTCAACTAAACCATTGCATTGTGGGTGATAGGGGGTGGTGAACTTGTAAGTTACACCACAATCCTTCCACATTGCTTTTAGATATCCTGACCTGAAGTTGGTACCTCTGTCAGAAATTACCTCCTTTGGGAAACCCACTCTGGAGAAGACTCCAATGAGGGCTCTTGCCACCACAGGGGCTGTGGTGGTCCTCAGGGGAATTGCTTCTGGGTACCTGGTGGCATGATCCACTACCACCAGGATAAACCTGTGCCCAGATGCAGTTTGAGGGTCAAGGGGACCAACAATGTCAATCCCTACCCTTTCAAAGGGTACCCCCACCACAGGTAGTGGTATCAGGGGGGCCTTTATTGTGCCAAATGCCTTACCACTGGCTTGGCATGTGACACAGGAGCGACAAAACTCCTTTGTGTCCTCTGACATATGTGGCCAATGAAAATGTGGAACAAGCCTGTCCCAGGTCTTGTTTTGGCCCAAGTGTCCTGCTAAAGGGATGTCATGTGCTAGGGTCAAGAGGAACCCCCTAAACTTCTGAGGTATTACCATCCTCCTGGTGGCTCCAGGGGCTGGGTCTCTACTCTCAGAATATAGGAGTCCCTCATCCCAATAAACTTTATGGGACCCACTAGCACTCCCAGCAGCCTCAACAGCAGCCTGCTGTCTGAGGGGTTCAAGAGAGGGGCAACACTGTTGCTCCTTCCTCAGATCTTCCCCAGAAGGGCCCCCTGCCCCCAAGAACTCAACCTGATCAGGCTCAAGTCCCTCTGGGGCAGTTCCTTCTTCAGGATCTGCTTCACCTCCCTCTGGGGGTGAATCTGTGATCTGAGACAGAGGGGAAGGCACTGCCTTTACCCTACTGCTCCTCCTCTTGGGAAGCATCTGGTCCATTGTTCCAGGATCCAGAGCTGGTTCAGTGTCATGCATTCTTGCTTGTGACCTGGTTACAGAAAATACCTCTGCAGGGATGCCCAGCATCTCAGCATGAGTCCATAACTCTACTTCAGACCAGGCTGAAGTCTCTAGATCATTGCCCAATAGACACTCGACAGGGAGGTCTGCACTGACTACAACCTTCTTGAGGCCAGTTACCCCTCCCCAGGAGAAATTCACAACTGCCAGACTATGGTTGGTCTTGACGTTGCTTGCATTGGTCACCTGGTACATTTCGCCCAGGATGATCTGTCCAGGGTCCACAAGATCCTCTGCCACCATGGTGACACTAGCACCTGTGTCCCTAAATGCCAAAGCCTGTTTGCCATTTATTACAGGCTGCTGTTTGTATTTGCCCAGATTACTGGGACTCACTAGGAAGGACATATTAAGGTCTCCCTCACAAATCAGCATTGCCTGAGTGGGCACTCTGACTAGGTCAGAGTCCACTTCAGAACCCAGGGTCAACCCTACTACACCCTTATTCTGAGTACCACCTCCACCAGTAGCTGAACTAGGGGGAACAGTTGCCTTAGGGGCAGGAGTGGTGGTGGTTTGGTCTTTGGACTTGTTACAGTCAGAAGTCCAGTGCCCTTTCTGTTTACAGAATTTGCACTAGGGCTTCTTTTGGCCTTTTCCCTTGTTGGATTGTGACTCCCCACCAGATGCAGATTTTTGGGGCCCTTGTGAAGACTTCTGGTCTTTTGACTTATCCCCACCTTTCTCAGAGCCCTTAAGATCTTGCTTCTTGGTGTCACCCCCTTGGTTCTGGGGTTTCTGCCTCACCCTTGTTCTGACCCATTTGTCTGCCTTCTTTCCCAATTCTTGGGGAGAGGTCAGATCCGAGTCCACCAGGTACTGATGCAACAACTGGTTCTGGCAATTATTAAGGATCTGTTCTCTCATCATCAGATTATACAATCCCTTGAAATCAGTAACCCTACTGCCAACCAGCCAACCCTCCAGAGCCTTGGTTGCACAATCAACAAAGTCAGTCCAGTCCTGAGTCTGTGCCTTCTGGGTGTCTCTGAACTTCAACCTGTACTGCTAAGTGGTTAAGCCAAACCCATCTATCAGTGCACTCTTCAGGACTTCATAATCATCAGCATCCTCTTCTCTAACAGTGAGGAGCTTGTCTCTACCTTTATCTGAAAAGGAGAGCCACAAGATTGCTGCCCACTGCTTTTGGGGGACCTGCTGTACTCTACAGGCCCTCTCCATAGCAGTTATCCACTTGTGGATATCATCCCCACTCTGGTAGGGAGGAACAACCTTGCTCAGGTTCCTATGGTCTGGAATAGATTCTCTGCCTCTAGGGACACTGTTGCTGCCACCAAGGGGTTCTAACCCCTCTCGTCTAGAAGCTCTCTGGATCTCCAGGGCTTCTCTATCCAGTGCCAACTGCTTGGTTCTGAGGGCAACTCTTGCTTCCTCATACTGCAGCAGTTTGCACAGTCTTTCAGAGGAGGTCTCTCTTATGGGAAAGTATGAGTTCCTCTGGTGGACAAATTCTCTGCCAGAGTGATAAGAGTGCTCAGATTCCCTGGAAGGGGACCTATGCCTCTCATCCACTCTGTCAGTTCTCTTAGGGAGAATTCCTCTGTCCTTTTCAGGCCCCTTGAGGCCTGGCCCTTCAATCACAGAGTCCTGGTCATTCGGATTTTCATCGTATGACCCAGATACTGTAATTGACCCACCCACTGATTCAGACCCATTAGCTCCTAGAGCCAATCTAAGATCATCTGCTGTCAGCAGATCTATCAGGTGTAGGGTTGAGGGACTCTGTCCTAGCCTCAGGTGTCTTTCAACACACATGGCTCTCAAGTCAGAGAAAGCCATGTCCTTATACTGAGGCTGAGTGGATCCACTGGTTCCACCCTTTAAGGACATTCTAGTGTTGTGCAGTGTTGTACTACCTACACTAGTTTGTGGCCTACTGATACTAGCTTGAGCTGTAGAAAGGGTGTGCTATCCCTTGGCACACAGCTCTAAGTTCAGTAGAACTTATCGATACTAAGCTTGACTTTATATGTACCTTAAGTACCTATAGTGGTTTTCAGTTAGTAATTCAAATAGAGATTTTCTGGTAAAACAATAGCAAGCTGGAATCCCACACGCTGCCCACCAATGTGAGAAGTTGGCCTGGCATATGCTGTTCACTAATTAAAGTGGACACCTTGCACCAGAACAATTCGACTCTTATGGTAGATAGGTTTAAGACAACCTTTATAGAAAGCTATCCTAGTGGTAGCTGTGGAGAGCAGCCTTCAGGCTAAGTCTTGAAGAAATGTAAAGCAGCTTGTTTTACCACACAATCTCTTGAATCACCAAATGAAAAGACACCACACAGGTATATATATCAAATATATATGTATTTATTAATAAACACTCTCTACTAATCTCTTTATGAGATTAGAGGTCAGGAACATATGTACAAGTCAAATATTATTAGAATAAGTTTAGCACAATTGAATATTACAATCTTAGTTTGCTAGACCTAGGTCTAGGGCATCTAGAATCGAGGGACCCCCAAGAACCACCCCAAGTAGTTGTAGGAGACCCACAGGGGACGGACGCTGTGACCTGGCACCGGTGCGAATCCTGTACGAGTCTATGCACTCAGACGCGATTGAGATATCAATGTTAAAGGTCCCTTGCGTGTTCGAGGCGAACACACCGATTGGTCCTTGTACGAGTCGAAGGACGCGGTTACAGATGGAATTGCAAGGGAGTTGGACGCGGTGTGTCTAACACAGACGCGAACCATGTATGAGTCAGTGCGATAGTCGCACTTGGAAAGTAAGAGTTTTAGGACACTTCGAGGGAAGCTACAAGCAAGTCACTTACAGGGTAAGTAGTTCTATGGCCCACACCCACAGGAGCACTGTAGTGCTGAAGTTATCTCACCCAGGGGACCCGGGTGCATAGGTGTTCTTTGGTGTCGGGTCGCGGCGTCATTTTCAATGGGAGCTAGTGAAGACTTGCTGCTTGCGGCGACAGGAGAAGTGTCCGGAGGAATCCAAGCCTGGATTCAGAAGATGGAAGACCTGAAAGCAGAGGGGACAGTGTTCAAAGTCACTTGGCAGTGACTCGGGGCAAGGAAGATGGATGCCCACCGTCGTCGCAAGATTCAGGTCGTTCGCAGTTGCCTTGACTCTTCAGCCACGAGGTCCGGGAGGCGTCGACGAAGACCAGGAGCTGGATTCGGCGTGTCCCACGATGTCTGCAGCTTACTGTGGTGTCGGCAACTCGATCAGAGCCAACAAGCCTTGGTAACAGCAAGTCTTGGGGAAAGTGTGAAGAGGCAATGGCGCAGACCAGCAAGGTCTGTGGGACTCACCCAGCGACGGTAAGTCAGGGCAGGCCTGGAGCAACCAGGGGAGCCCTTTGGTTTCTTTAGAAAGTCTTCTGGGGACCCACAAGCCGGCTGGCAAGGGATCGCGAAGACGCCTCAGGAGGATTCACTCACAGGGGCCCACGGTCACTCGGGACATGGTAGGCCTCTGATCTTAGGAGGGATTCCTGCTGGAGGCTGGGACCACACGTGGTCCAAAGCACAAGTTTGTGGAACGTTGTGAAGGGGTTGCACTTGACAATAGTGCACGGTACCCAGGGGTCGCGGTTCCTCATTACTCTTGGGGTCCACTGCCTCAGCTTCGCTGGGGACTCACGATGGCCTTTGAGAAGTCAGGAAATCCACTTCTTGGGCTGCAGGGACTTCGAACTCCAGCGGGAGTGGCATAGTTTGCGACCGTCATTTGTAGTTTTTGGTGCCTGCCAAGCAGGGGAGTCACTCCTTGACTCCAAGGGAGATTCTTCAGTCTTCCAAAGGTAGTGGAACGTCGAAGGTCCGGGATTCTTCTTGTAGAGCATCGTCCAGGGAAATCTAGGGTGCAATGCACAGGTTCCCCCTCTTATACTAAAAGAAGGGGAGGGACTAGCTCTATGACCCTACCTATGGGAGGGTCAGGGGAGTGGGTGGCTACACCCACTTCCCTTTGTCCAGTTTCACGCCAGAGCAGGGACAGGTAGCCCCTGAGCCGGTTTGAACTGGCATATGCACAGAGGAGCCTTCTGCTCCCCCAGTGCAGGACTTCAAAGCACTCTAGGAGTGCACCCACCCAGCCCCAATACACTAAACCCTGTCTGGGAGGTGGTCACACCCCTTGGGACAGGATATCTATTGTTGGGCTTCCTCCACTGCGAGTGTTGGTCATCAGCAGGAGGGCAGCCCAGTGTCTGTGACTGGTGGCATCCATTTTGTGATGCCAGGGCTCTGCAGGATTCTACCGCGTTTCCACAGTAGGTACATGTCTATCCCTCTAGAAGGGTGGAATGCTACCCCCGCCGCCAGGACTGGCGGGGGGTTAGTATTGGGGTTAGTATTCCAAGGTGTTTGACACCAAACACGACATGTTTCGATGCAGCCATTCCAAAGTTAGCATTTTACCGCGAGGATATAATGCACTTAAAAGTATATGGTTTAACCGCATCCACAAACAGCACCAGAGAATGGACTCTGAGAGCTGCAGAGGGGCCCTGCTCAGGCAGAGGCACCCCTCACATAGAAGCCAAGCACCCTGCCCTCAGGATTGATAGGGCCTGCCTTAGGGGTGACTGATAGGGTTACATGTGTGTGTAGGAGAGATATAGGGAACCCATATCTCAGTGAGGGGTGCTAGCACTTCCTCACTTAGGCTGCAGTAGCAGGCCTGTGGTGTCAGATTTAGTCTGCTTCCCAGGGGTGGCATAATACATGCTGCAGCCCCTGGTAGGCCTGTGAAGTAGCTATGCCCTTGGTACCTAAGGTACCATATACTAGGGACTCATAAGGTGCCACAGTATCCAATCACTAGTGCACCTAGAGTGCACTCCAAATCGTTTAGAGAGAACAGAGAGGCTGGGGCCCTGGTTAGCAGGGGCCCAGCCAGACTATAGCCAGAAACCAGTGTAAACATCAGAAAAAAAGTGGGAGCAACATAAGAGGCAGATCCTACTCTCCTACACTCATGCAAAATAGTTTTTAAATAATAAAGAACAACTGTTTGCTGCGTACATAATTTAACCTTGTTAGTTCATTTTACATCAACATACATGTATGTTAGAATACATTCTTTAAAACAATAAAGGGAAACCATTAGGTATGAGGCTTTTTCAAACTGTTGAATAGTATGTCCCCCTTGGACATGGTCTTTTCAGATTCGTAGGCAATTCATGACAGCCATTTCTCAATAGACTGCCTGAATGTCAAAAAGGCTCACTTATATCATAATAGTTATGTGCATTTTCAATAATTGTCACAGATCATTATCGGCAAGGTTAACAATTCCATTACATCACAAATCAGAATGATTCCGCTCCAATGGGCAAGCATAAATAAACCTGTCATAGTAGCCCAGAACATATATTGGCTAAGGAACGTCAGTTCTCATATGTCATACAGAGAGATAATTAATGCCGTCTGAGTGAGCAAGAACCAATAGGGTTGTCAAAACGGACAGGGATATAGAGTGGCTGACATTTCCTGGATCATATCCTTAATCAGGAGGTCCGCAGGAAAACATGAAAAATAGTGCCTAAGTGGGCAGTTTGACCTCATACCCTAGATTTTACAAAAATTATTTCAAGGATGATTTTAAAACATGCAAACACTAAACCTGATACATAGATCTTGGCTTCTCTGTTGCTATGATGTTGCTTCCTTTTTGTAACCATCTGTAAAAGAACACACATTAAAAATAATTAAAAACAGAAGTGCTGCCACTTCATTTCATCTACAAAGTGCATGAGGAAAAACACAATATTGTTGTGAGTTGAACAAAATTATTTTAAGTATATAAATCAGCAATTACATAGATCATGCCAGGTGTACAGCAATTCCTCATCAGAATTGAGTCCTGTCGGAATCATGGTGTTAAATTGAATAATATTATTCAAGAAGTATACCCCGGCACTCCACATTAAAATATATTCTCTATTGGGGAATAAGTCTGTCTGGCAAAATGTATCCTGAAACAAGTTGGTTATATCTAGTAACATGTATATTGATATTTCCTGAAAGAACTTTATTTACTTTTCACAGGTTACAAATCCAGAAAAAAGTCATTTTCACAACAGTTTAATAGTCCGACTGAAAAACATATTCAATTCATTCCAGTTTTTACAGAAAAGAAAAAGGTACAAGGACTATACAATGTGATGATGAAATTTCTGAGTCCAATTGACACAGCATTGTTCGGTGATAGATAACAGCCGACACGTGTTTCGTCACTGAAGTGACTTTTTCAAGGCTTTATAATAGTAAAAAACATATGTTAAACAATATTACCATATCGATATTAAATTTGCTGGATGTATAAATAATTACTGCCAAACCTGCACCGAGTGTCATCAAATATAGCGTCCTTGTGAGAGCCCAGAGTGTGTTAAAACGACCAGGTGGATGGTAGACCGACAATGACCAAGAATTTAGGGTAGATGTGAAAGGCATGCAGGTAGGATAGTAGAAAACGTGCCCTATTGGTCCACCTATTGGCAGGAGAATTGATCCAAAACATAGAAAAAAGAAAGGATACACCAGCTGTGATGAGTTTAATTGTTTGCAGTCCAAAAGAAAATCTAACCTTTAAAGTACAATTTCAAAGTTGTACCGAGTGACATACGAGGCATATGACGTAGAGACATAGATGTCGTCCCGAGAGCCTTTTGGTGCCAGTCTTGGCTACTATGTATATGAGGTCAAACGAGAAACAAACCAATTAGATTAAGAAGTCCCTAGGTCCAAAGTTAAAAAGTATTGCGATCTCTTAAAAAACGGAACTTACATGTTCGCAAATAATTTTTTTGTTGTCTCTAGATTTGGATGATTGTAGACGTATCTATCACGTGTAGTGGAGATACTAGTCAACAAAGTTGGAGGCTCTCAAGCTGCACTGTAAAGATAAGAAATTGAAAAAGGGGAGGGGGATGGACAAAGTGAGATACACAAATTCATTAAAGATGTATTGCAGTACCAAACACGGACTGTGCATCACCATCTCTTCTCTAACTGTTTCACAATTTGTGTATCTCACTTTGTCCGTCCCCCTCCCCTCTTTCTATTTCTTATCTTTCCAGTGCAACTTGAGAGCCTCCAGCTTTGTTGACTAGTATATATACAAGGGGTCCACATGCGACCTTCCAACCACCTCGAGTATCCTTTGTTAGAAGTGGCAAAGCCCAAGAACTGGGCACAGAACAGACCACCGGTACCCGCACAAAAGAGCCCAAAGGTTCTTGAGCCTTTCAGAAGAACGGCAGGACCTAGAAATTCAGCCCAATTAGAGAAACCTCATTCCACAACACATGCAGAGACCCAAGGAGCACACACGTATCAATGGAAATTTAACCCAAAAAATTAAACATCTGCCTCTCCTCACAATTGCATGCAGCCCAGATAGGTCAAAAGTGACGCTCTGAACGGAATAGCCTGCAGAGAAATTACTGCCCCCGCTGTAGCAAGGACAGGCAGGAGAAACCCATAATACGAACCACTTTAAAATTAGTTAAAAAAATCCCTGGTCATCCCCAAAATTCTAATGCTGTCTGAAATTAGTTTAAAAACCTTAAAAACCTCACCAATGCCATTAAAAAGTCTATCACCTCGTCCAATCCCGATAAGAAAATTCACTACCCAGTACAACCATATAGCACCCCTAGTAAAAACATATGACAGGTTTTACAGATGAAATAGTAATGTACCAATAAATTGCCTAGCAAATGTGTTTTTCCCAGCTAACCTACGACCCACAGCTCTTATCCCACCAGGTCCACGTTCACACTGTAAGTGCACCAACGTTGCTATAAATCGCCAATCCTCTAATCCGGGTTTTCAAAAGACTCTCAAGAGAAAAGTTGCTCAAGTACTAAAGAATTCAATTGATTTTGTGCATTCCTTTTTTTAGAGACATTCTTTCTGCACCGCACCAAGATGAAAACACCCCTGGGCATCCAGACAATAAACATCAGACCCCAAAGCACAGACAACAGCCACCCGGCACCGGACCACAGATAACGAACAACAAAAGACAAACCCAGATGACAGAGAACTCTCCCGAAGATGATTCTACATTCTACAAATGCTTTTCAAGTTATGTACCAGTATATCTTTGTACATGATCTCCTTAGCTGGGGTCCTTTCAAGCCACTCCAGAACCAAAAATGTAAATGATTTTGTAAGCTTTACTTCTACATTCTTGCAATGCATGCACAGAGACCTCTCTCAACTCACCTACACGTACACCTATACTGAACCAAACGCTAATATTCCTCAAGCAGTACACAGCACACACCTACACAACACCTGGTATCAGCATATGAGCAGTATAGGTACACAAACTACAAATAGGTCATGTTGTGTCTGTTCATTGATACCTCACACCTTAGGCGCAGACAGCCTTTACTTATCACAGGAGATAGCCCCTGAAAAAGCAACATTCCTCGTCCATCTGTACCTATGCAGAATCAGGGAAAAAATCCAACCCAACTGAGTAGAACCCCGTAGGACTCTAGAAAACATCACCTAGTATGAGACCAACTCCACTGCTCTGTATCTTTGCACAGAGCCAAGTGACATCCAATCGGAAGTAGACGGATGGGCAGGAGGAACACCATTGGAGAGGACACTGTTTGGCCCCAGCACTTTGTAGAAAAAAGGTTCCTAGAGGTAGAAAGAACACTAGACCAGTGCACAAACACGTCTGCTCCCGCCTCTGCCTGCAGTGACAGGGTGTCCCTAAGCCCTTTTGCTGCCAGACCTCCCCCGTGCCACACCCTTTTTTGGCTATTTGGAGTAATTTGCTCTTAGGCCCCCATAACATTTTGTCCACATAAGGTATCCATGTCGAAATCACATACTTTTCTTCCAAAATCCTGAGGATTCTAAAGGTACCCAGGGTTTGTGGATTACCTTGGAGAGGACCGAGAAATTAGCCAAAATATAGCTAAATTTAGTTTTTGGGGGGAAAAATGAGAAAAAAGTGCTGCAGAAGAAAGCATCTGTTTTTGTCTCCGCAAATGGTATCAACAAAGGGTTTGTGGTGCTAAAATCACCATCTTCCCAGCTTTCAGGAACAGGCAGACGTTTGTCAGAAAACTAAAATTATCTATACAGTTGTGTCATTTTACTGAGACTTAGCCTATTTTTCCTGTTCTTTGTGCTTTAAACTCCTCCCAGTAAGTGGTTGAAATGGGTGTAAAACCAATAATGGATCCTGGAACGCAATACATTTCTGAAAAGTAGACACAATTCTGAATTCAGCAAGGGGTCATTTGTTTAGATTCTTCAAGGTTTTCCTATAGAAAGTAACAGTTGAAATTATAAAATATTGAAATTGATTTAAAAAAACAGCAATTTTCCCCTACATTTTCACCTGTAACTTATTCTAACTATGGCAGATTTTTTAAAGCAATATACCGTTACGTCGGCGGGACCCTTCTGGTTGTGGGGATATATCGGGCTTGTAGGTTCACCAAGAACCAGCGGTACCAAGAGCCAATAACTGAGCTGCACCCTGGAATGGTTTTTCATTGTGTACCTGGTATACAGCAATTCATTTGCTAAAATATAAAGAGTGAAAAATAGGTATCAAGGAAACCTATGTATTTCCAAAATGGGAACAAGATATGGAGTTTAGAAGCAGCGGTTATTTGCATGTGGGTAGCCATACTAGCATGTGAATTAGGGGGCATTTTTCAAACTGTCTTCTTTTTTACACACTGCTTTACATTTGGAAGGCAGAAATACATAGAAAGACTATGGGTAATAATACTTGTTCTACTATTCTGTGTTCCCTTAAGTCTCCCTATAAAAACGGTAGTTTACTTGTATGGGTAGACCTAGTGCCCACGTCCCGCCCAGCTATTGCCTCTATCCTCCCCCCGAGGGGACAGAAAGACTGTGCCTACTTCTTGGTGGGGTGGGGGCATTATAATGCCCATTCAGGGCAGCCTCGGCCCCTAAATTTACTTTAAAAAAATCCCTGGCTCCTAGTGTGCTTTCTGCCTCTCTGGGGGGTAGATTGGGTGCTATTGCCCCATCTGCCCCCCGGGGGCAGAAAGACTGTGGCTAATTTTTTAGGGGTGTAGGGGACATGGTCTTGCCCAGTATGGGTAGCCCCCACTCTTCTTTTATTTTAAGAAAACCTGGTGTCTAGTGGGCTTTCTGCCCCCGTGGCAGATTGGAGGTAATAACTCCCATCTGTGCCCCAGGGCAGGCAGAAAGACTCTCTTTTTTGTTTGGGGGTGTTGGGGGCATTGACATGCCCTTTTTGGGCAGCCCCCCACCTCTACATATTAAAAGAAGAAAAAACCCTGGTGTCTAGCGGGCTTTCAGATCGGGGCTATTGCCCCATCTGCCCCCGGGGGGGCAGAAAGACTTTTGTTCTGTTATTGTGGCTGGGGTCATGGTCTTGCCCATTGTGGGCAACCCCCATCCCTCTTCTATAATGAAAACAGAAAAATCCATGATGTCTGTTGGGCAGATCAGGGGTAATAACCCCCATCGCAGAAAGACTGTCCCTTTTGTTTTGGGGGCCTGGGGGCATTGGCATGCCCATTTTGGGCAGGCCCCACCCCTAAGTTTTTAAAATAAAATAATCCGTGGTGCCTTGTGTGCTCGGGGGGGGGCAGAAAGACAGATTATGCCCAAAATAATATGGGAGGATCAAAGGCCCTTTCTCAAGGGGCTGCTCCCCCTCCCTGCTGTCTAGTGGTGGATTCCTGCTTGAGGATCGCCCTCCTGTGGCATTCCCCAAGCAGGGATCGCTAGGGAAGGGTATCATTGGAAAGCGGAGATTCTCCCCTTTCCAACGGTACCACTCCCATGTGTTTTGGTGCTTGGGGGGCTGAGATAGCCCCACGAGAACCAAAGCATTGAAACTGAAACGGGACAATTGGCTCTTTTCAGTTTCACTTTCAATGTAATTACATCAGCGCGCCATGCATGCGATCATCATAACATTAAAAAAACGCCTCTGGAGGGTGGGAAAGCTCTTCCCCACCTCCTGAGGCTAAAAAAAAGGAAATTCCTCTTGTTTACCGCAGAGGGATTTCGCTGTGGTGTGCCGAGGACGTAACAGTTAAGTCCTTGGCACACCAGTGCCACAACCGAGGATGTAACCGTTACGTTCTCGGCACAGAATGGGTTAACATCATTGGGGCCACCTTCATTAATGACAAATGGACCCCGGACATGGAATTCCATTGCAGGGGCGCTCCTCTCAATCACGCGAGGGAGAATGAGTCCCATGGGAGGGGGTCAAATGCCAGCATAGACACCCTGTGCCAGGAAATCTGGGATAGCGAGAGCGATAGGTACACATGGTTGGAGGGAAAGGGGTAACCCCTAACTGTATGGAAACCTATGTTGTACTCTTTATGTTTCAGAGGCAAAGGAACCATATCATTAGGCAGCAGTGAGAATTGTGGCACGATAATGCATGTACCGGACCTGCAATGGGTTTCCTCCATGTTGATGGATCTGTATTGACAATGTGGGGACCTTGCCTACACCCAGCTCATCACCAGATGGCGTGGTCTCTGCACCCTTGTGACCATACACCCCCCCACCCTGGTTATCCCTGGAAAAGAACTGTCTGAGTTGTCCCAACATCTGTTACAGAAGAAAACAACTCTGTCATCAGACTCGAAGGAGAAGAACTGTCAAGCATTTTGGCTGGGCTCAGTACAAGGACATTCCTGAGGAATTCAGACTGTTCACAGAAGCTCAAGTAAATGCTGGAGGATCAATACCCATTTTTACCATGCAAACAAAAGCCAACCCCGCTGGTTGCAAATAACAAGATGGGAAATGATGAAACTAATACACTACCAAACAATAGTTGAGCGCCGTCTACCTTATGGTGATGCAACATCAGTAAGTGTTGGACTTGATGATCGCTATAGATGGTGGGGTGTGTGCCAAGAGTGGTTCATCAGGGTTGAACTTCAAAAGGAGGTATTCTCCATCAAAGGGCAGAGTAGGTAGGTCGTTTGATGCTGCTTTTAGGTCCTCATAAAGGCTCAAACCTCCTTGGAGAAACAGGAATCATAGCCTATTTCCTTGCGCCTCTCACACCCTCTCCGGTTTCCTTGCAGTGCTTTACAGCAGTCTTCCGATTCCATAAGCCGGAAGCCCTGCCCAAGCTTGACCTGACCTTCGTGCAGCCAGCGGAAGTAGTAATACCTATGCAGCATCAAACGACATACCAACTCTGCCCTTTGATGGACAGAAGGACGAAACACATTGGCTGGGCTGATTATTTGTCCGTATCTACAAAAGAATAGAAATAAATCAAGACATTTTTTCATCAAGACCACGTGACTCCGGTGTATTACTAACAACGATTCCCATAGATTCAGGTTGGGTTTATTGTACATATTGCAGACATTGTTGATGATGGAAATATTGCATAAGAAATTGATGAGATGATCATGGTATAGCAATTTTCTTAACTATTAACAATAATATATTTCCAGATAATAAACGCTCCTGCTTTATCTTTGTAATCAATGTATACTGTAACTTGTGCCCGCACAGCAGCGCCGACATCATCAATAATGATACCAATGTATGCACTGAGCATGCTCATACGATAATATTATTGTTGTGAATAAGAACAATGTCAATGCACGTTCAGATCAGAGCAAACATAACCTTGTTAATACTTGTATGAACTATATCAATGTACAAAATGACAGCTGTATGCTTAATGTTGATAATGGGGATAAAAATGATACCAGTGGCTGCCATATTATTTTTAGGAGTTCCAATGATCTCACATCATAGCTATCAGATTCACACAAGGTGACATCTCCATCAACCCTGAGTCAGAGATACGTAGTCAGGCAGGTCTTGCGACCCATGCCTATCGAGTAACAGGTCACAGGTGGGGTCCCCCATAACCAAAGACAAACACACACCCAGGGAAAATCCTGATCGATTCCACAGATAGATAGTTGCACCACAAACAAGTCTGAGATAATTGGCCCCAATAAAACCCGTTTGGCCAAAGGCTTGCGTTCCCCAGAAATACCACAAAGCTAGATACCACATGTAGATAAGAACACTCAATTAATCAGGACTCAACAGGCACACCACAATTACTGATCACACGCTCCTCTTTGCGGACATCTGGACACACATACACACTGGCCCACACTAGCTCTCCCCAAGGTTGAGATGTGCGTGTTTATTGATATAGAACTGAAATGCTTTTTTTGAATGAAGAAAATTGTTTTATTGTACCTCATGAACTGTATAAATTGATGGCCAAAACGGCTGCAGCGTTTAATTAAACCAACTTGCTCCTGTTTTGTCAAACGCATCTTGTCTTTTCATTTATTTAAGGTATATTCATATCCCAGCAACAAATTCCTGTTTGAATTGTTGCACAATTACTTTACACATTGTCTCGAAGTTAAGCCTGAGTGCTCTATGCCAAGCTACCCAAGGGTTGTGCACAGGTTAATTTAGGGTTTGATTGTGACCTCACCCCAAGAAGAATTGTGGTTGCTGCTTGAGGAGGGTCCCTCCCCAACCAGTAACCTAATTTCTTACAATTAACTACTGAGGAGACACAAGGTTTTCCACTTAAGTTGGGAAACTGAGGTAAGGTAGGTAGGTTGACATCACTCAGGTGACTACCTGGGTGATGAGGGGTTGTGGAAGGCAACAAGGCAGTGGCTTCTGGAGAGAGCAAATGAAAAGAAAATGAAATTCCATTTTCCCTAACCAAAAGCTGGTGACTGTAAACAATGCATAGAAAGCGCCCAATTGACGATTACGAAAACAGGAGGAAGTCAGCATTCTTTGCACGTGCATGGGCAATTTACTACGGGCATAAATTATGCAATAGAATGTTGGAAATTATTGGAAAGAATTCAGACACTCGTAAATTGATAACATGCACAATTTACAAGTATTTGTCTGACTTGAAACAAGTGTGTTTTGAGGCAGAATAAGGGTAGAGCATTGTCAGTAGAAAAATGTGTTCGTTATATCATATTATATGATGAGTACACGTTTGAAGCCACTCAATTTATCCATTGCTGAATTGAATGAATGAAAGAAAGGCGATTTGTAGAGTGTGAACAGCTGCTTCCAAGGGAAGCGTCCCGGCGATGAGCTAATATAGTAATAGATGCTGACTACACCTCTCTAAAGAGGAAGGTCTTCAGGCCAGAATGAAATACAATTTCCAAGCAGGTACCACGTAGTTGTCTCAGAATGGAATTTCACAACCTGGCCACCCATTGGGAGAAAGATCTTTCACCTAATCTAGTTTAGCGGACTTTAGGAATGCATAGGAAGCCCTGAGTGGGTGAGCGAAATACCCCACATGGGGCATATTTTCTGGATCTTTCCTGTAAATAAAATGGACTCTGTAAGTAGTCGTTAGAGCTTTAAACGTATCTCTTTGCTTGATTGGAAGCCAGGGCAATTGCTTCACGCCCCAACAAATATACTAACTTTTTGATGAGTTCAAGATTAGGCGGTGGCCTCGTTATGCACTAGCTAGAGGCCATTTAACAGTTCTAAGGGTGCCCCCAAACATAAGTCATTAGCATAGTCTAATTTGACCCAAAATAGGGCATGTACAATATTAATAAAGAAACTTAGACGGCGGACTGCTGTTTCTGCACCTCACACTAGTTTCAATTGAATCAGGTTCCTTGCGCAACAAGCCCTAGCACCAGCCGTCGGGTGATGCCTCTGTAGATCTCATCGTAAGCAATAGAGGGGTTGGGCGTGCGCAGGTGATGAAGTCCAAGAAGTCAATATTTAGTTTTACAAATGAGTCTTTATTTTCAATCAGTTAGTTCTCACAGAATTGGAGATTTTACGGTCAGCCAACGCGTTTCGTTCTCATGATGAGAACTTCGTCAGGGCTGAAAGTGACATAAACATATATTTAAAAAGTGAAATTTCTCACAACACAGAAGGGAAAAAAGAAAAAACAGAAAAGACAATAAGGGACAACATGAGTTCAACTATGTCCGAGAAGAAGAAAATATAATCGCGTCACAAATTTTTAAAAAAACTCCAACCTAAAGATAGAAGAGCAATCAATCGATGTTATAAGTGCACTCTATGTTCTATAATGGAGTGTCTACATAGACAGAGCAAGAGCAAAGAAAGACATGAAAAACAGTTACACCACAATTTAAAAAGCTCCAACATGAGGAAAGAGACGCATTTACTAGGTAATTTAAGTACACTCTATGCTGGAATGTTACATGGATGGTACAAGTGAAAAAACGTATTTATGACAAACAGCGTTTAGAGATTTAGTTAGTTATAACGAAGGAATAAAGTATCCCTACATCCTATGTGAATTCTAGCCGTGTCTTTACATAGTTGCATCAATAGTGAGCTGTTGTACATTTTTGGAACCTAATTAAGTCCAGACGTTTGCAAACTAGGGTGGTTACCAAGGTGTAAAACTGAAAATTTCTAATACGAGTTATAGCAGATAAAAACACACACACATATCTAACATGTGACAGAGAACATGTTTGATCACTGAATAATAAATCTATACAAAAAGGAGAGAGAGCAGTGGGCTCAAGGAGAGTAAGGCAAGCCAGCCATGCACCTTACCTAATAATCTAAAACAGATGTCAGATGTGATTGTCAAGTAATTAATATATACAGGAAAGCAAGAGAACAGCAGGCTCAAGTGGAGTAAAACAAGGGGGCCGTGCACCTCACCTAAAGGTCTATGAGGGGTGTCAGTGAAGATTATTTAAAAAGACGGATTGGCAGTTTAGTCTCACCTCAGTAATCAAGTTTCTTTCCTTTGAAGTAAGAAATATGTATTGTGAATTCCGCACTTCACAGGTATACTAGGTGCAATGTGGCCTAGCTCCAATGTGACCTGTAAACCATAAACCGTAAAACTAAAAGGTAGTATAGTATCATAGCAGTTTGTAGATGAGGTGAGTAGTATAAATGCAGTCTGGACTGATTGACCTCACCTTTCGTGTGGAAATCGAATAAGCGATCCCTCAACCAAGTCAGTGTTCCAGGCAATCACTTTGGAAACACTCAGGATATCGCAGGGCCTCAGTCGGCCTAAGTAGTAAATCTAAAATCAAATTAAATCGGAATACTTAGTCACAAAGAAAAAACGCTCTGGCTATTTTGATAATATACACAACTGAAAGAAATTGCGTGGTGACTATGTCTGTCCTATTATCGTTGCTAGGTCAGCGTTATATTATAAAAATAAATATAAATATAAAATTAGGAAAAGTTTTCCCCAGATATGCCCCGATAATTGGCATGAACGGGGTGGTTTGACCTGTTCGGCGTTGTGTTTATTTAAAGACAAATGGTGCCCTCAAGTGGTATAAACTGGTAGCACCAGGTTAGTGAAGCTAACTTCGGGAATTTAATAAAGCGAATATGACAATGTAACACATTTAGTAAGTGTGACAGGATTCTAGTCGTTTGTGGGGTGACTAATGTCAAAGCAAACTAAAGTGGGACCACAGGGAAACGAAAATTGACTACATGGTTTGGGAGAAAAGTAATTTTAAATTGGCCTGCTACCCCTCGGTCAGCCCAACACCCAAATCATTAAATTTATGCCGTATGCAAGGGTCTAGAACTAAATTAGACAATTTCGAACCCAGAATAGAAACGGCCCGTCGAGATCATAGAGCGCGTACCCCCTCCACATAGTTCTTACCTCAGAAATGAAGTTCTCCTGCCAGAATAAACAAGGACCGATTTTGGCGGCAAGCTTACTTTTAAAGGAAAAGCCTGCGGACCGAGGCTGTCATTGACGCTGGTAATTGGCATCGTCATCACGTGCGGTACGTGCTGAGATGGATGAAACACGTATTTAATTTTTCTAAAGACCAGAAAGAGGGCAATGTGGATTCCCTCATGCTTATTGGCCATATCTTAGATGCGGTTGATGTTGTTTTGGATTGTGGGAAAGAAAGAGAGTTCTCGAATTTAGTGAACCACTTGGAATTTAAGTTTCTGCAGTATAATAAATAAGGGAGCAGTAAGCAGAAAAAGAAAAAGGAAAGTATATCTTAAAAACTATACCAAAGGGCCAGCATATATTCTATGCTGTATAAGTAAATTAGCATCAAAGATAAATGGAAAATGCATATTTTTAGAAATATGCTGGAAAGGTGTCTAAATATATGGCAGAAAGTGGATATCTGACTCTGGAATTTCGATGAATAGGGGTGAGAACAAAGAGAGCATATGAAATGCTGCTAGAAAAGAATATATACATAAATAAATAAAAGTTCCCAGTGCATAGAAGTAGGTGTCTTAATAGACTTCATGTCTGGGTGCAAAACACTTGAATGTAGTATCATTTACATTTGGAATTTCAAGTGCATCAATGATGGATATAGACAATACAATTTACTAACACCACCGTATCTGGATACAAACAGTTGGTATCACTCTCGTTTTCATATTAAGGTATTTTTGTACATTACTGAGGGATACAAAGAATACAATTCTAGGGCACCACCACCCCATGGTAAATAACAGATGAGATAATCCATGTTCTCAAAACTTGTTATCATACATTGATATAACACGTAACAGAATCAGAAAAACAGTAATATCTGTAAATAGTTGAATAAACAGAAACATTCTTAAGCTGCAGGTGGATTTTTCATGTGACCCAATCAGCCCTGTTACATCCCGGGTGTTATGGATTCTCCTCCAGAAAGAAATGCATCTCATTATCGGTATTGTGCCCATGTGTGACAGAACGTAGCCTACAAATCCACTTAGCCTCACACTGTCTGAGATGGAGTTCCCTATTTCCACCCCGCTTTCCTGATTCAACATGCTCTATCCCATAGAACCAGAAAGTGTGATTTCCAGGGTGGAAAGTAGAAAAGTGTTCTGCAAGTGGATATCTGTTGTCGCCATGTATAATGGCTCTCCGATGTTCTTGAATACGGAGTTTGAGGTTCCTTTTAGTGCTGCCAACATAAATTAAATTGCATGGGCAACCAATCAGATATATCACATAGGTAGAGTTACAGTTAATGAACTCTTTAATCTTGTGTTCTCTCGATCTGTTGTGTGAAAAATTAATTGTTTTGTTGACACCAAATTTGCAGATGTTACAAGAAGTGCAGGTATAAAACCCCTTAGGTTTCTCTGGCAGCCAAGTGCCAGTTTCTTTCGTGGTCATCACATAACTGGGGCATAGTCTGTTTTTGAGGGTACACCCTCTCCTGTATGTGATAGAGGGGTTTTTACTTATATCACTCTTCAGGCTGGGTATCTCCTGTAGCAGATGCCAGTTACGTTTAAACAGCCTGAAGATTTCATCACTGTGTGTGGTGTATTCAGTTATAAACCGTACATTCTTGTTGTTTATGCCATCTTTCTTGTTGGTGGTGCGTTCAGCAAGGGTGGAATCTCGTACTAGATTGTATGCTCTCTCTTCTGCTATTTGTAAGGTCCTTTGAGTGTAGCCTCTGGCCTCAAATCTCTTTTTCGCCTCTGTGATGTTCCTAGAGAAAGGCCCCTCCTCACTGCAATTACGCCTTATTCTGACCATCTCTCCGAATGGTATGTTACGAATTACAGAGCTAGCATGGGCACTGCTAGCATGTAAAACACTGTTACATGCCGTCTTCTTGCGATAGAGTGAGCTATGTATCACTCCCTCCTTAATGTAAAGATGTAAATCAAGAAAGTTTATTTTTTCTGGATGAAAATCCATAGTAAGACTGACATTATAAGGGTTGTTGTTCAGGTATGTATGATAATCTTGCAGGGAGACCTCTGTACCTGACCACAGACAGATAATATCGTCGATGTACCTCCCCCAGAATACGATATGATCGATCCAAGGGGAGGCACATTTGCCCCAGGCATGCTCCCTCTCGTACCACCCCATGAAGAGGCAGGCGTACGAAGGAGCAAACCTGGAACCCATGGCAGTCCCTTGCTTTTGATGGTACCAGGTCCCATCATGGAGGAAGTAGTTCTTTGTCAGAATCAACTCGATCATATCGAGTATCATTCCATTATGTTCATAGTGGTCAGCACTCTCCCTATCCAGGAAGGATCTGACTGCTAAGAGTCCATTGCGGTGGTTGATGCAAGTGTATAGACTGACTACATCAAAGGTCACAAAGAGTAAGTCTTCAGACCAGCAAAAATCTTTAAATTTGCCCAAAATGTCCTTACTGTCACGGACATATGAAGGTAAGTTGAGTACATGTGGTTGAAGTTTAAGGTCCACATACTCCGAAAGTTTCTCAGTTGGGGAGCCTATACCAGAAATGATTGGTCTACCTGGGGGGAAGGTCCCTTCCTTGTGTATCTTGGGAAGAATGTAGATACATGGGTATTTGGGGGTTGTTACCTTTAGATAGCGATATTTGTTGTCAGATAACAAACAAACATCCTTCCATTCCATCAATTTCATGTTTATGTCCCTTGTAAGTTCGCCAATGGGGTTATTCAGAATCCTTTCATAACAGTCAATATTATTGAGTTGTCGCATGATTTCCCCCATGTAGTCTGAGGTGTTCATCACAATCTTCACTGACACCCCTCATAGACCTTTAGGTGAGGTGCACGGCCCCCTTGTTTTACTCCACTTGAGCCTGCTGTTCTCTTGCTTTCCTGTATATATTAATTACTTGACAATCACATCTGACATCTGTTTTAGATTATTAGGTAAGGTGCACGGCTGGCTTGCCTTACTCACCTTGAGCCCGCTGCTCTCTCTCCTTTTTGTATAGATTTATTATTCAGTGATCAAACATGTTCTCTGTCACATGTTAGATATGTGTGTGTTTTTATCTGCTATAACTCGTATTAGAAATTTTCTGTTTTACACCTTGGTAACCACCCTAGTTTGCAAACGTCTGGACTTAATTAGGTTCCAAAAATGTACAACAGCTCACTATTGATGCAACTATGTAAAGACACGGCTAGAATTCACATAGGATGTAGGGATACTTTATTCCTTCGTTATAACTAACTAAATCTCTAAACGCTGTTTGTCATAAATACGTTTTTTCACTTGTACCATCCATGTAACATTCCAGCATAGAGTGTACTTAAATTACCTAGTAAATGCGTCTCTTTCCTCATGTTGGAGCTTTTTAAATTGTGGTGTAACTGTTTTTCATGTCTTTCTTTGCTCTTGCTCTGTCTATGTAGACACTCCATTATAGAACATAGAGTGCACTTATAACATCGATTGATTGCTCTTCTATCTTTAGGTTGGAGTTTTTTTTAAAAATTTGTGACGCGATTATATTTTCTTCTTCTCGGACATAGTTGAACTCATGTTGTCCCTTATTGTCTTTTCTGTTTTTTCTTTTTTCCCTTCTGTGTTGTGAGAAATTTCACTTTTTAAATATATGTTTATGTCACTTTCAGCCCTGACGAAGTTCTCATCATGAGAACGAAACGCGTTGGCTGACCGTAAAATCTCCAATTCTGTGAGAACTAACTGATTGAAAATAAAGACTCATTTGTAAAACTAAATATTGACTTCTTGGACTTCATCACCTGCGCACGCCCAACCCCTCTATTGCTTACGATAGGGCATGTACAATGTCTTTACGCTTGTGAACAGGAAGAAATGTAAGGGTCTTTTTTTTTTTTTTTTAGCAATTTAAGGACTGAAAAACAAGTAGCCGTAATGGCACTCACTTTTTGTTGACATGATAAGTCCTTTTCAAATTAGATCCCTAGGTTTTTGGCAACAGATGTGGGAATTGTAGGTTCCCCAAGCTCATTGGGCCAAAGTCTCTTAAGGTCCAGAGGAGATATATTTTCAAAGACCAGAATCTCAAACTTGTCAGAGTTCACTTTGAGATAGCTACCACGCATCCCACTGGCAACAGCAGCGAGGCAACCCTGGATATTCACAATTACAAGCTTTGCATCCAATGCCTTTCTCTGCTTCGAAAAGAACATTGAGGAGCCTCAATCTCACCTTCAGGGGACTTCATCTAAGGGTAAAAATAACGTTTGATCGAGACTCTTTGTGCCATGAGCATATTGGATTTATAATAAAAAGAAAATGTCTCAGTAATGGATTTAAAAAGAGTTCCCTTCAAAGTTAACGTGCCCTGCAGTATGAATTTTCAACTGCAATGTTTAAAGTTGTGAGCAATTGAATTTCATGTGATGCTACATTTTAAAGTTGCGCTTTCAGGTTTCTGAGAGTGCAGGGGCACCTTAAACTGGAAAATGTACTTGTCAGTTGTAAAAATTGAGTGAAAAGGCGTATAAAAAATGCACCTTTGCAAGTCTGCAGTTTGCCCGTTTAATTCTTGGAATATGTGCCAAAATACAAGGGCGACATGTTACAAGAGAATTGTTGTAGAATGTCGAGACAATACTTATTGAACTTGCTTTCTAATTGATTTTAGAGGGACTATGTTATTCAGAGGTTACTAATATTTGTGCACACCAATTACACCACTATAATTGTCAATGTTCACATTTGTCTATATAACCTTATAAACCAAGTTATTTTTTTTATTATTTGACACTACTAAGTTAAAGATGGTGGTTTTTCACTGAAAAACGAATGTCATCGCTGGCTCAATAGTAGGCTCTCAGTATCTCACAGGTTTTAAACAAAGGACCTCATTATGAATGCTAGTCCGGTAATGGGATTTCCAATCTCAATGGAATTAAGAGGTCCGTGGGACCACCGCAAATCCAGTGCATTTCATCCAAAGAATTGGAGTGCTGAAAACAGCCAAAATGTCCAGGTAATATTCTGGGGAGGAATAAGGAATATCAGGGGAATCAGGTTTGATAATGTAGGAAATTGTCCCTTTGTGCTGGATATGTCTACTGGTTTCTGGACTCTGCACACTGGGACACTGCTGTCTAGTGCCCAGTGTGTGTGCTAATTGGCATATTTAACTTACCTATACGTCCTTAGTACATGGTACTAGTACCTAGTATTAGACACTTGTAAATGTCCCTGTTGGACAGCAGCACATATTGTGCCACCACAATGCAAACCATGACTGGAGGCCTGCCACCAGTAACCTGGCTGTGTAGGTTTAAACTGCAAATTCGACCTGTCAAAATCACTCCTTACGACAAGCCTAAACCCTCCTTTTAAATATGAATCAGTCACCCCTAAGTAGGCCTTAAATGCCCATAAGGCAGGGTGCATGCTATTTAAAATTAGGATATGTAAATGTTTAATGTTAGACGTGTCCTTAGAGTGAAAATGCCTAAAAACTATTTTCACTGTGGTTGGGTTAGCTGTTCTATAGAAAAGCATTGAGATACTTTATTAAAGTAAATACAGGTGTCTCCGCCTAGGAACCAGATAAAAAGTTCAACCTTGGACTTTTAAAATATTTATTACAAATCCAATTCATTGATAATGTTGGATTTGTAACAAATATTACACAAAATGTACTTTTAGAAAGTTACCTTTAGCCTCTAGAAGCTCATTTGCCTGAGCTTCCATTTGTAACTAAGGGGCTGAATGGCTCCTTGAGACAAAAGGCCTCAGCTCTGAGGCAGGATGACCATCTGGACTCCACTTAGAAACTTAATTGTCTTCATAGGGGCCTACCCTGTCACAGGTAGATGTAGCTCACATCTGGGTATGACCCGCTATTGTCCTTCTAGCCAGCTAGGCACCAATCCCAGTGGGAGAGGAGCTGCCGCTAGAACCGTTTGTGAGTGGCCACATAAGAGGGTTTGCTTGTTTCCCTGACCGCACCTCTAGAGTGGGCATAGGAGCTATGCACAAGGGAAAAAAGGTTCTGTCTTGTTGGATTTGGGCAGAGATGGCACTGTGGGGTTGTTTGCAGTAGGGCACACAAGAACTACAGCAAAAATTAGTAGGGTTACCCCTGAGAACCTTTCCCTATTATCTAGGGAGGAGCCAAGATTCAACCTTAACCACAAGCTAAGGTCAGTCCTAAATGTTGCACCCTGGATAACTTCTTAAGAAAACTTCTTGACCTGTGGAAGACAGAAGAAGGACTGTTCCAGCTGTTGTGACCTGCGAGGAGAACTTCAAGGGCTGGACTTACTCCCATTTGTACCTAGGACTGAGACATGGACTCCAAGAATCAGTTGCCTGACCTCCTATTAAGCTACAGGGACACAAAAGCTGTAAGAAGCCCATCCACCCTAACTAATAATCCACTTCCTCACAAATATTCTCAATTTCCCAGGTAGTACCTCATTTCTGAGGGGGCTTTCATGGTCCCACTCATAATCTTATTTTACCCCCGGGTCACCGATATTCAGTACTTAATTTGTAAAATAAAAATAAAAAAGCGCTGCTTAAACTCTTTCTTAAGAGGCTATCAAACACTTCCCTCCATTGGCACCACTTACTTCCATCACTGCAACCACTCACTGCTCCACTGCCTTCATAGAGAATGCCACATCTTGATTACAGTGAGCAAGCAAAGCAAGTGAAAGAGTTTCCCACAACTGAGGTTCAGGTGGCATTCTTCCCCCTAGAAACATTTTCTTTGTTTCTTCCCATATTTCAAAAACTTTGTGATTCCTTCACAAACTTTTTCATAGATTTGTGAATACAATTTGCTCATATTCATAATTGATCTGTGCACGCTGCAGAGAGGCCATGAATTGGATGAACATGCAGTAAGAACATCTTTCTGAGACAGTGACTAGCAATGTCAGAACCTGCTACTGTCTTCAGCCTCATTTCTGGAACTCCTGGGCCCGCTATCATCATGAACACATGTCTAATTCCTGTACGTACCACACCACCTAAAGGCAACTCAGTTTGCAGTAGTGACTATACAATATGTGACATGGAAAACAAAACTGCAGAAGCAAAATATCTGAGAAAACAAAACACTCTTAGGTAATAGGGGCACACATACCTTCTAAAATGAAGTAAATGTAACAGGGAACACATTTGTGTCTTGGATTACCTTAAGGAGTCTTGCACATATTTTCAGAAATAAATATTTGTGTTCGCTCATAAAGTTAAGGACTTGAAAGCCAGAGATTGGTATGGGGCTTGTCTCAAAATTTGTTTGTTGATACTGAGTTATCCGACATATATCCCTGACTCACACACATTCATGCTTTTATGCTCTCTCTCTTTCCATTCTCTCTTTGCCTCTTTCTCCTTCTCTTTCTTTCTTTTTCTCTTTCTCTCTCTCATAAACACATCCACAGACATACACCCCCCACACACATTTCTCTTTCTCTGTTTCTCTCCCTCTCTCTCTGTCTCCCTCTTCGTCTGTCTCTCTCTCAGGCTGTAATGACTGCCAGCCCATTAGTGTCATGTAAACAGGACAGCCTCAGTATTGCACTGTTTACAAAATACTTCTGGGGGTTGTATGAGGTTACATCACATGCTATTATAACGCATGCCATTACAACGCAGGTATCACAACGTATATACCATTACAACGCAAACGTTTACCACGCATATGCCTTTACAACGCATGCCTTTACAACAAATTTCTTTGTAATAGCATGATTGGTAAAAGCACATGCGTGATCAAGGTTGCGTTTGTAAGTGTAAATGTAAGTATTTTACAAGTAAGTATAAACACTGTGTGTGTGTGTATATATATATATATATATATATATATATATATATATATATATATATATATTTAACAGATTTATATTTGCCCGTACAATACTTAAATATTTGTGGTTAAGGCATGCATGGTAACAGCATATGTTTTAAAATTGCAGGTAAGTAAACTTACCCTTTTTATATATATATATATATATACTTACACACCTATATTATCTACTGGCGGTCGCCAGTAGATAGTTATAGTTAGGACCTATTTTCCATAGGAAATCCACAACATTCTATTTGAAATAACGTTGGCGCCGGTTGACGAATCTTCGCGAAAGCTTCCAACTTGTTGGGGCGCTCCGGTCCACTCCTATCCTGAAAGTCTCGGGGTGATTCGTCAAGCGGGGGCCGAGAAAAAAGGGGGGTCCCAAAACGCGTTTTCCCCATTCATTTTTCCATAGGAACCGTTCATCGCGGCTACAGCCCGAACTGCTGAACGGAATTACACCAAATTTGGCAAAGAGGTATCCCTTGGTTCAGTGTCGTGCCTTTTGCTTAAATGGTGTAAATCTGTTCAGTAGTTCCTGAGAAAATCAAAAGTAAAGTCACATATATATCTATGGCCGAGTAGGGTCCGCGTACCCTCCCGATCACGAGCTGCATGCTAATTGGCTGTCAAGTGGCTGTCAACACTCCAAATCAGGAAGTGTTGGCAGCCATTTTGTCCCTCGGTAGAACCGAGGGACAGAAACAAGTGCGCAAAGTGCAAAAAGGGGGCAGGGTAGAAACACCCTGACCCCCTAGGTCTGCTCATGGGGTCCCACAAGGACTCCCTGGGCAGAAAAAAGCATTTTTTTAAATCGGCGGGATGCGCTTAGGGTGCGCGAATCCCGCCGAGAAAAAAGAAACAAGTGCGCAAAACGCACAAAGGGGGCAGGGTAGAAACACCCTGACCCCCTAGGTCTGCTCAGGGGGTCCCACAAGGACCCCCTGGGCAGAAAAAAGCATTTTTTGCCCCCGGGTGGCCCAAGTCCCGGGGGCATGCGGGGGTGGGTTTATATTTTATGTGGGGGGCCTCTAAGGCCCACCAAGCCCCGGGGACCGCCACCCCCCGGCGCTTTAAAAAAATAATGGTGCGGGAGGGCTCTCGGCCCTCCCGCAGCCCCGGGACCGCCACCCCCGGGGCTTCTTTTTAAAAAAATTAAATGACCTGTGTGGGGGCTCGAGCCCCCCACACGCCCAGGAGACCGCCACCTCCCCGGGGCACTAAATATTTCAATATGGGGGTCCGTTACGGACCCCGAGCCCCGAGGACCACCACCTCCCGGGGCTTTGCCAATGGAGGGAGGGGGCCGCGCGGCCCCCTCCTGGAGCCAGTGATGGCCCTGGGGACCACCACCCCCCAGGGCCGGCTCCTGCAGTGTCCCGGGTGCCTACCCCGGGACACTGTAGTTTGCTATGACAGGACGGAGCCTCGCGGCTCCCGTCCTGTCATAGCAAACTGTTTTGGTTTTGGAAGAGAGAGCAGGAAACCTGCTCTCTCTTCCAAAATCCAAAGCACATTGCTTTCCACATGGGGAGCTGCATGTTAGCAGCTCCCCATGTGGAAAGCAATGCCGGCTCCCGAAGGACGCGGGGAGCCGGCGGGACCGTGTGGGGATTGGGGACCCCCCACAGTCCCCAACGAGTGGCCAGGCCCCGGGGGATGGGGTCCCCGGGGCCATTAGTGGCCCGGGAGGGGTGCCACGCAGCCCCCCTCCCCCCCAAAAAATATATATAAAAAAAAAAAAGGGCAAGGCCGGCCCCGGGGGATGGGGTCCCCGGGGCCTTAAATGGCCTGAGGAGGGGGGCCACGCGGCCCCCTTCCCGTTTTTTTTATTAAAGAAAAACCTCAGGCCCCGGGTGATGGGGTCCCTGGGGCCAAAAGTGGCTGAGGGAAGGGGGGCCACGCAGCCCCCCTCCCATACAAAAAAAAAAAAAAAAAAGACCGGTATCGTGCCGGAGGCCCCGCCCCCTCTGTGGTGCTTTTTGGAGGTACATGGTGGGCTAGTTGGACTCCAGGGACCCTCAGGATTCAAGGGGACTTAATCCCCCAACTTAAAACACACCACGGGGCGCGTTTGCACAGTGGTGAAGGGAGGGGGCGGGGCTTCAGGTGACATGTGTGCAAACAGGCCCCGTGGCGCGTTTTAAGATGGGGAATTAAATCCCCTTCAATGCTGAGGGTCCCTGGGGGCCAACTAGCCCACCAGGTACCTCCAGTAAGCTCCACGGAGCTGCGTTGCAGAGTGTTGTAAAAAGGGGCGTGGCCTCTGAACACCTCTCTGCAATGCAGCTCTCTGGCGCATACTGGAGGTATCTGGTGGGCTAGTTGGCCCCTAGGGACCCTCGGGATTGAGGAGGAATTAATTCTCCAACTTAAAACGCGCCACAGGGCGTGTTTGCAGACATGTCACCTCAGGCCCCACCCCCTTCCTTCACCATTGTGCAAATATTCCTCTAAAATCAGCAGAACTACGAATTCCGATTTACTCACCTGTTATCAGGAGAGACCTCAGTGCTGTATCTTTGAGCCCAGTACAGATCCTGAAAAGTAATTCTAACCGTACTTACCAGTAACTGGATTTTCCTTCCATAGGCTAACATTGACTGGTTTCACTTGGAAATTCTTCTAAGTGTGGAGTTTTGGAACTTTATAATATTCCTCTAAAATCAGCCGAACTACGAATTCTGATTTACTCACCTGTTATCAGGAGAGACCTCAGTGCTGCATCTTTGAGCCCAGTACTGATCCTGAAAAGTAATTCTAACCGTACTTACCAGTAACTTGAATTTCCTTCCATAGGCTAACATTGACTGGTTTCACTTGGAAATTTTTCTAAGTGTGGAGTTTTGGAACTTTATAATATTCCTCTAAAATCAGCCGAACTACGAATTCCGATTTACTCACCTGTTATCAGGAGAGACCTCAGTGCTGCATCTTTGAGCCCAGTACTGATCCTCAAAAGTAATTTTAACCGTACTTACCAGTAACTTTTATTTCCTTCCATAGGAATCCATTGTCTGGTTTTCAGCAGAAAAGTTTCAAAGTGTTGATTTTCACAAACTACAAATATTCCTTAAAAATCGCCTGTATGACTTAAACACATTCTTTCAACTGTTTACAGGAGATGCACCAGTGCTGGATCCAGGATCCACCACTGAGTAAGAAAAAGTAACGATAACACTACTTACCTGCTAAGTGAATTTCCTCCCATAGGATAACATTGGTGATTCTATGTGAAAAAGTTTCTAAGTGTCAACTTTTAAAATACAATAATATTCCTTAAAAATCACTACTGTAACCAAAACGCTTTTACTCAACTGTTTACAGGAGATGTCCCAGGACTGAATCTAGGATCCAGTCCTGTGGTTAGAAAAGTAATCCATAAAGTAACTAATTGCATTTAACTTGAAATTCACATTGAGCTCAATGTTGCATTGTGTTTTAAATTGTGTTGCCCATTGCAACAACTGTAACTACTGTACTTAAAAGTCTATTGCCTATTTGCAAAGTATTTAAACTAAAGTAATTCATTCTGAGAAAGTATATTTTGTAATGTAATGTATAATGTAATTACAATGTATTTAAAAAATAAAATATCTAAAAATAAATACTTTAAAAAAATGTAGTAAATCAGTATCAAAAAATAAATATAACAATTAATACATTTAAAAATTGTCATTTACAAAACCTTTGAAATTCACTGAAAAAAACCATAGGTTTCAGACATGTTATAGTTAGGAATTAGCATTTAAAAAACCTTTGAAATTCACTGAAAAAACCATAGGTTTCAGGCACGTTATAGTTAGAAATTAGCATTTAAAACACCTTACAAATTCACAGAAAAAACCATAGGTTTTAGGGACAGTTATAGTTAGTTGGACATTGCACTCGTACAAAACCCGTGAAATTCCCCCGTTATAGTTAGTTCAGGTAACTATAACTCGCCCCCCCGCAATGCACTGCTGATGACGTCACATATTACATCACTCATGACATGGTCAGTGACATCACTGATGACATCTCAAATGACATTTCATTAGAAAATTCTGACATGCAGACTGAAACAATCACTTTCAATACCAGCAGTAGACTTCCAGTTAACTCCTTGGTGAGCAGTATCTTTACTACAGTGATCTAATGAACAACTAGAGTGCTAACATTCTGAATTTATGGCAAATGTGTGACACATCTGAATGCCTTCTTGATGGAATCAAAGTAAAAAACTGAAAGCATTTCCTACTGAGGAGACTGTAGTAAATGAGGAAATTAGGAAACTGCATAACAAATAAGTCTCCCAAGATGGCCACCAGAGAAAAAAGAGCCCAAATGTAGCACAAATATCACCCAGAGGTAGCCCACGTCTAGCCCAATGACAAAAGTGTGCAAAACACTTTTTATTATTTGTTTTTTTGCAGTTTTATATAGTGCAGACTGGTCAGGTATTGGAGTGCTTTACATGAGCATTGGTTACATCACACAAGGACAAATTCATGTTGGTTGACCCCTACACTACCCAAACACCACTGCACTACCCTAAACCCTAAAACACTACCCCCAGCACGACCCCCTTCACTACCCAAACACAACTGCACTACCCTAAACTCAAAAACACTACCCCCAGCACGACCCCCTACCCTACCCAAACACCACTGCACTACCCTAAACCCTAAATCTACCCCCTACACTACACAAATACCACTGCACTACCCTAAACCCTAAAACACTAGAACCCAGCACGACCCCCTACAGTACACAAACACCACTACACTACCCTAAACCCTAAAACACTACCCCCTACACTACACAAACACCATTGCACTACCCTAAACCCTAAAACACTACCCCCAGCATGACCCCCTACACTACACAAACACCACTGCACTACCCTAAACCCTAAAACACTACCCCAGGATGACCCCCTACACTACCCAAACACCACTGCACTACCCTAAACCCTAAAACACTACCCCCAGCACGACTCCCTACACTACCTAAACACCACTGCACTACACTAAACCCTAAATCTACCCCCAGCATGACCTCCCACACTACACAAACACCACTGCACTACCCTAAACCCTAAAACACTACCCCCAGCATGACCCCCTACACTACCCAAACACCACTGCACTACCCTAAACCCTAAAACACTAACCCCAGCATGACCCCCTACACTACCCAAACACCACTGCACTACCCTATATCCTAAAACACGACCCCATACACTGCACAAACACAACTGCACTACCCTAAACCCTAAAACACTACCCACAGCATGACCCCCTACACTACACAAACACCACTGCACTACCCTAAACCCTAAAACACTACCCCCTACACTACACAAACACCACTGCCCTACCCTAAACCCTAAAACACAACCCCCAGCATGACCCCCTACACTACACAAACACCACTGCACTACCCTAAACCCCCTACACTATACAAACACCACTGCATTACTCTAAACCCTAAAACACTACCCCCAGCATGACCCCCTCACAACACAAACACCACTGCACTACCCTAAACCCTAAATCGACCCCCAGCACGACCCCCTACACTACCCAAACACCACTGCCATACCCTAAACCCTAAAACACTACCCCCAGCATGAACCCCTACACTACCCAAACACCACTGCACTACCCTAAACCTTAAAACACTACCCCCAGCACTACCCCCTATACTACACAAACACCACTGCACTACCATAAACCCTAAAACACTACCCCAGCACTACCCCCTACACTACCCAAACACCACTGCACTAACATAAACACTAAAACACTACCCCCAGCACAACCCCCTACACTACACAAACACCACTGCACTACCCTAAACCCTAAAACACTACCCCCAGCACGACTCCCTACACTACCCAAACACCACTGCACTAGCCTAAACCCTAAATCTACCCCAGCACGACCCCCTACACTACCCAAACACCACTGCACTACCCTAAACCATAAAACACTACCCCCAGCATGACCCCCTACACTACACAAACACCACTGCACTACCCTAAACCCTAAAACACTACCACCAGCATGACCCCCTACACTACTCAAACACCACTGCACTACCCTAAACCCTAAAACACTAACCCAGCACGACCCCCTACACTACCCATACACCACTGCACTACCCTAAAGCCTAAAACACTACCCCCAGCACGACCCCCTACACTACTGCACTACCCTAAACCCTAAAACACTACCCCCAGCACGACCCCTACACTACCCAAACACCACTGCACTACCCTAAACCCTAAAACACTACCCCCAGCACGACCCCCTACACCACCCAAACACCACTGCACTACCCTAAACCCTAGAAAAGAAACCCCCACCCCATGCCCAATCCCCCTTACCTCTCACTCCTCGTGGTTCCTCTCTCCTCGTGGTTCCTGCTTCACGTCGTCTCTGAGGGGCGGTGCACGTAGTTGTGAGAAAACGGAACAGCCTCTGTTTCCTTACAACGACATGGATCGTCTACATGTTTTTTAGAACGCATGGTCATTTACCATACATACCTTTACAACAAAATTCGTTGTAAAGGCATGCGTGGTAAATGACCATGCGTTCTAAAAAATGCGTAGTAATGACTTCGTGATGTACAACGCATGCGTGGTAATGCATGCGTTGTAATGGTATCGCAAAGTAAAAAGTCGTTGTAACGGCTGTTTACCGATCGAAGCTGGCCCCTGTTCTTCAGTGAGACGTTTATTTGATTAATTAGGAGGAAGGAATGTGTTTTTTACCGAAAAGTGCATTCCCGGCTGTTGTATTGTGAAAGTGTCCGCGTGGCCTGGTTTCACTTCCGGTGAGAGAGTGGAAGAGTCTGTTTGGATCTAAAGGAGTTCTGTTGTTGGACGGGGCCGGCGCGACATGTCATCAGAAAACATAGCTAATGGAAAGCATCCTCCCTGAAGTGTGGAGCAGTGCCATGAGAGGTCAACGAGTGTGCGTCCCACCTCAGTATGACCGTACCGCGTGACCCATGTGCCACCTCCAGGGTACGGGAGGCAGAAGCGGCATCGCAGGTCCTCTTGAAGACCGTTGTAGCACTAATTCTACATTTTGGTACTAGGGCATTTTAACTTCGTTGTTCCTGCCAGATACAAAGAGAAGATCCTGTGTTATTCAGTGCCCTCAGTTACCTTTTTTGTGGGTTGTGGTGCTTGTCACTTCGCTGCCCCGCCGGTGCACACGACTGGGCACCCCACCTCGTGTGCCATCTGCAGGGCCTCTGCCCTTGGATCACTGGTTTCGGTTTCTGGAGTGGCAACATAAACAGTTGCTCCCAAAGGACTAGCCTGAACACTTAGGTGAATATCCCCTGCACCAGCATTCCACGGAAATTCTTTCCTAGCTCTCCCACGTCAACGAGGACGTCATAATAGCACGGCTCCGCTCGCGACACCGTATGACGTCATCGGAGCCATAAGAGAACCTCGTCGGCGTGCTGACGTCAGTTCCACCCATTTTTTCCGTGCCACCGAGGCAAACAGGGGACCGAGACATTTTCACATGTATACATAGTATAATAAATATATATATATTCACTGAAAAAACCATAGGTTTCAGGCACGTTATAGTTAGAAATTAGCATTTAAAAAACCTTAGAAATTCACTGAAAAAACCATAGGTTTCAGGCACGTTATAGTTAGAAATTAGCATTTAAAAAACCTTAGAAATTCACTGAAAAAACCATAGGTTTCAGGGGCGTTATAGTTAGTTGGACATTTCACTCGTACAAAACCATAGAAATTCCCCCGTTATAGTTAGTTCAGCTAACTATAACTCGCGCGCCCGCAATGCACTGCTGATGACGTCACATATTACATCACTCATGACATCACTGATGACATCTCAAATGACATCACTGATGACATCACTGATGACATCATCCAGTGAATGTGTGTTTTTCTGAAAATTAAATATGTTTTATATATGTATATTTCAAGGTCGATGGAAGAATAAATGGGTATATAAGTGTCTAAATGGATGATTTTGTTTTGTAAAATTGATTGTGTAACTGACTAAGTGTATCTTAGTGAATACATGGGTTAGTGAGTAATGTTTAAGTATGAAAATATCTGTATCAGTCTCTCACTTTGTGTATAAGTGGCTGCATGGGTTGGTGAGTAGCTACATGAGTGTCTATATGGGTTATTAGTTGTTTTTTGAGTATCAGTATGAGTGTCTGAGTGTCTGTATGGTTCGGTGGGGGTATTACTTAGTGCATAGATGCATGAATGAGTGACTCACTGTTTGTATTTGTTGAAGACAGCATGTGTGCAGGACTGTATAGGTGGATGAGTATGTGTATGGGTGTGTTAGTGAGTGAATGACTGTCTCAATAGTGTCTTTATGAGTAACTACATATGTTTTAAACTAGTATATGTGAGTATTGGTGTATATAAGTGAGTATATGTGAGAGTGAGAGATTAGAAGAGTTCCTGTACAAATAAGTAGGTGTTTCTATAAGTGATTGTTTAAGAGAGTAAGTATGTGTAAGTTTCTGTAGAAGTAAGTGTGGTAGTGTGTGTATAACTGTATATGCAAGTAAATGGATGTTTGATACTTTGTTTGCATGTGTGACTATGTGTGTGAGTAACTCTATGGATGAGTGGCGGTGTGTAACAGGATGTATAGGTGTATGAGTACATATGATGAGTGAGTACATATGATGAGTGAGTACATGTATGAGTGACTGTATAGGGACTGTTGGTGAATGAGTGGATGTGTGTGTAGATCTTGGAATTACTGAATAGGTGTGTTGTAACTGGTATTGGTATGTCCATTGTTTTGAAAATGTTAGTTTGTATTTTTGAGTGTGTGTATCAAAGGTTATATTAGGGTGAGAGGAGGTCTGCCACTCTATCACAAGGATGATGTCATCAGTGATGTCATCAGTGATGTCATTTGAGATGTCATCAGTGATGTCATGAGTGATGTCACTGATCGTGTCATGAGTGATGTAATATGTGACGTCATCAGCAGTGCATTGCGGGCGCGCGAGTTATAGTTAGCTGAACTACCTATAACGGGGGAATTTCTATGGTTTTGTACGAGTGAAATGTCCAACTAACTATAACGCCCCTGAAACCTATGGTTTTTTCAGTGAATATATATATATCTATATCTATCTATCTATCTATCTATCTATCTATCTATCTATCTATCTATCTATCTATCTATATATATATATAAAATCTACATATATATATAAATTCACTTGTGCATATATATACACACATGTATTTATTTATATATATGTTTTTTAAATATATTTTCACACACAATATGTGTGTGTGTGTATATATATATATATATATATATATATCCAACTCCATTCCCCGATGACAGGTGAGTAGAAAATCACAGCTCAGGCACAGACACCAGGATTTGTGAAAAACATCAAGTTTTTATTCAAGTTGCAAAGTCCATATGGTGCGTTTCGCCCGTACTCCTGCAGCCTTGATCACATAACGCGCTACTGTCGAATGCGAGCTTTAAATAGTGTACAACCATGTGACCCAACCGTGATTGACATGTATACGTGAACATAGGTGAAGTAACACCAAAACTCCTCCCCCTAGGTGAAGACAGGCATGAACATGTTGGTGACCACATAGGTCATAGACAGAATAAACAGACTGTATGCCATCAACTATATAAACACTCAAAATAGAGATAATCTGTAATGACCGGGGGGCATATGTATCAAAAAAGCATTTTGCGAGTCTCAAATAGCGATTTTTAACGAATCGCTATTTGAGATTCGCAAAATGCAATGTATGTAGGTTTCGCAATATTAATTGCGATTCCTACAAATTCCTTAATAGCAAATCGCAAATTGCGATTCACTATTAAGGAATACCTTCCCATTCATTCCTATGGGCCTAGAGGCCCATAGGAATGAATGGGAAGACATTCGCAATTTGCGAGTACCCAATAGGTACTCGCAAATTGCGAATGCTATTTCAAGGGTGCAAGGGTGCCAAAGGACACCCTGTTGCACCCCTGAAAAAAGCATGTGTGCACATGTGGCGCACATACATGCCCAAACGGCATGTATGTGCGCCACATGGCACTTTGAAAAATGCAAAAAGTGCATTTTTCAAGGAAATCATAAATTACCACCAACTTGAAGTTGGTGGTAATTTGCGAATCCTAAGGACAGATCGCAAAATTTGGCTGCTTTCAGAATTACATTTAAGGAATCGCAATTTGCGATTCCTTAAATGCATTCGCAAAATAGGGAATCGCAAATTTTGCAATTCCTTATTTTGCGATGGCCTTTTGGGATGATACATCCCAAAAGGCTTTTTCCCATTCGCAAACGGGCCGATTCTGTGAATCGGCCCGTTTGCGAACAGGAAAACACTTGATACATCTGCCCCCTAGTCATGATGGACATAGTGTGTGCGGGCACGAGGTGAGTGTCAGTGTGATCTGCGGTGAAGCGTGCGAGAGTAGTCTCCTGAGTGCATGAAAATAAGGGATGGGCATCTGTCACAAGATGTGAGGTGTATAACCCTAACGGCGTGGAATACAAGCCGGGAGCGGCAGCTAATACGAGCAGCACCTGAATGTGGTGGAGTATGGACAAAGGTAATGCTGCCTGAATTGCGCAAGCGGGAGGAAAGTCGCCTGCCATTCGACTGAACCTCGAAGTCGCCTAAAATAAAAGCGGTGGTATACGAAGAGTCTGGAACATGGGCACAGTGGGGGAATGAGCGGGTGTACGCTGTGCATAGAGTGAGCTGATCAAAGAACACTCAGCTGTTATAATACGCGTGATACAAGGTATGAGCACGTGGTGCACTTAGTGTGGTACTATGTGGGGGCTGATATGTGAAGGTAAATACACACGGTGCAGGGAACACAAAATAACAAGTTAAACAATATATATGTATATTAAACTAAGGCTTGAGTACGGAAACGGCGCTGAGTGGAATGATTGAACATCATAATGATGTTGAAGGATATGCAAAATAGCCCGCGTAGTACAGGGGAGAAAATATACAAACCCGCTACAGCCTAAAATAGCAGAGACTGGAGTATCATACGGGTGTGTGACAAAGATGATAACCAGTGCAGGCAGTGATATGTCAGCATAATGCGGGTAACATGCGCTCATTACATGGGAATGCAAGACTAATACCCCACAAGTGTGGATATCTCAAACATAACCATTGTGACACAAATGAGTGGAAGAAAAACTGATGGAGCCTGAGTGGAGTGCACGGGAGGGAGATCAACTGGGGAACCCCAGTGACAACAACACGATACGTAATAGTATAACACTAAAACTACATAACTTCAGCAAATTGATTGCAGCGTGGTGCCAGGTACATGAAAAGACAGACAACCTCATGATGTGACATTACAGGAAATTATAGAGATCCTCACTGATGTTGAGACCACACGGTGTCTTAGTGTTAAGGTCAAGTATGTACCGTGACTCTAATTACCTAAGTAGTTTTTCCTGGTTACCACCTCTCCTGGTTGTGGGTACGCTGTCGATGACAAAGTATTTAAGGTGTTGCAGGTTGTTATCATGGACCTCTTTAAAGTGTCTCACCACTGGATATGTGTGATCGTTGTTCACTATGGCCCTGAGGTGTTGAAGGATGCGCATGTGTACTTGGAGTTTAGTGCTCCAAACATATCTGAGGTTGCAGGTACATTGCAAAACATATACCACGTATTCGGTCTTACAAGTACATTTCTGGCCGATGACAATGGGTTCAGCCCCAAACGCTGCACTGACCTGGGTGATGTTAATTCCAAAACGACAGGCTCTACAGGTATTGCATTTAAAGAAACCCTTCACATTGGTGAGCCAGTTAGATGTAATGGTTGTTTCAGGGCTACTTCTGACCAGGGCATCCCTCATGAAATATACACGTCGGTAGGTGATGTTGGGACGTGCGGGGACCAATGGACCAAGGATGGGGTCCATTTGGATGATACGCCACTGTTTATTGATGATCGATCTAATGGCTCTCTCCTCTCTACTGTAAGTAATATTAAGGCGAGTGTCTACTGTCCCTAAAGTGTTGCTGATGGGGGCGGCAGTTGCAGATGTAGGGGTCTGAGCATGGTCAGTGTGACCCCTCAGTAGTTGTTCTCTAGGTGTGTCATTTGCTCTCTCAATTGCTCTGGTGATGGTCTGAGTAAAGTACCCACGTGCCTTAAACTTCCTAAGGGCATCAGATTGACATTTGGTCAAATCCTCCTCATTACTACAAATTCTTCGTAAACGGAGCATTTCACCGTACGGAATGCTAGTCACTAGATGTTTAGGGTGAAAGCTAGAGGCGTGAAGTGTTGAATTGCCTGCAGTGGTTTTGCGGTGTTGTTTAGTTTGTAAAGTGTTATTAGCGTTGTATACAGTGACATCCAGGAATTCTATTTGGGAGGCACTGATGGTGGCATTGAATTCTAGGTTTACAAAATACTTCTGGGGGTTGTATGGCGTTACATCGCATGCTATTATAACGCATGCCATTACAACGCAGGTATCACAACGTATATACCATTACAACGCAAACTTTTACCACGCATATGCCTTTACAACGCATGCCTTTACAGCAAATTTCTTTGTAATAGCATGATTGGTAAAAGCATATGCGTGATCAAGGTTGCGTTTGTAAATGTAAGTATTTTACAAGTAAGTATAAACACCGTGTGTGTGTGTGTGTATATATATATATATACATATATATATATATAAAAAAATACATTTGTGCATATATATACACACATGTATTTATTTATATATACGTTTTTTAAATATATTTCCACACACAATATGTGTTTTTGCGCTGGATCCTGCGTGGAAGGCTTTTGGTATATATATATATATATATATATGTATATATATATCGTAGAAAATCCTTTCCAAAGAGTCAGGTAAGGAAGGAGCCACTCCGGTTTAGGATGCTTCAGAAATTGTTTATTCAGTAGAGAAACAAGACGCGTTTCGACCTCACACGGGGTCTTGGTCACATGACCATTAAACACAGCTGTGGTCTTTTAAACCCGTTTGACATGAAGGATTTATCATAGACATAGAAAAAAGTGCAAGATTTCTTATTTACAAGTGATAAAGTGCAGTATTTAAACGTAATTAGTTTTTTGTACATTTTCCATTTTTTGGTAAAAATTAAAGTAAAATAAGACATGTCTCATGTAACTCATGTTAATCGCTTTGTATTGCACAGTTGTACTTTGTTGGTAAACATATAGTATGTTCATTTTGACTACATTGTTTGTAATGGATCACTGTGAACTCCATAATGGATTACATTGCTGCGCATCACCTTAGTGCATTTCATGTTCATTTAGATTACTTGAGTTCCGTTTATGTGTTCAAAAGTAAGTAAACGGTGTGCAAAATTATAATGAACGTAATTTTTTTCCCTTTTCTCTCCACATACTAATTTTTACAAGAGTTCATATAGGCAGGCAATTTAGGTGTAGTACCTAAAACCTAGGTATTTCGGCCATGATTCAGAATAGAAAACCGTGTGTGTTTACCACACAGTGGCATACAGTGGAATCACAATCGTATTTGCATTTTGATTTGAAAATACATTCTTGTGTTTAAATAATACAGTGATTATACAATAATTCAGAGGCATTATGGTATAGTACCGATGTTGAATGATTACCAAACAAATATTCCGATTTGATCAAGGAGTGACAACAGTTACCAAGTAACATCTTCGTTCACCGGTGCTCTTATATTTAAGGTGACTTAATCAAGAATCAATCTATGCCATTGAGAGCTGCCTGCATGAAAAAGGGAAAAATAACATACATAAGTACATCGTTTATAAATTTGTATGCTATGAAACACATAAACCATAACATTTGTTTAGGAAAAAAGGGGTTAGGATTTTGAGTTGATGAGGGTGATGTAACGTAGATAGTGCGCATTCGAGCTTGTGGTTACATGAGAACTTAACTAAAAAGACCAGTAGCCGAACTATTGGGCTGGGGGCTACCTCAAGATTGTTGCGTTTCAGTGTCCCAGATGTGAATGCAGTTCCTCATCATTATTCATCCCATCAGGAAAGCCAGAGCCTGCCTTCAATATAAAAACTGACTCCATCTTCCTGAGGGCGGATACTCTGTCCCCACCTCTGGGATGTTTAAGTACTGTGTCCAAGCCAAATAATTTAGCTTTGGTCCAGTCACTTTGATGCCTTTCTTGGAAATGTTTGGCTGCACTGTAGGTCCGATCATTGTTGGTAATCGCCCTAAAGTGCTCAAGTATGCGTTTTTTCACAGGGAAGGTGGTTGACCCAATGTACCATTTGTCACAAGGACAAATGATAGCGTAGACTACAAAATCGGTGTTGCAGTTAATTAACTTAGGGATTCGCCACTTCTGGTTTGTGCGTGTTAACTTCACCTCTTTGACATTGCTGCTGTGTTTGCACGCTTTGTAATGTCCGCAAATGTAGAACCCTTTGTTTTGTCCCAACCAATTTGTCTTTCGTGGTGTCAAGTGGCTTTGGACAATAATGTCTTTTATGGAGACATTTTTCTGAAAGGTGATGGAGGGAGCTTGACTCACTGCCTCTTTCAAAATGGGATCTAGTTTAAAAATATCCCATCTTTGTTTCAGGATTCTCTTTAGGTTACCTGCCTGACTGTTGTACTTTGTAATGAACCTGATGGAGTTTTTCCCTTGCTCATTTCTGTTAGCTTTTCTTGATGGTTTGAACAGGGCTTGAGCTATACTGATCTGTGAAACTTTCTGTTCTGCCTTTTGTAGTGCTTTAGTGGGATAGCTTCTCTCTCTGAGTCTCTCTGTCATTCTTCTTTTGGTATTCTCATAGGATTCCTCACAGCTGCAGTTTCTTCTTGCCCTAAGAAACTCATTAAAGGGGATGCTCCATTTTAGGTTGGGTGGGTGGCAACTAGCGGCATGTAGAATGGAATTTCCTGCAGTTGTTTTTCTGTGTAATTCTGATGTTAGGATACCATCTCTAGTGTTTAGTTTCAGATCAAGGAACACTATGCTGCTCTTGCTTTTTTGGATGGTGAACTTGAGGTTGAGTTTGTTCTCATTGAGTTTATGGAAAAATTCATCAAGATCTTTTTCTTCACCGGCCCATACAAAGAAAATGTCGTCAATTTATCTTAGCCATATACTGACGTTTTTAGTCCAGTTTTCTAGTTCGTTATTCCAGAGTACTTGCTTCTCCCACCAGCCCACCAACAGATTGGCGTAGCTGGGGGCGAAGCAAGTACCCATGGATGTTCCCTGTATCTGTTTATAAAGTTGTTGGTTAAACAAGAACACATTTTCTGTGAGACAGATCTCGATCATTTGTAGGATCATATGTGTGCGCTCTAGCTGATGAATGCTTCTAGTTTGTAAGAAATGTTTGCAAGCCATCAAACCATCGTAGTGTCTGATGCTGGTGTATAGGCTTTCTACATCTAATGTTACCAGCCATGAGTTGTCACCCCAAAACACATTTTCAATTTTCTGCAAAAAATCCTTCGTATCTCTGACATATGAGTTCAACGTTTTGACAAATGGAAAGAAAAAGTGATCAACATAAACGGATGTGTTTTCAAAAATGCTCTGTTTAGAAGCCAGAATGGGACGCCCTGGTGGTTCTATGGGGTTTTTGTGGATCTTCGGTAGAAGGTAGAGTGTGGGTATTACTGGTGTCTCATTTTTAAGAAACTGGAACTCATCCCAATTGAGTAAATGCTGTTCATGCCAGTTCCGCAGCATGTTTATGTATCTCTCTTGTAGTGTCTTGGTGTATGTTGGATCTACTCTTGCATAGCAGGTTTTGTCGTTTAATTGGCGGAGAGCTTCCCTGATCACTTGTCCCTTTGCCAAAGAACAACGTTGCCTCCTTTATCGGAAGGTTTTATAACGACGTTGTCATCTTTTTGTAAGGAAGTTATGGCTTCCCCTTGTTCTTTGGAAAGGTTCCTACTCTTGCATGGTTGTTCTGACAGGGTAAGTATGTCTTGTGTCACTAGATCATTGAAGATGTCTATGTTGTCTTTTGCTATTTGGGGAACGTATTTGGAGGGTGCCCTAAATTTAGTATCTCCCGCCTCCTCAGTGTCAATTCCGAACAGGGTGGGTATCTCACTGCGGGTTTGGGTGTCAAAGGGGTCCCTACTTGAAACGGGCGTATCTATTGGTTCACCCATCTCAAGGAGCGTATGCAGGGTATTGATATCTGCTATAGCAAGTGTTGATCTTGGTGTATTTTGGTCAGTTGGCATTGCCTGTTGTGTGTTTTTCTGTCGGAGTGCGTGTACCTTGTGTAATTTCAATTTGCGTACAAATTTATATAGATCAACGCGGGTTTGTGCATAATCAAGTTTGGTTTCAGGGCAAAAGGTTAGACCTAATTTTAGAACTTGTTCTTCAATGGGGAAAATCTCTCTATTAGAAAGATTGATTACCGTAAGCTGTTGATTTTCGTTCTTCATTATTTCTGCTTAGTCATCTGGCCTCTTGTTCCCACACCAGGCTGGTTGCTTCTTTCTTCGTTCTTGCCTTCTTTTGCTTTTGCTTTGGCGCCCTTGGCGCCTCTGCCCCTTCCTCTTTGTTTGCTTTGGAATGAGTGTTCGTTGTCTCTTTGTATGAGGCGAAACTCCTCAGAAAAAGACATCTTGTCAGTATGTGAAGCCGGGACATTGTCAAGAGATTCTTGATCTGAACTGAGATCGGTGCCAGATTCCCATCTTTCTTTGTCCAATAGTCCTAGGGACTTCTCTTTTGCAAGGTCATTTCGGGCTTTATCAAACTTTCTGGCGAAAGTTAGGATCCTTCCCATGTTATAATCTCATTCATCACGTTTGAATTTTCTTTCTTTTTGTTCAATTACCTCTTTCTCATGTTTCTTTATTCTCTCATTCACTGTCTGCAATGCTTTTTTGACTTCTTCCTGGTCTCTTTCTTTTTTGAGTTCCTCCCATGCGCTGCGTATTAGGATTTGTAGCGTTGTTTTGGAGCACGCATTAGTATTTTCCATCCATTCTTTTAATACTTGAGGCTTGGGGCTGGATAAACTTGGGATTATGAAAATCCTTAGACCGCGTGGAATGCGGTTGACTTCCAAATAATTTTGCAGTGATGTAGCCTCCCACCACCTGCTTACTTCTTTCTTTCTCAGTCTTTCCAAAATTAGGCTTTTTTGTTTAATTGTAGTTATTGCATATATAAATATATGCAATATATATATCCATTAAACCACACAACCCCTCAACACATATACCCACCCAAAAACCCTTTCCCACCCTAAACCCTAAAAATATCCTTGCCACCCAAAAACCCATACCCACCCTAAACCCTAACAATACCCTTGCCAACCAAAACCCCATGCCCACCTTAAACCCTAAAAATTCCCTTGCCACCCAAAAACCCATTCCCATCCTAAACCCTAAAAATACCCTTGCCCCCAAAAACCCATACCCCCCTTCAACCCTAAAAATACCCTTGCCCCCAAAAACCCATACCCCCCTTCAACCCTAAAAAGACCCTTGCCACCCAAAAACCCTTACACACCCTCAACCCTAAAATTACCCTTGCCACCCAAAAACCCATAACCACTCTAAACCCTAAAAATACCCTTGCCACCCAAATACCCACACCCACCCTAAACCCTAAAATTACCCCTGCCACCCAAAAACCCTTACCCACCCTAAACCCTAAAAATACCCTTGCCGCCTAAAAACCCATAACCACCCTAAACCCTAAAATTACCCTTGCCACCCAAAAACCCATACCCACCCAAAACACTAAAAATACCCTTGCCGCCCAAGAACCCATACCCACCCTAAGCCCTAAAAATACCCTTGCCACCCAAAAACCCATACCCACCTTAAATCCTAAAAATACCCTTGCCACCCAAGAACCCATACCCACCCTAAACCCTAAAAATACCCTTGCCACCCAAGAACCCATACACACCCTCAACCCTAAAAATACCCTTGCCACCCAAAAACCCATACCCACTCTAAACCCTAAAAATACCCTTGCCACCCAAGAACCCATCCTAAACCCTAAAAATACCCTTGCCACCCAAAAACCCATACCCACCCTAAACCCTAAAAATACCCTTGCCACCCAAAAACCCATACCCACCCTAAACCCTAAAATTACACTTGCCACCCAAAAACCCATACCCACTCTAAACTCTAAAAACACACACTTACCTAATACTTACATTTGAAATGCATATGTCTTTACCATTCATGCCTTTACAATGAAATTTGTTGTAAAGGCATGCGTTGTACAGGTATATGTGTGGTAAAACTTTGTGTTGTAATGGTAATGCGTTGTAATGGCATCTGCGTTGTGTTAACCGTGTTGTAATGACATGCGTTGAAATGACCACGAGGTAATCTATTTATTTATTTATTTAGTGTTTTATATAGAACAAACGTGACCCTTTAGGGTGTCAGAGCGCTTAATAGAGATATAGCAGTCCCGATTGAGACAATAGCAAGCATCATAATAAACTTACGAGTGAAGAACAATACAAAACAGTGGACAGGAAAAGACATAAGCACTTACAATACTATCTGAAACTGAAAGAATATGTTGAATGACAAATTTTCTTTTTACCATCAAAGGACTCAGAATTCAAAGTTTAGCTGAGCGTTCGCCTCAGTAGCTTAACGTGATAGGGGACCCTGGAAGAGGTTGTATGGATCCCAATGCGCTTCATTAAGGAAGTCTTGAGGGGCCCTCTGATTATAAATCTGTAGGGAACGGATGATGATCAATAGTCAGATCATTTTGTGATTCCTCTGTAGTGAGTTATGGAAGGAATTTACCCCTTAGGAAGATATTAGCTTCCTTCTTGAATTTTGACGAGGACGGTATTCTTCTAATGTTTGGCGGTAGCGAGTTCCAGATTATGGTTGCGGCACCTGAGAAAGCTCTGTTATATGTTTTCTTCTTCTGGAAGAACGATGGTTTCAGCACAAGATCTTTTGCTCCCTGGGAGTACCTGCCTCCTCCGGATATCACCAATGGTTGTAATGGTTGTTTTCCTCTTCTGGGCTGCCAAAGAGAGTCCGAGTCCCCTAAAATGAGTGCCGGTATAGCCACCCGCACCCACTGGCACCAATTAAACAATGCCAATATCCTTTAGTATATTCCATTTTTTTAAACTAAATATTGTTACTTTTGAGTGTTTTCTCTATTGCTGCCTCCGCCGACCCTCTTTGTTCTCCTCCCACTGGTCACTCTTAAAAACTAATAAGGTTCACCTAGCAGGTTGCTGTATTGCTGCCACTATCACCTATATGGTTTCCTCCACAGGTACCAGTATCGTCACCGCCAGATCCATCTCATACCCACCTCCTTCCGCCCTGTCCTTGAATGCAACTGCATCTGTTTGAAATTCACAGTCCTGTGTACATGAGCAACAATGCTCACTGCACTCCCGGCCCGAGATTAGCTTCCCAACTAGCCCACTAAAGCACATGGCTCCATCTTTGTGAGGGTCATGCTCGCTCTGAGATTTTGGCTATCTATTGGCATAAACTGCTCCATTTCCCATGCTTGTGCTCAATCAAACAGTAAGCATTGAAAGGCCGGGCCCATAAGTTCTAGAGTCACACTCTGATTTTTCTTTTTCGCAGCATGAAAGTGTAATGCGGAGGGAAGTCGTAAAAAAATTGATCAATTAGCTGATAATTTCTTTGGATACATAATAACTCACAGACAACTATTTAAGGTTAGTGAATTTATCACAAAGCCAAAAATAACTGAACATATGGACACCTCAACACAAGAGTATAGAAATACAGAGGAATCAGCACAAAGCCAAATCTGCACATCCAGTTTAAACGGTGCAGCATAAGTAACACAATTAATTCAAAAAGTTGAATACAGAAAATCAGGAAGCATGAGTCCAAATTCCCCTGCATCAAGGGCTGATGATTAAAAAGCATTAAATGTATCCCTACTCTAACACTAAGGTGACATCCCTAAAAAGCATTTTCAGAAGGAAGGTTAAAGGTGTCAGCTCGTGGAGTTTTCCTAAGAAGTCTCTCCACGATCAATAGGTCAAGTAGCATAAAGCTACCAAAGACAGAGCTTATTCTAAAATGCTCTCTTTCTGTAGGCAAGAAAAAAGTGGTGCACTATCCCTAATTCCAACAAACAATTATTCTCAGAAGGCACTCCCATGATGCGCTTCGGATCTCGCCAGCCACCCTGGGTACAGTCCTGAAGGAAATTTTCCATGATGTTGACGGTGTATGTTCTTCGATACAGTTTGTCCTTGGTTCCCAGGTTTTCTCCTGTGCGAAGCACAACGACCTTCCTTTATCGACTCAAACCACTCGATTGTAACTTCTTCCCTCCTTGCCTGACTAGTAAAACAAAGACATTATTCTATCTAAACGAGTGCTTCTTCACCTGCAACACAAAACAAGAGAAAGAAAAGATTCCACAGCACTCATGAAATTCAAACAGTTAATTCTAAAGCAAGAGGTTCAGCGACTAGCATTTCAGGCCTATGAATTTCAGCTAACTTAAGAGAGACAATATATAAGATTTACGAGTGCACATAACATTAACGCAATTTCAACGAATACATTACCTATGTGTGAAATACGTAATTAGTGAACACAATTAAAACATGAATAAGTTTCAGTTGCACAACACGAGTTCTTCATGTTAATGCTTCCTGCTAGTTACATTCATTTTCTACGTTGATTCTACATGTTACTTGTCAGTGGCCTAATACACCACGTATTCATGTTAAAACATTTCAAAATTCTAACACTTCACGTTAATACAACAAGTGATTATATGTGGGTGTGCTCTAAACGGGACTATGATGCACCCCTACAATTGAAATGAAATTTCTGCTTCATCAGCATCGACTGGGTTAGGTGCTACACTCTTCTGTGCCCCATCACAGCTAGAAGCTTCGAACTTCTCCAGTCAGGGTAAGTGGACATTCTGGCTTTGTGTGCAGAACTATAAAGCATATTTCTCAAGCAGATTGTGGGAATAAGTGCCTTCCCTTGAACCCTATCTTCCTCTCGACCTAGAAGATGCCACCACTGAAGCTCTCCCTCATTTGCTCCTTCCAAACTCCTGCAACTCTCTTCTTTTAACTCTTACTGCTCACCCGTGCTCCCTTCCCTCCCTCACCTGCTGTTCCCTACCCCCATCCTTTCTACTCCTTTTCCCGTTGTTCCAGACTCTTGCTGCTTCCTCCTTTACACTCTTACTCCCTCCTTTTGTGGTTGACTTTTCTGATGGAAAGAGGTGACAAATAGCTTAGTTCTACCTGCTTCAGTGTCCAGCATCTAATGCAGCAGCATAGGACACTGTTCTTAAAATTGTAATGTAGGGTGACCACCTGGCATGGAGGCAAATTCTAGTTTGTGACTATAAAAATTCAGGACAAAGGGTCAGAATTTAGGACAAATAATCAGGACAAAAGGTTAATTTTACGGACACTTCAGCTGAGGTCAAACAATAATATAAAAGAAATTAAACAGACAGCAAATACAAGTCAAAAAAGGTTTATGATGTTCCTTGGTTTGTGTAATAGATAGCAGTATTGGGCAAACATTCATAGGCCAGGACTGCAGTTTTTTAAGTTTAACAAAGCTCCCAGCTGGACCTGGTGAACTGGAGCATTAGCTGTGATGACATTATGTTCACTCAATGTAAGTTAGGACTATTGAAGACGATTGCTGTTACTGCAGTGCACAATGCTTACTTTTTCTCCCTTGCTCAAACTAGGGTACATACTAGAATGTTGGTAGTATGAGCAACACCTAGTAAAATCACCACCCAGCATAGGTTAGGGACCTTGCAAATGCAGTTCAGGAGCTCGTCAAATTGCATAAAAGGTGTACATTCTGAACCTGATTTTATTGTCTGGTCATAAGCACTTTCTTCGACTCATGATGAAGTGTTACTCAAAGTGGCACATGTAAGCCATTGAAATGTCATACACATGCGGAAATGTCACACATATGCAAAATGAAATGAGGCTATTCTTACAGTACTTATATTGGCACTGATGCACAGCTTTTCTGAAACTCACAGAGGCTTGGTGTGACAGGGGCCAGTCTAGCCCTCGCTAAATCCAGCTTCCATGTTTTCAGCCCTTAGGATTTTCTCCAGATGCCCACAATTGCAGGAGATCAGGCAGAAGCTGCAGAGTGGCCCCTGTGGCCCACTATCATCTGTCCACCTCAGGCTGCCTGGGACCATAGCTATCAAATGCATACTTTCCTGAATTTAAAGAACTGGAAAAATAGGTCTTTCAGTTCATGAATTTGTGGTGTGTAGATTGCTGAAATAGTTGATGAAGGAACAAGTCACATAAGATCTCAATAACTCGAGGTAACATCAGCAACAATGTGAATGCCTATTGCTGATAATTGTTAGAGGTGCAGGACTTGACAAAGAGAACCATGTTTTTCCCTCAACAGTGCTTGTTGCCTTTAAAAGACAATAATTTTGCACAACATAAAATAAAAGTATTGGCCATATATATGGCGCTCATGATAAGACAAACTGAAATCTTTTGGTTCTCTCAGAGCAGCGTTGATAGGAATTTGGGCATTATAAGGAAATTAACATGTTTAAAACAGCAGTGGCTCCTCCGCTATGGCAGAGGAGCGTTGCCCTCTTGCCAACAGGCCTCCACAACTTGAAAATAAAACGATAATAAAGCAGGTTTATTATCAGAATTATTTTTCAAGTTCTAGGCCGGGCTGAGTTTGGGGGCAGGGCCATCGCTGGGGCAGTCACCAGGAGGAGTGGTAGGTCTGCTGCTATCAGTGCGCTTGTCAGTTTTGGGTGCCGTCTCTGTACGGCCGAACCGACATAGTACACACAAAAGAACATTTGGTCAAAATAAAAATGAGGAGTTAACTCCAAAAACTTTGATACCAATTCCGTGGCATTAAAGGCTTCTATTCTCCAATCCCTCAGAAGTCCCCACCAAGATGCAACAATGAATGCATGTCTGAAATCCTCGAAGAGGTAGCGCCATTCAAAAGTAAAAGAAGATATCAAAACCCTCTTACCCCTAGTTTTCCACAGACGTCTACAAAGAAAGAAAACCTCCTTCCTCCTACACATGTGAAAAACCCTACTGCTAAATTGGAAGAATTTGCTACAATTTTGATGAGACAGTAAAATCAATTGTACTCACTCTAACCCTTCTAGCCCATCTTCTGGATTCCATAAAATATATGAACCTCATCAGCAAATTATGGAGGTTGATTGGATTCATTTTGATGAAATCTTAGAGGATACTCTCTGAAAAACTACTGACCAGCTAATACATAAAAGACTTGAATTTTCAGCTAATAGCATACTGGATCAAATTATTGAAACTGCCCCTAGCTCAAGGAATGTTTTTGGGCTGCCTCAAAGTTTTCCAAGCCACCCCCTACCCTCCTCTCATATGGGAGACCTTAACATCGTTCGACACGTTTCAGGATTACCTTTCCTCTCAAAGATCAATGAGAGATGTGTAGCCTTACAATTCAAAGAACATACAGAAATTAACTTTCAGTTTGTAATCAGGAAGGGTTGTAGCCCTAAAACTGCATTGCTTTGGGTTGTTCTTGATGTTATTTGTATTCTAGATACAGGTAACTCTTGTCTTTTTGTTCTCTTTGAGGTATCTGCAACTTCGATACAGTGTACTATGCTACACTTATTAATATTCTCAGGCAGTATATGGGCGTAGATGACACATTCCTTCATTGGTTGGGTTCATATCTGACTAACCCATCTTAGGAGGTCAAACCTGGTAACTGCTTCGATAGTTCTGTCCCAGTGCCACAAGTTGTTCTGAAAGGCTGTATCCTGAACCCAACTCTTTTCACAATTTATATAGATTTTAGATCCTAACACAAGAAGTCAGAGATGTTTTATAATCAATGTGCTGATTATTCACAGATATATTTTAAGATCTCCAGTCCCAACAGTCCCTGGTTCCTCGCCCAGGTGTAGGAGTTGATAACCTTCCACCACTTGCCATAAACATTATTTTGCTTGTAAATTCTAATATTCTCGGATTGATTCTTGTAATATTTTTAATTGCAAACCCACTATCATATGTAGTTCAAACCTTCCTAGAGTTACTCTGGACAAATGGCTTACCTTTTAATCTCATATCAAGTCCTTGGCAAGAGTTCACAATTCCAATTATGACTTTTGTGCATAATCCTTCAGTTCATTCCAGACCAGGACCTCAGGACCTTAGTCCAATCCCTGGGGTCGTCTAGACAATTGCAGTTCACTTTTGACTGTTCTGTTCAAAGCACACCTTGCACTTTGGGACACATTCATGCTATATAAAACTGCATACACAAATACATAAAAAGTAAAATATATAAAGCCAATAAGCATGGCTTATTTATTGTGGCCACATATATTAAAGTCACTATGTCTTTTAGGGTTGACTGCTATTAAACTGTGTTAAATCATGTAGATAGGTATTTTTACATGGAATCTCATAGCTTACCATAATAAGCAATGGTTTTGGTTATATAAAAAGGTATTAATTAATCAATGGAGGGAGAGAGAAGCTGAGATCCATTCGGCTTCCCGGCGAGGATACAAAATCAAAGGAGAATGGATCACTTGTACCTGTGTAACAACCAGGGTCTGGTATCTTAGCCGTCTTTAAAAACCATCATTCACGTACAGGAATGGTGGAGCGGTATATCTTGTTTATCCGCTTTTGTGTAACGTGAAAGCATCATCATTGGGTCTTCTTTTGCAAATTATGCTTTCCTCCACCCGGAGGTAGACCTACTGGTGACAACAGGAGTGACCAGAAATGGAGTGAGTATTAGTGCAGTGAATATTAAAATTACCTACATTTCAGCAACGAGAGAGTATTATTCAGTTGGAGATGGGGCAAGGTTAAAATCAAGGAGGTGCATACATAGAAAGGCTACTATTCTATGGCACCTGTTAATTCATGTGTGTGGTCGACATGTTTCAGCCCTAGTTTCGCCCAAAAGGGTCTGGGGGCTATCTTCAGGACCAGTGCAGAACGGGTTGCCTATTGTGCAACGCGCATAGGGTAGGTAAGTCAATTTCCCCTCTTGCCAAATGTTACCGGTAAATAGTACCTGTAGGAGAGTAGGATCTGCTTCACATGGGTACCCCCACGTTTTGCTGATGCTTCACTGTTTTTCGACATTAGTCTGGCTGGGGCCCTGCTAATCAGAACCCCAGCCTAGCTGCTTCCTCTCTAAAATGGTTTCCATGTGCCTTAGGCACATCACTGATTGGAATCTGGAGTGCCCTTATAAGTCCCTAGTATATGGTATACTATGTACCAAGGGCTTAGGTACCTCAGAGGCCTACCAGGGGCTGCAGCATGTATTATGCCACCCCTGGAAGGCCATTCAAACTGACACCACAGGTCTGCTACTGCAGCCTGGGTAAGGTGGTGCATGCACCCCTTACTGTGATATAGGTTACCTATATCACTAAATACATACACACATATAAACCTATAAGTCACTCCTATGGCAGGCCTTATCAATCCTGAAGGCAGAGTGCGTGGTTCCTATGTGAGAGGGTGCCCCTGCATGAGCAGGGCCCCTCTGCAGTGTTCGGAGACCCTTCTCTGATGCTGTTTGTAGTGCAGCCTGACCATATACTCTTAAGCGCATTATAACCTCGCGTTAAATGCTAACTTTGGAATGGCTGCACCTAAACATGTCGTGTTTGGTGTCAAACATCTTGGAATACTACCCCCCGCCAATTCTGGTGGCGGGGTAGCATTCCACCCTTCTAGAGGGAAAGACATGTTAACTCTGGCTAGCCCGGTAACTTCTTTCTAAAACCCTGGCATCACAAAATGGATGCTGCTGCCACAGACACGAGTCTGGCCTCCTGCTGCTGGACGAAACTCCGGCAGGGGAGGCCTGGACAATAGGTTTCCTGTCCCAGGGAGGTGTGACCACCTCCCCAGACAGGATAATGTGTATTGGGGCTGGGCGGGAGCACTTTCGGGTGCTTTGAAGTCCTGCACTGGGGGCACACTTGGTGTCCCTGTGCATACCCCAGTTCAAACCGGATCAGGGGCTTGCAGCCCCTGCTTTGGCGCGAACTGGACAAAGGAAAGGGGTGTAGCCACCCCTCTGCCCTGACCCACCCATAGGTGGGGCCACAGAGTAGTCCAACCCCTAAACTTGGTATAAGTATAGGAACCCAGTCCTTAGGACTTTAGATTATCCCTGGACGAAACTCTGAAACAGAATCCTGGACCTTCGACGCTCTACTAAAGACTAGAGGACAGAAGAATCTCCCTTGGGGTCAAGGAGTGACTCCCCTGCTTGGCAGGCACCAAAGAAGCAATTGTCCGGTCTGCATCGCCTAAGCTCCCGTCGGACGCCGAAGTCTTTGCATCACCAGAGGTAGATTTCCAGACTTCCCGAGGCTGCCCTGAGTCCCCAGCAAAGCTGAGGCCCATAGCTGTTGTGGGTAACGTGGAACCATGACCCCTGGACACCGCACGCATTTGCTAGTGCATCCTCTTCTGGGTCTCCCACGAAGTCGTGCTTTGGGCTCCGAGTAGCCCTAGCCTCCAGCACTAACTGCACCGAAGATCACTGGCCTCCACTCCACGAGTGTCCTGTGAGCCAGATCCACGTGCGATGTCTCAAGGCTCCTTTGCGGTCACTAGCCCGTTGGCTAGTAGCCCTTCACGAAGGCCAATCCTTTTCTTCTTGGGCACCCTGGTTGCTCCAGGCCTGCCCTCACTTACCCTTGCTGGGTGAGTTCCTCAGACCTTGCTGATCTGCACCATCAACGATCTTCATTTTCACCGAGACTTGCCGTTGCCAAGGCTTCTTGGGTCCAATCCGGTCGCCGACACCTCAGCACTTGACAGACATTGTGTACCAGCCCGAATCCTGCTCCTGGTCACCGACAACGCCTCCTGGACCTCGTAGCTGAAGAGTCAAGATGACCGTCAACGCACCTGAAGCACTCGACATCGGTGGGCATCTGTCCATCGCCTTCCTGGTCACTGGCTAGTGACCCAGACTCTGTCCCCTCTGCTTTCAGGTTCTTCAGATCTCCGATCCACTCTTGGATCCACCCGGACACTTTTCACTTGGTCGCCAGCAGCACTTTGCAGCAGATCGCCATTCAAATCGACGACGAAACCCGACCCCGAAAGGCACCTATGCACCCGGCTTCCCTGGGTGAGGTAACACGAGTACTCCGGTGCTCCCGTGGGTAGAGACTCTAGAACGACCTAGTTCTCAAAGGGTTTGCTCCAAGTCCTCCTTTAAGTGTCCCTTTTCTTTAATTTCCTGATCGCGACTTTCTCCATAGAAGTTAACGGCGTATCACGGTTGTGTATTTACACTGCACGCGTCCCTCGTGGGTCCCCTGTGTCACTACCTTGGGTGGTTCCTTGTGGTCCAAGCACTTCTAGAGGCTCTAGGCCTAGTGTCTAGTTCAGTCGTGGTTCTTATACCACTTTATTGGTATATGGTTTGGTACGCCCCTAGGGCCCAAACGTGTATTTGTGCTATTACTGTGTTTAAATAACTTATAACTTGTGTACTTCGAACTCTAGCCTCATAAAGAGACTAGAGGGGTGTGTTTAGCAATAAATACATATATTTTGAATATATACCTGGTGTGGTGCTCTTTCATTTGATCACTCAAGAGATTATAGACTGGTAAAACAAGCTGCTTTACATTCCTTCAAGACTTAGCCTGAAGGCTGCTCTCCATAGCTACCACTAGGATAGCTTTCAATAAGGTTGTCTTTAACCTATCTCCAATAAGGGGTTGTTTGGACTGGTGCAAGGTGCCCACTATAATTAGTGGACAGCATATGCCAGGCCAACTTCTCACATTGGTGTGCAGCGTGTGGGATTCCAGCTTGCTATTGTTTTACCAGATAATCTCAATTGAATTGATCAACTGAAAACCACTAAAGGTACCTAAGGTACATATAATTTAAGCTTAGAATACAGTAAGTTCTACTGAACTTAGAGTTGTGTGTTAAGGGACAGCACACCCTTTCTACAACTCAAGAGAGTTTAGTAGGCCACACTAGAGTAGGTAGTGCATACACCACACCACACTAGTAATGTCTTTAAAGGAAGGACCTAAAGAATCCTTGCCAGAAGCCACTGGGCTTCTTCCCTCCAAGTATGATACACTCCCATTCTTGGAATTGAGAGCATTATGTAACTTGAGGAAATTGAGGACAGGCCAAAGTCCCACCACCCAACACCTTAAAGAGTTGTTGGTAGCTTATGATCTCAGTAAGCCCTTGGGGACTGAAGGGGTAGGAGCTGAGGGTGGGGCAGAAGATGAGGATGGGACCAGGGGTAGAAATACCCCCAGCCCCCTCTGAAACTGGCCAGGAGGGTGACAATGACCCTGACCTGGATAACCCAATCCCTCCTGTGGACGATGAAGAGGAAGATCAGGATGATCCCCACTTTGTCCCCCAGGATAGGATTATGAGTGTGCCCAGAAAGTCTAGATCTCCTTCTCAGGAGTCTAACCACTCTGGCACCTCCATAGGGACCTCTGTCTCATCTCATAGGAGGGAATCCTCTCATGAGAGGAGAAAGAGGCTGGTTCAATATGAGGAAGCTCAGCTTGAACTCAGAAAACAGCAACTGGCTATAGACAGGAGTCCCTAGATCTCTTCAAAGAGAGAAGAAAGTTGGGACTAGAGTCCCATGGTGGCAGCCATGTCCCTAGAGATAGGGAAAGGTCCTATACCACAGGAACCTGAGCAAGATTGTCCCTCCCTACCAGAGTGGGGATGACATCCACAAGTGGATAACTGCTCTAGAGAGGGCCTGTAAAGTACAGAAGGTCCCTCAGGAGCAGTGGGCAGCAATCTTGTGGCTCTCCTTTGTAGACAAAGGTAGAGATAAGCTCCTCACTGTTAGAGAGGAGGATGCTGATAATTACAAGGTCTTGAAGAGTGCTCTTATTGATGGGTTTGGCCTAACCACTGAACAGTACAGGTTGAAGTTCAGAGATACCCAAAAGCACAGACTCAAGACTGGGTAGACTATGTGGATTGTTCTGCCAAGGCTCTGGAAGGCTGGTTGATGGGCAGTAAGGTGTGTGACTTCTCAGGATTGTACAATCTGATAATGAGGGAGCAGATTCTTAATAACTGTCAAAATCAGCTGTTGCATCAATACCTGGTGGACTCTGATCTGACCTCTCCCCAAGAATTGGGAAAGAAGGCAGACAAATGGGTCAGAACCAGGGTGAAGCAGAAGGTACAGAACCAAGGTGGGGACCCTAAGAAGCAAGATGCTAAGAACTCTGAAAAGGGTGGGGAGAAGGGTAAAGATCAAAAGTCTTCATCAGGCCCCCAAAAATCTTCTTCAGGTGGGGATTCACAGTCTACAAAAGGGAAAGGCCAAAGAAAACCATGGTGCAAGGTCTGTAAGCAAAAGACCCACTGGACCAGTGATTGCACCAAGTCCAAAAACTAAAGTCCAGCACCCACCAATGCCCCTAAGGCACCTGTTCCCCCTAGTACAGTTACAGTTGGTGGGAGTGCTCCAGCCAAGGGTTTAGTAGGGTTCACCCTGGGTACTGAGTTGGGCTCTGACCTAGTCAGAGAATTAACTAAGGCTGTGTTAGTCTGTGATGGAGGCATGGATGTGCCCTCCTCTATGAGTCCCAGTAATCTGGGCAAGTACAGACAACAGCCTTTAATCAATGGACGAGAGGCTTTGGCATTTAGGGACACAGGGGCAAGTGTCACAATGGTGACACAAGACCTTGTGAATCCTGGGCAAGTTATACTTGGTGAGATGTACCAAGTGACCAATGCTAGCAACGTCAGAACAGACCATACTCTGGCAGTTGTTAACTTCTCCTGGGGAGGGGTAACTGGCCTTAAGAAGGTTGTGGTGAGTGCAAACCTACCAGTCGAATGCTTGCTTGGCAATGACTTAGAGACTTCTGCTTGGGCAGAAGTGGAGCTCAGGACCCATGCAGAAATGCTGGGGATCCCTGCAGATGTGTTTGCTGTGACCAGGTCACAAGCCAAAATGTCTAGCACTGAACAGGCCTTGGATTCTGGAATAATGGACCAAGTGCCTTCCAAGAGGAGGAGTAGTAGGGTTAAGGCAGTGCCTTCCCCCTTGGCTCAGGAAGAAGATCAGTCCCTTGAGGGGGATGATCTCAGTCCTGAAGAAGGAACTGTCCCAGAGGAACTTGAACCTGACCAGGTTGAGTTCTTGGGGACAGGGGGACCTTCCAGGGCAGATCTGAGCCAGGAGCAGCAGAGCTGCCCCTCCCTTGAACCCCTCAGACAGCAAGCTGCTGCTGAGGCTGCTGGGAAAGCTAGTGGTCCCCATACAGTGTATTGGGATGATGGACTCCTGTACTCAGAGAGTAGAGACCCCAAGCCTGGTGCTACCAGGAGGTTGGTTATACCTCTAAAGTTCAGGGGCTTCCTATTGACCCTAGCCCATGATATTCCCTTGGCAGGTCACCTGGGCCAGAACAAGACTTGGGACAGAATTGTCCCTCACTTTCACTGGCCCCACATGTCTGAAGACACCAAGGAGTTTTGTCGCTCCTGTGTAACCTGCCAGGCCAGTGGCAAGGCAGGTGGCACTACAAAGGCCCCCTGATACCACTACCTGTGGTGGGGGTGCCCTTTGAAAGGGTAGGGATTGACATTGTTGGTCCCATGGATCCCCAAACAGCATCTGGGCACAGGTTTATCCTGGTGGTAGTGGATCATGCCACCAGGTACCCAGAAGCTATTCCCCTCAGGACCACTACAGCACCTGTGGTGGCAAGGGCCCTCCTGGGAATTTTCTCAAGAGTGGGCTTTCCTAAGGAGGTAGTATCAGACAGGGGTGCAAACTTCATGTCTGGGTACTTAAAAGCAATGTGGAAGGAGTGTGGAGTGACTTATAAGTTCACCACACCCTATCACCCACAATGCAATGGTTTAGTTGAGAGATTCAACAAAACCTTGAAGGGCATGATTAAAGGGCTCCCAGAAAAGCTTAGGCGAAGATGGGACATACTCTTGCCCTGCCTTTTATTTGCATATAGGGAGTTGCCTCAGAAGGGGTTGGTTACAGCCCTTTTGAACTTCTGTTTGGCCACCCTGTCAGGGGTCCACTGTGCTTGGTGAAGGAAGGATGGGAGTTACCTCTCAAGCCCCCAAAGCAAGACATAGTGGACTATGTACTTGGTCTCCGCTCCCGGATGGCTGAGTATATGAAAAAGGCAACCAAAAACCTTGAGGCTAGCCAGGAACTTCAAAAGGCCTGGCATGACCAAAAGGCTGTTCTGACTGTTTACCAGCCAGGACAGAAGGTGTGGGTGTTGGAGCCAGTGGCCCCAGCAGCTCTCCAAGACAAATGGAGTGGACCCCACACTATTGTTGAGCAGAAGGGTGAGGTTACCTACTTAGTAGACCTAGGAACACCCAGGAGTCCCCACAGGGTTCTCCATGTCAACAGGTTAAAACCATATGTGGACAGGGCAGACATGGGCTTGTTCATGGCTACTGATGAAGGGCAGGAGGAAGAGAGTGACCCACTCCCTGACCTGCTCTCACAGAACCCTGACGATGGGTCAGTAGATGGTGTAGCCTTGGCAGGCAGCCTCACTACCCAGCAACAAACTGATTGTAGACAGGTGCTCAATCAGTTTAGACACATGTTTTCACTGACACCCAGTCAGACCACCTGGTGCACTCATGAAGTGGACACTGGGGACAGTCTGCCTATTAAAAATAAGATTTATAGGCAACCTGACCATGTCAGGGACTGTATCAGGACTGAAGTCCAGAAAATGTTGGAATTGGGAGTTATTGAACCCTCAGATAGCCCTTGGGCTAGTCCAGTGGTCCTTGTGCCAAAACCTCACACCAGTGGTGGAAAAAGAGAGATGAGGTTTTGTGTGGACTACAGGGGTCTCAATGCAGTCACTAGGACTGATGCCCATCCAATACCAAGGGCAGATGAGCTCATAGATACTTTGGCCTCAGCCAAATATCTCAGCACATTTGACTTGACAGCTGGCTACTGGCAGATCAGACTAGCTGATACTGCAAAGCCCAAAACAGCATTCTCAACCCCTAGTGGGCATTATCAATTTGTGGTGATGCCCTTTGGTCTGAAGAATGCACCTGCCACTTTCCAGAGGCTGGTGAATACAGTTCTCACAGGTCTGGAAGCCTATAGTGCAGCATATCTAGATGATATTGCTGTCTTTAGCTCCACCTGGGAGGATCACCTGGTCCACCTCAGGAATGTTTTACAGGCCCTGCAAAAGGCAGGCCTGACTATCAAGGCCACTAAGTGCCAGATAGGGCAGAGTCAGGTTGTGTACCTGGGCCACCTTGTGGGTGGAGGCCAGGTTCAACCTTTGCAGAGCAAGATCCAGACTATCATGGACTGGACTGCTCCAACTACCCAGACTCAGGTGAGAGCCTTCTTAGGCCTGACTGGGTACTATAGGAGATTTGTCAAGGGGTATGGATCAATAGTGACACCCCTGAATGACTTAACTTCTAAGAAAATGCCCAAAAAGGTTCAGTGGACAGCTAGCTGTCAAAAGGCATTTGATGACCTGAAGCAGGCCATGTGCACTGCTCCCATTCTACAGAGTCCTGATTACTCCAAGAAGTTCATTGTTCAAACTGATGCATCTGAATTGGGGGTAGGGGCTGTACTGTCACAATTGAATGAAGAAGGTCAGGATCAGCCAGTAGCTTTCATTAGCAGAAGGCTGACCCCTAGAGAGAAACGTTGGTCAGCCATAGAGAGGGAGTCCTTTGCTGTGGTCTGGGCTCTGAAGAAGTTGAGGCCATACTTGTTTGGTACCCACTTGTTTGGTTCAGACAGACCATAAGCCCCTCTTATGGCTAAAACAAATGAAGGGTGAAAACCCCAAACTGCTTAGGTGGTCCATTTCCCTACAGGGGATGGACTTCACAGTGGAACATAGACCTGGGAGTAACGATGCCAATGCAGATGGACTCTCTAGGTACTTCCACTTAGAACATGAAGACTTAACTGGGCAAGGTTAGTTTAATGTCCCTACGTTTGGGGGGTTGTGTAGGAGAGTAGGATCTGCTTCACATGGGTACCCCCACTTTTTGCTGATGCTTCACTGTTTTTCGACATTAGTCTGGCTGGGGCCCTGCTAATCAGAACCCCAGCCTAGCTGCTTCCTCTCTAAAATGGTTTCCATGTGCCTTAGGCACATCACTGATTGGAATCTGGAGTGCCCTTATAAATCCCTAGTATATGGTATACTATGTACCAAGGGCATAGGTACCTCAGAGGCCTACCAGGGGCTGCAGCATGTATTATGCCACCCCTGGAAGGCCATCCAAACTGACACCACAGGTCTGCTACTGCAGCCTGGGTAAGGTGGTGCATGCACCCCTTACTGTGATATAGGTTACCTATATCACTAAATACATACACACATATAAACCTATAAGTCACTCCTATGGCAGGCCTTATCAATCCTGAAGGCAGAGTGCGTGGTTCCTATGTGAGAGGGTGCCCCTGCATGAGCAGGGCCCCTCTGCAGCGTTCGGAGACCCTTCTCTGATGCTGTTTGTAGTGCAGCCTGACCATATACTCTTAAGCGCATTATAACCTCGCGTTAAATGCTAACTGTGGAATGGCTGCACCTAAACATGTCGTGTTTGGTGTCAAACATCTTGGAATACTACCCCCCGCCAATTCTGGCGGCGGGAGTAGCATTCCACCCTTCTAGAGGGAAAGACATGTTAACTCTGGCTAGCCCGGTAACTTCTTTCTAAAACCCTGGCATCACAAAATGGATGCTGCTGCCACAGACACGAGTCTGGCCTCCTGCTGCTGGACGAAACTCCGGCAGTGGAGGCCTGGACAATAGGTTTCCTGTCCCAGGGAGGTGTGACCACCTCCCCAGACAGGATAATGTGTATTGGGGCTGGGCGGGAGCACTTTCGGGTGCTTTGAAGTCCTGCACTGGGGGCACACTTGGTGTCCCTGTGCATACCCCAGTTCAAACCGGATCAGGGGCTTGCAGCCCTTGCTTTGGCGCGAACTGGACAAAGGGAAAGGGGTGTAGCCACCCCTCTGCCCTGACCCACCCATAGGTGGGGCCACAGAGTAGTCCAACCCCTAAACTTGGTATAAGTATAGGAACCCAGTCCTTAGGACTTTAGATTATCCCTGGACGAAACTCTGAAACAGAATCCTGGACCTTCGACGCTCTACTAAAGACTAGAGGACAGAAGAATCTCCCTTGGGGTCAAGGAGTGACTCCCCTGCTTGGCAGGCACCAAAGAAGCAATTGTCCGGTCTGCATCGCCTAAGCTCCCGTCGGACGCCGAAGTCTTTGCATCACCAGAGGTGGATTTCCAGACTTCCCGAGGCTGCCCTGAGTCCCCAGCAAAGCTGAGGCCCGTAGCTGTCGTGGGTAACGTGGAACCATGACCCCTGGACACCGCACGCATTTGCTAGTGCATCCTCTTCTGGGTCTCCCACGAAGTCGTGCTTTGGGCTCCGAGTAGCCCTAGCCTCCAGCACCAACTGCACCGAAGATCACTGGCCTCCACTCCACGAGTGTCCTGTGAGCCAGATCCACGTGCAACGTCTCGAGGCTCCTTCGCGGTCGCTAGCCCATTGGCTAGTAGCCCTTCATGAAGGCCAATCCTTTTCTTCTTGGGCACCCTGGTTGCTCCAGGCCTGCCCTCACTTACCCTCGCTGGGTGAGTTCCTCAGACTTTGCTGGTCTGCACCATCGACAATCTTCATCTTCACCGAGACTTGCCGTTGCCAAGGCTTGTTGGGTCCAATCCGGTCGCCGACACCTCAGCACTCGACAGACATTGTGTACCAGCCCGAATCCTGCTCCTGGTCGCCGACAACGCCTCCTGGACCTCGTGGCTGAATAGTCAAGACAACCGTCAACGCACCTGAAGCACTCGACATCGGTGGGCATCTGTCCATCGCCTTCCTGGTCACTGGCTAGTGACCCAGACTCTGTCCCCTCTGCTTTCAGGTTCTTCAGATCTCCGATCCACTCTTGGATCCACCCGGACACTTTTCACTTGGTCGCCAGCAGCACTTTGCAGCAGATCGCCATTCAAATCGACGACGAAACCCGACCCCGAAAGGCACCTATGCACCCGGCTTCCCTGGGTGAGGTAACACGAGTACTCCGGTGCTCCCGTGGGTAGAGACTCTAGAACGACCTAGTTCTCAAAGGGTTTGCTCCAAGTCCTCCTTTAAGTGTCCCTTTTCTTTAATTTCCTGATCGCGACTTTCTCCATAGAAGTTAACGGCGTATCGCGGTTGTGTATTTACACTGCACGCTTCCCCGTGGGTCCCCTGTGTCACTACCTTGGGTGGTTCCTTGTGGTCCAAGCACTTCTAGAGGCTCTAGGCCTAGTGTCTAGTTCAGTCGTGGTTCTTATACCACTTTATTGGTATATGGTTTGGTACGCCCCTAGGGCCCAAACGTGTATTTGTGCTATTACTGTGTTTAAATAACTTATAACTTGTGTACTTCGAACTCTAGCCTCATAAAGAGACTAGAGGGGTGTGTTTAGCAATAAATACATATATTTTGAATATATACCTGGTGTGGTGCTCTTTCATTTGATCACTCAAGAGATTATAGACTGGTAAAACAAGCTGCTTTACATTCCTTCAAGACTTAGCCTGAAGGCTGCTCTCCATAGCTACCACTAGGATAGCTTTCAATAAGGTTGTCTTTAACCTATCTCCAATAAGGGGTTGTTTGGACTGGTGCAAGGTGCCCACTATAATTAGTGGACAGCATATGCCAGGCCAACTTCTCACAGTACCTGTAACTGAAATGTTTATTGGTTAGTACAAATTGGTTACAGCTTGCATTGGAGCAATGAGGATGCTGACAAGAATTCATATTCATGAACTATGTATGTATAGGGACAAGACCTAGAAAAGTTAAAACCATAAAACAATAATAAAAGATGGCAGGGTTGAGAATCCTTATATGTATGTGTTCAATAGCATTATCTCTTGATCTAACAATGTCGTAGTGGTGTCTTTCTTTAAAAATTATAGATGTTAAACTTTAACAATATTTGTTACCGTCGCATGCTGCCCTTTGTGCATGTACTTATGATAGCCGAATACCGCGTCTAAGTAAATGAGGTACTGAGAGACAGAAGCTACTATGACTTTGTAAAGATCAGGAGACCGTACTCCTGTACCTCCCACAGGGCCTAAATAACTGTGGGATAACCACACTTGCTAGTTTCCTTTCTTAATGCATAGCATTTTGACAATATCAATTTCTCTCGTGTATCACCCAAAATGCACGCATTTATCTTAGTCAATTACCGCATCTAACTAAACACGGTTTTTAAAGAAAGACACCACTACGACATTGTTAGATCAAGAGATAACGCTATTGTTCACATTGAACACATACATATAAGGATTCTCAACCCTGCCATCTTTTGTTATTGTTTTATGGTTTTTAACTTGCCTAGGTCTTGTCCCTAAACATACATAGTTCATGAATATGAATTCTTGTCAGCATCCTCATTGCTCCAATGCAAGCTGTAACCAATTTGTACTAACCAATAACCATTTCAGTTACAGGTACTATTGACCGCTAACATTTGCCAGGAGGGGTAAGTGACTTACCTACCCTATGTGCGTTGCACAATAGGCAACCCGTTCTGCACTGGTCCTGAAGAAAGCCCCCAGACCCTTTTGGGCGAAACTAGGGATGAAACATGTCGACCACACACATGAATTAACAGGTGCCATAGAATAGTAGCCTTTCTATGTATGCACCGCCTTGATTTTAACCTTGCCCCATCTCCAACTGAATAAAACTCTCTTGTTGCTGAGATGTAGGTAATTTTAATATTCACTGCACTAATACTCACTCCATTTCTGGTCACTACTGTTGTCACCAGTTGGTTTACCTCCGGGTGGAGGAAAGCATAATTTGCAAAAGAAGTCCCAATGATGATGCTTTCACATTACACAAAAAGCGGATAAACAAGATATACCGCTCCACCATTCCTGTACGTGAATGAGGGTTTTTTAAGGCGGCTAAGATACCAGACCCTGGTTGTTACACAGGTACAAGTGATCCATTCTCCTTTGATTCTGTATATAAGAAGGTATTCATGTGATATTTCTTGTTGTACATTTTGAGGAGGAGTTGATATTGTTTTGCCAATTGTAATGTTTTATATATTTATTTTATCACTGTTTGCGTGATGTTCGCCTTGTGAGAAAGTTTATGCTCAATCCAGTGGACTAGGCTTGAGTGAAAATGATGTTATCTAGGGCTACCGACCATAATTTCAGTACTTTTGTGTTACTCTTTTATGTGAAAGTCCCAATATTACTGTATTATGCTACATTGCATATTTATGCACTGTGTATTTATAGGAAGGTAGGCTCCTTCTGGCATGGTTACCCCCACTTTGTTTGCCCGGTGTCAATGTGTTTTGGACTAGTCAGACTGGGGTCCTGTTAACCAGGGCCCCAGTCATTGTGCTTTCTCCTTAAAGTGGACTTGGTAAGTACATTGGTACCTTCCTAATTGGATACTGGTGTACCCTTCTAAGTCCCTAGTAGATGGTACTAAGATACCCAGGGCATAGGTACACCAGAGGTCTCCCAGGGGCTGCAGCATGTATTATGCAACCGCTGAGAGACCACTCAAACTGTGACTACAGGCCTGCCATTGCAGCCTGTGTGAGTTGGTGCTAGCACCACTCAAAACAGATATAAGTTTCCTTATATCTGAGGTCACTGCACTTAAAACCTATAAGTCACCCCTAAGAAAGGCCTTTCAATCCTGAAGGCAGGGTGCATGGTACTAAGTGTGAGGGTGTCCTGCAGGAGCAGGACACCCCCTACATACCCAGGAGTCGATCCTCCCGGCTTTGTAAGTGCAGTCAGCCATTTTAGACATATAGTGGACATCAAGTCAAATACGAGATGTCTAACTATATATTGACTGCACCGAAACCAGTCATGTTTGGTATCAAACATGTTGGGATCCTACTCCAACTTGGATTCCAGTGTTGGACATAGGATCCCATGTACTGGGGGGGCTCCCCTAAGGAGCTCCCCTGTATTCCCGGTACCAGCCTTTCAGGGTCTAACAACAAGCTAGTGCTGCTGCCGACCACAGACACGATTATGCCCTCCTGCTGCTGAGTCAGGCTCGAGCAGGAGAAGGTAGAACAATAGGTTTCCTGTCACAGGGAGGTGTAACCACCTCCCAGACAGGACTTAGTGTATTGGAATGGGGTGGGGGTGCTTGCTAGCGCCACCAGACTGCTTTGAAGGGCGTATTTGGTGCCCTCCTTGCATACTCCGGTTGGAACCAGTTCAGAGAGCTGTTGGCTCCTGCTCTGGCGCGAAACTGGACAAAGGACATGGGACTATCCTCCCCTCTGTCCAGCCCCTCCCCTGGGACGGATCCCTGAATCGTCCCAACCCTTTCCTTAGGGTACTTAATGGCTTACCTGTGGGTGGCTCTTCAGATTCGTTGTGGCACAAGATTCAGATCCGAAACCACCTCATCTTCAACCATCTGGGCACGTTGGACTTCGTTGGACTTTGCTTTGGGAACCGAGACTGCATCTGGAAGACACCTGCTGGTCCTGATCTCGTTGTCCTGCCAGTCTCCTGTGTCGCCTGGGCCTGTGTTCCATACAGGTTCTTTTCCAGGCCTGTGGGCATCCAAGACACCTGAAGGAATCTCCCTTGGAGTGAAGGAGTCACTCCCTTGCATGTGCAGGCACTGCAATGAAGCTGACAGGTCTACTGTTCCTGACGTCCCACGGACCTCAAAAGGTTCAGCAACACAAGTGGTAGTTCTGCAACTCCCACGAGGCCTGCACTGTCTTCTCAGCAAGTTTGAAGTAAGTATCCCTCATCGGAACCGCTCGAGCAGTACCCTTGTGCACTACATTGACTTGCCGTTGCCAAGGCTTGTTGACTCTTTTCTCCAGAGATCTTTGGGCGCCAAGAAGCTCCAGCCTCCAGCATCTCCTGCTACCAAGATCTTCATTCTCACCGCCTCCTCTACAACGTGGGCCTGCATTCTTGGTGAGCTTCTCAAGGTCCTCTTGCGACTCCTGTGCCTTTGGCCTGTGACTCCTCTTGAGGGTCTTCTTTGGCTCCAGTGGCCTCCCCTGCTTGCTTTGTACCTGCGCTGACTCTCCTGCACTTGGTGAGTCCCTTGGGTCTTACTGGTCCTGACAGTGCACCTTTTTTGCTTTCTTCATCTGTTGCTGCTGCCAACACTTGTTGGTGCTCCCGCCGGACACCGACCCCCTTGCTCTCGACTTCCGACAGGGGAAACTTCACAAACAGCTTCTTGTCTTCCACAGTGTTGAGTCCCCACAGCTGCAGTGACAAGGTCACCATCAGCTCTCCTGCATCTTCGTTCATCGGTGGTCATTGGTCTTCCGTGCATCCTGTTCACTCCCGAGTGGCATAGACTCTGTCCCCTCTGCTTGCAGGTACTCCTCTTCAAGAATCCACCCTTGGACTCCACCGGACACTTTCACCTTCTTCGCCAGTGGCATCTTCACTGAAGTCCTCCATTGTGGTCAAGGGTGGTTTCCGACATCACTTGCCACCTATGCACCCGGCTTCCCTGGTGTAGGTATCCTGGTTCCTGGGGTATTCACGGGAGGGGTGACTCTTCAATCAATCAATCAATCAATCATGTCACTTATAAAGCGCACTACATACCCGCGAGGGTCTCAAGGCGCTGGGGGAAGAGGAGGGTGGTGCTGCTACTGATCGAAGAGCCAGGTCTTGAGGAGTCTTCTGAAGGCCAGTAGGTCTTGGGTCTGTTGGAGGTTGGTGGGGAGGGTGTTCCAGGTCTTGGCGGCGAGGTGGGAGAAGGATCTGCCGCCGGCGGTCGTTTTCCGGATGCGGGGGACTGTGGCGAGGGCGAGGCTGGTCGAGCGGAGCTGGCGGGTGGGGGTGTAGAAGCTGAGTCGTCTGTTGAGGTAGGCTGGTCCGGAGTTGTGGAGTGCTTTGTGTGCGTGGGTGAGGAGCTTGAAGGTTATCCTCTTGTTGACAGGGAGCCAGTGCAGGTCTCTCAGGTGGGGTGTGATGTGGCTGCGTCGGGGGATGTCGAGGATAAGACATGCAGAGGCGTTCTGGGTGCGTTGCAGCCGTCTCAGGAGCTTAGCCGTCGTTCCTGCGTAGAGGCGTTTCCGTAGTCCAGCCTGCTGGTGACGAGGGCCTGGGTGACTGTTTTTCTTGTTTCGGTGGGGATCCACTTGAAGATCCTGCGGAGCATTCGGAGGATGTTGAAGCAGGATGAGGAAACGGCGTTGACCTGCTTAGTCATGGAGAGGGTGGGGTCGAGGATGACCCCTAGGTTGCGTACGTGGTCGGTGGGTGGCGGGGCTGTTCCCAGTGATGTTGGCCACCAGGAGTCGTCCCAGGCTGAAGGGTTGGAACCAAGGATGAGGACCTCCGTCTTGTCCGAGTTCAGCTTCAGGCGGCTGGTCCTCATCCATTCGGCGACGGCCTTCATTCCTTCGTGGAGGTGGGCTTTGGCGGTGTGAGGGTCTTTGGTGAGGGAGAGGATCAGCTGGGTGTCGTCGGCGTAGGAGATGATGTTGAGGTTGTGCTGTCGGGCGACGTGGGCGAGGGGTGCCATGTAGATGTTGAACAGCGTTAGGCTGAGGGAGGAGCCTTGGGGTACGCCGCAGATGATCTTGGTGTCCTTGGATCGGAAGGGGGCGAGGCGGACGCTTTGTGTTCTGCCGGAAAGGAAGGATGTGGTCCAGTCCAGGGCCTTCTCTTGGATCCCGGCGTCGTGAAGGCGTGTTCGTAGTGTGTGGTGGCAGACCGTGTCAACCTTCCCTCTTCCACTGGGTCTCTTCATGGTCTGTTGGGAAGGGTCCTTCTTCTTTAAAACTGCAACTGCGACTTCCCCATTGACTTGTGTTGAACACGCGGTCATGTTTCCACTCTGCACACAGCCTCCGTGTGGTTCCTGGGTACTTACCTTGGGTGGTTCCTTGGGTCCCTGGCATTTTTATGTCTTCTGGGTCCAGTCTTGACTTCGGTCGGGGTTCGCATTCCACTTTATTAGTATATGGGTTGGTCTCCCCCTGGAGACCACCGTGTATTTGTACTACTTACCTGTTCTATTATTGAAGTATTGTGGGTATTGTGACTATATCTCCGGGTAGCAGATATTACATTGTGTTAGTGAGTGTTTATAATAAATACCTATTTTTGTAACTACACTGTGTGGTTCTTTTTCACTTAACCTACACTATCTGGTTAGTACTGGTAGAACAAGCTGCTTACACTCCTTCTGAACTAAGCCTGAAGGCTGCTCTCCACAGCTACCACTTAGAGAGCTTTCTATGGTTGTCTAAGACCACTAAAATCACCATAAGGGTTGTGTGTGCTTTGTGCTGTATCTCTTCCCATTCTTTGTCTGATATCTCATGGCCCAACTCAGACTCCCATTTCTTTTGCCATGGGGTTCTCTCTGTCTCTCCCCACAGAGTCAGGAATGTGTATGTGTCCAAGACAAGGCTTTTGTCCCTGGTTTTAGTAACCAGCTGTGTATCAAAAGGGCTCAGCGCTCTACAAATCAGAGGCCTAATAACAGTGTTCATGGACAAGTGTACAACTGTCATGTTCTCCGCTTTGAACCCTGTCCTACCCTTCCGCTCACCTATTCGATCGCTCCATCGCAGTAAATGTTCGTTGAGGCTAAAAAAACTACGATTCCCATGAGCCTCTGCGAAAGCACGTTGTCATCAGGGGGAGAACGGAAACAAACAAAAGCACATCCGCTTCCCCGCGGCACCGCCAATTATTCTGAGTTGCCGCACAGGAGCCGCTGGAGACGCATTGTTGGCTGTTTCTTGGGGTCCGGTAAGGGTGCGGTTGCACCATTATTTCCTAGGTGGATTCATTGTTTGTCGCTATTGGTCCCAGAGAGTTGAGTTGACTCCTTCGGAGTAGTGAACGCTATCGTTGGCAGCCATCTCTCGCTCAGCTACATAATAGCACGTGGTGTCCCTCCCTGTTGGCGAGACACTCGTTTGTGGTCTCGTGCGGGTAGTAGGGATACCGGCGCTCCCTTATGAACTCTTGTCTGTGTACTTAATTGCTTGTCCTGTTGGTAAGTCTCCCTGGCCGGGAAAGGGCTCATGTGGGGCAGGCAACTAAACCACTCATATTCAAAACTCCCTCCGTTGGCGAATTTGCCTTCCGTGAATTCATGCGGAGAGGAGTAACAGGCTGCATCATTACTTCAAGAAAGGGCTAACCTACAGCAATACAGTCCTGTGGTGATACTAGGCACAGATACTTACGATACGTGCCACGCACCTTCTGTATGTACGTCCTTTGTGTTCGTCCTTGTCCTATTCTTTTATTTTTTGGCTGAACTTAAGAAAGACAAGCATGTTGCTAGGGGGGAGACGAATCATTTCCAAGGCATGGTGGAAATAATGCGGTTGGATTTAATTGACAGTCTCTGTAACATGTGCCTCCCTGAGATGAAGAAAAGGGGGTTTGGCTCATGTGTGTTCACCGTTGGAACTATTAGGCATTAATTTAATGTAACTATTTGCAATGCTTTTGCCTTAATACTAACAGGGGATTGTGGAAGAGAGATTCTCCTCAGCCTCTTACAACCTCTGTGAAGCGTGGCGCGATTCCATATGGGTAGGTTAAGAACCCACAGATATCTCTACTGGAGTGATTCGTACTTTACCAATAGAGTCATTACATTTACTACTCTTGTTTATGTATTCTTTGTGTTTCCAATAGTGTTATTATATTTATGCTCTATCAAGAGTTCCCAAGGATTCCATACTGACTTGACCTACAAGGGACACAATACTTCTTGTGGGCTACACTGAACAGTCATTTTTTTTTTCTTTAAAGGTAGTTATCCCAGATATAGCAATGGTGAATATAGTCTAGGGAGATTATACCTAAGTACTCATGGTCTCTTTATATCTTTTTTCTTCCTGTCATTTCAGGTCTCCTTTCCCGCTGTCCCCACCCTTTCCTTCCCTCGCTTGATCGCCTCACTGATCTGTGCTATAATAGCAAACAGACTTGGAGCTATCGAGAGGTGGACCATTTTTGAGCATCGTTTCGATCCCGAGGAGTTGGTGATTCGACAGAATCATCAGCCCACGGATTTAACTCCTCTTGATCGGATTCCCTGCTCAAACATGGCTACTTTGGAAGACGTGTTGGCCACGTAACAGGTGGTACAACAAGAATTTGCAGCTTCTAGAGTAGAAACTGCGTCCTTACAGGCCAAGGTGGATCGCTTGCAGCGAAACCCTTTTGATGTAGGGGGGACTTCATCTTTCTACCAACCTCCCATCACAGTAGAAATGCCAACCCCTATACCGTTAACACCTCCGGAAAAATATTATGGCGAGGCCAACAAAATACAAGTCTTCCTCACCCAGATTTTCTTACACTTTAATTTTAAGGCCAAAGTGTTCAATACCAACCAAGCATGGGTGGCTTTCCTTATATCATATCTAGCGGGGGACAAAGCCTTATGGGCGGGTTCATTAGTGCAGAAAGAAGACCCACTGCTTTATGACTGGGATGCCTTTAGGGCAGAATTCAAAAACATATTCGATAGAAGAACGCATACACTCTCGACAGATAGAGAATTATTAGAACTCCGGCAAGAAAATAAGGAATTGCTTGGGTATTTAACCACTTTTTGGAGGTTAGTGGCAGAAACAAACTGGCCTTAAGAAAATCAGTTTGCAATTTACTATCAAGGTTTACGAGACAAGCTTATCATTGCGCAGATAGATCCACAACCCGTCTCGTGTACCGATTTAATAAACCTGACTCTGAGACTAGAACATCGGATGAGCGATAGAAAAGGGGATAATAAAAGGAAAGAACTGCCGATCCTTAAATATGACCGTACTCGAACAGGGGAGTCTTTCTCACGAAACAATCAAGAACCTATGGAAATTGGTACCGTAAAAGACTCTTTGACTTCAGATGAAAGGGACCTGAGCAGGAAGAATGGCCTTTGCTTATACTGTGGAAAAAAGGGACATTTTGTTTGGGATTGCCTCTTAAAACCCCAAGGCAATAGAGGAAGATTCAGGAGAAGTGAAACATCTTCTAATAAAAAGGTGTCGGAAAGCTAGAAGGCTCGAGAAACAGGCAAGGGGAACCCTCGAGCAGTAGTGTTATCCCCTCACTGGACACTATGAATAAAGCAACTTCGAAACGTTTCTTTTTCATCTCCATCAAAATAAAACTCAAGGATAAATAGGAAGAATCCCAGGCCTTGTTAGATTCAGGAGCCACAGATACTTTCATGGATGAAGAAGTAGCTAAGAAGTTGGAAATAAGGCTGTTGAAGAAACCGCACCCAGAAATCGTGATGGCTGTTGACGGGAGAGTGTTGGATTCTGGACCCATGGATTTTGTGTCGGATCAAGTGGAAGTTTTATGTGAACCAGGTCACTTAGAATCTATGGTGTTTCAAATAATTAAAGCCCCCCAATATGGAATTATTCTAGATCTACCCTGGTTACAGAAACACAACCCTACCATAGACTGGACTAACAGAACATTATCTTTGGATTCCAGCTTTTGTCTGAAGAACTGTGTATGTCTATCAATCTCTCCTCCCCAAGCATTATCCTCACGTCATTGGATCGCCACTGCAGCGGAAAGAGACACAACTTTGCCTGATCAATACTTTGGTTATGAGGATGTATTCAATGAAATACAAGCTGAAACCTTACCTCCTCATAGAAAGTACGATTGACAAATCGAGCTCCTCCCGGGGGGGGGGAGGGGGTGGTGCCTTGCAGGCATATATATGCATTGACTGAAAAAGAGAATGAACATCTCCGACAGTACCTGGATAAATATTTGGATTTAGGATTCATTCGTCCCTCCAAATCACCTGCGGCTTCTCCTTTATTTTTCATTCCAAAGGCTAATGGGGAGTTGCGCATGTGTTTAGACTAGGGCGTTGAATGATATCACTGTTAAAAATCGCTATCCTCTGCCCTTAATTCTGGTACTACTGGAACAGATGAAAAAGGCAGTGGTCTTTACCAAACTAGACCTTAAAGGGGCCGATCATTTAGTGCGGATGAGAACTGGAGATGAGTGGAAGACTGCCTTTAAAACATGTTATGGCTTATACGAATATCTGGTTATGCCCTTTCGGTTATGCAATGCCCCGGCGGCATTTCAGTACTTCCTCAATGGAGTACTACGGGACTTCTTGGACTGGTATGTTGTTGTATACATTGACGACATTCTGATTTATTAATCGACTGAAGAGCAACACATACAACACGTTTGTACAGTGTTACAGGCATTGCGAGAGAACAAGTTGTACTGCAAATTGAGCAAGTGTGAATTCCACGTCGACACTGTTGAATTCCTAGGACTGATGCTCATGCCCAAAGGACAGGAGATGGCAGAGAGAAAAGTGTTAGTTGTCAAGGAATGGCCAGAACCCCATAACGTTAGAGATGTACAATGCTTCTTGGGGTTCGCAAACTTCTACAGGAGGTTTATCAACCATTTCTCCAAGATGGTGACACCCATCACCAAGTTGCTAAGTAAGAAAAACTTGTTTTTGTGGTCAAAAGAAGCCCAAGCAGCTTTTGATGAATTAAAAAACGCCTTTGTATCTGCACCAGTACTCGCGCATCCCAACCCAGATAAACCCTACATCGTTGAGGCGATGCTTCTGAAGTGGCCATTGGGGCAGTATTGTCTCAACGCCATGACTCCACGGGGCAAATGCATCCCATAGCGTTCATGTCCCGAAAGTTTAACGAAGCAGAGAAGAACTACACCATAGGGGAAAAGGAGCTATTGGCGATTAAAAACAGCATTTTCTGAGTGGCACCATTTCTTATTGGGAGCCAAGGAAACAGTGACCGTTTATACCGACCACAGAAACCTCCAGTTCATGCTTTCTGCTAGACATCTCACAGCTAGACAACTACGCTGGATGTTATTCTTTGAGGAATATAATTTTGTTGTCACTTTCAGACATGGAAAGGATAACAAGAAGGCCAATGCTTTAACGAGGCAAGAGTCCGTCCAGGAAGAAGAGCATCTTGAACACGCCATCATACATCAGACGAAAGTGATTTGTGCTGTGCAAACTAATACGTTTTTAAGTGATCTGGCACGCGGAGTTCAAACCTTCCAGAGGAGAACATGGCTTAAAAGCCATGCCGAGTGGAAAATGAAACAGGGTATCCCTAAAAAGGGGAACCAAATACAGGTACCCACAAAACTTTTACAGAAACAGGTACTTCATTGGTGCCACAAAATACCTAGTGCTGGTCATACTGGACTGGAAAAAACTTTGGAAAGAATCTATAGATAATTGTGGTGGCCGACCATGAGACGAGACATTGCCACATGGATCAAGGCATGTGAAACATGTATGCAGATGAAGATGGACCATACCAAACAACAAGGTTTGTTGCAACCGCTACCTACTCCTGACACTCCCTTGGAAAACATCTCCATCGATTTTATTGTAGGTCTTCCAAAAGACCAAGGCTATACCACGGTTCTAGTAGTAGTAGACTACCTCACCAATGTGGGACATTTCATCGCTTGCAAAAAAGTACCCACAGCAGGGCAATTGGCAAAAATACTGCTACTTCACGTTAGATTACACGGACTCCTGAAGAAAATCGTATCTGACAGAGGTTCTCAATTCACGGCTCGATTCTGGAAAATGTGGTGCTCTGCGTTACAAATTCAAGTGGCCCTCTCCACGAGTTTTCACCCACAGACCAATGGGCAGACAGAAAGATTAAATCAAACACTTAAACAAAACCTACGATGTTACGTGGACACCAACACTGATGCGTGGGTAGATTGTTTGTGGTTAGCAGAGATAGCTTACAATAGCTCAAAACACTGTTCCACTGAAATAACACCTTACTATAATATGCATGGTTATCACCCGAGGTTTCTTCCTTTTTTACATCCTTGCCCTGCTTTCACCCCTCCAGAAGTACAAAATAGGGTAGCGCATATACAGGAAACGTTAATAGAAACTCAGAAACACTTACAAATAGCTAAACTGCAATACAAAAGGGGGCTGATAAATATCGTAGGCCAAGCTCTACATATAAAAAAGGGGATGTGGTGTGGTTGTCTACCAAGAACATTCTGTTTCAGAAAAACATCACCTTTAACCCAAAATATATAGGTCCCTTCAGGATTGTGAAATATATTAACCCAGTGGCTGTGAAATTGGCTTTGCCCACCAACTTAAGAATTCACCCTGTGTTCCACGTCTCACTACTCAAACCTACTGTTACCCCCATAAAGAAAAGACCTAGTCCTATATGGGTGAATGGCGAAAAAGAATACAAGGTATCTAAAATCCTATACACTAAGATGAGGGGGCAACAAAAACGGTATCTCATGGCCTGGAAAGGGTATGGGCCAGAAGAGGACTCTTGGGAATCTGCGACAAAGATTCATGCCTCCAAACTAATCGCTGCCTTTCATAGAAACCACCCAGAGAAGTAATAACCTATGACAGGGTTCTCTTAAGGAGGGATGTACTGTCATGTTCCCCGCTTTGAACCCTGTCCTACCCTTCCGCTCGCCTATTCGATCGCTCCATCGCAGTAAATGTTTGTTGAGGCTCAAAAAACTACAATTCCCAGGAGCCTCGGCGAAAGCACGCTGCCGTCAGGGAGAGCGCAAACAAACAAAAGCACATCCGCTTCCCCGCGGCACCGCCGATTATTCTAAGTTGCCGCACGGGACCCGCTGGAGACGCATCGTTGGCTGATTCTTGGGGTCCGGTAAGGGTGCGGTTGCACCACTATTTCCTAGGTGGATTCTTTGTTTGTCGCTATTGGTACCGGAGAGTTGAGTCGACTCCTTCGGAGTAGTGAACGCTATCGTTGGCAGCCATCTCTTGCTCAGCTACATAGTAGCGCGTGGTGTCCCTCCCTGTTGGTGAGACACACGTTTGTGGTCTCGTGCGGGTAGTAGGGATACCGGTGCTCCCTTATGAACTCTTGTCTGTGTACTTAATTGCTTGTCCTGTTGGCGAGTCTCCATGGCCGGGGAGGGGCTCATGCGGGGCAGGCAACTAAACCACTCATATTCATTACTCCCTCCGTTGGCGAATTTGCCTTCCGAGAATTCATGCGGAGAGGAGTAACAGGCTGCATCAATACTTAAAGAAAGAGCTAACCTACAGCAATACAGTCCTTTGGTGATACTAGGCACAGAAACTTACGATACATGCCACGCACATTCTGTGTGTACGTCCTTTGTGTTCGTCCTTGTCCTATTCTTTTATTTTTTGGCTGAACTTAAGAAAGAAAAAGCATGTTACTATGGGGGAGACGAATCATTTCCAAGGCATGGTGGAAATAATGCGGTTGGATTTAATTGACAGTCTCTGTTACATGTGCTTCCCTGAGATGAAAAAAGGGGGTTTGACTCATGTATTTACCGTTGGAACTATTAGGCATTTATTTAATGTAACTATTTTCAATGCTTTTGCCTTAATAATAACAGGGGATTGTGGAAGAGAGATTCTCCTCAACCTCTTATAACCTCTGTGAAGTGTGGCGGGGTTCCATATGGGTAGGTTAAGAACCCACAGCTATATCTACTGGAGTGTTTCGTACTCTACCAATAAACTCATTACATTTACCACTCTTGTTTATGTTTTCTTTGTGTTTCCAATAGTGTTATTATATTTATGCTCTATCAAGAGTTCCCAAGGATTCCATACTGACTTGACCTACAAGGGACACGATACTTCTTGTGGGCTACACTGAACAGTCATTTTTTTTTCTTTAAAGCTAGTTATCCCAGATATAGCAATGGTGAATATAGTCTAGGGAGATTATACCTAAGCCGGGGGCCCTTTAGACACTGACCAGCATGACTACCTGAGCCGTGAGGAACCAGTGCTTCTCTGCTCCTTCCAGCCCCTATGCCGCAAAAAATCTAAGCTGTGTCGCCTGGTAGTATCGCCCCACATTCTGCCTTAGTCTGCTTATGCATTGGACATAAGCACCATGCAAGGAGCCGGCAGCAGGAGACTCTTGAAGAGGTAGAGCACTGGGTTAATCTTACCATTTTAACTGAAACAATTCTACCGCACAAGGAAAGATCTCCAGGGTGCCAGATCTGTAGGTTCTGTCTCTCGGAGTTGCTTTAGACAAGCAAAAATGTACGCAGAGAGTGTCCAAAAGAGACATTGTACGAGCTATACATTCCTCTCTGCTTTCAGTCCATCGACATTCTGAAGATTCTCTGAAGGCAGAGCAATCCAAGCCAGGCAGGCGAGGACCTCATAATGGGACGGATAGGTCAAGGCCCCCAGTGACCGGGCAGGGTGGAGGCCAGCTGAACACCAGGATCTAAATAAAATTACTTCAGTAATCACTTAGTTAACTGCAGCGATCCTAGAACTTTTTGGTGGCTTGCTGAAAAATTGGGGGAAACATTTTCCTGGAAACCCAACATAGATTTAAAGTGAACAGAAACACTACGTCCATTGTATTTTGCTAGTCCCTTCTTATTTTTCATATTTTTTTTAACTCGTGGGAAATGTTTACCATACGTGCACCATTTTGCTCTACACAGCTCAGAGATAACCTGCCTTTTGTCTGCAAACCGCATGTGATCAGAATGAACAATATACATTTAAGTCACAGGAAACGACTTCAGAATTCTCATTACAGCCGCACTTTAGACATCAGTTTAGGGCTAGAGATTAATCAAATGACATTTACGCTGCAAGGTCTTCTGAGGAGACGATTGCTTAAACCATCCCGTCGGCAGCGAGCCCTCTTCCTGGAAGACTGATGCACGCATGAGCGCAGAATTAGGGGCCATGATAACAAGTGTTTAGAAAGCAGAAAGCAAAGACCTCAGGAAACGACCCCGGAGCCAGACGCGTTCAGCGCTGCCTCGGAGGGAAGCGCGGCCAAAGATACACCGGGGATTTCCGTCCAGAAGGGAAGATATTTTTGAGGAAAATATAAATATTTGTCAGAAGGTCACGAGCAGAGGAAATGGGAAGTCGATCACTGAGTTCTCTGAAGGAGCCTGTCAACAGAAAGTTAGATGAGCAGGCACATTTTTTTGCGAAATCTTTTAACGAAAAGTCTGTTTTACTGGCAGACCATCAAACAGCTGAACAACGTTTGACTTCAGGCACAGTATTAGAAGTGTTTTCGAAACTTCATAAATATGTCACATCAGACACTAATCTCAGCATTAATCATATCTATCTATAAATAGGAGAGACATTTCCTTTAGCGAGTGAGAAATTTAAATTGAGAGTGCCAAAAAATGTGAAACGCTTGTTAGAAAATGTCAAGACCATAGAACAGTGAGTAAGAAAAGTCTGTAATGGGATGTTGATTGTGAATCAGCGACCAAAATTTTAAAATACTTTTTTTTCTGTTAGAGAGATGGTGCAGCACAGGTTTTTCACTGGACAGTGCTAATGCCCTAATCCATGGCCTTTCCGACTACACACTGGCACCCCTTAGGGGCATCCTACAGTCCGCAGCATGTCTTGTCCAGGACCTGAAGAAATATGATAACATCGCCTCCATCCTGATGGAGCTCTATTGGCTCCCTTGATGACCTGAACCAACTTCAAAACCAGCTGCATCATTTACAAAGCAATCACAACCAGCACCCCACTTAATTTGCAGACAAGCTCAGCATCTGTGGTGGTTCTCAGCACAAACTCAGCCAGGGCACCATCAGACTACAGACTACGAAAAAACAAGGCAGCAAGCTTTTTCCACCTGTGTGCTCTGGAACAACATCCCTGTATCTATCAGGACCACTCAAACACTGCTCCGACTTTAGAATGAGTTGAAGACCTATCTCTTTATAGAACGCTACATCTCAATGCATTAAAAGCCCAGGACCCATCTTTCTCTTCTATTACTCGTTGACTTGAAGCTTGTCTTTCACCATGTACAGCACATTCCTGCCTTTTTGCTAGGTTCAAGCTTTACAAATATCATATACATACCCACATACATACAATCAAAATACAGTGTTTTAACTTGAATATGTATGTCACCTTTTGATATGGCTTATTAGTACTGTTGTCTCAGAGTAGCTACATATCAAAAACCATACAAGATAAACTTATTTAGTATGGCGGGACACTTTCTGATGTTCCCAGTAAATATATGCTGCCATGCTGCATGGGCAATACTGCTCCTGCAGGTCATTATTCAGGATAACTTGGTAATACAGTATGCTTTGCCCCATTCCAAGCCACAAAATCCACAATACTCCAAAAATGTTCATGAGGATTTACCGAGCAAGATTTCTGCAGGAAAAAAATCATTGAATGTGTGGAGCAATTACTCACTAGTTGTAATTCAGATTCTGGCACAAATTCCCACTTGCACATGATTTGAGATATCCTGTTCATTCAGAATGACAGCATAAGAGTCAGAATCTTAAGGATTGCGTGAAACTACACAGTTATGGTTATCTTCATAACTCTCTAGAGGTGTAATTCACAAGTGGAAATCCTTTTTTTGAAAGCTTTTCTCTGAAGACTCTGCCACCAAAGTGGTCATCTGGGATACATCACTGCACCTTTGTCATAGTTAGTCTAATGATGGTTAGTGATAATGATTTGTAGGTCTTTTAGACTGTCATGAATATAAACGTCCGGTTCTGTTCAGTTACACAGTGGTAAGAGCCCATTTTGTAACACTTTTACATTGCTAAGTCCAGCTGATCCTTGGACTAGGACCAGCCGAACTAACTATGACCCACTACTGTACAATAGTCCCAAAACACACTGGGCCTGTTTCACAAAGCGTTTGGATTGGTAAAAGTTACTTATATTCATAAATAGCATCACTGAATCAAATAAGTGAGCAAGACATTTGCATTAGGAAAGGGACTTTGTTGGCAGAGGCAAGATGGCGTCTGAGTAGCTGCTACTCACTGCAGCTCCGCCGGTCCGACACCTAACTAGGTCCAAAAACATTCTCATATGGCAGTGATTGCATCAAAAGAAACCGGAAAGCTGTTTAAACGTGCCGATCGTCTAATCATATGGAGCGGCTGCTCTGTATGACAGTGGTTTCACTTTCGGCAAACTCAGCAAAGGAAGGAGCCCAGAGTCGGTGGCGAGGTACGACGTGCTCAACAGTAGCCTCCAGAATAGCGAGCCGGGCGGCTCAGGCTTCGTCGTTCCACTCTGCCCTGCGGTGGCACTCAACGCCGACCTGTCATGAGGCTGCGTTATTGGCGATCTACAACATCCTGACGGCCTCACAAGATACGAAGAAGAGAGGCAGCTACTGTTGTTGGTCGCAGCGGTGGATACATTGTGTTCTGTGTTCACGGAGAAAGCAGGAAAGACAAGTAAGGATGGCGGGCGCGCTGGGAAAAATATTAAAGCAAAAAGCAGTCAGCCTTTTGCTCCCTTGCTAATTGACTCAGTACAGCATGTCCGACAAGAAATCCCTTCAGGTCGTCCGGAAACGCGGGGGCTGAGAAGTAAAGATCAAGAGGGAAAATTAATCTTGAAGAAAGGGCTGTGAGAGGGGTTAAGCAAATCAAGCAAAGTAAAAAACTACAGGAAAAAAACATTAACACTATTGCCCCGATCTCTAACTCTCAACAGTTAATTTCTAATATGTTTGGCCCAGCAGAGGTGGAGGAGGCGCAAAACGAGTTAATGGAGGCGGTATTGGAAGATCAGCTGGCCCCAATTGTTCTGGGGGCGCCTTCTGTAAACGCCAATAATCTTGGGGTCCCTTCTTTAGATACGCCAGTAATATCGGTTGCAAGTTCCCCCATATCAACGGCTAATGCAGAAATAACTGGGGAATCAGGGGCAAATGTTGGCAGCGCACAGATGAAAACTGCCCAGTCTGAAACTCTACTATCTTCATTATCCCCTGATTTAAGAACTTCTGGGACAGAACCTCTTATTAATGTGGTGGTATCAGATGTAATCACTGCAAATACGGGAGCCATATGTCTCGAGAATTCGCCAACCTCAGCAAATTTAATATTCCCTCAGCCGGACAATTCTGTTAATCCCGTTAATCTTGATAAACCAGATATTATGGAGAAACCCTACCCGGCTACAGATGAGTCAGAGTTATATGAAACCGGTATTTCTACATCTAGTGAAGGTGATGATAATGGAAAAAAACAGGATTGGGAAACTAATACTGACTCTGGGACCCCAGGGCAAATAGCTGCGCAAAAGAAGAAGCCGGGACTAAGATTGAAAAAAAAGAAAAAAAAGAAAAATAGACACAAAAGTGGGGAGATCACGGAACAAGGAAGTAGTACTGAGCTTAGATGGGATTATTCTTCCTCCCAGTTTGCGACTCCATCAGATTGTACTATTCGTTCAGGCGGCAACCTCACGGCTATGGGAGATTTGGGTAGCGCGAATTCTAGAATCCCAAGAAGCAAAGAAAAAGAACCTACCCTCACTGAAGTCTTACAGTCAATCAAGGGCTTCCAAGAAGAAGTAAAGCAGGACAATCGCCAAAGTCGACAAGCCACACAGAAACTGCAGGGCGCAATTAGGAAAGTGGGACGCACCTGCACTGAAATCGCTGATAGAATGTCGTCTGTCGAAGTGCGCACTGAGAATCTGGAGAAAGATGTATCTTCATTAAAGGTACAAGGAGACGCACATGATGGTATAGTCAAGGATCTAATGGTAAAGGTTGAGGAGCAGGAGAACAGATTAAGGAGGAATAATCTTCGTATTCTAGGTGTTCCAGAAGGAGTGGAGGAAGCGATCCTAGGGCTTATATAATCTTACTTTTTAAAGGAGCATTTCCTGAACTTCAATCTTGGGACTGGGACAAGGAGATTCAACGGGCTCATCGCCACCCGCTAACACTTTCCAAACGACCTTCATCTCCAGTGCAATTCCCCCGTGCTTTGCTAGTATATTTTGGTAACTTTCTTTTACGTCAGGCAATTTTTGATTTAGCAAGACCTACAAGTAAGAGGGAGTTTAAGGGCGTTACTTTCTTCAGTAGGCCTGACTTTGCTCATGCTACAGTAGAGCGACGATGGAGGATGAGGCAGCTATTTGCTCCTTTTCAACAAATAGGGCAACGGTTTATTTGCAGAACCCAGCGCGCCTAAAAATCATACTGAATGGAGTTACACGCAGCTTCATTTCGGAAGTGCAGGCTCAAGCCTACTTGAATGAAGCTACAGAAACAAGAAGAGATAGAACCAAGATTTAAATAATTTGATACTTACGGACATAAAAGTTGTGTTAATACTAACAAATATTGTTATATTGGTTATTATAATTTGCAATCACACTGTTAGAGTGGGTGGCCTGGGATGGGGTCGGATCGGGGAGGGGCACGGGGTTTCGATTGCTCAGGATGTCCACATCCTGGTTCCATGTGAACCAGGTTGCCCGAATGGGTGGTGGTGGGTGGGGGGAGGGATCCATCTGGGTAGGGTTGGGGAAGGGCTTGGCATGGAGAGAGTTGACTCGAATTTTTGTCTTTCATTATTTGTTTTATTTCTATAGGAGGAGTTTGTTAATTCTTAATGAGTAATCTACGTATAGCAACGATGAATGTTTGTGGACTTAACGATCCCAAGAAACGACGGAATACTGCAGTGGCTCTTCGGTTACTTAAAGCCGATATCTTATGTTTACAAGAAACACATATAGAGAGAACACAGATCAATCTTTTGGATTCATTGGGTTATACAGTAGTAGGCGCCACAACACAAGATGCTAGGGTTCGGGGGTGGCAGTACTATCCGCAAAGCGCTCAATTAAATTTAACCGAACATTAGTTGATCAACATGGGAGGTGGGTTATTGTTAATTTGCAGAGGGAAAACGGGGATTCACTTACGATATGTTCTGTATATGGTAGCACCGTAGATGACCCAGCAATTTTTGATTTTATGAATAATGAGTTGGCTAAGTGGCCGCTCCCATTAATTATTTGTGGTGACCTTAATATAAATCTGCCTGCTAATAAAAATATAGTTCTAGATAAAGATTGGATCTATTGTGGGCGAAAACCGAAGGTTTTAAAGCTTTGAGGACATTATGTTCTGAACAGGCATTGACAGATATTTGGCATGCACAGCACCCCACCGATGTCGGCCATACTTTTTATTCTTTTCCACATAATAGGTTAGTAAGACTAGATTTTATGTTTGTATCTCACTCAATTCTCCAATTATGCTCAATTGAAAAGACTTCTCGTATTGTTTCGGATCATAATCCTCTAGTGGCGGAAATAAAGGGGGTCATAGGTGGTGTTAGAGAGTTGCCTAATTGGACCTTTGAACGATCTCTTCTCTTAAATGGCGATTATTGTAATCGTATGAAGTATTGGATTCCGCAATTTATCAAGGATAATTTAGGCAGTACAGGGATTGAAATGGTATGGGACGCATTAAAAGCGGCAATCAGGGGAGAAACATTGAGTTTTTCTATCACCCTAAATAGGGATAAGCGCCAGCTCTTGGCTAATTTGCAAGCCCAACTGGCAGCTGCAGAGGAGAATTTAATTATTGCTATTAGAGATGGCAAGGAGCCAGCAGAAGCTCTTACCAAAATAATGTCGGCAAAATCATCTGTGCTAGAGCAAATCACCAAAAAAGCTGCAGATAGATTATCAACATGGGGGAAGGAAGCATATGAATGTAGCGAACAGGTTGGGCACCACCTTGCGGTTAGAGCAAGGCAAAAAAGCACCAGGAATACCATTACAGAAATCAAAGATACTACTTATAAAACAATTGTAGACCCTGAGGGTATTCGGAAGGTATTTCTTACATATTATCAAGATTTATATCATGAAACTAATACGTTACAGTTACAAGATATTAAAACATACCTTAACCAAACTCCGGCGGGACAGTTAGCGCAAGATGACCGGGTGCTACTTGATGAGTCTCCCCAGTGGATAGATGTCCTATTATGTATTAATAGCCTTCCCAATGGTAAAGCTACTGGGCTGGACAATATCCCTGTGGAATTTTACAAAAGTTCTCTACTGAACTAAAAGAGGTTATGCTCCATTTGTTCATTCATGTATTTAACGGGGGAAGCCACCAGAATCATGGTCTCAAGCAAAAATTATTGTTCTTTTGAAAAAGCATAAATCTCCTTTAGAACCAGCCTCCTATCGACCTATTACACTAATTAATGCGGACAGTAAAGTTTATTCTAAAATTTTAGCGGTCCGTTTAGCGAGGAGTTATACATAAAGTAATATCACCTTGGCAACATGGTTTTATTCCTGGCCGTGGCACCACAGACCACATTAGGAGAGTTATAGCATTGTTTGATGCTGCCCATGTATCTAAGGACCCAATAGCACTTATTCTATTGGATGCAGAAAAAGCCTTTGACAGGGTTTCCTGGTCTTTTTGTGGGAGACCCTGTCAAGGGCCGGGATTGGGCAGGGACTTATACAGGCTTTTAAAATGCTGTATGTTCAGCCTACCGCGAAATTACTTATAAATGGTAGGTTGACGGATGCGTTTAAAATTACCAGAGGTACCCGGCAGGGATGTCCGAGTTCACCACTTTTGTTTGCTTTATATATAGATCCTTTTTTTTTCAAATTAATCAAAAAATTAGTCCTATTATTTATCACGGTTGGGAAACGAAAGTCTTGGCCTATGCTGACGACATAGCTCTAGTAACAACTAACCCAAGAGTATCAATGGCTGAGTTAGAAAAAGAGGCGGAAAGATTTGGAATCTTGTCGGGATATTCTCTTAATAGATCAAAGACCCAGATCATCTGCAAGAACACCAGCATGAATGATGATACACGTCAGGTAGAAAAGGCTACATACTTGGGAGTTGACATTTTGGCCAATGTTGACCGAATAGTTGAGTGTAACATAGACCCCTTGATTAATAAAATTAAACCCGAATTATTCCGACTACATAAATTACATCTCTCAATTATCGGTAGATGCAATTTAATTAAAATGCTTTTTTCCCTAAATTTTTGTATTTCATAAGAGCTATACCGTTAGAGTTTAGTACCACCTGTTTGAAAAAGATCGAAGACTTATTTTCTCGTTTTATATGGGCTTATGAAAAGCCCCGAAGAGCCTATAGATTTCTCTCCCTATCAAGGGAAAAGGGTGGGTTGGCACTGCCAAATATAAAACTTTATTATTGGGCAACAACTATACTGTATAATTTAACTCTTTTTTTCAACAAGCCTACAGGTAATTCCCTGGGAGATATACCCACCCCAATAGAACTTATAATGGGTAGAGATGCATGGGGATGGATTTGGAGATTTTTGAATGATGCTCATTATAAGAAAGTTCGCTTTAAAATGCTTACTGCTGGATTTAAAACTATGAAATCAGTCCGTAAAATGTTAGGATTGGGTCGTTTGAACCATTATACCCCAATTTATAATAATCCTAATTTGCCAGAAATTTTTAATGATTTAATAATTAAAAAATGGCAAGATAAAGGCTTGTCGAAACTTGGTGATTTCTACTTCCTATCCGAGATAGCGTCATTTGAGAATCTCAAAGAAAGATATGAATTGGATTGGAGAGATTTTTTAAATATCTACAAGTACGCGATTTTTTGAGGAAAAAATGTGGCGGCCCAGCAGGGTTTATAAGCAATACTTTAGTAGATAATTTGGGAAAGAAACATCTAACTATTGGGTCTTTATATAATTCTCTTAACTTATTAATGCCGGATGATTTGATACCACGTGCCAGGAAGTGGGAAGACGAAATTGGTATCTCAGAAGACTTATTTTTCCACTCAACCGCATTAGCACAAAGTCTGTTAATTCCGGCGCGATTACAAGCCCAATATTATAAATCCTGCTTTTCGCTGTATTATACCCCGAAAAGGATCGCGAAATGGGGGACAGGGAAGGGGACCCTTTGCCCTCGGTGCTCCTTGTATCAGGCAGATTTTAGTCACATGTTTGCTTTATGTAGGAAATTAAGTAGCCTGAAATTAGAGATTGCAAATTTTATAAAAGAAGTGCTTGGGAGGGACTTTGATCTCTCAACCTCCTTGATCTGCCTTGGGGTGGATAAGGAGACCCAAGGGAAATCGGGAGAGCAATTGGTCTTTATTTGTATGGCAATATATCGGCTTTGTTTAGCTTCAGCTTGGCTAGATCCATCCCCACCAGGATATCATCAATGGTTAGTACGATTAATATCAAACTATAACTTTGAAAAAGCTATCTATGGGAATAGAGGGACGCAAGCCAGAAGGAAAGGCCTAAGGATATGGGAACCATTGGCTAAATGGCTTGAGAGGTAATTTAAATCAATTTATCGAGTCAGATTTGTTTTTGTTAAATATATTTGATTTTATGTCCAAGCCCGGGGAAAGGTGGGTTGGGAGAGGGGGTAAAACCATTTAAAACTGTGTATGTTGTATAGCGTGAGCTTTAATTTATGTTTACTGTACTGATATATGTTTTAATGTAAGTCTGCTTGTAAATACAGTTTTCTAATAATAAACATGCACTTAATAAAAACAAAAAAAAAAAAAAAGGAAAGGGACTTTGATGCCCGCAAGCCTGTGGGGGAGAAGGAGGGGGTATGACCACCTACCCAGAACCAGTGTTATAAAGCCCTGCAGCTGACCACTCTGCAAGACACCCTGCATCAGGGAAGGGAATCTGAGTCCCATAAGGCATTGGAGGAGGAGGAAGAGGCGTGACCCCCCCCCCCACGACAAGCACTATATTGTGCCTGCAGCTGACTGCTGTATGGGACACCTGAGTTATGTCTAGGCAAAGATCAGGCCAAGACTGCACCCATCTTTGTCCATCAGAGTCCGGAAGAAACAGGGTTGGGCCATCCTCCTTGTTTTAAAACGGGGTACGACTACTAGCTAAAGATGTGTACCAAATTCTTCATGTATGAATGTGCCCTCTCATCACTGGTTTTAACTTTTTCTTGTTTTTATAGCAACTCAGGATTTTATGTTTTTGATTAAATATAATTTTAAATATATTGGCAAAAATGGGTAAAAGGAAAGCTGAGGCAGTGGCTCAAGATTTAAAAATAAATCTGTGTTTCGTGATGCCCAAACTAAGCAGTATTACCTCATTTTTGGAAGAGGTTAAATCTCTTCGAGCTGACCAGTACTGGTGATAAATGTGTCATTAAAAGTCAAACTGCCGACAGTATGAAGAGGGCTACTTTAAAGTCTCTGATAAATTAAAAAGAATGGAATGGAACATAGTAAACACGGGCAGCAGTGAAGGGAAGCAGCCTACAGAACCCAACATAGCGGCTGATGTTTGGGAGAAACATTTAGAGGCCCTTTATACAAGGGTGGAGGATAAGGGTGCCACTACAGCCAATGACAACCACCTACCACAGAAATCCTGCATCGAGGCCCCCGAGATGACTCTCAAAGAAATCAGCAGCGCCATAAGTAAAGGAGCCCCGTCTAAAGCCCTGGGGCTAGATAAGATTCCAGGGGACCTCTTTTGTACCGAACCAACCATCTGGGGCCCTTATCTGTGGACCTTATATAATGCCATACTGCAGGGAATGGCGATCCCTGCAACCTGGGCAAGAGCGGAAATCCTGCCGATTTACAAAAAGGGCTCACCACTTCTTCCCACAAATTGTAGACCTATAAGTCTAATCGACGTCAGCCAGAAAATCTTTGCCCGAGTACTGCTGGATCGCCCCAAGATGGATGATCACAAAATCTTGAGTCCATTCCAAGCTGGTTTCAGGGAAAAGACGTCTACTATAGATCACATTTTTAGGCTCCAACTCCTGTATTGGAAAACGGTGATCATAGAGGGTGGCAGCCTCTACTTAATCTTCGTGGACCTAAAATCCATGTTTGACCTGGTGCCAAGAGACAAACTGTGGGCGGACTTAAGTAATCTGGGGGCCCGACCTATTTATGCCACCTGCTAAAGCGGCTACATGAAGGCAATTATGCCCAAATAAGGTTTTGGCAAACATGGAGAACTCACCGCACCCATACCCATAGATAGAGGAGTCAGACAAGGCTGTGTCCTTGAGCCCACCCTCTTCTGCCTATTCATAAATGCACTTGTAGAGACACTGAATGCGGGGAAGGATATTGATGCGCCCAAGATAGCGAACCGTAAAGTTCTGGCAATGATGTTCGCCGATGATACTCTTTTGCTCTCTAAATCACCAATGGGCAATCAGAGGATCCTCAACAACTTCAATGCCTTTTGCAAATGCAGGGGGCTCGAGATTAACAGCCAGAAGACCAAATATATGGTCTTCAATCCAGCTAGTTCAACCCGACCAAACCCCTGGCTACAAGGCATTCCGCTGGTGAGGGTGTCTGTATTTGAGTACCTTGGGGCTACTTTTACAGAAAAAATGGACTGGGGAGCCCAAATCAATAAAACCAGCTTAAAGTTAGCACATACCATGGGGGTTTGACCAAGCTATTTAGGAACACTTTCCACAAACCTATTGGACTGCTTGTCGAAATATACAAAGTGCAAGCAAGGGGTGCTGCCATGTATGGGGCTGAACTTTGGGGGCACTGTTCTCCTCGAAACATCACCAAAAATGAGAAAATTTTCATCAGGCAGCTATTTGGTCTTCCCCTTAGCTTCCCCCTTACATCGCTCCGCTTGGACCTTGGGGTAAGGCCATTGCAGATGAAATTGCTGTCAGACCCCTTATCTTCTGGCGTCACCTTTGGGCAACGCAGGAATTGGTTGAATACAGGGCAGAGCTAAAGAAGGTTCTGAGCCACCAGGGTGCGTGAAAACAACCTTGGATAGCACATGTCAGGGACACACTTTTGGTTATGGGTAGAGCGTGCCTAAAGTACAACGCCAAGGTAGTTTGCCCCATAATTTCTAGGAAGGAACTGGCACGGAGCTTTAGGGAGAGCAAACTTGCTCACCTTCATGGGAGCTCAACAACAGGCACTCTAATTGCAGTTATTTTGAGAATTATAGATCAGTATAGTTTAGAACCTGCCTTGGATGATATCCAACCTGCCCTAGCTTGGAAACTATACTTACAATTCAGGCATGTGGTCCTCCCGCTTCGCGCCTTTACCAACAAATGGGCAGGCTCAATCTCTCCAGGCTGTCCGGCCTGCAGTAATGAAGAGGAGTCAGAATTGCAGGTATTCTTCTTCTGTCCTGGCTATAGGAAAGCTAGGCATCGCTGGTTGATCCAGCTATGCAGAAATCTGGGAACACAGCACCGCATAGAGGCATTTAGGTTGCTGAAATACAACACCCAAATGCCCATTGTATTTGCGGTGTCGCGCTTTCTATTTTCAATGTGGTGTGTGCGCAAAACACTTTTGAATATTAATCCATAGGACCAAGCTGATAATTTTATAGCGTTTTAACTGGACTTGCTTTATTTTTATTTATTCTTACTATTTATGGTTTTAAGTGTGTTTTTAGTGTTTGGACACGTAACATACTTGCTTTATCAATGTCTTTTATTTGTATATATTTTTGTCTATTTTAGGGGGTGCTGGCTCATTTGACGGTAATTACAAATTAGGACTCTGGGGTCTGACCTGTGCTCCTGTGGATTATTTTAATGAACTGCACATGCACTTTTATGGTCTATTGACCAAAATAAAGTTTTTGGGAAATTGAATTAAAATACCACACTTTCTAATCACCCAAAGCACAAAAAAAGCTGTCATTTATATTCCGATGGTGCACAACCTAAACCTAAAGAGGTAGCACTGGGTCTCATGTACAAACTGACTTATCAGTCGCAAACCCTCCGATTCGGTAAATCGGAGGGTTTGCATACGCTAAAATACATTTTCTAAATGTACTAAATCCATTTAACAGTTCAGAAAAGGTTTTCTGTATTATTAAATGGGTTTATGAAACGTTAAAAAATCGCTATTTGGAAGAACTGTTTTAAGAGTGTTCCTTTCAAATACTAATTCGTTAAGGTACATATTACTTTTCTGTGAACAAAATCTGGTCGCAAAACATTAATATTTTACCATCAACTCAAAGGAGGTGGTAACCTATTTGCAAACCAGGAAGCGGTCCACAAGGACCCTTTCCGCTTTGTGAATGGTGAAAAAATATTTTTTAAGAGTAGGCAGTGGAACGTGAACCTTAATCTTAAAAAAGTTTGTGAATATTTTCATTTTTTTTTTAAACATATCCTATTTTAATTTCAGGAAAAGAGGCTGCAAATCCCAAACATGGTGGCCTTCCCACCCCCAGCAGGCTATCATGGTTGTGATTGTAGCCAATCATAGTGGGGCATAATTTGCGACCTATCTGGTTAATATTTACGAGGTAGGTCAAATTGCAACCCACTAAGATTCTGTATTTTGTGAACTGACCTATCAATACATAGGATGGTTCACAAAATAAGAATGCTTTCAGTACAAGTCGGTGCACAAATTCCAACCTCTATTATGTAACACATTCTTTGTACATGATGCCTATTATCATTTATTCCTCAAACTGCAGTTTCAGCCACTTTTCACCCGAGTAGGCATAAGCATTGGTTTCAAATGATAAAACACTTTCTCTAAACAAGAGGTCTTTGACTTCAATATACATTTTAAGTCCTCCTAGTAAGAATCGGTATTCTGCTCTTCAAAACGACCCTGAAGCCAAGGAGGATGAAACAAAGAAAGTTTTCTCTCTTGGTTGTGAGTGTGCCTCAAAAATCGATCTATTATTTGACGGAATTGCAACTTTAGAAAATAGATTAAAATGGTTGTGGACTAGGGTTGCATCGCCTTCCCTGGTGACCAAATTAAATGAGCAATCTGGGTTCACACCTACTACCTAATTATACCAACAACAACAGTCTATTATCTAAACTGACACTTCTTCTTGATGCTATTCTGAGAAATAATCAGGGAAACTAGCTCACAAGGGAAACAGCTCAATTTGGCCAAAACGTGCACACTGGAAGTAATTTCAGGGCAATTAGCTTTAATGACTCAGCAACACAATAAATGTCTTCTAATAGCGGCAGGCCCAGTGAGCTGATATGAGATAGAACTACTGTAAATAAAGGCAGTTTTTATGGATGGAGCTGGGTAGAATATGGAAATATAAATTCTAGCATCCATGACTTTTGCATTTCTGCCAAGAGAACCACCAATAATAGCAAATCTTGGGAAAGCTTACCCCTCACAAGAAGCCTGGTAATACCCCCGATGTTTGTCACGACTTACTTACATACAACGATCTCTGGCAAAGCACAACTGTATGTCGTTGGCATCCCCAAACATAGTCCTGGTATCCATGAAAATGACTCTTTTCTAATAAAGTCAAACACTGGACTCGATCTGTGCGGAATTGTTCATCAGTGATAGGTTCTGACATATCGAGAGCAACAAGAATTGCAGCCCTCAATAAGAGCGAAGATGCTGTGGGAATTAAATACTGACATAAAGGATGGCCTCCTATCACTGGACTGTCGATTGTATCCCCTAAGTCTTCACAAATTAAATATAAATCAATGTCATACCCCATGCAAGGAGAAATGCCTCCTTGTGATGGTCCATCTAACATGATTAGAGCCCTTTCAATAGGTAATAAACTCACAAAAAGAAAAAGGTACCCCCTAATTGATTTGAGGTCCAAGAGGAGGGGGAAACAGCAAATATTGAAAAGAGAGCCTCTAAACTGACCTATATTACTTTTTAATATGGCCTCTTAGGGCTCATTTGCAACATCGATCCCCAATATCAGTGTCATACACCAGAGTTAGTTCAAAAAATATATATTTTCATTATTTTATTTCTTCATATAAAAATATTTTATGCTTTTTCTTATTTTATAATTTTACTGCAATTCGTTTTTTATATAAAAAGATTTTCATTGTCTACACATACAAAGCAATATAGGTCAGTTTAGAGGCTCTCTTTTCAATAGGTAATAAACTCTCCACACCATTGAAAATCTCACTAAGGCATGTGATCCTACTGACCATGCAACCAGAGTCCACCTTGAGGTGACAGCGATTATCATACTGGGCAGTCATTGAATAGCAGAATGAAATGGTCTTTGATAGCCTGTGATTCCATTCTTGGAATATCACAGGGCTAAAAAGGAAAATAAAATACTCTAGCTAAGTTGGGTTTATACAGAACATTGACATTTGTTCATTCCAAGAAACCTGGAGAACTGTTCCTATTTTTATTGAGGGGGTTTTCTAATTATAGTATTGAAACCATTTCTCTAACAAGTAAAGGTTACCCTTGTGGTTGTTTCACAGTTTGGATTAGAGTAGGCATAGCGCAGTCAGTTTTAGTTTTGGATAGTGCCAGTAAGGAAGTCCAACATCACATATTCATCTTTCTATCAGGTATAGAAATTAACCTAGTGTATTCTTGTATATGCTCTGGAAACTATTCTAAATAATCCCACATTGGATATAAATACCATCTTAATTGCTGGAGACATGAATCAAAAACGTGAGCCTTCCATTATTTTTCATAACAATTACTACTCAAAAAGATGAAATATGGGTAATTCCCGAAGTAGAAACAACCCACTTAAAAAGATTTAACCCTATCAATTCAATTGACTTCCCCTAGTGTGGAATTTGGCCTCTAAGCTTGCAATGGCCAAAGTGATCTTGATATTCCTGCTATCACTGGTAAACGTACCTTCAATAAAGGGTGGTGGACCGGCTATTTTGATTATGTACCTAGAAGCAGATGGTCTTGTAATAAAGAATTTGAGATCACTTCCGCAACAGAGAGCGATCATGAGCCACTTGTTCTCACCGTAAATGGGGACCTGTTTTTAAAAAATTCTGACAATGGGCAGAACATAACCATTATGCCCAAGTTTGACCGACCAATTGCTGTAACTAACAATAGAAGGGACATAAAGTGGGCAAATATATTTGGTCGAAGAGGTTTAAAAAAGTTCATGCAATATTAGCTAACATCAATAACATTTTAGTTTTGGTGCTCCTGTAAGTGATAAACAGAGTATAAAGACACTCAATGATCTTTTTAAATCTTTGAATTTTTTCCTAACCAAAGAAATAAAGACAAATAGGCCTCCAAAAGGCCATCGCATACCTGGTTTGATAAGTATTGTAAATTATAAAAGGGATTTGTTAGCAGTTTAAAACCAGGGATAAGGCCCAATATAATTGAGGCAAGGAAAAAGTATTCTAAAATAATCAAAGCAAAAAAATGTTAGTGGCAAGTGGTCCTCTTTGTTAGCAGCCTTAACAACTAAAGATGCAAAGACCTTTTGACATATTATTACTAATGGTAGCTTAGCTGAAAGACAAACCCCAGAAACCCATACACTTCCATCAGTATGGGTTGAATATTTGGAAGAGATATACAACTCAATGAGAGTGCATTCAGCATCCCTCGCTAGTCTGCCATCTTTAGGAGGATGCCATTATTAATTTGAAATCAGAGACCACACTAGGCTTAGACAAGGTCACCGGAGATTTATTCAAGCAAGAACCTAGGTGATGGGTCTCATAGTTTCATACAATCTTTAACACCATACCTACGGGGGCTTTGGTACCCTACTCAAGGATAGGGCTGAAATCTTACCTGTCCATAAAAAGGTAGGCTTGTCGACCCTAAGAACTGCAGATCAATTAGCCTTATCAACACAATTCTGAAGATATTTGCTAGATGTATTTTTTGGGTCATAGTCTCGTGCAGGTGCTCGAGCAGAGTGTTGATGGGGTTCTGGAATGGGAGAGTGGACGGTTGGTAGAGGGAGAAAGAGATGGAGGCTGTGCCGCTCCTGCTGGTTAAATAAAAGAAGTTTCTTCTCCTTACCTGTGGAGCTTCGTCTTTTCATTGGCGACGAGCTGCTGCCAGCAGGAGTCCCACGCGTGTCCTGCACACAGTTCCTGGATCCTGCTTCGAGTCTTTCAATGACCTACAAACTAACTTCGTTCCGACAGCACAGCCACCCTTCCAAGGTGAGGTCTCGCCGAACTCCCACTTCGTTGAACGCTTTTGCAGAGCGCAGCACTGGACCTTTCCTGCGATTCCTAGTGGTACCGGTGTTGTGGTCTTTTTGCCGCGAGCCTCTGCTGCGAGCTGCCGTTGCGGCAGCGGCCATCTCAGACTGCCTGACTTTGCCTGACCTGTTCCACACGTACGGCACGCACGTCGGTGGCCATTTTGGAACCAGGCATTCTCCGTTTCAGCTCTACCAGTGACACACACACTTCAATTTCAAACGTGTGTCACTCGAAAAGCAATCAGTGATACACACACCAGCTTAAACACACATCGGTGATACACACTTGCTCAAAACGTGTGTCACTTCTTCAAGAAAGGAAAATATATATAAGAAAAGAAAACTTACACTCTCATTAAAGCCGACACATTTTTGTCTTTTCCCTCATCAAAAATTTGGTATTTGCAGTTTCTGGAGAACTTATACGAAAGCAATAGTGACATTAACACACGCTATCTGTTCTCAAGTGTACCAAATCTACTCCAGTCAAATTTTATTTTCTGTCTATTTTGGATCTTTGTTCTTCATTTCTTTCAAATATGCAACAATCTATAATCCCATTTGCTGCGTTCATGCCCAATCCAGTGTCCCCAGAAACGGATTGGGAAAGATGGAAGGAAGGATTCGAGGCATACCTTGATGCTCTTGAGGGCGATTCTTTTACAAATAAAAAGAAGTAAGCAATTTTAAGACACTATTTGGGCTCAGAAGGGCGCACCATTCTCAAACACATTCCTAAGGTGGTTGTCTTATTAACTGAAGATGAAGGTGATGGTGTGGATGATGAATATGCCACAGTCATCAAGTCCTTAGACACAAGATTTAAAGCATGCAAAAATGTTATGTTAGAGAGACATAAATTTTACAAAAGGGCACAATTACCCGGAGAATCAACAACTACTTATGTTGGCGCACTACGAATTTTGGCTGTTCCTTGCGAGTATAAAACATTTGAAGAAGAAATGATAAGAGATCAATTGGTGGAGAAAACTAGCAGTAAAAAGGTTCAAGAAGTTTTGCTATCCAAGCCTGATCTTACTTTGCAAAAAGCTTTGGAAATAGCAACAAGGATAGAAAGCACTACAGCGTATTTAGAACAAATGACGATTTCTGATCCTAAAACTCATTCTGATGGAGTTTTAGCCATCAAGAGTAAGTACAAAAGACCAAAAGATGAACTGCATCAAGAAAAGAACAATGGAAATGAGAGATCCTTTTCAAAACCTACATATAAACGTTGGGAGTGTTACCGTTGTGGCAGTTCATCCCATCTCGGTAATGCCAAGGTGTGTCCTGCCATGGATGTAACATGCGCGAAGTGTTTCAAAAAAGGGCATTTCGCAAGAGTTTGCAGATCCACTGGAAAAAGACCATTTAATGCAGGACCTTCAAGGAAAGTCTTCAATTTGGAACATTGTGAAGAAGGCGAGTCATCGTCAAGTGAAGAGGAACAGATCTGCATTGTTGGGGAGTCACACGCCGTGAGCACATGCAGTGCCACCCCACAAGGAATTAAGTGCCCTTTGTGCATTGTGAACATCAATGGTGTGGATGTTAAAGTATTGACAGACTCTGGTTCTCCTTTTACCTTAACAAGTGAAAAGGTCTGGGAGGATTTATTCAAAAATCAAGGGTTTCCTTTGAGACTTTCCTCCATAAAGCCAATTGGTTATGGGGGAAAAGCCATTGATGTTTTAGGTGAATTTGATGCTAATCTATGCTTCAAGGACAGTAAATCCCATGGAATAATCTATGTTGCCAAAGAGGATACAAGCTTGTTGGGGTGGCAAGATCAAGGGAATCTAGGAATCATACTTGATCCCAACAACCCCCATCAAGTCATATTAAAAAAATAATTTATCTGTATCCAAACAATCAATGAAGAATCATGGGAGACCAAGTATCCAGAAGTTTTCAAAAGGGATTTTGGTCTGTTCAGGGGGTTTAAGCACAAAATAAGATTGGTCGATGGGGCAGAGCCTGTTGTACATAAGGTTTGCAGGGTACCTTTGGTTTTATGCAACAAATTGAAGAAAGAATTGGATAAGCTATGTGCCAGCGATGTAATTGAATCCATTGAATCTTCGGATTGGGTTTCCCCGATTGTTCTAGCCAAGAAAGCCAATGGTACTCTTCGCATGTGTGTTGATTTACGTGATTTAAACCAACACATATGGGAAGACCAACACCCTTTACCCAATATTGTTGAAATTACATCCACTCTCAAGGGTGGAAAGTGGTTCAGTTTACTGGACATGACTTCTGCCTATCACCAAATCGATTTGCACCCCGATTCTAGGCATTACACAGCCTTTATCACCCCAGATGGTTTGTTCCAGTTCAAACGCATGCCCTTTGGACTTGCTTCCGCAGTGTTTCAAAGGATTGTGGAGAGCATGTTCAAGGGTATGTCCGGGGTGATGTCCTTTCAGGATGACGTTTTGGTTTTTTGCACCAGTCAAGAACAACACAATGAAAGGTTGCACTCTGTATTGATAGTAAAGGAGTCACTCAGAGCCTCGACAAATGCAAATTGAATAGGCCCACCGTAGAGTATTTGGGTTACAAATTGTCTGCTGAGGGGGTGGAGCCCAAGTCCAGTTTAGTTCAAGCGATACAGAATTTCAGCACTCCTGAGGACAAGGATCAACTGAGGTCCTTCATGGGACTCATTGAATTTTATGCTAGATTTGTGCCTGATTGTGCTGCAAAAACTTACCACATGAGGGGTCTCCTTAAGAAAAACTCTGTGTTCAAGTGGAATAATGAATGTACGAAAGAATTCAATTTAATTAAAAGAGAGATTGCACATGCCATTCCCGTAAAACCTTTTGATACCAAAGATCATACTATTATCATGACTGATGCCAGTCAGAGAGGTTTGGGTGCTGTGCTTATGCAGCACAGAGAGGGAAGAGATGAGGTAATAGCCTTTGCGTCCAGAGGATTGAGAGGTGCAGAGGCCACGTACTCTGTCATAGAATGCGAAGCGTTAGCTTGCTGGTGGGGCATTGTCCATTTCAAACATTATTTATGGGGTTCAAAATTCACTGTAAGGGTGGATCACAAGCCTTTAGTTCATCTTTTCACCACAAAAGGTGGTAGCAATGCTACCCCCAGGATTGCCAAGTGGCAATATAGACTGTTGGAAAACAACTTCGTGGTTGAATACATTCCTGGCAAGAAAAATCTATTAGCAGATTGTCTTTCTAGATTACCCAGTTGTGATGAAACAGGTTGTGTGGACGATGAAAGGGACGCTGATACTGAGATGATCTGTCACACTGTGTGTAATTCCAAAGGCGTTTTAACAGAACAGGAGTGGAGGAGCGCTTATGAGACGGATGAGCAAATCAAGGAAGTCATGAACCTGGTGCATGTAGGTTGGTCTGGAAGTTACTCAAGGGACGACTCTCTCAGTAAATTCAAGCATGTTTTTGATGAGTTGTCCATTGTCAATGGATTATTGAATCGAACTTCCTTGCTTGTGGTTCCTGGGGCCATGCATAATAAAGTTCTTGCTTTAGCTCACGAGGGTCACATTGGCATGCGTGCCATGAAAAGGAGAATCAGGGAGAACTTCTGGTGGCCTGGTTTAGACCGGGAGGTAGAACACTTCGTGAGGGAATGCATGCCTTGTGCAATCAGTGACAAATCACAAGTGACCATACCCAGTCCTGTAGAAGCACTTGAGGTGCCTGCCAAAGCTTGGTCGAAGCTTGCCATCAACATCATAGGTCCCATGTCTTTGTCTGCTAATGATATTTCTGAGTATGGCATTGTCCTTGTTGACTTCTACAGTCGTTAGCCTGAAGTCAAGTTTGTGCAGTCACCTACTGCCGTTTGTGTCATTGAGTTCCTGGAATCATTGTTCGCTAGGGAAGGAATACCTGATGAGATACTTTCCGACAATGGTTGTCAGTTTACTTCTACACAATTTAAAGAGTTTATGGAATTTATGGGCATAAAATATTCTAGAACTTCGCTTTATCACCATAGGAGTAATGGCCTTGTGGAAAGGTTTAATAGGGTGATCAAGGACAATGTACAACTGTCAAAGGCCAGTGGTTTGAATTGCAAGAAAGAGTTGAAGAATTTACTGTGGGCAGTGCACACTACTGCCAATGCTGATACTGCAGTTTCTCCTTTCATTTTGCTGAGAGGACGCGTTCCCTCTTCCAAAATGTTGAGGAGGTGGATGGGAGAGTTTAAACTGCCAGAAGAAAAAATAAAGGAGGTAGTTTGTAAGAGGGTTAAAGCTCAGGACAAATATATTCAACCTAGGACCATAGAGTTAAGAGTATGTATTGGTGACCGAGTGAGAGTAAAATGTCCTAGGATTCTTCTCAAGGGAGAGACTAAATTTTCTGAACTCAAGACTGGTGTGAGAACCAATAAAGGTGCTGTAAAATTGGATGATGGCAAATGGTGGAACAAGAGTAAGATCTCGGTTCCTAAGTCTCGTCATACCAATGTGTCCAGAGAAGATTGGCCTCAGGAGGCTTATGAGGCTCAGGGGTCTCTGGCTCATGAGGTTCAGGGGTCTCTGGAAGCTCGAGGGTCTCATGCCCGTGCACCTTCTTCCAGAATTTCTAAGTTGCCTTCAAAATTCCAAGAGTACATCATGCATTAATTTACTTTCCATTTAGCCATGCTGCCATGCTGAAGAAGTGTTATGTATTAACACTGTAATGTTAGCATTGTACATTTCCTTTTAACTTTATGATTTCTTTGTTTTGTTGTTCTATTTTCTATTTCCAATTTTTGTTAACCATGTGTTAGAACCGGGGTCTCCAGTTGGCCAGAGTCTGCACCCTAGTCCAAGTAGGGACCACTGATTCCGACAAGGTAGCTTGGCGCGAGGCAGGTAGGCATGCACGAGGCACTGTGTAAAGTAATTGTGCAACACACATCCACACTGACACAGTAAACCACACACAAAGGAGACACCACTTCCGTTGTATGCAAAACTCAAATGCTTTTATCTTAGGTTCAGGCAAAAATCTGTCATAATGCAATGCAAAGATATTCAGAACTTTCCTCGAGCCATTCCTCCATAAATGACTTGTACGGGCTCAATGAGTCTCTTTGCCTAACTTCTATCAAGCGGGGAACTCAGACTAAATGTCCCTTTGACTCAGGGCTGGTCCAAGAAGAACATTACCAAATGCACAAATAGATTGAGAGAGGCTCGCGATCCCTCAGGGCCTCTCCTCAGGCGCTGGACACTCAGTGGTCGGGGGAGGATGTGCCCACTGTCCTACCCCGGCTGGGCTCTCACTCAAAATGGCCCCAAACAGACTCCCGCCGGCTGGATCCTCCCGTCCAGAGGCTCCGGCGGGTCAGGGTTGCAAGGAAAAGGCTCTGTCCCTTGGAGTGAGGCTGCCGGTCAATTTCACAGTCCCCGGCACCCCCCTCTCACCAGCATAGGCCGCTCGAGTGCCCCGCGGTCCGTTACCTGATGCGGGCGCGGCTCCGGGGCAATCCGCGCTGTTGACTCTCCTCCGGTCGCTGGGGAGCTTCACTCAGCCGCTCGGCGAGGCCGCAGGCCAGTCCTCCCGGGATTTCCTTCCCACAGCCGGGCCTGATGACGAGCCGCCTCGTTGCTAGGCGACGACCGGCACGGAAGCCAATCCCAGCACGGCTTCCCCACCGCGCCTCCGATGACGCGGCTGGGCCTTCCCAGGCTCCCGGGCTGCAGCGGTGATTGGCACTCGGCTTCAGCGGGCAGGGCCTTGGGGCCGCGGCGGTCATTCCGGGGAGATCCTTGCTAACGCCGCAGTCGCAGCAGCCGGAGAGGCCGGCACGGAGCTCCGCAGGCCCAAGTTGCCACCGCGGTTCCCCACCAGTCCGCCGATCCCCTAACGGAGGTGAGTCACAGCGCTCACGCCGCACTTACAGCCCCGGGAAGCGGCGGTGACTCTCAGGGCACACAGCGCTTCTTCTCCTCACAGCGCTACACCGCACATACAGGTCCCGGGCAGCGGCGGTGATTTAGGAACGCAGCGCTTACTTTCTTCAGCGCGTGGCAGCACTCCCCAGGGGCCCCAAGCCGCAGCGTTTCACAGTACCTTGTGAGTCTCTGGCAAGGTAGGTGCAAATCGTGGTTGTCCCTTTTTAGGGGCTGTCTTTCAGCAGGGTAATCCCACCTTACTGCAGGGACAGGTCTCAGCAATCAGCTCCATACCAGGAGATCAGTCCTTCCTTCTGGGGAGACACTCTGGGGGTGTTTTGGGCCACTTCTCTAGGCTGGGTCAGATCAGCAGGCAGCAGGGCGGCACACATAGGGGGGCAGCAGCTCCTGGGAACAGTCAGCCTGGGGGGGGTGGCAATCCTGCTGATGCTGCTGTCCGCACTCCAGTCCACGTGGGTCTCTTGCCAGTAGTGTAACAAGGCTGTCTGGGCAGAACCCCCCTTTTTATACTCTAAGGTCAGGTGACCAAAAAGGCGGCAAATTCTGGCAACAACTAAGGGGTTGGAAGTCTCTAGAAGGATCTAGGGGCTCCGGGGGTGTCCCCTGTCACTTTGTCCTGTCTGTCTATGGTGACAAGGGCGGGGCTGTCAAGGTTACAGTAGCATCCAGTCCCATCCTATGCCAGCTACTAGCGCGCAGATAGGGTGGCAGCCTCACCGCATTAGCAGGGGCTTTTGGCAGACATGTTATGACACCCTGTGTTTAGGAGAGAGCACCTGCACCTCAGCACTGTTTCGCAGCGGTAAGGTGCCCAGAGTCCTATGTCCAACAAAAATGGCGGTCAGTTAGGAAGCAAAAAGGGAAAAAAGGTAGGGGAAGACCACCCTAGGGCTGACAGGTCTAACACCATGCTTATGTTTTGCAAATGTTAACTTGTACAGTTTAGTTTTATATTTTTGTCATTGTATGGAAGGAAGATGTGTTGGGTCATAGTCTTGTGCAGGTGCTCGAGCAGAGTGTTGATGGGGTTCTGGAATGGGAGAGTGGACGGTTGGTAGAGGAAGAAAGAGATGGAGGCTGTGCCGCTCCTGTTGGTTAAATAAAAGAAGTTTCTTCTCCTTACCTGTGGAGCTTCGTCTTTTCAGTAATCTAAATAGGTTGATAGATTGGATTGTGGCCAATGATATTCTTCCGTGCTTACAAGCTGATTTAAGTGAAAAGGTGAGGACATATGCCCAAGTTTTTGGTTTCTTCATCTAGTCTGGAAAGTCATCTCTCTTGAAAATATACCACTCTTTGTTGCCTGTGCTGAGCTTTACCTAGTTTCCAACACTGTAACACGTTCTATCTATTAAGAAACATTGGCAATAGCCGGACTCTCATATAATAGTTTGTTATTAATTAGACAACTTTTTTCCAATAATTTTGCTTCTGGTAGATATGATGGTTCTGGTAAAACCACTTGTTGCTTTCCTATTAATGCAGAATTCTGACAGGGCTAAGTTTTAGCTTCAATCCTTTTTATTCTTTTCCTCGGCAGAGTAGTTGACCATCTCTCAAATTGTAAGCATAATGCATCCTCCTGGGCTGGAAAAAAAACCTACAATTTGCTATTTGCAGATGACATTTTGCCAATATCCAAAACTGTCTGTGACATCAGTAGTTTTTCCAACTACTGTATCTTAAAAGTTTTCTAACTGATTGTTAACAAAACAAAACTAATGATTGTTATTTCTCCCAAAAAATATAAGAAGTCCATCACTTTAGGTGTGACTGTCTTGGAAAAAATGCATGAATTTGATTATTTAAGGATGTGCCTCTCTGATACACTCAAGTGATACAATCAAACTGAAAATAATGGAATAATTTTGAAGCACAACTCCATGTCCATTCTTGAGCTTGCTAGTCATCTTGGTTCTGATAAAATGTCTCCACTGATTGAGAGTTTTAAAGTTTAAGATACAAATTGCCACCCTGTGCAATGTTGACTTATGTGGTATTTCTAGTCTTCAGCCACTTAGTGGATCAAAAAGTACTTTTATTAAATTACTACTTGAACTACATAAACACACTCTAAATGTGCCACTGAATCTGGACTTGAGCGTGCAATTGATTGGGGCGCTTGCTAAATCAAGATCCCTGATTTTATGGTGCCAAATGTGGACTTTTAAGACCTTACACTCTTATTGTAAGATTTTAGCCAATATTATTTCTTAAAAAACCCTTCCTTAGCTAACACATATCAAACAGTTTTTTCACAAAGTAGGTTTCACCCAATTCTGGTCTAATCCAGATGAAATAACTTCAGCTGACATAAACATGCGAAACGTATATAGGTCAAGAATAGATCTAAAGAAATTTCATGACTGTAAAAATGGCCCTTTGACAGAATGTTTCCTGGAACACAAATCTGTACCCAAATTTGAATACTTCCTTTATGAGATACATACTATCTTGGCCAAAGTCTTGTTTATAAAGTTCAGACTTGGCAGTTCGCTTGTTGGAGTGTTTGTTGCCAATTTGGTGCGACCGTAAAAATTCTAAAGGTTGCAGTTATTTTGATAACATAGAAGAGAATGACTATCTTATTCTGCCCATTATACCGTACACACCGGAGATATTGAATATTATCTATTTATAGAAATCTCTGAGTAAGAAACCATGAATCGCCTCTAGAATTGAGCACGCTTCTGTGTCACCAGTGATTTCTTTGCTGTATCAAGTTGCTTAGTGTCAGCCTAGAGGAAAAGGAAAAATTATTGGGACCTTGTGTAATATCTTACTTGTGGAAATCTTTTATTGAAAATCTCGACTGTTGCTGCGAATGGACTCATGACATACTTTTTAGTACTATTACCATTGTTGATGTCAAGAGTTTCCCATTTGCACTGATCATCTGTGGGATAAATGATCATTTCCTTCATTTTGTGTTTCTCTGTTAGCTTTGGAAAAAGAGCCCTTTCTGAGGTTTTGTGAAATAACGTATTGTGCAACAATATTTTTCTTTGCCAGTATTTCCATTTCATTTGCATATATTTTATCTGCTTGTTTTATATTTTTATGATGTTTTGTGGGTAATTACCCACAATAAATGTGTTGATGATGAAGATGATGATGACATATTGGGCCTAATTATGATGTCGGGCGGACTTACGTCTGCCTGCCCGACACCGTAGCTGTCTGGAACCGCCCGTCCTTAGGTCGGCGGTTCCGACTGCAGGAGGGCAGGCACAAACATCCATTTGTCAAAGGAAGCTTGTAAGGCGGGCGGAAAACGCCCGCAGCACAAGCTTCCATTGACAAATGGATGTTTGTAAATATCCCTGCACCGTGTGGCAGGCACCTCATGGTGCCTGCCACACGGTGCAGAGATGTAAAGGGGGGCACTATAGGTGCCCCTCAGGCCTCATATCGAAGGCCAGGGGGAAAGAGTGTCCTGCTAGGGGCCCCCAAAGACACTTTCCGACGGGAAAGGCAGACATGAAAAGGCTGTCGGAAAGTGCCATCATAATTCTGACGGCGGAACCGAGTCTGGCTCTGCCGTCATTAGGGGATTATGATGGGTTCCGATGCACTAACGGGCTCCTTGAGACCGTCGGAAGTGACGTGGATGGTCCTCCTGCCCGATGCCTCTGCCTGCCGCATCGTAATGTGGCAAACGGACCTCAGGGGCAGATGTCGGTGGGTCCGACACCGACGTGTCGTCGGTGTCGGGCCCACCGACATAATAATCAGCCCCTTTATTATCATCAAGTGCACTTGCAATGTTGCACACATGCCAATATTTGGGAGCAGACAGGATGGAGAGTGCAAATAAAAGATAGGCAGAATTTAACTTCCAAACTTTCCTCGAGCCATTCCTCCATAAATGACTTGTACGGGCTCAATGAGTCTCTTTGCCTAACTTCTATCAAGCGGGGAACTCAGACTAAATGTCCCTTTGACCCAGGGCTGGTCCAAGAAGAACATTACCAAATGCACAAATAGATTGAGAGAGGCTCGCGATCCCTCAGGGCCTCTCCTCAGGCGCTGGACACTCAGTGGTCGGGGGAGGATGTGCCCACTGTCCTACCCCGGCTGGGCTCTCACTCAAAATGGCCCCAAACAGACTCCCGCCGGCTGGATCCTCCCGTCCAGAGGCTCCGGCGGGTCAGGGTTGCAAGGAAAAGGCTCTGTCCCTTGGAGCGAGGCTGCCGGTCAATTTCACAGTCCCCGGCACCCCCTCTCACCAGCATAGGCCGCTCGAGTGCCCCGCGGTCCGTTACCTGATGCGGGCGCGGCTCCGGGGCAATCCGCGCTGTTGACTCTCCTCCGGTCGCTGGGGAGCTTCACTCAGCCGCTCGGCGAGGCCGCAGGCCAGTCCTCCCGGGATTTCCTTCCCACAGCCGGGCCTGATGACGAGCCGCCTCGTTGCTAGGCGGCGACCGGCACGGAAGCCAATCCCAGCACGGCTTCCCCACCGCGCCTCCGATGACGCGGCTGGGCCTTCCGGGCTCCCGGGCTGCAGCGGTGATTGGCACTCGGCTTCAGCGGGCAGGGCCTTGGGGCCGCGGCGGTGATTCCGGGGAGATCCTTGCTAACGCCGCAGTCGCAGCAGCCGGAGAGGCCGGCACGGAGCTCCGCAGGCCCAAGTTGCCACCGCGGTTCCCCACCAGTCCGCCGATCCCCTAACGGAGGTGAGTCACAGCGCTCACACCGCACTTACAGCCCCGGGCAGTGGCGGTGACTCTCAGGGCACACAGCGCTTCTTCTCCTCACAGCGCTACACCGCACATACAGGTCCCGGGCAGCGGCGGTGATTTAGGAACGCAGCGCTTACTTTCTTCAGCGCGTGGCAGCACTCCCCAGGGGCCCCAAGCCGCAGCGTTTCACAGTACCTTGTGAGTCTCTGGCAAGGTAGGTGCAAATCGTGGTTGTCCCTTTTTAGGGGCTGTCGTTCAGCAGGGTAATCCCACCTTACTGCAGGGACAGGTCTCAGCAATCAGCTCCATACCAGGAGATCAGTCCTTCCTTCTGGGGAGACACTCTGGGGGTGTTTTGGGCCACTTCTCTAGGCTGGGTCAGATCAGCAGGCAGCAGGGCGGCACACATAGGGGGGCAGCAGCTCCTGGGAACAGTCAGCCTGGGGGGGGTGGCAATCCTGCTGATGCTGCTGTCCGCACTCCAGTCCACGTGGGTCTCTTGCCAGTAGTGTAACAAGGCTGTCTGGGCAGAACCCCCCTTTTTATACTCTAAGGTCAGGTGACCAAAAAGGCGGCAAATTCTGGCGACAACTAAGGGGGTTGGAAGTCTCTAGAAGGATCTAGGGGCTCCGGGGGGTGTCCCCTGTCACTTTGTCCTGTCTGTCTATGGTGACAAGGGCGGGGCTGTCAAGGTTACAGTAGCATCCAGTCCCATCCTATGCCAGCTACTAGCGCGCAGATAGGGTGGCAGCCTCACCGCATTAGCAGGGGCTTTTGGCAGACATGTTATGACACCCTGTGTTTAGGAGAGAGCACCTGCACCTCAGCACTGTTTCGCAGCGGTAAGGTGCCCAGAGTCCTATGTCCAACAAAAATGGCGGTCAGTTAGGAAGCAAAAAGGGAAAAAGGTAGGGGAAGACCACCCTAGGGCTGACAGGTCTAACACCATGCTTATGTTTTGCAAATGTTAACTTGTACAGTTTAGTTTTATATTTTTGTCATTGTATGGAAGGAAGATGTGTTGGGTCATAGTCTTGTGCAGGTGCTCGAGCAGAGTGTTGATGGGGTTCTGGAATGGGAGAGTGGACGGTTGGTAGAGGAAGAAAGAGATGGAGGCTGTGCCGCTCCTGTTGGTTAAATAAAAGAAGTTTCTTCTCCTTACCTGTGGAGCTTCGTCTTTTCAGTAATCTAAATAGGTTGATAGATTGGATTGTGGCCAATGATATTCTTCCGTGCTTACAAGCTGATTTAAGTGAAAAGGTGAGGACATATGCCCAAGTTTTTGGTTTCTTCATCTAGTCTGGAAAGTCATCTCTCTTGAAAATATACCACTCTTTGTTGCCTGTGCTGAGCTTTACCTAGTTTCCAACACTGTAACACGTTCTATCTATTAAGAAACATTGGCAATAGCCGGACTCTCATATAATAGTTTGTTATTAATTAGACAACTTTTTTCCAATAATTTTGCTTCTGGTAGATATGATGGTTCTGGTAAAACCACTTGTTGCTTTCCTATTAATGCAGAATTCTGACAGGGCTAAGTTTTAGCTTCAATCCTTTTTATTCTTTTCCTCGGCAGAGTAGTTGACCATCTCTCAAATTGTAAGCATAATGCATCCTCCTGGGCTGGAAAAAAAACCTACAATTTGCTATTTGCAGATGACATTTTGCCAATATCCAAAACTGTCTGTGACATCAGTAGTTTTTCCAACTACTGTATCTTAAAAGTTTTCTAACTGATTGTTAACAAAACAAAACTAATGATTGTTATTTCTCCCAAAAAATATAAGAAGTCCATCACTTTAGGTGTGACTGTCTTGGAAAAAATGCATGAATTTGATTATTTAAGGATGTGCCTCTCTGATACACTCAAGTGATACAATCAAACTGAAAATAATGGAATAATTTTGAAGCACAACTCCATGTCCATTCTTGAGCTTGCTAGTCATCTTGGTTCTGATAAAATGTCTCCACTGATTGAGAGTTTTAAAGTTTAAGATACAAATTGCCACCCTGTGCAATGTTGACTTATGTGGTATTTCTAGTCTTCAGCCACTTAGTGGATCAAAAGTACTTTTATTAAATTACTACTTGAACTACATAAACACACTCTAAATGTGCCACTGAATCTGGACTTGAGCGTGCAATTGATTGGGGCGCTTGCTAATTCAAGATCCCTGATTTTATGGTGCCAAATGTGGACTTTTAAGACCTTACACTCTTATTGTAAGATTTTAGCCAATATTATTTCTTAAAAAACCCTTCCTTAGCTAACACATATCAAACAGTTTTTTCACAAAGTAGGTTTCACCCAATTCTGGTCTAATCCAGATGAAATAACTTCAGCTGACATAAACATGCGAAACGTATATAGGTCAAGAATAGATCTAAAGAAATTTCATGGCTGTAAAAATGGCCCTTTGACAGAATGTTTCCTGGAACACAAATCTGTACCCAAATTTGAATACTTCCTTTATGAGATACATACTATCTTGGCCAAAGTCTTGTTTATAAAGTTCAGACTTGGCAGTTCGCTTGTTGGAGTGTTTGTTGCCAATTTGGTCCGACCGTAAAAATTCTAAAGGTTGCAGTTATTTTGATAACATAGAAGAGAATGACTATCTTATTCTGCCCATTATACCGTACACACTGGAGATATTGAATATTATCTATTTATAGAAATCTCTGAGTAAGAAACCATGAATCGCCTCTAGAATTGAGCACGCTTCTGTGTCACCAGTGATTTCTTTGCTGTATCAAGTTGCTTAGTGTCAGCCTAGAGGAAAAGGAAAAATTATTGGGACCTTGTGTAATATCTTACTTGTGGAAATCTTTTATTGAAAATCTCGACTGTTGCTGCGAATGGACTCATGACATACTTTTTAGTACTATTACCATTGTTGATGTCAAGAGTTTCCCATTTGCACTGATCATCTGTGGGATAAATGATCATTTCCTTCATTTTGTGTTTCTCTGTTAGCTTTGGAAAAAGAGCCCTTTCTGAGGTTTTGTGAAATAACGTATTGTGCAACAATATTTTTCTTTGCCAGTATTTCCATTTCATTTGCATATATTTTATCTGCTTGTTTTATATTTTTATGATGTTTTGTGGGTAATTACCCACAATAAATGTGTTGATGATGAAGATGATGATGACATATTGGGCCTAATTATGATGTCGGGCGGACTTACGTCTGCCTGCCCGACACCGTAGCTGTCTGGAACCGCCCGTCCTTAGGTCGGCGGTTCCGACTGCAGGAGGGCAGGCACAAACATCCATTTGTCAAAGGAAGCTTGTAAGGCGGGCGGAAAACGCCCGCAGCACAAGCTTCCATTGACAAATGGATGTTTGTAAATATCCCTGCACCGTGTGGCAGGCACCTCACGGTGCCTCTGCCTGCCGCATCGTAATGCGGCAAACGGACCTCAGGGGCAGATGTCGGTGGGTCCGACACCGACGTGTCGTCGGTGTCGGGCCCACCGACATAATAATCAGCCCCTTTATTATCATCAAGTGCACTTGCAATGTTGCACACATGCCAATATTTGGGAGCAGACAGGATGGAGAGTGCAAATAAAAGATAGGCAGAATTTAACTTCCAAACTTGCTTGTATTGTAATGGGAAACGTTTTAAGCAGGATAAATCTAAAATAACATAATTTTTTACCTTTAATTGTTAGTTTCCCACCTAAGCTTTGGCATGCATGATGTTGGAAGATCTGCCAGCATAATGGATTTTCCACCCAACATATGATTAGGCTTTGGATGGGAACTTGTATATATCTCCTAAAAGGATGAGTACACCCCATTTACATGATTAAAGCTACTAACAAACAACTTTGGATTAAGTGTGCGAATGGGGTGGAAAAGTTCTCCAAAACATCTGAATTAGATTTCTCCAGGAGAAAACATATTTCCGTCAGGAGACAAAAATCACGAATGGTACATGACAATGCAGATTCCCACCACTTTTCTAGATTAATCTGCATGAGTTCATTTTGGATACCGAAAATGTACGAAATTTAGAAGACTACACTAGAGGTCGATCATGAAGCCCCAGAAAGTTAGAAATCTACTTGAAATGTAGAAGGAATGTTGCAGTACAAGACTTCAGACTCAAAGCAGAGCTTTGCTAATCAGACCCAAAATGCCATAGTTCCTTTATGAAACAGGAACAAACAAGTCAGGTGCCTACGCAAGATAAGTGAAATCAGTGTTAAATTTAACAACACACAAAAAATGTAATGTTATGGTTCCCAAAATCTTTCTTAGGAGTCTGCCGCCCACTTTCATCATTGGTGCTGCCCACTTTCACAAATGGCAGGGGGTGTCTCAAGAGGCTCTTGGTGAGGTTTCCCCTCCAAGACTATTTGAAAGAAATGGAACAAATTGGTGCCCTTTAAAGCCCAACTTTCAATAAAATTTGATAAAAAAAGTTCTAGGCTTCGAGAGGGCACTCCATTTTGGCAAAGTAGGTATTTACGATATTTCGGCCTGATATGTGCAGCCACCCTTGAAAACCTACCAAACCCACATATTTCCGAAAACCAGACACTCAGGGAAGGTCAGGGTTTTGTGACTTGCATGGAAACGCACAGATGAAAACTGTGACCATATGAAGTCATTGTGGAATTTCCATGGTCCCTAATTTCATCAGGTCTTATCGCTGATGATAGGCTAAACCACACAAATGGGGTACTGCTTTTATTGCGAGAAGTGTGGGAATGTAGAGTGCTAGAAAGTTTGTGGATCCATGCAGATTTAAGAACTTTCCCTCACAGAAATACGAGGAAAATGCACGCCTTTAGCCAGCCCCCGAGATTTGAAGGGCATTCTGTGTAGGAAAAGTAGTGCCACCCACACAAGTTACACAGTAAGCAGATTTCGTTTCACATTTATTTTTCATACTGAAATTTTACCACCTCCACTGCAGTGCCTAATTAAACAGCTCTGCAGTTGGAGGTGTTAAAATGTCCATGGGCAAGGTGGGGAGTGGAGAGAGGGAATGGGGGGCATCCCCCATTAAAAATAGGAATCACTAAGGGGCAAACACCCACTTTGAGATTGTGTAGGTGTTTGCCCTGCTAGCGAAATGTCTGCAAATCAAATCACACCATGCTGGACTCCCCTAGGTGTCTACTTTTTAAAAACTTTCTAGTGTTTATAGGTTCCCTAGGCTTCCAGTACATTTATGGTCTGGTTTGTGGGGTTTAAGGTGCGTGAAGAAGTGCTTTGTCCCTTGTTCCACTAGTTTAAATAAAATATTAAACTGACATGTATACCATATAACAACATAAACAAAAGATGTAAAACCACTCTCTGACTAATTACATTGAGAGAAATCCGATAATTCTCTTGAAGGAAATGCTCATCATTGGTGGAGGGTGGGGTTCAGTTGATACTCAAAAATGATAATGTGATGTTCTGTGTGGTTTTGTTTGCACGTGCTCTGTGTTGAAAACAAAATAGTATTGATTTATACTGACTGAGGTATTTAAGTCTCTAGGAATATCCTTTTCTGGATGCACTGACCCTCACCCACCAAGGTGGCATGCTTCATCATCGGGTCATATTCCAAATTGGGTGGTGGCACAGTACACAATGGCCCCTCAGAGAGGCTCTTCGATAGAGATCTTTTTTTTAGCCATTGTTCCAATTGAATAGGGATATGATGGTAGATAGGGAAATATGGGTATAGTGATGCTGAAGGTGCCTACAGATAGCCCCAATTGACACCTTTTATTCATAGGCCGTAACTGTGGAAAGATTAAAAAAGAATGTGTAACATTAGTTATTTGTTGGTTCAGTTGGTGGATGGCATGTTTAATGCCACTCTGCCCAAAGGGGTCAATGGCATTTTGTCGGGGTCCTGTGTCAGAACCCTAAAACATTTTTCAATAGATTATATCAAGGATGCATTAGGTGTAGTCTACATATATATAATGAGTAACAGTCACATTTTTATAAGTTTTGAAAGGTAAGTAATTGGTACATTCCTAATTAGGTAACTCATGTGTTATTAAAAAAAAAAAAAAGTAAACCTAGAAGACAAAATATTGGTACATAAACAGACATATCACATGCAAAGAGTGGGCACTGCAAACAGTGATTGGCAATCACACGAGTACTCTTTACCCCTCTTAAATAAATATGTGTATGTATAAATCGAGTCTTGCACTATGCATAGTTTGTCGGCACCACTGGTATGTGGAGATGAAGCACCCTTTAGTCCAAAGCCATAGTCATAATCTGGGGACATACATTACAGGTCGAATTAGGACTTTAAAATTAAATTATTGTCCTGTACTTATGGCAGGAGTATCTGCTTTTTGTTATAGGTGTGCTGCTCTGTCCACCTACCCGTGTCGTCCTCTCCCGAATGTTGTCAGGATGGTGGGAGATGGAATTTTTAAAAAAGAAGATCCAATTAATTGCATCTGTGTTAAATAAGAGAGTGGATGGAACTGATGGGGATTTATGTCATCGTGTATGCCTATGAGATAAACCTAATTTCCCTTGGAAAAACGTCACACAAAAGAATCTCATTCATTCAATGGTTGCACTCAAACACAAACATAGCCCACACCAGAAATGAAACTTGTCCAAGGCTTTTCTCTAACAATCAACCCAAAGTCAAATGTAGTGTTATCTAAATTTAATTACATGTAATTGATAAAAAACAAATTTCACAGTTAGAACATACACAATTAAAAAATACACATGAACTTTCAATTGATACATACGAAATATTTACATTTCTAAAAACACCACGTTGCCTAAAGCAAAAATACTCCCATAAGGCACTCTATTAGTGCAAGGAAAGGTAAAATAAAGATAAAAATAAAAATAAAACCCAAACAGGCACAATGATTTACACTGCTACTAAAAATGATCCAACAATAAATTCTCAAACAGAAAAACTGGTGAGAGTCAATTTCTTATCCAAGTAGATCCGGTTTATTGGATTCTCTAAAAACTAGCGTCGACGCGTTTCGGTGGCATTACAACTGCTATATACAACCACCTTCTTCAGGACTCAACATAAATGTGGGTTTATTCTCATGTGAAGTTGATTACTGTCTGCATAACTTGCATGCTCTATTTATCATGACTCCGCTTCTCGTCTTTAACCGGAATGGTAGTTTTTTCAATATTCTTTTCAGTGTCTGTTTTTCGTATACCTAATTTTATTAACCTTTATTTCCAATATCAGGATAAAAGCAGTCCTTTATATAGGGAGCTCAGGACTCTTACGCATCTATCCTCCACTTAATCTTGTGTCTGTATCCTCTATTATTACGCCGTCATGTATGATCAGCTCGTGGTTAATTCTTTTTATTATCGGGACTTCGGTACCTCTCTATGTCCTCGTTTTCCGTGTATGCCTGCCACGTCACCACCGACCAGTGACAGTGGTTTGCATACCAGCCAAACTTGGGTGCTGTTTTGGAATGGTTGTACCTGTGTTTGATGCAAACCTATTCACTCCATTATTTTGATGATCAATTCATTTCAATTTGGGGAATGATGGTTCACTCATTCAATTTTTCATTGGTCATTTAAAATGGTCATTACTTTAATTATGTTTTATTGCTACTACCAGAGTTATGTTTATAAATGCTGCAGTGTATGTCACATCCCTGCTCATCATCATGGAGCACAGGGAAGGATATGTGACAGATCCATCAATTCCTGTCATTCCCTAATTGCTTTATGGATTGAGCTGATGAGAGGTTGGGTATCCCCTCAGTGGAATACATTTTAGAAAAACAAGTATAAAGGACTCAGGTTATTATAGATTAAACCTTGCTACTTGTACTTCTTTCCAAGGGCCACTATATATGCATTCTTTTGAAATTCGAGAATAGAGATAATCATAGGATTTAAGCTAATTTTTCAAATGTATGTTCAAAAGCACTAATATTGTTTTTGAAACCAAATTGGAGCTGTGCACTCTTCCGTCTTTCACCACCCTCATCAATGACCACATACAATAGGAATATGGTGGCCAGTAGTAGAAATGGGGGAAAGGGACTAGGATATAAAAGAAAACTGAGAAAACTGAGACACTGGACGCCACCACTTTGACTCATCACTTTGCTGGGCATTAGTGTATGCAGTTTGAATTTGGTATCCAAAGGCAATAGGAAATATCTTAGTAAAATGGCAAGGGACCCCTGCATCTGTCTGTAACAGGGAAAATGATATACCTTAACTGTATCCCTATTTAACCAGGTTCCTGAAACTGAAGCATAAAAAGTGAAATATAGTCACCAACTCTTCTCCTCTATGAATAAGATAACTACCTATAGTTACATAGATATGTACTCCCTGATGTAGGTAAGTGTAGTTTATACTTGACTCTTTTGTCCCTGGAAAAAAGAATTTGCAGGGCTTAACACTCTGTGGCTCCTATGTTAGCAGTGCATATCTCACATGATAATAACACCTAGGGTTTGATTTAGAGTTTAGAGGATGGGTGCACTGTCACAAATGTGATGGATATCCTGTCTCCCTTATTTCAATTGCATTAGGATGTAATGGACTTGTAATATGGCAGACAGGATATCCATCCTTTCTAAATCAGGTCCTTAGTACCTTACACATAATCATATACATAGTGGGTCTGATTCAGAAACTGTACTTTGTAGTATATTTGATAGTACCAGAAAACCTACAACAAAACACAATTCACAAACTACTTGGATAGTTTTATGATTCCACGCTCCCTATATTATGTGTGGCGAGATCTCTGCACCTATTGGGGAACTTCAAGGTGTGGAGAACTCCGCACAAGGAAGAGTAGAGAGTGCGGTGTCTTAAAACTTCATTAGTAATTTGTGAATACCTAAAAGTAGTAAACTTACACAAAAATGTAAGTTTACTTTTGTGAATCCGGACCATTATGTGTAACCATATCTTGACATGAAAATTCTTCCCATTTGCTCTCAAAATCAGGCCCCAAGTTTAAATGTAGACGATTCTAAAGTCTTTAAGATTTCTAAAAGTTGACTTGTTTTTCAGATTTTTTCTCTGTATTCCCAAACTTTCTTCCAATGTACTATCAAAGGAAGCAACTATATTTTTTCAAAAATGAAAACCTGAATCCAAGTATCAAGGCCCTGACTGCAACAATATTGTACCAGGATTCCCTCACAAGCATTGCTTAAAATAGGAGGTAAGTTATGCCAGATGATCCAAGATGGCAGCGGTTGTCTTCAAACAATGTGATACTGTTGGGAAATGGAGTTTGTTATTGAGGTGCCGTTGCATAATGCGAAGCCTCATACTAGGCAGAACAGACCCTCTGTGAACACTGTTAGCCTTCTCTTCTCTAAAAGGGACTTGGCACAAGTGGGTTTGGTGTATTGTACCCTGCACCTGTCAAGCCGTAAATGGTAAGCTATTCCTCCATACAATGTATTTCTCATCCACACCCCCAATGTACATAACTGCAGGGAAAACCCAACATTCAACCCAAAAACACAAGCACTGTACTTGGAAATGTCTTTTTCCACGAAACCCCCTTGGAAGACCATTCAAGGGCAAAACCACAATCAAAGGTACATTTTCTGCATTTAAAACTTCTTAACATCACATAACAAAACAACTGTCCTGTATATGAGGGAAGCGTGCCCTGTTGCTGTCCAAGTAGTACACGTTTCTTGTGTCTTTCTGAAGCTTAAGAAAATATTTTTACTGCATAAAAATCAAAATAAATGATGTGGTTCAATCTCTTGACCCATAAATTCTTGTTTCTATGTACTTTGCCTTTTCACTAAACTTCATTGAGGTAACTGGGCGCCAGTACATTACCATCTCCATGCAGTATAGGGAATTTCCTTGGTTGCCTTGCAAGTTAGGCATGCTGACTTTGGACATAAATCTCTTGGAAATTGATGTACATATATAACACCTATCTAAAAAGATCATACAAATATAATTGTATTTTCTCTGCTAATTGCCAAAGTGGCTAAGTGAACAGAATTATTTAGGACCTAAAATGAAAATCATTTTAGGTTATTTATTTTTTGAGCTAAGAATAGCTCTATTTTTAAGGTCTCTCAAAAACAAATTTAGCAGTTTGACTCATTGATTTAAACCATACATTTGCTGCAAGACAGCACATATGTCTTTTTGATTTTGTGGTGTACAGTGAGCCATCATTCCTCAACATAGGCTCAAATTCTTAGTTGCAAGGTACAGGTGGAGTGCAGTTGCTGCTCTCATTTAATAGGTGGTAAATAGAAGCAGGTATTTCTGTGCAGGAGGGTGGAGGGAGAGGGGTGGGGAGAATGTGGGAGGGAAAGGGAAGAATTGTCTTGGGAGGTGGAGAGTATTGCATGCTCCGCTTTGCCAGACAAGGCGGGCGGGTGGTACCATGGGATGAGGCCTGGCTGCTGTTGTAGCCGATGGCTAAATCAATTTCACCAGCCATTTTTGGGCCAGTTAAATTGAGTCCAGTGTCTGAATGCGCAAACACAGGGCCATTCATTATTAGGCAGAGTGAAATTCCATACAGGAATTCCTCTCCACCCGACTCACATTGAGGGCCATAGTTTCAGAGGCCCACTGTCATAGCAGTAAATGGTTCAAAGTGGCCACAGAACCAGAGAGGTTGTAATGGACAGATGGTGAGTGATGAGTAAGAGAGGATCATGGGCCTTGGGTCAATAATTTGTATACAAATTCCCATGTTGATTTGTGAACTTACATCCGGTCCTAGCATGCAAATGTGAAAGCAAATGAATAGTAGGAAGTAGACAGGATGACATTTTTGCATGGATATATTTGTATAAGGTTGCGAAATTATTAGGTTTGTATTTAAAAAAAAAAAAAAATATATTTTTTAAGTCTATGGGCCAGATGTACGACTGTTTTTAGCGGTCGCAAATGGGAAATCAGCCTGTTTGCGACCGCAAAAAAGGGTCCTGGCATGCACAAACGCTATTTTGCGAGTCGGTGGCTCGCAAAATACCGTTTGCGACTCTCGCTATTAGGAAGGGGTGTCCCTTCCTAATAGCGAGTCACAATGGAATGTACCATTGTTTTGCGACCGCATTTGCGGCCGCAAAACACTCACAGTTTACAACCTACTTCCATTAGGTGGTAAGCCACTCGCAAACGGGAAGGGGTCCCCAAGGGACCCCTTCCCCTTTGTGAATGGACCTGAAAATATTTTTTAAGAGCAGGCAGTCGTCCCAGGGACTACTGCCTGCCCTTAAAAAATGAAACAGAAATGTTTAATTTTTCTTTTTTAAATGCATCCCGTTTTCCTGTAAGGAAAACCAGCTGCAATTAAAAAAAAAATGCTTTATTTAAGAAAGCAGTCACACACATGGTGGTCTGCTGACCCCAGCAGGCCACCATCTCTGGGAGTGTTAGCTATTCCTAATGGGGTCGCAAATTGCACCTGCCTCATGAATATTAATGAGGCATGCAATTTGCGACTCCATTTGTACTCGCAAACAGCGTCTGAGACACTGTTGTACTTTCCAATTTGCGAGTAGCAAATTGCGAGTCGCAGAATGATGCAATTTGCGAGTCGCAAATTGGTAAGGTCGTACATCTGGCCCTATGTTTCCACATGCTCCCAGCCCCTGTCTCAAGAAGCACTACTGCTGTTTGGGACTCAGGAATACTTGGTCTCAAAAGCCTCTCATGTCCTGGCCCTATCCTCTACATACATAGCAATACTTAGCAGTTCTATTTCCCTGGCGCACCATCACCAGTAATGTAGTGCCATTCTCCGATTCCTAACATTTCTGAGATGAAAGAGTCAGTTTGGCTCTGGACTATTTATACTTTCAACCTTTTGAAGACTGCCATGTGAGTAGTACTGAAGTTTTTTTGGGTCACTTGCACAAGCATGAGTAGGTTTGTCTCCAACAGCATGCAGGACCTGGGTATTGATGAAGAACCTGGACCAGGTCGCCATCCTGGATGCCTGAAGGCTGAGCACTTCATGTTTTATTCACGCTTTTATTCTTTGGTTGTGCTGCGTGCTTTGCTTTATATGGCAGGTACTGTCAGCTACTGAGTACCTGGACCTATTTGTTAGGGAGATTACCAGTATTTCACAGAAGAAGTGCAATACTTTTAATGGGAGAGTTGTGGCTCCCATCAGTAACAAAGAAATATAATCTCAGTAACAAACCGAGATATAGAGAATCTGCACTTCTACATTTCCATTTGAAGCAGGGATTATGCGGCCACATATTCTGCATTGAAGGCCTTTGTTATAGATGACAGGTGAATAAGAATGGCACCCAGAATGAGCTAGCGCATGAGAGAGACACCAGGAGCACATTTTGTGGCTGTATGAGGGATGGCAAGCTACTGCCCCAGAAACAGAAACAGGCCGAGCTCCAACTCAGTCTCTTGTTTTTCCGCAATGCAGATGACCATCTTGACAGTGCATATGGAGTGTTTGTCATCTGCATTAGTCTGTAGGAATTAGTTATTATCTTCAGTCATACTATCACAAGTGAGTTTAATACAGTTGGACCTTCTGCTCCTGTAATAGGGGGATGTTATGTGTTGTGAGAGTTGTTTTCTATTCTGTTAGCATCTGCAGATGTACTTGGTGTCATTTTGTATGCTATGTTATAGAGATTTGAATAGCATAAGCTCAGCCATTAGCATGGCCTGCATTGCTGTAGGAATTGAGGTGCCTTCATTCCCTGGTCTAGAGGATTTCCTAGCAGACAGGAGTCTAATTATTGGTTTCTGAGTGTACTCATCAACAGCCACCAAATTCAGTCACCTGTGAGGTGTACTTTAAAGGTCAATGATCACCTACCTCTACCTAGACCATTCTTTTCAGGTCTAATGACATGCTCTGAGGGTGCATTCTCCTTTACCCACCACATCACACAATAGACATTAGTGTGTAAAAAAGTTGTTTTTCCCCACAGGTTAAAAATGATGTGGCCTTTCTTTATGTATTATTGGCTTAAGGGACCATTCATGGGTCAGATATTACCATCTGAGCTTCAGAAAATCCCTTAAGACATGGTTGTTTACCCAAGCATATGAATAAATTCCACCTGGATCTGGCAAGTCCTAGAAAGAGCGCCATGAAACCAATTGGTGTACGTGCTCTTTATAAGAATTTTATAACATAACATAACATAACATCTGCCCTTTCATCACATTTATCACTTGTGGTCTGTGTTCATTCAAAAGCAGTTGTGCTAACTTATATTAGTTAATACAATAACACAGTGGGTAAAACTTCAAATAGCATAAAAATATATAGTTGTCTTTCAGATCCATTAGCCAGCAAAGTCCATTACCAACATTGTACAACAATTCTTTAAAGTCAATGTTTTATATCACATTTCTTTGTTACTTTTTACACAAACAAAGCAGGATATATTACAATGTATTACAAAGACCAAATACAGCCACTGCTCTCGGGTTATTCATTCTATACAATAGCTAAACTGATACAATGGCAATGGTAAATGAATAATCGCCCTGCAACAACAGTACATTACTTGAACAACCTTCCCTCTCCAGAACGAAGTTAAGAGGAGTTCAAAATGAAGTTCTAAGAAGGTAATCAATAGAAATGAATTACAAAAATAAAGTTAGTTCATCTTCACCCCGTCCTTTAGCAACGTCCCCAACTAGATGAGAGCGGTCCTGATAATTACACAGTCATAACAAGTAGGACTCCCAAGTAAGTAAGCTACATTACCTAGTAGCATGTATTCCCATCTTCAAGTACAACACAATGGCCCCCAAAATGAATCTAACAAGCTATTTCAGAAAGTCCTCCCATATGTCTATTAATTGAGGAAGCCTATTATTTATTTCACATATCAGTTTTGCGTATGTTAATGTTTCGTACACAGCCTTCAGCCAATCTAGGTGAGTCGGTACTACTGGCATTTTCCACAGCTGTACAACACCCACCTTTGCTACTACTAATGCTGTGGTTAACCATCTGATAATAGAGAAAGTCATGGGTGGTAAATCAGTGAGATCGTGTAGTCGTGCTAACCTAGGCGAGTGGGCCATAGTTGTATCAAGACGCATTAAAAGTGTTTCCCAGATTTGTTGCCAGTACTCACATAACTTTGAGCATTCCCATAATACATAGACCATATCAGCCTGTATATGCCTGCTTCTCCAGAAGAGAGTCTGAACAGAGTTTAGCCTTATGCAGTCTCTCCGATGTCCAATGCCACCTGTGAATGATCTTGAAATATCTGTATTTCAAGTGGGATTCTTTTAGCCCTTTATTGTGGCATTCTACAAGTTCCTCCCATTTTCGTTCTTGAAATTGTCTGTGTAATCATGTTTCCCACCATGTCTTGAGTGATGCCGAAGTGTGATGAGAAAAGAAATCATCAATCAAGATAGAGTACATACCTGAAACTGTACCCCCAATCTCTTTGCATTTAAATAAGTAGTCAAGAATGGGAGAGCGGGCTTGGCTTCGACACAAAGAAGGTGGCCTCCTTATCGCAGAGCTCCATATTGCGCCATGCCAGAGGGCTTGATTCCTCGCTCGCAGTTAGCGAGGATCTAAGTCGAAAATATGGATAGGTTTTGTGTAGGCCTTTAAGTGGTGGTGTGAGAGACGCCTTTCCTGACATTTTGACATTATGTTTTCTTGGTGTGGCTGATTGCGCCCAAGCTCTATGAGAGAAGCAGCTGGTATTTTGAGCAGTTTTATCTCTAGATTTCTCCACTTTTTTCTGACGAGTTAAGGTGTTCATGTTGCAGCTTCTTTTATAAATGCTTGTGCCTCTACTGAATGGTGCATAATGGATAGTAGTAATATTACCAAATCTGTTTCTTCAAAATCTTCAGTGGGTTGTTCCTTTGCGATGGCTTCTCACATCACAAGCAAACTAACTCCCCCACCTTTTTGAGACTCTCTACATCCAATTTGTAAATTTAATAGCTTCAAGTGTCACTTCTGCAAGCAAAAGGCTGAAACAGGGACCTCCCTCACCGGAGAAGTTGTCTTCACCGTATTCTCCGGAACTTTTACTTGAGGAATTACGTTCATTGAGACCATTTGTTGAAGAGACCAATAAAAACATTCAGCACCTGAATGGCAAATGGTCAGCGATGGAAACTAGCGTGTCTTCATTTTAACAAAGAGTAAGTGATATCCAAGAAGTGACTAAAAAAGTTTCCTTGGAGAAGGAGATTGCTCTTCTAAAACGTCAAAAAGAGGATATGGAAAATAGAAATCACTACAATAAAGTACGTATTTACAGCTTGCTGGAGGGACTTGAGGGGCACGATCCTAGTTCCCTTTTTACCTTCTGGCTATCACAATTCTTAGATATGCCACCATCCACATCATTAAATATCTAGAGAACACACAGATTAGGGCATCTTCCATCCTCCATATCATCTTCCATCAGGCCCAGGGGAACCATTATTTTGTTTTTGGGGTTTACAGATCTTATGAAGGTGCTTGGAGCTACTAAATCCAAAGAACAATTACTTTGGTCAGGGAAAAAGATTTATATTACTCAAGATGTTTCCAAAGCTACTGCATCTCAACTAAAGGAATTTTTGGACTTTCAACCTATGCTCTGCTCTATAGATGCCATATATGGTCTATTTAATCCCTGCTCATTGAAGGTAAGATATCAGAACAACACAATAAACTATGGTGATCCACTGAAATTTGGGAAGTTCCTTCAATCTCATATTACTGATACAATGGACATTGCTGGACCTTTGGCTGGGTGATCTATTTGGTTACAGTAATATTTCATAGTGGTTGTGTAATCCAATAGGTATAGGATTATATTATCTGTTTTTGTTGTTATTTTCTTTTATACTTAAGTGTGTCATACTTTCTATGTTTAACTTCTATTTTCCATTTTTGTTCCAGAGATCTTGAGATTGAACTTCAACAACTTCACTGCTCTTCTCTCCATGTGTCATTTTCCTGTGTGGGTGGCCCACCCTTCTTCATGATGTGCTGTCTTTGTTGTGTATTGTCACCACCCCCTTTACTTATAGGAGACTTTCCCAGGTATATTTTCAAAGTCGTCACTTATTTGATATTTTCTGTCTATTTTGTCTTGTGCTTATCTACCCTATCCCGCTCTTACACTTTTTCATTTCTTTCCCTGTGCCCTCATGTGATGGTTTACTCTTCCTATTTTTTTACCTTCCCGATTGATTCTTCCTCCTTCTATTTTTGCTTATTTACCAGATTTTGAAGATCAGTCTTTGTTTTTAGATGTATGCTTCACAGAGTATTGTCATGGAATATTAACGGGTTTATAAATCCATCAAACGGCAGAGAGCTTTATCTTATCTTGCAAAGTACCTTGCAGATATTGTTTTATTGCAGGAGACTAATCTTATAGAAAGTGAGGCTCTAAAACTCCAAAGAGGTTGGGTGGGTTCAGTGTTTGTGTCCCGATCAGTCAATAAGAAAAATGTAAGTTATTCTTTCTAACAAGCACTTAGATTTTACTTTATTGACCCATGAATCAGATAATGAGGGTAGATGAATTATAGCTTGTTTGCTAATAAATACAATTCCAATAACTGTTTTAATGTGTATGGCCCTACTCAAGTTGATTGTTCTTTTTGGTCTACTTTCTAAAAAATGCCTCCAAGTTGATGATTCTTATTTTATTTTAGGGGGAGATTGCAATCAGAAATATTGATCCATTCCTCGATCAACAATCCTCCGTGAGATTTGTCCCAAATAAAATACATAAACAATTTTGCTCTGCTATCTCACAAGGAGCTTTGCTGGATTCCTGAAGGGCATATCACCCTACTTCCAAAGACTACACATTTTACTCCCCTGCACATGGGTCACTCACTAGATTTGATCACATCTTTTTGAGCAAAGCTTAATCACAATGCCTTACCTTCACTATTATTGGCCCTATGGTACTTTCTGATCATGCTTCCTTGATAATGGATTTGGATTGGATCTCTTCTAAAAAGAAACCCAACAGTTAGAGATTCAATAACTTTCTTCTTTAAGGTGCCTAATTTTCCTCATCCTTCCTCTCATTTGAACTGAATTTTTTTAGACTAGTGACACTTCTGGGGCCATATTTCACATAATCACTCTTTGCGCCCGGCGCATCTTTCAAAAGGTGCGCCGGGCGCAAACAGTGATAATGCGCCCCATTATGGTGTATGCGCTGTCCCCAGGGCAGCCGCGAACCTGCGCTACCCTGGGGGCAGCGCATTCATGTGAAAACATGGAGCAGCCGCTCCGTGTTTTCACAATGCAGGCAGCACCCGCCTGCACTTTCAAAGGGTTTTAGAGATCCCCTTGCAGGCGGGTGCAGCCAGTGACTGCACCCGCCTGCAAGGGGATGTCTGGTGGGTCCATGGGACCCCTTTTACCCTCTGCTGAGGGCTGCCTTCAGGAGGCGCACTGACAGTGCACCACCTTTTAAATGGCGCACTGTCAGTGCGCCTCCTTAGGGCTTCTTTGACTCTGCGCCCGCGTCTGTAATATGGCGCGGGCGCAGAGTCAAAGGAATTCTCTCATTTGCATAGGGCACACCCCTATGCAAATGAGGGAACGCCCTCTGTTGATAGCGCTGCCGCTTTAAGTGCACCAGCGCTATCGGAATTATAGAAGGGGACGCACAAGCGTCTGCGTCCCCTTCTATAATACCAAAGTGCCCCTGGGACACGCAAAGCGGGCGCGAATGCCTGTTGCGACCCTGGGGCACCATCTGTAATATGGCCCCTAAAGTGTCTCCATAGCTTTTGTGGGATGCATTTACGGCAACTGCAAGGGGATTTATCATAGATTATGTTTTTGGAAACACTGAGCACAAGATAAAGAACACAAAATGTTGTTGTTCTCCATTAAGAAGTTAGAATCTCAATTTTAAGCTTCTAAGACTGAAGACAGCCTAAAACAGAAATCAAATGCCAAATTTTGATTTAATGAAATCTCTGCGAACCAAGCCTCCTCTGTCTTAGTTAAAAGCAGTGCTAGATTTTATGGGGGCCATAACAAAGCTGGAAAGTTATTGGCTAATTATCTAAAGCCCAAGAAACAATGTTCTCACATTGCATCTAAATGTAACAGTGATTGTGATTCATAATTTGGAGAAAACTGATATTTTGCAAGAGTTTATAACATTTTACACTGTATTTATACACCAGAAACCACCCCACAGGAGTCATCTATTAAATCTTATTTACAATCTACTCCAAGACCAGAGGTTAGCCAGATTGATTTTTCTGCTTGGGTAACAGAAATCTCTCTGCAAGATCTATGTAAGGTGCTCGCTCTTCCTAAAATGGGTATGACCCCGGGTCCTGATGGATTTATGGTTGAAATTTTCCTCACTTTTCTAATATATTGTTGCCTAAAAACGTACGGGTATTTCATTACTTCTCTACCTCTTGTATGCAAACAAGTACATTTCAAGAGGCTCCTATTTGTCTTATTCCAAAGGAGGGTAAAGACCACAATTTTTGTAAGAATTATCGCCCTATACCCCTTGTCAATGTTGATTACAAGATTTTCGTTAAAGTCTTAGCTTTACAGTTTGACCCTTTTTTACCAAAATTAATCGATAAAGAACAGATGGGATTCATAAAGGGACAGTTAGCCTTGGATAATACTTGTTTATTCTTTAACATGCTAAATAGAGCCTCATCTGTTAAATATTAATTGGCGGCAATAACAACTGAGACTGAGAAAGCTTTCGATAGGATTAACTGGGATTTCTTGACACATTCTCCAAGGTGGCATGGTTTTGGTCCTTGTCTGATCTCCCTAATTTCTTTATTGTATGCTTCTCCCAGAGCCTCGGTACTGGTTAATGGACACCCTTCTGCCTATTTTACTTTACACCGGGGAGTTCGTCAAGGGTGTCCTTTATCGTCCCTATTATTAATTTTGGCATTGGAGCATTCTCTTTCTCGTCTTCATCACAACCCATCAATTTCGGGTTTTCCATATGGGTATAAGCACTTGAACAAACCCGGAGAGTACTATCTCTATTATTCTGACTGGAATATCCCCTTTTTCATCAGTTTTCGGGCTATAAAATTATTCCTGAAACAACTTAACAAGTACTGTCTTAAATCTTACTTTATGCCTTCCGGGTTTCTTTAGAACACCTCTAAGACCAAATACCTAGGTATCTGGTTAACTAAAGCTATCTCTGAAATGGTGCATATTAATTGTAATAAAAGCCTGAGTAAAATCAAAACCTTTTCAAATTCCTGGAACTCCCTGTTTTTATCCTGATATGGATGCTTAAATTTGATTAAAATGATGCTTTCCCAGAAGTTACTATATGTGATCCATGATGCAAGTGCAAATTCCCACTCTATTTTTTTAAAAAGTTGACTCTCATCTCGAAATTTTCATGAAAGGACGGGAAATCAAGAAATTTTTACTTAAACTTAAAAGATCCAAAATGGTAGGTGGAGTCAATTTTCCAAACTTTTGTAGATATCAGCACACCTTTTGTTTATGATAAGTAGCTTTCTGGCTACAAACTAACTGATTCCCTTTTTCCCAATTATGGTTGGAGGTGGACAGGTCATTGCTTCTCCCCTTTGCCCCTCAGGAAGTTATCTACATCTCTTCCCCTTCTTATTTGATGACCTATCCGCTTTTTAAACATATATGTTGTTTATTAAAACCAAGTCCTTGCCCTCAGGTAATTTCCTGGGGCAAGTTCTTGCATTCTCCTCTGTGGTATAATAAACTGATCAAAAGTAAAAGTAAATCCTTATTCTGGAAGTCATGGAAGAACAGAGGTATAGTCTGGGTTGCTGATTTGTTTATGAATGATGAACCACTTTCATTTTCTCAATTTCAGGAACACTTCTACTATCCCAACTCCTACCTATCTCACTTTATTAACATATTACTAAATGTATTTCTTTCTTTGGGGAGATGTTCATCTGCTCCCACCATGTTAGATTTCTTAATATTCATTCCTAAAGCCATTCAGATTTATAAAGGTATTTCTTTTGTTGGCTCTTTCAGAGAAAAGTCAAAAGTGGTACTACTTTGGGAAGCAGATTTGGTTTATACATGGCCTACTAATTTTTGGAATAAGATTTCAGAGAAATTGTATAAAACTTCCAGAACAGCTAACACAACACAGACTTTATTCTTTATCTATAATAGATTTTCTATCACTCCTTCATTTTTGACTAAATCAGTGCTTTATTTGTAAAAAAAAAATAAGTGCCAGGGCCCTCATCAAGAGGTCACCCCAGCTTACACCTCCCATTCCCACTGGTAGAGCTGCCAATGACAGTTTCTACACAACTACTAACCACTAACCATCACACTCCTACAAGTGTGACAATTCAGACTGTTCGAGGCACCCAAAGCTATAACAATGGCTTGGGATCAGTTATTAGATGTTTTTAATGTACATTGAATTAATAAACAACAGTTGTTATGCTTATCTCTAAATTACACAAACATCACCACTATGTGGCAGCTTTCCTAAGTGTCGGTGTTGATAATTAAGTGATGGTGCCTAGCACTGGAAATCACCAGCTCAAACTAAACACTGGACTAAATGCTCCCAAGGGAAGAATGGTAATTGTTTGTCCTGCGATTTCCCTATTAGTAATCTGATTCACTTGTCATTTAGGTGCCCTCACAATCTCTCCTTTTGGCACAAGATATGGCATCAAATCAACACAATTTTTCATATACATTATCCCTTTAAGATTGTCTAACTCTTTTTGGCAGCTTGATTGATGTTAATGATGCTCCTGTGTTTTACAAAAATAAATTGTTAGATTTATTACTTGCTGCAGCCTTTCAATAGATTCCATTTAATTGGAAATGTTCCTCTTTCATTCCATTTAAACGTGGTGGTACATTGTCTGTTCTCATCATAGGTTGGACAGAGCTTTTATGCCATTTAATGGTTATAAGAGTAAAAATTAATTATTTTGGTTACCTTTTACCGCCTTTTTAGATGATAGTATTAAACAAACATCAATTACGGATGGTAAGTTTTTGTAAAACTCCTAGCCATCTTGAACACACATTTTATTCCTTATATCCCTATAATTCAGATTCTTATTGTAAATGTTTAGACTAGACTCACTCTCCTGGTTTTGGATGACTTCAATTAGTATTGTTTAGAACTACTGTGCATACTTATATATTTCTCTGGTCCTGATTCCTTGGATTTCCTGCCATCCCTTCCCCATTCCCCTTGTTCCTTTCCCATATTTTGCTATTTAAAAATGGTTTAAAAGAAAGATTTTTTGTACATTTAAGCAACGTTTTTTAAAATCCTTTTAATGATCTATCTTTACTATTGTATGAGTCATATTTCACTTTTGTTGTCTGGCATATTGTATTTTCTACTATTTCAATGAATTGTATGTTAATGTATTTTGTTCCAGAGCTCAATAAAGCCTTTTGAAACTTGAAAGAAAAATTAATTGGCGAGTGTTGCAGTGGAAGGGTGTGTCTCTCAGTATTGTCTTTAAATAATGAACCAGTTGGTCGTATCTGCATCTGTATCATTGAGAGTTTGTATTGCTGCTTTAGGGTCAAGAATTGCATTATTGAGCCCTCTTTCACATATAGGGGCCGATTCCGATCTCGGATTCACCGGATCCGATTCGGAGCCCTGTTTCCTGACCGAATCGTACGCGGGTCCGGCCGAGCGAGTACGATGCAAGCACCCGCGAAATCGCCGACCGACTCGAATGCGGCTTCAACACGCTCCGACCGACTCGCATGGACACGACTCGCACCCCGCTATGGAGACGTTTCCCGGCCGGGTAAGTACGATGCGCGCCGCGAGCAGTCCGATCGACTTGCGCCGTCCGGCTCGACGAAGCTGTCGGAGCCGGACTTTGGGGGTCCGCGTCGGACCCCCCTGTACGCGTAGGCGCGCGAGTCGCACACAGGGGGGACCCATGGGTCCCCCCTACCTGTTCATGTACGCCACGATGCGCATGGACGCGTACACGCTGTAGGGGGCGCCCTTGTCCGCCTCGCACCCATTGAGTCAATGGGAGCCCGCGTACGCGTTGTATGACAGGCTCCCATTGACTTCAGTGGGAGTCCGACCGAATCGAGTCCGATTGCATGCGTGCGCATCGTACTCGTTCGGTCGGACTGCTAGGGTCCGATTCGGTCGGAATTCTCTCCGGGTCCGGCTCGGTCGGAGAGAATTCCGGCCCGAATCGGAATCGGCCCCATAATCTACACCAAAGACTCAGCATGCCTTCCAGAGGAACCAGCTAATTTCCCCTCCGCCTATCCGTATTGTGCTATTCTGCCATAGTGGGGCTTATGAGTGTAAGAGTTCATGAACTTTCAACAATTTGTGTGCTTGTTTCCAAGCCTGATTTGACGATCATATGATGGGATTAGATTGTGCATTGAGTGTACATTCACAAGAATAGTAATTAGCCAATTCACTTGTTTTATTAGGGATCTGATGTTCCATAAGAACCCAAGGTGGCATTTCCCTAGATATTTTAAGCATGTAAACCATGCTAACCAACAACATTCAATTTTTGGAAGACGTAGGCCGCCAGATGTCATGACCACATAGAGTTTGGAACCTTTCAGTCTAGGCTTGTCTTCACGCCATATAAAGGCAAGTATTGCCTGTACCATGTCTTTTAAAAGGCGTCTGGGAATCTCTAACAGCAGAATGCCAAATATTTAGTTAAACTTCAGTGCTATATTCATTTTTATGATTTATGTTTCCCCCATTAAGAGATAACAAGAGCTGTAGCCCTGCCTACCTTTGGAAGTCTACTTTCGTCTTGTCTACTAGTGGCGTTATATTGTACTCTACCATATCTGTAAGCCCTTGATTTATAAGTATCCCTAAGTGTTTGAGCCATGATTGTTTCCATGTGAAGTGTAGGGAGCCTATTACTTCTTGTGTCATCATCACCGTTAAGGACAGGGCTTCACATTTAAACTAGTTAATTTGGTACCATGAAAAAGTCAAAAAGTAACCTATCAGGTCTATTAAATCTCTTGCAGAACTCACTGGCTGTGCTAACATCAACAGTACATCATCCACATAGTTTAATGCCTTATGTTCCCCTGCCACTGTTGGTATCCCTGCAATGCATGGGTCTTTTTGGAATGCGATAGCTAGGGGTTCAAAAGCGATTAAGAATAACGAGAGAGACAGTGGGCAACCTTGTCGGCAAATATGCTGAAAAGATGCTTCCACAGCTGACCGAGGCCCTTGGGGCGTTGTGTAATTCCTTAACTCATGTGAAAAAGTTATGACCTATCCCCATGCGGAATAGATACCCCCACTCTAACCAGTCAAACGCCTTTTGGGAATCAAGCGAGAGGAGGACCTTGCCATCCAGATCGTGGAGTACATGCCATATGACATGTTGCAGGGTGCATAAATGATTAGCAGAGGAGTGACCTTGGACAAAGCTTACTTGAATCATGTGTAGTAAGAAGACAATAACCTTCTTCAACTGAAATGACAGGATTTTCACCAGTATCTTAATGTCCATGTTTATAAGGGATATGGGCTGATAATTTTAATATTTCAGTGGGTCCTGATGAGGCTTGGGAATAAGTAATATTCAATATCTGGTGAAGTCATTCGGCAGTCGCCCGGCTGTCTGTATTTTCTAAAAGACTTAAGTTAACACAGGAACTGCCAACTGATTACCTATTTTATACATTTCAATAATAATGCCATCCTCCGCTGTGGCTTTACCAAAGGCCATATCATCTATTGCTAGGGCTACTTATGAGTAGGGCTCCCGGTTTTATGGTACTTATTTTTTGGCCACTTCCGTCTGTATTTATCCATATCTATTTTTTGCCCATTTTATCTGTATTTATCCATATTTATTTTGTGTTTTGCGCATAAATGAAGTTGTAAAACTGTACATTTCCATATCTATTTAACTGATGGACGCGTACTCACACTTTGATGTCTGTCGTGTTTTAGCTATTTAAGCTGTCAAATATTACATAACAATACGTCCACTGGTAAATACTAGCTTTATACCATAAATGTATGTTGACATATGCCGTTATTTAGAGAAATTTCATCCTGTTTTTTCATTTCCCATGCTGTCCATCTGCTCAGCTGCTGGCCTATATTTCATGAAAGACAGCACGGACAGTCACTTAAAAGAAGCACAATTTTCTGTATTTATCCACTTTAAAAAATAAATGCAGGCAAAAAACTCATTGTTTTCTGTCTGTATTTATCTGTAAAAATCCATAAAAACGGAAAACAGGGAGCCTTACTTATGAGTCCATAATTGCTACTTCTAACACATCTTATTGCTTTCTTGGTAAGAGGGTACTGGTAAGTGCCTCATAAAATCAGCTTCCACTGTCAGGTCTTCCACACCCTCTGAGGCAAAGAGTGTTTCATAGTATGTCTGAAATTCAGTGAATATGTCCCATGGTTCTTATTTTAACTTCGCAGTATGAGTACCTATTGCGGGAATGTTCCTGTCTGATTCTCTTTGCCTAAGTTGGAATGGGTGTGCAGACAGAATATTGAGTAAAAAACATCGAGTTGCACAAATATCGAGTAATAAATATTGTGGTTCAGAAATATCGACAGCAAGAATATCATGGTCAAGAATATCGACTTAAGGTAAGTAATATCGATTTTAAAAATATTGTTTAATATCAATTGCAAAAATATAGTTGTTAAAAATATCGTTTTTTTAATTGATGTTATGTATTATAGTATATATTTTACATGTATGCGATGTATTTTTGTATAAGAATTGTTTGTATTTTTAATATATTTGTTAAATTTTTAGTAGTTATTAATTGTTTTTATTCGAATTATAGGGGAATAGGGTGGGAAGTAATTTAATTATATAAATTAATTAATTATTTTGTATTTATTAATATTTGTTTAATTGAGATTTTATAGTTTTAAATGTGTAAAGTAATTTATTATTAATTAATTAATAATTGGTTGTTAATTAATTTTATTTAATTAATTGGTATTTAATTATGGTAACTGTGTAAATAATTTTAGGTGTGTGTTGTGGTGTTTATAGGTGTAAAGGGTGGCAAGTAATTTGTGTTTAATTAATTAATATATATTTGTTAATGTTAATTATTTGATATTTATTTTAGGTAATTGTTTATTTTTGTGTGTGTTGTTTTTACTTTTGAAGGGGCAAAGGGTGGGTATTAAATATATTGTAATTACTTTATTATTAGTTGTTAACAGAAATAGTTTTTAATTTAAAAATAAGTTTTAATTGTGTTTTATTACTTTATTGTTTTAATTTAGTGTGTTTTGTGGATATTATAGTGTTAAAGTGTGTGTAGTCAATTAATGTTTATTAGTTTTTATTAATAATATTTTTTTAATCGATTATTAATTATGTTAATTATGGAAATAACTTTAATTTAAAATGTTTAAGTGTTTTGTTTTTGGTGTGGTGTTATAGGGTAGGAAATAAAATAAATACATTTATGTATTAATTAATGTTTTTGTTTGGCTATATTTTCTAGTTTAAATTTTTTTAACTTAATTTATTATTTTATTTTATATAATATTTGAAGGTTTTTGTTATATTTAATTAATATTATAATTTGTTTTCTTTTTATATATTTAATTTTTCATTTTTTAATTATTGTTTATTTATTTTTATGATTTTTTAAAATTTTTATGATTTTTTTGTTATAACTGTTTGAGTGTGAATAGTATTTTTTGTCTCTCTCCTATCCAACAATATCCCTAATGTTGCTCGCACTGGAGTGGGAATAGTAATTTTTACCCATCGCTATCTAACAATTTCCCTACTGTTGCACTCACTGGAGTGGGAATAGTAATTTTTACCCCTCCGCTATCCAACACTTTCCCTACTGTTGCACTCACTGGAGTGGGAATAGTCATATTTACCCCTCCGCTATCAAGCAGTTTCCCTACTGTTGCACTCACTAGAGTGGGAATAGTTAATTTTACCCCTCCACTATCCAACACTTTCCCTACTGGTGCACTCACAGGAGTTGGAATAGTAATTTTTACCCTTCCGCTATCCAACACTTTCCCTACTGTTGCACTCATTGGAGTGGAAATAGTAATTTTAACCCCTTTGCTATCCAACACTTTTCCTACTGTTGCACTCACCGGATTGAAAATACATTTTTTTACCACTCCCCTATCCAAAACCTATCCTACTTTTGCATTCAGTGGAGTGGGAATAGTAATTTTTACCCCTCTGCTAACCAACACTTTCCCTACTGTTGCACTCACTGGAGTTGGAATAGTAATTTTTCCCTTCCGCTATCCAACACTTTCCCTACTGTTGCACTCACTTAAGTGGGAATAGTAATTTTTACCCCTCTGCTATCCAACACTTTCTCTACTGTTGCACTCTTTGTAGTGGGAATAGTAATTTTTGCCCCTACGCTATCCAACACTTTCCCTACTGTTGCACTCACTGGATTTGGAATAGTAATTTTTACCCTTCCGCTATCCAACACTTTCTCTACTGTTGCACTCACTTAAGTGGGAATAGTAATTTTTACCCCTCCGCTATCCAACACTTTCTCTACTGTTGCACTCTTTGTAATGGGAATAGTAATTTTTGCCCCTACGCTATCCAACACTTTCCCTACTGTTGCTCTCACTGGAGTGGGAATAGTAAATTTTACCCCTCTGCTATCCAACACTTTCCCTACTGTTGCACTCACTGGAGTGGGAATAGTAAATTTTACCCCTTCGCTATCCAGTACTTTCCCTACTGTTGCACTCAGTGCAGTGGGAATAGTAAATTTTACCCCTCCGCTATCCAACACTTATCCTACTGTTGCACTCAGTGGAGTGGGAAAAGTAATTTTTACCCTTCCGCTATCCAACACTTTCCCTACTGTTGCACTTTTAGAGTGGGGATAGTAATTGTCACCCCTCCGCTATCCAACACTTTCTCTACAGTTGCTCTCACTGGAATGGGAATAGTAATTTTTACCCCTCCGCTATCCAACACTTTCCCTACTGTTGCACTCACTGTAGTTGGAATAGTAAATTTAATTTCTCTGCTATCCAACACTTACCCTACTGTTGGAGTCACTGGAGTGGGAATAGTTATTTTTACCCATTTGCTATCCAACACTTTCCCTACTGTTGCACTGAATGTATTGTGAAATTTAAGTTGAAATACTTTTTAATAGTTTAATGTTTTAATTTATTATAGATTTTTGTTTTTTTATATTTTAAATTATTAATATATATTTTTATTTTTTATATTATTTTAAACTTTTAACATAAATGAAAAATAATAGTTTAATAATTGTTTTAAAGTAAATAAATATGTATAAATTATTATGTGTGTGTGTTTATTTTTTTATTAAGTTTATTTGTTATATTTTTTTAAATGTATATGAAATGTATTTGATTTTGTTAAAATTTATATTTAATATTTAATATAGTTGATATATATTATTTTATTTTATATTTGTATAAAAGTTGATATTTTATACATCTATATTTTTTACATCAATATTTTTTACTCAATATTTTTAACATCAATATTTTTTACATCGATGTTGTGTCAGTGAACCTTTGGAAAGCCAGCAGCCTCCCTGCTATCTCCCCTTGTTTATAGTGTCTCTGTCAGACCCTGAATAGGTTTTACTCCACCTTTATAGAATACAGTACGTTCAAATTATATTTTGCTCTGAACAATGCTTCTAACAAGGTTTGTGTCATCGAGTGGATCGGTCTTGGTGAAAGTATGGAAGTCAAAAAGTTTCAAAAAGTTTCAAAATACTAATCCACAAAGGGTTTTTGTCATTTCTTTTAAGAAAATGCTGTCTCCCCTTGGAATAAATTTGAAATTGTGCTGCTGTCGTGGAAAAGCTGGATGGGTACCTGCCATAGGTTAGTCCCGCTACAGCCTTGGAGCTTTTGAGTTTTTTGCTTAAAAAGTTTCTTTGTCCCAAAACAGAAAGACATTTTGACATTTTTTCAGAGATGCTGAAGCCCTTCAGTGGGAATGAATCTGAAACCCAATATGGTGCCGTGGAATTGTTATTTGGGTATTTTTTGTGGTAGGTCTCCTTGGCTCTGGAGCAAATGTTTTTGACAGTTACCAAACTTTATTCCTGGTGCCCAAGGAACCACTGGAGTACACTTCTAAGCCCCTCAGACCTCAGGGGAGCAGCTAGAGACTCTTAGGTTATAAGGCAGAGGACATTGGCAAAGTCCAGTCCAAGTTCCAGTTGCTACTACTAAGCTGCGGATTGTAGGAAAAAGGCCACTTGCTGATTTTTGTACTCCTGTAGCCACATAGGAGGTCAGCCTACTGACCCTTGAAGATTACTTCCTTCTCTTGTGTACAAGGGGGGGCAGCTCTAGTCCTGAAGAGCTCCTCACATCTCACAGACAGAAGGTTCAGTCTTCAGGTCTTCCACACGTCCAGAAAGTGTTCGGTGAAAATGCTTTGGTATGCCACGTTTATGCCTGGCACCATCTAGTGGATGGGGGTGACTCCTGGGCACTTCCTAACCAATGTGGTTAACGTTCCTGGGACAGCCCTGCCTACCTTTTCAGAACTTCCTGTTTTGCCTTACTACAAACAGGCCAAAATGCCACGTGTCATGGCATTTTCCAGATGGCGAAAGTCTTTGACCACACTTGGGTTCTGTGGGTTGTGGGTGTGGAGGGGAGTGCACTATGATAATCATTATTGTCCTTCCACATCTAACACTAAAATCCAGTTTGAAGCCAGCCTTGTACCCCCAAGAAACTAGGGGAAAGAAGTCTAGTAGGACAAAGGCAGGGTCCTATAGCACTCAGACAGGGAATACATAAGAATTGCCCTGGAATGCTCTTCTCTCCCTTTTAAGAGAGTTAAAGTGTTACATGTGGTTCATACAAAATGGAGGATAGGATTGGACAGTGTGATGTTAAAAAGAATGCCCACAGACCCTACGCTGAAGATTCTGTAGAGCTCAGAGTAGTCATCTCAGCCCATTTAGGACAACCCAAAATGTAGCTCCTGTGGGAATTTTACTATCTCACAGCTCATTCGCACCTCATTTAAGGCTCAGGAAACTGCACAGAATTCTACAGCCAGCAAAATAGGGTCCAGAAAAAGGTGAAAAATCCCGAGTGACCATGCAGAAAGGGCAGATTTCCTACAGGCCCTCACTGCCCCTAGGTTAGCTGGTAAAACATAGTCAGACCTTAGCACCAAGGTCACGAGCTCTACAAATGCGACTGGTATAGTATAATATAGTACCTTTGGACTTAGTCACATTTTTGGTGCTCGGATTCTTCCAGTGGGGCTGAAGAGAGTTTCCTGAGGCCTTATCCTGCAGAATCAAACTTGCTGGTGCCAAAAAGCTCTATGCAGGAGTAACCTGAATCTTTGGCCCAGCAGCAACTCACCATCTTTGGATTGGCTTGATAGGTTGGTTCCAGTCCTCGGGAGGTCCTTGGAGCTGAAATGTTCCAGTCAAGGTTAGGAGGGGCCCACTTTTACACCAGCCAAGGGTCAATGGCCTGGAGGACAGCTCTTGGGGGGTCAAGACTCACTCCAGCAGAGGATAGCAACAGGTTCCAGGGAAGGTAAAGTTTCAACTGGTCAGCTGGACAGATGCAGAAAAAGACCTCTTGTAGCTTGTTGTGTCCTTGCAGCTTGAACAGAGGGTCAAACGTATGATCCTTGGAGTCCACTTCTTTGTCCTGGGTACTAGAGGGAATGCAGGTCCAGTCTTCTAAGTTCTTCTCAGGTCACAGACAGCAGATCAAGTACTCCTCAGTTTTTCCGTAGGCCCAGAAAGTGTTCTGCAGTGCGTTCTGGGGTGCCATATTTATGCCTTTCACCAACCCTGGGTGGGGAAAACTCCTAGCCACTCCTTAACCAATAGCGTAAAAGTTCCCATGGGTAACCATACCCACTTTTGCAGCATTTCATTTGTGCCTTACTGAAAAGAATGCCACGACGCCGCTCCTAAAACCAAGATGGCAGAACCTTTCTTCCCCTGTGCAGAGCTTGTGGCCCACCCCAGAGGTGTGGCCAGGGAAAGGAACAACCTGTCCTCTATAGTCACTCTAAACCAGTTCTGGGGCAGATGCTCTCCCACTGGGATTGGTGTCTGTCTGATTAGGGCAACAAAGAAAGGTCCTGCCCAGTTCAGGTGCCCGCTAATATTTGCCTGTGACAGGGTAGGCCTATTTCCAGTTAATCACGTTCCTGGGTACAGTCCAGATGGCCAGCTTGCAAGAGAAACAGACACACCTCCCCATACCCAAGCCTTGGTCTTGCTATGGAAGCAGTTTTTACACCTCATCAAGGGGCAATTCAGCTGACAGTTGGTGCTCATGCAAATGGGCCTCCAAAGGCTTTTGGCAGGGAAATGGTAACTTATGAAAAATACCTGTTCTAAAATATTTATTACAAAACCTACTTCAAGTGTGATTTGGGCTTATAATAAATACTTCAAAAAGTCCAAGAATGAGATTTGTAGGTGTTTCCTAGCCGGAGATAGTATGATTAATTTTAATATTGTATCCCCATGCTTTCCTATGCAACAGCCCACCCTTTTTTCATATCAGGACATATTCAATATTAGACATTTACATGTGGTGCTTTACCATGTACCCTGCCTTATGAGAAGTAAGGCCTGCTTAGGGGTGAATTATTAACATTTAAAACAAAGGTTTAAGCCTGTCAAAAGGGATTATTTTGACAGGTCAAATTTTAAGTTTTAGAACTGCACAGATAGACTACAAATGCTAGACCTGCAGCCAGGTTTGCACTGTCACTGCAGTGGGTGGCACAATCGGTGCTGCAGCCCACTGACAACATTAAATTTACAGCCTCTGGGTGCACTTTGTACCACAAACTATGGATTTATAGGTAAGTTAAATATGCCATTTAGGGGTATGACAATTTTATCAGGTTGAATGAGGGCTCTCAGACAATTTATCACTAATTAGCAGGGGAAAAGATCTACTGGCAGCAAAAGAATCAAGCCAAAAATCCAGGGGTAAATCACACAAAAGATGATAATTTCCCAAAATATGTTTCATCTTTTGACCTGAAAAGCCATTGGCAAAACGTTTTTAAATAAAATTGATTAACTGAGAGATTCCTACAGGGAAATGATATGAGACAACAGGGACGAGGCAGGTAAAGAATAGCATTTGAAAGAGAGATGTGAAAGGCTGTAATATATCACACCTTCTCTCTGACCCAATAAGAGCAATGAATTGTGGAGTCATTAATCTTGAAAAAGTCTTCCCACCTTAAGGGCTGTACCTCTACTTTGCCCCCTGGTTTGTACCCCTCTTCAGAAGAAATGGGGGGATGACTGGACCATGGGTTTTATCGGTTACTGCCAAACCCAATGTTCACCTAAGCGACATTAGGAAAACAAGCATTTGCAATGCAATAGGTCTCACATTCACACAAATTTGAGCTATTGGCATTGTAAATGACAATGCCTTTTATTTATGTTTTGCGTTTTAAAACATAAATAAAAGGCATTGTTATTTACAAAACTAATAGCTTAAACTCTCGCAAATGCAAAACCTATTGTATTGCAATAAAGGGCCTTCTCGACCGCTTGTTAGATTGTAAATATCAGAGGAAAAGACCGGCCTGCGATGTCTTCAAAGTAGTGATAAATAGTGCAGTGAAGAAGATGTGTAAGGGGCCGATTCCGATCTCGGTCGGAGGCGCACCCAATACCATTCGGTCGGGAAAAAAGCCATGCGAAAGCCTGTTTCCCGACCGAACCGTACGCGGGTCCGGCCGAGCGAGTACGATGCGAGTCGCCCGACCGACTCGTCCGGGCGTCCCGACAACTCCGACCGACTCGCTCGGACTCGAACCGCTCCGACCGACTCGGTCGGACCCGGTCCTGCACCGCGCAATGGAGACGTTTCCCGGCCGGGTAAGTACGATGCGCACCTCGGCCGCTCCGACCGACTCGCGCAGTCCGGCTCCAAGGAGCTGTCGGAGCCGTGCTTTGAGGGTCCGTGTCGGACCCCCTGTACGCGCACCCGTGCGAGGCGCACACAGGGGACCCAAGGGTCCCCTGCCTGTGCGTAGTGCGCCGCGAAGCGCTCGCGGCGTACTCGCTGTGAGGGCGCCCTTGTCCGCCTCGCACCCATTGAGGCAATGGGAGCCCGCGTACGCGTTGTACGACCGGCTCCCATTGAGTTCAATGGGAGTCCGACCGACTCGTGTCCGATAACATACGGCCGCATCGTACTCGTTCGGTCGGACTGCACGGGTCCGATCGGTCGGAAATCTCTCGAGTCGGCTCGGTCGGAGAAATTTCCGGCCCGAATCGGAATCGACCCCTAAGTGTTGTAAATTACACAGACACAGAGGGGTCGATTCCGATTGAGCCGGAAATTTCTCCGACCGAGCGACCGAGAGATTTCCGACCGAATCGGACCCGTGCAGTCCGACCGAACGAGTACGATGCGGCCGTATGTTATCGGACACGAGTCGGTCGGACTCCCATTGAACTCAATGGGAGCCGGTCGTACAACGCGTACGCGGGCTCCCATTGCCTCAATGGGTGCGAGGCGGACAAGGGCGCCCTACAGCGAGTACGCCGCGAGCGCTCGCGGCGTACACGCACAGGTAGGGGGACCCTGGGTCCCCTGTGTGCGCTCGCACGGGTGCGCGTGACAGAGGGGTCCGACACGGACTCCAAAGTACGGCTCCGACAGCTCTTACGAGCCGGAGTGCGCGGCTCGGTCGGACTGCCTCGCGGCGCGCATCGTACTACCCGGCCGGGAACGTCTCCATTGCGCGGTGCGACCGGGTCCGACCGAGTCGGTCGGAGCGTTCGAGTCCGAGCGAGTCGGTCGGAGTTGTCGGGACGCCCGGACGAGTCGGTCGGCGAACTCGCATCGTACTCGCTCGGCCGGACTCCAGCGCGTTCGGTCGGGAATCAGGCTTTCGCATGGCTTTTTTCCCGACCGAATGGTATTGGGTGCGCCTCCGACCGAGATCGGAATCGGCCCCAAAGTGTGAAGTGAGAGTTACAAATGATCCAAGCTATAAACACTAACAAAGCGCTCCAACACTTTTCGCTCCATGATTACATTGTCGCGGCTCAGGAGGAAGAGTGGAAGGGCGGCCCATTTTCTGCCCTCTCCGCGATTTGAGTGTGCAGTGTGGCATTGCGTGATGTCATTGCTATCTTTGGCCTAATAAAAAGCACTTCAGCTGTAGTAGGGCCCAGGCTTCACCTCCTGGTGCAGGGGGGGCTGTGCTTTATGGCAGGCATGGAGGGAGGGAGGGATGGCCTTGGCTGTAGCTCCGGCCTCATACAGTGCCCCTGCTATTACTAGTGAGCGAGAGGCGCTGAGGTGGTGGTATTGGTGGTGGTGGTATGGTATTGGTGGTGGTCGTGGTATTGGTGGTGGTGGTATTGGCATTGGTGATGGTGATATTGGTGGTGGTATTGGTGGTGGTGGTGGTATTGGTGGTGGTATTGGTGGTGGTGCTAGTATTAGTGGTGGTATTGGTGGTGGTGGTATTGGTGGTGGTGGTATTGGTAGTGGTGGTGATATTGGATTGGTGGTGGTGGTATTGGTGGTGGTGGTGGTGGTATTGGTTTGGTGGTATTGGTCGTGGTATTGGTGGTATTGGTATTGGTGGTGGTGGTATTGGTGGTGGTGGTGGTATTGTTGGTGGTAATATTGTTGGTGGTGGTATTGGTGGTGGTGATATTGGTGGTGGTGATATTGGTGGTGGTGGTGATATTGGTGGTGGTGGTATTGGTTGTGGTATCAGTGGTGGTATTGGTGGTGGTGGTATTGGTGGTGGTATTGGTGGTGGTGGTATTGTAGGTGATGGTATTGTTGGTGGTGGTGTTGGTGGTGGTGGTATTGGTGTTGGTGGTGTTGTTGTTAATAAAACAGGCTTTTGAAAACAACCCTTTCAGGTGGCTTTAATGCAGATGACATGTAACACAAATTTGCTGTTGTCAGCTTCAGCCCATTAGCACATGATTATGTGCTACCTGGAGTTCACATGACTTAATTAGCTAATTAATGGACTTGGCTTTCTGCACCATTTTACACTACTAGATGTATGTATTGAGTGACACCTTATCTTATTCAATATTATAAGATGGTTGTTAGATCATTTAATACTTTGGAATGTATGGATATAGGTGCTGAGTTCTCAGTTTTAATATTTATGTAAGGATTGACTGGGAATGCTAACATCCCTCAAAAAAAATGTTTTTGTTAAATAGGCCCCTTGTCTTTGTTTTGTTTTTTTAAGCAACTGTTGTTGTGCTTTCAGTAATCTATTTTTAATTCTTTTTAAACTATGACTACTATATTTATAATAATGTTGTGATGGGTACTTTATAAGATCTAAGTGATCGAAATACAGATGATGATGTTAGACAGTGAAAGACATGACCTGCAGTGATTGTCATGCAGTCTGAAACATCATTGGAATCCTCCTCACCAGGAGCCAACACCAGTACCCTGCTCTTCTTCAGCTTTCTGCCATGAACATATTATTCCAACACCCTTCTCTAAGAGTGAACACACTCCCACTGACTTGCACAACCTCCTCACATCCAACATGATTTTACACCTCTTTTGACCACTGCAGCTGAGCTGCCTGCAGTACCAAGGACAAATTATGACTTTCATTGGTGTCTCCAAACAGTAAGTGTAAAATTGCCAGGCTATTGTAACTTGTCTACATAAACACTTTTCAACACAACTTATTTGCGATCTAACCCCTTTCCTCTATCTATGCAGTACTAAAAATTAGTATTATGATATTCTCAAACAGTGCTGTGACACACATCACTGACTCACTCTCTCAGACCTGGCATTAGTGCTATGGCGCTAAGTGCAATAATATTTTTCGGCTCCTCCCCAATGACCTTCTCCAGGGATTCCCTCACTCTCACTCCAACAGAGCCCCGCATCTCTCCATAGCCCCTCGCTAATACCCATTTAAATTGTTTTATAGCGCAACTCAGGTTAGTGAAGGGTGACAGAGCACTTAACATCACAGGCACATTATACAGAGACAATGAACCATACCTGTGTAAATTAGTCTATAGAAAATGTTACAAGAGACAATGAGGATTAAAAGGTATAGAAGTCACATGTCATCCATACTAGTCAGCAGTATATTTAAATAGTGTTTGGTCTGGAGAAGCTCAGGATTTAAAACATACCACAGTGGTTAGGGTCGGCTTTACTAATAAGAATGTATTTCTACCCAAACGAACCCCTATTAGCATTCGGATAATGAAAGGTGGGAAAAAACATAATGTTCTAACCTATACCATGCAATTTGCATGCAGCTCTTTGATGACAGCTCATAGGCCACTCTGCTATATTAGGATTGTAAATTATGAACTGCACAGTAACAAAAGAATCTCTGTGACAAAAGCAGTAACCCACTGAGCTGTCAACATAGAGTTCATAGAGTGATCTGCATGGTATGCGTTCTTTGCAGGAGGCAAATTAACCCTCTTTGCTACCTTTTGATGAGTCAAAACTGCTACTAGACAAAAACTCTTATCTCTGTCCAGCAGGAACAATAATCACCAGGATTATCTTAACATTTGTATTGCTACCTGAAAACTGCTGGACACACAAGGAACTCTGCAGCAGGTGCTTTCCATAAATTATTCCTAAACCCATTAGAGTCCCCAGCTAAGAGCCAGGTGAGGCTGCACTGGTGCCACCCTAAAATCAGTCCCGCACAGCATTCTGTAGTGTTTGCCCCACCTGTAGTTTATAACTGGCCACTTGACTTACCAACACTCAGTAGTGGGAAAAATAATGTCTGCTGCCTCGATCTGTCACTGTAGCTGCAGTGTGCCTGTGGACTCACTCATTCGCTGCTGACAGCTGCTCAGGCACACAAGTGCTGGAGTAAGTTGCCAATCTGGAAATCACAAAAGGCATTTGCCTTCCTCCATGATCTGCACCGGTCCAAGGGCAGCTCAGCTGGCAGGCGGACACAGATGATGTTGGTCTGACAGACTACACTTAGAAGTCTCGGTGAGAGCTGTCTGTGGCATGTGTCTTTTAAAGACACTGTCTCAGTGCCTGCTGCTCTCTGGACCGGACACGAACAAAGCTGGTCCCCTGTCCTATTCTCTTCCCCCATTTCCTATGCCCATACACACACACTCAAGCAGGCCAGCACACATGAGAGGACACAACGAGTTCTCAGAGAGTGACCTGAGTTCGATAATTGTTCTTTTCTAGCACCCGCGACGTCCAGGCAGAGGCAGCGATTCTATGCTAGCAGAAATTAAATTAATTTAAAACATGATGCTGCCTGCACCCACCAGACCTTTTCATTCTAGCCTGAAAACTATCATCTGGCTACACTGTTCAGAGTGGTGCAAGGCGGCCATAAGAAAGAGACGTGATGCGCTTTATGGATCTTAAAGAAGCGCCAGCCCCATTCTCTGATGGTGGGTGGTGAGCGCTTTGAAACAAAGGGGCATATTCTCAAGAACGTGTGATAACCACCGCAAGTTTAGCTTAACGCAACTTTGCATATCGCAGTCTATCACGGGAAAACAACGCCGTGTTAACGTAGTATTCCCAAACTGGCAGCACCATGCAATAGTCCCACGATAACGCGTCAAATGACCGCGTTAAAATTAACGCGACACCGCAAAAATGCGAAACACAAACGCGAATAAAGTTGCGATGAGGCCAAATCCGATACAAAAATCTGCGATAACCAGCGACAGGCCTGCAATTCCCACTTGTCATGCGGGAAAATGCACTATAAAAGCTGAACAAGAAAAACACACCATAAACAAAATAAACTGCGTAGCAACATGGATGCACCCGGAACGAGTGCCCAGGTCAACGCGAACCCCACAAGCCCCACAGACCACCAGCATGGAACCTCGGGGTCTGGGAAGGCCAAGGAGAAGAGGAAGAGGAAGACGGGGTACAGTCCGCATGACAACCTGATCGTCGTCACGGAGGTGACAGAGCACTAACAACAACTGTCCGTCACCTCCACCGTGTCATTGGCAACACAGATGGAAAAATGGCATTCCATCGTGAATGCAGCCGGAGTGTCGAGGAGGCCAAGATGCGCTGGCATGATGTGAAAAGCCAAACCAAGCAGAAACCCGCTGCCAACAGGAAGGCAGCAACGGCGAATGGAGGTGGGAGTCCTGCGCCACAGGAGGAGCTGGAGCAAATGGTGGCCACAGTCATCAGTGTGGAGATGGTGCAAGGAGTTGGGAGTCCGGACACTGCTCGACATGACCTGACACAACATCAACAGGGTGAGTAACAAACCGGGACTGTGGGGACGGGGGCGGACGGGCACAATGGCACACATGCACAAAGACGTGTAGCACACCGCACACCCACAATGACCCTGGGTCATGTCCCTGATCCCCGTGGCACACAGCAGCACACATACAAACATCAAGTAGGCCCCCGTCCACCATGTGCCCAAAGGGGTCCCAACCCACACATCACCAATTCCACAACACACACATGCACCCGTGCGAAACACAGCAAAGTTGCGTATGGGAGAGCCACACTGACAATGCAAGTGACACCACATGATGAGCAGCATGGCTGGAGAACAATCACCATGACATTGTGCACGCCACGAGACTGAGGTGGCTGAGTGTGGACCACATCCGGAAAGGAGCAGGTCACATTATGACACATCCACGTGCACAAACAACCACTGACGTCAACAATACATCTGCAGACAAACAATGCACAAGAGTACAAAAACCGACCAAGAGCACAAATTACCCAAGTCGCCAACATCACAGCACCTTAAAAGCACAAAAGTCAAAGGTACACCGCCTCCAAGGGATAAGGGGCAGCAAAATCACAGCTGCAGGTGCGACTCTCACACAATGCAGCACACACACATAGCAATGACAGCACATCCACATGGACGACAATGTGGTACACAGTGCAATACTTACACTGCAGAACAGAGGACACAACTGGGTCCGCCTGTGCGTAGAAAATGGCCAATCACATCTGACATAGCAGGAAACTGTGAGATGCAAATGTACGTGTACAACCTCACCTACGTCATGTAGTCCAAATGTCCACTGTCCCGCATCAAATAGTCCGCCCCTCCCAAACAGTCACAATGTACATTGTCATGCAGTCTGTATGTAAACTTAAACAATGCGGCAACATACATGCCAACACAATGTCAACAAGCATCTCCCCTCCACATTGCAGAGTGACAAACAACACCTCCAGCAGAGCAGACCAGACAACTCTACAGTGAAGCTGAAGAGGACCTCCACACTTCCGACACCGACGCCCTACAAGAGTCCATGGACATCTTAGGCAATCGACCTCCAGGAGCAGGGCAGCACCGCTGCATCGAGGATACCCCACTCCCAGCACAGACAAAACAGCTGGACGCACCCACCACCCCGGCTGGCTCCCAGCAGCCCACCCAAGCACACATCACATTCCAAGGCTAGGTGTCAGACTGCCAGAAGGGGGTGGCCGAACATGTGCGGGTGGGGTACTACCTCATGGAAGCCGAACTAGATCACATACGTGGGTGTCTAAGTCCCATCAGGGACCACCTACACTCCCCAAAGGAGACCCACACTGCGACAGAGACACATGCCTTTGCACATTTCCAGTACTGAACCACACCCAGAGCCACGGGATAATCATCCACACCCCGACGCTGGACTGGCGTACGCCAGCCCAGTTCACTCATCTTACGTATTGAGTGGGGGACGACAAAGCTACATGTGCAATGTCTCACCCACTGCCTACGGTGGCATGGCTGCGTCCTCTGTACACGGCACAATGTAATGTTGTAGGGCCCGGGGCCCTAATGCATACATCATGAGCACACGGACACACTCAGATAGTTAATTGAACTGGCTAATGGCACGTGCGCTCGACACCTTTATTGGCATGGTCACATGTACAGTGACGCATGTGCTGGATGTGTGTGGGGTGAGTGTAAGCCAGCCCTCATGGAGTCGTTGGTGCTGGCAACAACTTGAACAGTGATCACAATTAAAGTGGAAACAGAAAACACCAGCATAACAGAAACAACTGTGAAGCATCATGGTGGTAGCCGGAGAAAGTACAGTGTTCACCCAACATGCAAGCAGAATGGTCCATGATTTGTGGTGCACTGAGTTAGTGGCACCTGAAGAGCTGAGCAGGGTATCAAGCTGATGATGGCACCCACGACAGGTGTGAGCAACTCTGACAGTCTGGCAGTAAGACACTTCCGACTCTGGCACCTGTCGTTTGGAGTTGGTCCAGGCGGTGGTGGCATGTGCATCCTGCGGTGATGCGACGTCCGGGCAGGTCAGGACTTGATTTGATATGTGAGCCCAGGTGGAGCGCAGTTGAGGCCGGAGGCAACAGACAGCACAGGGCCACAGACACATGGCCTTGATGACCCCCAGTCCATCGACCCAGAGGCCATCCAATATGCTATCAGACAGGGGCCATGACTTGAGCTGCACAGAGTTAGTGGCCCCGGATGCACTGCAGCCGGCACAGGCACACCGCCACGGGACGGTGACTTGCGGTGCAGTGAGATAGGGCCACGCGAGGTGAGCGGGTCCTCGTCGATGTCGAAGGTGAATGTAGCGGAGGTTTGCGGGGGACAGTGGAAGGTGTCCTCCAGGGCATGATGCAGAGGGCAGAAGCCGGCCAGAAGCGGCAAATGGAGGAGTGGAATGCTACAGCCTCATTTTTGCCACAAAGTCAGTATCACCGACATGATGATGAAGACAACCCCCAGTCCATAGACTCAGTCGCCACCAAAGTTCAACCAGAAAGTGTCCGTGGATGTCGGGGAACAGACTTAGTGGCACAGGAGCTGAAAGGGGATGCAGTCTGCGATGAGGCCAGTACAATGATATAAAGGCTGCCATAAATGAATGATGACTGAATTCCAAATGTGTGACCTACTTGACCGTAGTGTAGGCCGGAGGCAGCGGTGGAGTACGTCAACGAGAAAGGAGTAAAGCGGGCCTGTGTCGCGGAGGCCGTGATGATCTGAGGAGGCTGCCAAGGTCACAGGCTTCGGGCTTGGAGCTTGCGCCAGCACGTGGTGGGCCCTCTTTGACACATGCCGGTGCCGGCAGGTGAGCAGTGAGGCCTGGCTGCGCAGGGGCGGGCATGACGGGTTCGGGGACCAGCGGCCCGGGGTGCAGCAGGCGCACAGGATTGCAGGCCACACCGCTCACGGCGACGGCGTCGGCCTCATGGCGGGGTGGGAGGCGCCGCCCTGGCAGACACGTTGGGCATTCCGGAAGAGAACCACGCCCAGAGCTACGTGCTTTTTATTCACACCCCTACACTGGCCTGGCGTACGCCGGGCCAGCCCACTCCGCACACGCTTACAGGGGGGGGCGTCACAAGCTACATTTCCGCGATCTTCCCCACTGGCTGGGGTGACATGGTTGCGTCCACTGTCCACTACACTCTAAACACCAGCAGTGCATGTAGACATGGATATGTCTGTGGTCTGCATACTGCAGTCTGTCCAGCACATCTCCACCACACTTGGCATTGTGTACTTTCTCATTCATGGGTCACTTGCCTCCTTCACACATGCCTCGTTCCCACCTCTCCCCACATTCCGCTATTGTGTGGCTGAGGTGCCATGCCGTTGATGGCTCATGTACATGGCTAACCAAGGTTGCCACAGTAAGTTGTGCTGTCGTGTCTGGTGGGTGGGCATGTTGTTTGGCATGTTGTATGTGATTTTCTGACGTGTGCAGTGCCAGAGTTGTGAGTTGCATGATTGTGGAGTTGAGGTGTGTGGGGTGTTCATTTGGTACTTGCCAATGAGCAGTGCATTCCCATAGGTGCCATCATGGAAGCGCTGGTTGATGTTGGACTGTGGGAAGATGAAGGGATCATGCACACTGCCTGGGTAGTTGGCTACAACATTGGTGAACAGTCCCCTGTGGTCCACTATTGCCTGCATGTTGATGGAATGCGTGTGCTTTCTGTTGCGGTAATTGTGTGCAGTGTCGGCAGGGGGCACAAGTAGGACATGTGTGCAGTCGATTGCCCCCAACACGTGCGGGAATCCAGCTATGGCGTATAGTCCTTGCTTGGTCTCCAGCTGTTCCTCCGCATTGTGGGGGACGTATAGGTACTGGGGTACCTAGCTGATGATGGCATCCAGGACAGGTGTGAGGAACTTGGATGGGGCTGGCTGTGAGACTCCTCTGACTCTGGCGGATGTTGGTTGGGAGGTACCAGAGGCCAACAGGTGCAGCACAGCCAGCAGCTTTGTCTGCAGAGGGATGTTGGTTGTCTGCTGTGTTGGGACCGTCAGCCTGTGGGCAATGATGTTCAGGATGTGGAGGATGGTTGTCCTTTTGAGCCTGTAGTGGGCATTGACATTGTCTGGTGTTTGGTCTGTGAGGCTGGTGCATTTCCTGAAGGTCCGCTGTCTTTGTCTGCGCTGCCTCTGTGGTGATCCGGGGGGGGGCAGCGGGGGAGCCTGAGGGGGGTGGCGGTCCTGGGGGTGGTGGCGGTGGGTGTTGTTGCCCTCTCGGGGCTCTGGGATGCATGGTGGGTGGCTCCATGGCATCTGTTGTTCTTCATGTGTGGCTCTGGGCTGGGCTCCCTTTGATGGTGCAGGTTGTCGTCCGACTTTACACCAGGTCAGAGCAGGTGTTAATTTCCTACTGCTAACGCGCCTTATCGCCTGTTTTGTGGTCTTATCGCCGATGTGGCTGGTCGTTGAGAATGTTGAGGTGTGGTGTTGTTGCGGATTTTTGCTCGGGAACGCCTACTCTGCATCTCATTAGCGATAGTTGCCGGGGTCATCTGTGGCGATGTTTTTTGCGGATGCTTTCGCAAGTAAACTGGTGGTATCGGCTGTTAGCACCAGCTTGTGAATGGGGCGAAAAATTTATCGTGACTTTGGCTGCGATCAATCAATCATGTCACTTATAAAGCGCACTACATACCCACGAGGGTCTCAAGGCGCTGGGGGAAGAGGGGGGTGGTGCTGCTACTGATCAAAGAGCCAGGTCTTGAGGAGTCTTCTGAAGGCCAGTAGGTCTTGGGTCTGTCGGAGGTTGGTGGGGAGGGTGTTCCAGGTCTTGGCGGCGAGGTGGGAGAAGGATCTGCCGCCAGCAGTCGTTTTCCGGATGCGGGGGACTGTGGTGAGGGCGAGGCCGGTCGAGCGGAGCTGGCGGGTGGGGGTGTAGAAGCTGAGTCGTCTGTTGAGGTAGGCTGGTCCGGAGTTGTGGAGTGCTTTGTGTGCGTGGGTGAGGAGCTTGAAGGTTATCCTCTTGTTGACAGGGAGCCAGTGCAGGTCTCTCAGGTGGGGTGTGATGTGGCTGCGTCGGGGGATGTTGAGGATAAGACGTGCAGAGGCGTTCTGGATGCGTTCCAGCCGTCTCAGGAGCTTAGCCGTCGTTCCTGCGTAGAGGGCGTTTCCGTAGTCCAGCCTGCTGGTGACGAGGGCCTGGGTGACTGTTTTTCTTGTTTCGGTGGGGATCCACTTGAAGATCCTGCAGAGCATTCGGAGGATGTTGAAGCAGGATGAGGAAACGGCGTTGACCTGCTTAGTCATGGAGAGGGTGGGGTCGAGGATGACCCCTAGGTTGCGTACGTGGTCGGTGGGTGGCGGGGCTGTTCCCAGTGATGTTGGCCACCAGGAGTCGTCCCAGGCTGAAGGGTTGGAACCAAGGATGAGGACCTCCGTCTTGTCCGAGTTCAGCTTCAGGCGGCTGGTCCTCATCCATTCGGCGACGGCCTTCATTCCTTCGTGGAGGTGGGCTTTGGCGGTGTGAGGGTCTTTGGTGAGGGAGAGGATCAGCTGGGTGTCGTCGGCGTAGGAGATGATGTTGAGGTTGTGCTGTCGGGCGACGTGGGCGAGGGGTGCCATGTAGATGTTGAACAGCGTTGGGCTGAGGGAGGAGCCTTGGGGTACGCCGCAGATGATCTTGGTGGCCTTGGATCGGAAGGGGGCGAGGCGGACGCTTTGTGTTCTGCCGGAAAGGAAGGATGTGGTCCAGTCCAGGGCCTTCTCTTGGATCCCGGCGTCGTGAAGGCGTGTTCGTAGTGTGTGGTGGCAGACCGTGTCGAAGGCGGCTGATAGGTCCAGGAGGATGAGGGCTGCTGTTTCTCCGTTGTCTAGCAGGGTCCTGATGTCATCGGTGGCGGCGATGAGGGCGGTTTCGGTGCGATAAAGTGCCGATAACTCTGCAATAGCTCCTTGAGAATATGCCCCAAAGTTTTTCACATGATCACTAATGCCCACTACAGTTGGCCATTGCCCGAGGAGCCTGTGCCCCTTCTTTTGGCTCTAAATAACCTCACATTTGCCTGGGCCGGCTGGGCAACTGGCGCTCAACATGAAAGGCTGCTGCAGCCTTGGAGCAGAGGTCAGTAAGACCAAGTACAAAGCTCGGCTGGCTCATCTCATGTGCAGTAGGACAATGGGCCAAACTGAGGAGGCATAGCATGTGGTGGGACTTGAGTATCGCAGTCAGCACTAACACTTCAAAGCCAGCACTAACGTTTCACAGCTGGCGCTAACGTTTCACAGCCGGCACTAACGTTTTACAGCCAGCACTAATATTGCAGGGGGCAGGGGGGAAGGGGCTGTGCAGTGGCCTTTTAAAAGGCTCTGCCTTGGCCTACAGCAAGAGCCAGATGAGCCCGGGTGCCTGCTAGCACCTTGTCAACTTAAAAATTGTGATGGAGCTCCCATTCTCCATTGAACAAAACAAAATTACGCAATGCAACCAATAGAAGCAAAAAGGAAACTTTTTTGGCAACTCAATTCTTTTTTGAAAACGTTACTGGGAAAATTATTTATCCAGGGACACAATGACAAAGGGAAAGGAGAATAGAACGGGAGAGTAGCAAAATGGATTGAGTGAAGGGTGCAATGTGGAGAGACAAAAGCAGCCGTGGCCCTTGCAGGTAAGAGCGGTGGGGGGAATTTCGACAGACGACAATGAGGGAAAATTAATTATTTATTTAATTTTCCCTCGTCATCACCTGTCGAAATCCTCCCCATCCAGCCTCACGCTCTTACCTGCACGGGCCGAGGCTGGACAAATGGAGAAGTGAGAAAGAGTGGAGAAGAATGACAAAAAGAGGGGAAAAGGAAATGAAGGGAGAAAACGGAGTAAAAGCAGAACAGGTAGGATAATAATGCCGTAATCCAGATAGGGGGGGGTGGGAAGAGATTAGAGAGAAGAAGTGATGAAAGAAAGTGGAGAGAAGCACAGAAAGTGGTACAGATAAAGAGAGAGCAAAAACTGGAAAGCGAAAGTGGAGAGGATAGAGATAGGAATGTGAATGACAAAAGAAATAATGGAGAGGAGATCAAGGTGGAAGAGGGTGTCAAAGGTTTCCTGTTCTATGAATAGAAAAGATGGATACTGTATAACTCCTACGATAGTGCCATCAAGAAGAGAAGTTTATTAACCCTCCTGCTGGCACTGGGTCTCAGTGTCAACTGTTGTTAGCATCCAAACACAACGATCTACGCTCTACCCTCTGTTAGGTAATGGCATCGCGTGACCATTCCACATCATGTGATGCCCACATGAGAAGATGCCACAGATACCACCTCACATGCTCTATTCTAGCTCTCTCCCTGAGTCTACGCTTAGTTTAGAGGTTGTTGGCATTCCATGAGGTAGCGCAAAATGCAGAGTACAGTACACCCGTGGAACTTCCTTCATGAAAAGTGCAGAATGATAAAGAGAATTCCACCAGAGGAATCTCTTTTGGTTTTAGCGCTGTCTTCAAACACAGGTATTTAGGAACAAACAACAGGAGGATACCCGTTAAACCCAGTTGAGACCTGGGTAGATATTATGTCGCAAATAACAATGTCTCAACAGGTATTATTTAGAGGACAATTGTACTTTCAAGGAAGCATACGCATTAAAGTTGATAAGGAAGGGAAACAGGGAAACGAAAAAAATACTTAAGGACAATGAATGCAATATTTGAAGTGTATTTAGACAGTAAGAAAAAGCAAAATAATAACAGCACTCAGTTACATTAAAGGTTCATGTAACAGTAAACACCCATTACAATGAAATTATTACAACGACTACCATCACCCCGCATTCCATCCCAACGCAACTACCATTACTCCGCAATGCCATTACAACGCATGGCATTACAATGCATATGCATTTACCACGCATGCTTTTGCAGCGAATTTCGTTGTAAAGGCATGAATGGTAAATGCATATGTATTTTACATGTAAGTATAAGGTAAGTATAGGGATTGGGTTTTGGGGTGTAGGGGTATATGTTTTGGGGTGCGAAGGTTAATTTTAGAGTTCAGGGTTTGTTTGGGTTTTGGGGTGCCCATGGTAATTTTAGGGCTTAGGGTGGGTTTGGGTTTTGGGGTGCAGGGGTCATTTTAGGGTTTAGGGTAGGTTTGGGTTTTGGGGTAATCAGGCTAATTTTAGGGTTCAGGGTTTGAATGGGTTTTGGGGTGCCCAGGGTAATTTTAGGGTTCAGTGTGGGTTTGGTTTTTGGGGTGCCCAGGGTAATTTTAACATATAGTGTAGGTTTTGGGGTGCTGGGGTATTTCTAGGGTTCAGGGTGGGTTTGGGTTTTGGGGTGCCCAGGGTAATTTTAGGGTTTAGGGTGGTTTTGGGGTGCCCAGGGTAATTTAAGGGTTTAGGGTGATTTGGGGTTTTGGGGTGCATGGGTATTTTTAGGGTTCAGGGGAGAGTTTGGGTTTTGGGGTATACAGGGTAATTTTATGGTTCAGGGTTTGTTTGGGTTTTGGGGTGCCTAGTGTAATTTTAACGTATAGTGTGGGTTTTGGGTTTTGGGGTGCTGGGGTATTTTTAGGGTTTAAGGTGGGCTTGGGTTTTGGGGTGCCCAGGGTAATTTTAGGGTTTATGGTGGTTTGGGGTTTTGGGGTGCCCAGGGTAATTTAAGGGTTTAGGGTGGGTTTGGGGTACAGGGCTATTTTTAGGGTTCAGGGGGGTTTGGGTTTGGGGTGCACAGGGTAATTTTAGGGTTCAGGGTTTGTTTGGGTTTTGGGGTGCCCAGGGTAAATTTAGGGATCAGGGTGGGTTTGGGCTTTGGGGTGCAGAGGTATTTTTAGGGTTCAGGGTGAGTTTAGGTTTTGGGGTGCAGGTGTAATTTTAGGGTTCAGGGTGGGTTTGGGTTTTGGGGTGCAGGGGTATTTTTAGGGTTCAGGGTGGGTTTAGGTTTTGGGGTGCAGGGGTAATTTTAGGGTTCAGTGTGGGTTTGGGTTTTGGGGTGACCAGGGTAATTTTAGGGTTGAGGGTTTGTTTGGATTTTGGGGTGCCCAGGGTATTTTCAGGGTTCAGGGTGGGTTTGGGTTATGTGGTGCAGGGGTATTTTTAGGGTTCAGGGTGGGTTTGGGTTTTGGGGTGCAGGGGTAATTTTAGGGTTCAGGGGTAATTTTAGGGTTCAGGGTTGTTTTGGGTTTTGGGGTGCCAAGGGTAATTTAAGGGTTTAGGGGGTATGGGTATTGGGGCGGTAAGGGTAATTTTAGAATTTTGGGGGTGTATAGTTATTGGGATACAAATGGTAATTTTGGGGTTTTAGAGGGTATTTAAAAATAATATAAATATATAAATATATATATGCATATATATATCACAAAAAAGAGTTACCCCTACAGAAGAGCGAGCCATCACTCTGGTAAGTTGTGCTTGACGAAATTTAATGAAGGCTGCCACAAACGAAGAAGAAAACACACAGCTCGTATCTTGTCAACCTAGCCTGACGCGTTTCGTGCCTTGCTCATTTTCAAAGGCTATCATTGTGGATGGTGAAAAGCTCAACAGTCTTTATACTGATTAAAAACGGGATGTCCCACCCCAGTGGGCATGGCCTCTTCGCAAGGCCTCCTGGACTCCGCAGAACTCGTTTTGCTCAAGTGAGCCTGCTCGCACGTAACCAAACTTCAGTCCCAGTATACACCCCAGTGGGTTTCTGTGCTGTCCTCAATGTTCGTTGTCGCATATTGCTGCCTTCATTATCAGCTCCAGTCCCGACATCGGCGCACACCGGTTGGCGTCGCCTCAGGTCCGCCATAGGCAGCGGGGCTCTTCCACGGCTGGGCCAGCCGTACCAAAATACCACAAAAAAGAGTTACCCCTACAGAAGAGCCATCACTCTGGTAAGTTGTGCTTGACTTCATCCAGTTTTATTTTAATGTAAAAAAATATAAAAGGACTAAATGCACACATGCTGCAGACTTTACTCATGGGGCACTGGTATGCAATGAGCAGGGGGAAATACCTGCAACACCACAGTACATGAACAATGCATATCAGCAATGTGTTTCACAAAGCTGTACTGCTTTACTTGTTGTTGTGACAAACTCACACAACAACAATGTCCCCATAAAGAAGTATGCCAAACAAAGTATGACCACAAGCAAGGATAGCAAATTTGCCACCAACAATTAAAAAGCCCCAAAAGGCACACTCAATCATAAGGTCACATTTCACTCACCCACCCCCAAGTGTACACATCTGTCATACTGAAAACAGCATTCCACCTATGTCATCATTTGAGTTGGCCATCACATGATCATGTGCATGTAAACACATCTGTTTGGTAAGTCAACTGTGTCAGTGAACAAACATCCAGTAATGTCAAATCATCACACACACGCAAAGCCAGGACTTGAATATCTTGAACCAGGACAGCATGTATCATCCATGTCAGCAGCTGCGTGGCACATACACAAATACACATCACCATGCCATTTGCATCTGTTGTGAGGGTGGCACTGACAAGGCCTGAGCAACATAAACACGCATCTGTAAATCAACTAAAGCAAAATCCTGTAACACACACCAGTAGTGTCCCGTATAGGGCGTGCTGCCGGGCGGTGACGTGGGGCAGGGGAGGGGCAGGGTGGGGTGTAGTAAACACTGGAATACGGATGAATGCAGGTAAGTATACAGTTAAATCCTTAAAACTGATTCATTTGCACGCACTGCATTGCCAAATGCGATGCAGGGCGCCCAACTACATCCCTTTTATTTTTATAAAATGTCTACTTACATGCATTCATCCGAATTCCGGTGTATACCACCCCCCGCCCCACGTCCCTGTCCCTATACAGGACACTACTGCCACACACACACCACATGTGGGATCAAAGTTGCGGGTAATGGATGTTGACACCGTCTGAACAGACAGTAACAACTATTGCAATACATGCTGCACCACACTCAGAATGGGTAATCCAACAGAAGTGCAGTAAGCAATACATGCAAGATTAAACATGACTGACCGAATGCACACAAGACAAATCACACTAGCCCAAGCTACATAGATGCACATGTGTCCTACATAGTGCAGCCATGTTGAAAAAAGCAAGTAGGCTCTCATTGCCAATGTGCCAAAAGGGTGCCCTCCTCACACATAACTAATCTCACACAAAACACATGCACATGTGCAATACCCTGCAAAGCTGCAGGTCTGTGAGCCACACTGACAAGGCAAGTGACAGGGCATGATAAATAGCATCCCTGCAGGACAAACATATTTACATGGTGCAGGACATCTCACTGATGTGGCGGAGTGTGGACCACCTCCTTAAAGGAGCAGGTCACACTCTGACACATCCTTCTGTACACACAACCCCTGATGTGAGCCAGACATTTCATGACCTAATAAGCACAAGTGTCACAACTCTGGCCAACACACATAGTCACCACAGCTTTCAACATCTCTGCATTGTACATTCACAGAAGTCAAAGGGTCATTTCCCGAAAGGGACGAGGGGCAGTAAAACAAAAGCAGCAGGTGCCACTATCACACAATGCAGTGCACACACATACAAATCTGAGTACATCAACATTGACTACTAGGTGTTACAAACTGCATCACTCACACAACTGAACAGAGGACACAACAGGTAGCGCTTGTGTGTAGACACTGTCCAAAAACTATTTACATATTGGTAAAATGTGAGATGACAATGTACAAGTACAAGCTCACATCCGTGATGCCCTTGAAACAACCATTCATCCTGCTAAAAATAAGCATCTCATCCAAAACAGTTACAATGTACAGTCTCCCGCAGTCTGTCTGTAAAGTTAACAAATGCATGCTCCTACATGTAACACACTGTTAAACTGTATCTCCCATACCAATTGCAGAGGGAGAGACAACACCTCCTGGACAGCCGAATGACCCACCCCTCACCGTTGACTTGGACGAATACACCACCATCAACCAGGAGGAATTCCTACAGATGCTGGACTCCCCTGACACACGATCTACAGGAGCAGGGCAACCCAGCAGCATTGCGCCAACCCCACCCCCTGCACAAACCATCCAGCAGCAGGCAGCTTCCACCACAGCTGCCTCCCAGGACCTTGACGACACATATCAGGCCTTTCACCGCCATGTGCTTGAGGTCCAGCAGGAGACGCGTGACCAGGTGCGGTTGGGGTTTGATAGCCTGGCAGCCAAAATGGACGACATACGTGGGTGTCTGAGTCCCATTAGGGACCACATGCAGAGGATGACAGACATCCACATCCCGCTCAATGCTCTACAACGCTCCCTGGATGATATTGCTGTAGTCCTGACTCAGAGACTAGACCAACTGTCTCAGCAGGGTGGCTCCAATAGTGTCAGCGCAGATTCGTCCAGGCTTGCCCGGATAATGGAGAGCAGGGAGCGGAGGGAAGAACAACAGATGGCTGCCACAGCTGAACACCAGCGCAATGTAGCTGGGATCTACCAGGCTCTGCATCTGCTCGTCACCTCAGTGCTGCCCCAAGCTCTGGCGCCAATAGTTGCTGCTGCTGGCGGCTCCACATCCTCAGCTCCGCCCCCTGATGTGTCCGTGCCTCACAGTGCTGCACCCACCATACCACCACCCACATGTGAGCCACATGACACATCAGAGGACGAAGATGAGGATGATTCTGCCCTAATGGTAAGGAGAACACAGAGCAAACATTGACGCCAAAAGGCCTGTCTTACCTTGGTTCTGTTCTTACTATCATGCCACGGAACTACCTCTTCCATTGTCTTCCAATGTCACCCAACACTCACCTTGGACCTACACATGGACTTCCACATCAGCTTTTTTTCGTGACAATGACACTGCAAACTCCGCCTCTTCCCTTGGATCCGTCACTCCCAAAGGACTCTGTCTGCCCCTCTAACAGGCATACATGCAATGTTGGGTTGAATGGGCAAGTACTGTTCCAGTCTTCCCCCTTGTACTGTAAATAAAATTATCCAATTCACACAGATGCGTGTTTACATGCCCAATCAAGCATTGAACTCCGTAAATAATTCATGTCCTGTGAATCCACAAGAAGGTCCACCAAGGGAAATAGAAGCTATGTACATGTGTCACCTGACACGGATAGGCAGTGAGATGAGCCTGTATGTGTAAAATTGGTGGGTGGACAAAATATCGAAAACACAAATATCGTCGGACACAATATCGTGTCAAAAATATCGAGGACAAGAATATCGTGAAGGTCATTTCTTATGGGTAAGTAAAGTTTTACTATATATAACTCCACATATATGTACTTTGACGATATATATATCTTCAAGGTACGTAGATCTGGAGTTAAGAATAGTAAATTTATACCTATCTATTTGCACTTACCTACTCGATATTCTTGCCCTCGATATTTTGGACACGATATTCTGTCCACACGATATTTCTGTGTTCGATATTCTGTCAGTGAACCTGTAAAATTGCTGTGCCCACCTTGATCAGATACCACAATCGAGCAATATACCAACTTTTACCCACGTCCATTGATTAGACAGGCATGTGTGAACAAATGTACCAGTCTTTTTCAGGACACAAGTAGTGTCACCCTGAACAATTGCAAACCATAATTTCCTGGCATATCTACTTACACTCAACATGGTGTACAAATCTTGTTGTGATGTTGCGCATTGCATATCACATCCCTAGATGTTGCACACCAGATTCACATTGATGAGGAGACCTAAGGGCACATGTCTAACATACATATATGGAACAACAAAGTCTGCCTCACTGAAGTGTAGTTCACAATGGTGACTATAGCCAAAGTGCAAAGCGTCAGTCAGCCCCTACCTGTGCACAAACAATGCCTAACAATCTTGGAGCCCTCTCATGCTGTGCCCACTGTGAGCATATTGGCCAATGTGTCTATGGATGTCTGTTGAACTGCACTTAGCATATAGTCTGATTCAGTGGCAACATTCCAAGGGTGTCATCACAATGAGTCAATGCCAAAAGTAACAGCTGGGACGAGTGCCCATGACACTGTCGGTACAGGGAGCTATGCAACATGTCACCACTTGTGTGCAGCAGAACAGTGTGCCTGCAAACAAACGTCAACTGTGACCAAAGCATAACTTAACTAATTATGGCAGTCAGAAAAGGATGATAGTAGAAGTTAAGTTAGTATACCTTACAGTGCAACTCCTAAATAACATTTGTGAATAACCTCAATAGTATAGTCATAACTCATTGTCACGTAACTCATGTGATTCACAAACACTGTTGTGCCATGTGACGTTACCAATGGACACACAAATGACCTACATCTTGCATGGCATGGAGGTTGAGCTGCCATGCACAGGGACAGGTAAGGCAAAGCAAGCTGATACCCTGGCACCACGCATCAAGTGTGCCAAGGTCTGTGCAATGTATATGGACTCAGAGCCCGGAGCATCTGATATGCATGTGTCATACGCTATATGTGTTACTCGGTGCATACATCCATATCCATGATAGCTAACTGTAGCAACTTCTATGTACTCACAATGCAATGTCCCTACATTGTGTTGTAAATTTGCAACAATGTGCAGTACAACCCTGTGCGTCACACTTAAGATGTAGAACGTCACAAAAAAATGTCCCTAGACTAAGCCGTAAACCATACTTTACAATCTGTCAGCAATGCAAGTTCACTGTGCTCACATATATGGTATCTTGACACAATCCATCCTGCTAAGTAACAGGTCATGACCATAGTTACACATTCAAGGATTTTGCCAGTGACGGCATGAGTTGCATACAATGGAACAAGCCCCACTCCCCCACATCATCCCTGATGTAAGTGCAAACTGACAAAATTAAATGACATTATTTATTGAACAATATAAAATATATAAATTCCCTACACTACCACTAAGAACTAATCCTAACACTAAATCTAAACTAACTATTAATATTTTACTTAACTTAACTCCATACCCTAACTATTCCTAAACACGCAAAAACAGTTACGACATCAACCCCCCACCCAAAGGAAAATGAAACTTATCCCCAAATACCATAAAATTGTAGAAAAATATATAATTACTTAAAAACTACCACTAACTAGGCCTACCCTAAAACTACTCTACCTAAAACGTACAAAACTTCACGAACACTAGCCAACACTGAAACATAAACATCGTGGCAAGGGAGAAGAGGGGGATGGGGGCCAACATGGGGAGGAATCACTGCAGTCCAAGGTGTGTCCGGATGTCATGCAAGTTCCTGTTAAGGTACAACAATTCTCTCCGAATGTCCAAGAGCAAGGAATTGTTCGCAGCGATCATCCTCCTGTCCGTGGCATTAAAAGGCTCCACGTGAGCTGCAGGTGCAGGTGGTATTGGCACCTGGGCGGGTGTGGTCGGAGGGGGAATGACAGGCTGAGACCCCACACTGGGACCAGAGGGTACAGGGAGGGGCTGGCTGCTGGGTCGTCCAACATCCTGCAACGCATTCCATTTCCGTGCCTTCCTTTCGTTCCGATACCTCCTCGCCATCTGTCTGAAACCTTTGGCAACCTTCTTGACATGAAGGTACCGGTCCTTGGCCACCTGGAAGGCATGTTGCTCCGCAGGTGTCATGTTGTCTGTAACATATAATCAATGTCAATTCCAGTACTTCAAACCATGTCAATGTTCACCATTAAATCGGTAATCAAAGATTAAATCAACATGGGAGCCAACACACCAGTGTAACTATGTGAAGTCAGAGACTGACGTGGTCAACCAAATCTTGAAGCATGAATAATTCACTACATGCTGTGGAGACTGACATGACAGTGCATGTCATGGGACATGTACTGTCACAACAAAATGAGACTGACACAGTCAAAACATGGCACCATTGGACACCCTGACTGCGGTTGAAATGTACAAATGTCTGGAGGAGGGAGGCATTAGCCCTCCGTGTACAGAACCACCCTCATCCTGTCCTGTGACACACTGCTGCATCTAATGTACAATGAACATGTGCAGCCCTGTGTGTCCACCAGCAACTGTGTGCAGGTCATCAAGTCAGCGCCAAGACAGGCACTCTTGCACAAGATTGCAAGGGTGTCTGTGTGCAGGTGTGCTTGTCAATCTATTGTAAGGTCACACTACATGCACAGGAACAAGACTGGGACAGCCCTACTCACACTTCCAATCATGCAGCACACATGGAAACATGTTTGGTGTATGACCGCTTACATTGACATGATGCGCTGTTCCTCACTCCACCATTACTATACAATTTGTGATGTTCTGCCACTGAGAGGGGGAGACATCATTTCACCCAAATTGTCACTCATGCATGTCTTGTGACCGCTGACCTCACTCCGTAGTAAATAAGAGCACGCATGCCTTTACAACGCAAACTGTTACAATGCATTCAACATTGTAACGGCACCCTGGGGTCATGAGCGTCGTGTCATTGTCATGGCTAATGCTTACACACAGATAGTGTCGTTGAGCCCTGCATTGTGAAATATATGGGAGTTCAAATAATGCATAGCTCAAGCATGTGTTGAAAATGTGTGTGGAGTAATGTCACCAATTGTGACAGAGGAGTATGTACACATGATCCAGAGTCAAGCATGGAATGTCCCCACGGACACAGCCTGGCAACACCAATGCAGTGCACAAAGATGCAATTGCAGTTAACATGCACATCTTTGATATGTGTTTGTGTAACATGCCATTGATATGTTTGGCTCTCAGCTACACACTGCCACTTCAGTGAAGCTGCTATGCAGCATACATAAGAAAGCACTGTTCAAACATGTCTGTGAGCTTGCACCCCCTGAAAAGCACTGCCTCCTTGTGCACAACTTAACACCCACTGCACGCACCTTTGACGATAAACACAGCATGAAAGTGTGCCTTATTGACAAGGCAGCGTAACTCAACATTGGCAATAAGCCGATGACCCGATTGCCAACACCACTTCAGTGAAAGTGACGCAGTGGCGGCGTTCGGGGATTTAAAATATGCCCCTCAATTGAAATGGCTATCACTGACTGTTGATGGGCAAACTCACAACTGTGAAACAGATGCATTGCCCCACCTTCACCGACCAATTTGGACACAAATCTGACTTACACAATGCATCTTCACATTGTGGGTAAGGGACATGCGATTCACACCCATACTGCTAATCAACAAAGTGTAGAATTTGTAACAGACATCCATGACACTGCAACATGACAATATTTTATGTCCATACTCACCAGTGGCGTGTGGGTCCCTGAATCTGTCTATGTCCCCCTGTGTAATAGGTTGACGACCATCTGTGAGACAACAAATGTAAACATGTGTTGTTACCAGACGTAAACAAACATCACATATTCATAATGAAATTCATTACAGTAACTGATGATGCAACATAACTGTGGTGTTGCCTTTCATGTTGGCCACATGACTGTGACTACTTTGACTGCCATTCACACAAGACCTGTGAATGCAGAGGCGGACCACACAATACATTACTGCTGGCAGACATGCACATATGAGTCGTGTGACACAGTGTCAAGGCCCCATTTCTACACGGCCATGGGATAAAACTTGCTCTGTGTATAATTGCATCTCTGCCGATTTCAACAGGCAGTTACCCAGAGATTTTTGGGGTATGACACTCTGGAGATGTCCCATTTCCTTTGTGTCTTTTGACCTCTCTAATTCATACTCACACATAAACCATGTACAGGGGCAGCGTAGCTACGGTTCCACAAGTTATGTAGGACTGCTATTTTTACACTAGATTCTGGCCAGCACACAGCTCACGCGCACAATGGCTTGGCTTGTACATGTACAGTCACCCTTACTGTACACAAACATACGTTATTCTGCACGCAGGTTTTGCACAAGTGTGCCAGCTTTGGCACCACATTGCTAAGTGTTGATCCAGCGCAGTGGGTCACCCAAAATAGCCCCCTATGCTTGTCGGCATGGTGCAGCGTTGTGCCTCTGATGTGACCACATCATGTGTAAACACATTGCACCTCACTCATCAAATGTACTGCAATTGGACCCCTACTTCATGACGTCCGCTACAGGGACAGACTAGCAAGACCACTGACTAACTGTCAGTGAAATTGCTCTGCCAGCCTCGCAGCTCCACCATTGAATGAGGCCTCCCCCAAGCACATGCACTCTCTGGAGTGGGTGTTTGAAGGCCTCCTCCACCCGCAGGTTCACCTGCGCATCAACCCTGGTGGTCCATTGGAGCTCTGACTCACGCTTTCGGCTCCATCATTCACTCTTATCAACTTGTTACTTCACTTGTTTCCACCCTCATACCTAATCTATTGTTCGTCAGTATCTGGCTTCCTGATGCTTACTCTGTTTTCCCTCTCTACCGACTTTTCGTCCTTCCACGCCCCTTTCTCGGCAACCGCTGCTGCCCCCGTGGACCTCTCGCCAACTCCATCACCAACATCATCTCCCCGCATGCCATTGCGTCCACCAACTACAACACACTGGGAGTCCTCAACTTCCACCTCGACAGACCACATTGCTCCCCATCTTCAGACAAAAACAAATGAAAATGGCTCGTCCACATACACACACCTTGATGGACTTGAACATGCAAACACCCCCCCGCGCCTTGCGACCCTTACAAATGAGTAGACGCTCACAATAAGCATGTGATTGATGGAATGTGTCCCACAGGAGACCTACATTACAATGTGGTCTTTACAGCGCAACATGTTTTCTACGCGGTCATTACAACGGAAATTGACACTACAACTTGCGCTGGATTGCGCTCTACAATAAGGGATATTAGGATTGAGTATTCCGACACCTACCCTACTGTTGCACACACTGTAGTGGGGAGACTAAATCATGCAATTCAAAAGTCCAGTGCATCCTGCGCAAGTCTTTTTGACGACTTTCATTGTATTAACCACGTAGTAACAGTATCACGGTGTTAAGACAGCATTATGACGTCATACCTTCATGTCCCACACGTCAATTGTCAATGTACGTAACAGTATTCATGGTTAAAATAGTGTTTGTACTTACCACCCTGTATGCCAGTCATGACTCCGGTGAAATCAAGGATGTCGGCCTCACGTGCCAGCATGTCCTGCCAGCGGTGCTTCCACTGGCGCACGATCCTGTCAACTCCAAAGCACCGGAGCATCTGCACCCGCACCCGCACATGCTCCCAATGCACCTTCCGCACTGCCACGCTGTACCCTTGCAGGATACGTCCACCCCTCTCCAACATCAATGGCAGGTTACATTTTACCAGCCAAAGAAAGCCCCCTAATGCCCCCTCAGACATCCTTCCCGACCAGCCCACAGCCGGCATCTCCCTGCACACCAGTAACCCCTCAACTCAAAGAATGATAACCCTCTAAAACCACTAAAGTAAAATACCCCAAGACAAACACCCAACAAGACTGAGGACAGGAGACAGTAAAACAATTTAAAACAATTTAAAATAAATTAACAGACACTTTTCACAGGACACAGGACACAGCAACACTCTCACAATCTCAGACCAACAGCACAAACCACCAGACACCTCCTTCAATCTGAACAATCACCAGCAATGTGCTTAGAACAGAAAGTGAAAGTGAAAAACACTCCTCTGGTAGACAGGAAGCATGCATACATCACTTCCTGTGTGTTTGCGGGCCGTTTTTTAGTATGCGATGAAAATTTGCACGCAAATAGCTCGCAAATGTGCTCATGTTGTAAGTGAATTGGTATGTGGCCTGTTTTTGGGAATGCGATGTTAATCTGCACGCAAATAGCTCGCAAATCGGCTCGTTGTAACTATGTAGTGTATGCGGCCCGTTTTTGGGAATGCGATGTTAATCTGCACGCAAATAGCTCGCAAATGTGCTCATGTTGTAAGTAAATTGTGTATGCGGGCCGTTTTGGGAAATGCGATGTAAATCTGCACGCAATTAGGCCGCAAATAGGCTTAGGTTGGCACTGTATTGTACAGTGAGTGTGTCTAGCGATGTTTTTTACATGGCGCATTTAAATAAAACATTGCGTTGGCATGTAGATTTTACGGCAAGACCAATTTCATACATAGATGGACAGTCAGAGAAAATGTCTTCTCAAAGCCATTGAATACAAGCTAAAGATTGTTTCGCACAATGAGGACAGCCTACATTTTAGATTTCAAGACAGGTGACAGACTAAATTTCACGTAACATGACTCATCACCAGCTCACTAGCTATTTGCACATACAATCAGTGAATTAATGATGTGAATTGTAAGTGCACTACTCACCTGTGGTGGTCGGAAGGCAATGAGGGTGTGCACAGATCAATCAGTCCATGAGGGGGTAATAAAGTGCACGACTCACCCGTGAAGCTCACAAGGCGCTGGGGGGAGTGAGAGTGCAGCTCCGTCTCAGGCAAATAGCCATGTCTTGTTGTTCCTCCTGAGAGCATGCAGGGTGGGAGAGCGTTTGATGTTGACTGTCATCTTGTTCCAGGATTTGCCAGCGACGTAGGAGAATGCTCTTCCTCCCGCTCTGGATTAGTGGATCCGGGGTGAGTCTGCGTGGCCAAGGTTTGCTGAGCGTCAGTTCCTCTTGAGGAGGTTGAAGGTGACTCTCTCGTTGATGTATTTGTGTCCGATGATGAGGTGGAGTGATTTGTAGGTGTGTGTGAGTGGTTTTTAGTTAACTCTAATCTCGACGGTGATCCAGTGGAGGTTTTGTATGTTTGGGCTTTTGTGTTTGTGACGTGGGGTTGTGATGACGGGTATGTCTGCGCCCTTCAGGACGTTTTTGTGCTTGTGTAGTAGTGTTTTGTTGATTCCTGATTTGAGGGCGTTGCCGTAGTCCAGTCTGCTGGTGATAAGTGCGTGGTTTCCGTTTTTGATGCATTTGGGGGTTATACATTTGAATGGATTGCGTAGTATCCGTAGGCAGTTCTAGCTGTTGAAGGCTATGGAGTTGATCTGGAATGTCATGGTGACGGAAGAGTCAAGGATGATGCCGTGGTTGCGTGCGTGGTCTGTCGGTGATGGCAGGCTTCCGAGGGCGGAGAGCCACCAGGTGTTGTCCCATGCGGATGTGGATGGCCTGAGGATGAGGATGTCAGTCTTCTCTGAGTTGAGCTTTAGGCAGATGTATTTCATCCAATCTGCACTTTCCAACATTCATTCCTGGAAGCAGAGTTTGTAGTATTTTCTGATCTTCGTGAGGGAGTGGATGAGCTGTGTGTTGTCTGCGTAGGATACTATGCTGAACCCATGCTGTCTGACGATAGCGGTGAGGGTGTCCATGTAGTTGTGGAAAATTGTGGGGCTTAGGGACGATCCTTGGGGTACTCCGCAGTTGATCTCTGTGGGTTCGTGGATGAAGGGGGGAGTCTGATCCTGTGGTTTATTACGGAGAGGAAGGAGTGGATCCAGGAGAGGGCGGTTCCTCGTATCCTGCCATCGTGGAGTCTGGCGGATGTGGTGCATTGTGAGACGGGGTTGAAGGCTGCGGAGAAGTGTTATAGGATGTGTTCCGCTAGTTGACCCTGGTCAAGTGGCATGCGTATGTCGTTGTTGGTGGTGAGGTGTGCGATCTTGGTGCTGTGCTTGCTGCCGTACCCAGACTGAGAGGAGGCCCTGATGGATTTTTCTTCAATGAAGGCACTCAGCTGAGGGTTTATGTGTCTCTTGGTGACTTTGTCCGCGAAGGGAAGGAAGGAGATGGTCCAATAGTTCTTCAGGTCTGTCGGGTGATTCCGCCGATACGCAGATTTGTTCGACAAAGAGATAGGTCTTGATGTGCTTCATGTAGGTGTTCAGGGATGGTGCGCATGTGGGGTCTGCTGATGGCTCATTCATGGTCTTGGGTGCAAGGTGAGATTATTTTTTCTTATTTGACCCCCATTTCACACCCAGTTTTCATATTTGACCCCCATTTCACGCCCAATTTTCATGTTTGACCCCCATTTCACACCCAGTTTTCATATTTGACCCCCATTTCACGCCCAATTTTCATGTTTGACCCCCATTTCACACCCAGTTTTCATATTTGACCCCCATTTCACTCCCAATGTTCATATTTGACCACCATTTCACAACCTTGTAATGATAATTTCACACAGACTGAACATTCATATTCATTATTTCCCCCATACGCCCACATACATTTCAAGATTTAAGACCGAGTACACCCTGTAAATCATGATTTACTTACAGTATGACACACTAATTGAGTAATTGTGTGCCACAATTTACACCTTGTAAAGTCAAGTTGTGCACAATTGACACACTATGGCATCTCTGTACTGAGGTGACATACACACCATTGTTTGACTTTTGTGATCATAATTGCAATTTTGGTGCAATGGTAACATTTCATTTGTGATATACTTATGCAGGAGAGTGAGTTGCAGACAGGGTATATGTGTTAAGTTTGTTTATTGTCACAAACAGTTGTTGTGGTAATGTTCCCAAGACATATCTTTGTTGTAGTCAGTCACAACGTGATGTGCTCAAGTGAAGTAATTGTTTATTATCCTGTCCCTTCGGGCAATTCCTGCTGCAGTGGCTGTGGGGTGTGGTCCACCTCGGTGATCTTCCTCATCATCCTGGTCATCATCCGGTGCTGCAGGGACTTGGATCCAGGGGGCCTTGGTGCGCACACAAATGTTGTGCAATACACAACATGCTAGTATGATTTTGTTTACCATTTCTGGGCTGTACAGAAGTTTGCCACCTGTGATATCCAGGCAACGGAAACGTGACTTCAGCACGCCAAATGTGCGCTCAACGATACCACGGGTGCGTCTATGTGCAGCATTGTACTGCCTCTGTACCTGGGTGGTGGGGTTTCATATGGGTGTCATCATCCACGGGCAGAGAGCATATCCTTGATCGCCTGTAACATGAAATAGGGAGATGTGTCCATTATTCATTATGCATACTGTGTTGGCAGTGTTGACAGTGTTATTGTACATTTCTTATTTTTGCGATTTTTTGATTTGGGTTGGCCACGTGTTGCTTCTGGCTATTTAGCAGCATCTATGCTAAGTACATTGCCTCAGTGTTGATCCTCCAAACAGCCATTTTGCTGGTGTGTGCTGCAAGGTAGCATCCTACCATCTACCGATGGCACTAATCAGCACTCCTCGCAGTCAACGCCATGTGAATGTTCGAATGACATAGGCCACACCTGACACAGCTCACATTCCGATCTGCGTCTGATGCTGACGCCAGACCTGTGACACCACACAACACATGCAATTGAATATCCAGAGTTTACACAAAGCAACAACAGCAGACCCCTCGCTTGCAGGGTCCACTGAGGGCATTGACGGTTTGCACACACCATCAACAACATCACATGTCACAACGTAAACTTCATGGACTACATCCTCTGTCGCAAGCAGAGCCTCAAACTCACATACCACACCTACTCAAGATCAATTGCACTTTTACAACATCTGATTGTCCAAACACTTCACCACACTGATACACATGGCAGGGCACACCTTTGCACACTTCTTGGCATTTGATATGTTTTTGCAGTTGCCTAAACAAATTCTACACACATCTTGTGACCACGAACACATCCACTTACTCATTGTGCAACCACATGACACACCATATCACAGATGGGACAATGAAAATTTTGTGTATCTGGGTTAGAGATGAGATGCTACACACCACCATCAACAGCAGCACCCACAACACTGCAGTCAACACCGATGGCACTAGATAGTTATTTCAGGACAGATTTCTCCACCTGCGCATACACATTTGCCACACTGTGCAACTCCAAAATTCCACATGCATTGATACAAGCCTGGTCACTACACAGCTCTGAGTTGACACACTGATAAGACATGGGGGAGTACTTGTGCAACATTTAGTCAACCATCATGTGTCACCAGCAACAAGGACACCAACATTATGTTCATCCTCACCAATACGCCAACACACCAGACTGGGATACCAGTGAGGATAACTTTGATTTGCGACATGGATGTTCAGAAGCTGGTGGGTACTGTATGCAGAGGAGCCTGGAGATCTCATGCTCGTACACAATACATCAGCATGTGACACCAGGTGATGTGCCAATGCCTTTTGCAGCCCCCCCTATCGTTACCTGGGCAATGTATTTGAATCCTCCCTCTTGATGGAACGACATGATTGTGGATTTTGGGCATGTGGTGTGTCCAGTTGGTACTTACCGACAAGCAATGAATTTCCATATGTGCGATTCTGGAAGCGCTGGTTTATGACGCAGTGTTGGTAGATGAATGCATCGTGCACACTCCCTGGAAATTTGGCAATGACATTTGTGAACAGTCCGCGGTGGTCCACTATTGCCTGCACATTCATTGAATAAGTGTGCTTTCTGTTGCGGTATATGTGTGCGCTGTCCGCAGGCGGCACAAATGATACATGTGTGCAGTCAATTGCACCCAACACCTGCGGGAAGCCAGCGATGGCATAGAATGGCTTGATAGCAATCTGCTCCTGCATGGTGTTGGGGAAGTGAAGGTGCTGGAGTATCAGGCTGAGTATACCATCCAAGACAGTGGGGAGGAAGCCTGAGAAGGCTGCCTGTGATACTCCACCAACTCTGGATGTTGTTGGTTGAAATGTCCCAGAGGCTAAGAAGTGCAGCACAGCAAGCAGTTTGGTCTGCGGAGGGATGTTTGTTCTCCGCTGTGTTGGTGGCGTCAGCCTGTGGGCAATCAGGGTCAGGATATGCTGGATAGATGTCCTTTTGAGCCTGTAGTGGGCTATGACATCCTCTGGCTTTAATTCGGCAAGGCAGACACGTCTGTGCAGTTCCCGCTGTCTTCTTTGTTGCTGCCTCAGTGGGGGTGGTCCTGGGGGGGTGGCATTGGCGGCGGTGCTTGTTGTTGCCTTCGTGGGACTCCAATCTGCATGATGACTACCTCCATGGCTCTGTGGCTGTTCTGAGGGAGCTCTGGCCTAGTCTCCCTTATATATGTCCACTTATCTGCAATTTAAGTCAGGTTTGTATCAGGTGTTAAAAACTGGAGCTAACGTGGGTTAGCGCGAATTTTTGTGTAGCTACGCGGGTCAGCGGTAGCATTGTTAATAGTGCAGAGCTGTGTTAGTGACATGTTTCAGTGATTTTTAGTCAGGAACGCCGACTTTGCATCTCATTAGCGGAGATTATCGCTGGCGTGCAAGGCAATAACATTTCTGGGTACTATCGCCGGAAACTAGCGCTAATAGGAGTTAGCGACGCCTTGTTGATAGGGCGTTGGAATTATCGCCGCTTTATCGCCTAAAAGTGACGCTAACGCGGCGATAAAGCCCTTGATAATATGCCCTGTAGTTTGGTGACGTGCGAGCAGGCTCACTTGAGCAAAACGAGTACTACGGAGTCCAGGAGGCCTTGTGAAGTGGCCACGCCCACTGGGGTGGGACATCCCGTTTTTAATCAGTATAAAGACTGTTGAGCTTTTCACCATCCACAATGAAAGCCTTTGAAAAAGTGCAAGGCACGAAATGCGTCAGGCTAGGTTGACAAGATACGAGCTGTGTGTTTTCTTCTTCGTTTGTGGCAGCCTTCATTAAATTTCGTCAAGCACAACTTACCAGAGTGATGGCTATTCTGTAGGGGTAACTCTTTTTTGTGGTATATATATATATATATATATATATTTCCAAAACACCACTTCACCAGGCAGCCGAACTCAACGTGGGTGCTTCCGTGGATGACAGGTGAGTTCGCCTTGTTCCACAACAACTCCAACAACTCGGAGCACTCACAGGGGTCTTTAAAATGATTTATTTCACAAATGCATTTCGGTCAATACCTTCTTCAGTGCTGTAAATCATTTCTAAAATCTGCACAGCTTTCAGTCTTTTAAACTAATATACACTCCATTGGTGGGGCTGCAACCAATCAGGAAACGGCATTCCCGCATCGGCATGAATAGCTAATGTCCCATAATTCACCATCATTCATAGATGTAGTCCATTATTCAAGTGTCATTCTTCTGATTTCGTGCCATCTCAAGTCGGCAGCCACTTATTATCCTTTTGAGTCTGTGCATACCACCCTCGCCAGCCGCTGATATTAATACGCACAGAACCTGTAGATGTCTCTCAAATAGTCGAGACACCACAGACTAAATAGTCAGCGTCCTTCCAAGATGACAGGAACTGGCAGCGGCGGTTCCAGCACGCCAACAACTTTCCAAAACACCACTTCACCAGGCGGCCGAACTCAACGGCGGGTGCTTCCATGGACGACAGGTGAGTTCGCCTTGTTCCACAACAACTCCAACAACTCAGAGCACTCACGGGGGTCTTTAAAATGATTTATTTCGCAAATGCATTTCGGTCAATACCTTCTTCAGTGCTGTAAATCATTTCTAAAATCTGCACAGCTTTCAGTCTTTTAAACTAATATACACTCCATTGGTGGGGCTGCAACCAATCAGGAAACGGCATTCCCGCATCGGCATGAATAGCTAATGTGCAGGGCCTCAATGTCCCATAATTCACCATCATTCATAGATGTAGTCCGTTATTCAAGTGTCATTCTTCTGATTCCGTGCCATCTCAAGTCGGCAGCCACTTATTATCCTTTTGAGTCTGTGCATATCACCCTCGCCAGCCACTGATATTAATACACACAGAACCTGTAGATGTCACTAAAATGGTCGAGACACCACAGACTAAATAGTCAGCGTCCTTCCAAGACGACAGGAACTGGCAGCGCCGGTTCCAGCAGGGGAGGGTTTGGGTTTTGGGGTGCACAGGGTAATTTTATGGTTCAGGGTTTGTTTGGGTTTTGGGGTGCCTAGGGTAATTTTAACGTATAGTGTGGGTTTTGGGGTGCTGGGTTATTTTTAGGGTTTAAGGTGGGCTTGGGTTTTGGGGTGCCCAGGGTAATTTTAGGGTTTATGGTGGTTCAGGGTTTTGGGGTGCCCAGGGTAATTTAAGGGTTTAGGGTGGGTTTGGGGTGCAGGGGTATTTTTAGGGTTCAGGGGGGTTTTGGGTTTGGGGTGCACAGGGTAATTTTAGGGTTCAGGGTTTGTTTGGGTTTTGAGGTGCCCACGGTAAATTTAGGGATCAGGGTGGGTTTGGGGTGCAGGGGTGCAGAGGTATTTTTAGGGTTCAGGGTGGGTTTGAGTTTTGGGGTACAGGGGTATTTTTAGGGTTCAGGGTGAGTTTAGGTTTTGGGGTGCAGGGGTATTTTTAGGGTTCAGGGTGGGATTGGGTTTTGGGGTGCAGGTGTAATTTTAGGGTTCAGGGTGGGTTTGGGTTTTGGGTTGCAGGGGTATTTTTAGGGTACAGGGTGGGTTTAGGTTTTGGGGTGCAGGGACACTTTTAGGGTTCAGGGTGGGTTTGGGTTTTGGGGTGACCAGGGTAATTTTAGGGTTCAGGGTTTGTTTGGGTTTTGGGGTGCAGGGGTATTTTTAGGGTTCAGGGTGGGTTTGGGTTTTGGGGTGTCCAGGGTCATTTTAGGGTTCAGGGTTTGTTTGGGTTTTGGGTTGGCCAGGGTATTTTTAGGGTTCAGGGTGGGTTTGGGTTTTGGGGTGCAGGGGTAATTTTAGGGTTGAGGGGTAATTTTAGGGTTCAGGGTTGTTTTGAGTTTTGGGGTGCCAAGGGTAATTTAAGGGTTTAGGGGGTATGGGTATTGGGGTGGTAAGGGTAATTTTAGAATTTTGGGGGTGTATAGTTATTGGGATACAAATGGTAATTTTGGGGTTTTAGGGGGTATTTAAAAATAATATAAGTATATAAATGTATATATGTATATATATATCAAAACAAAACCCTTTCAGGCATTTGCATGTGCATGTATATATATATATATATTCACTGAAAAAACCACAGGTTTCAGGGACGTTATAGTTAGTTGGACATTTCACTCGTACAAAACCAGAGAAATTCGGCCGTTATAGTTAGTTGAGCTTACTATAACTTGCACCCCCGCAATGCACTGCTGCTGACGTCACATATTACATCACTCATGACATGGTCAGTGACATCACTGATGACATCACTGATGACATCTCAAATGACATCACTGATGACATCATCCAGTGACTGTGTGTTTCTGTAAAGTTTAAATATGTTTTTTTATATATATATATATATAAATATATATATATATATATATATATATATCTATATGCCAAGGTGTATTGAAGAATGAGTGTCTGAATGGATGATTTAGTAGGTGCGTGACTGACTGCATAAGTGAGTAATTAAACGTGTCTTACTGAATGCATGGGTTAGTGACTAAACTGTGTGAATGTCTGTATCAGTCTGTCAGTTGGTGTGTACGGGCTGCATGGGTTGGTGAGCAGTTACATGAGTGTCTACATGGGTTATTGATTGGTTGTCTGAGTATCTGTATGGGTGCCTGAGTGTCTGTGTGGGTGGGTGGGGGGTGTGTGACTGAGCATAGATGTGTGAGTGGGTAATTCACTGGGGGTACGGGTTCAAGAGTTCATCTGTGAAGGGCTGTATGGGTGGGTGAGTGTGTATGGGTGTGTTGGTGAGTGAATGGATGTCTCAGTGGTACATGTGTGAGTAACTACATATGTGAAAGGCAGTATATGTGAGTGTTGGACTATATAAATGACTATATGTGAGAGTGAGTGATTGTGAGAGTGGCTTGATGGATGAGTGTGTGCTTGTGTCAGTGATTGTATAAGAGAGTAAGTATGTGTTAGTATCTGTATGAATAAGTGAGGTGGTGTGTGTATAACTGTATAGGTGAGTAAATGGGAGTGTGATTGATTCTTTGCATGACTGACTAGGTGTGTGAGTAACTCTATGGTTAGTGGTGTTGTGTGAGTATCTGTATAGGTGTATGAGTGCATATTTCAGTGGCTATATTGATGAGTGACTGCGTGTATGAGTGACTGTATGGGTGAGTGGATGTGTGTGTAGACCTATGAATCAGTAGAGTGGGTATGTACTAACTGGTATTGGTGTGTCATATGGTTTCGAGAATGGTAGTCTGTATTTTAGAGGGGGTGTATCAAAGGTTATATTAGGGTGTGAGGAGGTGCATCAGATGATCACGTGGATGATGTCATCAGTGATGTCATCAGTGATGTCATTTGAGATGTCATCAATGATGTCATCAGTGATGTCACTGACCATGTCATGAGTGATGTAATATGTGACGTCATCAGCAGTGCATTGCGGGGGCGCGAGTTATATTTAGCTCAACTAACTATAACGGCCGAATTTCTCTGGTTTTGTACGAGTGAAATGCCCAACTAACTATTACGTCCCTGAAACCTGTGGTTTTTTCAGTGAATTTCTGAGGTTTTTTAAATGTTAATTTCTAACTATAACGTCCTTGAAACCTCTGTTTTTTTCAGTGAATTTCAAAGGTTTTTTAACTGCTAATTCCTAACTATAACGTCCATGAAACCTCTGGTTTTTTTCTGTGAATTTGTAAGGTCTTTTAAATGCTAGTTTCTAAATATGCCTACATAGGTAGGACATGTGCAGAAAGATGAAGAAAGGCGCAGAAAGAAGCAAGAGAAGTGCAGAAAGAGGCAACAGAAGTCCAGAAAGAGGAAGAAAGGTGCAGAAAGAACCAAGAGATGTGCAGAAAGAACCAACAGAGGTGCAGAAAGAGGCCTACTTTGACTGTACCTTACAACAGACTCATACAAAGTACCCTAATCACTAATCCTTCTCCGAAGATGTCTTAAACCTCACTTTTCTCTTGAAGGTTCACTATTAATCGACTGCTCAGAATGTTAGGCCTACCAAATATAAAACAGCAATCCTAAGCATATCACTGTTGTAAGTCTGACCAAGTTTGTGAAGGTATGCATGCGTGTCTATGCTTTTACCTAGTGACATGTTAAATTAAAATAAACATGCAAACACTTAAATACCTGTGTTTCAAACAGCATACTCTGTAAATTTGTATAAAAGAAGGTGTATGCATTTCTTTCTGCTCACAATACAGGGCACATGGGTATTCAATAGTATATTTGAGGGGCTCTATAACACATGTATACATAAGACATGTCTGCCTGTGCAACCGGATGACAGAGCAGAACTGAGAAGATTTGACCACCTATTGGAGAAGTTCCCCGCTTTTTAAGCTAACATCTTCAGATGCATAACACATGTAAGAATACATATACAAGTAGACATATACCTCAGTCACGAGAGCAGGCAGACCTTTAAACTTGACAGCTTGCACTTCCCATTTCAGTACAGAAGGAGGCAAGAGAAGTACAGAAACAGGGAAGAGAGTTGCAGAAACAGGCAAAAGGGGTACAGAAACAGGGAACAGGTGGGCAGACTGAGGCAAGATAGGTGCAGAAAGAGGGAAGAGGGGTGCAGAAAGCGGCAAGAGGGATCCAGAAATTTGGAACAGAGGTGCAGAAAGAAGCAAGAGCAGTGCAGAAAGAACCAACAGAGGTGCAAAAAGAGGCAAGAGGGGTGCAGAAAGGGGTAGGAGAGGTGCACAAAGAGGCAAGAGGGGTACAGAAAGAGGCAGGAGGGGTGCAGAATGAAGGAAGAGAAGTGCAGAAAGAAGCAACAGAGGTGCTGAAAGAGGCACGAAGGGTGCAGAAAGAGGCAAGAGAAGTGCAGAAAGAAGCAACTGAGGTAGAGAAAGAGGCAAGAGTGGTGCAGAAAGAGGGAAGAGAGGTGTAGAAAGAGGCAAGAGAGTTGCACAAAGAGGGAAGAGGGGTGCAGAAAAAGGCAAGAGGGGTGCAGAAAGAAGCAAGTGAGGTGCAGAAAGAGGTAGGAGAGGTACAGAAAGAGGCAAGAGAGGTGCAAAAACAGGCAAGAGAAGTGCAGAAAGAAGCAACAGAGGTGTAGAAAGAAGCAAGAGAAGTGCAGAAAGAGGCAAGTGAGGTGCAGAAAGAGGCAAGAGAGGTGCAGAAAGAGGGATGCCGAGTGCAGAAAGAGGCAAGAGGGGTGCAGAAAGAAGCAAGACAGGTGCAGAAAGAAGCATGAGAAGTGCAGAATGAAGCAATGGGGGTGCAGAAAGAGGCAAGAGAAGTGCAGAAAGAAGCAACAGAGGTGCAGAAGGAGGCAAGAGAACTGCAGAAAGAGGCAAGAGACTTGCAGAAACAGGCAAAAGAGGTACAGAAAGAGGGAACAGGGGTGCAGATAGAGGCAAGAGAGGTGCAGAAAGAGGTAAGAGGGGTGCAGAAAGAGGCAAGACGGGTGCAGAAATTTGCAAGAGAGGTGCAGAAAGAAGCAAGAGCAGTGCAAAAGAACCAACAGAGGTGCAGAAAGAGGCAAGTGAGGTGCAGAAGGGGGCAAGAGAACTGCAGGAAGAGGCAAGAGAGTTGCAGAAATAGGCAAAAGGGGTGCAGAAAGAGGGAACAGGTGGGCAGACTGAGGCAAGAGAGGTGCAGAAAGAGGAAGAGGGGTGCAGAAAGAGGCAAGAGGGATGCAGAAATTTGGGACAGAGGTGCAGAAAGAAGCAAGAGCAGTGCAGAAAGAACCAACAGAGGTGCAGAAAGAGGCAAGAGGGGGACAGAAAGAGGCAAGTGAAGTGCAGAACGAAGTAAAAGAGGTGCAGAAAGAGGCAAGAGAACTGCATGAAAAGGCAAGAGAGGTGCAGAATGAGGCAGGAGAGGTGCACAAAGAGGCAAGAGGGGTACAGAAAGAGGCAAGAGGGGTGCAGAAAGAAGCAACAGAGGTGCTGAAAGAGGCAAGAGGTGTGCAGAAAGAGGCAAGAGAAGTGCAGAAAGAAGCAACAGAGGTGCAGAAAGAGTCAAGACAAGTGCAGAAGCAGGCAAGAAAGGTGCAGAAAGAGGGAACAGGGGTGCAGGGGTGCAGAAAGAGGCAAGAGGGATACAGAAATTTGCAAGAGAGGTGCAGAAAGAAGCAAGAGCAGTGCAGAAAGAAGCAAGAGAAGTGCAGAAAGAAGCAAGAGAGGTGGACAAAAAGGGAAGAGGGGTGCAGAAATAGGCAAGAGGGATGCAGAAATTTGCAAAAGAGGTGAAGTGCAGAAAGAACCAACAGAGGTGCAAAAAGAGGCTTATGACATATTGATCCACGCAGTACCATTTGCTTCTCTAGAATCTTAGGGTCCACCACTGGCGTGCTTGCTGCAGGGAGTGGAGAGGTACGCTGTGTGGGCACATATGCGCTGTGAAATGCCGGTCTGTCTTCAGGTCCCTCTGACCCATGACGTGAGCCTTGTAAACCATTGCAGAAGCCTGTCCTGCGGTACTGTCACTTGCTAAGCATCTACATGCATTGTACCAAAGAGCTCGGGGACAAGATGGCATGACTTCACAAATGTTTAGAGTTAGGTACAAAACAAGCGGGAGAATTAGAAAAAAAATATATATATAATGAGAATAAAACAGGAACATATAGAAAAGGCAAGGGGGCGTGAGGAGGCTGACAGTTGGAGTGTTCGAAAAAAGGCAAGTAAAGTAGAAAACAGAGAAGATGCACACATAGAAAATGGGAAAAGATGGGCAGAGGGGCAGGAGGGGAAAAGAGACAGAGTGGTCAACTGTCACAAAAGGCAGGCAGAAAAGATTAAGATAGATAGAAAATGAGACAAGACAGACAGAAACAAAGGTAACAAGGGAAACACGCAGATAAAAAAAATTAAAATCACAACAAAGAGACAGTTACAGTGAGCTATGGCTAAAGCGGAGGCAGGCAGATAGAAAAAAAGGCAAAAGGATGAACGAATATTCAGACGGACAGGTGCCACGCAGCAAAGAGACACAGGAAGGCAGATAAAAGGCGGAGAAAAGCTAGCTATGGAAAAAGTAAAAGCAAACAGAGAATGACAACAAGGCAGGCAGACAGTTAAAGAAGGGATACACACAAGTAAACCAAGAGGGGAAAATGAAGAAAGGCAGGATAAGGGACAGATACAATAATATAAAAAAACAGGCAGTTAAAAAAAGCCAAAAAATAGGTTTAACCAGGCAGACAGACGAATAAAAAAATGACGAAAGACAGACTGAAAAGTAGAACAACCATTAAGCAGTAGGACAGAGAATGAGCAAACGGCACACAGACACAAAAGGGTAAAAAAGAAATTTGGCAAAAGACAAATGGAATGACAAGCGGATGGGAACTCAGACAGAAAATGGCAACCACACATTCGGGCAGCCATGCACAGCTTGAACATAGGAGAGTCGGGCAGACAGAGAGAAAACAAGAAAAGCAGATAGAAAATGTCGAAAAGACAAGCGCTACTGATGTGCAGCGGATGATAAAAGGGGGAAAGATAGGTCGGTTGAAAGACTTAAAAAGCAGAAGACAGGCTTCTAGATAGAGGGGAGGGCAAATAGAAAAATACATAGATTGAAAAACGTTTGCAGCTAGTGGATGGCAGAAGGACAGATACTAGCATAAAAGGGAAATGGAGTGAAACCAGACTGAGATGATAACAGAAAGACCGGTGGGAAGCGAATAACAAAAAACACTCTTAGAAATAAAGAAAAAGACAGGCAGAAAGACAAACAACCGAAAGCTAGAAGAAACACAAGTACATTTTGCAAAGAATGAACGAGTTGTGTGTAAAACACCAAATGCACACCCTACTCCCAATTCACAATGGAGGCAGAAATTTAGAATACAAAACTTTATCGAAAATAATTAAAAGCCCCTGTTGAAAATAATGTTCTACGGCAAAAAGTGTGGGTGTTTTTTTCGCCTTCTGCTTCTTTGATGCAGGCATGGTGTGCCTTCTGTTCCCCTACACATGCTGACCACGGGATATTTTTTTGCTTCAGCCACGAAAAGAATGCAGCAGTTCTTAATGTGCGTAATATCTATATAGTTACACATATATGTAGGCCATGGTTTCTTCGAAATGATTAACAATCTTAGCATACGAAGGGGTTCTATGGAACTGTATGGTATACTAGTAGATGTAATGTCCCTCCGAGCAGCTGCTAGTGTGCGGCGTGAGGCGATGCGCCGATAATGCAGGTGTATTGCCATGTGACACGTATCACACGGTGCGTGCCAACGAAGGGGGTAGCTCGCGGAAAATCAGTGAGTTTAGGTGCGGTCGAAACTACCGCGAGTTTGGGGGAAAAAAAACCAACATCCACAGAATAGTGAAAGCAGTATCCACAGAGTAGTACAAGGGGTCAGAAATACAGGGGGAAATAAAAATTGGATAGCTGCTCTGTAAGTTAAAGAGGGAGTTTGTGCCTAACATGTCAATAAATTATTGCACAAAACATGGGGTAGAGTCGACTTTATCGTCGCATATAACATTTAGCTAAACCATGGGCTGTCTTCATTTAATATTTAAATTTTTAATGTATTGAGCCATAAAAGGGGCATTCTATATATAATAAATGCCCTTTAAGGCTTAGTGTGCGACATAAATTATTTTATTTTAAAAAAGAAGAAAAGAGGAGGCAACCCGGGCTAGTTCCCAAGTTTCAGATGAAGAGCAGTATATATATATATATATATATATATATATATATATATATATATATATATATATATATATATATATATATATATATATTCGTGGAATACTTATATGAGCACATGCCTTATGGAAACAGCAAACAAAAGCACCGCCCACTGGAGGGAATTAAAGTAACACTGCCGGTTGGACCACATGTCCCAGAATGTAAGCATAAAAGTTATCCATTGGACCGATCACTGTGTGGTCCAATTTTCGAGAATCGTTATTCCTTGAACCGGCCTTACCAAGGCAGACAGTCTCACAAAATTGACCCGGCCACTTTTAGTCTGGCCCTGGCAGAGACTCGACCAGCCTTGGCCAAGGATCTGGGAGGAGCCTTGTAGAGTTTTACTAGTTGGATTGCATAGGCGGTTGAGCACCTTTCTCCCCCCCACCTCCTAGGCGAGCCAGAGACTCCCCCTCGAAACCATGGTTTTCTGATTAGCTCAAAATACAGAAACGTAACTGCAAAAAATTAGAACGATGTTGGAGACTAACATATTGGCCACTAGCAAAAGCGACATTAAGGAAAGTGCAGAAAGTGTACTATGCAGCCGTACGGCAAGCTAAGAGCCTGTACTATGCAGAGCGGATCGCTCATTCTAAAAACAATGCTAAAGAAATTTTCTCTATTGTGCAGAGCTTCTTGGCCCCTAGTGCTGAGTCTAATACTCTTCCTACCTCGACCGCCTGGTGTGAGAAACTGTCTAGTTTCTTCATTGACAAGATCCAGGCGATCCAGGCAAATTTTAGGATTAGTACCAACGCCCTAGCAGGGAATTCTGCCCTCAAAGTTCCTACATCGAGCTCCCACATATCACCTTCCCTGACGGCCTTTTTACCTATTGCCCTGCAAGACTCCCTGGTAATTCTAAAATCACTCAAATCTGGCTCCCCGTCAGATCCTTGTCTGGCCAGGTTGTTAGCCTCAGTTGCTGAGGCAGTTAATCCAGAGGTCAATACACTGATTAATATGTCCTTGTAGACCGCTACTGTTCCTCTAGATTGGAAGCAGACCAAACTTTTGCCACTGCTGAAAAAGCCTTCTCTGGATCCTTCGATTCCAGCTAGCTACCGCCCTATCTCTCTTCTCCAGGCCGTGGCGAAAGTCTGTGAGAAGGCGGTTAACAAACAGCTTACCAGCTTTGTGGAAGGTTTTGGCTTGCTCCATCCAGCCCAATCGGGATTCAGAGACAATTATAGTACAGAGACGGCCCTTGTTGAAATCTCTGAAGCAATTAGAGAGTGTTTGGACGCTGGTGGCAGAGCGGCTCTGATTTTATTAGACCTCTCTGCGCCCTTTGACACCATACCACACTCCTTGCTATTGGCCCGTCTCTCAGATATTGGTATCACTGGATCTGCCTGGAACTGGTTTAAATCATTTCTGGAAGACAGATCACAGCAGGTTTGGCTGCCCCCGTCCTCTTCTGCTCCACAAACTGTGTCCACTGGAGTGCCGCAGGGTTCTACCTTGAGTCCCCTCCTTTTTGATATATATGTCACCCCGCTGATCTATTTGGCGGAGGAGCTGGATGCTAAGATCATCGCATATGCTGATGATACCCAGCTCCTATTTACATGGAGTAAAAATGATTCATCCCCTGCTAGGGCTAGAGCCTGCCTTACGGCAGTTTTTCAATGGCTCCTTGCTGCACAGCTCAAGTGCAATAAGGACAAGTCAGAAATCCTCTTGTATGGGACTTTTCCCTCACAGTTTAAGGAATCACTCTGGCCGGCTGAATATCCACTGCCCACCTCCGAAGGTCAGTCTGTTAAAAACCTAGGGATCTGGTTCAATGAAGATCTCCGGTTCACCACTCAGATCAAGAAGCTAGCGGGGCAATGCTTCGGCACCCTAAGATCACTTAGGAAATTTCTCCCTCTCCTGCCAAGGGCCGCCAAAGAAATGGTTACCCGCGCCCTGATCCTTTTGCGCATCGATTACGCGAATGATCTGTACATTGGCCTACCTGGGTACCAGCTGAGGAAACTGCAAGTAGTACAGAACACAGCAGCAAGGTCTTTACTTAACATTCCACAAAGATCTAGCATAAAGCAACATCTGCATGATCTTCACTGGCTTCCCGTGGCAGAAAGGGTTAAGTTTAAAGCTCTTACTCTGGTGCTTGCAGCTCTGTACCAACTTGGCCCGGCATATCTTAGGAAACGGTTCAAGTTCTATGTGCCCCCAAGACAACTGCGCTCTGTGGCACAGCTCTTGACAGTTATTCCTGGCTTCCACCTTACGAGAATGGGTGGTAGCTCCCTGGCCTACAAGGCAGCGGTGGCCTGGAACTCACTTCCCCTAGACCTTCACAGCGTCCAGGATCCAAAACTTTTCAGGAAATGGCTGAAAACTCTGCTTCTTGAGTAGCCGTGCGCGCAATAAATGCAAATAACATAACATAACATAACAGGATCAAGATTTAAATTAGGACATTAGGCTGTGGACACCAGCGATGTGTATGGTGCAGGTTTACCTTTGATAAAGGTCTTTGGAGACCGAAACGCATCAGGACTGCCATGCTGCTTCACCAATCAAGAAATAAAGATCTATAAACAGCAAGTTACGAGTGCGGCTCACCTTCTTTCCATCAAGGGAGAATATGTTTGTATATATATATATATATATATATATATATATATATATATATATATATATATATATATATATATATAGAAAGTTACCCGGCAAGTACCAGCTCCACTCCTCTCGGGGTCGGTGCGAGTTCCGGAGTGCCGGGACCTCGGCTTGAAATTATTCGGAAATCCCGTGGGCAGGTTCGCACACAAAGAAAAGGACTCGCACACCAGGGTTTGTGTTAGCAAAAAGGTTGTTATTGGCGACGCGTTTCGACCAGAACGGTCTTTTTCACAAGCTTGTGAAAAGACCGTTCTGATCGAACGCTCGCCAATAACTACCTTCTGCTAACACAAACCCTGGTGTGCGAGTCCTTTCTTTGTGCGCAAACCTGCCCACGAGATTCCGGAATAATATATATATATATATATATATATATATATAACTCACGCCCCGCAATGCACTGCTGATGACGTCACATATTACATCACTCATGACATGATCAGTGAAATCATTGATGACATCACTGATGACATCTCAAATGCGAAATGCGATCCACGCATTTCGGCTCGTCCGAACCTTGATAACGATACAAGACGTCATTGTAGCTTCCTTATTTAAATGTACAAATGCCTCCAGTTGCCAACATTAACAAAGGACTACATATTACTTTAATCCAAAAAGCTGGCGGCCATATTGGCCTGGTCACGATGTGAAAATTCAGGAATTGATACAATAAAGAAAAGAAAACAAGTGTTAATATGCACACAATGTCATTTCAGCATATCTTGCCCCGTGACCGCCGTACCTGTATGTTCGTCAACGTGACTTGTTCATAATAAACATACTTAGGATTGCAAACATCAACATAAACAATGGACTACACATTACTTTAAAGTGAAAGGCTATCGGCCATATTGATCTGGGCACGTTGCGTATTATAATGGTTCTTACACAAAAGAAAAGAAAAAAAGGGGTGTTAATATACACACACTATCCATAAATAAAGTTCTAGCGATTATAGTTCCATTCCATTCACAGCTCATTTGAGATGTCATGAGTGATGTCATGAGTGATGTCACTGACCATGTCATGAATGATGTAATGTCTGAGGTCATAAGCAGTGCATTGCGGGGGTGTAAGTTATAGTTAGCTCAGGCAACTATAACTGCTGAATTTCACTGGTTTTGTACGAGTGAAATCTGAGTCTAACTATAACGTCCCTGTAATCTTTGTTTTTTTCAGCGAATTTCTAGTTTTTTTTAACGTTAAGTAAGATGCCTATCACAATGGATGGTGGGGGTTGGAAGCAGGGCCTGGCCTGGCATTGTGCTGCCCCCACCCAAGCTTGCTGCTCCTGCCTCCCCTCCTCCTTGCCATCCATTGTCCAAGTCCATGCCCCTGCTCCCTCATTACAGCCCTGTGTGGCCGTTGTTCTGCAACTGGCCTTCCCGCCTTCTCTGAACAGTTAGCTTGCTGCCCCATCCACCTCCTCCCTATCCTCTGTTGTCTGAATCCATGCACTAGCCTTCTCCCTCCTGCCATGCATGGTCTGATGTGCTGCCACTGCCCTCCATTTAGCATGATGTCCCAGTCCACTCCTCCTGCCCTCCATTGCCCAATTCTATGCCCCATCATTGACCTCCTGCTTAGCCTCTGTGCTTAGCTTGCTGCCCTTACTCTCCTTCCCCCTGCCCTCCGATGTCTGTGTGCATGCCCCTGCTCCATCCTTTTTGCCCACCATGTTCCATGGACCTGCCCCTCCTATCTACTCTGAGTGTTCTGTTGAGCTGCCACTCACCTCCCACCTGCCTAGCATTGTCAGATGACTGTAACCTGTCCCTGCCACCTCCACCCTGCCTGTCCACGTTCCATGCCCCTATCCCCTTCCTCCTGTCCTCCATGGTCCATTTTACTGCCACACCCTTCTGCCCTCCCTGGTCTGTTGTGCTGTAACTGCTCCTCCTGCCTGCCCCGCGTGGTCTGTTGTGAGGCCCCTTCCCCTGAACTCTCTTGTCTGTGCCCAGCTCCTACCCCTCCCTTCTATCCTCCATGGTCCTTTCTGCATGCACCTGCCCCCTCCTTCTCGCCCATCATGGCCATTGTGCTGCCACTAACCCTCCTGCTTGCCATGCATGGTCTTCTGTGCTGCCACGGCCCCTCCCACCTTCCCTGTGTGGTCAGCTAGCTGCCCCTGACCCCCTCCCACCTTCCCTCCATGGTCTGTGTGTATGCCATTATAGTCTCACTGTTGCTCTCCATGGTGTGTCTTGCTTCTAGTGCCCATCCTGCCTGACCTCCATTGTCAGCTTGCTGCTCCTGCCCTGCCCCCTTGCCCCCTGCCCTCTGTTTTCCATGTGCAGACCCCTATTCCCTCCCTCCTGGCTTGTCTGTTCCATTGTAATGCCCCTGATCCCTACCTCCTCCCCTTTATGGTCCATTATGCTGCAGCTTTGTCTCCTGTCTGTCCATTATGGTCAGCTAGCTGTCATTGCCTCTTTCCCCTCTGTTCTCTGTTGTCCATGTGCATCGTCCTGTCCCCTCCCTATTGCTTTCCATGGATTGTTGTGCTGCACTCCTGTCCCGCATGCCCTGTGTGGTGTATTGTGCTGTTGCAAACGCTGATGCATGCCCTGTAAGGTCAGTTTGGTGCACCTGTCCATGTCCCTCCTGTCCTCTGTTATCCAAGTCCATGTCCCTACCCCAATTCCTCTGGCCTTCCATGATCCAATGTACCATACTTGCTAACATTTTGAACTTGGTAAGAGGGAAATTTTGAAAAAAAAACTGGGGTATTGATTTTCCCCATTGACTTATATTGAAAAAGAGGGGATTGTAGACAGGAGACAGATCAAATAAAGCCCATTTGGGCTTAAAAACATTGGGCGTTTCCTGGCTGAATCGGGTCTGTTGGCATGTATGGTTGTACTACCACTGCCTCTTCCTTCTGCCCACAATGGTCTATTATATTGCCACAGCCTCTCTTGCCTGTCCTGCATTGTTGGTTTGTTGCCCCTGCCCCCCTTTCCACTGCCCTCCATAGTCTGTTGTGCTGCTACTGCCCTTCCTGCCCGCCCAGTGTGGTCAAATTGTTGCCTCTGCACCCTCCTACCTGCCTTCAATTTTCTGAGTCCGTGCCCCTGGCCTCTGCCTCTCAACAGTATCCTAATGAACAACTAGATTGCTAACATTCTATATTTATTACAAAATTGTGGCACGCCTGACGTCATCTTGATGTAATCAAAACTGTAATACCTAGAGCATTTCCTTTAGAAATTACAGAAATGAGAGGGTCTTATTTGCATCGAAATTATGGTTAGTGCTCTAAAAACTAAAATGAGGACATATTTTCTGAGTTTTCAAATAGCGACAAAGCACTTTTAAATTATTTGTTATCTTTATGTTTTATTATCCAGTTGACAACTTGATTAAATGTTGCACTTAGGGGAGAGGATGTGGTATTACTTCCAGAGCTGCAGACTTTGCAACTGGGGAACCAGGTTGGAGTTTCTGCTTCAGCTCGACATTCTGTGATTCTGGTTAAATCACTTAATCTCCCCATGTCTACAAACAACATGAATTTGTCCTTGTGTGATGTAACCAATGCTCATGTAAAGCACTCCAATACCTGACCAGTCTGCACTATATAAAACTGCAAAAAAACAAAAAATAAAAGTGTTTTGCACACTTCTGTCATTGGGCTATACTTGGGCTACATCTGGGTGATATTTGTGCTACATTTGGGCTCTTTTGTCTCTGGTGGCCATCTTGGGAGATTTATTTGTTATGAAGTTTCCTAATTTCCTCATTTACTGCAGTCTCCTCAGTAGGAAATGCTTTCAGTTTTTTACTTTGATTCCATCAAGAAGGCATTCAGATGTGTCACACATTCGCTATAAATTCTGAATGTTAGCCCTCTAGTTGGTCATTAGATCACTGTAGTAAAGCTACTGCTCACTATGGAAGTCTGCTGCTGGTATTGAAAGTAAATGTTTCAGTCTGCATGTCAGAATTTTTTAATGAAATAGAAGAGGATTTGAGAAGTCACTCAAAATGTGCCCTACTTTTTCTTTCTTCAGCACTAATCATAATTTCTATGGCAAAATGAACCCCCTCAGTTTGTTCCTTTTTAAATTAAATGTTTTAAGTGTTACCAGTTTATTCCAATCAAGATGGCTTCAGGTGTGCCATACTTTTGTCATAAGTAAGACTGTTAGCGCTCTAGTTGTTCTTTAGAACACTCTGGGACATTCTGTCATTGGGCTATACGTGGGCTACATCTGGGTGATATTTGTGCTACATTTGGGCTCTTTTGTCTCTGGTGGCCATCTTGGGAGACTTATTTGTTATGAAGTTTCCTAATTTCCTCATTTACTGCAGTCTCCTCAGTAGTAAATACTTTCAGTTTTTTACTTTGATTCCATCAAGAAGGCATTCAGATGTGTCACACATTTGCCATAAATTCTGAATGTTATCACTCTAGTTGCTCATTAGATCACTGTAGTAAAGCTACTGCTCACCAGAGAGGTCTGCTGCTGGTATTAAAAGTGCATGTTTCAGTCTGCATGTCAGAATTTTTCACTGAAATAGAAGACGATTTGAGAAGTCACTCAAAATGTGCCCTAATTTTTCTCTCTGCAGCACTAATCATAATTTCTATGGCAAAATGAACCCCTCATTTTGTTCCTTTTTAAATTAAATGTTTTAAGTGTTACCACTTTATTCCAATCAAGATAGCTTCAGGTGTGCCATACTTTTGTCATAAGTAAGACTGTTAGAGCTCTAGTTGTTCTTTAGAACACTCTGGGACATTCTGTCATTGGGCTATACGTGGCTACATCTGGGTGATATTTGTGCTACATTTGGGCTCTTTTGTCTCTGGTGGCCATCTTGGGAGACTTATTTGTTATGCAGTTTCCTAATTTCCTCATTTACTACAGTCTCCTCAGTAGGAAATACTTTCAGTTTTTTACTTTGATTCCATCAAGAAGGCATTCAGATGTGTCACACATTTGCCATAAATTCAGAATGTTAGCACTCTAGTTGCTCATTAGATCACTGTAGTAAAGCTACTGCTCACCAGGGAAGTCTGCTGCTGGTATTGAAAGTGCATGTTTCAGTCTGCATGTCAGAATTTTTTAATGAAATAGAAGAGGATTTGAGAAGTCACTCAAAATGTGCCCTAATTTTTCTTTCTGCAGCACTAATCATAATTTCTATGGCAAAATGAACCCCCTCATTTTGTTCCTTTTTAAATTACATGTTTTAAGTGTCACCACTTTATTCCAATCAAGATGGCTTCAGGTGTGCCATACTTTTGTCATAAGTAAGACTGTTAGCGCTCTAGTTGTTCTTTAGAACACTCTGGGAAGCTGCAGTAGAACACAAAGGAATCAACTGACAGTCTCTGCCCTTGTTGGATGTACATGTTTTACTGAGAATGTCAGACTTCATTCTCACATGACTGAGAAAGATAATGTGAATTTACAGAAAATATGCTCTCATTTTAGCTTCTAGATCACCTTCCAAACCTCTATGGGAAAAGTATGAGAAAATAGTTTTCTCTCAAACATGATTCATGATATCCCAGCAGAAGGCTTTTTCACAGGGTAAAATCACCTTAGAACACACCACAATTCCTAAAACTAGTATGGTGCCATCAACAAATGATTTATAATGTAACTGAAAGTCTTATCACCCTTTATACGTTCTCCTTTTGGTGACCCTCAAAACCTTCCATTCACTCAAATGCATTTTAATGGGGTGCTATCATGTATATTGGTCCCAAGATGGCTGCCAACACTTCTTGGATGAAGTGCTGACAGCCAATCAGATCTCACAATGAGATGTGTGGTTAGGCTCCGCCCAGATATATACATTTCTTTTTCCTTTAATATTTAAAAAACTACTGAACGGATTTACACCATTTAAAAAAAAGGGCGCTTTCTGAACCAAGAGCTACCTTTTTGCCAAATTTGGTGTAATTCCATTCAGCAGTTCGGGCTGTAGCCTTGTCTAAAGTTTCCTGAGGAAATTAACATGTGGAAAATGCGTTTTGGGACCCCCCTTTTTTCTCGGCCCCCACTTGACGAATCACCCTGAAACGTTCAAGACAGGAGCTGACGGGAGCGCCCCATTAGTTTTGAAAATTTCGCGAAGATTCATCAAACGGCACCAAAGATATTGGCAAAAGAAAAACGCTTTTGAATAGAAACAAGGTCCTAACTATAACTACCTACTGGCGACCGCCAGTAGGTAATATATATATATATATATATATATATATATATATACTTGCTTACCTTAACCACTTTTATAGAGTATATGCCTTTACCACTCATGCCTTTGCGTTGTAATGGCATGCGTGGTAAAGGCATATTCATTGTAAAAGTATGTGTTGTGATTGATACGCGCTGTAACAGCACTTGCGTTGTTACAAATGCGTTGTGCTGGTATGCGTGGTGTTGACATGTGGGGTAACATCATATATTCGTTATATACAGTGAAAAGATGGCGCAAAGAAGAACATAAATATATACCATGGACTCTTGGTGGTTTCCCATACATTAATACATTTTGAGATACAATTCATTTTGAGGGAACCATGAAGGTGGCGCCAAGGAAAGCGCTGCAGTGTCTACAGCGTTTCGACCTGTTCAAATTTCAGGTTATCATCAGGACAAGGTTACGGTATTTATAAGAGTGCTGTATGGGGTGAAGGGGAGAATAAATTAACCCCAATTGTAGGAGGATCAAACAAATGTTACTGATGATAAAGATAGAAAAAACAGGGATAGGAGAGAGAAATGATAGGCTAAAATATAGTTGAAAGAAGGAGAATAGTGAATTACCATGGCATATACCAGGGGCAAGGATTCAACATGGTTGGACACGTAATAGTGGGGATGTCAGAACTGAATTGTATCTAAGGAGAGAGTGGAAGGAGCGAAAAAATGTGCACTCTAAGGAATAACAGTTAACACTTCAAATTACCAAGGAACATCATGGTGAGGCATAGGACTCACCATACTAGGCAAAGTTAATGCTGCCAATGGAGATGTCAGGCAAGTAGGCATAGTAGGCACTGGTTTAGTACCATGGACTGGAGAAAAAGGATGAGAAGAAGAACGAGGCGTCATTAATTAAAGAGAAGTCCCGGTGTGATCAAGTTAATGGGTGCAGGTACAGTAAGCGGGAGAGAAGTCCAACTTACTTGAAAGCACGGGTTGCGCTGTGTCAATGGAATCCAGAGGTAGAGCGATTAGTGCAGAGCCTCGCAAGGGGGGATGTCGTAGCTCCAGGATTATTGCCACGAACTGCAATAAAGGAACGAGGCATGATGCAGTGAGAAAAAACCCCAGTGTGACCACATCACAAGGCGCAGGCACAGTGAGGTGGTGGAAAGCAAAACTTACATGTAAGCGCGGAGTGCGCTGAGGTAATGGTGTACAGAGGTCTGGGATATATAGCAGATCCTTGGGGAAATGTAGCGTTGCCCACGGAAACCGCACGGACACCGGCATGAGTCCGGAAATGTGGCAGCAAAACCACGGCTCGGAAAGTTAAAGCCGGGCCGGGTCAGTGACGTCATTTAGGGGCGTCAATGTGGTGACGTGGCCCCAGACCGGAGAGAGGACAGACTTGAGCAGTGATGCCAAGAGCGTGGCCAGAAGGACAAGCATCTGCAATGCAATAGGACTCGCATTTACGCAAGACCTATTGCATTGTAAACGGTAGTCATCATGGACAACGGGAGGAAGGGCGGGGGAGGCACGGACAATGGGAGTGAGGGGGAGAAGGCATGGACAACGGGAGTGCGGGTGGGGGGAGAAAGCACGGACAACGGGAGTGCAGGTAGGGGGAGGGGGTGAGAAGACACGGACAATGGGAGGGAGGGGAGTAGAGAAGGCAGTAGGAGAACCTCATTTAAGAAAATAGTGCTCACAGTCTAAATAACACGTACCGTGTAACACTCGAAGTAAAGGGGCCAGTAGCCATGGGAGGATACAAATGACGACATGGCCGTGATAAGGAGGGACAAACAAGCCTATAAACGAATCCGAAGGCAGCATTTACGAAGGACAAAGAGACAAGCCAATGAAAAATATGGGCGGGGGAGTGGGCGGGGCTTCCCTCACATATTGAACTACAGCAGATCTTCACCAGAGCAGTGCTTGCGCGCTGACTCTAGGCTCGACCTAAAAACTAACAATTTAAGATCAACTCAGTGTAAATTGTATGCTCTCTTGCCCAGCCCATCAGCAGAAGCAATTATAAGAGTTATTAAGTTGATACCAACAATTTCTTATGCCCACCAACCTTTTCAGTTTAAGCTCTCACAAGTATGGCATACTCTACAATGTCCAAAATATAGATGGTTGTTCCAGCTGCCACAGTACACCCAACAAGCACAGATCCTGGTATGTAGGTCATCATTCATTAAATATTATCGACTAGTAACAAATATTAAAGCAGACATACTAAGAGGGTGATATAAGAAGTTTAAACACCAGAGAAGAACAACATCCCATGTCAATCTAATTAACTGCGGCCACGAAAGACCTAAATCTGGTTACGGAAGCCCTAACAAGTTCCCTTATGTATGGGGCTCTAAAAGTCACTTTAAAAAGCAAGACTTTGGTACCATCAAGAAATGCTGATGTGGAAAAACTAAAATCTGCTGCAAACTTTGCCCCAATTTGCAAATCTTATGAAATTAACTGCTTGCAGCTTTATTGAAGAAAAGGCGTTAAACTGATCCTGCAGAAACAACATATTGCATGCAAGATTTATGGTCTTGCCCATTGAAGAGTGCAGAGCATCCTGGCAGAAGAGATCCACTGTCAGCATGCATTGTAGTTTCTGCAACTATGGAAAAGAATCTACCATACATCTACCCTGAATATATTTGTACGCTGCACTTTGGTTAAACCGCTGTTCTTAAAAAACGTATTTTCTTCCTGCAAGGTTGTCCTACCACTTTGCTTTAATATCCTCAATGAAACAGAACTTGCACAGTTTGGAAAATACATGAACATAATATTGAATGAAATGAAATCCCTGATGATCAAAAGCTAATGAAAGCTACATATGGTTAAGCTGACCTAACCTTAACAGATGTGTACTATTGAAGGTCGATCAATCTGCCACACTGAATTCGTAGGCAAATTTTGTACAGATTGAATTAGAGGTGATGGTCAAATGTATTTTAAAAATAAACAAAACTTAATTGTATATTCTTTAAATGAATTCTATACTGTTATTTAATTATCGTTGGTTGTATTTATTGTAGCATTTTTAAATAATCGAATAAATTAACTTATGTATTCATTCATTCATTCCATGGGTCTTATCAGACACCACCCTCAGGTAGCACATTATGGAATGGTGCTTTTTGTAATTTTGTGTAAATCAACTTAGACGCTGTAGAGAAATTTGCATTTAAAGAGGTGCTTGGGTGGGGCTGAAGGGGTTAAAACGTTTGGTTGGCCATGTGAGAACCCTGTGGTACTGAAAATGAAAACAATAGAGCCCTCTGATTTGCTGAGGGAGCATTTTCTTCTGTGGACCATTTCAGTACTGCAGGACTAGTACAAGTCCCACGGTAGTGACTGTTGTGATTTGCAGGCCGCAACTCAGAAGAAAATGCTGCATTCCCCGTGTCATTAAATTTTTTCAAAAATAGGGTATAAAGGGGCAGGGTAGGGACTCTCTGACCCTCAAGCACTTGTAGGGGAGATCCAGGTGGAACCACAAAAGGGGTGGAGGCAGCAGGTACCACAATACTCCCATGGGACCCAGTGTGACCCTCCCGTAAAGTACTGCAGTAGTCTTGTGGGAGCTGCCACTAAAGTTTCCATCCCATGGTACTGCAGTACAGTGCAAGCCTCACTGAGGAAGCTTGCAGAGTAATGTGGTACCATAAGGGGGAATCTTTGAGGTGGGCACCACCAGAGAATTTCAGCAGGGTACGCCATTCAGGCCAGGCCCTGCAGCCCAACCCCCCCATTGCACATGGCTGAAGCAAAACACAGGCCATGTGAAGCAGGGAACTGGACTAGAGGCCCACTATGCGTGACCTTCAAGTTGGCCACCCATGCACCCATAATGGCTGTCTGCCTATGCCCACAGATGGCCAACCCCCACTGCATATGACCAAAGGCCATATTTAGCAGGCAAGTTGGATAAATGTGATGAAAAAAACAAATTCACTTAAAGAAAACAAAGTCTAAAGCGATATTATAGTAAGGTAGGGTAAATTAATCCTACCTTATGTTAAAAAAAAACAGAAATTCACTGAAAAAAACAAAGGTTACAGCTAAGGGGCCGATTCCGATCTGGGTTGGAAGGGCTCCGAACGCGATCCGGCCGGAAAAAGTATGAGTCGGACACGTGTTTCCCGACCGACTCGGACACCTGTACGAGCGAGCAAGTACGATGCGACTGTACGCGTGTGTTCCGACCGAACCGTTTCCGGATCCGAACCGCTCTGACCGACTCGTACGGACACGATCCGCACCGCGCAATGGAGACGTTTTACGACTGAGCGAGTACGATGTACGCGTGGGACAGCCGGATCGAGCCGAAGTTTCCGGCTCGCAAAACATCCGGGAAGCTGCCTTTGGGGGGCCGTACAGGGCCCCCCGTCACCCGCAGCCTTATGACTCGGACACAGGGGGAGACCCAAGGGTCTCCCCTACACAGCCATGTACGGTGCAGATGGCACCAACACGTACCCGCTGCAGGGGGCGCCCTTTTGCGAGACGTACCCATAAAGTCAATGGGAGCCCATGTACACGTCGTACAACCGGCTCCCATTAACTTCAATGGGAGTCCGACCGAACCGAGTCCGGCAGCATGCGGCCGCATCGTACTCGCTCGGTCGGACTGCAGGAGTCCGGCTCGGTCGGAAAACACTCCGGATCCGGCTCGGTCGGAGAGCTTTCCGACCCAGATCAGAATCGGCCCCATAGTGTTGAGATGAGATAAAAACGAAAAACATAAAACCCGTGAAATTTTCCAGGTATAGTTTACTGAACTAACTATAACTTGCTACCCTGCAATGCACTGCTTATCAGTTCACATATTACATCACTCATGACATGTAAAATGACATAATTGATAACATCACTAATGACACCTTAAATTAAATAATTGACATCATCCAGTCATTGTTACAGCATTCTAAAGGGTTAATTTGACATGCTACACCTGCGGTCAATTTTCTATTAACTTTAATGGGATTAACCTCTTAAAGATTTTACATGACCTGCAATTTCAAGTAAAGAAATGAACAGGTATGCACTTGCCACTGAAAATACATTTTTGCCAGGCTCTATGGGTAACCCTAGTTTGATAAAATACATGACACACATTCCTGAGATGGGCACAATATTTTCCACCTTGGAGCCATCCTTACAATGCCAGTGGGGGATAAACCACCTCCCACCTCTCTGTGGGGCATACCTACTTTATACATTATTCAACAATCTGCAATGCCTCAAAATCTTCAGTGAAGTTCTGGAAATAAACTTCTACATCTTACAAACGTCTTCAAAGCATAATTTATCTATAGTACTGTATTATAAATATTTAATATGGGCACATGCCCAAATATACACAAATGGATAATCTATTGTTAACAGAAGCTTTGGCCTGTCTTACACATTTGTTGCAATAGGCTGTTGCTTTAAACCACAAACTACTTTGAAACATACCTCTGCAATCCACAGTAGGTGCACTGAGCCATTACCTTGTTTAACATGAAGTACTGCCTGCACCCCACACTTTAGTGATTTGCAAACGATGCACCAAATAATTTTCACTTGCACAACATACTTGCTTCCAGGACGTACGAGATTTCCATTCTATGCGCCCACATATGTTCACCCAGTATCTGTATGCTGTATATGATCATGATATTATCAGTTAAGTCATCAAATGATTTTGTTTGAGACGTCATTAGTGATGTTATGAATTATGTAATTTAACAAGTCATGAGCGATGTGATATGTAAGGTCATAAGCAGTGCATGGGGGCCTCAAGCTTTAGTTAGCTCAGTAAACTATAACTGGTAAATTTTAGTGTTTTTATCTTATTTTCTCACCTAATCATAATGTCAGATATATATATCTATATCTTACACAGCGTTGCTTCTTCTGGAACTATGGACCCATGGAAAGTGGTGCGTACGCAGATGAAGCGCACCGGCAAAGAATCTCCTAGTAATCACAAAATTCAAATAACGCACTCTCAGGACACGGAGAGGAATGCTGACAGTAATCCATTTATTCAGCGACACATTGCGCGTTTCGGCTGTCCCACAGCCTTGTTCACACGTGAAGTTACCAACATGTTCATGCATTGAAAAAGACAGAGAGTCAAACATAAACATAGGACTACTGCTTTACAACACTCGCCATCTGTGTCAGCCATCTTGTAAAGTGTCAGGATGAATCCAAAGAATGAATGAATGAATTCTATCACGGAGCAGAGTACATGAAATAAATAGCATTGCATTCTACAACATTGTGTTGTAAATAGAAAGTGCAACAACTATACATGCATCATTTTCTTACAACCACATCAATAATGTCTGAGCCTACAAAAGGTCACATATAAGTTTGAAATTCTGTTCTAAAATGGCTTTATATCAAGTTATGATCGTATGTAGAGGGTAGCCATGAAGCGAGACAATGAGCATAAACAATATCCTACATAAAAATACATTTTTTATCCTTCTGCAAGACCTCTGCATAATATTAAATGTGATTCATGGTGGTGCTAAACTATCAAATCAAAGATTGAAACATTGTCAGGTATAACATATGCCACGGCACATTATCACAATTATCCCTTACCCCTGACCAAATCAGGTCATGAGAGGCTAATTCCACCTAGTCCAACCACTACCATGGAATAATTTCACATACAATGAAGTGTATCCTCGTGGACCAGTGGGCACCCAAGGGTTCACGCACAAGATGCTGCTCAAATGAATAAAATGCTAGAGAGACTACTGCACCAATTACGTAAGAAATATATTCTAATCTTTTGATTCCTCAATGGTCAAAACAATAAGAGACTCTCGATCGCGAAAACAAAAGGAAAAGAAAAGCATCCCAAAAGTGTACAAAACAGTCATTCTTATCTGTGGATGTACCACTCGATAGTGCATCCAAAGAAAAGGGTGGGGAACCTGTGCAGGTGTCACCGCTGGAGCAGAGTGGGTCCTTTCCTTTCCACCTGTAACAAAAACATTAATAACTACATGTTAAAATCACATTACAACATAGGGAATCATAAACAGATGTCTTATACATTATCTGTACTTCCCTAGAAGCTACATAGGTCAGAAGGGTAAGAGAGAAGAGGCACACTAATTATCTCGTAAATGCACATTCAGTTCCTCGTCCCGGTTTAATCCCCCTGGACCTTTTGTCTGTAGATCTATAATATATTTTGATTCTCTCTTTCTAAGCCTGAAGACCCTATCTCCTCCCCTAGGGGTATTTCTTATTTGCTCAATGGCAAAGTATGTGAGTTGAGAACTATCTGAAAAGTGTTTGCTCTGAAAAGGGCGGGCCATCGGATCATTTTTATTGTTATAGCCCTCATAGGCTCCAGAACAATTTTCTTGACCATGTGAGTTGGACTCCCAACATACCATATATTACAGGGACATCCAAGGATATAAACAACATGGGATGTGCTGCAAGTAAGAAATTGGGAGATGTTCTTATTGCTCTTACCCCTCGCAGTTGTATAGTCTTTCCACATATAGCTATTTCTACATGCTTTACAATGGCCACATGGGAAGAAACCCAGTAGGATTTGTTCCCTGCCTGACAGTGGTACTGTAATATCACTATGAACTAGCATATCTTTGATACTACATCCTCTACTGTATGTTATTCTAGGTCTGTCCTGTATAGTATGTCCAATAGTGGGATCACTTGTAAGTATATCCCAACTTCTAGTAAGAATGCGCTTAATTTCTTTGAAGCTGTCATTAAATGTAAGGAACATTCTAGTGTTTATTGCACTATCCTCATCAACTGTGGCCTTTGATTCAAACAGAATTTGACTTCTTTTGATCCTTGTAACTTTCTTGATCGCTTTTTTAGAACCCATTGCGGGTAACCCCTATCTTTAAATCTTTCCACCATGACCTTCTGTTCTGCAATGAAGGCCTCTTCTGTGTTACAGTTGCATCCTGCTGTCAGCAGTTCTCCAAATGGAATACTCCATTTCAGGACATATGGATGACTGCTGTGGGTATGCAGCAGGCTATTCCCTGCTGTCTCCTTGCGAAACAATTTAGTCAGTATTTTTGTGTGTACAATCTCGATCCTGACTTCTAAAAAATTCACTGTAGTGTCACTGATCGTGCGAGTGAGTGATACATTGCGTTTATTAGCATTCAACTTATCCACAAGCATGTTGGCTTTCCGTTCAGTATACTTCCAAATGATGAACAGGTCATCAATATAGCGTAACCACTATATGGCCTGATCCATCTCTGGAAAGTTAGTTGTATCCTTAAAAATCTCTTCCTCCCATTGCCCCAAGAACATATTAGCGAAGCTCGGAGCAAAGCAAGTACCCATTGCAGTCCCCAAGATTTGCCTAAACAAGGTGCCATTGAAAAGAAAAATGTTATTCTTGAGGCAGTGTTCAATCATGTTACGAATTATCTCAGTATCTGCCTTAAATCTGATATGTCTGGTTTGAAGAACATGTTTACAAGCTTGAACCCCTTGTGTGTGGTCAATAATGGTATATAACGAGTTAACATCCAAAGTAATCAGGAAAAAATCTTTCTCCCAATGGATGCCTTCCAGTTTACCCCAAAAATCTTTGGTATCCCTATCATGGGAGGGTAGATTACAAACCAAATCCCTAAGAAAATGGTCCACATATTTGAAGACATTTTCTAGGGTGCTGCCCCTTGAGGATACAATAGGCCTACTGGTGGGTTCTGTGGGTCTTTGTGTACCTTAGGGAGTAAATACAAAACTGGGTGTACTGGATAATCTTTTTTCAAAAAGCAGTATTCTTCCCATTCCAGGATCCCTTTATCCTTCCATTATCTGAGTTTGTCCTATATCTCAATGATGCTGTTCGAATATGTTTCTTTTGGGACCATGGTGCAACATTTTTCATCGTTAAGTTGTTGATTGCCTTTCATAATGTACATATCTCTGCTGAGAAGAACAACATTGCCCCCCTTATCCGCAGGGCGAATGACATTGTTGTAGTCTTCAGCCAGAGATTTAAGAGCTTGCTTTTGCTGGTATGTGAGGTTCTTAATGGAACCGTTCTTAAACCATTCCTTATGATGAAACCTAATCAAATTATTGGTGACATTGTCATGAAATGTATCAATATTGTCATGTGGCAATGCCGAGTAAAACATAGAGCTAGGTTTGACAGTAGTATTCGCGTGGCGTCATACCTGATATTTAACTCATCCAAAAGGGTCTCAACAGACGTTTCACCTTCACTCTGTCAGTTTCTGTTTGTAACTCATGTAATGTAACTAGTGTGTGTCAATATCATCAATTTTAAGATCCAACTCTGGTATGCTTTCTGCACCCTCATCCACACTGATCTGTTTCCTATTCTTAAGAGAATTTGAGTTTCCTAAAAAATTTGTAAAGGTCAATCTGAGTCTCAATGTAATTAAATGTAGTGGTCGGGCAAAAGGACAGTCCTGAGCAGAGAGTTCTTTTCTCCATTTCACTTAGCTGTCTATCAGATAAATTAATGATTGTTCTATTCACCATATCCATGTCCATCATGCTGTTTCCTTGGAGCTTCTGGTGCTGGTTCCCATGCACCCCCTTCCTCTGCCTCTTTTCCCCACCTGTGTCTAAGTCTTTTCTCTCTTATATATATATAAATATATATGTATATATATTATCTACTGGCGGTCGCCAGTAGATAGTTATAGTTAGGACCTATTTTCCATAGGAAATCCACAACATTCTATTTGAAATAACTTTGGCGCCGGTTGACGAATGTTCGCGACATTTTCAAAACTAATGGTTCGCTCCGGTCCGCTCCTATCCTGAAAGTTTCGGGGTGATTCGGCAAGCGAGGGCCAAGAAAAAAGGGGGGTCCCAAAACGTGTTTTCCCCATGCAATTTTCCATAGGAACCTTTCATCGCAGCTACAGCCCGAACTGCTGAACGGAATTACACCAAATTTGGCAGAAAGGTAGCCCTTGGTTCAGAGTCATGCCTTTTGGTTAAACTGTGTAAATCCGTTCAGTAGTTCCTGAGAAATTTGAAAAAGAAAACACATATATATCTGGGCGGAGCCTAACCACACATGTCATCGTGAGATCTGATTGGCTGTCAGCACTTCATCCTGGAATTGCTGGCAGCCATCTTGGGACCAATATAAATGATAGTACCCCATTGAAATGCATTGTAGTGAATCGAAGATTTTGAGGGTTACCAAAAGGAGAACTATAAAGGGTGATAACAGACTTTAGTTATATTAGAATTCATTTGTTGATGGTACCATACTAATTTCAGGAATTGTGGTGTGTTCTAAGGTGATTTTACCCTGTGAAAAACCTTCTGCTGGGATATCATGAATCATGTTTGAGAGAAAACTATTTTCACATGCTTGTCCCATACAGTTTTGGAAGGTGCTCCAGAAGCTAAAATGAGAGCATATTTTCTGTAAATTCACATTATCTTTCTCAGTCATGTGAGAATGAAGTCTGACATTCTCAGTAAACATGTACATCCAACAAGGGCAGAGACTGTCAGTTGATTCCTTTGTGTTCTACTGCAGCCTCCCAGAGTGTTCTAAAGAACATCTAGAGCGCTAACAGCCTTACTTATGACAAAAGTATGGCACACCTGAAGCCATCTTGATTGGAATAAACTGGTAACACTTAAAACATTTAATTTAAAAAGGAACAAAATGATGGGGTTCATTTTGTCATAGAAAGTATGGTTAGTGCTGTAGAAAGAAAAATTAGGACATGTTTCAAGTGTGATCTCAAATATCTTCCTGTTATATTTCAACAGGAGCAGCCTGTCAGTTGATGCCTTTGTGTTCTACTGCAGCTTCCCAGAGTGTTCTAAAGAACAACTAGAGCGCTAACAGTCTTACTTATGACAAAATTATGGCACACCTGAAGCCATCTTGATTGGAATAAACTGGTAACTCTTAAAACATTTAATTTAAAAAGGAACAAAATGAGGGGGTTCATTTTGTCATAGAAATTATGGTTAGTGCTGTAGAAAGAAAAATTAGGACATGTTTTAAGTGAGATCTCAAATATCTTCCTGTTATATTTCAACAGGAGCAGCCTGTCAGTTGATGCCTTTGTGTTCTACTGCAGCTTCCCAGAGTGTTCTAAAGAACAACTAGAGAGCTAACAGTCTTACTTATGACAAAAGTATGGCACACCTGAAGCCATCTTGATTGGAATAAACTGGTAACACTTAAAACATTTAATTTAAAAAGGAACTAAATGAGGGGGTTCATTTTGCCATAGAAATTATGGTTAGTGCTGTAGAAAGAAAAATTAGGACATGTTTTAAGTGAGATCTCAAATATCTTCCTGTTATATTTCAACAGGAGCAGCCTGTCAGTTGATGCCTTTGTGTTCTACTGCAGCTTCCCAGAGTGTTCTAAAGAACAACTAGAGTGCTAACAGCCTTACTTATGACAAAAGTATGGCACACCTGAAGCCATCTTGATTGGAATAAACTGGTAACTCTTAAAACATTTAATTTAAAAAGGAACAAAATGAGGGGGTTCATTTTGTCATAGAAATTATGGTTAGTGCTGTAGAAAGAAAAATTAGGACATGTTTTAAGTGAGATCTCAAATATCTTCCTGTTATATTTCAACAGGAGCAGCCTGTCAGTTGATGCCTTTGTGTTCTACTGCAGCTTCCCAGAGTGTTCTAAAGAACAACTAGAGCGCTAACAGTCTTACTTATGACAAAAGTATGGCACACCTGAAGCCATCTTGATTGGAATAAACTGGTAACACTTAAAACATTTAATTTAAAAAGGAACAAAATGAGGGGGTTCATTTTGCCATAGAAATTATGGTTAGTGCTGCAGAAAGAAAATTTAGGGCATGTTTTAAGTGAGATCTCAAATCCTCTTCTATTTCATTAGAAAATTCTGACATGCAGACTGAAACAATCACTTTCAATACCAGCAGTAGACTTCCAGTTAACTCCCTGGTGAGCAGTAGCTTTACTACAGTGATCTAATGAACAACTAGAGTGCTAACATTCTGAATTTATGGCAAATGTGTGACACATCTGAATGCCTTCTTGATGGAATCAAAGTAAAAACTGAAAGCATTTCCTACTGAGGAGACTGCAGTAAATGACGAAATTAGGAAACTTCATAACAAATAAGTCTCCCAAGATGGCCACCAGAGAAAAAAGATCCCAAATGTAGCACAAATATCACCCAGATGTAGCCCACATATAGCCCAATGACAGAAGTGTGCAAAACACTTTTTATTTTTAGTTTTTCTGCAGTTTTATATAGTGCAAACTGGTCAGGTATTGGAGCGTTACATCTTACTTGGACCCCTTATTGCGTATTTTGCACGAAGTACATGAGATTGATCTTGCGAAACATTGAACTTTACGATTCTGTTAACCTGAAGTTGCTCTGAACCGGGCTTTGTAACACCCGTTTTTACCTACTGGTTTTAATTAATTCTCACTGTATTGTATTAGGAAAGAGGATTTACTGTTTTTATGTACACTTTTATGATCTATGTTTCTAAATCAGATCAAATAAAGTTTAATGAATTCTATGGCAGGACGGAGGTGAGGATTATGCGTATCTTTCCTCACTTTATTTGCATAGCAGTTCAAAGAAAACGTAACACAACAATCATTAAATAAAAGACTACACAACCCATGAACCATTAGGGGGTAGTCTCCAAGGCAACTATAGTCCAATCATATCACAGTCCATCGTATATAATATCGTGACGTCCCTTCCGCTTCCTCTTTCTTCACTGCTCATCAGTTAAGTGCATTCCTTACATTCTTGGCTTAATCTGACGTTGTTGCTGTTTGTATAGCGGTTTCTTGTGCACGTTATTAGCATTATTGCCTTGGTATTGTTTCATATTCCCTGTGCAGCAGGCTCTTGCCCGAGCGCGTTCTCCCCCTCGCAGTTTCTCCCGCTGTGTGCTCTGCGCGCGGTGAGATCCTGTCAGGCGCGTCTGGTCCGAGCGAGGCAGCTCCGTCGAGCGCTCCCGCTGGTCTTTACGTGCGTTTGGGAATCCGGTCACTCCTTTAGTGTCCGCTTGATTCCCGACCAACCCTCGCCTAATTTTGACACCACTACGCGGTGATTTCCCCACACGGCCACGTTAGTGACCAGCGCCACCTGGTGGTGGTAATTGGTATTGCGCCTCAGTCTATTCTTATAACAGCTTCGGGGAAAGCCCAGCTGTTGGAGCACCGGCGAGGGGGCTGTCTTAAGGATTTTAAGGGCATTTGTTCTGTGCTCACACCCTCTGCTATCATGTCTTCTCCAGAAGACCATTTTTACTCCTCCTACCAGGAAGTGGAGGAGGAATGGCCCCCCAACTTCTCCCTCCAGCAGTGGACCAAGCCCTCTCTCTGGCTATTTCTAGGGCGCTGGCTCCTCTTAGGGATCAGGTTGATAAGCTGGCGAAAAGCATCCCTGGTGTGTTCAGTGATCCAGATCTGGTGGTGGCGGGTCCAAGTAGCTCCCAGATGGGGAATAAAAGGGCCATTAAGCATAACGCGGGGCACTTGGAAGGATTTGATAAACTTACGGAGACCTTCCTCAAGAGTGCGCGAATGCTAAAACATGCACCCTGCCGGGAGGAGGAGGGGCCCGGAGAAAATTGCGACACTGTCACCACTATTGTAGACCCCGACGGCGGGTTTCCCTTAGAGGGAGAGGGTGTATCGGAGGACGATTTCTCCTCCGATGAGGATAAGGACTCGGGGCATCCCTGGCATCCAGAGTCCCACTCCTCTCAGTCCCCGGTTGGGGACGGGGTCCACTCGGACATGTTCGAGCCTACCCAAATTTACCATCCTAGGTCGGCAGAGTGGACACCTGATGCCAAAGTGGCAGAGTATGTGGTGGGGAAAATCCATCAACCCCTTGAAAGGGAGGTCAGGAATAGGATGAGGGGAGAATGCCCCAGGCCCTCACTAAAGGGGAAGGTGGCACACACAGCTGAAATTGATGAGAAACTATGTACCTTTTTCTCCAAGTATATGAGGGATCCCAAGAAAGGAATTGATAGGTCTTGGACGTGGTAGGGCCCTTGACCCAAATTATTCAATTGATGGAGCGTTCCAAAGAACCAGGATCCCCTTTGTCCACGGATATTGTGGCTGGTTGGGCGCACTACCCTAAACCCTAAAACACTACCCCCTCCACTACCCAAACACCACTGCACTACCCTAAACCCTAAACACTACCCCCAGCACGACACCCTACACTACCCAAACATAACTGCACTACCCTAAACCCTAAAACACTACCACCAGCATGACTCCCTATACTACCCAAACACCACTGCACTACCCTAAACCCTAAAACACTACCCCCAGCACAACTCCCTATACTACCCAAACACCACTGCACTACACTAAACTAAACCCTAAATATACCCCCAGCATGACCTCCCACACTACACAAACACCACTGCACTACCCTAAACCCTAAAACACTACCCCCAGCACAACCCCCTACACTACCCAAACACCACTGCACTACCCTAAACCCTAAAACACTAACCCCAGCATGACCCCCTACACTACCCAAACACCACTGCACTACCCTATACCCTAAAACACGACCCCCTACACTACACAAACATGACTGCACTACCCTAAACCCTAAAACACTACCCTCAGCATGACCCCCTTCACTACACAAACACCACTGCACTGCCCTAAACCCTAAAACACTACCCCAGCACTACCCCCTACACTACACAACACAAACACCACTTCACTACCCTAAACCCTAAAACACTACCCCAGCACGACTCCCTACACTACCCAAACACCACTGCACTACCCTAAACCCTAAATCTACCCCCAGCACGACCTCCTACACTACCCAAACACCACTGCACTACCCTAAACCATAAAACACTACCCCCAGCATGACCCCCTACACTACACAAACACCACTGCACTACCCTAAACCCTAAAACACTACCACCAGCATGACCCCTACACTACTCAAACACCACTGCACTACCCTAAACCCTAAAACACTACCCCAGCACGACCCCCTACACTACCCATACACCACTGCACTACCCTAAACCCTAAAACACTACCCCCAGCATGACCCCCTACACTACTGCACTACCCTAAACCCTAAAACACTACCCCCAGCACCACCCCCTACACTACCCAAAAACAACTGCACTACCCTAAACCCTAAAACACTACCCCCAGATCGACCCCCTACACCACCCAAAAACCACTGCACTACCCTAAACCCTAGAAAAGAAACCCCCACCCCATGCCCAATCCCCCTTACCTCTCACTCCTCATGGTTCCTCTCTCCTCGTGGTTCCTGCTTCACATCATCTCTGAGGGGCGGTGCACGTCGTTGTGAGGAAACGGAACAGCCTCTGTTTCCTTACGACATGGATCATCTACATGTTTTTTAGAACGCATGGTCATTTACCATACATACCTTTACAACAAAATTCGTTGTAAAGGCATGCGTGGTAAATGACCATGCGTTCTAAAAAAATGCGTAGTAATGTCTTCGTGATGTACAATGCATGCGTGGTAATGCATGCGTTGTAATGGTATCGCAAAGTAAAAAAGTCGTTGTAACGGCTGTTTACCGATCGAAGCTGGCCCCTGTTCCTCAGTGAGATGTTTATTTGATTAATTAGGAGGAAGGAATGTGTTTTTTTTACCGAAAAGTGCATTCCCGGCTGTTGTATTGTGAAAGTGTCCGCGTGGCCTGGTTTCACTTCCGGTGAGAGAGTGGAAGAGTCTGTTTGGATCTAAAGGAGTTCTGTTGTTGGACGGGGCCGGCGCGACATGTCATCAGAAAACATAGCTAATGGAAAGCGTCCTCCCTGAAGTGTGGAGCAGTGCCATGAGAGGTCAACGAGTGTGCGTCCCACCACAGTATGACCGTACCGCGTGACCCATGTGCCGCCTCCAGGGTACGGGAGGCAGAACCGGCATCGCAGGTCCTCTTGAAGACCGTTGTAGCACTAATTCTACATTTTGGTACTAGGGCATTTTAACTTCGTTGTTCCTGCCAGATACAAAGAGAAGATCCTGTGTTATTCAGTGCCCTCGTTACCTTTTTGTGGGTTGTGGTGCTTGTCACTTCGCTGCCCCGCCGGTGCACACGACTGGGCACCCCACCTCGTATGCCATCTGCAGGGCCTCTGCCCTCGGATCACTGGTTTCGGTTTCTGGAGTGGCAACATAAACAGTTGCTCCCAAAGGACTAGCCTGAACACTTAGGTGAATATCCCCTGCACCAGCATTCCACGGAAATTCTTTCCTAGCTCTCCCACGTCAACGAGCACGGCTCCGCTCGCGACACCGTATGACGTCATCGGAGCCATAAGAGGACCTCGTCGGCGTGCCACCGAGGCAAACAGGTGACCGAGACATTTTCACATGTATACATAGTATAATAAATATATATATATTCACTGAAAAAACCATAGGTTTCAGGCACGTAATAGTTAGAAATTAGCATTTAAAAAACCTTAGAAATTCACTGAAAAAACCATAGGTTTCAGGCACGTTATAGTTAGAAATTAGCATTTAAAAAACCTTCGAAATTCACTGAAAAAACCATAGGTTTCAGGGGCGTTATAGTTAGTTGGACATTTCACTCGTACAAAACCATAGAAATTCCCCCGTTATAGTTAGTTCAGCTAACTATAACTCGCGCGCCCGCAATGCACTGCTGATGACTGTTGGTGAATGAGTGGATGTGTGTGTAGATCTTGGAATTACTGAATAGGTGTGTTGTAACTGGTATTGGTATGTCCATTGTTTTGAAAATGTTAGTTTGTATTTTTGAGTGTGTGTATCAAAGGTTATATTAGGGTGAGAGGAGGTCTGCCACTCTATCACAAGGATGATGTCATCAGTGATGTCATCAGTGATGTCATTTGAGATGTCATCAGTGATGTCATCAGTAATGTCACTGACCATGTCATGAGTGATGTAATATGTGACGTCATCAGCAGTGCATTGCGAGCGCGCGAGTTATAGTTAGCTGAACTAACTATAACGGGGGAATTTCTATGGTTTTGTACGAGTGAAATGTCCAACTAACTATAACGCCCCTGAAACCTATGGTTTTTTCAGTGAATTTCTAAGGTTTTTTAAATGCTAATTTCTAACTATAACGTGCCTGAAACCTATGGTTTTTTCAGTGAATATATATATATGTACCACCAATCCTGTCAGCAACGACCAACGTTGAATTTACGCAGCCATAAAACGACAGTACCGTGGCTCCAATTCACCAGTGTGATTTATTGGCAGAAAGTTAGCAACAGCCCGACGCGTTTCGGAGCTACGTGCTCCTTGATCATGGTAAGGTTTACAAGTTACTTCCTGGTTCTTCATACAGAACTTGTCATGTGATATGTGCCCTTAATGAAAATAGAAAACATCCTTTGTCATTCTTATTTTACAATTTCCATTTGCAAAAGACGCACGCTTTGGAGAGACATTAATTCATATTATCTTATTCCACATTGCATTTTACACTTGATAAAAAAGGAATTTACATTTACGAAACGTGAAAAAATATCACATTAATCGGTACAATTCCGCCCCAGTGGGCATTACTCGATATAAATAATTTCATTATCCAAATACCATTTCTACCAAATTAAATTAGATGGTTCACTCAAATACAGGACAATAACTCTTTTGATACTCATATTCGCCCCAGTGGGCTTGCTTATTTTTCAGACCACCTACCACATTCAATTCAGCCCATGTGGGCTTTGTATTCATATAATATTGTATTTGGATTAGGAAATATCCCACACATCAATGAATGTTTTACATTCCTATGTATGAAAACAAATGCGAAAATAACACTTCTACTGTACAACAGTAGTCCAATATAATAGCTCTCCTGCGTCTCCATGTTGTCTTCAAATAAACTGTAAAAAATGATGAACAAAAGACAGTGATTAAAATAAAATATGCAGCTGCATATTTCAATTTAAAAACATATAAACCAAAACATCTTGTTCCTGAAGAGAGATCTATCTACAATTTCTGAAATCCCAATCAACCTAAATGCACCGCCAATTCCTCATCAAGGTTGAGGCCTACAGGGTGAAGGGTATTGTACCTGATAATCATTTTTGATTCAAGTCTTCTTAACTCTAGTTCTATTTCCTCCTCTTTCCCTGATTGGAATGTTGTCTAGTACAGAAAATTTAAGCAAGTTACAATTTTGGTTATGGGAAGTTTTAAAATGTCTCGCAACTGGATAATTTTTATCATCATTGCGAATCGCCCGCATATGTTCCAATATTCGCTTTTTTGCTTTATGGATGGTACTTTCAATATAAAACTTGTTGCACGGGCATCTGAGAGCATAAAAGGCAAATTCGGTGTTGCAGGAGACATGTTTGAGAATTTGATGGGCTGGTTGTTTTTCAGATAATTTTACTGTTTTACAGTTGTCACTAAACTTACAGGCCTTGCAGTTTCTGCATGTATAGAAGCCCTTGATGTCACTAGTATTCTTTTCTGGAGTTACCAGACAATGAGTTAATGTATCCTTAAGGGATCGTGCTTTTCTAAAAGTGATAGCCGGGCTTTCTCCAATAGGTTTGACTAAATCTGAGTCTGTTTTCAATATTTCCCAGTATTTCTTAAGACTTCGTCTTACTTCCCAGGATTGGTTATTAAAAGATGTAATAAACCTGATTTGTTTATCATTATCATCCTGTGTCTTAGTTTTTGGTATAAGTAGATTATTACGTTTAAGTTTGTCAACCTTACTGCTTGCTTGTTGGATAGTTTTTTTAGAATAGCTTCTCTCAACAAATCTTTCTACCATGATTCTCTTTTTGTTCTGAAATACCTCCTCTGTGCTACAACTCCTTTTTGCACGTAATAGCTCACCATAAGGAATACTCTGGATTAGATTGGTCGGATGGCAGCTGTTTGCATGCAGCAGATTATTGCCTGCTGTTTCTTTGCGAAACAGTTTGCTTGTAAGTCTTCCTTCTACCACCTCCAGTTTCAGATCTAAAAATTCAATATTGGTGTTATCAATGTTACTACTAAATGACAGATTTAAAGAATTATCATTAAGTAGGCTGACAAATTCATGAGCTTGTTCACGAGTGCCGCTCCAAATACAGAAGATGTCATCTATGTATCTGACCCAGAGGACGACGTTGTCTTCAAAGTGTCTGATGTTGTTCACAACTTGCTTCTCCCACCAGCTCAGGTATAACCCGGCAAAGCTGGGGGCGAAGCAAGTACCCATTGCCGTCCCCTGGGTCTGTCTGTACAGTGTTTTGTTCAAAATGAAAAAATTATTAGTTAGACAAGTATAGATCATATCTAAGATCATTTCAGTGTGTAGTAGGTACGAGAGTGATCTGCCTTTGAGAAAATATCGACAGGCATCAATTCCTAAATCATGTGGAATGCAGGTGTATAAACTATTTACATCTAGGCACATCAGTAAATAGCTTTCATTCTAAGTAATCTCATTAATTAGTCTAAACAAATCCCCAGTGTCTCGTATAAATGACGGGAGAGCATGAACAAATGGTTGTAGAAAAAAAGTCAACATATTTTGACGTATTTTTTAGCATGCTCCCCCTTGATGACACTATAGGTCTTCCTGGGGGGTTAGCCAGATCTTTATGCAGTTTTGGTAACAGATAAAGTGCAGGAATTTTGGGAAATTTACACATCAAAAATTGATGTTCGTCCCAATCTAATATTCCTTTATCTCGCCAATCAATAAGATTGTCATAGTATTTTCTATTGGCAATCTCATATTCACTTTTGTTGTAGTAACATATCTGTCTTTATCATTCAGCTGTTTCTGTCCTTCAATCAGATACAGATCAAGAGGCCATAACACTACGTTTCCCCCCTTATCAGATTTTTTGATTATAATATCTTTCTTCATTTCTAATTCCTTGATCGCCTCAATGTGAGTTTTTTTCAGATTACTCCTGACGTATGGTTTTCTCGGATTAATCTTTTGCAATTCATTGATCATACTTTTTTCAAATGATTCGATTGCTTCATTTGTAATTTGAGGTACAAATACTGATTTAGGTTTAAACCCACTCTCATATCCCATGCTCACAATGATGCCTTCATTAATTAAATTCAAGAAGGGGTCATCAATAAAATCACCCTCCTTCCAATTCATGCATGGTATGCAGAGTTTCTACATCCCCAATCGTCAATTTAACAGCTCGTTGTTCATTCCCCCTATCTTTTTGTGCATTCAAAGATGTTACTTTTGAAGCATGCCACTTTCTTAATTTCAGTTTTCTAGTCAAATGAAATAGGTCAATACGTGATTCTGTATAATTAAAATTTGGTGTTGGGCAAAATGATAAACCTAAACTCAAAACCTCTAACTGATTATCCCTTAAAACATGATTAGAAAGATTTACCACTGTCTTATTGTCTTTCATTTTGCGGCCTTTTTCCCTCTTGTTACTACTCCCACAGGGCTTTCTTGATTGTCCTTTTTGTCTTATTTCGATTTGCTTCCTCCTCTGCCTCCTCGACCTCTTTGCACGGGTGTACCCCTGCTGGCTTGGGTGTTGAATCTCCCTCTCGCCATCAAGTCGAATTCCTTTAAAATTCGGGCTTTTGCCCCAGCAGTGCCTGATACCACTGACACATCACTTTCACTGTTGTCGCAGTCAATATTATCCATTGTTGCCTTATCTTTTTCAGTCACTTTTTGAGTGATACTGCCCTTTGAGGTTGAAGGCTGGTCTTGCCCCGGTGATCTTTGTACTTCAGGTACCGCATTCCTCAGATGGTCAAACTTCTTTCCAAAAGTTAGGATCTGGCCCCGCTCGTAATCTACTTCATCACGATTACATTTTCTATATTTTTTGGCCTTTGTCTCATCTTCAATTTTTTCCAATCTGGCATCCAGTTTGGCCATTTCAGCCTCAAATTCCTCTTTGCTGTATTGCTCCTTTAATTTAGTCATATATTGGTCAATTTCAGTGAATAGCTTTTCGCAATCCTTTTTTGCATATTTCACCAACATTTTGAGCATATTTATGGAAAACTCATGATTATTGGTTGCCCATTCTGTTAGCATCTCTGGGTCAGGATCACTGAAAGTTGGCGTTATGAAAATCCTTAGACCACGAGGAACTCTGTTACATTCAATATATTTCTGTAACGTGGTGGCCTCCCACCACTTTGACTGCTCTCTTTTTAATACTTTCCAAAGACCATCCCAAAGTTGTTTCTTTCCGTGTGCCTTGTCATGACTTTTATGGCTGTCTGATTTTTCGTATTGCAGAGCCGTTTGTGTGAACATTTTATCGGCTGCCTCGCTTCTTTTAGATTTCCTGGTTCCTGTTGCTGCCATATTCATTAATCTCACTTCTCCAGTTACTGAAGAATAACCGCAGTTTCAACTGCTTAATCACACACTGTAAAAAGACCCCTGAATTACCTTCATTCAATGCGGTCTTTATCCCGGTTTGCTCGCCGCTTATATCAAGACGCACTCGAGTCCATAAGTAATAGGAGACTGCTCACCAACAGCTTCCGCGTCCGGTCGGAGTCCTCCGACTCCTGTCCGGCACCAAATCCGTTGTTTGTGAAGCACTCAGTATTCCAATCTCGTTGTCGATATCTCGCAGTAATGTCCAAAGCAAAAGCGTTTTTCCGCTTTTAGCGGGGCGGGCAAAGGCAATCCTTTTATTCCATCTTGTAAACTTCGCTCCAACTCCGCCTCTTAATCCGGTGAGCCAGCGGCGGGGTAGCGAACCACTAAATACACCACCAATCCTGTCAGCAACGACCAACGTTGAATTTACGCAGCCATAAAATGAGAGTACCGCGGCTCCAATTCACCAGTGTGATTTATTGGCAGAAAGTTAGCAACAGGCCGACGCGTTTCGGAGCTACGCGCTCCTTGATCATGGTAAGGTTTACAAGTTACTTCCTGGTTCTTTATACAGAACTTGTCATATGATATGTGCCCTTAATGAAAATAGAAAACATCCTTTGTCATTCTTATTTTACAATTTCCATTTGCAAAAGACGCACGCTTTGGAGAGACAGTAATTCATATTATCTTATCCCACATTGCATTTTACACTTGATAAAAAAGGAATTTACATTTACGAAACGTGAAAAAATATCACATTAATCGGTACAATTCTGCCCCAGTGGGTATTACTCGATATAAATAATTTCATTATCCAAATACCATTTCTACCAAATTAAATTAGATGGTTCACTCAAATACAGGACAATAACTCTTTTGATACTCATAATCATGCCCCAGTGGGCTTGCTTATTTTTCAGACCACCTACCACATTCAATTCAGCCCATGTGGGCTTTGTATTCATATAATATTGTATTTGGATTAGGAAATAGTGCATCTGTGAAGGGCTGTATGGGTGGGTGAGTGTGTGTATGGATGTGTTGGTGAGTGAATGGATGTCTCAGTGGTACATGTGTGAGTAACTACATATGTGAAAGGCAGAATATGTGAGTGTTGGAGTATATAAATGACTATATGTGAGAGTGAGTGATTGTGAGAGTGCCTGTATGGATGAGTGTGTGCTTGTGTCAGTGATTGTATAAGAGAGTAAGTATGTGTTAGTATCTGTATGAATAAGTGAGATAATGTGTGTATAATTGTGTAGGTGAGTAAATGGGAGGGTGATTGATTCTTTGCATGACTGACTATGTGTGTGAGTAATTCGATGGGTGAGTGGTGGTGTGTGAGTGTCTGTATAGGTGTATGAGTGTATATGATAGCGCTGTATTGATGAGTGACTGCATGTATGAGTGACTGTATGGGTGAATGAGTAGATGTGCGTATAGACCTAGGAATCAGTGAGTGGGTATGTAGTAACTGGTATTGGTGTGTCTTTGGTTTCAAAACGGTATTCTGTATTTTAGAGTGGGTGTATCAAAGGTTATATTAGGATGTGAGGAGGTGCATCAGATTATCACATGGATGATGTCATCAGTGATGTCATTGGAGATGTCATCAGTGAAGTCACTGACCATGTCATGAGTGATGTAATATGTGACGTCATCAGCAGTGCATTGCGGGGGTGCGAGTTATAGTTACCTCAACTAACTATAACGGCCGAATTTCTCTGGTTTTGTACGAGTGAAATGTCCAACTGACTATAACGTCCCTGTAACCTGTGGTTTTTTCAGTGAATTTCTAAGGTTTTTTAAATGCTAATTTCTAACTATAACGTCCCTGAAACCTATGGTTTTTTCAGTGAATTTCAAAGGTTTTTTAAATGTTGATTTCTAACTATAACGTCCCTGAAACCTATGGTTTTTTCAGTGAATTTCAAAGGTTTTTTAAATGCTAATTTATAACTATAACGTCCCTGAAACCTATGGTTTTTTCAGTGAATTTTAAAGGTTTTTTAAATGCTAATTTATAACTATGCCTACAGAGGTAGGACATGTGCAGAAAGAGGAAGAAAGGCACAGAAAGAAGCAAGAGAAATGCAGAAAGAGGCAACAGAAGTCCAGAAAGACGAGGAAAGGTGCAGAAAGGAGCAATAGGTATGCAGAAAGAACCAACAGAGGTGCAGAAAGAGGCCTTGTTGCAAAGTCATCCTGTGCCCCCAACTTTTTGCTGACTGGTACTGGTGGTAACTGAATCTGACTAACCAGGCCCGGAGCCAGTGCTATGCTGAAAGACACTTAGAATACAGTGAAATCACCTACATACACCAGGGTACAGTATGGGTTGGGGTACCCCTGTGATTGGCATGACCTCCCCTGTAATGCCCTAGTACATAATAGGGCAGGAGGATTAAAACTACCTCTAAGTCATAGGTGCAGAAAGAAGCAAGAGCAATTCAGAAAGAACCAACAGAGGTGCTTAAAGAGGCAAGAGGGGTGCAGAAAGAGGCAAGAGAAGTGAAGAAAGAAGCAACAGAGGTGCCGAAAGAGGCAACGAGTTTGAATGCCCGGTCTTGTTTCCTGTTTCCTGTTTCCGGTTAGAGCTCAGAGGGAGAGCTGGACGCCGTGTTGCTCTTTGCCACGGCTGTTTTGCAACCCGACTCGTTCTGTTTGGCTCCTCAGACGTGCTAAGCCAAATGAGCAGAAGTCGCGGGTAATCACGAGTAACCCTAAACGCGGCCGGAGCCGCAAGTGAAGTAGGGTTCGCGGCAGGAGCCGCGTGTGTGCTCTTGAAAAAGCCGCGAGTGAAATTGGGATCGCGGCAGGAGCCGTGAGTGAATCATCTGCTAATTGCTGGCCGGCATCTGAGTTTGTGCACATCCCACCAGGCCAGCGGTTCTTCACAGGGATATCTTTGGAGGCGCACGGCAGGAGCACCGCCTCCAACGCGAGGTAACTTTTGGCGTTGCTTTTGGCTCTACCATGGAAAAGTGCCCACAGGAGTAGTCAGCACTGTGCCCCAAGTTTCATGCAATTAAGTCCATGGGAAGAAGCCTTTGTCTTGCCTTTGCTTTGCCTCCCCTGTACAGAGTGAGCATTATTATTTCCCCTTTTTATTCATCTTTGATGGAGCATTTACAGCATTTACAGCACGCATGCCACGGAAGCGCCCATGCCTGAGCAGAGGTGAGGCAGAGGTGAGGCAATCAAGGGGTGTAAGGTGAGCGAGCGAGCCAAAATAAGCTAAGCGCTAAACTAACTGAACAGAAACTGAATTTGATTCGAACTAACCCTACTGAACTGAACTGAAACTATTGAACTGAATTGAGTTGGGCTGAGTCAGGGTGGGGTTGGGGGTAATTCTGTGACCCCGGTTATCACCACACTCACCCAACCTCCGCTGAAGGGGGCTGGAGGGGGGAGACACCGACTCACCCTCTCACCCTCTCACCCTCTCATATTCTGCCCTTGTGGGAAGCAATCTGTGTGTGTGTGTGTGTGTCCGTGCCAGAGTCGCTGGCTGAGAAAGGAGGCTGAGGAAAAGTCAGCTAACGGACTAGTCGACCTCCCGCATACCCACATACCTGACCACCTCTCCCCACCAAGTCAAGGGGGGCCTACAGCCAGCAAGGGCGACGCAACAAGGGGTGCGTGGTTCGGTTGCTGGTTGGCCAAGCATGAGGTCGGGTAAGGAAAGAGCCAGAGTACCCTTCCCGCCGTTAAAGAGGAAAAGAAAATCACTAGGGACAACTGAAAGTAGCAATAATATAGCAAACGGCACAAAGGAAGAACAACCTTTAATTTCACTGGTTTTCTGCATTTTTGCAAGGGCAAACAACGGACCGAGTAAGATAGACTTCCTAAAGGACCCAGCAGGTACAATGCTCACCAACCAAGGAAAAGAGAACCAGCTGCCAGCACCACTAACACCAGTCCTCTTAATAAAAGAAAACACAACAGAGGTCTCACTAGTTATGCAAGAGCCAAATGCTCAAATATTTTCAACATCAACACCAACATGCCCAGTTGTGGCTCAAGAACCAGCCATACCAAGGGATAACCCATGGGGGCTCGAAATGGAACGCGAAGGCGTCTTCACTGGAGATAAACACTCGCAATCCCTGAGACCCACCAATCTCTCACAGTGCCTACAAGAAGAGTTTGACCGTCTAACGCAACAGACAATGCATGAGCAATTTGCCAGCACCAAGGGTCATCAACCAATTGAGGTAAAAATCAACTATCAATCCCCAAAGCAAATCAAGGAAACACTTCACTCGGAAAGCATAGAAGTTGGTCAGGCCCAGGAAAAAAAACGAAAAATAACAAACTCTCCTGGACCAAAACAAAAACATTCACCCAAATGGAGGAATCTGTGTCAAACTCCCAACATCAACGACATCAATAACACGAAGGCTTTTATAACAAAACCCACTCCAGCGCTAGTAATGGATTCTGGAACCATATGGGACTTCTTCTTCAGAACCTCACAACTTACACTGGAGGCATTGAATTACCACTCTAACAAAATGGACGTACAAGTAGACCTCCTTAACATTGTAGCAAACGCAATCACAGGGATTGATCAAAGATCAGCAAACCTAAATTCTTTAATCACACAAGCTCAAGCTTATGCAGCCACAATAAACACTGAGTGCGCCTGTGGCCCTACACTCGATAAACTAGCAACAATCCCAGAAATTATGACTACTCTCATCGAGGATCTAAAGTTGAAAGTAACTGATGTTAAATACACTACTGTTCTTGCAAGACCCCAGCACAACGAAACAAATAAAGAAGTATATAAGGCTTGCGCAAACATAGAGACAGATCCAAAGAATGAAAAGGAAAACATAAGACTAATTATCACCGAAAAAGCCAAGAATATGGAAAACCGGGGTAACCCTAACGGTCCTACACAGGCGAATTTGATAGCTACCACAGTATCTCCAAATATAGAGGATAATCGGGAAACCACAATTCAATCCACTAAGATGAATCTGACAAGGCGCACGAAGAAGAGACTAAGAAAGCAAAAGAAGCGCGAAAAAAGTTCACAGATGAAACGCTGTTGGGGTCAGCCATCCTATGTTATAAAAGAACCAGAGTCAAAACCAGCCCAAAAAGTGGACCTGCAAATGAACAATCAAATATATCCAATTTTTAAGAAACCATTAAAAACAAACATCCAGCCAAGGGGCATCCAGGTCACGGTAAGCAGCCCAATTGGCCAAGATATCAAAGAACCACAGAAGAAGCCCGAAGAAGCGGAGGTAGTAAAAACTGCCACTGTGGACATAATAGCTCCCCGCCGGGAAAAAACAACTGTAGAACAATCCAAAATGATAACGGGCGAAGATAAGATGCATTACCTGCCTGAAGAAGCGGAGGTAGTAAAAACTGACACAGTGGACATAATAGCTCCCCGCCGGAAAAAAACAACTGTAGAACAATCCAAAATGATAACGGGTGAAGATAAGATGCATTACCTGCTCTCACACTCTGGCACATCCACCATCACAAAGGAGAGAACGGGGAAGCAACCAAAACCCCATTTGATGTGGTAGGAATTAAAACTGAGGCCATTGATAGTGGAGTAGCAAATCGAAGCATCTTCCACCCGTTATACAAATCAAAGGGCAGACATGACATCTTAAACAGGAGCAATTTATTAAAGCTCCTTCATTACATACCATCACTGTCATATGTCACAAGTGCAGAGATAGAGAGTGTCCACTTTGAAGTAGGTGAAGATGACCTTACCCAGGAGCTAACAGTAGTGACCTGGACTAATCACCACATAGCAGAGGCAGTACTCCAGGAAAAAGAAATTTTTAAAACTGGGGAATAGCAATCTCGACTCGAGAACAAGAAAAATATCCGTTAGTCTTACTTGAACCATCAAATATCGATCATGGCTCAAAGAATCACAAGGAACCCAATCATAGTATATTGAGAGGAACCACAAAGTGGCTACCAGACCAGCGTTACAAAAATCTAAGTATATCTGTAAGTACAAAGGAGGGAACCAGAACGAATAGAACTATCGAAGACGAGAAACCCCAGAAAACTAGCTGGAGGGGGCAAAACAACACGAAATACAGCGACACACAGTGCCACTCGTGTCGCACCTGACCAAAAGAACATATTGGCAACCCTTGGAGGACCAGCCAAAGACTGCATGACAGATCACTAGTCCCAAAAGTGAACATAGAGGGACACACTAGCCCCTCAAATCCACTTCAAACTCTTTTTCACAATCTGAAACTGGCCTCTTGGAATGTGGCAGGAATACAAAAAGTACTCAAACAAGGCTCGGCCATAAATAAACTGCTAGAGAATGACATCATATGCCTACAAGAAACTTGGGCCACAGAGCCGGTTCACATCGCAGGATACGCCGGCTTCCACAAGCCAGCCATCAAACACAACTATTATGGACGACCGTCTGGAGGGATTTCGACCTATGTAAAACACGCAAAACAGTTAACTGTGAGTACCGTGAACACAGGCTCAAATATGAGCAGCCCCGACACCCACCGACCACGCACGCAACCTGGGAGTCATCCTCGACTCAACGCTCTCCATGGCCAAGCAAGTCAACGCAGTCTCCTCCTCCTGCTTCAACACCCTCCGCATGCTTCGCAAGATCTACAGGTGGATCCCGACAGATACAAGAAGAACAGTCACCCAGGCCCTCGTCAGTAGCAGACTTGACTATGGGAACGCCCTCTACGCGGAAGCCCCGGCCAAGCTCATCAAGCGACTGCAACACATACAAAACGCCTCCGCACGCCTGATCCTCGATGTACCATGCCACAGCCACATCACCCCCCACCTGAGGAACCTGCACTGGCTCCCCGTCGACAGGAGAATCTCCTTCAAACTCCTCATCCATGCACACTCCACAAGACTGGCCCAGCCTACCTCAACAGACGACTCCTCTTCTACGTCCCCAACCGCCAACTCCGCTCCGCCGACCTCTCCCTCGCCACCGTCCCTCACATTCGAAGAACTACCACCGGCGGCATATCCTTCTCCCACCTCGCCGCCAAGACCTGGAACACCCTTCCACTAAGCCTACGACAGACCCAAGACCTGCTGACCTTCAGGAGGCTACTCAAGACCTGGTTGTTCGACCAGTAGCAGCACCCCCCTTTTTTCTCCCCAGCGCCTTGAGACCCTTGCGGGTAAGTAGTGCGCTTTACAAATTCTGTGATTGATTGATTGATTTATGCTGCAGGCATTACTATTCGAGGGCAAAGGGCACAGAGAGAACATTTTTTCATTTCTCTTAATCAACATATATTTAAATGCCACTGGCCCATCGAAATTAGAGGCGACAGAAACCATGGTTACAATATTACAGGAAACCCTATGCACGCACATATTGCCAGCAAAAATACTGGTGGGGGACTTTAACCTGCATCATTTAGGAATTAACTGGAATGAGAAGAGGCACTTATCCAAGGCAGAAAGGACGTTTAACCATTTCCTATGGGACTACGATTTATACTCAGCCGAAAAGCTACAACAGGGTTTAACCACAAAAAATCAAGGGTTAACCACATTTAAAAATTGCACCACAATTGATTATATTTTCTTGTGCGACCGCCTAGCTCGCAAATGTGCAAACTTTGAAATTAAATCAAATGAGATGAGCGATCACGCAATCCTGCAGATTGAACTGAATATCGAAATCACGCAAAGGGGATGTATTACAACGATATCCCATTCAACAGGAACCGAGGACCATGCCCTGCTGAGAAGAATAAAATGGAACAAGTATAACACCACTGTATTTAAGGCCTGGAAAGAACACCAAGAAGCCACAGGCCCTATTGTCGGCATCGAGCCCAAATTGGAAAATTGGTCAGAATGGATCACGGAGTTGAAAACCGCTTTGTCCAAAAACACGGAAATAGAGCCTAAAACAAAAGAGAAAGCCAACACACACACAACGCTTAATAATCCAAAACTTAGAGAGATCACTTGCAGCCTTAATAAAGCAAAAAAAGTACACAAGATCGAAGCATCGAAAAAAACGCTGGATAAGCGCAATAAATTGCATAAAGAGCGGAAACAACTGCTATGGACTCTCAAGCAAACCAAGCAGGATGAGGAATGGATCAAGATTCACGAGCTAACAAAACCGCAGAAACACCGACAACTCTGGCAATACATAGCTAAGCTGCATAACGACAAAATAGATCGGCGCAACTCGGTTGATGCCGAGGCATGGTTGAGACACGTTTCAGTAATCTATGTAGAAAAGGAAATTGCCACAGTCACAGACTGGACAACTAACGCCCACGAAGAGAGCATAAATAAAGGAGCGGTATGCACTGCGGAGGTTGTTAGTAACGATAGAGGAGTGGCAGCGGTCGAAAAAATTATTAAAAAGATTAGGAAAGACGGGGCACCTGGACCAAATGGCCTACCGGGGGGACTGTTCAGGGAAGATCCAACCTATTGGGGGAGATTATTATCCAACTTGTTCACCGAATGCCGATTACAATCCAAGGTGCCAGATTCGTGGCGTGGGTCGATCCTGCAACCCATTTACAAAAAGGGTGACAACACAGATCCAAAAAATTATAGATTAATTGCTTTACTGGACATTGAAGGAAAAGCCTATGCCAATACTCTGCTGATTGAGCTAAACAGATGGATCGACAAACACGAAATCCTCCCTCCGTATCAAACGGGGTTCCGTAAAGGATGTTCGACAAGTGACAACATAACGGCCATATCATACTTAAGCCAGCAAGCAATTGTAACAAATAAAAAACCCCTCTTTGCCTGCTTCATTGACTACTCTGCAGCTTTTGATGGTGTCCCACGTGGCAAGCTCTGGTCTAAATTGTGCGAGTGGCAAATTCCATCTGACCTCCTCAATGCTATCATTTCTCTATACAGCAATACCTGGATTAAAGTTAAATTAACAAACAAAACCGTCACGAGAAAGTGCTTTACAAACCGGGGCTTAAAACAGGGTTGCGTTTTAGCCCCAACCCTCTTTAACTTATACACAGCAGACTTGGGCAAGAAGCTGCAAAATGCCAACCTCGCAGTCCCAAAAATTGGAAGTAGCAGACTCCAAATCTTACAATATGCGGATGACCTAGTGGTGATGGACCACACAAAAATTGGATTACAAAGGGGCCTAGATGCCTTAAATGCCTACAACCGGACCAACGAGTTGGTATTAAACTCAGAAAAGACCAAAGTTCTGATCTTCGGGAGTTATCCAAAAAAAACTCTCCTCAAATGGTATGTAGGTGAAGAGCCAATCACTGTATCAAAATCATACAACTATCTTGGATGCTGGTTATGTGACTCGGGCAAAGTGGGCTTGCATGTGAGCAAAATGAAATCGAAAGTAGAATCCACAATCTTCACATTATGCAAACTGCATGAGAAGATGCAAAGCCCAACGACCATCCCAATCAGAAAGGTGTTACAGGCCAAAATAAGGGCGATTGCGGGCTATGCTCAGCAGGCCTTCCCGGGTAAAATGCACACTATGATGGAAAAAGCGCAATGTCGGGCGTACAAACGTATATTAAAATTACCAAATTATACCCGCAACAGCTGGATTCGTTTGGAGTTCGGCCTGGTGCAGCAGAGCAAAGAATGCCTAGGAGCGCACGCTAAATACTACTACCAAGTTCTCAAAGCCCCAGAAGGGAGCCTGAAAAGCATGCTAAAATCCATCTATGGTGGTGCAGCAAACCCATGGCAGGCACACATGCATGAGGCAGTAGAAACCCTTGGTCTGGCAACACAGAACTGGGTCCAAGATGTCGTTTCCTATCCAGCCATCAGAAAGGCAATTAACAAACAATGCTACCTATTAACAAGACAGACAGATCGGGCTTACTTTGAGAGTGGTAGAGGCCCTCCTGGGATGGCTGGCACATACATGGAGCACAAAGCCCAGCCCTACTTATATCAAGCACTGGGAAGAAAGGCCCTAAAAAACATCCAGTGGGCCAGACTAGTCCCTCTTCCAATAAAAGAACTGAATCCGGGGTGGAAAGCTCTAGACCAGAAAGTCCGCTGCAGAATCTGTGATTATAAAATGGAATCATTAACCCACTTGATCTGCTGCTGCCCAGGCCTGATACAACTCCGCCGGAAACTATTAAAGCCAATATGGTTAAGCAAAGGAGTTCGGACAGTAACAGAAGGTGTTGCGGCGTTGTTCGCATGCACCCTACCGACTGAACTGGCCCGATTTGGAAGATATATGGAGGAAGCTCGACTCAAACTGGCAAAAGAATAAATCCCTCGCAATCTAAGAAAACAGACTCAATGAGGGCAGTCCAATGTATTTTATATTATTTACTATTCAGCTTTTACTACTCAGTTTTTACAAATTTCCTTATGGCATCTTCTAAGCACTGAGATTGGTTATAATTGTATAGGAAATTTCTTTTAAAAATCGTGATGGTCTTTTATCTATTTTCCACTTTTTAAAACATGTTGGTACATTGCAAATGGTTTTAAGTAACTGTGCAATAAATAAAATACATTCATTCAAAAAAAAAAAAAAAAAAGGTGCCGAAAGAGGCAAGAGAGGTGCAGAAACAGGCAAGAAAGGTACAGAAAGAGGGAACAGGGGTGCAGAAAGAGGTAAGAGGGATACAGAAATTTGCAAGAGAGATGCAGAGAGAAGCAAGAGCAGTGCAGAAAGAACAAACAGAGGTAAAAAAAGAGGCAAGAGGGGTGCAGAAAAAGGTAGGAGAGGTGCACAAAGAGGCAAGACAAGTACAGAAAAAGGCAGGAGGGGTACAGAAAGAAGGAAGAGAACTGCAGAAAGAAGCAACAGAGGTGCTGAAAGAGGCGCGAAGGGTGCAGAAAGAGCAAGAGAAGTGCAGAAAGAAGCAACAGAGGTACAGAAAGAGGCAAGAGAGGTGCAGAAACAGGCAGGAAAGGTACAGAAAGAGGGAACAGGGGTGTAGAAAGACGCAAGAGAGGTGCAGAAACAGAAAAGAGGGGTGCAAAAAGAGGCAAGAAGGGTGCAGAAAGAAGCAAGTGAGGTGCAGAAAGAGGCAACAGAGGTGTGGAAAGAAGCAAGAGAAATGCAGAAAGAAGCAAGTCAGGTGCAGAAAGAGGCAAGAGAGGTGCAGAAAATGACAAGAGAACAACAGAAAGTGGCAAGAGAGATGCAAAAAAGGGAATCATGGTACAGAAAGAAGCAAGAGAGGTGCAGAAAGAAGCAAGAGAAGTGCAGAAAGAAGCAAGAGAGGTGCAGAAAGAAGGAAGACGAGTGCAGAAAGAGACAACAGGGGTGCAGAAAGAGAAAACAGGGGTGCAGAAAGAAGCAAGAGAGGTTCAGAAAGAGGCAATAGAAGTGCAGAAAGAGGCAAGTGAGGTACAGAAGGAGGCAAGAGAACTGCAGAAAGAGGCAAGAGAGTTGCAGAAACAGGCAAAAGGGGTGCAAAAAGAGGGAACATGTGTGCAGACAGAGGCAAGAGAGGTGCAGAAAGAGGGAAGAGGGGTACAGAAAGAGGAAGGAGGGATGCAGACATTGGCAAAAGAGGAGCAGAAAGAAGCAAGAGCAGTGCAGAAAGAACCAATAGAGGTGCAGAAAGAGGCAAGAGGGGTGCAGAAAGAGGTAGGAGAGGTGCACAAAGAGGCAAGAGGGGTACAGAAAGAGGCAAGAGGGGTGCAGAAAGAAGGAAGAGAAGTGAAGAAAGAAGCTACAGAGGTGCTGAAAGAGACAAGAAGGGTGCAGAAATAGGCAAGAGAATTGCTGAAAGAAGCAACAGAGGTATAGAAAGAAGCAAGAGAAGTGCAGAAAGAGGCAAGTAAGGTGCAGAAAGAAGCAAGAGCAGAGCAGAAAGAACCATTAGAGGTACAGAAAAAGGCAAGAGCAGTGCAGAAAGAGGTAGGAGAGGTGCACAAAGAGGCAAGACAAGTACAGAAAGAGGCAGGAGGGGTGCAGAAAGAAGGAAGAAAAGTGCAGAAAGAAGCAACAGAGGTGCTGAAAGAGGCGCAAAGGGTGCAGAAAGAGCAAGAGAAGTGCAGAAAGAGGCAAGAGAGGTGCAGAAAGATGCAAGAGAGGTACAGAAAGAGGCAAGGGAAGTGCAGAAACAGGCAAGAGAAATGCACAAAGAGGGAAGAGAGGAGCAGAAAGAGGCAAGAGAGGTATAGAAAGAAGCAAGAGAAGTGCAAAAAGAGGCAGGAGGGGTGCAGAAAGAAGCAAGTGAGGTGCAAAAAGAGGCAACAGAGGTGCAGAAAGATGCAGGAAAGGTGCAGAAACAAGCACAAGAAGTGCAGAAAAACATGAGAGGAGCAGAAAGAGGCAAGAGAGGTGTAGAAAGAAACAAGAGAAGTGCAGGAAGAGGCAAGAGAGGTGCAGAAAGAGGCAAGGGAGGTGCAGAAAGAGGCAAGAGATCTGCAGAAAAAAGCAACAGAGGTTGCTAAAAGAGGCAGGTGAGGTGCAGAATGGGGCAAGAGAAGTGCAGAAGGGACAAGTGAGGTGCAGAAAGAAGCAAAGGCAGTGCAGAAAGAACCAACAGAGGTGCAAAAAGAGGCAAGAGGGGTACAGAAAGAGGTATTAGAGGTTCACAAAGAGGCAAGAGAGGTACAGAAAGAGGCAGGAGGGGTGCAGAAAGAAGGAAGAGAAGTGCAGAAAGAGGCAAGAGGGTTGTAGAAAGAAGCAAGTGAGATGCAGAAAGAGGCAAGAGGTGCAGAAACAAGCAAGAGAAGTGCAGAAAGAGGCAAGAGAATTGCTGAAAGAAGCAACAGAGGTGTAGAAAGAAGCAAGAGAAGTACAGAAAGAGGCACGTGAAGTGCAGAAAGAAGCAAGAGCAGTGCAGAAAGAACCAATAGAGGTGCAAAAAGACGCAAGAGGGGTGCAGAAAAAGGTAGGAGAGATGCACAAAGAGGCAAGACAAGTACAGAAAGAGGCAGGAGGGTGTAGGAGAGTAGGTTCTGCTTCACATGGGTACCCCCACTTTTTGCTGATGCTTCACTGTTTTTCGACTTTAGTCTGGCTGGGGCCCTGCTAATCAGAACCACAGCCTAGCTGCTTCCTCTCTAAAATGGTTTCCATGTGCCTTAGGCACATCTCTGATTGGAATCTGGAGTGCCCTTATAAGTCCCTAGTATATGGTATACTATGTACCCAGGGCATAGGTACCTCAGAGGCCTACCAGGGGCTGCAGCATGTATTGTGCCACCCCTGGAAGGCCATCCAAAATGACACCACAGGTCTGCTACTGCAGCCTGGGTAAGGTGGTGCATGCACCCCTTACTGTGATATAGGCTACCTATATCACTACATACATACACACATATAAACCTATAAGTCACTCCTATGGCTGGCCTTATCAATCCTGGAGGCAGAGTGCGTGGTTCCTATGTGAGAGGGTGCCCCTGCATGAGCAGGGCCCCTCTGCAGCATTCGGAGACCCTTCTCTGATGCTGTTTGTAGTGCAGCCTGACCATATACACTTAAGCGCATTATAACCTCGCGTTAAATGCTAACTTTGGGATGGCTGAACGGAAACATGTCGTGTTTGGTGTCAAACATCTTGGAATACTACCCCCCGCCAGTTCTGGCGGCGGGGGTAGCATTCCACCCTTCTAGAGGGAGAGACATGTACACACCGGCCTGCCCGGTAACTTCTTTCCAAGCCCTGGCATCACAAAATGGATGCCGCTGCCACAGACACGAGTCTGGCCTCCTGCTGCTGACCGAAACTCCGGCAGGGAGGCCTGGACAATAGGTTTCATGTCCCAGGGAGGTGTAACCACCTCCCCAGACAGGATAGTGTGTATTGGGGCTGGGCGCGAGCACTCTCTGGTGCTTTGAAGTCCTGCACTGGGGGCACATTTGGTGTCCCTGTGCATACCCCAGTTCAAACCGGCTCAGGGGCTTCCAGCCCCTGCTCTGGCGCGAAACTGGACAAAGGGAAAGGGGTGTAACCACCCCTCTGCCCTGACCCTCCCATAGGTGGGTCCCCAGAGTATGTCCAACCCCCTAACTTGGTATAAGTATGGGACCCCAGTCCTTAGGACTTTAGATTTACCTGGACGAAACTCTGACACAGAATCCTGGACCTTCGATGCTCTACTTCAAGATTAGAGGACTGAAGAATCTCCCTTGGGGTCAAGGAGTGACTCCCCTGCTTGGCAGGCACCAAAGAAGCAATTGTCTGGTCTGCATCGCTGAAGCTCCTGCCGGACGCCGAAGTCTTTGCATCACCAGAGGTGGATTTCCAGACTTCCCCGAGGCTGCCCTGAGTCCCCAGCAAAGCTGAGGCCCGTAGCTGTCGTGGGTAATGTGGAACCATGACCCCTGGTCACCAATTGCATTTGCAAGTGCATCCTCTTCTGGGTCTCCCACAAAGTTGTGCTTTGGGCTCCGAGTAGCCCCAGCCTCCAGCACCAACTGCACCGAAGATCACTGGCCTCCACTCCCCGAGTGTCCTGTGAGCCAGCTCTAAGTGCATCCACTCGAGGCTCCTTTGCGGTCACTAGTCCATTGGCTAGTAGGCCCTCCTGAAAGCCAATCTTCTTCTGCTTGGGCTCCCTGGTTGGTCCAGGCGTGCCCTGACTTACCTTTGCTGGGTGAGTCCCACAGACCTTGCTGGTCTGCACCATCGTCCTTCTTCCATTTCCATGAGACTTGCCGTTGCCAGGGCTTGTTGGGTCCAATCTGGTCGCCGACACCCCTGCAATCGACAGACGTCATGGGACAGCTCAAATCCAGCTCCTGGTCATCGTTGACGCCTCCTGGACCTCGTGGCTGAAGAGTCAAGACAACCATCAACCTACCTGAAGCACTCGACATCGGTGGGCATCTGCTCATTGCCTTCCTGGTCACTGGCTAGTGACCCAGACTCTGTCCCCTCTGCTTTCAGGTTCTTCAGATCTTCGATCCACCTTTGGATCCACCCGAACACTTTCGACTTGGCCGCCAGCAGCACTTTGCAGCAGATCGCCATTGAAAACGACGACGAAACCTGACCCCGAAAGACACCTATGCACCCGGCTCCCCTGGGTGAGGTAACTCGAGTACTCCGGTGCTCCCGTGGGTATTGACACTAGAACAGCCTAGTTCTAAAAGGGTTTGCTCCAAGTCCTCCTCTAAGTGTCCCTTTTCTTTAAACTTCCAACCGCGACTTTCCCCATAGAAGTCAACGGCGATTCGCGGCTGTGTTCTCACACTGCACGCATCCCCGTGGGTCCCCTGTGTCACTACCTTGGGTGGTTCCTTGTGGTCCAAGCACCTCTACAGGCTCTAGGTCCTGTGTCTAGCTCAGTCGTGGTTCTTATACCACTTTATTGGTATATGGTTTGGTACGCCCCTAGGGCTCAAACGTGTATTTGTGCTATTACTGTAGATAACTAACTTATGACTTATGTACTTTGAACTCTAGCCTCATAAAGAGACTAGAGGGGTGTGTTTAGTAATAAATACATATATTTTGAATATATACCTGGTGTGGTCCTCTTTCATTTGGTCACTCAAGAGATTATAGACTGGTAAAACAAGCTGCTTTACATTCCTTCAAGACTTAGCCTGAAGGCTGCTCTCCATAGCTACCACTAGGATAGCTTTCAATAAAGGTTGTCTTTAACCTATCTCCAATAAGGGGTTGTTTGGACTGGTGCAAGGTGCCCACTATAATTAGTGGACAGCATATGCCAGGCCAACTTCTCACAAAGGATTGCAGAAAGAGCAAGAGCAGTGCAGAAAGAAGCAACAGAGGTACAGAAAGAGGCAAGAGAGGTGCAGAAACAGGCAGGAAAGGTGCAGAAAGAGGGAACAGGGGTGCAGAAAGATATAGGAGAGGTGCAGAAAGAGAAAAGAGGGGTGCAATAAGGGGCAAGAGGGGTGCAGAAAGAAGCAAGTGAGGTGCAGAAAGAGGCAACAGAGGTGCAGAAAGACGCAAGAGAGGTGCAGAAACAAGCAAGAGCAGTGCAGAAAGAGGCAAGGGAATTGCTGAAAGAAGCAACAGAGGTGTGGAAAGAAGCAAGGGAAGTGCAGAAAGAGGCAAGTGAGGTGCAGAAAAAGGCAAGAGAGGTGCAGAAAATGAACAAGAGAACAATAGAAATAGGCAAGAGGGATGCAAAAAAGGGAAGACGAGTGCAGAAAGAGACAACAGGGGTGCAGAAAGAGACAACAGGGGTGCAGAAAGAAGCAAGAGAGGTGCAGAAAGAGGCAATAGAAGTGCAGAAAGAGGCAAGTGAGGTGCAGAAGGAGGCAAGAGAACTGCAGAAAGAGGTAAGAGAGTTGCAGAAACAGGCAACAGGGGTGCAGAAAGAGGGAACATGTGTGCAGACAGAGGCAAGAGAGGTGCAGAAAGAGGGAAGAGGGGTACAGAAAGAGGCAGGAGGGATGCAGAAATTTTCAAAAGAGTTGCCGAAAGAAGCAAGAGCAGCGCAGAAAGAACCAATAGAGGTGCAGAAAGAGGCAAGAGGGGTGCAGAAAGAAGGAAGAGAAGTGCAGAAAGAAGCTACAGAGGTGCTGAAAGAGACAAGAAGGGTGCAGAAAGAGGCAAGAGTATTGCTGAAAGAAGCAACAGAGGTATAGAAAGAAGCAAGAGAAGTGCAGAAAGAGGCAAGTGCAGTGCAGAAAGAAGCAAGAGCAGTGCAGAAAGAACCAATAGAGGTGCAGAAAGAGGCAACATGAATGCAGAAAGAGGTAGGAGAGGTGCACAAAGAGGCAAGACAAGTACAGAAAGAGGCAGGAGGGGTGCAGAAAGAAGGAAGAAAAATGCAGAAAGAGGCAAGAGAGGTGCAGAAAGATGCAAGAGAGGTACAGAAAGAGGCAAGGGAAGTGCAGAAAGAGGCAAGAGAAATGCACAAAGAGGGAAGAGAGGAGAAGAAAGAGGCAAGAGAGGAGTAGAAAGAAGCAAGAGAAGTGCAGAAAGAAGCAGGAGGGGTGCAGAAAGAAACAAGTGAGGTGCAGAAAGAGGCCAGTGAGGTGCAGAAAGACACAAGAGAGGTGCAGAAACAAGCAAGAGAAGTGCAGAAAGAAACATGAGAGGTGCAGAAAGAGGCAAGAGAGGTGTAGAAAGAAACAAGAGAAGTGCAGGAAGAGGCATGTGAGGTGCAGAAAGAGGCAAGAGAGGTGCAGAAAGAGGCAAAGGAGGTGCAGAAAGAGGCAAGAGATCTGCAAAAAAAGCAACAGAGGTGCTAAAAGAGGCAAGTGAGGTGCAGAAAGGGGCAAGAGAAGTGCAGAAAGAGGCAAGTGAGGTGCAGAGAGAAGCAAGGGCAGTGCAGAAAGAACCAGCAGAGGTGCAAAAAGAGGCAAGAGGGGTGCAGAAAGAGGTAGGAGAGGTACACAAAGAGGCAAGAGAGGTACAGAAAGAGGCAGGAGGGGTGCAGAAAGAAGGAAGAGAAGTGCAGAAAGAGGCAAGAGGATTGCAGAAAGAAGCAAGTGAGGTGCAGAAAGAGGCAACAGAGGTTCAGAAAGATGCAAGAGGTGCAGAAACAAGCAAGAGAAGTGCAGAAAGAGGCAAGAGAATTGCTGAAAGAAGCAACAGAGGTATAGAAAGAAGCAAGAGAAGTGCATAAAGAGGCACGTGAGGTGCAGAAAGAAGCAATAGCAGTGCAGAAAGAACCAACAGAGATGCAAAAAGAGGCAAAAGGGGTGCAGAAAAAGGTAGGAGAGATGCACAAAGAGGCAAGACAAGTACAGAAAGAGTTAGGAGAAGTGCAGAAAGAAGCAACAGAGGTGCTGAAAGAGGCACTAAGGATGCAGAAAGAGCAAGAGAAGTGAAGAAAGAAGCAACAGAGGTACAGAAAGAGGCAAGAGAGGTGCAGAAACAGGCAGGAAAGGTGCAGAAAGAGGGAACGGGGTACAGAAAGACGTAAGAGAGGTGCAGAAAGAGAAAAGAGGGGTACAAAAAGAGGCAAGAGGGAATTGCTGAAAGAAGCAACAGAGGTGTGGAAAGAAGCAAGGGAAGTGCAGAAAGAGGCAAGTGAGGTGCAGAAAAAGGCAAAAGAGGTGCAGAAAATTACAAGAGAACAACAGAAAGAGGCAAGAGGGATGCAAAAAAGGGAAGACGAGTGCAGAAAGAGACAACAGGGGTGCAGAAAGAGACAACAGGGGTGCACAAAGAAGCAGAGAGAGGTGCAGAAAGACACAATAGAAGTGCAGAAAGACGCAAGTGAGGTGCAGAAGGAGGCAAGAGAACTGCAGAAAGAGGTAAGAGAGTTGCAGAAACAGGCAACAGGGGTGCAGAAAGAGGGAACATGTGTGCAGACAGAGGCAAGAGAGGTGCAGAAAGAGCGAAACGGGGTACAGAAAGAGGAAGGAGGGAGGCAGAAATTTGCAAAAGAGGTGCAGAAAGAAGCAAGAGCAGTGCAGAAAGAACCAATAGAGGTGCAGAAAGAGGCAAGAGGGGTACAGAAAGAGGCAAGAGGGGTGCAGAAAGAAGGAAGAGAAGTGCAGAAAGAAGCAACAGAGGTGCTGAAAGAGACAAGAAGGGTGCAGAAAGAGGGAAGAGAATTGCTGAAAGAAGCAACAGAGGTATAAAAAGAAGCAAGAGAAAGTGCAGAAAGAGGCAAGTAAGGTGCAGAAAGAAGCAAGAGCAGTGCAGAAAGAACCAACAGAGGTGCAGAAAGAGGCAAGAGGGGTGCAGAAAGAGGTAGGAGAGGTGCACAAAGAGGCAAGACAAGTACAGAAAGAGGCAAGAGGGGTGCAGAAAGAAGGAAGAGAAGTGCAGAAAGAAGCAACAGAGGTGCTGAAAGAGGCGCGAAGGGTGCAGAAAGAGCAAGAGAAGTGCAGAAAGAAGCAACAGAGGTACAGAAAGAGGCAAGAGAGGTGCAGAAACAGGCAGGAAAGGTGCAGAAAGAGGGAACGGGATGCAGAAAGACGTAAGAGAGGTACAGAAAGAGAAAAGAGGGGTGCAAAAAGAGGCAAGAGGGGTGCCGAAAGAAGCAAGTGAGGTGCAGAAAGAGGCAACAGAGGTGCAGAAAGACGCAAGAGAGGTGCAGAAACAAGCAAGAGCAGTGCAGAAAGAGGCAAGGAAATTGCTGAAAGAAGCAACAGAGGTGTGGAAAGAAGCAAGGGAAGTGCAGAAAGAGGCAAGTGAGGTGCAGAAAAAGGCAAGAGAGGTGCAGAAAATGACACGAGAACAACAGAAAGAGGCAAGAGGGATGCAAAAAAGGGAAGACGAGTGCAGAAAGAGACAACAGGGGTGCAGAAAGAGACAACAGGGGTGCAGAAAGAAGGAAGAGAGGTGCAGAAAGACGCAATAGAAGTGCAGAAAAGAGGCAAGTGAGGTGCAGAAGGAGGCAAAAGAACTGCAGAAAGAGGTAAGAGAGTTGCAGAAACAGGCAACAGGGGTGCAGAAAGAGGGAACATGTGTGCAGACAGAGGCAAGAGAGGTGCAGAAAGAGGGAAGAGGGGTACAGAAAGAGGCAGGAGGGATGCAGAAATTTGCAAAATAGGTGCAGAAAGAAGCAGCAGCAGTGTAGAAAGAACCAATAGAGGTGCAGAAAGAGGCAAGAGGGGTGCACAAAGAGGTAGGAGAGGTGCACAAAGAGGCAAGAGGGGTACAGAAAGAGGCAAGAGGGGTGCAGAAAGAAGGAAGAGAAGTGCAGAAAGAAGCAACAGAGGTGCTAAAAGAGACAAGAAGGGTACAGAAAGAGGCAAGAGAATTGCTGAAAGAAGCAACAGAGGTATAGAAAGAAGCAAGAGAAGTGCAGAAAGAGGTATGTAAGGTGCAGAAAGAAGCAAGAGCAGCGCAGAAAGAACCAACAGAGTTGCAGAAAGAGGCAAGAGGGTGCAGAAAGAGGTAGGAGAGGTGCACAAAGAGGCAAGACAAGTACAGAAAGAGGCAGGAGGGTGCAGAAAGAAGGAAGAAAAGTGTAGAAAGAAGCAACAGATGTGCTGAAAGAGGCGCAAAGGGTGCAGAAAGAGCAAGAGAAGTGCAGAAAGAAGCAACAGATGTACAGAAAGAGGCAAGAGTGCTGCAGAAACAGGCAGGAAAAGTGCAGAAAGAGGGAACAGGGGTGCATAAAGACGCAAGAGAGGTGCAGAAAGAGAAAAGAGGGGTGCAAAAAGAGGCAAGAAGGGTGCAGAAAGAAGCAAGTGAGGTGCAGAAAGAGGCAACAGAGTTGTGGAAAGAAGCAAGAGTAGTGCAGAAAGAGGCAAGTGAGGTGCAGAAAGAGGCAAGAGAGGTGCAGAAAATGACAAGAGAACAGCAGAAAGAGGCAAGAGGGATGCAAAAAAGGGAAGAAGGGTGCATAAAGAAGCAAGAGAGGTGCGGAAAGAAGCAAGAGAAGTGCAGAAAGAAGCAAGAGATGTGCAGAAAGAGGAATAGTAGTGCAGAAAGAGGCAAGTGAGGTGCAGAAGGAGGCAAGGGAGGTGCAGAAAATGACAAGAGAACAACAGAAAGAGGCAAGAGGGATGCAAAAAGGGAAGACAAGTGCAGAAAGAGACAATAGGGGTGCAGAAAGAGACAACAGGGGTGCAGAAAGAAGCAAGAGCAGTGCAGAAAGAACCAACAGAGGTGCAGAAAGAGGCAAGAGGGGTGCAGAAAGAGGTAGGAGAGGTGCACAAAGAGGCAAGACAAGTACAGAAAGAGGCAGGAGGGGTGCTGAAAGAAGGAAGTAAAGTGCGGAAAGAAGCAACAGAGGTGCTGAAAGAGGTGCAAAGGGTGCAGAAAGACATAAGAGAGGTGCAGAAAGAGAAAAGAGGGTGCAAAAAGAGGCAAGAGGGGTGCCAAAGAAGCAAGTGAGGTGCAGAAAGAGGCAACAGAGGTGCAGAAAGACGCAAGAGAGAGTTGCAGAAACAAGCAAGAGCAGTGCAGAAAGAGGCAAGGGAATTGCTGAAAGAAGCAACAGAGGTGTGGAAAGAAGCAAGGGAAGTGCAGAAAGAGGCAAGTGAGGTGCAGAAAAAGGCAAGAGAGGTGCAGAAAATGACAAGAGAACAACAGAAAGAGGCAAGAGGGATGAAAAAAAGGGAAGACGAGTGCAGAAAGAGACAACAGGGGTGCAGAAAGAGACAACAGGGGGTGCAGAAAGAAGCAGGAGAGGTGCAGAAAGACGCAATAGAAGTGCAGAAAGAGGCAAGTGAGGTGCAGAAGGAGGCAAAAGAACTGCAGAAAGAGGTAAGAGAGTTGCAGAAACAGGCAACAGGGGTGCAGAAAGAGGGAACATGTGTGCAGACAGAGGCAAGAGAGGTGCAGAAAGAGGGAAGAGGGGTACAGAAAGAGGCAGGAAGGATGCAGAAATTTGCAAAATAGGTGTAGAAAGAAGCAGCAGCAGTGTAGAAAGAACCAATAGAGGTGCAGAAAGAGGCAAGAGGGGTGCAGAAAGAGGTAGGAGAGGTGCACAAAGAGGCAAGAGGGGTACAGAAAGAGGCAAGAGGGGTGCAGAAAGAAAGAAGAAAAGTGCAGAAAGAAGCAACAGAGGTGCTAAAAGAGACAAGAAGGGTACAGAAAGAGGCAAGAGAATTGCTGAAAGAAGCAACAGAGGTAAAGAAAGAAGCAAGAGAAGTGCAGAAAGAGGTATGTAAGGTGCAGAAAGAAGCAAGAGCAGTGCAGAAAGAACCAACAGAGTTGCAGAAAGAGGCAAGAGGGTGCAGAAAGAGGTAGGAGAGGTGCACAAAGAGGCAAGACAAGTACAGAAAAAGGCAGGAGGGTGCAGAAAGAAGGAAGAAAAGTGTAGAAAGAAGCAACAGAGGTGCTGAAAGAGGCGCGAAGGGTGCAGAAAGAGCAAGAGAAGTGCAGAAAGAAGCAACAGATGTACAGAAAGAGGCAAGAGTGCTGCAGAAACAGGCAGGAAAAGTGCAGAAAGAGGGAACAGGGGTGCATAAAGACGCAAGAGAGGTGCAGAAAGAGAAAAGAGGGTGCAAAAAGAGGCAAGAAGGCTGCAGAAAGAAGCAAGTGAGGTGCAGAAAGAGGCAACAGAGTTGTGGAAAGAAGCAAGACTAGTGCAGAAAGAGGCAAGTGAGGTGCAGAAAAAGGCAAGAGAGGTGCAGAAAATGACAAGAGAACAGCAGAAAGAGGCAAGAGGGATGCAAAAAAGGGAAGAAGGGTGAAGAAAGAAGCAAGAGAGGTGCGGAAAGAAGCAAGAGAAGTGCAGAAAGAAGCAAGAGATGTGCAGAAAGAGTCAATAGTAGTGCAGAAAGAGGCAAGTGAGGTGCAGAAGGAGGCAAGAGAGGTGCAGAAAATGACAAGAGAACAACAGAAAGAGGCAAGAGGGATGCAAAAAAGGGAAGACAAGTGCAGAAAGAGACAATAGGGGTGCAGAAAGAGACAACAGGGGTGCAGAAAGAAGCAAGAGCAGTGCAGAAAGAACCAACAGAGGTGCAGAAAGAGGCAAGAGGGGTGCAGAAAGAGGTAGGAGAGGTGCACAAAGAGGCAAGACAAGTACAGAAAGAGGCAGGAGGGGTGCTGAAAGAAGGAAGTAAAGTGCGGAAAGAAGCAACAGAGGTGCTGAAAGAGGCGCGAAGGGTGCAGAAAGAGCAAGAGAAGTGCAGAAAGAAGCAACAGATGTACAGAAAGAGGCAAGAGTGCTGCAGAAACAGGCAGGAAAGGTGCAGAAAGAGGGAACAGGGATGCAGAAAGACGCAAGAGCGGTGCAGAAAGAGAAAAGAGGGGTGCAAAAAGAGCCAAGAAGGGTGCAGACAGAAGCAAGTGAGGTGCAGAAAGAGGCAACAGAGTTGTGGAAAGAAGCAAGAGAAGTGCAGAAAGAGGGAGGTGAGGTGCAGAAAGTGGCAAGAGAGGTGCAGAAAATGACAAGAGAACAGCAGAAAGAGGCAAGAGGGATGCAAAAGAGGGAAGACGAGTGCAGAAAGAGACAACAGGGGTGCAGAAAGAGACAACAGGGGTGCAGAAAGAAGCAAGAGAGGTGCAGAAAGACGCAATAGAAGTGCAGAAAGAGGCAAGTGAGGTGCAGAAGGAGGCAAAAGAACTGCAGAAAGAGGTAAGAGAGTTGCAGAAACAGGCAACAGGGGTGCAGAAAGAGGGAACATGTGTGCAGACAGAGGCAAGAGAGGTGCAGAAAGAGGGAAGAGGGGTACAGAAAGAGGCAGGAGGGATGCAGAAATTTGCAAAATAGGTGCAGAAAGAAGCACCAGCAGTGTAGAAAGAACCAATAGAGGTGCAGAAAGAGGCAAGAGGGGTGTAGAAAGAGGTAGGAGAGGTGCACAAAGAGGCAAGAGAGGTGCAGAAAATGACAAGAGAACAGCAGAAAGAGGCAAGAGGGATGCAAAAAAGGAAAGAAGGGTGCAGAAAGAAGCAAGAGAAGTGCAGCAAGAAGCAAAAGAGGTACAGAAAGAGGCAATAGAAGTGCAGAAAAAGGCAAGTGAGGTGCAGAAGGAGGCAAGAGAACTGCAGAAAGTGGCAAGAGAGTTGCAGAAACAGGCAAAAGGGGTGCAGAAAGAGGGAACATGTGTGCAGACAGAGGCAAGAGAGGTGCAGAAAGAGGGAAGAGGGGTACAGAAAGAGGCAGGAGGGATGTAGAAATTTGCAAAAGAATTGCAGAAAGAAGCAAGAGCAGTGCAGAGTGAACCAATAGAGGTGCAGAAAGAGGCAAGAGGGGTACAGAAAGAGGTAAGAGAATTGCTGAAAGGAGCAACAGAGGTATAGAAAGAAGCAAGAGAAGTGCAGAAAGAGGCAAGTAAGGTGCAGAAAGAAGCAAGAGCAGAGCAGAAAGAACCAACAGAGGTTCAGAAAGAGGCAAGAGTGCTGCAGAAACATGCAGGAAAGGTGCATAAAGGGGGAACATGGGTGCAGAAAGACGCAAGAGAGGTGCACGAAGAGAAAAGAGGGGTGCAAAAAGAGGCAAGAAGGGTGCAGAAAGAAGCAAGTGAGGTGCAGAAAGAGGCAACAGAGTTGTGGAAAGAAGCAAGAGAAGGGCAGAAAGTGGCAAGTGAGGTGCAGCAAGAGGCAAGAGAGGTGCAGAAAATGACAAGAGAACAGCAGAAAGAGGCAAGAGGGATGCAAAAAAGGGAAGAAGGGTGCAGAAAGAAGCAAGAGAGGTGCGGAAAGAAGCAAGAGAAGTGCAGAAAGAAGCAAGAGATGTGCAGAAAGAGGAATAGTAGTGCAGAAAGAGGCAAGTGAGGTGCAGAAGGAGGCAAGAGAGGTGCAGAAAATGACAAGAGAACAACAGAAAGAGGCAAGAGGGATGCAAAAAAGGGAAGACAAGTGCAGAAAGAGACAATAGGGGTGCAGAAAGAGACAACAGGGGTGCAGAAAGAAGCAAGAGCAGTGCAGAAAGAACCAACAGAGGTGCAGAAAGAGGCAAGAGGGGTGCAGAAAGAGGTAGGAGAGGTGCACAAAGAGGCAAGACAAGTACAGAAAGAGGCAGGAGGGGTGCTGAAAGAAGGAAGTAAAGTGCGGAAAGAAGCAACAGAGGTGCTGAAAGAGGTGCAAAGGGTGCAGAAAGACATAAGAGAGGTGCAGAAAGAGAAAAGAGGGGTGCAAAAAGAGGCAAGAGGGGTGCCAAAAGAAGCAAGTGAGGTGCAGAAAGAGGCAACAGAGGTGCAGAAAGACGCAAGAGAGAGTTGCAGAAACAAGCAAGAGCAGTGCAGAAAGAGGCAAGGGAATTGCTGAAAGAAGCAACAGAGGTGTGGAAAGAAGCAAGGGAAGTGCAGAAAGAGGCAAGTGAGGTGCAGAAAAAGGCAAGAGAGGTGCAGAAAATGACAAGAGAACAACAGAAAGAGGCAAGAGGGATGAAAAAAAGGGAAGACGAGTGCAGAAAGAGACAACAGGGGTGCAGAAAGAGACAACAGGGGTGCAGAAAGAAGCAGGAGAGGTGCAGAAAGACGCAATGGAAGTGCAGAAAGAGGCAAGTGAGGTGCAGAAGGAGGCAAAAGAACTGCAGAAAGAGGTAAGAGAGTTGCAGAAACAGGCAACAGGGGTGCAGAAAGAGGGAACATGTATGCAGATAGAGGCAAGAGAGGTGCAGAAAGAGGGAAGAGGGGTACAGAAAGAGGCAGGAGGGATGCAGAAATTTGCAAAATAGGTGCAGAAAGAAGCAGCAGCAGTGTAGAAAGAACCAATAGAGGTGCAGAAAGAGGCAAGAGGGGTGCAGAAAGAGGTAGGAGAGGTGCACAAAGAGGCAAGAGGGGTACAGAAAGAGGCAAGAGGGGTGCAGAAAGAAAGAAGAGAAGTGCAGAAAGAAGCAACAGAGGTGCTAAAAGAGACAAGAAGGGTACAGAAAGAGGCAAGAGAATTGCTGAAAGAAGCAACAGAGGTATAGAAAGAAGCAAGAGAAGTGCAGAAAGAGGTATGTAAGGTGCAGAAAGAAGCAAGAGCAGTGCAGAAAGAACCAACAGAGTTGCAGAAAGAGGCAAGAGGGTGCAGAAAGAGGTAGGAGAGGTGCACAAAGAGGCAAGACAAGTACAGAAAGAGGCAGGAGGGTGCAGAAAGAAGGAAGAAAAGTGTAGAAAGAAGCAACAGAGGTGCTGAAAGAGGCGCGAAGGGTGCAGAAAGAGCAAGAGAAGTGCAGAAAGAAGCAACAGATGTACAGAAAGAGGCAAGAGTGCTGCAGAAACAGGCAGGAAAAGTGCAGAAAGAGGGAACAGGGGTGCATAAAGACGCAAGAGAGGTGCAGAAAGAGAAAAGAGGGGTGCAAAAAGAGGCAAGAAGGCTGCAGAAAGAAGCAAGTGAGGTGCAGAAAGAGGCAACAGAGTTGTGGAAAGAAGCAAGACTAGTGCAGAAAGAGGCAAGTGAGGTGCAGAAAGAGGCAAGAGAGGTGCAGAAAATGACAAGAGAACAGCAGAAAGAGGCAAGAGGGATGCAAAAAAGGGAAGAAGAAAGAAGCAAGAGAGGTGCGGAAAGAAGCAAGAGAAGTGCAGAAAGAAGCAAGAGATGTGCAGAAAGAGGCAATAGTAGTGCAGAAAGAGGCAAGTGAGGTGCAGAAGGAGGCAAGAGAGGTGCAGAAAATGACAAGAGAACAACAGAAAGAGGCAAGAGGGATGCAAAAAAGGGAAGACAAGTGCAGAAAGAGACAATAGGGGTGCAGAAAGAGACAACAGGGGTGCAGAAAGAAGCAAGAGCAGTGCAGAAAGAACCAACAGAGGTGCAGAAAGAGGCAAGAGGGGTGCAGAAAGAGGTAGGAGAGGTGCACAAAGAGGCAAGACAAGTACAGAAAGAGGCAGGAGGGGTGCTGAAAGAAGGAAGTAAAGTGCGGAAAGAAGCAACAGAGGTGCTGAAAGAGGCGCGAAGGGTGCAGAAAGAGCAAGAGAAGTGCAGAAAGAAGCAACAGATGTACAGAAAGAGGCAAGAGTGCTGCAGAAACAGGCAGGAAAAGTGCAGAAAGAGGGAACAGGGGTGCATAAAGACGCAAGAGAGGTGCAGAAAGAGAAAAGAGGGGTGCAAAAAGAGGCAAGAAGGGTGCAGAAAGAAGCAAGTGAGGTGCAGAAAGAGGCAACAGAGTTGTGGAAAGAAGCAAGAGTAGTGCAGAAAGAGGCAAGTGAGGTGCAGAAAGAGGCAAGAGAGGTGCAGAAAATGACAAGAGAACAGCAGAAAGAGGCAAGAGGGATGCAAAAAAGGGAAGAAGGGTGCATAAAGAAGCAAGAGAGGTGCGGAAAGAAGCAAGAGAAGTGCAGAAAGAAGCAAGAGATGTGCAGAAAGAGGCAATAGTAGTGCAGAAAGAGGCAAGTGAGGTGCAGAAGGAGGCAAAAGAACTGCAGAAAGAGGTAAGAGAGTTGCAGAAACAGGCAACAGGGGTGCAGAAAGAGGGAACATGTGCAGACAGAGGCAAGAGAGGTGCAGAAAGAGGGAAGAGAGGTGCAGAAAGAGGCAAGAGGGATGCAGAAATATTGCAAAAGAGGTGCAGAAAGAAGCAAGAGCAGTGCAGAAAGAACCAACAGAGGTGCAGAAAGAGGCAAGAGGGGTGCAGAAAGAGGTAGGAGAGGTGCACAAAGAGGCAAGAGAGGTGCAGAAAATGACAAGAGAACAGCAGAAAGAGGCAAGAGGGATGCAAAAGAAAGGGAAGAGCAAGGGTGCAGAAAGAAGCAAGAGAAGTGCAGAAAGAAGCAAGAGAGGTGCAGAAAGAGGCAATAGAAGTGCAGAAAGAGGCAAGTGAGGTGCAGAAGGAGGCAAGAGAACTGCAGAAAGATGGCAAGAGAGTTGCAGAAACAGGCAAGAGGGGTGCAGAAAGAGGGAACATGTGTGCAGACAGAGGCAAGAGAGGTGCAGAAAGAGGCAAGAGGGGTACAGAAAGAGGCAGGAGTGAGTGCAGAAAGAACGCAACAGAAGTGCAGAAAGAGGCAAGAGGGGTGCAGAAAGAGGCAAGAGAGGTGCACAAAGAGGCAAGAGAGGTACAGAAAGAGGCAGGAGGGGTGCTGAAAGAAGGAAGTAAAGTGCAGAAAGAAGCAACAGAGGTGCTGAAAGAGGCACAGAAGGGTGCAGAAAGAAGCAAGAGAAGTGCAGAAAGAAGCAACAGAGGTACAGAAAGAGGCAAGAGTGCTGCAGAAACAAGCAGGAAAGGTGCAGAAAGAGGGAACAGAGGTGCAGAAAGACGCAAGAGAGGTGCAGAAAGAGACAAGAGGGGTGCAAAAAGAGGCAAGAAGGGTGCAGAAAGAAGCAAGTGAGGTGCAGAAAGAAGCAACAGAGTTGTGGAAAGAAGCAAGAAAAGTGCAGAAAGTGGCAAGTGAGGTGCAGAAAGAGGCAAGAGAGGTGCAGAAAATGACAAGAGAACAGCAGAAAGAGGCAAGAGGGATGCAAAAAAGGGAAGAAGAGTGCAGAAAGAGAGCAACAGGGGTGCAGAAAGAGACAAGAGGGGTGCAGAAAGAAGCAAGAGAGGTGCAGAAAGAGGCAATAGAAGTGCAGAAAGAGGCAAGTGAGGTGCAGAAGGAGGCAAAAGAACTGCAGAAAGAAGTAAGAGAGTTGCAAAAACAGGCAACTGGGGTGCAGAAAGAGGGAACATGTGTGCGGACATAGGCAAGAGAGGTGCAGAAAGAGGGAAGAGGGGTACAGAAAGAGGCAGGAAGGATGCAGAAATTTGCAAAATAGGTGCAGAAAGAAGCAAGAGCAGTGCAGAAAGAACCAATAGAGGTGCAGAAAGAGGCAAGAGGGGTGCAGAAAGAGGCAAGAGAGGTGCAGAAAGAAGGCAAGAGAGGTGCAGAAAATGACAAGAAGCAACAGAGGTGCTAAAAGAGACAAGAAGGGTGCAGAAAGAGGCAAGAGAAGTGCTGAAAGAAGCAACAGAGGTACAGAAAGAAGCAAGAGAAGTGCAGAAAGAGGCATGTAAGGTGCAGAAAGAAGCAAGAGCAGTGCAGAAAGAACCAACAGAGGTTGCAGAAAGAGGCAAGAGGGGTGCAGAAAGAGGTAGGAGAGGTGCACAAAGAGGCAAGACAAGTACAGAAAGAGGCAGGAGGGTGCAGAAAGAAGGAAGAAAAGTGTGGAAAGAAGCAACAGAGGTGCTGAAAGAGGCGCGAAGGTGCAGAAAGAGCAAGAGAAGTGCAGAAAGAAGCAACAGATGTACAGAAAAGAGGCAAGAGTGCTGCAGAAACAGGCAGGAAAAGTGCAGAAAGAGGGAACAGGGGTGCAGAAAGACGCAAGAGAGGTGCAGAAAGAGAAAGAGGGGTGCAAAAAGAGGCAAGAAGGGTGCAGAAAGAAGCAAGTGAGGTGCAGAAAGAGGCAACAGAGTTGTGGAAAGAAGCAAGAGAAGTGCAGAAAGAGGCAGGTGAGGTGCAGAAAGTGGCAAGAGAGGTGCAGAAAATGACAAGAGAACAGCAGAAAGAGGCAAGAGGGATGCAAAAAGGGAAGAAGGGTGCAGAAAGAAGCAAGAGAGGTGCGGAAAGAAGCAAGAGAAGTGCAGAAAGAAGCAAGAGAGGTGCAGAAAGAGGCAATAGAAGTGCAGAAAGAGGCAAGTGAGGTGCAGAAGGAGGCAAGAGAGGTGCAGAAAATGACAAGAGAGTAACAGAAACAGGCAAGAGAGTGCAGAAAGAGGGACATGTGGCAGAAAGAGGCAAGAGAGGTGCAGAAAGAGTGCAGAAGCAGGGAGTGCAGAAAGAGACAAGCAGGGGTGCAGAAAGATAGGCAAAAGAGCAGCAGTGCAGAAAGAAGCAGGTAGAGGTGCAGAAAGAGGCAAGTGAGGATGTAGAAAGAGGTGGAGAGAGGTGCAAAGGCAGAAATGACAAAGAGAGACAGCAGAAAGAGGCAAGAGGGATGCAAAAAGAGGAAGAAGGGTGCAGAAAGAAGCAAGAGAGGTGCAGAAAGAAGCAAGAGAAGTGCAGAAAGAAGCAAGAGAGGTGCAGAAAGAGGCAATAGAAGTGCAGAAAGAGGCAAGTGAGGTGCAGAAGGAGGCAAGAGAGGTGCAGAAAATGACAAGAGAACAACAGAAAGAGGCAAGAGGGATGCAAAAAAGGGAAGACAAGTGCAGAAAGAGACAATAGGGGTGCAGAAAGAGACAACAGGGGTGCAGAAAGAAGCAAGAGCAGTGCAGAAAGAACCAACAGAGGTGCAGAAAGAGGCAAGAGGGGTGCAGAAAGAGGTAGGAGAGGTGCACAAAGAGGCAAGACAAGTACAGAAAGAGGCAGGAGGGGTGCAGAAAGAAGGAAGAAAAGTGCGGAAAGAAGCAACAGAGGTGCTGAAAGAGGCGCGAAGGGTGCAGAAAGAGCAAGAGAAGTGCAGAAAGAAGCAACAGATGTACAGAAAGAGGCAAGAGTGCTGCAGAAACAGGCAGGAAAGGTGCAGAAAGAGGGAACAGGGGTGCAGAAAGACGCAAGAGCGGTGCAGAAAGAGAAAAGAGGGGTGCAAAAAGAGGCAAGAAGGGTGCAGACAGAAGCAAGTGAGGTGCAGAAAGAGGCAACAGAGTTGTGGAAAGAAGCAAGAGAAGTGCAGAAAGAGGGAGGTGAGGTGCAGAAAGTGGCAAGAGAGGTGCAGAAAATGACAAGAGAACAGCAGAAAGAGGCAAGAGGGATGCAAAAAGGGAAGACGAGTGCAGAAAGAAGCAAGAGAGGTGCAGAAAGAAGCAAGAGAAGTGCAGAAAGAAGCAAGAGAGGTGCAGAAAGAGGCAATAGAAGTGCAGAAAGAGGCAAGTGAGGTGCAGAAGGAGGCAAGAGAGGTGCAGAAAATGACAAGAGAACAGCAGAAAGAGGCAAGAGGGATGCAAAAGAGGAAGACAAGTGCAGATAGACGCAACAGGGGTGCAGAAAGAGACAACAGGGGTGCAGAAAGAAGCAAGAGCAGTGCAGAAAGAGGGAGGTGAGGTGCAGAAAGAGGCAAGTGAGGTGCAGAAAGAGGTAAGAGAGGTGCAGAAAATGACAAGAGAACAGCAGAAAGAGGCAAGAGGGATGCAAAAAAGGGAAGAAGGGTGCAGAAAGAAGCAAGAGAGAGTGCGGAAAGAAGCAAGAGAAGTGCAGAAAGAAGCAAGAGAGGTGCAGAAAGAGGCAATAGAAGTGCAGAAAGAGGCAAGTGAGGTGCAGAAGGAGGCAAGAGAGGTGCAGAAAATGACAAGAGAACAGCAGAAAGAGGCAAGAGGGATGCAAAAAGGGAAGACAGAGTGCAGAAAGAGACAACAGGGGTGCAGAAAGAGACAACAGGGGTGCAGAAAGAAGCAAGAGCAGTGCAGAAAGAACCAACAGAGGTGCAGAAAGAGGCAAGAGGGGTGCAGAAAGAGGTAGGAGAGGTGCACAAAGAGGCAAGACAAGTACAGAAAGAGGCAGGAGGGGTGCAGAAAGAAGGAAGAAAAGTGCGGAAAGAAGCAACAGAGGTGCTGAAAGAGGCGCGAAGGGTGCAGAAAGAGCAAGAGAAGTGCAGAAAGAAGCAACAGAGGTACAGAAAGAGGCAAGAGTGCTGCAGAAACAGGCAGGAAAGGTGCAGAAAGAGGGAACAGGGGTGCAGAAAGACGCAAGAGAGGTGCAGAAAGAGAAAAGAGGGTGCAAAAGAGGCAAGAAGGGTGCAGAAAGAAGCAAGTGAGGTGCAGAAAGAGGCAACAGAGTTGTGGAAAGAAGCAAGAGAAGTGCAGAAAGAGGCAAGTGAGGTGCAGAAAGAGGCAAGAGAGGTGCAGAAAATGACAAGAGAACAGCAGAAAGAGGCAAGAGGGATGCAAAAAAGGGAAGAAGGGTGCAGAAAGAAGCAAGAGAGGTGCAGAAAGAGAGCAAGAGAAGTGCAGAAAGAAGCAAGAGAGGTGCAGAAAGAGGCAATAGAAGTGCAGAAAGAGGCAAGTGAGGTGCAGAAGGAGGCAAGAGAACTGCAGAAAGAGGCAAGAGAGTTGCAGAAACAGGCAAAAGGGGTGCAGAAAGAGGGAACATGTGTGCAGACAGAGGCAAGAGAGGTGCAGAAAGAGGGAAGAGGGGTACAGAAAGAGGCAGGAGGGATGCAGAAATTTGCAAAAGAGGTGCAGAAAGAAGCAAGAGCAGTGCAGAAAGAACCAATAGAGGTGCAGAAAGAGGCAAGAGGGGTGCAGAAAGAGGTAGGAGAGGTGCACAAAGATGCAAAGAGGGTACAGAAAGAGGTAAGAGAATTGCTGAAAGAAGCAACAGAGGTATAGAAAGAAGCAAGAGAAGTGCAGAAAGAGGCAAGTAAGGTGCAGAAAGAAGCAAGAGCAGTGCAGAAAGAACCAACAGAGGTGCAGAAAGAGGCAAGAGGGGAGCCAAAAGAGGTAGGAGAGGTGCACAAAGAGGCAAGACAAGTACAGAAAGAGGCAGGAGGAGTGCAGAAAGAAGGAAGAAAAGTGCAGAAAGAAGCAACAGAGGTGCTGAAAGAGAGCGCGAAGGGTGCAGAAAGAGCAAGAGAAGTGCAGAAAGAAGCAACAGATGTACAGAAAGAGGCAAGAGTGCTGCAGAAACAGGCAGGAAAAGTGCAGAAAGAGGGAACAGGGGTGCAGAAAGACGCAAGAGAGGTGCAGAAAGAGAAAAGAGGGGTGCAAAAAGAGGCAAGAAGGGTGCAGAAAGAAGCAAGTGAGGTGCAGAAAGAGGCAACAGAGTTGTGGAAAGAAGCAAGAGAAGTGCAGAAAGAGGCAAGTGAGGTGCAGAAAGAGGCAAGAGAGGTGCAGAAAATGACAAGAGAACAGCAGAAAGAGGCAAGAGGGATGCAAAAAAGGGAAGAAGGGTGCAGAAAGAAGCAAGAGAGGTGCGGAAAGAAGCAAGAGAAGTGCAGAAAGAAGCAAGAGAGGTGCAGAAAGAGGCAATAGTAGTGCAGAAAGAGGCAAGTGAGGTGCAGAAGGAGGCAAGAGAGGTGCAGAAAATGACAAGAGAACAACAGAAAGAGGCAAGAGGGATGCAAAAAGGGAAGACAAGTGCAGAAAGAGACAATAGGGGTGCAGAAAGAGACAACAGGGGTGCAGAAAGAAGCAAGAGCAGTGCAGAAAGAACCAACAGAGGTGCAGAAAGAGGCAAGAGGGGTGCAGAAAGAGGTAGGAGAGGTGCACAAAGAGGCAAGACAAGTACAGAAAGAGGCAGGAGGGGTGCTGAAAGAAGGAAGTAAAGTGCGGAAAGAAGCAACAGAGGTGCGGAAAGAGGTGCGAAGGATGCAGAAAGAGCAAGAGAAGTGCAGAAAGAAGCAACAGATGTACAGAAAGAGGCAAGAGTGCTGCAGAAACTGGCAAGAGAGGTGCAGAAAGAGAAAAGAGGGGTGCAAAAAGAGGCAAGAAGGGTGCAGAAAGAAGCAAGTGAGGTGCAGAACGAGGCAACAGAGTTGTGGAAAGAAGCAAGAGAAGTGCAGAAAGAAGCAAGAGAGGTGCAGAGAGAGGCAATAGAAGTGCAGAAAAAGGCAAGTGAGGTGCAGAAGGAGGCAAGAGAGGTGCAGAAAATGACAAAAGAACAACAGAAAGAGGCAAGAGGGATGCAAAAAAGGGAAGACAAGTGCAGATAGAGACAACAGGGGTGCAGAAAGAGACAACAGGGGTGCAGAAAGAAGCAAGAGCAGTGCAGAAAGAACCAACAGAGGTGCAGAAAGAGGCAAGAGGTGTGCAGAAAGAGGTAGGAGAGGTGCACAAAGAGGCAAGAGCAAGTACAGAAAGAGGCAGGAGGGGTGCAAAAGAAGGAAGAAAAGTGCAGGAAAGAAGCAACAGAGGTGCTGAAAGAGGCGCGAAGGATGCAGAAAGAGCAAGAGAAGTGCAGAAAGAAGCAACAGATGTACAGAAAGAGGCAAGAGTGCTGCAGAAACAGGCAGGAAAGGTGCAGAAAGAGGGAACAGGGGTGCAGAAAGACGCAAGAGAGGTGCAGAAAGAGAAAAGAGGGGTGCGAAAAGAGGCGAGAAGGGTGCAGATAGAAGCAACTGAGGTGCAGAAAGAGGCAACAGAGTTGTGGAAAGAAGCAAGAGAAGTGCAGAAAGAGGCAAGTGAGGTGCAGAAAGAGGCAAGAGAGGAGCAGAAAATGACAAGAGAACTGCAGAAAGAGGCAAGAGGGATGCAAAAAAGGGAAGAAGGGTGCAGAAAGAAGCAAGAGAGGTGTGGAAAGAAGCAAGAGAAGTGCAGAAAGAAGCAAGAGAGGTGCAGAAAAGGCAATAGAAGTGCAGAAAGAGGCAAGTGAGGTGCAGAAGGAGGCATGAGAACTGCAGAAAGAGGCAAGAGAGTTGCAGAAACAGGCAAAAGGGGTGCAGAAAGAGGGAACATGTGTGCAGAGAGAGGCAAGAGAGGTGCAGAAAGAGGTAAGAGGTGTACAGAAAGAGGCAGGAGGGATGTAGAAATTTGCAAAAGAGGTGCAGAAAGAAGCAAGAGCAGTGCAGAAAGAACCAATAGAGGTGCAGAAAGAGGCAAGAGGGGTGCAGAAAGAGGTAGGCGAGGTGCACAAAGATGCAAGAGGGGTACAGAAAGAGGTAAGAGAATTGCTGAAAGAAGCAACAGAGGTATAGAAAGAAGCAAGAGAAGTGCAGAAAGAGGCAAGTAAGGTGCAGAAAGAAGCAAGAGCAGTGCAGAAAGAACCAACAGAGGTGCAGAAAGAGGCAAGAGGGTGCAGAAAGAGGTAGGAGAGGTGCACAAAGAGGCAAGACAAGTACAGAAAGAGGCAGGAGGAGTGCAGAAAGAAGGAAGAAAAGTGCAGAAAGAAGCAACAGAGGTGCTGAAAGAGGCGCGAAGGGTGCAGAAAGAGCAAGAGAAGTGCAGAAAGAAGAAACAGATGTACAGAAAGAGGCAAGAGTGCTGCAGAAACAGGCAGGAAAAGTGCAGAAAGAGGGAACAGGGGTGCATAAAGACGCAAGAGAGGTGCAGAAAGAGAAAAGAGGGGTGCAAAAAGAGGCAAGAAGGGTGCAGAAAGAAGCAAGTGAGGTGCAGAAAGAGGCAACAGAGTTGTGGAAAGAAGCAAGAGTAGTGCAGAAAGAGGCAAGTGAGGTGCAGAAAGAGGCAAGAGAGGTGCAGAAAATGACAAGAGAACAGCAGAAAGAGGCAAGAGGATGCAAAAAAGGGAAGAAGCGTGCAGAAAGAAGCAAGAGAGCGTGCGGAAAGAAGCAAGAGAAGTGCAGAAAGAAGCAAGAGAGGTGCAGAAAGAGGCAATAGTAGTGCAGAAAGAGGCAAGTGAGGTGCAGAAGGAGGCATGAGAGGTGCAGAAAATGACAAGAGAACAACAGAAAGAGGCAAGAGGGATGCAAAAAAGGGAAGACAAGTGCAGAAAGAGACAATAGGGGTGCAGAAAGAGACAACAGGGGTGCAGAAAGAAGCAAGAGCAGTGCAGAAAGAACCAACAGAAGTGCAGAAAGAGGCAAGTGAGGTGCAGAAGGAGGCAAGAGAACTGCAGAAAGTGGCAAGAGAGTTGCAGAAACAGGCAAAAGGTGTGCAGAAAGAGGGAATATGTGTGCAGACAGAGGCAAGAGAGGTGCAGAAAGAGGGAAGAGGGGTACAGAAAGAGGCAGGAGGGATGTAGAAATTTGCAAAAGAGGTGCAGAAAGAAGCAAGAGCAGTGCAGAAAGAACCAATAGAGGTGCAGAAAGAGGCAAGAGGGGTACAGAAAGAGGTAAGAGAAATGCTGAAAGGAGCAAGCAGAGGTATAGAAAGAAGCAAGAGAAGTGCAGAAAGAGGCAAGTAGAGGTACAGAAAGAAGCAAGAGCAGTGCAGAAAGAAGCAACAGAGGTTCAGAAAGAGGCAAGAGTGCTGCAGAAACAGGCAGGAAAGGTGCAGAAAGAGGGAACAGGGGTGCAGAAAGACGCAAGAGAGGTGCACGAAGAGAAAAGAGGGGTGCAAAAAGAGGCAAGAAGGGTGCAGAAAGAAGCAAGTGAGGTGCAGAAAGCGGCAACAGAGTTGTGGAAAGAAGCAAGAGAAGTGCAGAAAGTGGCAAGTGAGGTGCAGAAAGAGGCAAGAGAGGTGCAGAAAATGACAAGAGAACAGCAGAAAGAGGCAAGAGGGATGCAAAAAGGGAAGAAGGGTGCAGAAAGAAGCAAGAGAGGTGCGGAAAGAAGCAAAGAGAAGTGCAGAAAGAAGCAAGAGAGGTGCAGAAAGAGGCAATAGTAGTGCAGAAAGAGGCAAGTGAGGTGCAGAAGGAGGCAAGAGAGGTGCAGAAAATGACAAGAGAACAGCAGAAAGAGGCAAGAGGGATGCAAAAAGGGAAGACAAGTGCAGAAAGAGACAACAGGGGTGCAGAAAGAAGGAAGAGCAGTGCAGAAAGAACCAACAGCAGAGGTGCAGAAAGAGGCAAGAGGGGTGCAGAAAGAGGTAGGAGAGGTGCACAAAGATGCAAGACAAGTACAGAAAGAGGCAGGAGGGGTGATGAAAGAAGGAAGTAAAGTGCGGAAAGAAGCAACAGAGGTGCTGAAAGAGGCACGAAGGGTGCAGAAAGAGCAAGAGAAATGCAGAAAGAAGCAACAGATGTACAGAAAGAGGCAAGAGTGCTGCAGAAACAGGCAGGAAAGGTGCAGAAAGAGGGAACAGGGGTGCAGAAAGACGCAAGAGAGGTGCAGAAAGAGAAAAGAGGGGTGCAAAAGAGGCAAGAAGGGTGCAGAAAGAAGCAAGTGAGGTGCAGAAAGAGGCAACAGAGTTGTGGAAAGAAGCAAGAGAAGTGCAGAAAGAGGCAAGTGAGGTGCAGAAAGAGGCAAGAGAGGAGCAGAAAATGACAAGAGAACTGCAGAAAGAGGCAAGAGGGATGCAAAAAAGGGAATAAGGGTGCAGAAAAAAGCAAGAGAGGTGTGGAAAGAAGCAAGAGAAGTGCAGAAAGAAGCAAGAGAGGTGCAGAAAAGGCAATAGAAGTGCAGAAAGAGGCAAGTGAGGTGCAGAAGGAGGCATGAGAACTGCAGAAAGAGGCAAGAGAGTTGCAGAAACAGGCAAAAGGGGAGCAGAAAGAGGGAACATGTGTGCAGAGAGAGGCAAGAGAGGTGCAGAAAGAGGTAAGAGGTGTACAGAAAGAGGCAGGAGGGATGTAGAAATTTGCAAAAGAGGTGCAGAAAGAAGCAAGAGCAGTGCAGAAAGAACCAATAGAGGTGCAGAAAGAGGCAAGAGGGGTGCAGAAAGAGGTAGGCGAGGTGCACAAAGATGCAAGAGAGGTACGGAAAGAGGTAAAGAGAATTGCTGAAAGAAGCAACAGAGGTATAGAAAGAAGCAAGAGAAGTGCAGAAAGAGGCAAGTAAGGTGCAGAAAGAAGCAAGAGCAGTGCAGAAAGAACCAATAGAGGTGCAGAAAGAGGCAAGAGGGGTGCAGAAAGAGGTAGGAGAGGTGCACAAAGAGGCAAGACAAGTACAGAAAGAGGCAGGAGGAGTGCAGAAAGAAGGAAGAAAAGTGCAGAAAGAAGCAACAGAGGTGCTGAAAGAGGCGCGAAGGGTGCAGAAAGAGCAAGAGAAGTGCAGAAAGAAGAAACACATGTACAGAAAGAGGCAAGAGTGCTGCAGAAACAGGCAGGAAAAGTGCAGAAAGAGGGAACAGGGGTGCATAAAGACGCAAGAGAGGTGCAGAAAGAGAAAAGAGGGGTGCAAAAAGAGGCAAGAAGGGTGCAGAAAGAAGCAAGTGAGGTGCAGAAAGAGGCAACAGAGTTGTGGAAAGAAGCAAGAGTAGTGCAGAAAGAGGCAAGTGAGGTGCAGAAAGAGGCAAGAGAGGTGCAGAAAATGACAAGAGAACAGCAGAAAGAGGGATGCAAAAAAGGGAAGAAGCGTGCAGAAAGAAGCAAGAGAGCGGCGGAAAGAAGCAAGAGAAGTGCAGAAAGAAGCAAGAGAGGTGCAGAAAGAGGCAATAGTAGTGCAGAAAGAGGCAAGTGAGGTGCAGAAGGAGGCATGAGAGGTGCAGAAAATGACAAGAGAACAACAGAAAGAGGCAAGAGGGATGCAAAAAAGGGAAGACAAGTGCAGAAAGAGACAATAGGGGTGCAGAAAGAGACAACAGGGGTGCAGAAAGAAGCAAGAGCAGTGCAGAAAGAACCAACAGAGGTGCAGAAAGAGGCAAGGGGGGTGCAGAAAGAGGTAGGAGAGGTGCACAAAGAGGCAAGACAAGTACAGAAAGAGGCAGGAGGGGTGATGAAAGAAGGAAGTAAAGTGCGGAAAGAAGCAACAGAGGTGCTGAAAGAGGCGCGAAGGGTGCAGAAAGAGCAAGAGAAGGGCAGAAAGAAGCAACAGATGTACAGAAAGAGGCAAGAGTGCTGCAGAAACTGGCAGGAAAGGTGCAGAAAGAGGGAACAGGGGTGCAGAAAGATGCAAGAGAGGTGCAGAAAGAGAAAAGAGGGGTGCAAAAAGAGGCAAGAAGGATGCAGAAAGAAGCAAGTGAGGTGCAGAACGAGGCAACAGAGTTGTGGAAAGAAGCAAGAGAAGTGCAGAAAGAGGGAGGTGAGGTGCTGAAAGTGGCAAGAGAGGTGCAGAAAATGACAAGAGAACAGCAGAAAGAGGCAAGAGGGATGCAAAAAAGGAAAGAAGTGTGCAGAAAGAAGCAAGAGAGGTGCGGAAAGAAGCAAGAGAAGTGCAGCAAGAAGCAAAAGAGGTACAGAAAGAGGCAATAGAAGTGCAGAAAGAGGCAAGTGAGGTGCAGAAGGAGGCAAGAGAACTGCAGAAAGTGGCAAGAGAGTTGCAGAAACAGGCAAAAGGGGTGCAGAAAGAGGGAATATGTGTGCAGACAGAGGCAAGAGAGGTGCAGAAAGAGGGAAGAGGGATACAGAAAGAGGCAGGAGGGATGTAGAAATTTGCAAAAGAGGTGCAGAAAGAAGCAAGAGCAGTGCAGAAAGAACCAATAGAGGTGCAGAAAGAGGCAAGAGGTGTACAGAAAGAGGTAAGAGAATTGCTGAAAGGAGCAACAGAGGTATAGAAAGAAGCAAGAGAAGTGCAGAAAGAGGCAAGTAAGGTACAGAAAGAAGCAAGAGCAGTGCAGAAAGAACCAACAGAGGTTCAGAAAGAGGCAAGAGTGCTGCAGAAACAGGCAGGAAAGGTGCAGAAAGAGGGAACAGGGGTGCAGAAAGACGCAAGAGAGGTGTACGAAGAGAAAAGAGGGGTGCAAAAAGAGGCAAGAAGGGTGCAGAAAGAAGCAAGTGAGGTGCAGAAAGAGGCAACAGAGTTGTGGAAAGAAGCAAGAGAAGTGCAGAAAGTGGCAAGTGAGGTGCAGAAAGAGGCAAGAGAGGTGCAGAAAATGACAAGAGAACAGCAGAAAGAGGCAAGAGAGATGCAAAAAGGGAAGAAGGGTGCAGAAAGAAGCAAGAGAGGTGCGGAAAGAAGCAAGAGAAGTGCAGAAAGAAGCAAGAGAGGTGCAGAAAGAGGCAATAGTAGTGCAGAAAGAGGCAAGTGAGGTGCAGAAGGAGGCAAGAGAGGTGCAGAAAATGACAAGAGAACAACAGAAAGAGGCAAGAGGGATGCAAAAAGGGAAGACAAGTGCAGAAAGAGACAACAGGGGTGCAGAAAGAAGGAAGAGCAGTGCAGAAAGAACCAACAGCAGAGGTGCAGAAAGAGGCAAGAGGGGTGCAGAAAGAGGTAGGAGAGGTGCACAAAGATGCAAGACAAGTACAGAAAGAGGCAGGAGGGGTGCTGAAAGAAGGAAGTACAGTGCGGAAAGAAGCAACAGAGGTGCTGAAAGAGGCACGAAGGGTGCAGAAAGAGCAAGAGAAATGCAGAAAGAAGCAACAGATGTACAGAAAGAGGCAAGAGTGCTGCAGAAACAGGCAGGAAAGGTGCAGAAAGAGGGAACAGGGGTGCAGAAAGATGCAAGAGAGGTGCAGAAAGAGAAAAGAGGGGTGCAAAAAGAGGCAAGAAGGGTGCAGAAAGAAGCAAGTGAGGTGCAGAAAGAGGCAACAGAGTTGTGGAACGAAGCAAGAGAAGTGCAGAAAGAGGCAAGTGAGGTGCAGAAAGAGGCAAGAGAGGAGCAGAAAATGACAAGAGAACTGCAGAAAGCGGCAAGAGGGATGCAAAAAAGGGAAGAAGAGTGCAGAAAAAAGCAAGAGAGGTGTGGAAAGAAGCAAGAGAAGTGCAGAAAGAAGCAAGAGAGGTGCAGAAAAGGCAATAGAAGTGCAGAAAGAGGCAAGTGAGGTGCAGAAGGAGGCATGAGAACTGCAGAAAGAGGCAAGAGAGTTGCAGAAACAGGCAAAAGGGGTGCAGAAAGAGGGAACATGTGTGCAGAGAGAGGCAAGAGAGGTGCAGAAAGAGGTAAGAGGTGTACAGAAAGAGGCAGGAGGGATGTAGAAATTTGCAAAAGAGGTGCAGAAAGAAGCAAGAGCAGTGCAGAAAGAACCAATAGAGGTGCAGAAAGAGGCAAGAGGGGTGCAGAAAGAGGTAGGCGAGGTGCACAAAGATGCAAGAGGGGTACGGAAAGAGGTAAGAGAATTGCTGAAAGAAGCAACAGAGGTATAGAAAGAAGCAAGAGAAGTGCAGAAAGAGGCAAGTAAGGTGCAGAAAGAAGCAAGAGCAGTGCAGAAAGAACCAATAGAGGTGCAGAAAGAGGCAAGAGGGGTGCAGAAAGAGGTAGGAGAGGTGCACAAAGAGGCAAGACAAGTACAGAAAGAGGCAGGAGGAGTGCAGAAAGAAGGAAGAAAAGTGCAGAAAGAAGCAACAGAGGTGCTGAAAGAGGCGCGAAGGGTGCAGAAAGAGCAAGAGAAGTGCAGAAAGAAGAAACACATGTACAGAAAGAGGCAAGAGTGCTGCAGAAACAGGCAGGAAAAGTGCAGAAAGAGGGAACAGGGGTGCATAAAGACGCAAGAGAGGTGCAGAAAGAGAAAAGAGGGGTGCAAAAAGAGGCAAGAAGGGTGCAGAAAGAAGCAAGTGAGGTGCAGAAAGAGGCAACAGAGTTGTGGAAAGAAGCAAGAGTAGTGCAGAAAGAGGCAAAAGAGGTGCAGAAAGAGGGAACAGGGGTGCAGAAAGACGCAAGAGAGGTGTACGAAGAGAAAAGAGGGGTGCAAAAAGAGGCAAGAAGGGTGCAGAAAGAAGCAAGTGAGGTGCAGAAAGAGGCAACAGAGTTGTGGAAAGAAGCAAGAGAAGTGCAGAAAGTGGCAAGTGAGGTGCAGAAAGAGGCAAGAGAGGTGCAGAAAATGACAAGAGAACAGCAGAAAGAGGCAAGAGAGATGCAAAAAAGGGAAGAAGGGTGCAGAAAGAAGCAAGAGAGGTGCGGAAAGAAGCAAGAGAAGTGCAGAAAGAAGCAAGAGAGGTGCAGAAAGAGGCAATAGTAGTGCAGAAAGAGGCAAGTGAGGTGCAGAAGGAGGCAAGAGAGGTGCAGAAAATGACAAGAGAACAACAGAAAGAGGCAAGAGGGATGCAAAAAAGGGAAGACAAGTGCAGAAAGAGACAACAGGGGTGCAGAAAGAAGGAAGAGCAGTGCAGAAAGAACCAACAGCAGAGGTGCAGAAAGAGGCAAGAGGGGTGCAGAAAGAGGTAGGAGAGGTGCACAAAGATGCAAGACAAGTACAGAAAGAGGCAGGAGGGGTGCTGAAAGAAGGAAGTACAGTGCGGAAAGAAGCAACAGAGGTGCTGAAAGAGGCACGAAGGGTGCAGAAAGAGCAAGAGAAATGCAGAAAGAAGCAACAGATGTACAGAAAGAGGCAAGAGTGCTGCAGAAACAGGCAGGAAAGGTGCAGAAAGAGGGAACAGGGGTGCAGAAAGATGCAAGAGAGGTGCAGAAAGAGAAAAGAGGGGTGCAAAAAGAGGCAAGAAGGGTGCAGAAAGAAGCAAGTGAGGTGCAGAAAGAGGCAACAGAGTTGTGGAACGAAGCAAGAGAAGTGCAGAAAGAGGCAAGTGAGGTGCAGAAAGAGGCAAGAGAGGAGCAGAAAATGACAAGAGAACTGCAGAAAGAGGCAAGAGGGATGCAAAAAAGGGAATAAGGGTGCAGAAAAAAGCAAGAGAGGTGTGGAAAGAAGCAAGAGAAGTGCAGAAAGAAGCAAGAGAGGTGCAGAAAAGGCAATAGAAGTGCAGAAAGAGGCAAGTGAGGTGCAGAAGGAGGCATGAGAACTGCAGAAAGAGGCAAGAGAGTTGCAGAAACAGGCAAAAGGGGTGCAGAAAGAGGGAACATGTGTGCAGAGAGAGGCAAGAGAGGTGCGGTAAGAGGTGTACAGAAAGAGGCAGGAGGGATGTAGAAATTTGCAAAAGAGGTGCAGAAAGAAGCAAGAGCAGTGCAGAAAGAACCAATAGAGGTGCAGAAAGAGGCAAGAGGGTGCAGAAAGAGGTAGGCGAGGTGCACAAAGATGCAAGAGGGGTACGGAAAGAGGTAAGAGAATTGCTGAAAGAAGCAACAGAGGTATAGAAAGAAGCAAGAGAAGTGCAGAAAGAGGCAAGTAAGGTGCAGAAAGAAGCAAGAGCAGTGCAGAAAGAACCAATAGAGGTGCAGAAAGAGGCAAGAGGGGTGCAGAAAGAGGTAGGAGAGGTGCACAAAGAGGCAAGACAAGTACAGAAAGAGGCAGGAGGAGTGCAGAAAGAAGGAAGAAAAGTGCAGAAAGAAGCAACAGAGGTGCTGAAAGAGGCGCGAAGGGTGCAGAAAGAGCAAGAGAAGTGCAGAAAGAAGAAACACATGTACAGAAAGAGGCAAGAGTGCTGCAGAAACAGGCAGGAAAAGTGCAGAAAGAGGGAACAGGGGTGCATAAAGACGCAAGAGAGGTGCAGAAAGAGAAAAGAGGGTGCAAAAAGAGGCAAGAAGGGTGCAGAAAGAAGCAAGTGAGGTGCAGAAAGAGGCAACAGAGTTGTGGAAAGAAGCAAGAGTAGTGCAGAAAGAGGCAAAAGAGGTGCAGAAAGAGGCAAGAGAGGTGCAGAAAATGACAAGAGAACAGCAGAAAGAGGGATGCAAAAAAGGGAAGAAGCGTGCAGAAAGAAGCAAGAGAGCTGCGGAAAGAAGTAAGAGAAGTGCAGAAAGGAGCAAGAGAGGTGCAGAAAGAGGCAATAGTAGTGCAGAAAGAGGCAAGTGAGGTGCAGAAGGAGGCATGAGAGGTGCAGAAAATGACAAGAGAACAACAGAAAGAGGCAAGAGGGATGCAAAAAGGGAAGACAAGTGCAGAAAGAGACAATAGGGGTGCAGAAAGAGACAACAGGGGTGCAGAAAGAAGCAAGAGCAGTGCAGAAAGAACCAACAGAGGTGCAGAAAGAGGCAAGAGGGGGTGCAGAAAGAGGTAGGAGAGGTGCACAAAGAGGCAAGACAGAGTACAGAAAGAGGCAGGAGGGGTGCTGAAAGAAGGAAGTAAAGTGCGGAAAGAAGCAACAGAGGTGCTGAAAGAGGCGCGAAGGGTGCAGAAAGAGCAAGAGAAGTGCAGAAAGAAGCAACAGATGTACAGAAAGAGGCAAGAGTGCTGCAGAAACTGGCAGGAAAGGTGCAGAAAGAGGGAACAGGGGTGCAGAAAGATGCAAGAGGGGTGCAGAAAGAGAAAAGAGGGGTGCAAAAAGAGGCAAGAAGGGTGCAGAAAGAAGCAAGTGAGGTGCAGAACGAGGCAACAGAGTTGTGGAAAGAAGCAAGAGAAGTGCAGAAAGAGGGAGGTGAGGTGCAGAAAGTGGCAAGAGAGGTGCAGAAAATGACAAGAGAACAGCAGAAAGAGGCAAGAGGGATGCAAAAAAGGAAAGAAGTGTGCAGAAAGAAGCAAGAGAGGTGCGGAAAGAAGCAAGAGAAGTGCAGCAAGAAGCAAAAGAGGTACAGAAAGAGGCAATAGAAGTGCAGAAAGAGGCAAGTGAGGTGCAGAAGGAGGCAAGAGAACTGCAGAAAGTGGCAAGAGAGTTGCAGAAACAGGCAAAAGGGGTGCAGAAAGAGGGAATATGTGTGCAGACAGAGGCAAGAGAGGTGCAGAAAGAGGGAAGAGGGGTACAGAAAGAGGCAGGAGGGATGTAGAAATTTGCAAAAGAGGTGCAGAAAGAAGCAAGAGCAGTGCAGAAAGAACCAATAGAGGTGCAGAAAGAGGCAAGAGGGGTGCAGAAAGAGGTAGGAGAGGTGCACAAAGGGCAAGACAAGTACAGAAAGAGGCAGGAGGGGTGCTGAAAGAAGGAAGTAAAGTGCGGAAAGAAGCAACAGAGGTGCTGAAAGAGGCGCGAAGGGTGCAGAAAGAGCAAGAGAAATGCAGAAAGAAGCAACAGATGTACAGAAAGAGGCAAGAGTGCTGCAGAAACAGGCAGGAAAGGTGCAGAAAGAGGGAACAGGGGTGCAGAAAGACGCAAGAGAGGTGCAGAAAGAGAAAAGAGGGGTGCAAAAAGAGGCAAGAAGGGTGCAGAAAGAAGCAAGTGAGGTGCAGAAAGAGGCAACAGAGTTGTGGAAAGAAGCAAGAGAAGTGCAGAAAGAGGGAGGTGAGGTGCAGAAAGTGGCAAGAGAGGTGCAGAAAATGACAAGAGAACAGCAGAAAGAGGCAAGAGGGATGCAAAAAAGGAATAAGGGTGCAGAAAGAAGCAAGAGAGGTGCGGAAAGAAGCAAGAGAAGTGCAGCAAGAAGCAAAAGAGGTACAGAAAGAGGCAATAGAAGTGCAGAAAGAGGCAAGTGAGGTGCAGAAGGAGGCAAGAGAACAGCAGAAAGTGGCAAGAGAGTTGCAGAAACAGGCAAAAGGGGTGCAGAAAGAGGGAACATGTGTGCAGACAGAGGCAAGAGAGGTGCAGAAAGAGGGAAGAGGGGTACAGAAAGAGGCAGGAGGGATGTAGAAATTTGCAAAAGAGGTGCAGAAAGAAGCAAGAGCAGTGCAGAAAGAACCAATAGAGGTGCAGAAAGAGGTAAGAGGGGTACAGAAAGAGGTAAGAGAATTGCTGAAAGGAGCAACATGGGTATAGAAAGAAGCAACAGAGGTGCTGAAAGAGGCAAGTAAGGTGCAGAAAGAGCAAGAGAAGTGCAGAAAGAACCAACAGATGTTCAGAAAGAGGCAAGAGTGCTGCAGAAACAGGCAGGAAAAGTGCAGAAAGAGGGAACAGGGGTGCAGAAAGACACAAGAGAGGTGCAGAAAGAGAAAAGAGGGGTGCAAAAAGAGGCAAGAAGGGTGCAGAAAGAAGCAAGTGAGGTGCAGAAAGAGGCAACAGAGTTGTGGAAAGAAGCAAGAGAAGTGCAGAAAGAGGCAAGTGAGGTGCAGAAAGAGGCAAGAGAGGTGCAGAAAATGACAAGAGAACAGCAGAAAGAGGCAAGAGGGATGCAAAAAAGGGAAGAAGGGTGCAGAAAGAAGCAAGAGAGGTGCGGAAAGAAGCAAGAGAAGTGCAGAAAGAAGCAAGAGAGGTGCAGAAAGAGGCAATATAAGTGCAGAAAAAGGCAAGTGAGGTGCAGAAGGAGGCAAGAGAGGTGCAGAAAATGACAAGAGAACAACAGAAAGAGGCAAGAGGGATGCAAAAAAGAGAAGACAAGTGCACAAAGAGACAACAGGGGTGCAGAAAGAGACAACAGGGGTGCAGAAAGAAGTAAGAGCAGTGCAGAAAGAACCAACAGAGGTGCAGAAAGAGGCAAGAGGTATGCAGAAAGAGGTAGGAGAGGTGCACAAAGAGGCAAGACAAGTACAGAAAGAGGCAGGAGGGGTGCAAAAAGAAGGAAGAAAAGTGCGGAAAGAAGCAACAGAGGTGCTGAAAGAGGCGCGAAGGATGCAGAAAGAGCAAGAGAAGTGCAGAAAGAAGTAACAGATGTACAGAAAGAGGCAAGAGTGCTGCAGGAAAGGTGCAGAAAGAGGGAACAGGGGTGCAGAAAGACGTAAGAGAGGTGCAGAAAGAGAAAAGAGGGGTGCAAAAAGAGGCAAGAAGGGTGCAGATAGAAGCAACTGAGGTGCAGAAAGAGGCAACAGAGTTGTGGAAAGAAGCAAGAGAAGTGCAGAAAGAGGCAAGTGAGGTGCAGAAAGAGGCAAGAGAGGAGCAGAAAATGACAAGAGACTGCAGAAAGAGGCAAGAGGGATGCAAAAAAGGGAAGAAGGGTGCAGAAAGAAGCAAGAGAGGTGTGGAAAGAAGCAAGAGAAGTGCAGAAAGAAGCAAGAGAGGTGCAGAAAAGGCAATAGAAGTGCAGAAGGAGGCATAAGAACTGCAGAAAGAGGCAAGAGAGTTGCAGAAACAGGCAAAAGGAGTGCAGAAAGAGGGAACATGTGTGCAGAGAGAGGCAAGAGAGGTGCAGAAAGAGGGAAGAGGTGTACAGAAAGAGGCAGGAGGGATGTAGAAATTTGCAAAAGAGGTGCAGAAAGAAGCAAGAGCAGTGCAGAAAGAACCAATAGAGGTGCAGAAAGAGGCAAGAGCGGTGCAGAAAGAGGTAGGCGAGGTGCACAAAGAGGCAAGAGGGGTACAGAAAGAGGTAAGAGAATTGCTGAAAGAAGCAACAGAGGTATAGAAAGAAGCAAAGAGAAGTGCAGAAAGAGGCAAGTAAGGTGCAGAAAGAAGCAAGAGCAGTGCAGAAGGAACCAACAGAGGTTCAGAAAGAGGCAAGAGGGGTACAGAAAGAGGTAGGAGAGGTGCACAAAGAGGCAAAACAAGTACAGAAAGAGGCAGGAGGGGTGCAGGAAGAAGGAAGAAGAGTGCAGAAAGAAGCAACAGAGGTGCTGAAAGCGGCACGAAGGGTGCAGAAAGAGCAAGAGAAGTGCAGAAAGAGGCAAGAGAGGTACAGAAAGAGGCAAGAGAGGTACAGAAAGAGGCAAGAAAAGTGCAGAAACAGGTAAGAGAAATGCACAAAGAGGCAAGAGAGGAGCAGAACGAGGCAAAGAGAGGTGTAGAAAGAAGCAATAGAAGTGCAGAAAGCGGCAGGAGGGGTGCAGAAAGAAGCAAGTGAAGTGCAGAAAGAGGCAACAGAGGTGCAGAAAGATGCAAGAGAGGTGCAGAAACAAGCAAGAGAAGTGCAGAAAGAGGCAAGAGAGGAGCAGAAAGAGGCAAGTGAGGTACAGAAAGAGGCAAGAGAGGTGCAGAAAGAGGCAAGGGAGGTGCAGAAAGAGGCAAGAGATCTGCAGAAAAAAGGAAGAGAGGTGCTGAAAGAGGCAAATGAGGTGCAGAAAGGTGCAAGAGAAGTGCAGAAAGAGGCAAGTGAGGTGGAGAAAGAAGCAAGAGCAGTGCAGAAAGAACCAACAGAGGTGCAAAAAGAGGCAGGAGGGGTGCAGACAGAGGTAGGAGAGGTGCACAAAGAGGCAAGAGAGGTACAGAAAGAGGCAGGAGGGGTGCAAAAAGAAGGAAGAAAAGTGCGGAAAGAAGCAACAGAGGTGCTGAAAGAGGCGCGAAGGATGCAGAAAGAGCAAGAGAAGTGCAGAAAGAAGTAACAGATGTACAGAAAGAGGCAAGAGTGCTGCAGAAACAGGCAGGAAAGGTGCAGAAAGAGGGAACAGGGGTGCAGAAAGACATAAGAGAGGTGCAGAAAGAGAAAAGAGGGGTGCAAAAAGAGGCAAGAAGGGTGCAGATAGAAGCAACTGAGGTGCAGAAAGAGGCAACAGAGTTGTGGAAAGAAGCAAGAGAAGTGCAGAAAGAGGCAAGTGAGGTGCAGAAAGAGGCAAGAGAGGAGCAGAAAATGACAAGAGACTGCAGAAAGAGGCAAGAGGGATGCAAAAAGGGAAGAAGGGTGCAGAAAGAAGCAAGAGAGGTGTGGAAAGAAGCAAGAGAAGTGCAGAAAGAAGCAAGAGAGGTGCAGAAAAGGCAATAGAAGTGCAGAAGGAGGCATAAGAACTGCAGAAAGAGGCAAGAGAGTTGCAGAAACAGGCAAAAGGAGTGCAGAAAGAGGGAACATGTGTGCAGAGAGAGGCAAGAGAGGTGCAGAAAGAGGGAAGAGGTGTACAGAAAGAGGCAGGAGGGATGTAGAAATTTGCAAAAGAGGTGCAGAAAGAAGCAAGAGCAGTGCAGAAAGAACCAATAGAGGTGCAGAAAGAGGCAAGAGGGGTGCAGAAAGAGGTAGGCGAGGTGCACAAAGAGGCAAGAGGGGTACAGAAAGAGGTAAGAGAATTGCTGAAAGAAGCAACAGAGGTATAGAAAGAAGCAAGAGAAGTGCAGAAAGAGGCAAGTAAGGTGCAGAAAGAAGCAAGAGCAGTGCAGAAGGAACCAACAGAGGTTCAGAAAGAGGCAAGAGGGGTACAGAAAGAGGTAGGAGAGGTGCACAAAGAGGCAAAACAAGTACAGAAAGAGGCAGGAGGGGTGCAGGAAGAAGGAAGAAGAGTGCAGAAAGAAGCAACAGAGGTGCTGAAAGCGGCACGAAGGAGTGCAGAAAGAGCAAGAGAAGTGCAGAAAGAGGCAAGAGAGGTACAGAAAGAGGCAAGAGAGGTACAGAAAGAGGCAAAGAAAGAGTGCAGAAACAGGTAAGAGAAATGCACAAAGAGGCAAGAGAGGAGCAGAACGAGGCAAGAGAGGTGTAGAAAGAAGCAATAGAAGTGCAGAAAGCGGCAGGAGGGGTGCAGAAAGAAGCAAGTGAAGTGCAGAAAGAGGCAACAGAGGTGCAGAAAGATGCAAGAGAGGTGCAGAAACAAGCAAGAGAAGTGCAGAAAGAGGCAAGAGAGGAGCAGAAAGAGGCAAGTGAGGTACAGAAAGAGGCAAGAGAGGTGCAGAAAGAGGCAAGAGATCTGCAGAAAAAAGGAAGAGAGGTGCTGAAAGAGGCAAATGAGGTGCAGAAAGGTGCAAGAGAAGTGCAGAAAGAGGCAAGTGAGGTGGAGAAAGAAGCAAGAGCAGTGCAGAAAGAACCAACAGAGGTGCAAAAAGAGGCAGGAGGGGTGCAGACAGAGGTAGGAGAGGTGCACAAAAGAGGCAAGAGAGGTACAGAAAGAGGCAGGAGGGGGCAGAAAGAAGGAAGAAAAGTGCAGAAAGAGGCAAGAGAATTGCTGAAAGAAGCAACAGAGGTGTACAAAGAAGCAATAGAAGTACAGAAAGAGGCAAGTGAGGTGCAGAAAGAAGCAAGAGCAGTGCAGAAAGAACCAACAGAGGTGCAAAAAGACGCAAGAGGGGTGCAGAAAAAGGTAGGAGAGGTGCACAAAGATACAAGAGAGGTACGGAAAGAGGCAGGAGGGGTGCAGAAAGAAGGAAGAAAAGTGTAGAAAAAAGCAACAGAGGTGCTGAAAGAGGCACAAAGGGTGCAGAAAGAGCAAGAGAAGTGCAGAAAAAAGCAACAGAGGTACAGAAAGAGGTAAGAGAGGTGCAGGAAGAGGGAACAGGGGTGCAGAAGGAGGCAAGAGAGGTGCAGAAAGAGGGGAGAGGGGTGCAGAAAGAGGCAAGAGGGGTGCAGAAAGAAGCAAGTGAGGTGCAGAAAGAGGCAACAGAGGTGTAGAAAGACGCAAGAGAGGTGCAGAAACAAGCAAGAGCAGTGCAGAAAGAACCAACAGAGGTGCAAAAAGAGGCAGGAGGGGTGCAGACAGAGGTAGGAGAGGTGCACAAAGAGGCAAGAGAGGTACAGAAAGAGGCAGGAGGGGTGCAAAAAGAAGGAAGAAAAGTGCGGAAAGAAGCAACAGAGGTGCTGAAAGAGGCGCGAAGGATGCAGAAAGAGCAAGAGAAGTGCAGAAAGAAGTAACAGATGTACAGAAAGAGGCAAGAGTGCTGCAGAAACAGGCAGGAAAGGTGCAGAAAGAGGGAACAGGGGTGCAGAAAGACGTAAGAGAGGTGCAGAAAGAGAAAAGAGGGGTGCAAAAAAGAGGCAAGAAGGGTGCAGATAGAAGCAACTGAGGTGCAGAAAGAGGCAACAGAGTTGTGGAAAGAAGCAAGAGAAGTGCAGAAAGAGGCAAGTGAGGTGCAGAAAGAGGCAAGAGAGGAGCAGAAAATGACAAGAGACTGCAGAAAGAGGCAAGAGGGATGCAAAAAGGGAAGAAGGGTGCAGAAAGAAGCAAGAGAGGTGTGGAAAGAAGCAAGAGAAGTGCAGAAAGAAGCAAGAGAGGTGCAGAAAAGGCAATAGAAGTGCAGAAGGAGGCATAAGAACTGCAGAAAGAGGCAAGAGAGTTGCAGAAACAGGCAAAAGGAGTGCAGAAAGAGGGAACATGTGTGCAGAGAGAGGCAAGAGAGGTGCAGAAAGAGGGAAGAGGTGTACAGAAAGAGGCAGGAGGGATGTAGAAATTTGCAAAAGAGGTGCAGAAAGAAGCAAGAGCAGTGCAGAAAGAACCAATAGAGGTGCAGAAAGAGGCAAGAGGGGTGCAGAAAGAGGTAGGCGAGGTGCACAAAGAGGCAAGAGGGGTACAGAAAGAGGTAAGAGAATTGCTGAAAGAAGCAACAGAGGTATAGAAAGAAGCAAGAGAAGTGCAGAAAGAGGCAAAGTAAGGTGCAGAAAGAAGCAAGAGCAGTGCAGAAGGAACCAACAGAGGTTCAGAAAGAGGCAAGAGGGGTACAGAAAGAGGTAGGAGAGGTGCACAAAGAGGCAAAACAAGTACAGAAAGAGGCAGGAGGGGTGCAGGAAGAAGGAAGAAGAGTGCAGAAAGAAGCAACAGAGGTGCTGAAAGCGGCACGAAGGGTGCAGAAAGAGCAAGAGAAGTGCAGAAAGAGGCAAGAGAGGTACAGAAAGAGGCAAGAGAGGTACAGAAAGAGGCAAGAAAAGTGCAGAAACAGGTAAGAGAAATGCACAAAGAGGCAAGAGAGGAGCAGAACGAGGCAAGAGAGGTGTAGAAAGAAGCAATAGAAGTGCAGAAAGCGGCAGGAGGGGTGCAGAAAGAAGCAAGTGAAGTGCAGAAAGAGGCAACAGAGGTGCAGAAAGATGCAAGAGAGGTGCAGAAACAAGCAAGAGAAGTGCAGAAAGAGGCAAGAGAGGAGCAGAAAGAGGCAAGTGAGGTACAGAAAGAGGCAAGAGAGGTGCAGAAAGAGGCAAGAGATCTGCAGAAAAAAGGAAGAGAGGTGCTGAAAGAGGCAAATGAGGTGCAGAAAGGTGCAAGAGAAGTGCAGAAAGAGGCAAGTGAGGTGGAGAAAGAAGCAAGAGCAGTGCAGAAAGAACCAACAGAGGTGCAAAAAGAGGCAGGAGGGGTGCAGACAGAGGTAGGAGAGGTGCACAAAGAGGCAAGAGAGGTACAGAAAGAGGCAGGAGGGGTGCAGAAAGAAGGAAGAAAAGTGCAGAAAGAGGCAAGAGAATTGCTGAAAGAAGCAACAGAGGTGTACAAAGAAGCAATAGAAGTACAGAAAGAGGCAAGTGAGGTGCAGAAAGAAGCAAGAGCAGTGCAGAAAGAACCAACAGAGGTGCAAAAAGACGCAAGAGGGGTGCAGAAAAAGGTAGGAGAGGTGCACAAAGATACAAGAGAGGTACGGAAAGAGGCAGGAGGGGTGCAGAAAGAAGCAAGAGAAGTGCAGAAAAAAGCAACAGAGGTACAGAAAGAGGTAAGAGAGGTGCAGGAAGAGGGAACAGGGGTGCAGAAGGAGGCAAGAGAGGTGCAGAAAGAGGGGAGAGGGGTGCAGAAAGAGGCAAGAGGGGTGCAGAAAGAAGCAAGTGAGGTGCAGAAAGAGGCAACAGAGGTGTAGAAAGACGCAAGAGAGGTGCAGAAACAAGCACGAGAAGTGCAGAAAGAGGCAAGAGAATTGCTCAAAGAAGCAAGAGAAGTGCAGAAAGAGGCACGTGAGGTGCAGAAAGAAACAAGAGCAGTGCAGAAAGAACCAACAGAGGTGCAAAAAGAGGCAAGAGAGGTGCAGAAAGAGGCAAGAGAAGTGCAGAAAGAGGCACGTGAGGTGCAGAAAGAGGCAAGAGAGCCACAGAAAGAGGCTCGAGAGATGCGGAAAGAGGCAAGAGAAGTACAGAAAGAGGCAAGAGAGGTGCAGAAGGAAGAGAGTGAGGTGCAGAAAGAGGCAAGTGTGGTGCAGAAAGAGGCAAGAGAGGTGCAGAAACAGGCTGGAAAGTTGCAGAAAGAGGGGACAGGGGTACACAAAGAGGCAAGAGAGGTGCAGAAAGAGGGGAGAGGGGTGCAGAAAGAGGCTAGAGGGGTGCAGAAAGAAGCAAGTGAGGTGTAGGAAGAGGCAACAGAGGTGCAGAAAGACGCAAGAGAGGTGCAGAAACAAGCACGAGAAATGCAGAAAGAGGCAAGAGAATTGCTCAAAGAAGCAACAGAGGTGTAGAAAGAAGCAAAAGAAGTGCAGAAAGAGGCACGTGAGGTGCAGAAAGAAACAAGAGCAGTGCAGAAAGAACCAACAGAGGTGCAAAAAGAGGCAAGAGGGGTGCAGAAAGAGGCAAGAGAAGTGCAGAAAGAGGCACTTGAGGTGCAGAAAGAGGCAAGAGAGGTACAGAAAGAGGCAAGAGAGGTACAGAAAGAGGCTCGAGAAGTGCAGAAAGAGGCAAGAGAAGTACAGAAAGAGGCATGAGAGGTGCAGAAGGAAGAGAGTGAGGTGCAGAAAGAGGCAAGTGTGGTGCACAAAGAGGCAAGAGAAGTACAAAAAGAGGCAGGATGGGTGCAGAAAGAAGGAAGAGAAGTGCAGAAAGAGGCAAGAGTATTGCTGAAAGAAGCAACAGAGGTGTACAAAGAAGCAATAGAAGTACAGAAAGAGGCAAGTGAGGTGCAGAAAGAAGCAAGAGCAGTGCAGAAAGAACCAACAAATGTGCAAAAAGAGGCAAGAGTGGTGCAGAAAGAGGTAGGAGAGGTGCACAAAGAGGCAAGAGAGGTATATAAAGAGGCAGGAGGTGTGCAGAAAGAAGGAAGAGAAGTGCAGAAAAAAGCAACAAAGGTGCTGAATGAGGCGCGAAGGGTACAGAAACAGCAAGAGAAGTGCAGAAACAGGCATGAAAGGTGCAGAAAGAGGGAACAGGGGTGCAGAAAGAAGCAAGAGGGTTGCAGAAAGAAGCAAGTGAGATGCAGAAAGAGGCAACAGAGGTTCAGAAAGATGTAAGAGGTGCAGAAACAAGCAAGAGAAGTGCAGAAAGAGGCAAGAGAATTGCTGAAAGAAGCAACAGGGGTGTAGAAAGAAGCAAGAGAAGTGCAGAAAGAGGTACATGAGGTGCAGAAAGAAGCAAGAGCAGTGCAGAAAGAACCAACAGAGGTGCAAAAAGAGGCAAGAGGGGTACAGAAAAAGGTAGGAGAGATGCACAAAGAGGCAAGACAAGTACAGAAAGAGGCAGGAAGGGTGCAGAAAGAAGGAAGAGAAGTGCAGAAAGAAGCAACAGAGGTGCTGAAAGAGGCACGAAGGGTGCAGAAAGAGCAAGAGAACAGCAGAAAGAAGCAACAGAGGTACAGAAAGAGGCAAGAGAGGTGCAGAAACAGCCAGGAAAGGTGCAGAAAGAGTTAACGGGGTACAGAAAGACATAAGAGAGGTGCAGAAAGAGAAAAGAGGGGTGCAAAAAGAGGCAAGAGGGGTGCAGAAAGAAGCAAGTGAAGTGCAGAAAGAGGCAACAGAGGTGCAGAAAGACGCAAGAGAGGTGCAGAAACAAGCAAGAGCAGTGCAGAAAGAAGCAAGGGAATTGCTGAAAGAAGCAACAGAGGTGTGGAAAGAAGCAAGGGAAGTGCAGAAAGAGGCAAGTGAGGTGCAGAAAAAGGCAAGAGAGGTGCAGAAAATGACAAGAGAACAACAGAAAGAGGCAAGAGGGATTCAAAAAAGGGAAGACGAGTGCAGAAAGAGACAACAAGGGTGCAGAAAGAAACAACAGGGGTGCAGAAAGAAGCAAGAGAGGTGCAGAAAGACGCAATAGAAGTGCAGAAAGAGGCAAGTGAGGTGCAGAAGGAGGCAAAAGAACTGCAGAAAGAGGTAAGAGAGTTGCAGAAACAGGCAACAGGGGTGCAGAAAAAGGGAACATGTGTGCAGACAGAGGCAAGAGAGGTGAAGAAAGAGGGAAGAGGGGTATAGAAAGAGGCAGGAGGGATGCAGAAATTTGCAAAATAGGTGCAGAAAGAAGCAGGAGCAGTGTAGAAAGAACCAATAGAGGTGCAGAAAGAGGCAAGAGGGGTGCAGAAAGAGGTAGGAGAGGTGCACAAAGAGGCAAGAGGGGTACAGAAAGAGGCAAGAGGGTGCAGAAAGAAGGAAGAGAAGTGCAGAAAGAAGCAACAGAGGTGCTAAAAGAGACAAGAAGGGTGCAGAAAGAAGCAAGAGAATTGCTGAAAGAAGCAACAGAGGTATAGAAAGAAGCAAGAGAAGTGCAGAAAGAGGCCTGTAAGGTGCAGAAAGAAGCAAGAGCAGTGCAGAAAGAACCAACAGAGTTGCAGAAAGAGGCAAGAGGGGTGCAGAAAGAGGTAGGAGAGGTACACAAAGAGGCAAGACAAGTACAGAAAGAGGCAGGAGGGATGCAGAAAGAAGGAAGAAAAGTGCAGAAAGAAGCAACAGAGGTGCTGAAAGAGGCGCGAAGGGTGCAGAAAGAGCAAGAGAAGTGTAGAAAGAACCAACAGATGTACAGAAAGAGGCAATAGTGCTGCAGAAACAGGCAGGAAAAGTGCAGAAAGAGGGAACAGGGGTGCATAAAGACGCAAGAGAGGTGCAGAAAGAGAAAAGAGGGGTGCAAAAAGATGCAAGAAGGTTGCAGAAAGAAGCAAGTGAGGTGCAGAAAGAGGCAACAGAGTTGTGGAAAGAAGCAAGAGTAGTGCAGAAAGAGGCAAGTGAGGTGCAGAAAGAGGCAAGAGAGGTGCAGAAAATGACAAGAGAACAGCAGAAAGAGGCAAGAGGGATGCAAAAAAGGGAAGAAGGGTGCAGAAAGAAGCAAGAGAGGTACAGAAAGAAGCAAGAGAAGTGCAGAAAGAAGAAAGAGAGGTGCAGAAAGAGGCAATAGTAGTGCAGAAAGAGGCAAGTGAGGTGCAGAAGGAGGCAAGAGAGGTGCAGAAAATGACAAGAGAACAACAGAAAGAGGCAAGAGGGATGCAAAAAGGGGAAGATAAGTGCAGAAAGAGACAATAGGGGTGCAGAAAGAGAACACAGGGGTGCAGAAAGAAGCAAGAGCAGTGCAGAAAGAACCAATAGAGGTGCAGAAAGAGGCAGGAGGGGTGCAGAAAGAAGTAGGAGAGGTGCACAAAGAGGCAAGACAAGTACAGAAACAGGCAAGAGAGCTGCAGAAAGAGGGGAGAGGGGTGCAGAAAGAGGCAAGATGGGTGCTGAAAGAAGCAAGTGAGGTGCAGGAAGAGGCAACAGAGGTGCAGAAAGATGCAAGAGAGGTGCCGAAACAAGCACGAGAAATGCAGAAAGAGGCAAGAGAATTGCTCAAAGAAGCAACAGAGGTGTAGAAAAAAGCAAAAGAAGTGCAGAAAGAGGCACGTGAGGTGCAGAAAGAAACAAGAGCAGTGCAGAAAGAACCAAAAGAGGTGCAAAAAGAGGCAAGAGGGGTGCAGAAAGAGGCAAGAGAAGTGCAGAAAGAGGCACTTGAGGTGCAGAAAAAGGCAAGAGAGGTACAGAAAGAGGCTCGAGAAGTGCAGAAAGAGGCAAGAGAAGTACAGAAAGAGGCATGAGAGGTGCAGAAGGAAGAGAGTGAGGTGCAGAAAGAGGCAAGTGTGATGCAGAAAGAGGCAAGAGAGGTACAGAAAGAAGCAAGGGAACTGCAGAAACAGGCAAGAGAAATGCACAAAGAGGCAAGAGAAGAGCAGAAAGAGGCAAGACAGGTGTAGAAAGAAGCAAGAGAACTGCAGAAAGAGGCAAGTGAGGTGCAGAAAGAGGCAAGAGAGGTGCAGAAAGAGGCAAGGGAGGTGCAGAAAGAGGCAAGAGATCTGTAGAAAAAAGCCACGGAGGTGCTGAAAGAGGCAACTGAGGTGCAGAAAGGGGCAAGAGAAGTGCAGAAAGAAGACAGCGAGGTGCAGAAAGAGGAAGAAAGGTGCAGAAAGAAGCAAGAGAAATGCAGAAAGAGGCAAGAGAGGCACAGAAAGAAGAGAGGTTTGTGCACCATTAGTACCAGTTTAACACCCATATTTTGCAATAAGTAACACATGACCATTCCAGTTTTGCAAACGGCCTTCCACCACGCTGTAACACATGACGCTGCATTTTTGGGAACATTTGAGGTGTTTGAGCTAGAAACAAGGCTTTTTTTGTTCAAATCTCCAGATTAGGGAGCAGATGATGAATTATGTGGCTAATGCGGAAAATGTATAATTGTGCAAAAATCGGTGCAACCAAACAGTCGCATAGTTCCAGTGGCCCTGCTCATACCTCTGATTAGGTCCACAAGTGCTCCTCAGTCATTCCTTCTTTTTTTGACTCACTGAGTTCATAGTTAAGCTTCTATGGAAACGAGGAAGACTAAACCTGAGGTTACCACTCCACAAAACAGACTACCATACCACATAATTACTCTCAATAACACATAATCCCACTCCACATAATTCCTATACACTAAATGCCACATACTTTCTATCCACATAATTTCACTGCACAACTTACCACATAATTCCACTACACACAACGTACATCCACTCCACTCCAAAAAACATTATTAAAAAACTTTTACATTTACAACGCCAATAGCTCTAATTCTCGCAAATGCGAAACCTATTACATTGAAAACACTTCTTTAACTGGTAGTCGCGTTTGCAGAGTGGTGGAGAAAGGGTGCTGGGCCTCTGACCAGCGCTCAGGAATTCCGCTGCGTAGGACTTACAGGAAGTACCAGGAGGGCTTATTGGCCCTCAAAGTCCCTCAGGAGTAAATTGGACTTTATCCCCCATCCCGTAGTCTGCCAGGAGGCACGTTTGCAGAGTGGTGGAGAAAGGGGGGCATGGCCTCCGAAGACGTCTTAGCAATCCCACTGTGTGGGACTTACTGGAGGTAACAAGAGTGGTAGTTGGCCCCCAAGGACATCCTTTGGGGCCAACTACTCCTACTATTACCTCCAGTAAGTCCCACACAGCAGGATTGCTAAGTTCTCATAGCAGGCCACGCCCCCTTTCCCCACCACTCTGCAAATGCGCTCCCTGGTGCGCTCTTGGATGGGGATTGAAGTCCCCTTCACTGCTGGGGGTCCTTAAGGGCCAACTAGCCTACCTCTTACCTCCAGTAAGCCCCACACAGTGGGAATGCTGAGAGGTGGACACAGGCCACACCCCCTTTCTCCACCACTCTGCAAACGCGCCTCCTGGCGCGCTCTTGGTTGGGGGATGAAGTCCCCTTTCCTCATGAGGGTCCATGGGGGCCAACTAGCCCACCAGGTACCTCCAGTAAGCCCCACACAGCTGGATTGCTGAGACTGGTCCAAGGCCACGCCCCCTTTTTACATCACTCTGCAAACGCGCCTCCTGGTGCACTGCTACTCAGGGATGAAGTCCACTTGTGTCCTGAGGTCCTCAGGACACAAGAGGACCTCATGGCCCCACCAGCAGTTGGGGTCCCCGGGGCCAGAAGTGGCCCGGAAGGGGGGCCATGAGGCCCCCCTCCCTTTTTCATAAAAAAACATTTTAAAAAATAAGGCTGGGCCCCGGAGGATGTGGTCCCGGGGCCAAAATTGGCCTGAGGAGGAGGGCCACGCGGACCCCCTCCAAAATAAAAAAAAAAGAAAGGCTGGGCAGGCCCTGGGGGATGGGGTCCCCGGGGCCAATAGTGGCCCAGGGAAGGGGGCCACGCGGCCCCCCTCCCATTGAATGAAAATTAAAAATTGTTTTTAAAAGCGGCAAAGCCCCTTGGGGATGGAGTTTCCGGGGCCAAAAATGGCCGCAGGAGGGGGCCGTGCGGCCCCTCTCCTTTAAATGTTGTTTTTTTTTTATTAGAAAATTGACCATGCCCTGGGGGATGGGGTCCCCAGGGCCCAAAAAATATTAAGAGAAGGGGGGCCACACAGACCCCCTTCTAACAAAAAAAAAGAAAAGCCGGCATCTCGCCGGAGGCACTGCCCCCTCCCTGAACCACTCTGCAAATGCGCCTCCTTGCACATTCTAAGTTGGAGGATTAAGTCCCCTTGAATCCTGAGAGTGCCTGGGGGCCAGCTAGCCCACCAGGTACCTCCTGTAAGCCCCACACAGTGGGATTGCTGAGAGGTAGTCCGAGGCCACGCCCCTTTTTACACCACTCTGCAAATGAGCCTCTTGGCGCACTGCTGGTGGGGTGATGAGTACCTCTTGTGTCCTGAGGACCTCAGGACTAAAGTGGACTTTATCCCCCGAGCAGCAGTGCGCCAGGAGGCGCGTTTGCAGAGTGGTGACAAATAGGTGCGTGGCCTCGGACCACTCCTACAATCCAGCTGTGTGGAGCTTACTAGAGATAACAGGAGGGCTAGTTGGCCCCCAGGGACCCTCAGGAGGCAAGGGGACTTCATCTCCTAACCAAGAGCGCGCCAGGAGGCGCGTTTGCAGAGTGGTGGAGAAAGGGGGCGTGGCCTGTGTCCACCTCTCAGCAATCCCACTATCTGGGGCTTACTGTAGGTATCAGGTAGGCTAGTTGGCCCCTAAGGAGCCCCAGCAGCGATGGGGACTTTAATCGCCATTGAAGAGCGCGCCAGAGAGCGCGTTTGCAGACTGGTGGTCAAAGGGAGTGTGGCCTGCTATGACTACTTACCAATGCTGCTGTGTGGGACTTACTGGAGGTATTAGGAGGGGTAGTTGGCCCCAAGGTTGTCCTTGTGGGCCAACTACTCCTCCTGTTAGCTCCAGTAAGTCCCACACAGTGGGATTGCTAAGAGGTCTTTGGAGGCCATGACCCCCTTTCTCCACCACTCTGCAAACTCGCCTCCTGGCACACTACAGGTTGTCCTGGTACCTCCTGGCAGTCCTACACAGCGGAATTTCTGAGCGCTGGTCGGAGGCCCAGCCCACTTTCTGCACCACTCTGCAAACGCTACTACTACATTATAGTTAGTAATTAGTATTTAAAAAACCTTAGAAATTCACAGAAAAAACCATAGGTTTCCGGGACGTTATAGTTAGAAATTAGCATTTAAAAAACCTTTAAAATTTACTGAAAAAACCATAGGTTTCAGGGACGTTTTAGTTAGAAATTAGCATTTAAAAAACTTTAGTAATTCACTGAAAAACCACAGGCTTCAGGGACGTTATAGTTAGTTGGACATTTCACTTGTACAAAACCAGAGAAATTCAGCCTTTATAGTTAGTTGAGCTAACTAAAACTCGCACCCCTGCAATGCACTGCTGATGACGTCACATATTACATCACTCATGACATGGTCAATGACATCACTGATGACATCACTGATGACATCTCAAATGACATCACTGATGACATCATCCGGTTAATATCTGATGCACCTCCTCACACCTTAATATAACCTTTCATACACCCACTCTAAAATGCAGACTACCATTCTCGAAACCATAGACACACCAATACCAGTTAGTATATACCCACTCACTGATTCATAGGTCTAAACACATCCACTTACTCACTGATACAGTCACTTATACATGCAGTCACTCATCAATACAGCCTCTGATATATACACTCATACACCCATACAGACACTCACATACTGTCACTCACCTACAGAGTTACTCACACACCTAGTCAGTCACCCAAAGAATCAATAACACTGCCCTTTACTCACCTATACAGTTATACACACACCACCTCACTTATTCATACAGATACTAACACATACTTACTCTCTTCTACAATCACGGACACAAGCAGACACTCATCCATACAGCCACTCTCACAATCACTCACTCTCATATATAGTTAGTTATATACTCCAACACTCACATATACTACCTTTCACATATGTAGTTACTCACACATATACCACTGAGACATCCATTCACTCACCGACACAGCCATACGCACATGCACTCACCCATACAGCCCCTCGCAGATGCACTCATGAACCCATACACCCACTAAATCACCCACTCACACATCCATGCAGGGAGTTATACCTCCCACCCACCCACACAGATACTCAGGCACCCATACAGGTACTCAGACAACCAATCATAAACCCATATAGACACTCATGTAGCTACTCACCATGCAGCCACTTACACACCAACTGACAGACTGATACATACATTCACCAGACATGCACACAGATTAGTCATTCACCCATGCATTCACTAAGACACATTTAATCACTCACTTATACAGTCAGTCATGCACCCACTAAATCATCCATTCAAACACTCATACACCCACTCATTCTTCAATACACCTTTGCGTATCTATATATAACATTCTTAAACTTTTAAAAATCACCCAGTCTCTGGAGGATGTCATCAGTGATGTCATTTGAGATGTCATCAGTGATGTCATCAGTGATGTCACTGACCATGTCATCAGTGATGTAATATGTGATGTCATCAGCAGTGCATTGCGAGGGCTCGATTTATAGTTAGCTCAACTAACTATAACGGCCGAATTTCTCTGGTTTTGTACGAGTAAAATGCCCAACTAACTATAATGTCCCTGAAACCTGTGTTTTTTTTAGTGAATATATATATATATATATATATATATATATATATATATGTATACACACACACTTCCATTGGAAGTGGAGAGTGAGTTGATATATGTATATCACCTACTGGCATTTGCCAGTAGGTAGTTATAGTTAGGGCCTGATTTACATAGACAAGGTGTTTTTTTGTTCTGCTAATAACTTTTGCATCGTTTGATGAACCTTCTTGAAATTTTCGAAAGTAGTTTGCCATGCACTTCAGCTGCAGCATAGAAAGTGTAGGGGTGATCCGTGAAGCGGAGGCTGTGAAAAAGGGGGTCCCAAAATGCTTTTTCCTCATGCAATTTCCCATAGAGATTTTGAACACGACTAGAGCCCGAACAAAATTGGCAGAAAGCTAGACCTTGGTCCAGAAAGAGTGCTTCTTGTAATTTGATGTAAGTTTGGAGTTGGAATAGTAAATTATATATGGTTAGTGTCCAACGCCTTCCCTGAGTTATTATAAATTGGAGTGTGAATAGTAAATTATATATGTTTAGTGTCCAGCACCTTCCCTGAGTTATTATAAATTGGAGTGGGAATAGTAAATTATATATGTTTAGTGTTCAGCACCTTCCCTAATTTAATGTAGTTTGGAGTGGGAATAGTACATTTTATATGGTTAGTGTCCAGCACCTTCCCTGATTTAATGTAGTTTGGAGTGGGAATAGTAAATTATATATGGTTAGTGTCCAGCACCTTCCCTGATTTTATGTAGTTTGGAGATGGAATAGTAAATTATATATGTTTAGTGTTCAGCACCTTCCCTGATTTAATGTAGTTTGGAGTGGGAATAGTAAATTATATATGTTTAGTGTCCAGCACCTTCCCTGATTTAATGTAGTTTGGAGTTGGAATAGTAAATTATATATGGTTAGTGTCCAACGCCTTCCCTGAGTTATTATAAATTGGAGTGTGAATAGTAAATTATATATGTTTAGTGTCCAGCACCTTCCCTGAGTTATTATAAATTGGAGTGGGAATAGTAAATTATATATGTTTAGTGTTCAGCACCTTCCCTGATTAAATGTAGTTTGGAGTGGGAATAGTAAATTTTATATGGTTAGTGTCCAGCACCTTCCCTGATTTAATGTAGTTTGGAGTGGGAATAGTAAATTATATATGGTTAGTGTCCAGCGCCTTCCCTGATTTAATGTAGTTTGGAGTTGGAATAGTAAATTATATATGGTTAGTGTCCAACGCCTTCCCTGAGTTATTATAAATTGGAGTGTGAATAGTAAATTATATATGTTTAGTGTCCAGCACCTTCCCTGAGTTATTATAAATTGGAGTGGGAATAGTAAATTATATATGTTTATAAAATCATAAAATCAGGGAAGGTGCTGGACACTAACCATATATAAGGTGCTGGACACTAACCATATATAATTTACTATTCCCACTCCAAACTACATTAAATCAGGGAAGGTGCTGGACACTAACCATATAAAGTACTTTTGAAGTTAATAAAGGATAATGAAATATAGATATCTAGGGATGCGAATCCTCCACGGATCCAACAGATCTCATGGTGAGATCTGATTGGCTCCCAACACTTCAACCAGGAAGTGTTGGCAGCCATCTTGGGAAAAAACAGTAAGTGGGCAGAGTAGGAAAACAATGACCCCCTAGGCCTGGTGGTGGGGTCCCTACATTTTTTTTTTCAAATTTGAGGTGAAATCATATAGGGTTTCCAAATCCATGGTAAAATTGAAATGGCTCCTGCGCTTGATTTTTCTAAAGCCCCCCGAGTGGGCGGGTCTGGGCAAAATACCTCTGATGCCAGGGGCCTGACCATAATGGAAAATGGAAGGGGGTATGTGCAGCCAACCCTCCCAGCTGATTTTGGCCCGAGGTCCGCCACCCCCCTGGGGCCCCGCCTTCCAAAATGAAGGGGATGGGCACAGTGCCCCGACCCAGGCTGATTTCGGCCCCGGGGACCGCCACCTCCACAGGCTCAGCCATTAAAAACATAATGGGAGGAGGGGGCATGCCAACCCCACTCCTGGGGACCACAACCTCTGATGTCAGGCTGTGCAAGGAAATGGGAGGGGAACACATGGCCCCCTCCTGGGTGGATTTGGACTCAGGAGACTGACGCCTCCTGGGGCCCAGCCATGCATTGCAAAGGTGAGGGAGGTGTGCAGCACTCCTCCCGGAGCCATTAATGTCCCTGGGTAGCCCAGGGCCAGGCTCCAGCTATGTCCCGGGGTGGCACCCTAGCGTAGCGGTCAGGGAAACCTCTATTTGCTCTCATTTGTTGGGAGCAATTCAAAGCTCCTGTCAAGCAAGAGCAAACAGTAAGTCCACTCCCAGGGGGTGGGAGCAGGAAAAAAGCTCCTGCCCACCGGGAGCTGACTTTTCATTACAGCGGGCAGGGAAACAGATGAAAAAATGGCTCCTGCATGCAGGGAGAAGCATTTTATGCTGCTCCCTGCATGTGAGAATACTGCTGGCTCCCACAGAGGGGCCAGCTGGGGCTGGGGGGGCATTGGGGCTCCCTCCACAGGCCCCAACAAAGTGGCTCCATTCCATTCACATGGAATATTAGGGGCATACACACAAGCAATATTCAGTTTTCACCTACCTCAAACTCAGAAACATGCACATTGGAATGCTCCAAGAAACTCTCTTTACGCATTCCGAAATGCAGTGACTTCAGCAGCATTGGTGGGGACAGTTTTCACTACTGACTATTCAACATTCTTTAGGAGGGACTGATTTGGAACTGCAGTTGTCATGGGAAGTGTCTATGCCCCTGAGCAGCCTGCATTCCTTGCCACACTCTCCACTCCCCTAGTGCACTGAACTGATGTCCCCTGGTTTTTGGGAGAAGACTACAGTTGTGTGCTAGATGTCTCTCTAGTGAGGTCCTTTCCCACAGACCACGGGGGGGGCGCATACCGCTAAGCATTTTACAAATTGGCTGAGGCATTGTGATCATTGCAACATCTGACACCCCTAGTTTTATAAATTGGTGTGGGATTTTTATTGTGTGTTGTGTCTTACATCTTTAATGTATTGGTGTTTTTAAATGCTTTACACTCCTGTCTCCTAAGTTAGTCCGGACTGCTCGCTGTCAGCTACCAAGGGTTGAGCAGGGGGCTAATTTACGTTGACTTTTACTGAACCCTATACCATGTTAGTAGCCTCATTACTAGAGGTAGGTGCATACTTACCCCTACCAATAACCCACTTTCCAACAGTTTCACAAAACCAAACTCAAATTCTTTGGTCATATTTTCTCTGAAAGGGAATGACTCCTGACCATGAAAAGGTACAAGCATTGTTATCCACTTGCCCGCCTCAGGATGTGACCATACTGCGATCCTTCTTTCTCCAGATATATTTGTGACTTTTCCACGATAAGTGCCCCATTAAGAGAGTTGACAAAGAAGACTATTCCTTTCCAGTGGTCCTCTGAATGTGACCAGAGATTCAAGAAAATCAAACACAAAATTAAAAATGCAACTGAAATGGCCAATTTTGATCCAAAGTGACATATTGAGGTCATAGTAGATGCAAGCCCGGTGGGGTTGGGCATGATCCGTACTCAACACAATGGACATCCAAATTCTCAGAGACACATTGTGGCATATGCTAGCAGAAGTTTATCTCAGACTAAATGTGCCTATTCTCAGCCAGAAAAAGAGAGCCTGGCTGCAGTGTGGACTTGTGAACATTTTCATGTTTTTCTGTATAAAAAGCATTTCCCCTTTGTTACTAACCACTAGGCATTGCTCAACATTTTCGGAAATCCGAAAGTTAGATGCCACCTCGCATCGAGAGGTGGGTGTTGAGATTGTAAGAGTATGGCTACAATATTATGCATAAGCCAGGGAAGGATCAAACCCCGCAGATTACTTTTAACGAGTGCTGTTATAGCGTCACAGTGCAGCATCTAAAGCAGCTGAAGCATATGTCAACTTCATAGTAAGGTCTAGCACTGTTGCAGCTCTATCCACTGAGCAAATCATTGCTGCTACTAACTTAGACAGAAACATGTTCACACTCAAGGATATCATTGCAACACAGTCATGGAGGAAACATACTTGACCTCTCACAGATGACATTGAATATAAAAAATCTCAAAAATGTGCAGGAAAAACTTACAGTCACGCAGCACGGTATTATACTAAGATGTTTGAGAATTGTAATACCTGAGAGCTTGAGGCAACAAGTCATTGAACTGGCACCCAAAGGACATCAAGGCATTGCAGCCACTAAGAAAGCCCTCAGAGACTGAGCATGGTTTCCTCGCCTTGATGAACGAGTCGAGGAGGAAATGAAAGCATGTCACCTATGTAACTGCTTATCTCCCAAGACAACACAGCATCCGCTAAATATGTCTGACCTTCCAAAACAAGCATGGGAGAAAAGTGAAGTTGATTTCTTTGGACCCTAAAACAATGGTCATCATCTCATGGTAGTTATTGATGAGTACTCACATTTTTCCTTAGTAGAATATTTATCATTGACTACCCATTGACAAAGTCATCGAGAGGCTGGATGATATTTTCACAGCCTGTGGTGTCCCCTCCATTCTCAAGTCTGACAATAGTACACCTTTCAACGGCAGAGAGTTTAAGAACTTTCTTAGTTGCTTGAATGTCAAGCATCAGAGAAAAGCACACCTCTCTTGCCACAGGCCAACAGCATTGTTGAACGATTTATGGGCACCCTGAAGAAAGTGGTTCAGCACGCTGCTTTTGACGGAATCGATCTCAAGTCAGCCTTATGTCCAACCCTTTATGCCTATTGGTCAACTCCCCATTCTATAACAGGTGAAAGCCCTGCCAACTTGCCGTTTGGGAGACCCATTGGGACAAAGCTACCACAATGGACCATGAGTAGAGCAATAGACACTAATGAGATTCGTGTCATGGACACTTCTCGCAAAAGCAAGATAAAGGCCTATGCAGATAAGCGCAGATGCGCTCGGGACACAGTGTTCGAAGAAGGAGACTGGGTTCTAGTCAAACAAAAATGGAAATGTAAGACTGACGGTTTGATGCTGGTCCATTGAGAGTTGTGACAAGTAAAGGGCATATGCTAACTGCTCAACATCCCCGAAAGTTCATTACGAGATGCTCATCACATTTCAAGCATCTACCTCGATGTTCGTCAGCTGCAGACCTTACGAGTGAGACAAGCCCACCTGAGTGCCCAAGTCAAGCATCTGAGTCTACATCTACGATGCCAGACAACAGTGCAACTCCTTCACCTCATATGACTCGATCTGGAAGATTGGTGCGAGCACCTAGACGACTCACTTTAATGTAGATATGTTGTCCATACTTTTTATTTAACAAAGGGGAGGGTAAGTAGTCAGAATATCGAGTTTTCATTTTCGTTTTGATATAATATCGAGTTAAAAATATCATTAGTATGAAATATTGATGCAAAAAATATCTATGTATATAATATCGATTTTGTCGGTTGTAAAAAATATCATTGTAAAAAATATTGATTCTTAAAATATCGTCAGTAAAATATATCATTTTAATTATTATTATTTTTTTTGTAAAATGTTTGTAAATGATATAATAATTGTTAAATAAATTTAAAAAAAATTGTATAATAATTTTTAGGAGCGGGATGTTGAGTTTATAGGGGATAAGGGTGGGAGTGTTTTAAAAAAATTGGGGAAACATTTAAAATTTATTTAAAAATTTAAATTGAATGTATAATATTATTTTAGGGGCGGGATGTTGGGTTAATAGGGGATAAGGGTGGGGAGTGTTTCTAAAATTTTACATTTAAATTATTTTAAATTTTAAATTTTTGTTAAAGAAATTGTAATATTTTTTAGGAGCGCGATGTTGGGTTTATAGGGGATAAGTGTGGGTAGAGTTTTAAAAATGTAAAATTTTAATTTAAATTTTTTTCAAAATATTTTATATGAAATTATAAAAAAAAATTTCAGGTGCGGGATGTTGGGTTTATAGGGGATAAGGGTGGGGAGTGTTTTAATTATTTTTGGGGAAATTTAAAAAAATATTCTAAAATTGAAATTTAATTTTATAATTTTTTATGAGTGGGATATTGTGTTAATGGGTGATAAGGGTGGGTATATTTTTGTTACTAAATTTTCAAAATTTAGAAAAAAATTGAAATTAAAAAAATTATATAAATAAATGTATGAGTGTAATATGGTGTTTATTGTGTTTAAGGGTGGTGAGTGTTTTTAAAATGTATTGATCATAATTTTAAAAAATTTATAATTTATTTTTAAATTTAATTATTGGGGTACTGGGATGTTGTGTTTATAATGTTTGAAGTTGAGTATGTTTTAAGTTCATTAAAATTTAATTTTGTTAAATTTAAAATTTATATTTATTTAAAAATATTTATTTATTAATGAGAGTATGTATTTTGTATTTAATTGGTTATAATTTTGTATTTGGTAAAAAAAAATTAAAAATTGAAATAAAAAAACAATTTGGGATATTAATATTTATGTCTCATATATTTTAACAGATATGTTTTTAAAAAAAAATTACTATGCAATGTATATTTAATTATAGTAAAACACATGTTTAGTGTATAGTATCTTACAAGAATTAATATAATTGCTGTTAGGAATAGTATATTATATATGTTTAGTGTACAGCACCTTCCAGGATTTTATGTATTTTGGAGTGGGAATAGTAATGTATATATGTTTTGTGTTCAGAACCTTCCCTGATTTAATGTAGTTTGGAGTGGGAATAGTAAATTATATATGGTTAGTGTCTAGCGCCTTCAATGATTTAATGTAGTTTGGAGTGGGAATAGTAAATTATATATGTTTAGTGTCCAGCACCTTCCCTGATTTTATGTAGTTTGGAGATGGAATAGTAAATTATATATGTTTAGTGTTCAGCACCTTCCTGATTTAATGTAGTTTGGAGTGGGAATAGTAAATTATATATGTTTAGTGTTCAGCACCTTCCCTGATTTAAATTAGTTTGGAGTGGGAATAGTAAATTATATATGTTTAGTGTTCAGCACCTTCCCTGATTTAATGTAGTTTGGAGTGGGAATAGTAAATTATATATGTTTAGTGTCCAGCACCTTCCCTGATTTAATGTAGCTTGGAGTTGGAATAGTAAATTATATATGGTTAGTGTCCAACGCCTTCCTGAGTTATTATAAATTGGAGTGTGAATAGTAAATTATATATGTTTAGTGTCCAGCACCTTCCCTGAGTTATTATAAATTGGAGTGGGAATAGTAAATTATATATGTTTAGTGTTCAGCACCTTCCCTGATTTAATGTAGTTTGGAGTGGGAATAGTACATTTTATATGGTTAGTGTCCAGCACCTTCCCTGATTTAATGTAGTTTGGAGTGGGAATAGTAAATTATATATGGTTAGTGTCCAGCACCTTCCCTGATTTTATGTAGTTTGGAGATGGAATAGTAAATTATATATGTTTAGTGTTCAGCACCTTCCCTGATTTAATGTAGTTTGGAGTGGGAATAGTAAATTATATATGTTTAGGGGCCGATTCCGATTCGGGCCGGAAATCTCTCCGACCGAGCCGGACCCGGAGAGATTTCCGACCGAATCGGACCCGTGCAGCCCGACCGAACGAGTACGATGCGCATGTATGCCATCGGACTCGAGTCGGTCGGACTCCCATTGAAGTCAATGGGAGCCTGTCGTACAACGCGTACGCGGGCTCCCATTGACTCAATGGGTGCGAGGCGGACAAGGGCGCCCCCTACACCGTGTACGCGGCGAAGCGACTCGCGCCGTACATGCACAGGTAGGGGGGACCCATGGGTCCCCCCTGTGTGCGACTCGCGTGGTTACGCGTACAGGGGGGTCCGACACGGACCCCCAAAGTACAGCTCCGACTGCTCTTTCGAGCCGGAGTGCGCGGCTCGGTCGGATTGCTCGCGGCGCGCATCGTACTTACCCGGCCGGGGAACGTCTCCATTGCGCGGTGCGAGTCGAGTCCGAGCGAGTCGGTCGGTGCGGTTAGACCCGGGAACGAGTCGGTCGGAGCGGTCGGGACGCCCGGACGAGTCAGTCGGCGAATTCGCATCGTACTCGCTCGCCCGGACGCGCGTACGAATCGGTCGGGAAATAGGGCTCCGAATCGGATCCGGTTAAGCCGAATCCGATTCGGAGCCCTACCGGCCGAGATCGGAATCGGCCCCCAAGTGTCCAGCACCGTCCCTGATTTAATGTAGTTTGGAGTTGGAATAGTAAATTATATATGGTTAGTGTCCAACGCCTTCCCTGATTTTATGTAGTTTGGAGATGGAAGAGTAAATTATATATGTTTAGTGTTCAGCACCTTCCTTGATTTAATGTAGTTTGGAGTGGGAATAGTAAATTATATATGTTTAGTGTCCAGCACTTTCCCTGATTTAATTTAGTTTGGAGTTGGAATAGTAAATTATATATGGTTAGTGTCCAACGCCTTCCCTGAGTTATTATAAATTGGAGTGTGAATAGTAAATTATATATGTTTAGTGTCCAGCACCTTCCCTGAGTTATTATAAATTGGAGTGGGAATAGTAAATTATATATGTTTAGTGTTCAGCACCTTCCCTGATTAAATGTAGTTTGGAGTGGGAATAGTAAATTTTATATGGTTAGTGTCCAGCACCTTCCCTGATTTAATGTAGTTTGGAGTGGGAATAGTAAATTATATATGGTTAGTGTCCAGCGCCTTCCCTGATTTAATGTAGTTTGGAGTTGGAATAGTAAATTACATATGGTTAGTGTCCAACGCCTTCCCTGAGTTATTATAAATTGGAGTGTGAATAGTAAATTATATATGTTTAGTGTCCAGGACCTTCCCTGAGTTATTATAAATTGGAGTGGGAATAGTAAATTATATATGTTTATAAAATGATAAAATCAGGGAAGGTGCTGGACACTAACCATATATAAGGTGCTGGACACTAACCATATATAATTTACTATTCCCACTCCAAACTACATTAAATCAGTGAAGGTGCTGGACACTAACCATATAAAATTTACTATTCCCACTCCAAACTACATTAAATCAGGGAAGGTGCTGAACACTAAACATATATAATTTACTATTCCCACTCCAATTTATAATAAGTCAGGGAAGGTGCTGGACACTAAACATATATAATTTACTATTCACACTCCAATTTATAATAACTCAGGGAAGGCGTTGGACACTAACCATATATAATTTACTATTCCAACTCCAAACTACATTAAATCAGGGAAGGTGCTGGACACTAAACATATATAATTTACTATTCCCACTCCAAACTACATTAAATCAGGGAAGGTGCTGAACACTAAACATATATAATTTACTATTCCCACTCCAAACTAAATTAAATCAGGGAAGGTGCTGAACACTAAACATATATAATTTACTATTCCCACTCCAAACTAAATTAAATCAGGGAAGGTGCTGAACACTAAACATATATAATTTACTATTCCCACTCCAAACTACATTACATCAGGGAAGGTGCTGAACACTAAACATATATAATTTACTATTCCATCTCCAAACTACATAAAATCAGGGAAGGTGCTGGACACTAAACATATATAATTTACTATTCCCACTCCAAACTACATTAAATCATTGAAGGCGCTGGACACTAACCATATATAATTTACTATTCCCACTCCAAACTACATTAAATCAGGGAAGGTTCTGAACACAAAACATATATAAATTACTATTCCCACTCCAAAATACATAAAATCCTGGAAGGTGCTGTACACTAAACATATATAATATACTATTCCTAACAGCAATTATATTAATTCTTGTAAGATACTTGAGGATACTTGAGGAGAACTGTTAACCTTTTCAATCTGTCTAATTCTTTTTAAAACAATCTTTTAACTTTAGTAGCACTTAGTTTATTATTTGTGTATTTTTAAATTCGTCGTACCTGTTCTGTATTGCACTTGCCGGTCCCCGGTCCGCCGCAGCTTTCACAGCTGATTGTAGCGGAGGGACGCGGCTCCTCCCCCCCAGCTCCCTCACTTCCGGGGCTCAATTTTATTAAACAGAATGCCGGTCCGCACGCACAGCGGGTGCGCCACTGGCGTGCCGAAGGCAAGCCCGTCTGCGCCCGTCCGCGGCCAGCCGGGGCCAGGGGCCACAACCCTTGCCTCTCTCTCCTCACATCGATGTAAATATGAGGCAGTGGAGCTATCCCATCTAATTGGTCCCATAGTGAATTCATGTAAACACTCTCTTTCTCCGGATAGTAATCTGACCGAGTGTGTCTATTGCGGTTTTAAATTTACACCCGCACTACATACTAAACAAGTTAAATCTAAAACTTTTAAAATGTCTTTATTAAACTGCCGGTCGTTACCCAAGCATGCAGTTGAAATCCGCATTCTTCTGGAAGAAGAAGAACCTGAAGTGTTGTTCTTGACGGAAACCTGGCTAAATCCCAGCTCCGACCCCGACATTGTCCAGACACTCCCCCCTGGATACATAATTCAGAGGCTTGACCAGCCAACAGGGAGAGGGGGAGGGATTGCTATTATCCATAAAACTCCCCTCACCTGTCGAATGTCTGGAAGTTTGATCCCAGATTGCGAGAATGCCTTCTTTTCCATAGGTTTTTCTCCTCTGCTCACCTTTTCAGGTCTTTTGATATACCGGCCACCCGGCCCCCCAGCACAAATTTGCAATTCTTTACCCGATCTGGCCGCTAATATGGCCAGTTCCACGGCCAATTTCACTCTATTGGGAGACCTTAATCTCCACTTTGATGACCCCTTACAGTTGGGGGCATCAGAGCTTAAGAAGGATCTTGCAGCTTATCAGCTCCAACAAAAAATAATTGAATCCACCCATGTAAAAGGACACTTACTGGACCCCATCCTTTCCAATCTTGAGGACCTAATTGGGGGGAAACCTACCCCCGTGCCATGGTCGGATCACTTCCTTATCCCTCTCCTCTGGTCACCTCCGGTGATAGGTTCATACTCAAAGTTAATTCATACAAGCTCCCGTCCTTGGTCCAAACTGCCCTTGGAACAATGGATGGTAGAGCTAGAAAAAACCAAGCCAGCCTTGACTTCTGATGTTGTCATCGCTAATGATAACTTTAATAAGTGGATTCGAGACTCCCTAGACCGGCTGCTCCCTGAAAAATTGACGCAAATTAAAACAGGAAGCAATAGACAAGCCTGGTTCTCCCCAAAACTTCAAGCCTTAAAGCAGACTTGCAAGAAGTTTGAGAGATTATGGAGGAAGGACTTCTCTGGAGACAAGAAGTTAAAATACAGAGAGGCGATAAAAGTATACAAAGCAGAAATCAAACTAGCTGTCTAGTATGAGGAAAAAATCTCGACAGCGTCTAATTCCTCCCGCGAGATCTTTCGAATTGCAAAAGCACTGCTTAGAGTCCCCCCCTCCCCAGTAACTCCTAACACCACAGGCTTACACTGTGATGATTTAGCGGAGTTCTTTCTTGACAAAGTTAAATCAATCTTCACCTCCTTTCCCCCGACCAATGGTTGCATTGTGAGCCCAATTACCCATGGTACCCAACCGCTCATGGACACCATCCCTCTGATGGATCACACGGTTCTAGAGCGTATCTTGGCCCAGGTAAAAAGTGGTTCACCAAAAGATCCTGCCCCTTTAAAAATACTGAAACAGGCATTAGGAGTCGTCTCCCCTGTTATTTTAGAACTGATTAATGCCTCTTTTTCCTCGGGAGTGGTCCCCCCTTTATGGAAGGAAGCAATGGTGAAGGCACTTCTTAAAAAACCCAGCCTTGATCCAACTGCCCTGGGGAACTATCGTCCCATATCACTTCTTCCCGGTATCAGCAAAATTGCAGAAAAACACACTAACTCAGCGCTGTCTTCATTCTTGGAGACTCACAATCTTCTCCATCCATCCCAGACAGGCTTTCGACTTTGTCAGGGAACAGAAACAGCCTTGTTGTCAGTTGTGGAAGAGTCTAAAAGGATTGTGGACTCCGGAGGCACCACTGTGGTCATCCTACTGGACCTCAGCGCTGCCTTCGACACGGTCAACCACCACACCCTGGTACACAGACTCAGGAAACTGGGAATAACTGGATTTGCTCTCGATTGGTTACAATCCTTCCTGAGTAATAGATCTTTCCAGGTTTTTGACAATGAGGAGACCTCCAGACAGCTGCCTTTGTGTTGTGGAGTCCCCCAAGGCTCATCCTTGAGCCCCACCTTGTTTAACGCCTATTTGTGTTCATTGGCAGAATCAGTGTCACCTTTTGGCGTACACATAGTGACCCATGCTGATGACACACAACTGGTGATGGGGCTCAACAGAGCCGACAACTCCTCATCCAACCTTCGACGTTGTCTGGAGGAAACAGCCAAATGGATGAACGACTCCTTCCTGAAACTGAATGGGGACAAAAGTGAGTTGATGTTTTTAGGTAATCGATCTCCTCTCGATCTCAACCTAATATGGCCGATCTCCCTGGGTCCTGTTCCCGCTCCCAAGACTCAGCTAAAACGTCTGGGTATTTGGCTGGACCATGATTTTACCTTCAGGACACAGGCTCGCAACTTAGCAGCTGCGTGCTACGGTATCCTTAAATTGTTGCGAAAGATTCTTCCTCTCCTCTCATTCCAAGCTAAAAAAAACATGGTTCAGGCGTTGATCTTGTCTCGCCTGGACTACGGGAACGCACTCTATTTGGGTGCTCCCACTTCGACCCTATTCAGACTCCAGACCATCCAAAACTGGGCAGCCAGAATACTTTTGGGTATCCCTAAATTCCAGTCAGCAAATTGAACTCTCTTCACTGGCTTCCAATTAGGGAGAGAGTCGAATTCAAAGCGATGTGTATCATCCATAAGTCCTTAGCAGGAAAGGGCCCCGCCATCAATGACTCTATCATTCAGCCCTATCGGGCAAAAAGATGCCTCCGTTCAGATGACATGAACCTTGTCACTGTACCCAAGATCAGGAAAGCCCGTAGTGGAGGCCGGCTTTTTGCATTTAATGCCGCCAAGCTATGGAATACCCTTCCTTCGTATCTTCGTAAGGAACCTAACCATCTTGCCTTTCGTAAACTTTTAAAGACTTGGCTATTTCCTTAGTCTGGCTGTTTTTCTTTTGTTAGCTGTTTCTAGCGCTGGGATGCCTTCGGGTAGCCATGCGCTATATAAATGTCTGTTTCATTTCATTTCATGTTTAGTGTTCAGCACCTTCCCTGATTTAATGTAGTTTGGAGTGGGAATAGTAAATTATATATGGTTAGTGTCCAGCACCTTCCCTGATTTTATGTAGTTTGGAGATGGAATAGTAAATTATATATGGTTAGTGTCCAACGCCTTCTCTGAGTTATTATAAATTGGAGTGGGAATAGTAAATTATATATGTTTAGTGTCCAGCACCTTCCCTGAGTTATTATAAATTGCAGTGGGAATAGTAAATTATATATGGTTAGTGTCCAGCACCTTCCCTGATTTAATGTAGTTTGGAGTTGGAATAGAAATTATATATGTTTACTGTCCAGCACCTATCCTGATTTAATGTAGTTTGGAGTGGGAATAATAAATTATATATGGTTAGTGTTCAGCACCTTCCCTTATTTAATGTAGTTTGAAGTGGGAATAGTAAATTATATATGTTTAGTGTACAGTACCTTTTCAAACTTAATGTAGTTTGGAGTGGGAATAGTAAATTATATATGGTTAGTGTCCAGCAGCTTCCCTGATTTAATGTAGTTTGGTGTTGGAATAAAAATTATTTATGGTTAGTGTCCAACACCTTCCCTTAGTTATTATAAATTGCAGTGGGAATAGTAAATTATATATGTTTAGTGTCCGGCACCTTTCCTGATTTAATGTAGTTTGGAGTGGGAATAGTAAATTATATATGGTTAGTGTCCAGCACCTTCCCTGATTTACTGTAGTTTGGAGTGGGAATAGTAAATTATATATGGTTAGTGTTCAGCGCTTTCCCTGAGTTATTATAAATTGGAGTGGGAATAGTATATTATATATGTTTAGTGTCCAGCTCCTTTCCTAACTTAGGGGCTCATTACGATGGTGGATGGAAAATCCCTCCGACCCCCGTGCCCGCAGTAAAAACCCGTCCGATTGTACCGCGGCATTTCCGCCGGTCAGATTATGATGCAAAAGCACGTACAGACTGTCTGCGGCGGACTCAATTCACAAAAGTCCATCCGCCACGGTTGGAAAAGCTGCAAATTGGACCGCTCCGGTCTGGGAAAGCTGATCAATGGACCAAAAAGGCTGCACCTCCCGCGGAATGACCGAACGGCCAATTACGATGAGACAGCAGAGCTGGTGTAAAGCACATGGCTGTTCCAACCACCACGGTCGCGCTCAGGCCAAATGAATGGCAGATGGAAGAAACTTCACTACAATGCTCAAAGTGTGCCAGTATTATCCGCAGCCCTCAATAACATCAGGCACGCACCAATGACACACCACAAATGCATTCTGGAAATTAAACCCATGGTCAGCATGGAAGATACACCTAGTGGCCAACACTCATGTGGACACACCCACATACCACAGTATTTAAACCAACCCCTTCCTGGACCAGCTTACTTTGCAAAATAGGCACAGAGAGAGGCCGAGACACAGAGACAGGACACCATTTTGGCACACAGCACACCATCGCACCATCACAACTCCACACACCACCACTTCACATCCACACACCTGACACACGTCACACATTCTGAGTACCACCTTGCACCCTGCACCTTTCATTCATTTGCACCATGCCCAATCCTAAAATGCCCAAATTCACAGACACAGAGTTGAAAGTGCTGGTAGATGAGATAATCAGGGTAGCACCACATTTGTATGGGAACCTGGTCCAACAGACACCCATTGTGCGCAAAAATCAAATGTGGGCCAGGATCTACAACAAAGTCAATGCAGTAGGGACCACCCTACGCACACTGCGTGAGATCAAAAGGCGGTGGACCGACCTCAAGGCCCGGGTCAAGGCTCGGGCACAGAGGAACCATGAGGTGGCCCAAAGAGCTGGTGGCGGCCCTCCCATTCCACCACTAACATTCACCGAATGGGAGGAGAAGGTGCTTGCCATACTGCATCCCGAGAGTCTCACCGGAATCATGGGGGAGTGGAGGCTGGTAAGTACAAACAAAATGATCACATCCCACTGTAATGTACTGCTGTGCACAACAAGTGAGCCTCAATTGCCAGACCAAATCAAAATCATGTCGAATGCACGCTTTCAATATGAATGTCTCACAAGGCTAGCATTTCCTCACACTGACTCACCTAACAGGTAGGTAGTCAGCTCATGCACCCTGGCCTCCCTCCCAAACAGCATGGAGCACCCTCCCCACCCCACAGCCATGTGTCAGCCATCACCGTCGACAGTGCCTCCTAACAGGTAGGTAGCCATCTCACTGGGGAGGGGGTTGTCAAGACCTGACAGCAAGACCACAACTCCCACAAGGCCCTCTGTACTCCCTCCCAAACAGCATGGAGCACCCTCCCCACCCCGCAGCCATGTAGCAGCCTTCACCATCGACAGTGCCTCCTAACAGGTAGGTAGCCATCTCACTGGGGAGGGGGTTGTCGAGAACTGACTGCAAGACCACAACTCCCACAAGGCCCTCTGTTCTCCCTCCCAAACAGCATGGAGCACCCTTCCCAACCCGCAGCCATGTGGCAGCCATCACCCTCCTCTGCTTCACTTAACAGGTAGGGAGTCAGTTCATGCACCCTGTACTCCCTCCCAAACAGCATGGAGCTACATGACCACCACATTCCGCACTTGTCAGCCAACCCTGTAAAGCTCCATAAGTTGTAGCCAGTGCACACACAGCTAATCCCATTGAGAGGCCACATGAATCACAGTGTCATTGATGAAGTCACATGTAACTGCAAAGCAAATCCCTGAATCGCAATGGCCAAAATCCAATGTACAAGTCACATTGTCTCAAAGCATGAAGACTCACATCAAAACAACACATGCATGGAGACTCAGTCACACATCACTAAACACAGGAGGTCAGTACAAAAAGCACAACAGAAATCTAGGATTAGCGGCATACTAGATAGATACTCATAGAAAAGTCACAAATATCCTCGCATAAACTAAAGTGGATGAGCAACAAGTTGCTACCAGAGGACATGTCCTTGGAACCACAATATCTTTACAATTGAAATTGTTGCTTACGTCATGTCACATTGCTAACGAACAATGTATGTACCGCTACATCATGTCCGACTGCTGACAAACTGTTACGAATGCCATGTAATGGCAATTTCAGAATTCAGGTCATTCCAAATGAAAATTGCAAAGCATGACCCTTCAATTGGGGCCAATGCCGGGCCCCGCAGTGACAGAGCACGCCTACCGCAATTTTAAAAAATGTAAGCCGCTGGCGGTTCCCATTGGCTGATGGCTATTTCTCATAGGCGGTGACGCACCGCGGAGGTCAGGAAGCGTCCACCGCTATCCGGCATCATTCCATTGGGGCCAATGCCGGGCCCCGGATTGGGGGAGCACGCCTACCGCGATTTTCAAAAATGTAAGCCGCTGGTGGTTCCCATTGGCTGATGGTTATTCCTCATAGGCGGTGATGCACCGCGGAGGTCAGGAAGCGTCCACCGCTATCCGGCATTATTCCATTGGGGACAATGCCGGGCTCCGCAGTGGTGGAGCACGCCTACCGCGATTTTCAAAAATGTAAACCGCTGGCGGTTCCCATTGGCTGATGGCCATTCCTCATAGGCGGTGATGCACCGCGGAGGTCAGGAAGCGTCCACCGCTATCCGGCATCATTCCATTGGGACAATGCCGGGCCCCACAGTGGCGGAGCACGCCTACCGCGATTTTCAAAAATATAAGCCGCTGGCGGTTCCCATTGGCTGATGGCCATTCCTCATAGGCTGTGACGCACCGCGGAGGTCAGGAAGCGTCCACCGCTATCTGGCATCATTCCATTGGGGCCAATGCCGGGCCCCGGATTGGGGGAGCACGCCTACCGCGATTTTCAAAAATGTAAGCCGCTGGTGGTTCCCATTGGCTGATGGTTATTCCTCATAGGCGGTGATGCACCGCGGAGGTCAGGAAGCGTCCACCGCTATCCGGCATTATTCCATTGGGGACAATGCCGGGCTCCGCAGTGGTGGAGCACGCCTACCGCGATTTTCAAAAATGTAAACCGCTGGCGGTTCCCATTGGCTGATGGCCATTCCTCATAGGCGGTGATGCACCGCGGAGGTCAGGAAGCGTCCACCGCTATCCGGCATCATTCCATTGGGACAATGCCGGGCCCCACAGTGGCGGAGCACGCCTACCGCGATTTTCAAAAATATAAGCCGCTGGCGGTTCCCATTGGCTGATGGCCATTCCTCATAGGCTGTGACGCACCGCGGAGGTCAGGAAGCGTCCACCGCTATCTGGCATCATTCCATTGGGGACAATGCCGGGCCCCACAGTGGCGGAGCATGCCTACCGCAAGAGTCAGTAAAAAGCCAAACAAGAGAAATCATGAAGTGGCGGCATAGTAGACAGATACTCATAGAAAAGTCACAAATATCCTAGCCTAAACTGAAGTGGATGAGCAACAAGTTGCTACCAGAGGACATGTCCTTGTAAATACAATATCTCTACATATGAAATTGTTGCTTACGTCATGTCACATTGCAAATGAACAATATATGTACCTCTACATCATGTTCGACTGCTGACAAAATGTAATGAATGCCAAATAATGTCAATGTCAAAAGTCATGTCATCTCAAATGAAATGTGGAAGACATGAACATCAAAGTTGTGCTGTGTACTGAATATGCTGACAATATAACCTTTGTTCAACAGCTGACTCACTAGCAACAGCAGGCGCCCGTGCCATGGATGAGCCAAGCCAGTCTCCCCCCAGGAAGGTGAACTCTCGGATGCAGATTCCCTGTTTTTTTCGGATGAGGAGGACCGACCTGGCCCCTCCGGCGTGCCCAGGCAAGCTCAGTCCCAGGACATCACTGTCCCCACCACCACCACCACGACTCCCACAACAGCTGCACCTACAACGCTGACCCCTGCAACAACGACCTGTGCGGCAGCCACCTCCAACATCACTACCACTGCCTCCAACACTGTCCCCGTGGCAGTTGCCAACAATACCACCAGCCAGCCTGGAAATGCTGGGGTCAGTGTGCGGAGTCATCGACAGGCAACGCCACAGGTCCGTGTCTGTAGGTGGGAGGGCAACTGGGGGACAGTCACAGGAGGACACTGAGACTGAGGCCCTGTCCACCGTGGAAACTGTCCTTGGTGTATACCAGCAGAACCAGGGACAGATGGGCCAGATCCGTGAAGAAATGCGTGAACTCCGCCTGCTGCAGAGGTCCATTGACACACGCTTGGGTCAAATTGCTGAGTACATAGGCCAGCTTGTGGGTGTCCTGAGGGACATCCATGCTGCTCAAATAGCGACACCCCCTCCCAGTGGCCAGCCTGATGATACTCACAACACCTCAACAGCGGCCACAGGGAAGGGGGAGGCAGAAGGCACAGACTCCTCAGACACCTCTGAGCATGCACCAGGTTCCCCCCTGCCAAACGGCAGAGGGAACGTCCCAGAAAGACCACCGGAGGATCACGTGGTAAAGCACCTTCCAAAACAAGTTCTATGAGCCACCGTTGATATCACCAACGTTGCACAGAGCATTGACTTGCTTGTATATCCGATCCCACAATGCCACAATGATGGGAGTGTTATGTTTGACTGTTGGATTCCACCATTGGGTGTTCTAACCTGAGGATCCATGTACCAGCACTTTCAACTTCATCCCTCACCTGTCACTCCTGTACAAATAAACACTATTTACACCACTATGCCTTTGTGTCAGTACCATGTTTATCATAGTAAGTAGCATGTTAACTCACATTGTAATGCATCACATGATTTGAAGGCGAAAATCCATTGAGAGAGCAGAGGAACCTAGAACGACACAAGGAAATAACATTGAGTTGACATATGATGGCATGACATCTAAAGCACAGCACTAAGCAACACTGTACAAGAGCATTCCAGAACACAATGCACAACACCATCACCATGGACAGAAGGGGGGTGGGAGCACACAACTTCACCTCCCAGCACAGTTCAACCCTTAGCACCCTGGTAAAAGCACTTCTGTTTAAATGCTTACTTGAATTTCCGTTGAAGTGTTTCTCCAAGGTTGGTGCAGGTTAGTGCTGTGAATCTCCAGTCACATGTGTATCTGGATATTATCCTTCATCAGTAGAGGTAAGAAATTAAATTTTGTGTTTGCTGAGAAAGCTGCCACAATACTCTCAGGTCTCTGTACCTCTCCCTGACCAACTTTGGTGAAACACTTCAGCTATATTTCAAGTAAGCATTTGAACTGAACTGCATTTACCAGGATGCTAAGGGGTGAACTGTGCTGGGAGGTGAAGCAGTGTCCTACCATCCCCTCACTACCTTTAACATGGACATGACGTAAGTGCTAAAAATTCACACAGTGGTGCACAATGTAACCCTTAGCAGTGTGCCAACAAGAGCCAGCATCCAAACACATCATGTTAAATGTCCTTTGGGGACATTGTTGTGGTCAGTAAGTCAAGTACAGTCACACGGGGCTTGTAAGGTCTCATTGTGGTTTTTAGCCTGTTTTCACAAATGAACACCAGTCCCAGCCAAATGTTCCACGCTAAATCTCCTTTAGTTTTCGGAAGTCATCTAATCATGAATTACCCAAACAGCTGCAGTTTACGTGCAGGCCTCACGTCTACAGTAACAGTTTCACTACGTGGCACTTGCTGTAGCAATGTCCTTTCACTCCCCCATATGTGAATGTTGATAGTGAGTTGTGGCTTCACATTCCCACTATGAAAGCATACTTCAAAGAGTTAAGCAGGCTGAAAGCGCCTTTGTATCTACAAGAAGGCGCTCACACATCAGCCCGTGAGACCTTCAAATTGCAGGTGACTCGAATGTCCAGCTAGATCCAGTCACTGCGAAACAAGACTCTCCCACCTCATTTTGGGGAAATGCTACTCCAAAAATCAAAAACTTCTGATACTGAAGGCCTTGCACATATCATTTTTAACTTGTGGGCTATGGCCTTGTTACTTTGTTTCAGGCTATTTCAGGAGTACTACTGGGGGGCATTCCAACAATATTTGTAGTGCAATGGGCGGTTTTGCATCATTTCTTTGGCTGTTCTGCAAAGCGCTGGTTCACTTACAGCCCTTACACAATGGCTGCCCGTCCTGTGGTCCAGCCCAACCCCGGTCAGTTGCAACTGTACCATGAACGAATGCAGCATATTTTTGGATGTTTGCCATTAGCTGTGCTACGCATCACTTATAGGCTAACCTTCTGCTATGCCTATTTCACCTGCGTGCAACCTGTATTCCACTGTCGCAGATGCCGCTTTCAATGGGCCATGGATGTCTGCCTTTCAAAACACATATCTTGCTGATCTGGATTATGACCTGTGAGTGAGTCCTTTGTTGGCCCACGACCAGGACTGTTCCGGGGATAGCCGTTTATGGGATGCCTTTCAACGTGGCAGAGGGGCTGCCAGCTGCGCATGTGCGTTTGTGCAACGTCTCCTGTGCCATGCCTACATGGAACCTCTTCCAGGTTGCCCTGAAATGCTCCTTTCGACCACGGGGTGCGAGGAGCACATATGTTCCTTCATACTACTGGATTGGATGGCGGTCCTGTTTGCTGAAGCTGATTCTGATCGTCTATTGGAACTGATTGCCTATGAAGCTGCAAGGGCTTTCCTGGATTAGTCACCACTTACCAGCATCCATAAATGTTTGTAACTAAATCAATATTGTTTGACCTTTTCTCGCCTCCTTCTGAAATTCAATCAGATTTATCACAACTTTGAGCCATCTCTGCATTCGCTTGGACTCTGCTTTCCTCTGCGGTCGGTTTCGCTTGGTAACACAGACCTGAGCAAGTGGAGTCTGTTATATGCCCGTTGTGGACATTGTGGCCTACTACGAGCCCAGTTTCCATCATGCATCTGTAGCGCACGTTAATACATGGCTTTGTTGTTTTGCAAGTACCTTCGCTTATGTCTTTCACATGAGAACTGTCCGCAGAGCTTGTTCTCTGCACTGTCCTGGAGTACAGTACATTTCACCATCTATGGGCTGAGGAATGGGCTCTGTTGACAAAGCCCAGAGGGCTTTTGGTATACAGTACATGACTTCTCCTCGCAAGGGGAGGGGGGATAGGCCCGTAGGTCTTCCTCATGAGGGCTTATGAATATGACTTCTACCTCCATGACATCTGGACATTCTATGGTGACTGTTTGTGTATGATGCATTAATCTGCATGTTGTGGCACGTATACTGCATGTTCTGACACGTTATTTGAAATAAACATTTAGAGACGTTTCTTGTCTTCAATTGATCTTATTGTGGAGAAGTATAATAGTGAGGGCGATCGGGTGTGTCTTGTTACCGCGATTCCTGAGAGATCTGAGAGTGTTGTGTCATGGGGTGTATAAGCGCTTGTTCAACTGTCAGTGAGTAGGAGAGGTAGTGAGGCACTATAGCCATTCGGTCCTGTGCTTATGGGTACTCAGGTGGTAGGATGACTCAGTCCCTGCCTGCCCAAGTCCTATAATCCTGCGCATAGTGCTATCTGTGGGCAGAATCCCTGCAACAATCCTCCAAGTTTGGCAGACAACAGCAGAACACACAGACACAGTCATAGTTGCTCATTGCTAACTTACACTCAATGGAAGTAGTTGGCGATGAGCTGTTCACGCAGGTTAAGACCTTCTTCCTCACCACTATCATCGTCGCTGGGCATGTGTGAGTTTGCTGTGGGGGGCTACTGCTGCTCATCATCGTCCTGAATCAGGGGGATCTGTTTGCGCAAGGCCAGGTTGTGGAGCATGCAGCAGGTGACTACTATCTCACACACCTACTGTGGTGAGTATAGAAGTGCACCACCACTCTTGTCCAGACACCTAAATCTAGACTTTAGAAGTCCAAAAGTGCACTCCACCACACGACGTGTCCTCCCATGGGCCTCATTGAAGTGGACTTCCCCGGGCGTAGTAGGATTCCGCAGTGGGGTCAGCAACCATGGACGATTGGGATACCCTGAGTCACCTAGTTGTGAGAAACACAGACCAACAATGTAACAGTAATATGTGAGGAGAGCAGCATGTCACTCATACATCACACTCATTGACACAGCCCACTCACTGACAAGCCAGGCACGCTCTGGATGTAGATTTGCCATCATCAATTGTGGTATGCTGCTATTCTGCAGAATGTAAGAGTCATGTGCCGATCCGGGATACTTTGCACACATGTGTGAAATGATCTGATCCGCTTGGCATACCACTTGCACATTGATGGAGTGGTAATGCTTGCGATTTCAATATATGTGTTCACGTGCCTGTGGTGGAACTAGGCCAATGTGGGTTCCGTCGTTGGCTCCCACAACATGTGGGATGCGTCCCAGGTCATAGAAATCCCCCTTCACATCTGCTAATTAATTGCTCCTTGGGAAGTGTATGTAGTTGTCCTGGTATGTCATCAATGCAGACAAGACATCACGCAACACCATGCTGAACATAGGCTGTGACATCCCACCGTCGCTGGCCATGGTGTACTGGAAAGACCCAGTGGCAAAGTAATGTAGCGCAGCCATAACTTTGACTGTGGCAGACAATGCAGCAGGAAATGTTCTGTTTGGCTTCAAATGGTGCTCCAACTGAGCACATAGCTCTTGCAGTGTGAGGCGATCCAGACGGAATGTCTTAATGATATCAAAGTCCTCCATCTTTTCCAGGACTGGGACAGGGCGGTAGATAGGTGGTCTCCTCCTATGTACTCTGGCAGGTGACACATGCAAAAGATGATAAAAAGATGTTATGTGTGAGAAGAGCTTAAGCAAAGACTCACACCAACACACCATTGCCATGACTCATGAAGAAGTTAAATGCACAAGTGACCTGCATGCAGACCTCCATTTCATACACTCACTGGACATACTAACTACTACAACATCTAAAGAAGTCAATGTGTATGACATGTGGTACACTGCTTCAGCAAAGTGTGAGAAGCCCTGTGGGTGTATGGCACAGCACATGTGGTTAACAGCATCAATGCTGAGTTGCATTATCTGCTTTCATTGCACGGTCGCAAGCTTCAGTCCCACAATACACATCAACTTTACAAAATGATCTGGCATCCACAGCGGTAACACGCATTGGCCCCTATAGAATGATGCCGGATGGCAGTCGCCGCTTCCTGACCTCCGCGGTGCGTCATCGCCTACGAGAAATAGCCATCAGCCAATGGGAACCGCAAGCGGCAAACATTTTTGAAAATTGCGGTAGGCGTGCTCTGCGACTGCGGGGCCCGGCATTGGCCCCAATTGAATGATGCGAACCAGGCTGGCCAATGGTATCAGCAGAGCCACATTGGAACGAGCCTAGGGCACGATATATATGCCATAGAAATGTCCACACCTGTCACTTGCCTAGAAACACTGCTGCCTGCCATTCCTCACCATGAACTGCTTCTGTACCTCAGCTCTGGACCAGTCATGGCTCGCACTGAGAACCTGAGGGCCCGTCCCTTCACCACAGAGGAGCTGGAGGTCCTGGTGGACAAGGTCCTTGGACAGTATGGCCGGCTCTATGGGGCTCCCGAGGTACTGGTAAGTGAAGCCAAACTTACTTAGGGTGGTCCGAAGGCTCACAACATGTCACTGTACAGTGCTCTGTGCCTCAAACTGCAAGCCTATATTTGTGCTTTCTGATTTAGTAGTCTGCATTTCCCATACATGACGTACTGCTTGATGCATTTGAGTTTATGGGGAGGATGGCACACTCGTCAATGTTGCAGCTCCATAGTTGGGAAACATCACACATGTGAATCTCATAAAGGATGATGTATACGTGTTGGAGTCTGTGAAGCCAAACGAGTTCAGGAGCATGGTGTTGAGCCTTGTTCCCCCTGAGCCCTGAGTGCATGCAATGACGATTTAGCCAGAACCTGGTTTATCTGTAGTACAGTTACAATGATGAGTCCATGGAATCTCTTTTAGGACACACATTCCCTGTGCCATATCCTCCATGAGTTCATTACGTGTACATATGTACATTAGTGAGATGGTAAGTTTCGATAGGGCAGGGGTTAGTGATTATGGGGTGTGCTCATTCTACAGGGATACTATGGAGGTGAGCCCAGTATGCACGAGGGTACAGGGCCTGTTACTGTCTAGATTAGTGAGTAATAACCTCTCGCATCAGATACATGTACAGTGGACATGCCATCCTTCTTTTGGTGTCATTATGTGTAGACTCACTCATGTGTATGCACAGTGTACTGACACACAATGCATCACTACAAAGTGTTACAAATGTCTCCTTTTGTCTCCCATGCCTACAGCTCAAGATCCATCAGCGGAAGGCAATATGGAGGGCCATCGCCCGGAAGGTGCGGGCCCTAGGGGTATCTAACACAACCACTGCCACAAGAGGTGGGATGACATCTGCCGCCTTAGCACAAACGTTGCCGAAATGACGCTGGGCCTGGTTCCTCGGACTGGTCATTTGGCGTGCCGGAGCATGACCCCACTGTTGGCCCGCATCCTGGCAGTGACCCAGCCAGAGCTGGACGTGCGCCTGAGGGCCCAGCAGCAGCAAGTTGGGTGTGAGTATTGTACAAAGTGTGATGTTACGCATGAAAGACTGCACGAATCCCAGCCCAGAGCAAGGCAGTAACCTATGAGTTGTCTCTGGTGTGGGGTAATTGCCTCTCATTTGACTCAGTGGTGAGTGCAGATATTCTGCACCTGTACAATGTCTAGATTGTCATGTAGCCATGTGACATCAGCATAAGTGTCAGTCTCTGTGGCATGAACTGGAAGTGAACATCAGTGAGCATCGTCAGGGTGAATTTCTAAATGGATGTTGTGCTTTTCCATGTAGGTGATACATCTACAGATTGCTTACCAATGCTCAACAGTAGTTGTGTTTCAGTACCTACATTAGTGGATGTAAGGATGTCATGCCACTTAACAATTGTTTCCTTTATCTCACTATGAGTGTGGTTTTCTCACCTCAAACTTCCAGTGTGACACACACAGTGAGTTCAGATGTGTAGCTCTCTTAACTGAAGGCATGTCGATGTTCCTTCAGACAATAGGATGTGATGTTGAAATGCCAACACATGCCTAGCAATTTGCCAGTATGAAGGCAACATGGAGCATGACTGTCCAATGAGCATGTTAACATGCATCAGCTGAGCATAGTCAATCTTTAGATGTATGCAGACAGTACATGGGGAGTCAAATGTGTGCCTTCAGTTCAAGCTTTTCAGTTGGTAATGCCTAACATGTTTGTGGTCCGGCCACTTCACTGAACAGTGTCTCTGTCTCCTACAGAATCTACCGAGGTGAGAGAAGGAGAGGGGCACAAAACCGTCGGTGAAGCTACTGGCATCACTGCTCCCCGGGAGTACAGCGACACTGAGGGGACCAGAGCATCGGAGGGGGACAGGAGTGCCCTGGAGGAGTCCGCTCCAGAAAGCACACAAGTATGGACTGGCCTTTGCCTTTAATGTTTTGCACTTTACATGCTGATACTGAGTTTATGTAATAAAGAAATATATTTATGTTCTGAGCTTTGTCGCTGGCCTTACTAATGATGCTGTACAATGTATGTGTATCTGTTCATCGGTTCCATGCTCGGAATTCACACTTTCCCATTGGCATGTACTTCAGTTGATATTGCATGTGTTCCCAGAGGTTACGGCAACTAATGTCCACTTTTGACTCTGAGGATTGATGGGGGCGAGCTGCTTGTCTGTGATGGTCCACTCTGGTCCAGTTCATTATGTGAGATGAGATTTACTTATTCACACATGTCTGATTTGTTTGATCTCCATCATTAGAATCTATTCCAATTTACATGTTGACTTGAGGGGTGGACAGGGTAGAACATATCTGTGTGATCTATCTTGATGTGTACACACCTGTGTAGGTGTGTAGTCAACTTGGATAGGTATGGCTTCATAGTCAAATGGATGGATGTACATGTGCTTACTGGAGTCATCAGACGGTGTGAGTGTCCCGTCATTAGCAGAGGTGTTGATGTGTATGTGCCCTTGAGCATTGCCCTTTCACACATGTGTGATCCAGTTGATGAGTCCCTGTTTGTTTCCATGAGCAAACACCTTGTGTAGTGTTTGTAGACATGTAGGGGTTGTTGCCGTAGCAGTGTGCAGTGTGTCATTTTAAACTCATAGTCCTACATCTTATTCACATCATTTGTAAGTATGCAGAGTGTGTCACTGCAATGTCTGTGTTGTGTGTCTTGGGATCCGGCCTGGCTCTTGCTTACCTTTGTTCTCAATGTGCTGCATGTCTCTGGGATACAAACATGACATGTGAGTTTTCACATGCATTGCTGTCGCTTTCCACTTTATGGTCTCCAATAGGGGTTGGTCTGATTCCTAGCAGTCACAGTCATACCATTGAGGCCTACACAATGGGAGATACTCCACTATGGCTTTTTGGGTAAACAGACATAATATTGAATTCTTAATATCGAATTGCCAAAATATCGAGTTGTAAATATAGAATGGACAGAATATCGAATTGCTAAAATATAGTGGTTAAGAATATCGAAATTCAGGTAAGAAATATCTATTGTCAAAATATCGACAGTCATAATATAGTTGTTAAAAATATCGATTTTTTTTATAGTGTTTTAAGTGTTAGTATATGTGTTAAAAGTATGTATTATTTTTGTAATGTATGTTTTAATTTTTTTAAAGTAATGAATTTTATGTTATTTAATTTTTGCGTAATTTAATTCTGTAGCGGGTTGTGGGTTTATAGGGGAATAGGGTGGGAAGTAATTTAATTATAGTAAATTAAATATTAATTTTTAGGAATTATTAATTATATTTAATTTAATTGTGCGTTTTAGTTCTGTAGCGGGTTGTGGGTTTATAGGGATATAGGGTGGGAAGTAATTTAAATTTAATTAAGTAATTATTAAATTTTATTTATTGGTATTGATAAATAATTCATTGGTAATTAATTATTAATTGGCAATTAATTTTTATTAATTGGTAATTAATTTTTATTAATTTTTTAATTGATAATTATATTAATTGTATTAATTTATTATTCAGAGCGGGTTGTGGGTTTATAGGGGAATAGGGTGGGAAGTAATTTAATTGTAAATCAGTAATTATTTATTTTTATTTATTGGTATTAATTATTAATTTATTGTTAATTAATTCTTATTTGGTAATTAATTTTTATTAATTGGTAATTAATTTTTATTAATTGGTAATTAATTTTTATTAATTGGTAATTATTTTTTATTATTTTTTAATTGATAATTATATTAATTGTATTAATTTATTATTCAGAGTGGGTTGTGGGTTTATAGGGGAATAGGGTGGGAAGTAATTTAATTGTAAATCAGTAATTATTTATTTTTATTTATTGGTATTAATTATTAATTTATTGTTAATTAATTCTTATTTGGTAATTAATTTTTATTAATTGGTAATTAATTTTTATTAATAGGTAATTAATTTTTAAGAAATAATATTTATTGGTATTTAGAATTAATTATTAAATATTTTGTAATTGGTAAGTCATTTTAATTAATTTTTTTATTGGTATTGATAATTATTTTATTTTTATTAAAATATTAAATCATTATTTTCCCTACTGTTGCACTCTTTGGAGTGGGAATAGTAATTTTTACCCCTACGCTATCCAACGCTTTCCCTACTGTTGCACTCACTGGAGTGAGAATAGTAATTTTACCCCTACGCTATCCAACTCTTTCCCTACTGTTGCACTCTCTGGAGTGGGAATAGTAATTTATACCCCTACGCTATCCAACGCTTTCCCTACTGTTCCACTCTCTGGAGTGGGAATAGTAATTTTTACCCCTACGCTATCCAACGCTTTCCCTACTGTTGCACTTTCTGCAGTGGAAATAGTAATTTTACCCTCCCGCTATCCAACGCTTTCCCTACTGTTGCACTCACTGGAGTGGGAATAGTAATTTTTACCCTCCCGCTATCCAACGCTTTCCCTACTGTTGCACTCTCTGGAGTGGGAATAGTAATTTTTACCCTCCCGCTATCCAACGTTTTCCCTACTGTTGCACTCTCTGGAGTGGGAATAGTAATTTTTACCCCTACGCTATCCAACGTTTTCCCTACTGTTGCACTCTCTGGAGTGGGAATAGTAATTTTTACCCTCCCGCTATCCAACGCTTTCCCTACTGTTGCACTCACTGGAGTGGGAATAGTAATTTTTACCCTCCCGCTATCCAATGCTTTCCCTACTGGCGCACTCACTGGAGTGGTAATAGTAAATTTTACCCTCCCGCTATCTTACGCTAAAAATATTGAATATTTTTTATAAATATTACGTTAATATATATATGTATTAAAAAATAAAAATGTATGTTTATTTTTTTAACTTACATTAATTATTTATTAATTTTAAAGTTATTTAAGTATTTTTAAGTATGTTTTAGTTAATTATATATATTATTTCATTAATTTTACATTACTTTTAAGATATTTAAAAAATTCGATATTTTGACTAACTATATTTTTACAACTATATTTTGGATTCGATATTTTTGTACTTACCTGTTTGTAGATAGGCATTCGATATTTTGGCATGCTATATTTTTACTTCGATATTGTTGTAGGTCAATATTCTTGTAATCGATATTCTGTCAGTGATCCGGCTTTTTGCTATGTACACTCCTCAGTTGTGAAATTCTCGTATATACACCACTTCAGTCAATCCATGTGCCACTGCATGCCATGCACATGTTTAACCCTCCCCACCACTCCATGTTGTGACACTGTACTGTGTGCAAATGATTTGTATCCAGAAGCATTGCGGCCATGAGCACTGTTTCAGTAGGTGATCTGTGCTATTTGAACCTACTTGATTTCCGTCATGGTTGCTGAGGTACAGTACAGATGTATTTTCAGCACAGTCCTCTTGTCTTGTTCCAGCATGGCTGTTTGCATGGGTTGTGTAGCAGTAGGTGATGGCAAAAGTGTGTAGCTGTTTGCTGTGACACTGCTACCCATTGTGGGCACGCATCTTCCTCACTTTGCAGTCTGCATTGTATACACTTCCAGCCCCCAAGCAAATCTGCCACCTTGAGCCAGAATGGAGCTGTGTGAGTGGTGCTTGTAGGTTTGGGAGAGGGGAGCAGCGTGCCAGGTAGAGTCAGCACAGGGCAGCCTTCGGGGCCCTGAAGGTGTCACTCATGTAAATTGAGGGAGCCTCTCACATTGCATTTTGCATGTTTCCCCAAACATCGTAGAGCAGGCCCTGCCTGCACGCTTGCTGTGAGTTGTTGTTGTACCGGGGTTGCATGCGTGGATATGTTTTGGACGTACCTCTGCTGTAGAGCACGGCGGCGTCTTATCTGCTGGTGATGCATCAGGTAGAGCAGTGGAAAGGCCTGTAGAGCAGGATCCATGGCGGCTCTGGTTGTGCTCGTGTGTTTTGCTTCGAATTTTCCTCTCCATAGGGGCCGATTCCGATCTCGGTCGGAGGCGCACCCAATACCATTCGGTCGGGAAAAAAGCCATGCGAAAGCCTGTTACCCGACCGAACCGTACGCGGGTCCGGCCGAGCGAGTACGATGCGAGTCGCCGACCGACTCGTCCGGGCGACCCGACCGCTCCGACCGACTCGTACCCGGACCGTACCGCTCCGACCGACTCGGTCGGACCCGATTCGCACCGCGCAATGGAGACGTTTTCCGGCCGGGTAAGTACGATGCGCACCTCGACCGCTCCGACCGACTCGCGCCGTCCGACTCGAACTCGCTGTCGGAGCCGTACTTTGGGGGTCCGTGTCGGACCCCCCTGTACGCGTACCCGTGCGAGGCGCACACAGGGGGACCCAAGGGTCCCCCTACCTGTGCGTGTACGCCGCGAGCGCTTCGCGGCGTACTCGCTGTAGAGGGCGCCCTTGTCCGCCTCGCACCCATTGAGGCAATGGGAGCCCGCGTACGCGTTGTACGACCGGCTCCCATTGAGTTCAATGGGAGTCCGACCGACTCGTGTCCGATAACATACGGACGCATCGGACTCGTTCGGTCGGACTGCACGGGTCCGATTCGGTCGGAAATCTCTCCGGGTCCGGCTCGGTCGGGGAAATTTCCGGCCCGAATCGGAATCGACCCCATAGTTGTGCTTCCACCATCCGCGCTGAGGTGGCATTTCCGCCACGGTGGGATTGGCTGTTTGATTCATTGTAATCTGGTTGGTGGATGGGACGTGATTCTGCACGCAGTTCATGCTCTATTGGCTCCGTCTGCCACCCTTGCGTAAGAAAAAACGTGCGGAGCCTGAAACACCGCGGCGGTCGGGAAATGGCCTATGTTAGCCCATCGTAATATGGCGGTCGCAATCACCGCATCAGGAGTGGAATGATCTATGGTTTTCCGCCACAGCCACCACTACGGATGCACTTCCGTCCGGCATCATAATCGACCCCTTAATGTAGATTTTTGAAGGTGTCTCCAAATGCATTGGTTAAAGTGATAGAAGCAACCTTGAATTGCTGTGTGAGGGTAGTTTTTTAGTATTGCTTGTATCATTGACTGCTCAAAGTCTACTATTAGTTTTTGAGGAAAATAATTGTTCGGTTCTTGCTTTACTTTGCTCAAAAGTTCAACATAGGTTGTTGTTTGCTTGTTTGGCAGTAGAGCATATATGAAGGGGATGTTTGTATGTTGAAATAGTCCATGTATTGTATATAACTGGTAAAATGGTTTGGGACATATTTTAAAAGTCCCATCCATCATCTATGTCTCACAGTTTTGTAATTTTAGTAAATTTGTAGGAGTTCCAAACATTATTATTCTTTTGTCAGCTGATTTATTGTCATACAGAAGAAATTGTTCTTCAGTATGTGTAACTGTGAGTTCAGGTGGTATTTCTACTTCAGCAAAGGTTTTGGGGATAGGTGTGGTGGTAGCAGTAGCTTTTTTAGTTCTAGCTATAGTTCTTTTTAATGAGGATATTGAGGGCATTTGGCCAGTTGCATGCTCTGGAACTCTGGAAGTGTTACAGCAAACAAATGATGGATGGAATGCTGACAATGCAAACATTCTCCCCCAGTCAAAAGATCTGGGTTAAATCCATCGTTCTTCTGCCCACTACGCCACCCCAGTTTGGACCCAGCCATATGCAAATTAGTCTTGACCCTGTGCCCCATGGGAACAGTCCAGACCGAACTGCCAGGCCAGGTCCTCCCTGGACCGGAAACAAGCATCCTGGGACCGGTTTCAGGGTATGCCACCCTTCTTCAGCCAGGCTAGCTTGAATCCAGTGGCACAGTGAGCAAGGGACCCACGTCTGGGCATACCCATCCCACTTAGGGCAAAAAGTGTTACAGCAAACAAATGATGCACGCAATGCTGACAATGCAAACATTCTCCCCCAGTCAAAAGATCTGGGTTAAATCCATCGTTCTTCTGCCCACTACGCCACCCCAGTTTGGACCCAGCCATATGCAAATCAGTCTTGACCCTGTGCCCCATGGGAACAGTCCAGACCGAACTGCCACGCCAGGTCCTCCCTGGACCGGAAACAAGCATCCTGGGACCGGTTTCAGGGTATGTCACCCTTCTTCAGCCAGGAACTCTGGAAAGCATTTGTTTAAGGATTTCTGTTGTGGGCTTTTGAGATGCAGTACTAATTTCTTTTATATTTTCAATAGCATTTCTAACTTCAATTTCAGCTACGTTAGGGGGGTGGTTATGCTGTCTAACATATAATACAGTTGTTTCCTTTGTAGCAGCCCTTCTATAACATTTGTTAGAATAATATTTGCTACATTTCCAGTTGACCTTGTCCCCTGTTTGCTTTTCTTGGGTGTACACATACCCCATATAACATAAAAATAATTTGCCTTTTTGGAAAGTAGTGAATTGGGCCCCTTCAGCCATGGTGGTGCTTCAAATGCTAAGAGAAATGTATATAAAAATTAATGAAATAATTCCTATGTTTTATTTTCTGAAAATGAACATTGTCAATTTTATACTTGCAATGTTGAATTTGAAGTCTATTTTAAATGTTGATTGTTTTTCTCTGCTGTTTGGTTTTGGAATTTCTGTAGAGATTCCTGTTAAAAAAGAGTAATATTAATTAATGTGTTTAATTGCATTTTTAGCTGGGGGGGAGTTGTGGTTAGGTAGTTCTTCTGTTTGGTATTTAAAAAAACTGTTTCAGTTAATCTCAGAGTAATACTTGCCTTATTTGCAAATTGAGTTTTCACACTGTTCTGCTGTTCCTTGAATTTGTTCAGAATTATCTGTAGAGGAGATATAATTTAAAAAATACATATTAAATATTTTGTTCATACAAAATGTTTTTGAGAGCATTTTTAGTAGCAGTTGTTTTAAAATGCTATTTTACTTAGCTTCTGGAGATGTAATCAGAGTTTTCTGTAATGCAGTTCAGTGTTGTGTCAGCAATCCGGCAGAGTTTCTCCTTATTGTTTCTTTTTTGGTTGCAAGGTAAAATAATGTTGAATTTGCGTGTGTTTATATAGTGTGTTATTAATTACTTTTTGTATCTTATTGGGTTATTTTAATTGTATGTGTATTTCATTGGTTGTTACTTTTTGTTTTAATTAATTTGTCAGTTGTTTTCTATATATGGAAAACGCTAATTAGGTTTCAGTTACTTTTTATAATTAAAAAAAAATGGTGTACTACATTATTTGATATTTAATACTTTTTAAATGTTAAAGAGTTACATTTTATTTCTGATATGATATTTGGAGCAGTAAATAATATTTGTGTATTTATAAATGTTTATGATATTGTTTTGTTATTTTTTTTAAATATGTGTTAAGTCATTTATAATGTATGTTATGTGTGTTATTGCTATTTTTATATTTTTGGGGGTATGTATTGAGTTATTATAAATTATTTAACATGTCGATATATATATTTTTTTAACGATAATTTTGTTGTCTGTATTTTTGTAATCGATATTTTAGTTATTTTGTATGTTTATTTAATGTGTGCGATATTAGTTATCACAATATTTTTGACTTCGATAATGTTAAAAACGATATAAATGTTTTACGATATTTTTTAGTCGATATTTGTGTGTTTTTTAAATTAAGTATTGGATGTCAATATTAGTGTAATCGATATTTTTGTCACAATATTTTGGTAGGTCGGTATTGTGTCTGTCGATATTATGTCAGTGATCCAAAGGGGAGATGTAGTGTTGTGTGATCATGTGCACAAGGACCATTGTGGTCCTTGACAGACTCCTTGCAAAGTTACATAATCAGTCGGGAGGTATTTGTGTGTGTCTGGGTGTGGTCAATATAGTCTGTGGCATATTGCGTTGAGTTAACGGTTACATGCTGAAGAATAAAGACGTGTGCTACAGAGTTCATGTGTGGCATGATCATGTGTGTGCTCCAGAGCTGGGGTGGACGTGACAAACACTACTGAACATATATTCAGCCATTCAATGCATTTGTGAAACTTCCTGCAGCCTTACCCCTCAGTTGAAATGCACCAGACCTTGGTGAAAGGAAAGGCCATTGTAAACTATAAATACAACCAAATTCACATCATGTGCTCCATCGTCTTATTGGCACGCTTGCATAAACCTAAAAACGAACTCTGTTCTGCAGATTAACAGGTCAGAGGACCCCCAAAACATCCCTCCCTATCAAGGGTACATGATGGACTTGATTTGCTGGCCATGAGTCTGAAGCAGTGGTCGAAGTGGGCGGGATCGGCAGGGCACTGAGTGCCCCTACTTCTTTAATTCCATAGATTCCGTCCCCCTACTTTTTTATTTTGAGCATGCGTCCCAGGACGGCCAAAATAGCCAAGGCCTAAAGATAAGACTCGGCGTTCGTGTCCGTTCGGGGACGGACGGGGCAGGCAGAGAAGGAAAACGACTCTGGGCCCGATTCTGATGCAGGTTGGAAAAGCTTCCCGACCGAATCGGTTGGGAAATGGTTTCTGACCCACTCAGATCGGGAGAGTCCGACCGGCGGAGTACGATGGATCTGTATGCTTCCAGATACGATTTGGTTGGACTCCCATTGACTTCAATGGGAGCATATGTTCCTAACCGCATCATAATTGGGCCCTCGGTCGGGAAGACACGTTCCCGATCCGATTTGGAAGGAGCAAATGCCGTTAGGAGGCCTTCCTAACCGCATCAGAATCAGGCCATAGGTGGGAATGCTGTTTCAACCGGTGTGATTGCACCGGGCACTGACTTTGGGTGGGGGCATCGTGCTTGCAAGTATATTATGGTTTTAAAAGTGCTTGCTGCCTCCTTCCTGGCCTCCAGCAATTTTCAGCAACAATAAAAATGTCATGATAACTCCGGTGATTAATGTTCTTCCTAGAGAGAGATCGGAGTTTTGTCTAGTGGAAGTTTTGACTCATGGAAAGGTAGCACAGAGGGTTAATGTGCCTGCTGCAAAGAACATGTACCATGCAGATCACAAAGTGCACATAATGTAAATAGGTCAGTGGGTTACTGCTTTTGTCGTAGAGATCCTTCTGTTACTTGCAGTTTATAAGTTAAAATCCTAACATAGAACAGTGAGCTATTAACTGTCATCTAAGAGCTACATACAAACTGCAAGGTATAAATTAGAGCGTTATGTTTTTTCCCCCCAGTCTTCGATTATCCCAATGTTGCAAAAAGTGTTCTTTTGGATAGAAATCAATTCTGATTATTAAAGAGAACCCCCAACCATGGTATTACGTTTTAAATTCTGAGTTTGTGTTTCTCCAGACCAATCACTATTAAACTATACAGCCTACTAGTATGGTTGTCATGTGACTCCTACAACTTGTAGTCCTTAGTCTTATGTAACATGTTCTATACAGTGATTTACACATGTATAATTAATTGTCTCTGTGTAATGTGTGTGATGTAAAGTGCTCTGACACCCTACACTGGTATGAGTGGCGCTGTAAATCAAATTAAATGCATCTGAGAGAGAGTGTGGTTATGGAGACTTGAGGGGCACTGTTAAAGGGTGGTAGTGATGGAATCCATGGCGGAGGTGGTCATTGGAGGGCACTAGCAAACATTGTTGCACAGAGCGTCACCAGCGCTAAAGCGGGCCCTGCCCTTGAGGCCAGCCCGCCTCACCCATTGGTACCCCCATTGGCTTTGTTTCAGCAGTAGTAGCTGCAACTCACCAGTGATCGGCAATGCAGGATTTGCATGCACACCAAACTAATGGGGTCATTACGTAACGGAATGCGGGACCGTCCACAAGGGGTGCAGCGGTCCCGCACCAGATATTAGGATGCCACCACCACCGTGGCGGTGGCAACCCCAATTCCCAGCATTGTGGCGGGCGGTGCTCACAGCACCGCCCGCCACAATGCTGGGAATAGACGTCGTGCATTGGCATGCACAAGGTGACAGGCACCGCGCGGTGCCTGCCACTTTGTCCATGCCAATGCAGGGGGGTACCATAGGTACCCCCCATGTGCACCCCCCACCACCCCAACTTTCTGGGGGCCCGCTACAGGCCCCCAAAGGCAAAGACCACATCCCTTTTGCCGCCATGGAAAGGCTGTTCTCCGCAGTCATCGTAATATGGATGGCAGTGTCTTGAGACACCGCCACCATATTAACCATGTTTTCCGCCGGTCGACGCGTCGACCGGCGGAAAAGCGGCGGACGGTCTTTCCGTCCGGCGCGGACCCCCCAGCCATAATAATATCGCGGGGGGTCTTTGTAGTGTGGATGGCGGGCGGATCGCCCCCGCCGGGCCAGCGGTGACTACTGCCGGCCCAGCGGGGGCGATCCGCCCGCCATCCTAATGGGCCCCAAAGTCTGCAAACGTCACAGTCTCTCTGCTTCATTCCTAAGCAATTTTAACATGTGCTGCCTGCTTTGGGGCCACTGGAATTATACAGCAAAGGAAGACAAAATTATGCCGCAGTGTTGATTAAATTATGCAGCAAAAAAAGTCTAGCATAATACAGTATATTTTCTGATATTTTATGATTTTGACATTTGTACACATATTAACAGTCTCTGGAAAGATTTTGCCTTATTAGTACCAGTGTAACATACAAATACAACAGTGAGAAAGGTGATCAGGCAACCTTTGCAAAGGGCCGTCCTCTTCGCAGCAACACAACTTTTGATCCGTTTGAGCGTACAAACAATTTATTAGTTAAAATTGTCAGATTATGCAGCAAATCTTGTATTATGTGGCAAATATGGCAGAGCCATAATTATTTAGAAAACTTTTGCAAACTAGGATATTTTGCCATTCATGTTTTAACTGCTCTTGTGGAAAAAGGGAGAAGTGCTGATGACAGAAACTCAATGGCTCGGAGACAAATGGCTTGGGTTTCCACTTTTAAGAGTATTTGGGACATTCTGTGATTGGAAACATATCCCACTTTGCCAATTTATTTTAATGTCAATAACTCATATTAAACCTTAAATAATCATGTGTATCCATTGGTTGAATTATATAACATAATAAGCTGTAACTGGGCAGTGAAATGCCAAACAAATACTAAAAATTGGGATTTTGTGTGCATTCTGGCCACACCTCTGACTCCGCCCACTGATACAACCCTTCGGTTATTCCCGCCCTCTGATTCTCTGCCCACAGTTCCCCTACTTTATTTTCCCACTTCCACCACTGGTCTGAAGTGACTCTCTTTTTTGAGGGTCTGACCAGCATTTTGTACTCCTTCTGAAAGTAGCTCCTAATTTGGAGGCTCTGATATTTCATGACAAGACCGTTTAGTTTCATGAAAGTGATCACCTTTTGTTTTGCAAAATGAAATGTATTCTTATGCAATGATAAACTTATAATAGACAGTAAAATTAAATATTTTCATAAACTGAAAGCTGCTGTTTTGGGACATATGATTCCATAAACCACAAATATATCTAAAAGCTGATATTTCAGTGATAATTGCTGCTATTGTCAGAGACCATAGGCTGTTTTATTAGTATAACCTTATCTGCTGTCGGAACCTTTAAATCTCTGTAACCTAAGCAAAAGCACTGATGTATGAGACTGTAAAATCTGCAGTTCATCTGTCCTTGGGCTGAGATTTTGAGATTTGTGTATTTTTTTTCTACCTTGCCCTTTTCAAGAAGATTGATGGATATGATGCTGCCTTGCCCTTTCCAAGGAGATTGATGCATATGATGCTTCTCTAGAATATGTTGATTTTCCTAGGTAGTGAAGGTATATAATATCTGTTGGGAAGTAGTGTTTTTTACTACCTGTGAGAAGGCAGTTTCCTAAAAAGGAGAAGGCAGGTTCAGTGGAATGGGAACAGTGATATATTGGGGAAGCTTGCTTTGGAGATTGTGCCATCCATGGCGGATTTGGTAAACACACGTTCCAGCATGCATTAAACACATGGACACAGGAGGTGTAGAAACATACATCTGCCTATATGATGCAGTAGGTTGGGATTCCATGTGTCATCAAATAGATGAACATGTGTTTGGTGGTACTTTTTACGTTTTTTATATGTGAAAATGTGGGTGACAAATTGTGCAAATTGGTGATTTTATTGATGCATATGGTTGCAACAGTTGAATCAATGCAAATGCACTTGAAATGATTTCATAAGGTGGGTTCGAGGTGTGATTTATAATGTAAAATAGTTATACAATATTTTCATGCAAGCCTTCGTTTTAATAGAATGGATGAGGTTTCTGATGTTCTGTTCATGCTGCTCCTGTTCACTCCCCCCTCCCGATCAGAGACCCTCTGTGACTCTTACTTCCTCCAGTTGCGAGTGGTGACGTATTAAATAGAAGGGAGTACACTACATGTTCTTGACATGTTCTTGACATGTACATGTTCCTGGCTCCCGACCGACCATGAATTCCCACAGCTTACTCCCTTATCCAATCAAAATGCTGCTCTTATGCTGTTAAGCAGCATGAGTGAAGCGACTGGATTGGCTGGATTGGACTGGCTCTCTGCTCCGAAAGGCACTGGAGGCCTGCGCCTGGTCTCCAGAGGTTTGAATTTTTCATAATGGTCTGGCCGTAGCAAGGTAGCCGGCCAAACCAACATGCGCACTTCAAACAGAAGTAACCACTCCTCACTGCTGCCAATCAACGGCAGTGATGCACTGTCCCCACCCCCACACTCCGTTTGCTGGCAGGGAGTAAAACATAAAATGGTAACAGAATCATTTTATTACCATTTTATTTTTCATGCTCTCCGCGCAGTCGTGTGGGGAGGAGCGACGCTCTTCCGCTCCTATGGAGGAACTGTCACTACCCTCCTCACTGTTTCTGAGGAGGACCGTATGCTTTGATGTAAAAGCTGATTGCACTAGAAAGAATGTACTGTGAATTAATCTTTCCTCCATGTACTCAATGTACAATTTTGAAGGATTTCCGCATGAAGTTCTGATATAGGCACGCAGAAGAACATAATTCTATGAGCTACTGTTTGAGAAATGTTTCATATAAGATTTTCTCTTACCTTAAAGAGTTTTAATTATTACGAGGCTGCTTTTGATTTGCCAATGGGATCTAACCATGACTATACTATGCTGAATCTGCTGTCTTGCTAATTGTTTATGCATAAAATGTGTATAAAACCCCTAGTTTTGAAGGTTTGGGGGCAACTTCTCTTTTTGCTCCTGAGACTCTCTCCAATTTATTTGAGTCTTTCTCTTCTCCCTTGGGATGCTGTCAGTTGTCTTTGTGAGTTTGGCACTTAAAATCTGGAGAAATGCAATGACTAAATAAGGATTTTATTATGATTTTATGACTCAGTGTTCTGTATCTGAGCCTTTATGGCAAACTATGCATTCTTCTATATCATTTATATCAACAATTCTGTAATAACCCTTTTTAAACCTAATTTTCTTGAACTCAGTCATTCAGATGTCCTAATTTCTATTTAAAAATCTATTCTGCTAATTATCGATTTGTTGTTGAGGAGGGTGGTCTCTTGCTGCTAGATCAACGAGAAGAGCCGAGATACCTGAGGTAAAAACTGGAGTACATAAAATATTGGGGTTCACTAAATTATTGAGGTTTGACTCACAAAGCAGTCGCAGTTCTAATGCATTTTGTTGCATAACAATTAGCTTTGGTGTTACTCAATGAGAAAGCATTCCACAGTCTTTATTCCCAAAGGGGCAGCCACGACTCACTCGGAGAGGCTTCCACCGAATAGTGTCTGACTTTATTAATTCCACTGAACAATCCCTGGAAGTTTATAGGAATTATCATCTGAAATTGACACAGTTACAATTGTTGGTAATGGCGCTTGTTAATTCATTTTTTGTTTGCTTTTTAAATCAGCTTCATTGTCAGGATTTCCTGTGACCTGCCCTGCCCTGCTGCCCATCATCTGTGCTTTTCTTTTCACTCAAAAGTAGCAATGTACATCAAAAGAATGTGCAACGTTGCCTGTAAATAGTCCTTACAGTGTATTTTCAGCTGTCAGGGAGTCAGCAGTATTTAGGCCGCATAGGACCATGCATTACACAAGCGGATGGAACTACTGGACCACAGAATAACGTAATACATTTTCTTGATTTCTTGCAAATTAACTACTTGATGGATGTTTCAAACCACGGCAATTACATTCCTTTTTAGTTGAAAGAACTCGGTGTTCTGCATGTAGGACAATGTCCGAATACAGGGGACAGTAAATTGATTGAAGAGTTAGGATACTGTTTCGAAGTACATTGAAGGCAAGGTGGCACAGAGGTTTCTTTGCCCAGAATGGATAGTAAAATAGCTGGTTGTCCATACCCCCCTTGACTGGGTGTTTGCTTCTTTGTTGATGAAGAAGGCTGAAAAGTCACCTGTTTGGATACTGCTCGTTCACCCTCACTGCGAGTCGCCATTAAGAGAGACTTGTTATGGCTCCCATTCACCTCCTACCTTTCAAATCAGAGTACTATTAATATCAGTAATTTAGAAGATTTTGATCCCCCTTGAATTCATATTCTCTTTTCCATCAACCTTTCTTCACCTCATGCTCCATACTGTATGCCTCCTTTTTAGGACTCGCCTAGGCAGCGCATGCGCTGTCTCTTCGATACTGCTGTATCCAGTGTATGGGGTTAGAGCACACCCATCATTTCTGATTTGTTCCTTTGTAGACCCATCAAAAATCCTTGTTTTTCTGTGGTGCATCACTTACATTTGTCCCGCCTCTTGGAGTATTGTTACCGCCCATGGCTACTGGCCCTGTTACTTGTAGGCTCTCACAGCTGGCCATTTATATGTTTCAGCGCACTGTTTGATTATTTTGTTTCAGCTCATGTTATAGGTTTGTCACAAAACATGCTCAACTAACCCTGTAAGTCACCTCCTTATCTCGTTTCTTGTTTTCCTTCTCCCGCGTCGCGTTTTGCAGTTTGTATATAGCGCAAACTCGACTCAAATGTATTGGAGCGCTTTAAATGAGCACCAGTTACATTACAAAGGGCACAAGGACACATTTATTTTTGGTAGGCATGTTGAGCTGACGCCGAGTCTGGAACCAGGATCCCCAGACCCAAAGCCTGCAGCCAGGGCCGTTTGGCCACATCTTCTACCCAAGTCCTCCCTTTATTTCCATACGATTTGTACTTCTTTCATGTGTGCTAACGATCGGAGGTGAACGCCTCTCTTGACTAATAATTTCAGAGTGAAATCTAGGTCAGCGTTATCGGACATCAAAAACAAATGAGAGAGTAAACACGATGTCACCTTTACCTCAGTGGTTATCTGACCCATCCCTCCTGATGTGTGAGCGACAAGCACGGTCAGGCAGTGTCAGTTCGGGGCCCTGAAGGACGGGCTGGGCTGCAGGCTGCAGGGGCCAAAGGGAGAAAGTGCATAGTGCCGATATCAGCAACCCCCCTGCTTAGCAGTAAATAGTCGCACTGCGCAAAATAATACAGTCCACAAAAGTTTCTGTTGGGAAAAGTTTGCTGCAGGTTTATTACATACAAGGAGTATGCCAACTTGGTGGGTTAACTTACAGGTGATCCAAGGGCAGGCAGCGGTGACTCACCTAAGTTGCCCTGCCCACCTGATGAGCCAACTGCACCGTGGCCAATCTAATCGGTGCTACCATTTTGTGGGTTTATACCCCTTACATATCATGGACCACCAGTCCATACCTTTTACTCACACCTTTTTAGGGGCGGAGCGTAACCAGGCAAGCCCCCGGTTGCTCAGGCATACAACCACCCGAGGGACTATCGGAGCGCCGTAGTTCTCAACCAGGGTCCTGCCTTAAAGACTCCTGGGATTTTGGCATAATGCACCCTTATTGTGCTCCTGAAAGGGTACCCCTCGTACCAATCAGCCTCAGGATCGCCCTGTAACTCCACCTGCAGCACAAATGAATACATTAATACATTCAATTCATTAGCCAGCCCTCACGCTGGCATGCAGGGTAAGCGGTTGGGAGGGTGACAGCGTGTCCAGCGGGGGACAAAGAGGGTGGCCAGTGGGTGGGGCAGGGATAAATACCTGTCTCCAGCCCACCGTGCACCGGAAATGACGTCGAAGAGGTGCCAGACCCGAGGGGGAGGACTCCCAGGGAAGGGGGTCCCAGAGACAAGGCACCGGGAGGTGCCTGAAGTGGCACTAAGGAGGCCCCCTCTTAAGGGGCCCACTGCGTGTGCCGCGGGCAGCTGCAGATTTAAGTTACCTGGGAGGCAGCTGCTGGGCCGAGCACTAACACAATGAACGTGGTAACAGTACCACAGCCATGGACACTTTGAGGGGTTCGACAGCCCTCGCAAAATCTGCCGAACAAATAACGGGATTAACTATTTCGCCAGTTTCCAGAGACACCATATTTTCCTGAGCTGGCCACTGTCTGCCATAAAATCAGCTGCGTAGCTAGAATTGTTGCAGCAGGTGCAGTGCACCTGCCCAGAGCCCTCAGGGGCCCATTTTACCCTAATAATTTCTGTATTTATTCAATTACCCCAACAGCTGTCAAAGGGAGCATTTTCTTGTTTGCACCAGGGTCCACCAAATTCTTGCTAAGCTCCTGCATAAAATAAACCCATATGAAGAGTGCAGGGGCTTCATGTAACATGGAGGGTGCACAAGTGCAGTCTCATAGAAACTGTGTGCCTGGCAGAGTATTTAGTGAGGAAACCGCGATGACGTGACTGTAATGGGAACGGATTCAGTAGCCTGAGCGCACAGGGCAGAGGCTGGCAGGTGAGATGGATCTGAGCGGCTTCTTACTAGAAGGGCTGCTGCAGCAGCCTCTTGCCACCCGGTGCTGGGTTGGTGCACGGCGCTGCACACTGCAGAGCATGCAGTGGTTTGCAGCAAGGACCTCTGCCGCAGTGTACAGTGGAGACAGATGTAAGGGGGTGCTCTTAAGGCTACAGCGCCTGACGAGCTCGGAGAATCTTTCAGTTTTAGTGCACAAGCTAAGCATGCAGTGAGGTGCTGCAAACGCGTGTTTATTGCCGCAGCTGACTGAAGTATCTTGCAAACATTACAGCCAGGAACTTTAAAGTCTTCATCTTTGCCAGTTTTGTATGCCTAACAAAAACATCATCACAGTACTCCATATTAAAAAGACAGACGTGAATTTATCTAGTGCCCCATGTAAGTATTTATCCTAAGCTCTATTTTTAGGTGTCGCCTAGGCAGCGCATGCGCTGTCTCTTCGATACTGCTGTATCCAGTGTATGGGGTTAGAGCACACCCATCATTTCTGATTTGTTCCTTTGCGGGCCCTTCAAAAATCCTTGCTTTTCTGTGGTGCATCACTTTACATTTGCCCCGCCTCTTGGTTCATTGTTACCGCCCATGGCTACTGGCCCTGTTACTTTTAGGTTCTCACATCTGGCCATTTATATGTTTCAGTGCACTATTTGATTATTTTGCTTCAGTTCATGTTATAGGATTGTCACAAAACACGTTCAACGTACCCTGTAAGTCACCTCCTTACCTCGTTTCTTATTTTCCTTCCCCCGCCGTCGGCGTCCTTGATGATTCCCGTCCTCCGCCTGGTCCCTCCTCCTCCTCCCACCTTGTTTTTTTTTTTGCAGTTTGTACATTGCGCAAACTCGACTCAAATGTATTGGAGTGCTTTAAATGAGCACCTGTTACATTACACAAGTTCACATTTATTTTTGTTCGGCATGCTGAGCTGATGCCGAGACTCGAACCAGGATCCCCAAATCCAAAGTCAGCAGCCAGGGCCGTTCAGCCACATCCTCTACCCAATTACTTCCTTTATTTCCATACGATTTGTACTTGTTTCATGTGTGCTAATGATCGGAGGTGGAGGCTGCTCTTAACGAATAATTTCGGAGTGAATTCTAGGTCAGTGCTATCGGACATCAAAACGAGCTCGGCTTTTATGTCATCAGCAAGGTAATCTCATCACTACTATAGTTGATAACAAGTATTCTACCAGACTATACAATGGCCCCTGGCGAGGACTATGCCTAATTCGTGCACAATGACGTCTGCCTGACTATCAAATGGAAGCGGTTTTATTTTAGAGCGGATAGGTGCCAGATGGCATGTTCTCAGCAAAGCATGGGAAAGATATGGTATGCAAATTGTAGCTCAGTAGAGACGAGGAGAGTTCACTCTGTGCCAAAAAAGAATATAACTAAATCAATAACATATTTATTATAGGCTGCCTGACTTCAAAATGCCCTCGGTTTGAGAACTCCCTTCCTTAATTCCCTACCCTGGGAGGCGTGGCTAATTTGCGTGCTTCCTTCTGTATTGCTCCATGAACGCTAAATTTGAAACTATGCGAAGAAGCGGCCCTGTTTGGTGGTAATTGGTGCCCCCTGCAAAATCGCTCTTGGCATTCACTTGCTACTGGGTGGTCAACTGCTCTTCTCAGTGTTGCTTCTGCACTGCGTCTCCCACATTTTCTCTAGCAACAGAAGCACTGCAGAATAGACCGCATCTTCCTCTGTGACTGCAGCCCCCAACACCTCCACCGAGCGTTGGCTAGACAACGAGTACCGGGACCCGCTCTGGTAGGTAAGTGGGTTATTGTTTTAACCCTGAAATCCTTTTATTACATGCAGTTCATAAATTGTCGCATCTTCTTAAAAAATGTGTCTGGCTGAAATTATCAGTCATGTTGGCGTCTGCCATGCTGGCATTCTTATAGGGAAGGGCGTTGCTTGTTTGTTACACATGTTCAGTGCTTTTCATATATATATGCCTGTGCTCCTCTCTGTGGTGCTGCACATTAGCGTGCCACCCGTTCAAAATTTGGGAAACCCATCTAGCTTAGGTAACCTGCCCGAATCCCTGTGCTTACTTCCTTTCATTCCAGGAATATATTCTACAATTTCTATTGAGCAGAGTTAAACCAGTTGCAAATTGCAGCCTTTAATTGCCTCCCCCCACCCAAAGGCTACCATAAGTTAGAAACATAGGCAACCGCTTTTTTCAGAATGTCCCTTTTTAGGTCTCGCCTAGCGTTGCAGCGCATGCGCTGCTTGCTTTGAGAGGCATGCAGTATACACTATAGCAGAGGAAGCTTCGTGGAAGCTCCGCCCATCTTTTGGATTGGCTTAGATCCTAAATGCTGCCTTCTGATTGGTTTTAGGCTTGTTAGTCCCTCCTCCTGACGGCCATGTTGTGATTTGTATCCTTCCCTGGCTATTGGCCCCTTTACTACAACACTATTTTCTTCCCTGTGTTCCCCCCCGCCCCCTCCCGCAGTCCGTGACTTCTCGCCCCCCCCTGCATCTCCCCCAGTCCCGTTCGTGCCTTCTTGGACGCCCGCCCCCCCGTTTCCAATGCAATAGGTCTCACGTAAATTCGAGTCCTATTGCATTGCAAATGCTTGTTTGTCGTGGGATTGGCTGGGTGATCGCACTCTTTTTTGTCTCGTGCGATGTTTGCTATGCTGTCCTCGAGGTCAGGAATGCGCTCAATCGCAGTGCGCATGAAAATGAAAGCTGCAGCGCAGTGCTCCTGAAGTAACGGAAGCAGCGAACAATTTCGATAGTGCTGCAGTGTTGCGGAGAAAGCAAGCTCGTTGACATGTCTATGCAAGCGGCTGTGGTGTTTGTTGTGTTCCTGGCAAGCCTCAGGGACAGCTGGAAACCCCCGTTGCTGCGCACCTGAGCTGCCACTTCGTGACAAGTTTGTGATTATTATCGTAGCTTCCGGTGGCTCTAGCCTTCTGAGTGACTGATAGACCTTTTCACCAATCATGGCTCTTAATATTTACCACTTGGTGTCAGTTTGCTGCAATGGCCAATCGGCGGGTGGAATACGGAGAGCGTCTGGCACTAAGTAAGATCCAATAGGCTTTGTACGTGGGCGGCTCGGCAAGGAAGTGTGACCCGTGGCTTTCAATTTGTTTTCGGGCAGTGTCCGGGGTCCAGCTACAGCTACAACCATGGTGAGTGAGAGGGAATGGCCAGTGGGAAGAGAATGAGTGAGCACCACCGAGTGTTGGTAGAGCGGAGGCAACGCTTAAAAGTAGCTTAAAGCGCAAAAGTGAAGGGGCTGAGTGAGCACCACGGAGTGTTGGTTTGAGGCAGTGGGTTAAGATGCATGACTCGTGCGAAGTTCCAAAGGACTATCGTGTTTTGGGAATCAGTGATTTCAGTGCCCATGGTCGGCAGCTTCACATACAGGGGTTGAGGGGTAGGAAGGATGGGAAGAAGAACAATTCACCATGCCCAGTGAGACGGAACTGGTCAGCAGATGTGGCATGGAGAACAAGCGCAAGCTGGTATGTGGCGTGGGACACTATTCAGGGCAGAATGTTGTGGATATTACCACAAAGCGCATCAGTCAATGGATATCCTGAAAACTGGTCATGGCTGAACTGTCCATTGGCCAGTGCTGGACAATCAATCGGGTGACCGAATGCAGTCCGAGTAAAGTGGAATATGGAAACTCGTTGGAGCGGAAAAACTGTATCCTTTTTAGATCTGGTGGAAATAACGTGATCGACCCATCCCTGCAAAGTTTTCCGGTTGTAGAAGTGTGACATTTTTGCAATGTGCCTGTGTCTTATATATGACCATTTGAGTTACGCTGTATTGCAAACAGAAATGTAGTCCAATTCTGAGCTTGTAAGTCCTCTTCTGTGTGCGTTCATTGACATGCAGTTTAGTGTTTTGTAATGAAAACATAAGCATTATACCTACCATGCTGTTGCAATTGAAAACAAAAGGACTGGATGAAATATGTGCCATGTCTCGAGGACACTAGAACCATGTAAGAGAAAGTCCTCCCATGTAAATAGGTCAGGGTACTGACTTCCTGTCCCAGGGATTGGATAGGGTGTGTGGTTAGACCGGGGCAATCCAGGCTAGGGCTGCATGCATTATTGCACTTCCTCATCTTATGCACCATTAGTAAATGTATGTCGGCATCTGGGAGTCCCTAAGAAATTAGAGATGGATGAGCGTTGTATATGGTCTTGCGGGGCTGTTGAAATGGTTTACTGGAGCCCATGGTGGGGCGTGGGTTCAATATTGAGCATACAGAGATATAACATGTCTCAACTGTTGATAATTTAAAAGTAGTCTTCTGTGGAGTTGCAGGAGCACAAGTTCATATTGTGCTAACTTTGCACTGACAAAACATTTGTGTGAGATTAATATGGAAACCATTTCTTTCCTTTCACTCTCGATGCCTGCTTTATACATTTTAAACAGAATGAAAGTGCGACTGGTCGCTGAGCCTCAGATCTTGTGCACGGAAATATTGTCAAGATGTGATTGTTTATTTGACTTCCAACAAAATGTTTCCACCATTCCTGAACTGGGGGATCTGGCCTGAGCTGCCTTTGTTGTGTGTTGTGAAAGTGGTGTGCTCAAACAGAAAATAGTAAATGAACTAGGGCCCAGCAGACGAGAGAGGAAAGGAAGAGTTAATGACCATGAGCAACAGAGAATCTAGAAGAAAGGAAGAAGACAGACATGTGAAATAAAGAGAGAAAAATACATGTATTTGTGGAGATGTTGGAGGGATAAATATATATTGGTTTGAGAGAAGGAGAGAAAAAGAGAAGTTGTGTCAGATACAAGTGAAAAGAGACTGTACAGAAGGGAAGATATATATCAGGCAGATAGACAAGAAAGACTCTGCTTAGAGAGACCAAAATAGAGGGTTGTGACAGTACTGACAAGGTGATAAAGAGACAGCTGATAGTGTAAAAAAGAGACATCTGTGAGAAGGTAGAGAGACAGCTGAGAAAGACGGTTCAGACCTACAGAGCGGAAGAGTAGGAGACAGGAGTACAAGAAGCAATGTTGTGAGAGAACTCGGAGAGGGACAGAAAAATAGGGATTCATATGAAGGAAAGAGGACCAATGAGACAAAAATGATAGAAAGATTTGCTGAGAGATGGGGGAATGGGTATCGATTAGGGGTTGCAATGGGTCGCAGTTGTGACTCAGCAGAGGTCAGTAAAATACCAGAATCACTTTAGCATTCTCTAGGTTCCAGTCCATAGAAATTGTCTTCCACAAGCACCGGTAGACAATATTTTTTTCAGATCTTGTATTTTCAGTGATATGACCACCGAATGCCCTGATTTTGTATTAAAAACAGAGCTTTGGACTATACCATTTCCCACTGAAAGGCAATATTTCTCTCCATGTGTTCCCATACCTGGCGTGTCATGCAGTTTGGTGCTTACTTTCCCTCCATGTTAAAGAACAGTACATGTTTCAGCACCCAGGCTAATGTGCTGCATAGCTAAATACATATAAGGTCCCAAAGGCGAGACGGATTGCATTGCAAATGCTTGTTTGGTATAGTGTGCACTTGTTTTATAAATCAATACTCCACTGCAAACAAAAAAAATCAATAAAAAACATTGCCATTTACAATACCAATAGCTCTAACTTTAAAAAATGAGAGACCTATTTCACCGCAAATGCTTGCTTTTTCTACTACCACTATATCTTTGCCACTTTCTCCATTACATATATGTTCTAGATAGCTTCCCCTTTCTATTTTCTTCCCTTCCTTTTACTAGGAATTTAAAACTCAAAAAATGCTATTTGTTGTATGGTGCAAAATTACTGCTTTTCCATTTTTTTTGCCTGCAACAGAGTACCCTTGCACCATGGTTCGAAGATGCCTATGTTGACGCTAGGCAGGAAATTATGCGCCAGCACAGGTGGATAGGACAGGACTGGCCCGTATTTCATAAATACAGTGCATTCCTGCCCTTTCACATTGGCGTAGGTCAGCGCAGCAAGAAGACTTGCGGTGCCGGTGCCTCCCTACGCCAGCTCCTCATAATGAGGCCCTGGGTCCCTCCAATCCTGATACTGAGTCCTCAGTTCTGAAACGCCTGGCCCCGCCGCTCCTGCTTAGCATTTTATGCGCTGCCTCAGACGTCGACTGCAAACAGTGATGGCGCAGTTTGAAATTATCTGTTACTCGGCAACTCAAAGCAAACACAAGAGAGGGCTGTTAGCTCGGGTGAAGTGGCTTATTCGGATTGCATGACACGGGAGGCATGTCCGAGCATTCTGATCACTGTTTAACCAAGGCAGCCAATCTGTTGACAGAATTAAGAGACGAACTGTTCAAATGTTGTCACTCCACAGTTATGAACGCAGGTCAGTCAAGGGAGCAACGAGTAGACAATGAAATGCGCACGTGGCACAGAATCTGTCAGACGATTTTCAGATCATTGGCACAGCCGAAAAATATTAAGAGAGTAGAGTACCGGTGGAAAAGTATATTCCAATTTCAGCCAAGAAGCTTCTTTACTAGGAGTATCGTTTGTTCATTATTGAAATAAATCAGGTGCATGCGCAGGATACATGAAACTGAAAGAAAACCCACACAGTTTTGCCCTCTAATACTGAAAATCCTTCCTGACCCCAGTCTCGATCTTTTATTAACAGTGTGATCTTTTATACGTACATGCCAACATTTGTGGAAGCAGTACATTTTAGCAAATAAATCGGGGTAATTCATTTTCTTAAACGACTCGATTGAAGAGGAGGCACTTGGAGAAAGCCAAAATAAAGCCATTTTGCACTTTAAAATTCGTGATTCTCCTGCATGATTCAGATGTGCTGGCAGGCTGGTTCATAGGTGAAGTAAACCAATTGTGCTCACTTGTTTGGAGGAAATAACAGAACTTGTCTCTGCAGGGATATACCAATAGGGAAGAGCAAGAGCACAATATTCCTCCCAAAGCATGGTATAAAGAAAGAACTTAAAAGTTTAAACAGCATAACAAAAAACATGTAGGGGCATATTACCAAGCCCCTATCGCCACCACAACGTCACTTTTTGCGACGTTGTGGTGGCGATAGGGTCAGCGCCCTATTACCAAGGCAGCGTTAAACCACGTAACGGGGCTAAAAGCCTCGTTAAGTGGCTTAACACTGCCTTGGTAATAGTGCCCCTTTCACGCTAAACTTAGCGTGAAAGGGGCGTGCAGTGGGTGTTGCGGTGGGCGTTCCACCGCAACACCCATTCACTTCGACGCTGCCACCTATTATCAAGAGAGGCGATAATAGGTGGCAGCGTCGAACTTAAGACCAGGAAAGTCCTGGTCTTACGGTGGCGATAGGAGGAGAAATGCTTAATTTCTCCTCGTTTTTGCTTTTTCTATGTGTGCTGCCTTGTGCAGCACACATGGAAAAAGCAAAATGCCATGGTATGTTTATGTACAGGAAGGTGTCCCTTCCTGTACATAAACAAACATTTTTTCAAAATGCCATTTTGTAACTTACATGTGTGCTGCATGAAGCAGCACACATGTAAGTTACAAAATGGCATTTTAGATTTGTTTACGTACAGGAAGGGACACCTTCCTGTACATAAACAAACCTCCCTGCTCGCAGACACCCTTGCATTCTGGTGCAAGGGTGCCTGCGTTGGCGTTAAGTCGTGAGACTTAGCGCCATCGCAGGGGGAAACGCCAGGCTGCACCATATCCTTGGTAATATGGTGCAGCCTTGCGATGAGAGGTGTTGGAAATGGCCCTTTTTGCAGGGTCACCCCTAAACTTTTTGCCTGCCTCCTGTATTTTTGCTGACCTGTTTCTG